>OX608051.1:47654395-49085463 GCA_951509405.1 Machimus rusticus | reverse complement strand
TGGGGGCTCAGCAGAAATTATTGTATAACCCTATAGTATTTCTAGGGTAATTTTGGTTGATTTTTATACTGCTGGCCGGTTTACGATACCGGCTACTTCAAATTTTTGCTCAAGGGATTTGTTCTTTATATCCTTCCTTAAATCCCTGAAGGGTTTCCTTTCTATTACAGCAAAATTTTTAAAATAGGGCTCCATTTTGGGGGCTCAGCAGAAATTATTGTATAACCCTATAGTATTTCTAGGGTAATTTTGGTTGATTTTTATACTGCTGGCCGGTTTACGATACCGCTACTCAAAATTTTTGCTCAAGGGATTTGTTCTTTATATCCTTCCTTAAATCCCTGAAGGGTTTCCTTTCTATTACAGCAAAAATTTTTAAATAGGGCTCCATTTGGGGGCTCAGCAGAAATTATTGTATAACCCTATAGTATTTCTAGGGTAATTTTGGTTGATTTTTATACTGCTGGCCGGTTTACGATACCGCTACTCAAAATTTTTGCTCAAGGGATTTGTTCTTTATATCCTTCCTTAAATCCCTGAAGGGTTTCCTTTCTATTACAGCAAAAATTTTTAAAATAGGGCTCCATTTGGGGGCTCAGCAGAAATTATTGTATAACCCTATAGTATTTCTAGGGTAATTTTGGTTGATTTTTATACTGCTGGCCGGTTTACGATACCGCTACTCAAAATTTTTGCTCAAGGGATTTGTTCTTTATATCCTTCCTTAAATCCCTGAAGGGTTTCCTTTCTATTACAGCAAAAATTTTTAAAATAGGGCTCCATTTGGGGGCTCAGCAGAAATTATTGTATAACCCTATAGTATTTCTAGGGTAATTTTGGTTGATTTTTATACTGCTGGCCGGTTTACGATACCGCTACTCAAAATTTTTGCTCAAGGGATTTGTTCTTTATATCCTTCCTTAAATCCCTGAAGGGTTTCCTTTCTATTACAGCAAAAATTTTTAAAATAGGGCTCCATTTGGGGGCTCAGCAGAAATTATTGTATAACCCTATAGTATTTCTAGGGTAATTTTGGTTGATTTTTATACTGCTGGCCGGTTTACGATACCGCTACTCAAAATTTTTGCTCAAGGGATTTGTTCTTTATATCCTTCCTTAAATCCCTGAAGGGTTTCCTTTCTATTACAGCAAAAATTTTTAAAATAGGGCTCCATTTGGGGGCTCAGCAGAAATTATTGTATAACCCTATAGTATTTCTAGGGTAATTTTGGTTGATTTTTATACTGCTGGCCGGTTTACGATACCGCTACTCAAAATTTTTGCTCAAGGGATTTGTTCTTTATATCCTTCCTTAAATCCCTGAAGGGTTTCCTTTCTATTACAGCAAAAATTTTTAAAATAGGGCTCCATTTGGGGGCTCAGCAGAAATTATTGTATAACCCTATAGTATTTCTAGGGTAATTTTGGTTGATTTTTATACTGCTGGCCGGTTTACGATACCGCTACTCAAAATTTTTGCTCAAGGGATTTGTTCTTTATATCCTTCCTTAAATCCCTGAAGGGTTTCCTTTCTATTACAGCAAAAATTTTTAAAATAGGGCTCCATTTGGGGGCTCAGCAGAAATTATTGTATAACCCTATAGTATTTCTAGGGTAATTTTGGTTGATTTTTATACTGCTGGCCGGTTTACGATACCGCTACTCAAAATTTTTGCTCAAGGGATTTGTTCTTTATATCCTTCCTTAAATCCCTGAAGGGTTTCCTTTCTATTACAGCAAAAATTTTAAAATAGGGCTCCATTTGGGGGCTCAGCAGAAATTATTGTATAACCCTATAGTATTTCTAGGGTAATTTTGGTTGATTTTTATACTGCTGGCCGGTTTACGATACCGCTACTCAAAATTTTTGCTCAAGGGATTTGTTCTTTATATCCTTCCTTAAATCCCTGAAGGGTTTCCTTTCTATTACAGCAAAAATTTTTAAAATAGGGCTCCATTTGGGGGCTCAGCAGAAATTATTGTATAACCCTATAGTATTTCTAGGGTAATTTTGGTTGATTTTTATACTGCTGGCCGGTTTACGATACCGCTACTCAAAATTTTTGCTCAAGGGATTTGTTCTTTATATCCTTCCTTAAATCCCTGAAGGGTTTCCTTTCTATTACAGCAAAAATTTTTAAAATAGGGCTCCATTTGGGGGCTCAGCAGAAATTATTGTATAACCCTATAGTATTTCTAGGGTAATTTTGGTTGATTTTTATACTGCTGGCCGGTTTACGATACCGCTACTCAAAATTTTTGCTCAAGGGATTTGTTCTTTATATCCTTCCTTAAATCCCTGAAGGGTTTCCTTTCTATTACAGCAAAAATTTTTAAAATAGGGCTCCATTTGGGGGCTCAGCAGAAATTATTGTATAACCCTATAGTATTTCTAGGGTAATTTTGGTTGATTTTTATACTGCTGGCCGGTTTACGATACCGCTACTCAAAATTTTTGCTCAAGGGATTTGTTCTTTATATCCTTCCTTAAATCCCTGAAGGGTTTCCTTTCTATTACAGCAAAAATTTTTAAAATAGGGCTCCATTTGGGGGCTCAGCAGAAATTATTGTATAACCCTATAGTATTTCTAGGGTAATTTTGGTTGATTTTTATACTGCTGGCCGGTTTACGATACCGCTACTCAAAATTTTTGCTCAAGGGATTTGTTCTTTATATCCTTCCTTAAATCCCTGAAGGGTTTCCTTTCTATTACAGCAAAAATTTTTAAAATAGGGCTCCATTTGGGGGCTCAGCAGAAATTATTGTATAACCCTATAGTATTTCTAGGGTAATTTTGGTTGATTTTTATACTGCTGGCCGGTTTACGATACCGCTACTCAAAATTTTTGCTCAAGGGATTTGTTCTTTATATCCTTCCTTAAATCCCTGAAGGGTTTCCTTTCTATTACAGCAAAAATTTTTAAAATAGGGCTCCATTTGGGGGCTCAGCAGAAATTATTGTATAACCCTATAGTATTTCTAGGGTAATTTTGGTTGATTTTTATACTGCTGGCCGGTTTACGATACCGCTACTCAAAATTTTTGCTCAAGGGATTTGTTCTTTATATCCTTCCTTAAATCCCTGAAGGGTTTCCTTTCTATTACAGCAAAAATTTTTAAAATAGGGCTCCATTTGGGGGCTCAGCAGAAATTATTGTATAACCCTATAGTATTTCTAGGGTAATTTTGGTTGATTTTTATACTGCTGGCCGGTTTACGATACCGCTACTCAAAATTTTTGCTCAAGGGATTTGTTCTTTATATCCTTCCTTAAATCCCTGAAGGGTTTCCTTTCTATTACAGCAAAAATTTTTAAAATAGGGCTCCATTTGGGGGCTCAGCAGAAATTATTGTATAACCCTATAGTATTTCTAGGGTAATTTTGGTTGATTTTTATACTGCTGGCCGGTTTACGATACCGCTACTCAAAATTTTTGCTCAAGGGATTTGTTCTTTATATCCTTCCTTAAATCCCTGAAGGGTTTCCTTTCTATTACAGCAAAAATTTTTAAAATAGGGCTCCATTTGGGGGCTCAGCAGAAATTATTGTATAACCCTATAGTATTTCTAGGGTAATTTTGGTTGATTTTTATACTGCTGGCCGGTTTACGATACCGCTACTCAAAATTTTTGCTCAAGGGATTTGTTCTTTATATCCTTCCTTAAATCCCTGAAGGGTTTCCTTTCTATTACAGCAAAAATTTTTAAAATAGGGCTCCATTTGGGGGCTCAGCAGAAATTATTGTATAACCCTATAGTATTTCTAGGGTAATTTTGGTTGATTTTTATACTGCTGGCCGGTTTACGATACCGCTACTCAAAATTTTTGCTCAAGGGATTTGTTCTTTATATCCTTCCTTAAATCCCTGAAGGGTTTCCTTTCTATTACAGCAAAAATTTTTAAAATAGGGCTCCATTTGGGGGCTCAGCAGAAATTATTGTATAACCCTATAGTATTTCTAGGGTAATTTTGGTTGATTTTTATACTGCTGGCCGGTTTACGATACCGCTACTCAAAATTTTTGCTCAAGGGATTTGTTCTTTATATCCTTCCTTAAATCCCTGAAGGGTTTCCTTTCTATTACAGCAAAAATTTTTAAAATAGGGCTCCATTTGGGGGCTCAGCAGAAATTATTGTATAACCCTATAGTATTTCTAGGGTAATTTTGGTTGATTTTTATACTGCTGGCCGGTTTACGATACCGCTACTCAAAATTTTTGCTCAAGGGATTTGTTCTTTATATCCTTCCTTAAATCCCTGAAGGGTTTCCTTTCTATTACAGCAAAAATTTTTAAAATAGGGCTCCATTTGGGGGCTCAGCAGAAATTATTGTATAACCCTATAGTATTTCTAGGGTAATTTTGGTTGATTTTTATACTGCTGGCCGGTTTACGATACCGCTACTCAAAATTTTTGCTCAAGGGATTTGTTCTTTATATCCTTCCTTAAATCCCTGAAGGGTTTCCTTTCTATTACAGCAAAAATTTTTAAAATAGGGCTCCATTTGGGGGCTCAGCAGAAATTATTGTATAACCCTATAGTATTTCTAGGGTAATTTTGGTTGATTTTTATACTGCTGGCCGGTTTACGATACCGCTACTCAAAATTTTTGCTCAAGGGATTTGTTCTTTATATCCTTCCTTAAATCCCTGAAGGGTTTCCTTTCTATTACAGCAAAAATTTTTAAAATAGGGCTCCATTTGGGGGCTCAGCAGAAATTATTGTATAACCCTATAGTATTTCTAGGGTAATTTTGGTTGATTTTTATACTGCTGGCCGGTTTACGATACCGCTACTCAAAATTTTTGCTCAAGGGATTTGTTCTTTATATCCTTCCTTAAATCCCTGAAGGGTTTCCTTTCTATTACAGCAAAAATTTTTAAAATAGGGCTCCATTTGGGGGCTCAGCAGAAATTATTGTATAACCCTATAGTATTTCTAGGGTAATTTTGGTTGATTTTTATACTGCTGGCCGGTTTACGATACCGCTACTCAAAATTTTTGCTCAAGGGATTTGTTCTTTATATCCTTCCTTAAATCCCTGAAGGGTTTCCTTTCTATTACAGCAAAAATTTTTAAAATAGGGCTCCATTTGGGGGCTCAGCAGAAATTATTGTATAACCCTATAGTATTTCTAGGGTAATTTTGGTTGATTTTTATACTGCTGGCCGGTTTACGATACCGCTACTCAAAATTTTTGCTCAAGGGATTTGTTCTTTATATCCTTCCTTAAATCCCTGAAGGGTTTCCTTTCTATTACAGCAAAAATTTTTAAAATAGGGCTCCATTTGGGGGCTCAGCAGAAATTATTGTATAACCCTATAGTATTTCTAGGGTAATTTTGGTTGATTTTTATACTGCTGGCCGGTTTACGATACCGCTACTCAAAATTTTTGCTCAAGGGATTTGTTCTTTATATCCTTCCTTAAATCCCTGAAGGGTTTCCTTTCTATTACAGCAAAAATTTTTAAAATAGGGCTCCATTTGGGGGCTCAGCAGAAATTATTGTATAACCCTATAGTATTTCTAGGGTAATTTTGGTTGATTTTTATACTGCTGGCCGGTTTACGATACCGCTACTCAAAATTTTTGCTCAAGGGATTTGTTCTTTATATCCTTCCTTAAATCCCTGAAGGGTTTCCTTTCTATTACAGCAAAAATTTTTAAAATAGGGCTCCATTTGGGGGCTCAGCAGAAATTATTGTATAACCCTATAGTATTTCTAGGGTAATTTTGGTTGATTTTTATACTGCTGGCCGGTTTACGATACCGCTACTCAAAATTTTTGCTCAAGGGATTTGTTCTTTATATCCTTCCTTAAATCCCTGAAGGGTTTCCTTTCTATTACAGCAAAAATTTTTAAAATAGGGCTCCATTTGGGGGCTCAGCAGAAATTATTGTATAACCCTATAGTATTTCTAGGGTAATTTTGGTTGATTTTTATACTGCTGGCCGGTTTACGATACCGCTACTCAAAATTTTTGCTCAAGGGATTTGTTCTTTATATCCTTCCTTAAATCCCTGAAGGGTTTCCTTTCTATTACAGCAAAAATTTTTAAAATAGGGCTCCATTTGGGGGCTCAGCAGAAATTATTGTATAACCCTATAGTATTTCTAGGGTAATTTTGGTTGATTTTTATACTGCTGGCCGGTTTACGATACCGCTACTCAAAATTTTTGCTCAAGGGATTTGTTCTTTATATCCTTCCTTAAATCCCTGAAGGGTTTCCTTTCTATTACAGCAAAAATTTTTAAAATAGGGCTCCATTTGGGGGCTCAGCAGAAATTATTGTATAACCCTATAGTATTTCTAGGGTAATTTTGGTTGATTTTTATACTGCTGGCCGGTTTACGATACCGCTACTCAAAATTTTTGCTCAAGGGATTTGTTCTTTATATCCTTCCTTAAATCCCTGAAGGGTTTCCTTTCTATTACAGCAAAAATTTTTAAAATAGGGCTCCATTTGGGGGCTCAGCAGAAATTATTGTATAACCCTATAGTATTTCTAGGGTAATTTTGGTTGATTTTTATACTGCTGGCCGGTTTACGATACCGCTACTCAAAATTTTTGCTCAAGGGATTTGTTCTTTATATCCTTCCTTAAATCCCTGAAGGGTTTCCTTTCTATTACAGCAAAAATTTTTAAAATAGGGCTCCATTTGGGGGCTCAGCAGAAATTATTGTATAACCCTATAGTATTTCTAGGGTAATTTTGGTTGATTTTTATACTGCTGGCCGGTTTACGATACCGCTACTCAAAATTTTTGCTCAAGGGATTTGTTCTTTATATCCTTCCTTAAATCCCTGAAGGGTTTCCTTTCTATTACAGCAAAAATTTTTAAAATAGGGCTCCATTTGGGGGCTCAGCAGAAATTATTGTATAACCCTATAGTATTTCTAGGGTAATTTTGGTTGATTTTTATACTGCTGGCCGGTTTACGATACCGCTACTCAAAATTTTTGCTCAAGGGATTTGTTCTTTATATCCTTCCTTAAATCCCTGAAGGGTTTCCTTTCTATTACAGCAAAAATTTTTAAAATAGGGCTCCATTTGGGGGCTCAGCAGAAATTATTGTATAACCCTATAGTATTTCTAGGGTAATTTTGGTTGATTTTTATACTGCTGGCCGGTTTACGATACCGCTACTCAAAATTTTTGCTCAAGGGATTTGTTCTTTATATCCTTCCTTAAATCCCTGAAGGGTTTCCTTTCTATTACAGCAAAAATTTTTAAAATAGGGCTCCATTTGGGGGCTCAGCAGAAATTATTGTATAACCCTATAGTATTTCTAGGGTAATTTTGGTTGATTTTTATACTGCTGGCCGGTTTACGATACCGCTACTCAAAATTTTTGCTCAAGGGATTTGTTCTTTATATCCTTCCTTAAATCCCTGAAGGGTTTCCTTTCTATTACAGCAAAAATTTTTAAAATAGGGCTCCATTTGGGGGCTCAGCAGAAATTATTGTATAACCCTATAGTATTTCTAGGGTAATTTTGGTTGATTTTTATACTGCTGGCCGGTTTACGATACCGCTACTCAAAATTTTTGCTCAAGGGATTTGTTCTTTATATCCTTCCTTAAATCCCTGAAGGGTTTCCTTTCTATTACAGCAAAAATTTTTAAAATAGGGCTCCATTTGGGGGCTCAGCAGAAATTATTGTATAACCCTATAGTATTTCTAGGGTAATTTTGGTTGATTTTTATACTGCTGGCCGGTTTACGATACCGCTACTCAAAATTTTTGCTCAAGGGATTTGTTCTTTATATCCTTCCTTAAATCCCTGAAGGGTTTCCTTTCTATTACAGCAAAAATTTTTAAAATAGGGCTCCATTTGGGGGCTCAGCAGAAATTATTGTATAACCCTATAGTATTTCTAGGGTAATTTTGGTTGATTTTTATACTGCTGGCCGGTTTACGATACCGCTACTCAAAATTTTTGCTCAAGGGATTTGTTCTTTATATCCTTCCTTAAATCCCTGAAGGGTTTCCTTTCTATTACAGCAAAAATTTTTAAAATAGGGCTCCATTTGGGGGCTCAGCAGAAATTATTGTATAACCCTATAGTATTTCTAGGGTAATTTTGGTTGATTTTTATACTGCTGGCCGGTTTACGATACCGCTACTCAAAATTTTTGCTCAAGGGATTTGTTCTTTATATCCTTCCTTAAATCCCTGAAGGGTTTCCTTTCTATTACAGCAAAAATTTTTAAAATAGGGCTCCATTTGGGGGCTCAGCAGAAATTATTGTATAACCCTATAGTATTTCTAGGGTAATTTTGGTTGATTTTTATACTGCTGGCCGGTTTACGATACCGCTACTCAAAATTTTTGCTCAAGGGATTTGTTCTTTATATCCTTCCTTAAATCCCTGAAGGGTTTCCTTTCTATTACAGCAAAAATTTTTAAAATAGGGCTCCATTTGGGGGCTCAGCAGAAATTATTGTATAACCCTATAGTATTTCTAGGGTAATTTTGGTTGATTTTTATACTGCTGGCCGGTTTACGATACCGCTACTCAAAATTTTTGCTCAAGGGATTTGTTCTTTATATCCTTCCTTAAATCCCTGAAGGGTTTCCTTTCTATTACAGCAAAAATTTTTAAAATAGGGCTCCATTTGGGGGCTCAGCAGAAATTATTGTATAACCCTATAGTATTTCTAGGGTAATTTTGGTTGATTTTTATACTGCTGGCCGGTTTACGATACCGCTACTCAAAATTTTTGCTCAAGGGATTTGTTCTTTATATCCTTCCTTAAATCCCTGAAGGGTTTCCTTTCTATTACAGCAAAAATTTTTAAAATAGGGCTCCATTTGGGGGCTCAGCAGAAATTATTGTATAACCCTATAGTATTTCTAGGGTAATTTTGGTTGATTTTTATACTGCTGGCCGGTTTACGATACCGCTACTCAAAATTTTTGCTCAAGGGATTTGTTCTTTATATCCTTCCTTAAATCCCTGAAGGGTTTCCTTTCTATTACAGCAAAAATTTTTAAAATAGGGCTCCATTTGGGGGCTCAGCAGAAATTATTGTATAACCCTATAGTATTTCTAGGGTAATTTTGGTTGATTTTTATACTGCTGGCCGGTTTACGATACCGCTACTCAAAATTTTTGCTCAAGGGATTTGTTCTTTATATCCTTCCTTAAATCCCTGAAGGGTTTCCTTTCTATTACAGCAAAAATTTTTAAAATAGGGCTCCATTTGGGGGCTCAGCAGAAATTATTGTATAACCCTATAGTATTTCTAGGGTAATTTTGGTTGATTTTTATACTGCTGGCCGGTTTACGATACCGCTACTCAAAATTTTTGCTCAAGGGATTTGTTCTTTATATCCTTCCTTAAATCCCTGAAGGGTTTCCTTTCTATTACAGCAAAAATTTTTAAAATAGGGCTCCATTTGGGGGCTCAGCAGAAATTATTGTATAACCCTATAGTATTTCTAGGGTAATTTTGGTTGATTTTTATACTGCTGGCCGGTTTACGATACCGCTACTCAAAATTTTTGCTCAAGGGATTTGTTCTTTATATCCTTCCTTAAATCCCTGAAGGGTTTCCTTTCTATTACAGCAAAAATTTTTAAAATAGGGCTCCATTTGGGGGCTCAGCAGAAATTATTGTATAACCCTATAGTATTTCTAGGGTAATTTTGGTTGATTTTTATACTGCTGGCCGGTTTACGATACCGCTACTCAAAATTTTTGCTCAAGGGATTTGTTCTTTATATCCTTCCTTAAATCCCTGAAGGGTTTCCTTTCTATTACAGCAAAAATTTTTAAAATAGGGCTCCATTTGGGGGCTCAGCAGAAATTATTGTATAACCCTATAGTATTTCTAGGGTAATTTTGGTTGATTTTTATACTGCTGGCCGGTTTACGATACCGCTACTCAAAATTTTTGCTCAAGGGATTTGTTCTTTATATCCTTCCTTAAATCCCTGAAGGGTTTCCTTTCTATTACAGCAAAAATTTTTAAAATAGGGCTCCATTTGGGGGCTCAGCAGAAATTATTGTATAACCCTATAGTATTTCTAGGGTAATTTTGGTTGATTTTTATACTGCTGGCCGGTTTACGATACCGCTACTCAAAATTTTTGCTCAAGGGATTTGTTCTTTATATCCTTCCTTAAATCCCTGAAGGGTTTCCTTTCTATTACAGCAAAAATTTTTAAAATAGGGCTCCATTTGGGGGCTCAGCAGAAATTATTGTATAACCCTATAGTATTTCTAGGGTAATTTTGGTTGATTTTTATACTGCTGGCCGGTTTACGATACCGCTACTCAAAATTTTTGCTCAAGGGATTTGTTCTTTATATCCTTCCTTAAATCCCTGAAGGGTTTCCTTTCTATTACAGCAAAAATTTTTAAAATAGGGCTCCATTTGGGGGCTCAGCAGAAATTATTGTATAACCCTATAGTATTTCTAGGGTAATTTTGGTTGATTTTTATACTGCTGGCCGGTTTACGATACCGCTACTCAAAATTTTTGCTCAAGGGATTTGTTCTTTATATCCTTCCTTAAATCCCTGAAGGGTTTCCTTTCTATTACAGCAAAAATTTTTAAAATAGGGCTCCATTTGGGGGCTCAGCAGAAATTATTGTATAACCCTATAGTATTTCTAGGGTAATTTTGGTTGATTTTTATACTGCTGGCCGGTTTACGATACCGCTACTCAAAATTTTTGCTCAAGGGATTTGTTCTTTATATCCTTCCTTAAATCCCTGAAGGGTTTCCTTTCTATTACAGCAAAAATTTTTAAAATAGGGCTCCATTTGGGGGCTCAGCAGAAATTATTGTATAACCCTATAGTATTTCTAGGGTAATTTTGGTTGATTTTTATACTGCTGGCCGGTTTACGATACCGCTACTCAAAATTTTTGCTCAAGGGATTTGTTCTTTATATCCTTCCTTAAATCCCTGAAGGGTTTCCTTTCTATTACAGCAAAAATTTTTAAAATAGGGCTCCATTTGGGGGCTCAGCAGAAATTATTGTATAACCCTATAGTATTTCTAGGGTAATTTTGGTTGATTTTTATACTGCTGGCCGGTTTACGATACCGCTACTCAAAATTTTTGCTCAAGGGATTTGTTCTTTATATCCTTCCTTAAATCCCTGAAGGGTTTCCTTTCTATTACAGCAAAAATTTTTAAAATAGGGCTCCATTTGGGGGCTCAGCAGAAATTATTGTATAACCCTATAGTATTTCTAGGGTAATTTTGGTTGATTTTTATACTGCTGGCCGGTTTACGATACCGCTACTCAAAATTTTTGCTCAAGGGATTTGTTCTTTATATCCTTCCTTAAATCCCTGAAGGGTTTCCTTTCTAAGGGCCTATGGAGGCCCCCTCCCTCCCCTTTCCTCGCTGCTGGACCCCTCCTCCCCGGAAGAGCTCCTAAGGGTGCTCGACAAAATTAACATTACTTATAAGCTATAGATCGGGTTTCCTTTTTATTGTTTCCACTAACTTTTCACGCCGCCATCTATTTATAAGCCTCTTTGAATTTTTGAAATATGGAACGTACCTTTGTTAAATTCCTGGATAGAATTTTTTGAAATGACCTACCACTTAAATTGTATCTTACCTTCTTCATAGCCAATTTTGAAATCCTTTACTCCTCTTCACGTTGTTAACTAGCTATAAGTCTCATCTTAAAATTTGAAATCATGTATCTTACCTTTGTTTGTCTCCTAATTATATGAATTGTTAACTAGTTTTAAGAACGAATTTTTATTAGAGTGCGCCATATGGGCCTGGCACCCGAGTGCGCTTTAAGGGTAGGGCCAATTTTTGTTAAATTAGCTCTGCCAGTTTAAATAAAAAATAAAATAAAAAAAAGTTTCCTTTCTATTACAGCAAAAATTTTTAAAATAGGGCTCCATTTGGGGGCTCAGCAGAAATTATTGTATAACCCTATAGTATTTCTAGGGTAATTTTGGTTGATTTTTATACTGCTGGCCGGTTTACGATACCGCTACTCAAAATTTTTGCTCAAGGGATTTGTTCTTTATATCCTTCCTTAAATCCCTGAAGGGTTTCCTTTCTATTACAGCAAAAATTTTTAAAATAGGGCTCCATTTGGGGGCTCAGCAGAAATTATTGTATAACCCTATAGTATTTCTAGGGTAATTTTGGTTGATTTTTATACTGCTGGCCGGTTTACGATACCGCTACTCAAAATTTTTGCTCAAGGGATTTGTTCTTTATATCCTTCCTTAAATCCCTGAAGGGTTTCCTTTCTATTACAGCAAAAATTTTTAAAATAGGGCTCCATTTGGGGGCTCAGCAGAAATTATTGTATAACCCTATAGTATTTCTAGGGTAATTTTGGTTGATTTTTATACTGCTGGCCGGTTTACGATACCGCTACTCAAAATTTTTGCTCAAGGGATTTGTTCTTTATATCCTTCCTTAAATCCCTGAAGGGTTTCCTTTCTATTACAGCAAAAATTTTTAAAATAGGGCTCCATTTGGGGGCTCAGCAGAAATTATTGTATAACCCTATAGTATTTCTAGGGTAATTTTGGTTGATTTTTATACTGCTGGCCGGTTTACGATACCGCTACTCAAAATTTTTGCTCAAGGGATTTGTTCTTTATATCCTTCCTTAAATCCCTGAAGGGTTTCCTTTCTATTACAGCAAAAATTTTTAAAATAGGGCTCCATTTGGGGGCTCAGCAGAAATTATTGTATAACCCTATAGTATTTCTAGGGTAATTTTGGTTGATTTTTATACTGCTGGCCGGTTTACGATACCGCTACTCAAAATTTTTGCTCAAGGGATTTGTTCTTTATATCCTTCCTTAAATCCCTGAAGGGTTTCCTTTCTATTACAGCAAAAATTTTTAAAATAGGGCTCCATTTGGGGGCTCAGCAGAAATTATTGTATAACCCTATAGTATTTCTAGGGTAATTTTGGTTGATTTTTATACTGCTGGCCGGTTTACGATACCGCTACTCAAAATTTTTGCTCAAGGGATTTGTTCTTTATATCCTTCCTTAAATCCCTGAAGGGTTTCCTTTCTATTACAGCAAAAATTTTTAAAATAGGGCTCCATTTGGGGGCTCAGCAGAAATTATTGTATAACCCTATAGTATTTCTAGGGTAATTTTGGTTGATTTTTATACTGCTGGCCGGTTTACGATACCGCTACTCAAAATTTTTGCTCAAGGGATTTGTTCTTTATATCCTTCCTTAAATCCCTGAAGGGTTTCCTTTCTATTACAGCAAAAATTTTTAAAATAGGGCTCCATTTGGGGGCTCAGCAGAAATTATTGTATAACCCTATAGTATTTCTAGGGTAATTTTGGTTGATTTTTATACTGCTGGCCGGTTTACGATACCGCTACTCAAAATTTTTGCTCAAGGGATTTGTTCTTTATATCCTTCCTTAAATCCCTGAAGGGTTTCCTTTCTATTACAGCAAAAATTTTTAAAATAGGGCTCCATTTGGGGGCTCAGCAGAAATTATTGTATAACCCTATAGTATTTCTAGGGTAATTTTGGTTGATTTTTATACTGCTGGCCGGTTTACGATACCGCTACTCAAAATTTTTGCTCAAGGGATTTGTTCTTTATATCCTTCCTTAAATCCCTGAAGGGTTTCCTTTCTATTACAGCAAAAATTTTTAAAATAGGGCTCCATTTGGGGGCTCAGCAGAAATTATTGTATAACCCTATAGTATTTCTAGGGTAATTTTGGTTGATTTTTATACTGCTGGCCGGTTTACGATACCGCTACTCAAAATTTTTGCTCAAGGGATTTGTTCTTTATATCCTTCCTTAAATCCCTGAAGGGTTTCCTTTCTATTACAGCAAAAATTTTTAAAATAGGGCTCCATTTGGGGGCTCAGCAGAAATTATTGTATAACCCTATAGTATTTCTAGGGTAATTTTGGTTGATTTTTATACTGCTGGCCGGTTTACGATACCGCTACTCAAAATTTTTGCTCAAGGGATTTGTTCTTTATATCCTTCCTTAAATCCCTGAAGGGTTTCCTTTCTATTACAGCAAAAATTTTTAAAATAGGGCTCCATTTGGGGGCTCAGCAGAAATTATTGTATAACCCTATAGTATTTCTAGGGTAATTTTGGTTGATTTTTATACTGCTGGCCGGTTTACGATACCGCTACTCAAAATTTTTGCTCAAGGGATTTGTTCTTTATATCCTTCCTTAAATCCCTGAAGGGTTTCCTTTCTATTACAGCAAAAATTTTTAAAATAGGGCTCCATTTGGGGGCTCAGCAGAAATTATTGTATAACCCTATAGTATTTCTAGGGTAATTTTGGTTGATTTTTATACTGCTGGCCGGTTTACGATACCGCTACTCAAAATTTTTGCTCAAGGGATTTGTTCTTTATATCCTTCCTTAAATCCCTGAAGGGTTTCCTTTCTATTACAGCAAAAATTTTTAAAATAGGGCTCCATTTGGGGGCTCAGCAGAAATTATTGTATAACCCTATAGTATTTCTAGGGTAATTTTGGTTGATTTTTATACTGCTGGCCGGTTTACGATACCGCTACTCAAAATTTTTGCTCAAGGGATTTGTTCTTTATATCCTTCCTTAAATCCCTGAAGGGTTTCCTTTCTATTACAGCAAAAATTTTTAAAATAGGGCTCCATTTGGGGGCTCAGCAGAAATTATTGTATAACCCTATAGTATTTCTAGGGTAATTTTGGTTGATTTTTATACTGCTGGCCGGTTTACGATACCGCTACTCAAAATTTTTGCTCAAGGGATTTGTTCTTTATATCCTTCCTTAAATCCCTGAAGGGTTTCCTTTCTATTACAGCAAAAATTTTTAAAATAGGGCTCCATTTGGGGGCTCAGCAGAAATTATTGTATAACCCTATAGTATTTCTAGGGTAATTTTGGTTGATTTTTATACTGCTGGCCGGTTTACGATACCGCTACTCAAAATTTTTGCTCAAGGGATTTGTTCTTTATATCCTTCCTTAAATCCCTGAAGGGTTTCCTTTCTATTACAGCAAAAATTTTTAAAATAGGGCTCCATTTGGGGGCTCAGCAGAAATTATTGTATAACCCTATAGTATTTCTAGGGTAATTTTGGTTGATTTTTATACTGCTGGCCGGTTTACGATACCGCTACTCAAAATTTTTGCTCAAGGGATTTGTTCTTTATATCCTTCCTTAAATCCCTGAAGGGTTTCCTTTCTATTACAGCAAAAATTTTTAAAATAGGGCTCCATTTGGGGGCTCAGCAGAAATTATTGTATAACCCTATAGTATTTCTAGGGTAATTTTGGTTGATTTTTATACTGCTGGCCGGTTTACGATACCGCTACTCAAAATTTTTGCTCAAGGGATTTGTTCTTTATATCCTTCCTTAAATCCCTGAAGGGTTTCCTTTCTATTACAGCAAAAATTTTTAAAATAGGGCTCCATTTGGGGGCTCAGCAGAAATTATTGTATAACCCTATAGTATTTCTAGGGTAATTTTGGTTGATTTTTATACTGCTGGCCGGTTTACGATACCGCTACTCAAAATTTTTGCTCAAGGGATTTGTTCTTTATATCCTTCCTTAAATCCCTGAAGGGTTTCCTTTCTATTACAGCAAAAATTTTTAAAATAGGGCTCCATTTGGGGGCTCAGCAGAAATTATTGTATAACCCTATAGTATTTCTAGGGTAATTTTGGTTGATTTTTATACTGCTGGCCGGTTTACGATACCGCTACTCAAAATTTTTGCTCAAGGGATTTGTTCTTTATATCCTTCCTTAAATCCCTGAAGGGTTTCCTTTCTATTACAGCAAAAATTTTTAAAATAGGGCTCCATTTGGGGGCTCAGCAGAAATTATTGTATAACCCTATAGTATTTCTAGGGTAATTTTGGTTGATTTTTATACTGCTGGCCGGTTTACGATACCGCTACTCAAAATTTTTGCTCAAGGGATTTGTTCTTTATATCCTTCCTTAAATCCCTGAAGGGTTTCCTTTCTATTACAGCAAAAATTTTTAAAATAGGGCTCCATTTGGGGGCTCAGCAGAAATTATTGTATAACCCTATAGTATTTCTAGGGTAATTTTGGTTGATTTTTATACTGCTGGCCGGTTTACGATACCGCTACTCAAAATTTTTGCTCAAGGGATTTGTTCTTTATATCCTTCCTTAAATCCCTGAAGGGTTTCCTTTCTATTACAGCAAAAATTTTTAAAATAGGGCTCCATTTGGGGGCTCAGCAGAAATTATTGTATAACCCTATAGTATTTCTAGGGTAATTTTGGTTGATTTTTATACTGCTGGCCGGTTTACGATACCGCTACTCAAAATTTTTGCTCAAGGGATTTGTTCTTTATATCCTTCCTTAAATCCCTGAAGGGTTTCCTTTCTATTACAGCAAAAATTTTTAAAATAGGGCTCCATTTGGGGGCTCAGCAGAAATTATTGTATAACCCTATAGTATTTCTAGGGTAATTTTGGTTGATTTTTATACTGCTGGCCGGTTTACGATACCGCTACTCAAAATTTTTGCTCAAGGGATTTGTTCTTTATATCCTTCCTTAAATCCCTGAAGGGTTTCCTTTCTATTACAGCAAAAATTTTTAAAATAGGGCTCCATTTGGGGGCTCAGCAGAAATTATTGTATAACCCTATAGTATTTCTAGGGTAATTTTGGTTGATTTTTATACTGCTGGCCGGTTTACGATACCGCTACTCAAAATTTTTGCTCAAGGGATTTGTTCTTTATATCCTTCCTTAAATCCCTGAAGGGTTTCCTTTCTATTACAGCAAAAATTTTTAAAATAGGGCTCCATTTGGGGGCTCAGCAGAAATTATTGTATAACCCTATAGTATTTCTAGGGTAATTTTGGTTGATTTTTATACTGCTGGCCGGTTTACGATACCGCTACTCAAAATTTTTGCTCAAGGGATTTGTTCTTTATATCCTTCCTTAAATCCCTGAAGGGTTTCCTTTCTATTACAGCAAAAATTTTTAAAATAGGGCTCCATTTGGGGGCTCAGCAGAAATTATTGTATAACCCTATAGTATTTCTAGGGTAATTTTGGTTGATTTTTATACTGCTGGCCGGTTTACGATACCGCTACTCAAAATTTTTGCTCAAGGGATTTGTTCTTTATATCCTTCCTTAAATCCCTGAAGGGTTTCCTTTCTATTACAGCAAAAATTTTTAAAATAGGGCTCCATTTGGGGGCTCAGCAGAAATTATTGTATAACCCTATAGTATTTCTAGGGTAATTTTGGTTGATTTTTATACTGCTGGCCGGTTTACGATACCGCTACTCAAAATTTTTGCTCAAGGGATTTGTTCTTTATATCCTTCCTTAAATCCCTGAAGGGTTTCCTTTCTATTACAGCAAAAATTTTTAAAATAGGGCTCCATTTGGGGGCTCAGCAGAAATTATTGTATAACCCTATAGTATTTCTAGGGTAATTTTGGTTGATTTTTATACTGCTGGCCGGTTTACGATACCGCTACTCAAAATTTTTGCTCAAGGGATTTGTTCTTTATATCCTTCCTTAAATCCCTGAAGGGTTTCCTTTCTATTACAGCAAAAATTTTTAAAATAGGGCTCCATTTGGGGGCTCAGCAGAAATTATTGTATAACCCTATAGTATTTCTAGGGTAATTTTGGTTGATTTTTATACTGCTGGCCGGTTTACGATACCGCTACTCAAAATTTTTGCTCAAGGGATTTGTTCTTTATATCCTTCCTTAAATCCCTGAAGGGTTTCCTTTCTATTACAGCAAAAATTTTTAAAATAGGGCTCCATTTGGGGGCTCAGCAGAAATTATTGTATAACCCTATAGTATTTCTAGGGTAATTTTGGTTGATTTTTATACTGCTGGCCGGTTTACGATACCGCTACTCAAAATTTTTGCTCAAGGGATTTGTTCTTTATATCCTTCCTTAAATCCCTGAAGGGTTTCCTTTCTATTACAGCAAAAATTTTTAAAATAGGGCTCCATTTGGGGGCTCAGCAGAAATTATTGTATAACCCTATAGTATTTCTAGGGTAATTTTGGTTGATTTTTATACTGCTGGCCGGTTTACGATACCGCTACTCAAAATTTTTGCTCAAGGGATTTGTTCTTTATATCCTTCCTTAAATCCCTGAAGGGTTTCCTTTCTATTACAGCAAAAATTTTTAAAATAGGGCTCCATTTGGGGGCTCAGCAGAAATTATTGTATAACCCTATAGTATTTCTAGGGTAATTTTGGTTGATTTTTATACTGCTGGCCGGTTTACGATACCGCTACTCAAAATTTTTGCTCAAGGGATTTGTTCTTTATATCCTTCCTTAAATCCCTGAAGGGTTTCCTTTCTATTACAGCAAAAATTTTTAAAATAGGGCTCCATTTGGGGGCTCAGCAGAAATTATTGTATAACCCTATAGTATTTCTAGGGTAATTTTGGTTGATTTTTATACTGCTGGCCGGTTTACGATACCGCTACTCAAAATTTTTGCTCAAGGGATTTGTTCTTTATATCCTTCCTTAAATCCCTGAAGGGTTTCCTTTCTATTACAGCAAAAATTTTTAAAATAGGGCTCCATTTGGGGGCTCAGCAGAAATTATTGTATAACCCTATAGTATTTCTAGGGTAATTTTGGTTGATTTTTATACTGCTGGCCGGTTTACGATACCGCTACTCAAAATTTTTGCTCAAGGGATTTGTTCTTTATATCCTTCCTTAAATCCCTGAAGGGTTTCCTTTCTATTACAGCAAAAATTTTTAAAATAGGGCTCCATTTGGGGGCTCAGCAGAAATTATTGTATAACCCTATAGTATTTCTAGGGTAATTTTGGTTGATTTTTATACTGCTGGCCGGTTTACGATACCGCTACTCAAAATTTTTGCTCAAGGGATTTGTTCTTTATATCCTTCCTTAAATCCCTGAAGGGTTTCCTTTCTATTACAGCAAAAATTTTTAAAATAGGGCTCCATTTGGGGGCTCAGCAGAAATTATTGTATAACCCTATAGTATTTCTAGGGTAATTTTGGTTGATTTTTATACTGCTGGCCGGTTTACGATACCGCTACTCAAAATTTTTGCTCAAGGGATTTGTTCTTTATATCCTTCCTTAAATCCCTGAAGGGTTTCCTTTCTATTACAGCAAAAATTTTTAAAATAGGGCTCCATTTGGGGGCTCAGCAGAAATTATTGTATAACCCTATAGTATTTCTAGGGTAATTTTGGTTGATTTTTATACTGCTGGCCGGTTTACGATACCGCTACTCAAAATTTTTGCTCAAGGGATTTGTTCTTTATATCCTTCCTTAAATCCCTGAAGGGTTTCCTTTCTATTACAGCAAAAATTTTTAAAATAGGGCTCCATTTGGGGGCTCAGCAGAAATTATTGTATAACCCTATAGTATTTCTAGGGTAATTTTGGTTGATTTTTATACTGCTGGCCGGTTTACGATACCGCTACTCAAAATTTTTGCTCAAGGGATTTGTTCTTTATATCCTTCCTTAAATCCCTGAAGGGTTTCCTTTCTATTACAGCAAAAATTTTTAAAATAGGGCTCCATTTGGGGGCTCAGCAGAAATTATTGTATAACCCTATAGTATTTCTAGGGTAATTTTGGTTGATTTTTATACTGCTGGCCGGTTTACGATACCGCTACTCAAAATTTTTGCTCAAGGGATTTGTTCTTTATATCCTTCCTTAAATCCCTGAAGGGTTTCCTTTCTATTACAGCAAAAATTTTTAAAATAGGGCTCCATTTGGGGGCTCAGCAGAAATTATTGTATAACCCTATAGTATTTCTAGGGTAATTTTGGTTGATTTTTATACTGCTGGCCGGTTTACGATACCGCTACTCAAAATTTTTGCTCAAGGGATTTGTTCTTTATATCCTTCCTTAAATCCCTGAAGGGTTTCCTTTCTATTACAGCAAAAATTTTTAAAATAGGGCTCCATTTGGGGGCTCAGCAGAAATTATTGTATAACCCTATAGTATTTCTAGGGTAATTTTGGTTGATTTTTATACTGCTGGCCGGTTTACGATACCGCTACTCAAAATTTTTGCTCAAGGGATTTGTTCTTTATATCCTTCCTTAAATCCCTGAAGGGTTTCCTTTCTATTACAGCAAAAATTTTTAAAATAGGGCTCCATTTGGGGGCTCAGCAGAAATTATTGTATAACCCTATAGTATTTCTAGGGTAATTTTGGTTGATTTTTATACTGCTGGCCGGTTTACGATACCGCTACTCAAAATTTTTGCTCAAGGGATTTGTTCTTTATATCCTTCCTTAAATCCCTGAAGGGTTTCCTTTCTATTACAGCAAAAATTTTTAAAATAGGGCTCCATTTGGGGGCTCAGCAGAAATTATTGTATAACCCTATAGTATTTCTAGGGTAATTTTGGTTGATTTTTATACTGCTGGCCGGTTTACGATACCGCTACTCAAAATTTTTGCTCAAGGGATTTGTTCTTTATATCCTTCCTTAAATCCCTGAAGGGTTTCCTTTCTATTACAGCAAAAATTTTTAAAATAGGGCTCCATTTGGGGGCTCAGCAGAAATTATTGTATAACCCTATAGTATTTCTAGGGTAATTTTGGTTGATTTTTATACTGCTGGCCGGTTTACGATACCGCTACTCAAAATTTTTGCTCAAGGGATTTGTTCTTTATATCCTTCCTTAAATCCCTGAAGGGTTTCCTTTCTATTACAGCAAAAATTTTTAAAATAGGGCTCCATTTGGGGGCTCAGCAGAAATTATTGTATAACCCTATAGTATTTCTAGGGTAATTTTGGTTGATTTTTATACTGCTGGCCGGTTTACGATACCGCTACTCAAAATTTTTGCTCAAGGGATTTGTTCTTTATATCCTTCCTTAAATCCCTGAAGGGTTTCCTTTCTATTACAGCAAAAATTTTTAAAATAGGGCTCCATTTGGGGGCTCAGCAGAAATTATTGTATAACCCTATAGTATTTCTAGGGTAATTTTGGTTGATTTTTATACTGCTGGCCGGTTTACGATACCGCTACTCAAAATTTTTGCTCAAGGGATTTGTTCTTTATATCCTTCCTTAAATCCCTGAAGAGTTTCCTTTCTATTACAGCAAAAATTTTTAAAATAGGGCTCCATTTGGGGGCTCAGCAGAAATTATTGTATAACCCTATAGTATTTCTAGGGTAATTTTGGTTGATTTTTATACTGCTGGCCGGTTTACGATACCGCTACTCAAAATTTTTGCTCAAGGGATTTGTTCTTTATATCCTTCCTTAAATCCCTGAAGGGTTTCCTTTCTATTACAGCAAAAATTTTTAAAATAGGGCTCCATTTGGGGGCTCAGCAGAAATTATTGTATAACCCTATAGTATTTCTAGGGTAATTTTGGTTGATTTTTATACTGCTGGCCGGTTTACGATACCGCTACTCAAAATTTTTGCTCAAGGGATTTGTTCTTTATATCCTTCCTTAAATCCCTGAAGGGTTTCCTTTCTATTACAGCAAAAATTTTTAAAATAGGGCTCCATTTGGGGGCTCAGCAGAAATTATTGTATAACCCTATAGTATTTCTAGGGTAATTTTGGTTGATTTTTATACTGCTGGCCGGTTTACGATACCGCTACTCAAAATTTTTGCTCAAGGGATTTGTTCTTTATATCCTTCCTTAAATCCCTGAAGGGTTTCCTTTCTATTACAGCAAAAATTTTTAAAATAGGGCTCCATTTGGGGGCTCAGCAGAAATTATTGTATAACCCTATAGTATTTCTAGGGTAATTTTGGTTGATTTTTATACTGCTGGCCGGTTTACGATACCGCTACTCAAAATTTTTGCTCAA
This sequence comes from Machimus rusticus, assembly GCA_951509405.1. Lineage (NCBI taxonomy): Eukaryota > Metazoa > Arthropoda > Insecta > Diptera > Asilidae > Machimus > Machimus rusticus. The sequence continues at coordinate 49,063,662 of OX608051.1, read as the reverse complement.
GGGATTTGTTCTTTATATCCTTCCTTAAATCCCTGAAGGGTTTCCTTTCTATTACAGCAAAAATTTTTAAAATAGGGCTCCATTTGGGGGCTCAGCAGAAATTATTGTATAACCCTATAGTATTTCTAGGGTAATTTTGGTTGATTTTTATACTGCTGGCCGGTTTACGATACCGCTACTCAAAATTTTTGCTCAAGGGATTTGTTCTTTATATCCTTCCTTAAATCCCTGAAGGGTTTCCTTTCTATTACAGCAAAAATTTTTAAAATAGGGCTCCATTTGGGGGCTCAGCAGAAATTATTGTATAACCCTATAGTATTTCTTCGGCGGCGATTATTCGATCGGAGCCTTTCATAGTACCGAAAATGGTTTTCACCAATGTGTATAAATTAAAATTAAAATGTACGAATGTATAGTTGGGCATTTTCATGCCTTCAACCCTATTCAATCTAAATGTGTAAGGAGTGCAGCGCCTAGGAGCAAATTACACATAGGGAATAATGACTCAGTTTATTAATGCTCGTCATTTATTTAACATAATTTTTTAAATAAATTCGCAAATAATTCAGGCACTTAAAGAGGCTTCGTGTACATTGTTTTTCAAACTTACAGCCCTGACCAAATGTTGTCGTTTCTGCCCTACCTCCTTTGCACGTTTTGAAGTTAGTTTTAAGTTTTAATCTTATTTTTTTTTTTTTTTGTTCAGGAAAGAGTTTAATTTTATTTTAATCAATAGATAAAAAAAAATCAAATTATAAGTCGTTCCTGAATACTTAGTTCATTTTTCGCTCGTTTATTTTAGTCCTTATTTGTTTCTTATATGCCGTTTTTGATTTTTAAAACTATGTACAAATGTCCCCTCCATTACTGCTTTTTAACTTGTTTTTGAAATTTTAATCGGTTAAAACAAATTAAATAAAAGTTAAGAAAAATTATTAAGAAATAAAAAGTTTAGTGGTTTAAGAATTTCACTTATCAGTTGCCGTTTTTCTTTTTTACATGTATTTAACTTTTACTAATTACACTTTTTTTCATATTTTTCACCTAATTAGTAGTCAGTCGAGACATTTTTTAAATTTATTTATTTACTTTTTTTTGTTAAGTCTGAACAGTTAATTTTTTTTTAACTAATGTTTTTAAGTATGAAAATTAAATACCATGTTTCTTTCGCGAAAATAATATTTTTGTTGCTAAAAAGCGAAAAAAACAATTTTAAAACGAAAAACTTAAGCGACGAACTTGAAGATTTTCGCTGCGTAAAATTTGAGTTCGTCACTGAAGTCTTTCTTTTCAAGTTTGCTAAGTTTTCAGAAATGGGAGCAAATTTCGTTGAAATAGTTTTTATTTATTTTAATTTTTAAGTATACACAAGCATATGATTCAAACTAAGGAATAATTAAAAAATTAAATAACGAAGTGATGCGATTCATAAATAAAAAACTAAATAATTTTGGCAGTGAGGGAGGAGTGGTTACTTAAGAATGATTTTAATTAAAATATAAACAGCGAGGCGGCAGCTACTTTTATTAAAATTTTTCACATAATTTGTTTTGTTTTTTTTTTCACTTCGATTTAAAAATAAAAAGTATCCCATTCACTTTTAGTATTTAAAATGTAAAATTCTTTTAAAAATATCATCTCTGTGGTTTTCTTCCTTATTTTTGTTTTTCATTATAATTTAATTTTTACACAGCAGTAGCGTTTATATAAATATACTGCGGCTCCTGTTGGCTTTTTTGGTGTTAATTTATTTCTGACTGTGGTGTATGGTTTGTTATTTATTTATTTATTGAAACCAATCTGGTGTCTGCCGACAAAACCACGGGCTCTCTGGGGAGCCCCTGTTGGCTGGGCGTATGGAGACGGATGTATGAGCGGAGTGTGTGTTGGCTGGCGAGGTACTACCTCCTTCGGGAGGGATTACCCTCGCCAGCAGTGTGGAGGGACGGCTGACAACAGCGGGTGCTCCCTCGGGGGCACCTGCTGGCTAGTTCAATAAGGGGGTGCCGACAAAAGCAGGGGTCTCTTTGGGGCCGCTGCTGAATGTGTGAATAGCATGTATGTTGCATGGAGTGGTGTGTGCCTGCGTGTGCGGGCGAGTCTACAGGGCTCCACCCCGAAGTAATGTCTAATAAGACGGTTCCGGGGCGGGGCCTGAAGGGGGGAGCGGGGTTTTAGCCAGTAGGCCTGGCCCTTGGCCAGGGAGTCCGGCACAGGGGTGGCTCCGGCCTCCCCAGTGCGTAACGGCATTTCCCCGCTTGCAAAAAAAAAAAATATATATATATCTATATATATATATATATACTACCGAATATTTCCTAATTGCCTACTAATTTACATTTTTATTTTTCCTTGTCTTTTAGTTTACTTTTTATTTTTAATTAATAGGAATCAATGACAAAAGCGAGTATTCAGTTTACAGAACAAATCCCTAGAGCGAAATTTTGAGTAGCGGTATCGTAAATCGGCCAGCAGTATAAAAATCAACCAAAATTACCCTAGAAATACTATAGGGTTATACTATAAATTCAGCTGAGCCTCCAAATGGAGCCCTATTTTGAAAATTGTTACTGTAATAGAAAGGAAACCCTTCAGGGATTTAAGGAAGGATATATAATATCCTATATAATAAAAACTGAACAAATACTCAATTTCAATTTTTATATAAGTACATAGAAAACCCGAGTATAAAACTCGCACAAATTGAGATTGAGCTCCAATATTCTATATAAAAATTAAGATTGAGCATTTGCTCAGTATTTATGCATAAGAGCCATTGAACGTACCGGAGAATTCGCCGAGTAAAACAGAACGAAGAAAGCCCTTTGGCGGTCGTGGAGGTTTTAATTTTAGTAGAAAATTAGTTTGAGGAAAATATACGTACTTTCAAGCGTTAATTCCATTGAACCAAAAGTTCGTTATTTCGGAGAGCTGCCCTTTGCTCTGTCCTAAAATTCTTATCAAAATGTTAGAAGGGAAAAAGTCACCCGCATTTATTTAAGAGTACATATATATGGCGACGCCATCCACAAATGAGTTTTTTTGCTATGTTTATACCATTGAATTTGCTTAGTGTCTAATGACCCCATCACTTTTCGTTTATATTATCCCTCTCGAGAAGGTCACTACCCTTGTCACTGGGTTATTTAATCACCAAATTGCACCCTTAATTTAAGCGGACTTTCCCCTGATTGCATGAAGTGTGCTCGAATCGAAGGAGCATGGAATCGGACCCGCATATGAGGGAATGTGCTTCAAGGGAATTCCTCACCCAGTGAGCTCTCACAGTGATGACCCTACCCTGTTGAAGGCTTCACGTGGCGTGCACGAGGCCGATTGTTTTTTTAAAAATACTTTGTGGGTAGAAAGTACCTCAGCGAAGGGAAAATCGCAATGATACGGGCTGCGTGAATGTGGAAGGAATGAACCGAGGAAATGCGTGTATGCAGTTATGAAGGTAAAATTTAACGATTTTAGTAAGAAAATATTAATGAGAAATAAAACAACCTGCATATGTAAATATTGCAACATTAAAAAACGTGAATTTTTAGAATGATTCTTTCTAGAATATTTCTATCTGGATGTAACAGCCTTAAAAACAAAATTTCTTTATCACAATATTATATTAATTAAAAGCAAACGCATCGAAAATGCACATTGCTTAGTAATTTTTTCAATTAATAAATTATGGTCTTCTGAATAGAAACAGAGCACTCCGCGTGTGAAGACCAAGGAAACTTTAAGCGCTTATATCTCTTTGAACCTTTAAAATGAGAAGGTTTTTTGGAATGTTTTGTGACTTTACTAATGCAGCGATCAATATAAGGTTTTGAAGATTTATTACACCCTTCCTAAAGTTGAATTGTTTTTTTTTTATAGAATTTTTGAAATAAACTGTATATATTTTTACATTTATTTTTAAATGTCCTCAAAACGCGGAGTTTTCCATTCCACCTGATTCACTTCGAAAGCTCAAGTTGAGTTGAGTTGAGAATTTCCTACAGTCTAAGAAACCTATTTTAGTAGACACAAGTCCTTAAGAAGGCTTAAATTAAGCCCAAGTCATATTCAAACCTGCAATTAGTTGAATTCTCATCTTCAAATAAATATCAAAAGATTAATTCACTTTTCCTTTGCCGAAAAACTGCATTCCTTTAAAATACTTCGCAGTTGAATATTCATATGTAAGTATATACCTACTTGCATTTATTTCAAATTCAAGTGTTTCATAAAAATAATTAATAGAATGCTAAAGATGCAACGAATGGATATGAATCAAAGTTAATATAAGTGGATTCACAAAGACTTAAAAAATGTAAAGCATTCAGCAAAATACTATTCAATAATGCATTCCCTTTACAGAAGAAAAATATATAATAATTAATATATATTGAACATTTCAATTTCATAATTCCTAAAAAGATGCAATTGTAAATATGGATTCTTCATTATTTTTAACTAAAATGAATATAAGATTTAATTAATCTTAAAAAGAACAGTTGTGGTATAAAAGGGCTTTATTGCGCTATAGTAGGAAACTTCCACTGAGAGTTTCAGTTGGTAGAATGTACCGAAACCTCGACATTAATAATTAATTTTCAAACCACTCATATGTCCGATATTTTCAAAATTGCAACTAAATGTGCTCTTGAGGATGAGCAGCTGTATCGGATCATTCCTCGCGCTCGCTTTAACTAAAATTGTTTAAAATCGATGAGGAGTGGAGTTTTGTTCCATCCCTTCGGATAGGAGCAGTACCCCGCATATGTTGATTTTCCAAAAAAGCCAAGACACTTCCGTTCAAGTGTGTCAGTAATTATCAACTGTAGTTTGGCGTTTTTTATGGTACCAAGCACCGTGATACCAGGCAAAGTGCTGGTAAAACCGTTACGATAGCTGGACGGCTATTTCACCCTTGTTCATTTTCACAATCCGATATTCGTAATTTCGGTTAAGGACGATAGTACTAATTCCTGAATTGGAAACGGATGCAGCGATGCAGGCAGAGTTTGGGCCTGGAATTGCAGCAACATGGCCGAAATTAGAGGAAGAAAGAATTAACTTTTCCGGATAAGCGGGTTTGATTAGAGTTCACACTCCGTCCTTTAGCCTTCATTTCGCTTTAATATCTATCTGGTGGCGCACGGGCGCTTTAAGAGCGCTAATAACCATTGACAGCGGATTGCGGACATTTATTACCGTTTCAGAGGAGGATTGATATAATGCGAATAGAAAAGTTTTTCCAGTCGTTACGGGAAAGGGATTACCAGCGTTTGGTGTGCTGATGCTGGTCTCCACTCCTACTTTTTCAAATTAAAATAAAAAACCAACAATGTTTTCGTCGAAAATTATATCTTTTTGGATAGCTAAGGATACTGAGATGTAATTACAAATTTACAATGCTTTCTACGACAAGTTCCATAAATTTTTTTATGATAATGACACTTCTGTGAAGAATTTTTATTTTATATTTTTTATTTATTGTAACACAACATAAAATCTAACAGGAAATTTTGTGATTTTTAGCTCTAGGAAGGTTGGCCAATTAGTAAGCTATGAGATCACGGAAAAATTCAGGCCAAAAAGTGAGAATATTCGGATTTTTGTAAAAAGGAATACGAAATAGATTTTCTCGAAAATGGTGCCTACGTATGTTGTTCAGTTTCAAATTTCAATTCAATACAATTTTTTAACAATAAAAAATAAATCATATCAAAATATTCGTATGAAGACTCGAAATTAAACCCCTATTACCTTTGACACACTATGTAGAATGCTAAACCAGGATTAAGTTAACTTGGTTGAAAAATCTCCCGTGTGGGTGACACGCTCAACACTTGATTTGTACTGTAATGTTAAATGCCTCGATGTGTGAAATTAAATTTGCAAATTTAAAATGGATGATCAATTCCCTCAAATAATAATTTCGTACCTTTGGCAGATTTGTACAATCTTTTTATTTCAAAATCGTATATTGTAATTTGGTCAGCTGTCAATTGAACTCGTTTATCTTACTAAACTACTTCTGAACATTCGTTTACGATAAACGACTTTTGGAACTCGTTCAGCGTAGAGATAACGGAGAAATGAGAAATAACCCTGGTTTAGCGATCTAGTGTGTCAAAGTTATAAGGGACTAAATTTTGTGTAAAAGTTTGTATGGAAAACAATTAGGTATAAAACGAAACTGCTATCCTGAAACCTTGCATAAATATTCCACTAAATAAATAATTCAAATAAAAAATTTCAAATTTCTTAACTTTCAACCAGTAAAGCAACAAAATCAATCAATTTAATAAACATCGTTACATTAGCATTATTTCAAATCTGTTCCTTTCTTATGATTGAACAAATGTTGAAATCGTGAGACCTATGAAGAATTGCTTAAATGCGCAGCCAAACTTTTGATGAAAAAAATACTGATAGTGGGGTAAGATAAGCTAACTATGTTCGTACATAGGATTATATAAGTTAAGAATAGGAATGGCGAAAGATACTTTTTCGTAGAAACACATGCATGAATTTTACCGAAAGGTACAAGTTAGGAACGTTTTAGCCCTTTGCGTTATATTTTTAAGTTAAAATAGTTGGTAGGACAGAAGCAGTGATCCGATTTGAAAAGAGGACAATCAGTCTTATTTTTGCTTCCTCAGCTGTCCGTTGATCAGAGTTTGTGAACATATGTATGTATATAAAATATGTGAAGACAAAAATACCCTTGCAGAAGATATTATTTCGTACAAGTTACAGGTAGGTATTTTTAGAGTGTTTATAGGTATAACAAAAATCGAATTTGCTTCTTAATGAGTTTCGATAGTGCAGAGTATCATATACTCCTACTAAATACTTCTTAGGAGCATGCGAAAACGTTTGGGCGGAGAAAATATGACTCTGCAGATCATATCACGAAGTGGCGTCTAGTGTTTAGAAAGAACCGGAAACTAACAAAGTAATTTTCGTTGAAAGAGTGAACAAAATTTGAGTCGTCTAAGGTGCTGTGTTGCACTTGAGTGCACAGTACGCATCCACATAGTTCCGCCACAATAACTTGTAACTTGACCAGGGCTCTGGATCGGCTAACAAGGTAGGCAGGAGCGGGCTAACCTTATGCGGCCAGAAACCGCTGCAGTAGGCAAAGTGAAACCAAACGAGACGAATAATTATTGCCAGCATGGGCGAGTGTCCAATAAATTTTCATTTACCTTTTGCCTGGCTGCATTTTTCTAATTAAACGTGAGAAAAGCGAGAGAAAATGACCAAAAATTGTGGCGAAAGTGATACCATGCGTAAATTCGAACGTGAAGCCGTCAGTTAACAAATCAGCCTGAACGGTAATTTCTTATAGCAACACGTACCTTGCTCGCCCACGGGCATATTTTCGCAAAAACCCCCAGAGCAGGGTGTCATTTCTGCCAGAAAACCCTAACCGTCAGCCACATTCTCCAAGACTGCCCTCTTGCACAAAGGGCCTATGGTGGCCCCCTCCCCCCTCTCCAATCCCTCCTTGACCCCTCCGCCCCGGATGACCTCCTATTGATACTAGATAAGACTAACCTCGCCAGTCGAATATAAAATAGAGTAGATAACCTCTGGTAGGACGCCAATCTCAAACTCACCCATACTTATTAATTATCTTTATTAACTTAAGACTATAATGTTATGGCACAATCGTTTGCCAATCCTCTGAATTGTCCTCCCTTGACGACCCTGTGCGGTCACCTGAAATTAAAAAATAATAATAACATTTATCATATCAAATTCTACCTGGTAAGAAACTAGATAATTAAGTTCCTGAAGTCTAGTCATATTTGAATTGTTTAAACTTTTATCTTTTAGGATTCTTTACACATACCTGAATTTCATAATTTATTGCATTAATCATACTTAATTTCTATTCTAGCTTGTTAAATATTTTTAAGACTTACCAATAATTAGAGGCTAATATGCGAATTAAATTGTTAAATTTGGCTACAACCGGAATTTCAAAAGTAATATATCTTAGGAAATCATTTGTACCCTTACTATCAACGCATATGCTTATATTCTGACTTCGTATTGTAACTCCCCTGTTAACTAGTTATAAGGCACACTTTTTAGAACGCGCCATATGGGCCTGGCACCCGAGTGCGCTTTAAGGGTAGGGCAAATTTTGTAAATTAGCTCTGCCAGTCTTAAATAAATAAAATAAAATAAAAAGCAACACGTAGACAATTTGTGAACATTTTTCGTCCCTGTCTTGTTAAAATTTTAGTAAACGTTCTCTCCGAAAGATTATATTATTCAGTATCAGTAGCACGGAGTATGTACTTATATAACGAAAATAAAATATTATGATTCAAGAAGGCGCAGAATCAGTAAACCATTTTCAGACAAACGGGACTGATTTGTTCTGCAAAGGATTACTTCCTGCACCTTGCGTGCGGTTTAAATTAATTGGCCACGTCCAGATGCTTCGAAGACGGCTATATTTATGGAAGCTTCACTTAAAACGTAAAAATTATTAATACCGGTTGAGGACTGCTTATGGCGTGAAACAATTCAAATATTAATAGCTGCTCCATTATTAATAGCGAGTTTGTGGCCTTATTGGACTGAGCCAGCAAAGTCTTTGTCTGAGCACCTTCGAATGCACTCTGAGGGCAGTTATCTAAGTCCATTAATCTTATACGGAGATCAATAAAAACCGGAACCTGCGCATCACACTTATACGTACCTACCTGATTTTTGCACAAAGTAAGTGATGCTAATGCATTTAGAATGAAAGTTGCTGGCAGAACGGTTCACCGACGAGCCTATTTCGCAGAAGTGGTCAGCATCAATGCCCACTTAAGCTGTCAACGGTTGAGTGGGATTTCGATAATGGAAATTGTATTTTGTGGCGGGCACTATACCACGCCAAATAGGATGATTCGCAACAGATAACAATTATTCTCCAAGAAATTCGGCTTAAATTGCATTTCATTCATAATAGCACCTGACACGTATATTTTTTTTCTTAAAAGGTTCCTTTTAGCCCTTAAGGGGGCATTCGCTTTCAGAATTGAGGAAAAACACACTTTTTTGGGATTTTTTTTTTAAAAAGGCTACTGTATTTATTGAAAAAATTATTTATAGACATTACTCTATAGGTATTGAAGAATACAAAAAGCCTTTTTTTTAATTTTTAGTTATGTTTAGCGGCGGCAGAAGGCGTCTTGTAAAAGTCCCTTTTTGGCTGGTACACATAATTGTGGTCTTCCTGGACAACATAAGGAAAAAATTCAAAATGGATTCTGTCCTTTAGACTTTTTTCTAGAGCATATATCTACCTAAAAAAAAAATGTTAATTGTTTTACGACTCTTTTTCTGAAAATTTCAGTTTAGGAGGAGGAGGGAAAAGTACGTGCATAAAAAAAAACAAGGGGTACTTATATGCATTTTTTTAGGTATAAGCTCTAGTATTTATTTTAACGAATCGAATGCGTTTTGATTTTTTAAAATCTATCGAGTAGAACTTGAGATATTATGTGTACCAGTTGAATAAAAGTATAGTTTTGAGAAAAACGCGTTTAAAGTTTTTGTGCAATAATTTTTACTTGTAAAACGAAGTGCCTTCCGTTACATACAAAAAAAAGTAGTTTTGAGAAAAACGCGTTTAAAGTTTTTGTGCAATAATTTTTACTTGTAAAACGAAGTGCCTTCCGTTACATACATATATAGCTATAACTTTTGTTTTGTTTTGAATTTCGCAAAATGGTTTTAGGACAGTATTGCTATGATGTTAAGGAACACTTTTGTGTAAAAAAAAAAATAGATTTTTTTCTAATTTAGAAAGAGAATGCTCCCTTAATGAAATAATATTTCTACCAAACTACATAATAACGAGAATTGTTTATATGTCTTTCGTGACTTCAACTTTTTGCCGATGTAATTTAAGGCCAAAACGGGATCTGGTTTACTAATATGGCGCTGAAAAAATTGAGATCTTTGAAAAATTGTTTCTGAGCAAAGTATAAAGACCAAAAATTCAAGAGTAATCCCTATATACATATATATAAAATCGAAAGTTCGTTTGTTTGTTTGTTTGTTTGTTTGTTTGTTTGTTTGTTTGTTTGTTTGTTTGTTTGTTGCTCAATCACGCCTAAACGCTCGGTCCGATCATTTTAATTTTTTGAGTGAAGACACTACATATTCCGGCCTAACATATAGGCTACTCTTTATTCGCGGATTTCAAAATGGCGGATCCAAGATGGCGGCCAAAAATTTTAAATATCAAGAGATTGCCGTGAAAATTTACATTTGGGGGTTTTCGGAGCTCCTGATTGCGAATCTACGCTCGAAATTTGGAAATTCAAGATGGCGGATCCAATATGGCGACTAATAATTTTCGAACTTCAACGAATTTAATTGAAAATTGGTACTATAGGAATCTTGAGGCCGCAAATTTCTAATCTACTAGCAAAATTTGGAAATTCAAAATGGCGGGCCCACTATGTTTGTTGCTCAATCACACCTTAACGCTTGGTCCAATCATTTCCATGTTTGAAGTGAAGGTACTACATATTGTGACCTAAGACATAGGCTACTTTTTATTCACGGGATTCAAAATGGCGGGCCCAAGATGGCGGCCAAAAATTGTAAATTTCAAGGAATTCCGATGAAAATTGGTATCCGGGGATTTTTGAAGGTCCTGATTGCGAATATACATACTTTCGAAATTTAAAAATTTAAAATGGCGGATCAAATATGGCAACCCAAAATTTCCAAATTCAAGGAGTTTAAGTGAAAATTTGTACCAAGGGTACTTTGAGGGCATTAAATTCGAATCAATTATCAGAATTTAGAAATTCAAAATGGCGGACCTAATGAGGTGACTGATTTTTTAGGAATCAAAAGAATTTTCATGCCAATTAGTGCAGAAGAAAATCAGTAGCACTAACTTCGAATCTGCTAACAAAATTTGGAAGTTCAAAATGGTCGAGCTAATATGTTTGTTGCTCAATCACGCCTGAACGTTTGGTCCGATTATTTTCGTTTTTTTAATGAAGACATTACATATTCTTATCTAAGTCATAGACTACTTTATACTCACGGGACCCAGAATGGCGCCCAAGATGGCGGATGAAAATTGTAAATTTCAAGGGATTGCCACGAAAAGTGGTGTCTACGGATTTTTGAAGGTCCTGATTTCGAATATACTTTTGAAACTTAAAAATTCAAGATGGTGGATCAAATATGACAACCAAAATTTCCGAATTTCAACGAAATTAAGTGAAAATTAATATCAAGGGTACTTTGAGGCTACTAAATTCGAATCTATTATAAGAATTATAACAAAACATATAGGCAAACTATAATTTTTATAAGGAATAGGCAATCAACGTAAGATTTGCAGCTTTAATGTTTTCAATACGGCAACGATGAATTAGCGAACAAAATTTAATACCCTTAATCATTTATTTAACACTTATCAACGGGAATATATATGTAAGTATACAATAGATTATGAGCCCTTCTGATATGGACCGTGGTACAAAATGCGTTTTGGGTGAATCACATCCAAAGATTTTAGAACTACTAAACTTTATTATCTGAATACTGAGCATTTTTTAAGTATTTAACTAAGTAGTGTTTATTATACACCGGGTGAAACCGGGTTACTCAGCTAGTCTACTATATAAGAAGTATATTCAAGAATCTTTTTACAGCAAATGGATCAATTACGTGCATGTATTAAGCTTTATGAATTTCAAATCTCAAAGATTAAAAAATCAACAAATATGACAAGCTTTATAAAACATATAAATTGTTTACAAGTGGTATATTCTTAGAAAGTTGATTACTTGACACTGACTGATCTCTGATCTACTGATTCAGGCAGTCAGATTACGTAAATATGTCAACTTGAATTGAAAAATTGTTAAACTTAGATAGAGAACCAGTCAACAATGTTGCTGCCAAGGATTTGGCTAATTAGTAAACTAAGGCAACAAATAAATCTTTGAGAGTGGCTCGAGACAGACCAATTTAAGAAACTTCACGTGAATCGTTTTATGGATTGGTTACACAATTCGTTTGACGAATTTGAATAAAAGGTACAAATGTAACCAGTTTGAGACCTTCTCGACATCCGGTTGTTAAGTACTGGAACTGATCATTTTCATATCTCCATGCCGTGATCTCATTGGATGCTATCCAGCGAGATAAAATGTAAATTTATTTAGGATTTTATTTGCTCCACAAGCTCGCCAGAGTTCGCTTGCATATGTTGTTGATCTTCTGTTTTATTCAGACCATGACGATGAATTAATCATTCCTCCTTTTGATTTGAACTTTCTTACAGAGAAATTCATCCATACCTGAATGTCGATTTATGTTGGATTCTCTTCTTTCCATGCCCATCATTGGACATCGTCAGTGGCGACTGTCTGGCTCGTGCGGAAGATGGAAAATAACCTATGTGTGGAAATAGTCCTTATAGTGTTAATCTGAATTTCAAGTTTTCTTCAAGTTTCGAATTGTGTAACGGTGCTCTAATAAAATAAGCATTTCAAAATTCCGAGAAATACTGAAGGTAGTATATCATCGGTAAGAAATATTGCTCTTATTTGTTCGAAAATAATTTATCACGCCAGGCAAAAATTAAGGTAAAGATTTGTCAAAATAATTTTAAATGGCCTAGTCACCTATAGTTCAGTTTTAATTAATGTTTGGGTTTAAATTTATTGTGACATATTTGCGAGTTTAAACATATTTTGTTCTCATTTTATTTACTACAATGACTCGCAATAACTACGTATAAAATGATATAAGACTGAGTAGGAATCTATTAACAAGATTTTAATTTTCTCGAAAATCCAAACATTTTTACCCGGCTATGGCAAAGCCAAAGGAGGATTAAGATTTTAATTTGAATATATCTTCATCTGTTAGTCCATATCTCTCAAGTACTTGACGGAATTTTTCAAACAAGGTTTGGCTCGATGCGTATTGACGTTCTAGTTTACATAGTCTATATGACGTTCAAAATGGCGAATATTAAATTCAAATCACTTATGATTACAAATTAAAATTTAAAATAATTCTATAGTGTTTAATGTTGAGTATATTCCAAAAATATATAGTTTGTATACCTAATTTTCTCCTCATTAAAAAAAAAGCTACACATATAAATAAATGCAAGCCATCCAAATTCAAAATTAAATTATTATGTCTGGTTGGATTTTCCATCGTTTCTGTATTTATTTCGGAATTTAGTTTCCATATTTAATTTAAATTTATAATCATTTGCAAACAACACGTCGTTATAAAGTCGTGCATTTATTTTTTGTGAAAAGGTGAAAAGTAACTAGATACCTACATCTGTGTTAATTTCTATAGAAGCATAAATATTTGTTAACATAAAAAGCGGGAAAAAAAGGATAAAATTTTCTGATTACATACAGCACTGCATGTTTCTATTAATTATGTATTGTGTTGCGCGATTAACTTAAGAAAGCTTTCTAGTAATAAATATTTACTTTGCCATTATCAACAAAACATTTCTTAACTATAAATAAACTTTGGGCAGTGTAAAATAATAAAAAAACAGTTTTTTTTTTTTTTTATGAATTACAGATAAAACACTTGTCAAGAGTTACCCTATCCATAACTTTGTTAAATTCTAAAATTATTTCAAACTGATGTTTGAAGCAAAAATAAATTGGCAAATAAGAATTGTCCGCGGAAATTAAGAGGTTATTTTGAATGATTGGAGGAAAAATGAATTCATTATTACATTACATTAACACATTGTTAATTAACAGTAATTGAAAATAGGTAGTACTTAAGTTATATTGCTTTTAATGGAACTAATTAAAGTAATCTTACATAAAATACTACTTTTTTATTTTCTGTGGAATAGTTGATGTCTTCTATGGTCAGATACATTTGAAAATCTTCGTATTTTCAGTCAATTTGGGTGAACGATTTCTATTTCTATTTTGCTAGCAACCAACACGTCTATTTACAAATTAATAAGAAACATAAAAAAAATGCTGATTTTAATTTATTATATTTACATCGACTGTTTTGCGTTTGACCCACATATACTCGTGTACATTATGCTTTTTTATTAATTACAGTGCAGCATCGCACTTTCGTCGCTTGCTGTATAACTTTTAGCGCACTATTAATAAAATAGAATATATCAATATAAAGTAATTGAACCTTACACGTGCCAACATTTTAATTGGCAATATTGCTCGAGATAATAGCTCATAACTTATCTACTACCGAAAAAATTGATTAGAGCGAGCAACATTCATACCTATACAGGATTTTCATTAAAACGAAATCTATAGATCTCCTTGACATACTTTTGGAATAAATAAAAATCTGCCTGCGATTGAAATAACTACACACACTGATTAGCAGCGCGCACTACATAACAAATTTGTTTTTCTTGAGTTTAGAAAAACTGTCTGCCTTCAGGTCAGCAGCGATAAGAGACCTCTAGAGCCTTCACTATCAAGACAGCACTCAAAAACTTATCGTCTCCGTTTTTTTCTTTTACTTTTTTTCAGCTCCCGATCTTGTTTTTCAATTTATAAAAGTCATGTTATCAGTTCAAGTAAATATAAAAAAAAAATATTTCTGGAAGCTTTACTATAAATATAAAAAATGAAAACTGATAAGAGTAAATCGCGTTAATTAACAAGGAATCGTCTGTGAAAACAAGGACGTCATTATGTGCATATATCATTTCTAGGGGTCAAAGATGATTTTGGAATTACGCACGAAATTGTCATAAAACATGTGCCTAGATTAAAGCGTTTTTTTATTTTACTGGTAAATCAAAGTTCGGACATTGCTTGATTCAGAATTTTAGCGAATCGCTTAATATAATTACAAGAAAAAATTAAATTTATTTTCGAATGGGAAAGATACGTTTTCCTATATGAAATCAATGCGATAAGTGTGTTGAATTTATTTGATATTTCATAAAAAATAATTTTTATACTGGCTGGGCCTTTTTATGTAAAAATCCATTAGTACAGGGAATTAGTTACTATTATTAAGTCATATTTCTCTATAAGATTGCCAAGGCTAGATAATATCACAAAAACACACAAAAATATAATAAAAATATACTGATTTTATTCTTAAATATCTAAAACTGATAAAATTTACCCATACTTTATGCCACTGACAAAAATAAAGTTGTTCAATTTTATCATTATTTTATTTCAAATTTTATTCTTAAGCAGCTCACGCCACACATCGCATTATTAAGATTGAATCGTTGAAAAAACGTCGGAAGGGATAGATCGGTGGTAGAGTAGCCAGGCTCTAAATTCGCAGGTTCTGGTTTGAAACCCAGTCACAGGAAAATCATCTTTCAAAAAAGACGTCAGCAGTGATAGATCAAGTGGTAGAGTTGCAAAGCTGCAAGAAAGAGCTGCAAAGAGCCCCAAGTTCAAGCTCCAGCAACGGCTAGTCGCAATATTACAGGAAAAATCAACTTTATTTCGTCTTCAGGAGATTAACTATTTTTCATATTTGAAAATCATCAACTTTATTGTTTGGCGCCTTTTTAACCTACAATTTTGGTTATTTTTACAAATTTTCTTTTTCCCTAATTTTTATGGAATAAACTTTTCCCCATGGATCATGGGTTTACCTAATATGTGGGTAATTTTGCAGTAACCTAATGTTATGGAAATTTACATGAAAATCACCAACTTTATTGTTTAGCGCCTTTTTAACCTACGATTTTGGTTATTTTTACCAATTTTTGTTTTCCCCAATTTTTATGGATCATGGGTTTACCTAATATGTGGGTAATTTTGCAGTAACCTAATGTTATGGAAATTTACATGTTTTTGGTGGCACTATTTGTTGCCACAAATTTTAGGGATATATTTTTTACTGTGCAGGTATGCATAAAGGTACCAAATGAAATCTGCTTCATTGTTACATTAATGAACGCCAGATTCATTCTTTAACTGTTTTTTAATTTAATATTAATTTGTCCATATTTTGAACCTTACAAATATAAAACGAACTAAACATAATTAGGTTAATTAGCACATTAATATTACCTACTTAATTTCAAAAATTTTCAAACAATATTCTTTTGTTGACATAATTGTAATTAAACAAAGGAGGATGGGCATTTTAGCCCATATGACCACCATAGGACCAATACACTGAAAAAAAAATAAAGCAATTTTAACTAATCTTGTATTGATTTTCAGCCTACTAATTAAATTAGTTGTTATATGTAATTCAAAGTAGTGAAATCAACTAAAATAGTTGAGAAACTGACTAATCTTGTTTTAGTTCTTTCAAATAATTTAATTAGTAGGCTAAAAAAGTAGTTAGTATTTCAAATCTTTTTATTTTCAGTGTAACGGCAAGCGATACATTATCGAAAAGGTATTTTCACGTTCTACAACTTTTACTATGGCGGGAAATCCCAAATTTGTGTGGGAAATAAGTTATTGCTATATAAAGACAGTCTTGCAAAAATTGCACATTCACGCATTACACTGAGAAAACAGGTTAGTTATAATAACCAAGCGCATTTATTTGAAATATTTTTTTAAATATTTGGTCATTAGTAATAAATTTAGTAAACGCATAGTTAAAGTATATAATCGTTATCAATCGAGTCAACAAAACCATTTACTTGGATTATTTAGGTCACATAATGTGAAGACGTAGTTACTCATAATCTGTAAAACCACGCGTGTGTGGATAGCTCAGCGGTAAAGATGCAACACTACCAATTCGGAGGTTCTAGGTTCAAACCCTGTCGGAATATAAAATCAACTTTCTAAAAACATATAGGAATGCGGTGGATCGGCGGTAGAGCGGCCAAGCCGCCAATCCGCAGGTCCCAAGTTCGAACCCCAGTCACAGATTAACTATTTTTACATTTAATAATTTTTAAATTAATATTTTTCAATAACATTTTTTCTAAAGATTGATATGGTGCAATATCAGTAAGTTATATTTTCTTTATCGGCTGAAAAATATCAACATTACAGTGAAAACATTTGAAATTTTCTTTCGGTGTACAATAAAATGATTTGGTTATTATTACCAAATTGAAGTTTATCTCATAGAAAATGACACAACTATGGGATTGCTTTGCAAGAACTAAATATTTAGTTCGCCATATCCAACTCTACGATTTGGTATCTATTATACTAAACCTCTTTAACAATAAACAAGTCGTTTACTCAGTGTATGACATTACTTCTGCCTCGTTTTGTACGTTATTCTCCTACGACTACGACCCTTGGTTTTGTTATTCGAATCTGTGAACTGTTACGTGTTTGACTTCGGCTACGTTAATCATAGGAAAATTTATAGCTAAATAAAACGAGGCTTCTTTAATAAGAATAATAATATTTTTATTACGTTTTAGTGGTTATTAAGATAATAGTTTTTAAACGTCTTATATAAATATACTTTAGTAAACAACAAAATCTCGACATATTCGCAAAAAAAACAACATATATGTTAACTCCTTCTCAAACCTCAGGTGGATCAAACGAGGTTCATTAAGTACGCGGCTGGAGGATTGGTTCGTGCCTTCCTACACCACGATAACATAGCCAAAGGTCGTAGTCGTAAGAGGACAACGTACAAAGCGGGGCAAAAGTAATGTCATAATGTGAATGTGTAATTTTTGCAAGATATTTAGGATTTCCCGCCATAATAAAAGTTGTAGAACGTGATAAAACCTTTCCGATGATATATCGCTTGTCGTTATTGGTTCCATTGGGATTCATATATTTCTGCCCATCCTCCTTTACATTCTAAAAACCTTATAAGAAATATATGCGTAAGTGTCCTTCTCTACTCCCTATTCATTTAACAAAATGGAACATACTAGTACCTATGTAATACATAAAGCTCCACAAGTGGAACAATTAACTCTGGTTTCAATGATAATAATTTTAGTATGCACGCAACAGAAAATCAAATTGTCACTACAGATATATTTCACACAAAACTCATATGCATTTGTGTGCATTCCTACCTCAATCGTTAGCTGCGACATTTACCCTCAACAGTCTATATTTAAAAAAAGAAATAAATCGGGAACAATTTGCAGAGTTCGTCGGTGTGATTCCAATGCTTCAAAATGAATAATATTGAAGAACATCAGAAAAACAGTGCTTGTAGTCTAATTTAATATTAACAGGATTCATTGAGGCTGGCATCAGGTTAGAATATACGAATTGCTAAGAAAATTGTTGAAACACTTATAAATAATGGAAACTTCGGTATTTGAAATTGTAAATAAACAAAATCTGTACAGGCGTGCAAATTCACTCGCGTCTACGTCTTTTGTTGTTCATAAATCGGTTGTTATGCCCACATAACTTGCCTGAATATATATTGTTACCTTGATTGCGGAAAATTCCCCTGAAATCAATTAAACTCGACACGATCACGATTTATATTAGACGCTGGAAAAAAACGATTACTATATGTACAACATGAATGAATATTTTTTCTTCAAAAAGCTGAGTAATTTCTTTATTCTAATGAAGTGTGATTTAATCAGTTTTATTTAATACGTTAGATAGGTTTTTTTTTTTTTGTGAATGGAAAAAATTATTGTCGAAAGAACTTTTTGGAGAAAAGAAAAACTGTGATATTGTTTTTTTTAACGTCTGCTTGAAATAGCAATATCCTCATTCTTGGAAGATTGTCAATGGTGCTAATATGAAAGCCACCTAAAAGAAAATCCGACCAGTTACCGCCCCATAAGTTTATTACCAACCTTGGCTAAATTACTAGAGAAAATTATAAAAATTATTACAACTAATTTCAATCTACAAAAAAAAAAAAAACAATCGACTTTCAAATCAACAAGGCTTTAGTAATGGTTACTACCGCTATTCATGCACTGGTCAGTGTTACACTCCATATAAAAACTAATTTAAAAGCGAAAAAATCATCTGGATTAATTTTGTTTGATATCCAAACAGCATTTAACACTATTTAGTATGAAGCCCTCATAAATACATATATGTACATATAAAATGATCAATTTTGACTACAATTCTATGTTTATGTTAGCCTAATAAGATTACCAAGAGAATGTGGCCGGCGCGGCGTCCCGCAATTGGGTACCTGTACTTTACAGCTTATTTACGGCAGATTTTCCAAATATCGGAAATTGTGTTCCTTGAATATTTGCTGACAATACTTCTTTGTACTTTTACGGCAAACTGCTCAGAAATGTTGAATTGACTGCAGTTAGGATTAAATACCCTAGAAAAAAATACTTTCAGATGTGAAAAATTAAGCTAAATGCCTGAAAACTTTACGCTACATATTTATGTACTTTACGCGACGGAGAAAACCAACATACATATGTATGTATGATATTCCTTCTTCTAAACTTAAATAGCATGGTGCGACAATGTTAAATACCTAGGAATGTCCCTAGATAAAACTTTAACTGACAAGCTACATGATAACACGATTAATAAAATTATTTAAAAAAAAAAAAAACCGCCTTCAAAAAACAGCTAGGAACTAAAAAGCAAAAAATAATTGGTAACATTTACATATACGATTTCCTACCTACTGATGTGTTTGAACTCGGTGCCAAGCCAAATAGGTCCCCCGCTACACCCCGCATGCGCGACGAACTTTCGAGCGAGCGTGGGTAGGCTGAGCGATACAACCCAAACGGGCACACACATGTGTGAAATACGTTTCGTTGTTAATTCAACTCTTTATAAGTCACTAAGTATAAGTATTGCTCATTGTTATTTTTGGACTTTGGCACCGACTTCAAACACATCAGTAGGTAGGAAATCGTATATGTAAATGTTACCAATTATTTTTTGCTTTTTAGTTCCTAGCTGTTTTTTGAAGGCGGTTTTTTTTTTTTTTAAATAATTTTTATTTTTTGCTTTTTAGTGGTGTTTATAAAGGCGGCCATCTTAGAATCCGCCATTTTGGTTTTTTAGTATTTGTTAGTCAATCCCTTATAATGATACATATCCTGTCAGAAAAATAATCTTCAAAATCGATCCATAATTGTTGAAATTATCGCGCGATGAAGTGAATGAAAATCAATAAAATTCAGTCATCCCCTAATTTTCCACCCTTTGAAGTGGAATATTTTAATGAAATTTAAATGGGACCACTTGTGAGGCATAACCTATCCATTAAAAAAAGAATTATTAAAATCGGTCCACAATTGACGGAGAAATCAGGTAACAGACATAAAAAAAAGATTCCGACGAATTCATAACCTCCTCCTTTTTTGAAGTCGGTTAAAAATAAACCTACTGACCTGGATCTTATATCCTTTCATTAATTGTAAATCTAAAGGTAACCTGGACAACAACCTTTTGGTTTTCAAAATGATTTTTTAAGCAATCATATCCAAATTTCGCAAAATAAATTACTTTGGCCGATTTGTGGAATTCTTCACATAAAAAATCAACTTGGTCGTGGGGAAAAATTATATTTCACTCTATTTGTTAAAATAAACTAATGAATAACAGTCCTATAATATTGTCGGCAAACAAATCCTAAGAGAACTGCACTCTCTCTGAAAATCCCATAATAAAGCAACTCAATATATGAGCCGTTGAGAATCATAATGGTGTTAGTCAAGTTTTAATAGTTTATATGGTATTCAATAGGGCGACGGGTAAGTGATGTGATTTTAGACTTAACTCAGTTTTTAAAAATTGTTGACTTACGCCACTATGATTCTCAACGGCTCATATGTATGTAGATTATGTCAATATAAGTTAGGAAATATGTAGGTAGTTAGGTGAGAACTTGTAAGTATAAGAAAATATTAGTCTTTACTTCTTAGAGGTTTTTTTAAATCATTTTTCCTCAACCTTAACCCACAAACGAGAAAACATTTTATTAATCAATACTATATCACAGTTATAATATGTATTTTTTAACATAAAGCACTGCAAGATTGAACGGCGGCAACTTTTAAGTATTTTCATGAAAAAAATATTTTGTACATATTTCCATAAAAAAAATATTAAAAGTTACCTTTTCTACTGCGAGGGTGCGTGGTTTGAGTCTCTTTTACCTCCTCACGTTTTTTAGGGAAACTTTTTTATTAATCGATCGCGTATAATATATGGCATATTTTCTACATAAGGCATAAGACAATACATAAGTTTTTATGCCTAAACCACATTAAGATTTTAATTCAAAGCGGTATAAATTAGGTCTGTTTTTTACACAGTTTTGATGATGAGGGTTAGACCTAGGTACATATCTATACCTCGGAAAAGTAACTATGACCCACATTTACAAAATGGTTTTCTAGGAAAGCAGTTGACATTAATGTAGATCGAGGTCTTAATTGGACGTCCTTCTTGGAGCTAAGAATGGAGGTTTGGGTTTCAAAGAAGTATCTTCAATACGTTACGTTAATTTTCATGCAGCAGGTAGACTTTTATACCTCTAGCCCTTTTTACCTAACTAACAAAACCGACCCAAAGTTCGGCTGGAGAGGTAGAGAGTATTTTCGTTTCCAAAGAAAAGCCTAATGAAGCCACTTGCAACATAACTTCGACGTCTTGTCAAAAGCGGAGGTAATGGCATTTTATGGCTAATTTTACTAGGTGCTATTTTGTGAAGAGGAAAATCCTCCAAAGAGATCGTAGATTAATTCACGTGTCTGCACCCATTGGGGACTCTCGTCAGCATTAATCGAATGAGGCTGAACGGCTTTCCTCAGTCCTCTGTGTCATTTCGGAACATTTATCCACGATTCAAGCTCTGCGTTTGCGGGACCGTGCCGCTCGGACTGCTGTTTGTTCAGTCATTAAGTGCCCATGTGGGCAAACAAAAGTGAATTTGTGGCCAATTGTTAGCAGTTGATATACTTCTAAAACTCACTCGAACCCTTTTGTCACGGCCCTGAATTGCAAGCGCGACTATCCTGCTCACCGTCGCGTCGCTGTCGTCGCGGTTCAGATGACGCAATTACATAAAGATCCTACAGCACACGGACTTGGATCCAACTAGCCGATGCTGAACCGCTATAATTGCTAGAATTTTATTTATGACCTCACATATTCACCCCAGAGGTGAGGCCCTCAAAGGAGTCTCAGACGTGATTAATTCAGCTGGAGGGACAGTAGCACCTCAGACATACTCAACTCAACAAAGGGCCAGTTTTGCTCAATATTGCCTTATTTCAGCATTTCCTGCATTTCGGCAAGCGTAGCGTCTGTGTAGTCTTTGTCGTGAGCACCTTCGAATGAATCGCTTCAACAGCTTGGAGACATCCCACTCTTCAGAGTGATTGAATTCGCTGTTTTGCACCGGTCATTAATTAAATTGAAAATTAGTTGCGATTAGCACTTCTTGAAATCCAATTGACCTTCATGCAACACCACTCGGTTTGGCTTCTTTCACGTTCCACATCAATGAGAATTTAATTCTCAAAGAAGCATTCATTAGAATCCACAAAATTTTACTTAGCCCTGTCTATTTCTTCATAAAGCTTAAGCATTATATGATAGGGGCTATTTAAAACAAGAATAGAAACGTAGAAACCATGTATAAATTTAAAATGTATAAAATAAGTGCCTCATGACATATGTATGTACATATGCATGTAGATATGTTATACCTTTGACACACGAGATCGCTAAACCAGGGTTATTCCTCATTTCTCGGTTATTTCTACCATAAACGAATTCCGAAAGTCGTTTATCGTATACGAGCTAACCAGATGACAATATACGATTTTGAAATAAGAAGATTGTAAATATCTGCCGAAGGTACAAAATTATTATTTGAAGGAACTCAGGGGTAAATTGATCATCCATTTTAAATTTGCAAATTTAAATTCACACGTCGCGGAATATGACATTACAGTAAAAATCCGTTGTTCAGTGTGTCATCCACATGGCAGATTTTTCAACCAAGTTATCTTAATCGTGGTTTAGCATTCTAGTGTGTCAAAGGTATTACCTATTTTACTTTAGATACATAAAAATTTGAAACTTTGCAAATTCACTACACAATTGTAAACTAAACAATTATTAAGTTAATGAAACAATATATTTTTTATTCAGTGTATTTTTTGATATTTTAATAATAATATAATAATATTTCCCTTTATACAGGACTTGATAATCATTAACGAATGATGTTATGGGCATGAGACAATTTCATGAGGATTTTCTATCACGAAAACGACACTGTTATGAGCCGGATTGTCAAAAACCGGCGACCCTACAGAGAGCAAGATATGAATATTGGTTTCATAGTAGTCTCTGAACATCCATTCAATTTTTACTCATGGACATGCATCAAGCGGCCCTAGAAACTTTTTTGGTTCATGACAACCTCATTCCCTGCATCTCCTTCTTCTCTCACAAGTTATGACCACACTCATGAAATTGACTCTTCCCAATGATATAGTGTAAATGGGGTCAAATAAAACTTCCATTAATCTTAATAGTTAAAAAACCAATTACACGGAAAAGTAACTAATTACAGTAGAACTTTTAATAATGAAATAACTTCGTAGTAAATAACTAGTTTTAGATAATCTAATTTCATATAATCACTGTATACTGAACATTTTGATTGTACAAAGGACAATGCGCAAATTTCACACAAAAAAAACCCAGCACCAACAAAAACAAAACCTATCCTTAATTATCACACATGTTAACCTTATATATTTTTAATTATTTGTTTGTGTTATAGTTATGGAGGATAAGATAAGAGATATAAGGTGGTTTTATCTGCCCTATAATAGTAGTTAAGAAAACAACATTGATGTGTTTTAACGTTACTGAGTCCATAAGAGCTGCCGGCTGTTCTATGCCTGCATGTCTAGCATGACCTAAGTAATATATATAACACTTATTATATGAGAAACAGCCGTTGGAAAGAGTTGATTAAAGCAGCTGATATTTTGAAATCAACCATTATATTTTTTGAAGCTCTGTTAAAATACACCTGTTAGAATATTTTAAAATCTCTTTTGAATTTTCCGTTAACGGCTTCTACGACCCATCTGCAAAGTATCACCAATCTTGACTTATTTGCGTCTTCAGTTGATACATAATTGTTCTCCTGATCTTCTTGATGGCGGCATGTGTGAGACGTACTCAAAATATTCTAAATCTCCTAGTACGTCTCGAAATTCTCTAATATAAAACAGTCTCCTTCTTTATAGAACCAGTAAAAGGCTCCTTCTTCTTTCAGTACGAAGGCGTCCGATGCTTGTGCTGCATATGGTCCTGTCACGTCAATGATGCATCCGTCACCACAAACCAACATAAAAAGCTTCAATAGATTTTTAAACTTATGGAGCCTATAACTTCTTCTTTAGAATAAGAACTTGAGCTTTTTTGAGTGGATAAGTAACTTCGATCACAAATAGCGATTGTTTTAGTTACATACCACACACCGATTAACACCTGACATTTTCAGTAGGTTGGTCACAAATCAGATTCACGCATGGCTTTTTTCATTCGAGATTGAGATAAGAAAGGGAAAAGAAGGAGCGAGAAGAACAGAACATTGCGTGGATCAGTTGATTTTATAACAAAAAAATAATGTAGGTACTCGTTATAATATGTACCTACCACTTAAATTGTTTCTGTTGGTTCTTGGTCATTTTTGCCCATTCGCCTTTACAAGATTTTCGTGATTGTAAGGGTAACAAAGTAAAAAAAAAATTAATTAGCAATTAATCCCATTGCTGACATATATTCCCAGAAGTCTAGAAAAGCTTTATCTCCTCTGGGCACTAGACGCAAATACATATATCAATGAAATGCTGACGCCTGCTTTACCAGTTTTAAATACGTGGAAGTCTAGAGATTAACATTATCGCAGAAGTATAATATAAACTACAATTCTAGCATTCCGTGAAAAATAAAACCAGCGCCGGCTATCACCTGGGCTGTAAAATTCTTACGCGTTTAAATTACGTAAATTTTTAGCTGATCCTTCATAGTACTCCCATCTAGCCCCAATTCCGCATTTTAAGAGAAAATTAATGCCGAATCTCGAATTGAAAAAACGAGGCTCCTAAAGAGTCGATTCAATTTCGCGGGAACTTTTCAGCAAGTCACTCTACATTTTAGCAACAAATTGCGCACCTTATTTTTCTCGTCATTGTATTAAAAGGGGCTTACGCTTACCAAATAATATTGGCTCTGTTGCAGGTGCTACTGTCTGGAGACAATCTATATACCTTTAGCTTTATCTAGCAATAATAATCAATATCTGGGCTGGGATTGGCTGAATAGCAGATTGATTAGAATGAGCAGTTGGTTATTTTTGGGATTTTTGCTTGGCTAAAAAGCGATAGTCGTGTCGATAAGACTTGTGTGTCCTTCTCTTTCCTGGACTTTTACAATAAATATTATATTCTATAAGATTTAATCTAGATTGGCATTGTTTGTGAATTATGTGTTATCATCGTTCGTTCATCTATATTTAGCTTGTTGAAAGGAAAATTTTAGTTGCTTGTTAAAAGAGAAAAAGTACACGTTCAATAAAAAGTCCTACACATCTTGCTATCTGGTTTTTTATCCGCTTTATTGACTGGTTTACGACTTAAAAATTGTGATTCATTAATAATTTTCCTATAATAAAAATTAATGTATCTAATACATAATATGATAAACGATAAACACCTCGAAAAAAATTGGAACATATAAAACGTAATAAAATATATGAGAAATAGAATTCTGACCAAACGTTTAAATATTTGTTTAGATTTATTAATAATAAAAAAACTAAAATTAATAAACAGCCCAAAAAAAATAAACTAAAAGGATCAAACCAACTTGGCTGTTTAAGAGGCGAATTAAAAAGAAATAGGTCAAATGTTCAAATTAAAGATAGAAAATTCTTTTTGGTTTGTCTAAAGCGAGTGAGAAATTATATCTAATATTGGTGATCATAAAGCAATGCAATGTATTTTAAAATTTAATTGGTACACTATACACAAATACAAATTATACAATATATTGTCGATAGAGTTATGGAAATTGCAAATCATAAAGTTATTTAAAAAATGTTATAATATAGTTTGTACTTACGCTGTTTTTTGTAGAACTAATCGTTTTCGTCGTAGAGCAAGGTGAATGTACTTACATATAGCTGAATTTAAAAGTACATCATGAATCGTAATTCGTGAACTTATAGATACCTATGCATTTATATATGGCATAACAAACTTTGTGACAACGTATATACTTGACTCCTTTCTATATGTAATGAAATTGACATATTTACGGTATGTTATTAGTTTATGAAAAACTGGTGAATTGCAAAACGGACTCGCACTCTGAAGGTTCCGTACTATGGAAAACCCTAAAAAATATATAATACGAAGTTTTAACCATGATCAGAGAGTGTTCAAACTCTATCTTAATGTAAAATTTCATTTCTTTACTTTAAGGGGAAATTTTAAATGCGTTTGTCTTTTACTTTAAACTTTTTTGTATTGTATAGGGAATGTCTAATAAAAACAGCAACTTTGGCATACTTAAGGCAGAAACACAATGCATCCGCTCCGGTCCGCTCCGCTCCGCCTGTCAAAGTTGAACATATGTAGTGCTATGTAAGTGGACACAATGGCCGAACGGAGCGGAGCGGACCGGAGCGAACGAGAGTTGAACGACGACTGTCAAACGACGGATCGCTCATATCCCCGATCGGTCGGTGAAGTGTTAAAATGTATTTACACATATTTAAAATTAAGTACAATCTAACCTATTAGTTAAAGAAACATATTTAGGTGATTGTACACCCTCAGAAATGGAAAATAAATTTAAATTCTGGAAATTCGACAATAAAGGTGGACCGACGATTTAAATTTTCAACTCACCTTTACGTGCAGTTTTATTAAATTCAATAGAGCCCATTTTTCCACATCAGTTAGCAAACTCGATTGCTAAAGCAATCACTTGTTGATTTTCTTGAGAATTCCTTTAAATGTAAATTCGGTTGCTGTCAGA
The DNA here is from genome assembly GCA_951509405.1 of Machimus rusticus. NCBI lineage: Eukaryota > Metazoa > Arthropoda > Insecta > Diptera > Asilidae > Machimus > Machimus rusticus. Next base: position 49,036,681 of record OX608051.1, on the reverse strand, counting down.
AATTCGCTATCAGAATAAAAAAATAATGTAAAGTTGAAATAAGAAGTAGATACCTTCAGGCAACATTAAAAAATATCCGAATTAACATTCCTTCGAAATTAAAGATTTATGTTATATAGCCGCCCTGTTGTCTCTGATTGATCAATGGACTCTAGAAAAACAAAGTATCTTTTTACCACTTTAACATCACAGTTGAGTAATTTGCCTACAATTTTTTTACATATTCAGAATCCTTACAATATGAAATTATCAAAACTCAAATCTCAGCCCCGTTGACTGAAAGGCAGGAGAACAATAACCAGTTCAAATAAAACACCAATGAATTTTCATATAAAATTTTCTTTAATAAAGTATGAAAAAAATATTCTCATATTTCAGTGTTTCTTTTATCATTTGCATTTAAATAAACAAGGGTATAATATAATAGCAATAATAATAGTTAAATAATCGTAGCGTAGTACAAAATATTGGAAATAAATTACAAACGAGAGAAATTGAATGCGTAGTATATATGTCTACCCCAATTACAAAATTAAATATTTACGTCTATATAGAAAATAATTTATTAAATACGTAAAAATATAAGGTATACAATTAGTCAATTCAATGCAATGGTTATTCTGTGGATTACAGCAGTTGTTTCACATGTTTCTTTGAGGGGTGGCGAACTTAGCATTTCCATTTTGGTCCAAGTGTCTATCTCATGTGCCATGTAAATAAATTTCAACGTTCGAATTTAGCAAGATTATGGTATTGCGTTGTAATACATAAATATAAAGTCCGCTTAGTTTAATGGAAGATTTTTGAACTTTTGTTGCAAGATCCTGTTTCTTCAATTTCGAAAGGATCTTAATTTTTTTTTCATCATTATAGTAAGAGAACAAAAATTAAAGCATTTTCCAGATGTGCTAAGAACTACAAACATTCAAGGTTTTATGATAATATAGTTCACGATTTTTTTTATAAGTTTTCAAAACAATAGAAGTGAGCCTACAACTAGTGGAAGATATATGACTTGCGCTTACTCCAACATTCTCTCTAGTGTCTTCATTAAAAGAAAATGAACTTCACACACAGCACTATTAAAAATATTCCTGATCTTTCTTCATTACTTTAAATATTTATTAAATAATTTACAGGATTATAAATAAAGAAGCATATAAATTATCCATGATTACTTTATACATAAGTTATATTTACTTCAGTGTTTTTTGTAAGTTTTCAGCGATTGCGCTTCAGTATGACTACGATTACTACAAAGTAAAACGAAGGGTAATTGTAACATAAAGGGTATGCGCAATGTTGGTTATGTTCAAAACATCGGTGTCTGGTTATTTACATCAATTGCAGACGAACAAGTACAATTCAGCCAGTCAATTGCCGTTACTAATTTAGTCGCTTCTTGTCTTTTTATATTCAAGGTGTCCACTTACAACTCCATTAATCGTGGTTTTTTTGTAGGTTTCGACCAAAGATAAAAACTATTACACTTCTCATCGCAAAACTTACAGTAGGGAAGCATGTGTAAATATAATTTAATAAAGAGAAACGAGTTGAGAAATAAATAGTTAGAAAAGGCAATTTACAAAGCTCTAAAAGTACATAATTATATAAAATAAATGACTTATGACATTCAATCTGCTTTTTTATCTTATTTTTTTTTTAGAAAAACGATCATCGGAAGACAGTACAAAGTTTTCATAGTTTTCTTGAAAACAAAAGCTTTTTTCATCTCACCTCGCTGTACACTTTTTTCTTGGTTCTTTGTATAAATAATAAATGGAATACGTAATGTATGTATATAGTAAAAAACTTACAGTAGTTCATTCAGCGAATATTATTAAAAATTACATTAACGAAATAATAAGTTAAAAATAATAAGGCACATCGGAAATATTAATAATGATAATGAATTCTGCAAGAATCTCCATCCCAATCCTTCGAATAGAATGTTGATCTGCTTTATAGAGATGAGCACTGTTATCCGAACCAATAATATGTTTTTTGAGTTTGTTTATTCTTATACAACATTGTTTTTGATGTCAGATATGAAAGTTTAGTTTTTAATAATCGGTAATAGGTCTGTCGATAAAACGATTTGGGTAAAATGTTCATTACGAACAATGATCGTTATTGAGTTGACATTGCAAATACATGACTTAACTTTAAAATTTTAATAAAATATATCAGAGTCGGTTAATGACACAAAAAGGGTTCTTGACACATTGCATCTAAGAATCAACAAACCAAAGGCCTATTTAAATAATGCCAAAAAATTAGAAAAAAAAATTATAGACAATGGCATGAAACTAAAGCTAAATAAAAAATAAAAATTTACCAATTCAGTACTCATCCCTCATTAATTATTAATATTCTTACAAGTTAATAACTAAAAAGCTAAATAAATCCGTAAATAAAAAATAAACGAAATTCCTTCCATCAAAATAAATATAAAAATAATTCATCACAAAATAACACATTTCATAGAAAGCTTAGAAATTCTGCAAAAGTGCACTTTATCAAATTCCTTGCAGCGTGGCAACTTGAAAAAACAGTCACCGACTACTGAACGAAATTTTTGATTTAAAACAAAAGCAGTTCCACCAAAAGACGGCTTACTTTTGAAGATTTTAATAGCTCTATTAGTAGTAAAAAATATTCTTACAATTTTGCAGCTAACTAAAGCCGTTCAAGTGATCAAGAAATACCCCCATTCTCACTAATGGACAGTTCCTTTCTTGTCCACTTTACGCTTGTTTTTCGTCGATTTTTCTTCAGAAAAAAAAATTATAATATAATGATTGAAAAATAAAGGAAGAGGAAAATTATTAGGTACAAACGTGCGGTTGCCCTTAAATCGCCAAGTTCGTGAAGGCTTCGACAGTGGAGCTAAGCCGATTGAAGACAGGTAGACGTGCTTCCTCACAGGTCATTTTAGTAACGTTTCCCACTGAGTTGGCAGCACTGTTGCTGCTGCAGACCGATTTAGAGTTTTGGGCGCTTATCAACGAGGACTGAGATTGGGTCGGCGAGTGTTTTCCGTGCAAGTGCCCTAAGGACTGGTTTTGTGACTGGTTGGTTGGTGAAATGATCGCTGGTGGTGGGGATGGTGTCGTCACGGGCGACATCCCGCTATGTGGACTAGCTGGAGGACTATTAAAGGTGAACGCCTGTGTGAACACTGACCTCGCGGGGCTCACCTGATCTGCAAAGGGGAAGCTTGCCATCGAGTTTGTCGGACTCAGGGAAAGGGACCCAGTTGGTGATGCTCGATCCGACCCTGTCGACATGCTAAGGGGTGGACTTAGTGGCAGGGGATGTTGGTTATTTTGAGCTTGAGTGGCCACTGTTGCCGGGCTCAGTCGGGTATATCCGCCGTTGTTGACAGCTCGACCTTGGGAGTGTCTGGCTTCATCGGCGTTATGCACAAAGTGACAACGGGGTCCGTACGGGCAGAATCCAACGCTGTGGAATGTACGGCAGAATTCTGTTTTATATTTTGGGTGACGTTGAAGGTTGCGCAATTCGTGAACACCGTGGGCAAATTGACACTTCTCGCCGTATTTACATTCACCGGCTTCTTCAAAAGGGCGACACAATTCGGTCTTGTATCTGAAAGGAAAAAGAAAATATGTTTTAAACCTTGCACAATTTTTTCGAATTAAAAATAGGAAATATAATTTCGAAAACATGTTCTAAAAATTAAATTAATAGTAGAAAAATGAAATTAATATATCTCTGTTTTAATTTTTTTTTTAAAGATATCCTTAATTTGATATTTATGAAAATTATATGAAAAAGCAACAACTTTGTCCAGGGGTAGGATTTGAATCTGCGACCTTTGAAATGCTGCTTCACTTTTCTAACCAATCCATGACCACTTTAAATCTTAATAACACCTACCTCGAAGTGTTAACTTGCGGCAATGGTTCTGATTGTGTACGTTCCAACTTGCGATGTCCATTCAAATTCTCAATAAGATTCATCAGGGACACAACATTTCCATTTTGTGGATGGGATACAGCCCGAGATAGTGCATTATGAATAAGAAGTTTCTGCTGTTGGTCTTGTTGCTGCTGCTGTTGTTGCTGCTGTGCAACAACAACCGCATTTATGTGTTGTTGAAGCAAAGCAGGAGTTGTAGCAGCTGCTGCAGCAACGGCAGATGGACTCAAATTCAAATTATTGCTTAGCAGGTTACTGCTAACATTCGCTGCAGTTGTTGTTCCATTCAGTTGCTGTTGTTGCTGCAGCATATGATGATTGTTGATTGCTGTTGTGCCCAGCTGAGTATTGCCATTTGACAATATATTCTGCATAGATGACAATATCTGAGAACTGGTAGTATTCCCATTACTGATGATATTGTTGGCATTGTTGTTGTTTATCAAGTTTGTTGAAATGTTGGTAGGTGATGGCGCATTATTTCCATTCTGTTGATTATAGTGTACTATCGAACGCGACGATGATTGACTCTGAAAATGGAAAGAGAAATGGTATTATTTCTGATTTCGCCATATTTTGAAAGGGTATACCCTCTTTGATTTTCTATTGAAGTTTTTATAATTTTGTTGACATTTTTCCGTCTTGTGTAAAAAGTTAATATAATTAGCACATTTGTTGCCATACAATATTGCTGCTGCAGCGGCAATCACCTGTTCATCTGGGGTCAAATAGGGAAATTTTGGAGCCACGTTATCTCCAAAACCACCCACCCTCTTTTTAGGAAACACATTTACTGCCATTTTCAGGGGGAGGATTGCGATATTATAAAATGTCTATAATCTGAAAACAAATTGATTTAACTTTAAAACTGAGCAGGCTGTCCAACTTCTCGCTCCTTAATTATTCAAACTGTCACGTTGGTTAGTTAATGACAAACTTTCTGATTTTTACAAGAGGATATAAAGAAACAGACAAATTATGAGCTTTGATACAGTTACGCAGGAAGTGTTGTATTTTATCGTCTCCATAAAATCAACTTTTTATGACAGATCTTAAGAATGCCTTAGAAAATCGAAATATTTGAACACAATTTGGAAAAAATTTTATTATGGAGAAAGAAGTTCATATTACAAACAAAACAGAAATTGTTACCTTTTCCTCCAAAGTTACCTTAATTATACACTGCACAAACAGATTGTGAATTTCTTGAGCAGAATAATTTTTTTCTATTAACAATTTGGAGATAATTCAATCGATTCGAACATTCAGCTATACTTATGACTATTTTCTGTTAAAAAATATAATATTATATTAAAAAAAACCCTGATCTCCAAATAAATATAAAAACGTTGAACGTTAGTTTAAAATTGATATAGATAATAAAAAAACAAAAGAGCACAGAGGCCTATAGGACATCCTTCCCAATTTTGATGTTTCTTGCGTCGCCTTCTAGGCTAAGATTTATTTTTAAAAGTGAATGTTTTCCAGTACATTTTTAATTCTTTCGCAATCAACATACTTTTCGCTTTACCGCGGCCAATGGGCATGTTAACTGGACTTTAATAATACGTGAAATTTTTTCTGGAAAAGGCCCATACGTGTTTGTATGAAAAAAAAAAATTAATAAATTGTGCTGGTGTTATTTATAAGCTATATGTATAATTACAAACGAAATGTTGGCACGCCTTTAATTTTTACCCGACTACGCGACAGCAAACACAGGGTTATGTTTTGTAAATTTTGTCAATTTTTAGTGTCAAAATCAATGCATATTGACATAACTTTAGATCTGATTTAAATTTAGACAGTGCTGAATCAGTGGTTTATGTAGAGTTTTAAACTTAGTTTTTATGCGAATCAAAGGCTTGCCAACCTATTCGAATAGCTCTACATTTAAAAACTTTTAAGTAAACTCACTATTCATACAACTTTTTTGAAGTCATTGACCAAAAATAAAAGTTAAGAAGCCTACACACTGGAGCTTTGGTGAATTTTTTTCTTAACCGTATAAAGATTGCAAATAGAATATCAATCGGTTCGACAGATTTTTTTAATTAGAAAGTTGGTGATTAAAACTCGAGAACATATGTAGTCCACAGAAATTACATACCTACTGCTTGATTGTGTAGCAATATAGAGAACAATCAAAGAACACCATGGTTAATATAAACATGTCCCAAGCAATGAATGTTGCATGTAACGAAGCACAATGAATCGAAATTAATAACACATATACATGTGTACCGCAGTCCAGACAATATATAATAATAAAGTTTTGCCTAGAGCTAGAACTGTGAACCGATAAGAGTTACAATTCTTTTGGTAGACGGCAATGAAATTTATTTGAATGCAACTATACATTTAATGGCGATGGTATGTTGTGCGGAATGACGTTCGCCATGCGAAAAACACACTCCGCATTATAGAGTTGTAGACGCGGAAAATGGGGTTTGCAATTAAAGCCTTAAATCGTGCTTTGGTCAGTTGTACAATTTGAAAAGCTTAATGATAGCGACCGTAAAATATCACTTGTAAGTAATTACTTTATTTATTTACATACAATAATTATTCCAAGGGCAAGCGTGTAAACCTAAAAACCGGCCATAAAGTCAGAGTGTGCGTAGGCTTGAAATAAATGAGTTTTAAAACGTAACCGAACGATGGTGTGGCAATAAGCAGCTGGTAAGACAAAGAACGCGCCAGAAAAGTAGTGTCGCCGCTAAATGCTCACCGTCTAAAAATAGTTGCGCGCGCACCGTTCAAGTGGAGAAAGAATAATCATTGAATAATTAACCTTCGGCGCATGCACTGTTCTCGCTGGAAATACGTTGATAAATCGATATTGGAAGTGATTTTAAATAAATGCGCGCCAAACCAAAATAAAAAATTACATTTTCAGCTGGTGCCTTTATGCGTAGCGTATGGTGTTAAAGAAATATACACTTCACACTATCACCGCTCAACCCATTAAATTGAACAAAGCAAAACACCATGGACAATTAAAACCTTTCTTTTTTCTGAGGCTGAGAGTTCGTGTCAGAATTGTAAATAAAGCACTTCGACGTTGGTTAAATTACACTTGGCCACACCTTTGTATCGCCACAACGAATGTAAATAAGGAGGCACGATTATAAGGAAAAAAGGAGCGTCTATAAACGATAAATTTTATCAAATGAAAATGCATGCCTTAAAATTCTCGCAAAAAGAAAATGAACTACCTACTAAAATAAGTTTACTTATGATAAGTTTACCGCCAGAAAATCAACTATGGGCGAACTCACAAAGATTTGATTTATTTGTAGGACAATCGACCCTTACACAAGCTTATCAAAATGTTGATTATTTATTTGATCAGAATAAACATTTAAATAAAAAAAAACATTTGTTGAATCTGTTCCTTTTTTAAAGGCACTTCCGCATTGATCATTCCAAGCCGGAAATAGTTTATATCTTACAAAACACGAAATTTTTAGAATGAATTCAATAGCTTTTTCTAATGATGATACCTAATAAATATTTTAAATGTGAGGTATTAGAATCGTAACATCATATAAAAAAATTTATATGAAGAGTACCTATGTAGTGATTTAACAGATTACGAGAACTTAATGATGAAGAAAAATTGATATTAAAATTAACGACTATGAATCCATGCATAGCTTAAATGTCTATAAGATTCTCATCGAAAATAGTAATATAAAATAGACGAATTATTCAAAAACCACCACTATAAGTGTAACTCAATAAGCAACTTCATATTATCTTTTTTTTATTATACGGTTGCGAATATTTTCAATTTAATTCAGCAATTGTGTTGATTTCCTAAAACGAACATAAGCAATAATAATATAACAGTCCACATTTTATCCAAATCATCCATTGACAGAAAAATCATGTTAAGAAAACCTAAAGTCATAGTGTAGGCAGTTAATAAAGAAAATAAAAGGAAGAGTGTTTTACGGTTTTTAATTCACACAATTTTCAATCGTGCAACCACAGAACCACTTCAATCGAACCAACCAAATAAGAGTCCAATCTTACATGTGATGCAATAACGTTCGTTTGTCGTTTATCAATAATTTATTATACCAACTAAGAAAACTGCTTCTGAGGGTAACTCACTCCGAAAGAAAGTTTGTAATCATATACGTGCGTCATTATTGAAAAACTCATTATCCCATGCATTAAGAACGCCTATGATGACCTCTCGAAATCACAGGTTAATTGAATTTCTTCTCCTAGCGATCCAACTGTAATGTAGCTAGGTACATTGTGCATTAATCCACTCATTGTTAGTGGCCATTGAAATTGGCTGAAGTGGCCAATTTCGTTAATTATTTCGAATACAAACTCTCAAATTAATAAATTGTGCAATTCAAGTACATTTTTTTTACTGATGTATCCAGCAATATTTCTACCTAAAAGTATACATCAAAAATGTTATTGTAGAAAACATTTTTTGAAAAAAATAAGCCTTTAAATCGTCGACAAATGTTCAAGCTTTGTTTAAATGGTGACCTCGTTTACAAAGCGGTCATAAGTAAACTTTATACAGTCGTTTGAAATTGTGGTATATTTTACGCCACGCTACGTGAACAACTACATTTTACGTTTTGCAAATCTTCAAAAAATAAAAGGTATCCTATCCAGCTATTTCATGTTGAGGTTACCACTTTTCCGACCCACTCAGTAGATGTGGATTCCATATTTCGCTAAAATATGTACAAATAAGTATTAAAATTATAATGCAAATAAACTGTCGTCCCGGACGCAAACTACATAAATATATTTGCCAGTGATGCTCTAGAGTCTAGACTCTTGTTGTGTTGTGTGAAATAGAAATAAAATGTAACCCATAGAAAAGTGGAAAAGAAGCCATTTATTTTGCTTACAATTATAATTTAGAATCTGCAGTAAAAAGAAGGTATAAAAAATTTCAATGCAATAAATTAATTAATTTTTCTATTTTAAAAATACCAAAAAAAAATATGTACGTACACACGTTTATTATGCATTATCATTACACCCAACTGTTTGCCTTTTCATATATTTTAGTGCCTCAACAAAGACGCGACTATATCGTATCTTATTAAACACACTTAGTCCTATATAGGTTAGAGCAAAGTATATAAACCATAAGATATTTCATCTATTAATAGCATCTACAAGTCTTTTCTTGAGTTTACAACTGCACTTACTTATTGCATAGAATTGTGTGGCTAACGTAATTACACACGGACGCTTATAGCCAGAGAAACAACAAAGAAAATAATGTCTTTAAGACGTTGAAGAATAATAAATCTAAAAGTAATGCACAAGATATCATAGAGTTACAACTGTATAAACCATTAGCATAAAGATACAAGGGTTTTATATATTATCAAAGGCTTTCAGTACTCATAATTTAAACAATTTCTTGATATGATAAAGCAACTATCGAATATTGTCCACTATATGCAGTATTAGTCATTTTATTTTTATTTTTATCGCGCGTTTTTAAGATTTCAAAAAAAAAAAAATACTCCAAACAATTAAGGAAACAAAAAAAAAAAACTAAATTTTGTAGTGATTTTTGACGTGCTGTATCTAAGCGAGAAATGATCGTATCCAGGATCTAAAAAAGCGTCTTAAAGCTTCAAAACTCTATATTGTAATGATAAAAAATTCGTCAAAATAACGCCACACAACACTATTAAACTTTATAAATTTTTTAAACCTTAAACCCGACTATGAATATGCCAGAAAACAACTAAAGAACAATTTGGTGTGATTAGAACAAATCGATTGACTTCATGTATGAAAATTGGTCCATTCAATAATAAAATCTAATTACATTTCCACTCTTTGCATTTTGCAGTGAAAAGAAACACAGTACTATAACTAAAAGCTACTTAAGTCCTTAGAATGCTGATTAATGCATTCAAAATAAACGTTTAATTTCAATTTTTATGAACATTTCTTAACTACAACAACACCGCATACAGCTTTCATTGAATGCTTGAATAATTTTGAATGTCACAGAATGGTTGCAAGTGCAATCCAAAGTAAATAAATGCAGTTAAGATATCTATGTTGTTAATTGAAAACTACAAGTAATACAAATTTAATTGATTTATTAGCAAATATTATTTAATTGCAACAACGTTTGAAAATAGACGGCAAAAAGCTTTGTGTGATTACATTTATGTGCAATGGCTTACGTAATTGATGCACATACGAATAGCGAGGCACAATTATGAAATGGGCATTATAATTTTAAAGTGGTGATGAAATACGGGTTATTTAATAAGAGGTCACGACTAGTTCAAACGTTTAAAAAATCAATTTGGTTTTTTCGCTTTCTTCATGCAAAAGCATTTCAGAATTTGATAATTTAAGCAATCGTTGGAATTATGTTGCTTTTTAAAATTCAAATATATCTTTCTATTCACTATTTAAAATAATCTCGACAAAAATTAGTAATTTCAAAATTAAGAAACATACCTACATAATTTTTAAAAAATAAAATTGGTTCAGTTCAGTTGACACATTGATAAAGTGCTTACCAATTGTGAACAATGGAATTTAAATGTATGTGCTATACTAAGAAATTCACTCATCGCAATTATTTTCTAAAAAAATTATTTTACTATCTTAAATCTATTGGAATGAAAAAAGATCAAACAAAAGTGCATCAAAACGAATACATTGGTTTATTTCTAAACAACAGTAAAGCTCAAATTTTTCAACTTAGGAGGAGACTTATTTCTTTCTTTAACTACAGTTAAAAGCTACAAATTATTGTGAATCAATTCCAATAGAAATAAAAGTACAAAAACCGAAGTCTGACCGTTCTTACATCATGTAAATATGATTCAAAGCATTAACTATCTTTCAAAACATTTAATTTCCTAATTTTACTACCGAAGCCTGCTCTACCCTTTTATTGATTTGCGCATACAAAATTATTACGAAATTAGTAACTTTCAAAAAGGGACTGAGATATCGTAATAGAGCTTATGTGAAGCGGTAAAACTAATTTTATTTTAGTTGCGTTTTTATTCCAAACAAATCAACTTGGAAAACTAACTGGGCATTGATATGTTCACCTTGTAGAATTAACTACTTTCAGGAGCAATAAATTGTAAAAAATTACTGAAGTTGAATGCTACAACCGTGAAGAACATATACACTGATTACGACAGAGACACTGTTCAATGGAACTTTGCACGATCTTATTACTTTTCAATGTATGGTTCGGGAGTGCGATTCAACGAAATTCTTTATAATCGGGGCTCTTATTCTAAATATGTAGTTCCTATAAGGAAGTAATGAAAAATGTGATTCGCACTCATTTTGACGGACATATAAAAGTAAAAATAAAATATATTTAGAGTAAAAACAAAAAGGTGGATCTATAAGATTTTAATTTTCAACTTCGTTGAAGACTCCAGGTAAACAGGAAAGACATGGTACTGGCAGCAAGAAATTAAAAACTGGTTTTGCTGAGAAGGGGTTTTAAATGGAAGCAACACGCACTCTCATCGCTGCTGTTGCCGCTGTAACCGCCATCATCATCAGCATCAGCGTCACGATTTTTAAGAAATCACATAAGAAACAAAGTTGAACCAGTGCAGGCAACAGCCCGCCAATGAAGCCTGTCGGAAAAGCCTTATCCAAGATAGAATATATCTTCCTATTATTGGCGCGCACATATTTTATAGATAAATATTCCATTTGCGAATACCACAAACTTAGTTCTTCGGCAAGACGAAGAAGATTCACGGTGCAACAACGTAACACTGTAAAGATTAATTTTCGTCATCACTATCCAATGGTTTCTATCTTCTAAATGGATTTCTAATCACACCAGCAGGCGTTTTCTTGTAATTTAACATTTAATGCCAGTAAACAGTCGTGAAGATTGAAGACGAACAGGTAAATAAGGCATAATCGCATGGCAGCGACTAGATATGGTTGGATGAGAGACGATCAAGAATCGACAAGAAAAACATTGCAACAAAAAAAAAAAAATAATATTAAAGTTTCGCTTTCAAAACTCCAAATCGAGCAACTGGTCAGATCGCGTCATATCTTCATCGTCTTTGGATGGATGACTGCCCAGCGGACTCAAGAAAAAAAAAATCATCATTACCAGCACCGCGAAGATGTGCGGTCGGTCGGCTCAAGACGTTTTATAAGGAAGTACCAAATATGTATACACAGATTTCCAACTCAGGCAGTGGAGCAAGTAAATCGTGGAGGTTACGACTTGTATTTTCATATAATTTTCGCAAAAAAGCAAAAACTAAAATAAATTATGAGTATTAGGTGGCGCAAAAAAAGGCGTGTTATTACACCTGAACATCAAAGACTCAGGTATAAAATACAGTCAACCGGAAGTTCGCAGAGGTGTTTGTATTTTGCTTGTAGCGAAACAACTTCACGGAATGCCTCATTTGGAAAATATAATACAAGAAAATGTTTCGTCTAGCCTTTTGCAGCTTTTGTAACTTGAAGATATTCGTTTTGCAAAATTCGACGGCTGTAATCGTGCACCTCTCGCGATGTTGGCAAAAATTAAAAAAAGATAAAGTAAAAGTATGACAAAGTATCATAGTTGAAGTCTGAACACTTCCCAACCGCCTGACTGTAATCTGTTTGAATTGTCAAGTCGAAAGCAAAAAAACGTGGACTTTGAGTACTATAAAAAATATTATATTAAATCAGTGTAGGATATATTAAACACACACACATTGGACAAAGTGGGAAATTATAAAAATTTTGCACTTCAGCAAAAACCAATAACCGGAAAGTAAACCATTGGGAATACTTTTTTGTAACCGATCATGAAATTAAAGGTTACAACGAATAATTCGAAAGAAGGGAACAGGGAAAAACTGGCATTTGGCAAGGGATTAGAGATGTGGTGATAATGACGACCGCTGGTCCGGCGACTTTAGTGTAATTTTGCACTCAATAACATGTAATTATTTTATAAACAGCAACGGCACGGAATATGCAAATAAGAATGAGTTAAGGGAATGAGTAATTGCAGAGAGTTCAATTGGAAGATTGTTATCATCATGAGCTCGTCCGTGTATTTGCAAATGTATAATAATCCAGAGGTACGGCCACTGTAATTTGATAATTTTCATCAATCACGCGAAATTAAAATGATAAAATTACATACATATCTTCACTCGATTCTCAGAGTCATTTTTCATTCAATTAATCACAAAATAAAACCAAAAATAACAACTTAATACACAGTAAGCGGTCTTAAATTCTTCTTTTTGTACATTTTACTAAGTACACGCACGAGAGAGAAAAGTATTTACCAAAATTTAGTCATTATAGACTAACGCAATTCTGTGGAGGCTTTGACGATTTCCTTTCAATTGAATTGTGTTACACATTTTTGTGTTTTATCGACAGAATTTCCATACCTTTTAACTTTAACAATTGTCCAAACAAGCTACGGAGTTAGATCATCAAGCGAAATGTACTTAGTAGACAGCTGAATTTCAATTAATTCTTTAGTTTTTACGTCACACTGTGACGGATTTAAAAACATACATATATTACATATATGAAGAAACAATTACACAGAAAATGAAAAATTTATCCATGCGTGAACCACCTTAATATGATGCTACGCTGAATGGGCTTTGAGTGAAAGCAAAATTATATCATCTACTTTCTGTAAAGTTGAAAAAAGAAAATCATTATATTCGATATTTTGACTTAATGTATTTTTGACTGAATTCCCGGTCCTTTCCACATTTGTTGATTTTTGACTTGATTATCGATTTTTGATTATAATTTCATAACATTCAAATTTTTGAAGCGAGTTATTGAAAATATTAATAGTCGATTATTAGCTTGAAACTTACTTGAGTATGTTGTTACGTTGCTTTAGAGACGTAATTTAGGTTTGAATTTTCTGGAAATAATCGCTTCTTTTCATTTAAGAAAGTAAACGGAAAATTACGAATGTTATGTCAGAAGCCTACATATTTTGGCTTTCAATGGTACACATATAGAAAATGACAGAAGGAGTATCTCTCCTTAAGAAAAACGAAAATACTTCCTTGTGCTCGTAAGACTGTCCTTGAGACGTCGCTGATAGGGGACAAGTCCACCATTTTCCTACAGCTCAGTCTGACGCTAATCATCATGCTTCATGTTTTTTCCTTTACAGTCTTGACTTACTTTATCTGACTTGCACCTTATTTTTTTTCGCATACATCAACCACATTTAGAGGATGACAAGACGCCCTGGGGATTACCCGGAATCATGCAATTTATCTGTTTCGAAGCAACGCCTCCACAAAGCTAAGTTGCATGAATATATTTCTGGCGAGCTAAAATTGAGGTGAGTCGAGCCACACCCCCCGCTCCACGAAAATCGGAAATGAACTACATGAGAATTATGTGCTAAATATGTGCTAATTATGTACCAGAGTCAATAATTATGTGCTCGTTAATTTATATATTTTTTAAAATTTTTAAAAAGGGGGGTGTAGATCGACGTCGAGCTACACCCCCCTCAGCCCAGATTGCACTGAAATGAATTTGTGACCTCTCAAGAATTAAGTACTAATTATGTGCTAATTATGTACCAGAGTCAATAATTATGTGCTCGTTAATTTATATATTTTTTAAATTTTTTTAAAATGGGGGTGTAGGTCGACGTCGAGCTACACCCCCCTCAGCTCAGATTGCACTGAAATGAATTTGTCACCCTCTAAGAATTAAGTGCTAATTATGTGCTTCAAGAATATCTGAGAGATATTGCTCTAAGTTATATATTTAGCACATAATTCTTATGTAGTTCATTCCCGATTTTCGTGGAGTGGGGGGTGTGGCTCGACTCACTTCTAAAATTGGTCCTAAATGAAGAAGGGTGGGTGGGGGGTGAATAAGAAGTGCAACTGGTCCATGGACTTTCATAATTAATTTGCACTGATAAACTTAAATTTACCTTCCCTCAGTTGCCTATGGTATTATATTTATAAATTTTGAATAAATATGCTGACTACTATACTTACGGTTGGATGTTTTGATGAATCCATGGCATTCCTATACAGGTCAGTTTCAAAGATATACATGTGCCCCCGAAGAACCACTGGCACACAGTGAAGACATCGAATTGTTATTAAATTATAACAAGGGAAAAGCTTAAACACGTTAAAGTGGAATCGCACCAGAGAAGTAGCGCAATAATTACAGTGCACAGGTTTACTGAATCAAATTGCCCCGTAACACGTACGTATGACGTAGACTCACTGAAGCTATTAATTCAAAAGCATCCAATTAATTATAATTAATTTTGAATTTTTCGTGGAATCGTCGATATTTCTGGTTATTCTGCAAGATAATCCGGACTATTTCCATAACCGGTTACATGATAATTTTATGCAAATTGAAGCGGGAGACTTTTCAATTCTTTATTAATTCATACCTGCAGCTTGATATTAAAAGAAATATATGGGCTGTATCTCACGGATGTTTTCGATATGACATTTAAATATTTTCCAAGCCACATTATAAGGTGTTTTTGCGCACATCTTCCGAAAGAGCATTTCTAATTGTTAATTAACATTTTATCGAAGTTTCATAGATTATTGATATAATATCCAAGCAATATACTGTCCCGTAACAACTTAAGACCAGAAAATAATGTTTATCAAAAGCCATCTGACATTTTTCAACAGGTCAACGTTCCCGAGCACTTGGAACAAACCTTTTTCTCGCAAAGATTTCTATTTTTAAAAGTTTGACAAAAAGTTTCCCAGTCGTAGGGCGGTTTCATTCAGTTATTGCATGTATAAAGAAAGAAAAACTTGTGTGTGAAGTAGACGAACCAAGACGACCGCTAATTTCTGTGGTTGTTGGCTTATTCAATTTTCCGAGGTGCGTTTTCTTTGTTTAGCACAATTGAGCAACTTAAAGGTACAACTTAATATTTGTCCCCCCTTTTTGATAACCCCTGGAGTTATGGAAGACGGGAAATTTGCATTTTGGACAATTACGCAATAACTGGTTTGCTCGATAACCTTTCTCCACCTTTTAGGAAGTTTATGTTATTATTTTGTATAAACTTGTCTTGAAAGTTTCCACACTAATAAATCATTGAAGTTAAAGGAATTTAGATTTTATGGTAATTGCTAACGTTTGTGATTAAAAAAATGTATAACGAAAACAAATTAATGAAACTTCTATTAGAAAGGTCGTCTAAAATATGGGTTCTTCGGAATGTTTTCAAATTTGTACGATTAATCATTCAGCTCTCTATTGAAGTAGTGCATTACTTAACAGGAACATAAAAGATTCGTTTTTCGATCAGAAATTTTTCATTTTATTTTTTTAAGTAGGTATAATGTATTATTTGATTTCTTCAAAATTCGAATTGATGAAAATTTCACAAGATGTTTAAAGTGCAACAACAGTATCCATGTGTTCACACCTAAACCCCTGTGTTGAAGTAGCTAAAAAAGTTCTTATAAGTACACAAACATTTTAGTTTTCAAATATGAAAAAAATTGAGGCTAATTCACATTAGCAATAAAGAATTTCCTACTATCGACCGTTTATTACATGAAGCGTTGTTTCTCTAAAACTATATTTTATAACTAGCGAAGTAAATACGTATAGCAGACTTAGGCGTAAGAAGTGCAATGACCAAAGACCACATGATAAATCATGAGCCAAAACGAATTAAATTTTGACAGTACTCAAGAGAAGATGACGTAAATAAGCGTACAAGAGGACTGAAATAAAATGAGCAATGCCAGCAAGCAGACTTAATTACTTGATGTAAATTTTTTATTTGGATAGTGGCCAGATTATCAAATGATGCGTCAAACACGTGCAACAATTAGAAAGACATTCACACACGCGCTTTAGGTACTTTTTGAGCATTCCTTAAGTACGTATATAAAATATATAAAATATAAATTGACTAAAGTGCCTAAGGCGTCCCCAGCGGAGTGTAAAGCTTATTGTAATTAGTGTCTTTTTCGTTTTGTAGTTGTTTCACTAAAATATCAAATCAAGGCCGCACTTAACACGCGATGCGACATTTAAATAAGGGGGCGACCAGAATAATATTAACGGCTGCACGTGACAACGAGAAACGTATATTTGTCGATGAAAATAAATAGGCGAGCGCGCCCAAAAGAAATTAAATTTTAATAGTTTATAGTTGCTATAGACTGTTTTAGACAACGTTTTCAAATATTCTTAATCGCTAAAAGCTATTGTATATTTCATACCAACAATTTAAGAGAAAGCTAATATTTCTAAAATAAAAAACAAAAATGTTTTGCTCGGAAACTGAAGTAATATGTGACAGTTTGGCGAATAAAAACTACATGGGAATTTTTTAAAATACAAGTACATATTATTACATAGGTATACCTCTTGAAAATGGTAAAGCGAAAAAAATGATGATTCATAATAAATTCCTATTCATGGAATTGATTACATATATCTGAAAGGGGATTACCACGATAAATTTTACGAAATCAACTAATGTATTGTTTTTGTACTTCAATTAATCTGGATTATCGTATTTATACTTACGACATTCCCAATTATGCTTGAATCATTGATGCTCACCTAGAAAATAAAAAAGAAATATTATTAGAAACAATCAAAACAGCTTTATCTAAATATAATTTTTCTAGAGCAAAGATTTTTTATAACTTTGACTAAGGGTAATAACGTACGAGTATTTTAAATTACTTTATTAAGCTTATTAGAAGACAGAGCAATATGTTTATGACCACACAAACCGTTCGTGACTCGTGAGGTCTCATTATGGTCCATATTTTAACTAATTAATTGTTGTGAAATCTTAAATGTCGACATTGAATAATTTAGTCATAGTGTTTACTATCGCACCCACTCAGACTTTAAGTAAGAAAGATGTAAGGAAGATATAAATTATATTACCAAAAAAATAATTTAATTTCCGCAAAAATCCACAGGCAGAAAAGTGATAAAAGCGAGCAAGAAAATACTGACTAAAGAGACACTGTAACAAAACTCAATCCAAGCGTACTATGGCTGGTTCGCCGGTGAAAGTTATTTTTGTTTTACTCTCTTTTTTTTATATGTATTTGTATTTCTTCCAATTTGCAAATTTTTTTCCTCATCGACAAAAAGGTAAAAAATCAAATTTGTTCATGCTCTCGAAGATATTTTATCCCGCCCAACCAGAAAACTTTGCAACCACTCGACGCCGACCTTTTATATCCTTTTGCATATATGTTTGGGTTTTGCGACACTAACGGAATTAGGTACGCTAAAAACTGGCAGATCGCAGGTGTCTTAAAACTCGAATAATAACACAATATAAGAATGTTGTTATCATACAACGACCAAACTTAAATTGTTTTTTAGTACATCTTCTTTCTCCATTTCTTCTACCTGCCTGCATTTAGACGATCTGCGTGGGCGTTTACTACAAGACAAGAAATGTGTTGGGGCTTTCATGACATGTTTTTTCACGTTTTCCAAAATAGAAAGATGTATGGACAGTAGAGATTAGATAACCACGAGATTAATTATTAATTGCATCCGGGTATGTCAATGGAAATAAAATACTGGCGAAGCATGCCGTTTCGCATATCTTGAAGTTTTTGGTTTCTATTTTACGGTTGCAGAGTATCATTCAGCATGATATGGTGCCGATAATCTTACAACATGATGTTTTATTTTACGATCTGAATAAAATAAAAATATTAACAAAATCTATCCGTAAGCAGATGATCAGATCAGACCAGGCTTTATTCAAATTATATCTTGAAATTAACACTATTTAGATGACCGCAGAAATAAAAGAAAAAGAACAAACAGCACTGTCAACACCCGAGGAGATTGATGGATAATACCATCTTTTTTACATATGTAGGTTGAAATCGGATATTAATTTTTGAATTTTTGACCCTTGCTCGTACCTTGAGTCACCGATGTCAAAGAATCAATTTTTATCCAACGCTTAATCATGTCAAACTTCGATTCACGGCTTGACATTTTATAGATTTAATCGACATTTGTAATAAGTCTCTAGTTTCGTTTCAAATTAGAATATTCCAACTTTATATCGAAATTAATCCTATTTCCTTTATAAAAATGTTGTCCGTCCGTCCGTCCGTCTGCCTATCAAGACCCTTTTTCGCAGGAACGCAGGAAGTTGAAATTAACATCAATGCTTATGTTTGCGCTTCCTTGAAACAGTAAAAAAATCAACGCAATCCAAAGATACGGCCATTTGAGCCTTATTTTCTAACACTTCGCAGGGGAATCAAAACTTATAGGGTACTTCCCATAGACCTATAATCATGAAAGTTGGCAAGAAGGAAGGTCTTAAAGCACAAGTAAAGGAAAAAATCCGAAAGTCGTTACTTTGTTGTTCCCTCAAAAAAAAAAAAAAAAGTCCGTAATTTTTTTTCGGACTTGGCCGGCTTTTTTTCTTATTATATATCAGCTCACAGCTGAAAAGATAATCAGTAGAATATTTATCCTCCACCCGAGTGCGCTTTAAGGTAGGGCCAATTTTGTAAATTAGCTCTGCCAAGCCAATAAATAAATAAATAAATAAATAAATTTATCCTCATCCATGACTTGAGTGATAATTAAAGTATTAATTTATGTACACAAAGAATCCCGTGCTTCAGTCTAGAAATAGACCAACTCGCGGGTATCCATTAGACATGCCCACTGTCCACCTACTTGGAAAATGATTTGTACTTTTCCAATTTGTTTCAATTACATCCTTAAACGTTATATAGATGAAATCGATCTCAATTTCGTTACGCTCGCGAGAAAAGACATTCTAAAAACTGGAAAGTTATTTGTCTGACTTGCACCACTCCGGCTTAATCAGACCTCGTAGAGGGGGAAATTGAAAGAACACCCGGGTGTTATGCTTATGCAGCCGTGAAGCACACAATTTTACTCGAGCACCACCGTGGAGTTTTCACTTTTCAGCAATTCTCGAATAATAAACATTGCAGGCAATTTCCCTTTCCCAGTCATATGTGAATTTCCCAATTTCTTCGGAGTTTCACTTGAGTGCCGCGCGCTGTTCAAAACGGAATTTTACAATTAAATCAGAAACTAGGAAAAAGGGCGACCAGAAAAGACCTAGAAATTTTCTTCCCACGCAGAATTGAATGGAGATTGGTAAAAGGTGGTATAGAAAGGAAAAGAGAATGCGAAAGCAGCGAACCAATCCCCTTTATCAACAGAGACAACAGAGTGCCTAGGTTTTCTACCGTGTTGACCTTCAAGAACCCATTGCACATAGAACTCGCATTTAAACAACAACAACAACCACAAAAACTCCCAAACCGAAAAAGTATTCTTTGCCATACTATGTCGAGACATCTGTTGCTTGCTTCAATGCTCGCGCTGGGGGACGAGCAATGAATGAGGAGAAGCAACAGTTCTGAAGGTGCATTCAATACATAAAGTTGAACAACTAAAAAAAATGTTCTTTACCTCAGGAAAATGGGGTGCTCAACTATTCTTGACGAGTGGAAATTCTACTTTAGGTATTTGCAGTTTGAATCTGGCTCTACCCTCCGAGCACATTATCTCTAACTACCTGTGTCTGAACTGAAAAGATTTTGAAAAATCAAAGCACCAGTTCGAGGGTTAGATATTTGGCTATTTAGCCAGTCAGCACTTGAATACTCGGTCCAGGCAGGTAAATTTGTTCAGACGTTTGTTCACAGTGAACCAGGAATGTGCAGGTACCTTAAAACTGGATTGAACAAGCAACAAGTTGATGGAAGAAGACATGAAGGTGCAGACGAAATGCAAACTGCTTCTGAGCACGTCATGCTGGCGAGCAAGGGCTATACTTAATCGCATGACCTTTTACTTTGAGCAAATTGTAGGGTAGTGTAACCAATTAACCTTTCCTACAATTTAAACGAGAAGTAGATCTTTTGTTACGTATTTTTTTATCTTAACCCATTTGCATCGTAAGCGTATATATATATACGCTCAATTTTCCTGGTTACTATCAGCGAAGTGTAGGATATATATGCAGCTGGGTTCGGCATTGAATCCAAATAAAATGTAAGTAATAAAATAACACACTCCCTAGCAGTATAAGATCACAAAGACAAGCACTGATACTGATAACTGTTACATTGCTTGGATGCAATGATGATGCCTATGCATCCCACATTCCATATTTCATATTACCACACTGAAAAAAATTTATAACAAATAATGCTGTAAAATTATTATTTTTTTTCTTTTATACAATTTTACACTTAAATATGAAATAAAAAATTGTCTGTCATATGGGCCTTTTTTCATATTTCCATATGTTGCAAATGGGTTAATAACGTAACTGCGATTTTTGAAGTAAGCCTAATGAACGCCCGCATAAAACAATTTTAGCTGCAACAAAAACAATACTCGTAACATAATTTCTGTTATTTATATTCTCTCGTTTGGGAAAGACTGAAGGAAAAAATTTGCTTGACTTTACGAGTTCCTTTTTTTTATGTAAATCGAACAGCAGTAACTTCAAATTAAGCAACATCCATGAAAATTTTTAAAACAACATTAATGACCTTCTAGTTATTTAAACACTTTGATTGATTGACAGTCCTCTCATTAAAACATTGTCAAGCGATGTACATTCGTTAAGAAAAAAAAATACTAATGATAAAATAAAAGTGAAGAAGACTTTAAATGCCATCGTAATGAAAAATGCAAATAACTGCTTTCCTAGTAGCTTCTTACTGGTTGCGAATGAGCGGTTCAAATTTACTTTTTTAACATTACGCAGAATTGACTCTAATCTGGCAAAAGATTGAAATTTTATTCAATGATTTGTCTTGAAACTGTCTTCGGTGAAGTGGAGCATAATATTAGTATTATTATATTGTTAGGGATCGACGTTAGGAGTCATTGTCTTCGCTGATTAGCCATAAGTGTCGATGTCTTTTATTATTATTTTGTCTGTATGTTCCTCGAGAAGCCAGTTTTCGTTTTTCTCTGCGATTTTTTGCTATTTACGCCGATCAGTAATTATCATTAAAATAAATTTTCCGAAGGACTTGTTCACATCAGTTACTCAATATGTAAACGCTTTTCAGAACCTCTACCACAAATGAGTTTCCGACAGCATTTTCTTGAGTTTTCTTTCTAACTCTGCATTATGTGTGCATACCACCAAGGCCGTGCGAGAAAAATCCTTCAATAAAACTGAAAGCGCGCACCAAAGACTTTCGCTTGAAAGTCCAGTCTGCGATTTGTCTCATTTGCGCTGATTTTGTTAATGGTCATGAGGGCAATGTAAAAGCAATTCCTAATAGACCTTGTCAATTAAACCTGCACATTAAGATGTACGGAAAATTCAACTTATTTTCACCTAGGATTTTGCTTGCAATGCAGGTGCGAACATCTTGGCTAGGTATTGGCGGCGCAGTGCTTTTCTTCGGAAGCGACTTTTCCTTCCTGTGTAATAAGCGGGCTATTTAACAACGACTAACAGCGGTTACGTAAGAGTGAAAGAGAAAAACCTCCGAGCAGAAGGAAAATAAAAGTAAAGAAAAACGGATCCCGCGAAACAGGTAAGCGCGGAGTGTGGTTGCCAGTTTATAATTACGATCGGAGTGATGGTTATGATCACCTCTGGCTGGGGCTGAGAGGAGGAAGATGAACTGCAAGACGCGATCATACTTAAACGTCAGGTAATGTCGTGTACCAACTCTCTTGTTTCGTCTATTAATTACGTTTCCTTTTTCTTCTTTCGCTGCTGCTTCGCGTTCTCGCGGATCATGATAGTCCGGCAGCAGCTCCCCTCTCATCTTTTATTTTTTTGCACTCATGCAGGCTTGTTATTACTCTTACAATGCAATTGTAATTTCAATTAATTTTCTACCCGCAGCACATGGAGAGACGTGAAAAAAGAAGAAACGACTTTAACCTCGGGTTGCCTTTTCCATTATTTCCCACTATCGGATCGGTTAATTCTATCGAAGCAACGATAAAGTTGGGAATGCGGGACGTGAGGTGGTGGTGGCACAAGGTGAGATTTCCTATGAGCACAGGTGGAACTCGTCACATACGCATGCATATCAAGTCACTTTATTGATTTTCCGCATATCCTCACTCAGATAAGGGTTGTATCAAAATAACCTTTTTCCAACTTATTCCTATTATTAGATGCAATAAGATTGAGTATATGTATATATGTACATATTTATATTTATTATGATAAAAAAATAAAACTCCAAAATAAACTTTATAAACGATAAGTTTTATTTTGACGCCAAAAAATTCCTTGACGAGAAATAGTGCTTGATTTAAAAACTAACTAAAACCGATAAATCTCCAACGTATTCAGTACGTTGAAAACTCTATCATAACAATTTTCGTGGAAAATAGAATTAATATTTCATTATACAATTCAGAAGAAATTAATTTATTTTATTACGTCATACAAATTCAACTTTTATATATAACCTCGACCACCAAATCTAAAAAAACAATAACTTTTCAAACCGAAGGGCAACAGAAATCGCAATATGCCTCCAAATAAGTTATAGGGTCAGCCAGATCTTCCACATTTTTACGTACTTTTTTATCAGCTTTTTGGCCAAGATCATACAGAATCTTAAAATTTGTCTAGAACGTAGTAACAAGTTTTATAGCGTAGTTTTATCGTCAGACAAAGCTTTTAATTTAAACATTTATTTTTTTATTTTTCATTTATTGTGTTTTCAGTAAGATTAAACACAAGTTTCCGATAAGGAGTCAAGTCATGAATGACAAATGATTTCTCAGAAGCGCCAAGATCTCTTGATGAGAATAAAAATGTTTATAGTGATGTAAAAAAAAATAAAAAAGCACGGAAATCCACAAAAAGCTTTTGTAAATTTGGCGGGCTATACAACACATATGAATAAATGGCGAAATTTGTTTACAATATCTCACAGTGAGTCATTTTTTCTCCACCTTTGAGAGATCGTGTGAAGGTGATCACCTTAAAAATACTGTTCACTTTAACTTATCTTCATAAATTGGATGTTTCGAATCCTTCAAGAAAATCTTAATTCAAGAAATAAAATATGTGTAGAAATAAAATATGTTTAGCTGATTCCAGGAAAGGGCTTTTTCCTACCTGTCCGTTTTGTCCGGTTAATTCATGACTTTCTAGAAAAAATCCCACAACTATGTACCTATTCTTCATCCATTTGGCTAAAAGACAAGAATTTTCCGGGAATGTTCGATCCTAATTACTTTTTCTCGTACATATATAATAAATATGCTACAAAAATGCAAATTACTTGGCAGTTGTAAATTCTAAAATTTTTCAAGACGTAGCGCCACTTGATGTGTTTTATTGATTTTAAGTTTAAATAAATTGGCTTTCTCAATTTAAATGATGACTATAATTTCAATAGCTACTACCAGACTCATTACGACTTATGTAGGAATTCTCAAACAGGAAGCAAGAGAGGAGAATAATACCGAATTAATCCTTATAAGAAACATTTTACTTACTTTTTTTGTGAATGTTAAAAAATATTTACACAAATGCCCCGTTCAAACTGACAGTATTGTTTTCGGTAGATGAGAATATTGCCTTCTTAAATCAAATAAAGAAAGTTCGTCCAATAGGTCAGCAAGGAAGTTTTTGTAATCATATTGGAGGCATTGAAATCATTACTACAGAAAAGGAATAACTACAACTTTCGGCAAACCTATTTCCGCTATGAAGATATTAGTTATTTGTATACCTACATATTTTATTTGAAAACTGGTGCTGATTTTCTAACGATATTAAGGCACTCTACAATTAATACAAACAAAACTGTCAAAGTTACTGCCGTAATATCGTTTACGGGCGTTAAGTAACGATAGTTTCAACGAGGCATTAAAGCAAATGTTGTAATTATACAAAATGTTTAATAAATTATAAGAGTGTTGTATGTTTCTTTTATTATCCTATATTACTGATATTTATTTATGACAAAGCTTAGTAATAGTAATAGCATAGAAGATTAAAGACCAAAGAGTTAATAAAGCAAGAAGTAATTTTAATATAAATAATTTTTTATTGGTTTCATCATTAATTCGGTCCGCATAAATTTTAAACTGTGGTTTTAACTTTCAGAATCGCCAGTGATTGACCGGAGATCCAATTCGAGCCAGATAAAACAAGTTTATTTGGAAATTATGAATTGATCAATCGGTGACGGCCAAATCATTCATATATGAAATTAGTTCAATTACTTCTGTTTTCTTTATCTAAATATTTTTCACATATCTTAGGTCATAGTTTGTTTGATCTTTTTTTCGTTCTACTATAGAACATAAACTCTAATTTTCAGTTGCAGCTTCTGAATATGTGTATTAAATATTTAATTTGTTTTGAAAACAAACAAAAAACATATCTGCAATAAAAATTCTTAACTCTAATTAAATTTCACTGAAAGCAGCGCAACTCCATAACGACGAAATCTCACTCCTTTGTTTTCAACGAAGATATGTAATCCATAAACCCCATTAAACCCGCCCATTTTCCCTCATTTGCGTTTTAATTCCATGATGCATAAGAAGCACAAGGAGGGTAATAATTTACACACTTTCCGCGGTGAGCCATTGGGTAAGAGGCCACCAAGTGCGGTTCATGGTTCTCCTTGCGGACGGTGCAAGACTCACGGACTGCTAATGCCCAGTGAGAGTGTTAATTATCTTTAGACTCGTTAATTATTTTTTCCTCCGAGTCAACGTTTTATTTGAGAATTTTCCTCTCGCTATCTTGGAAATTGCACTAAAAACGAGGAAAAGTGCAATTAGGTGTGAAAAACGAGCAAAAAGAAGTTTATAAGACAAGGGAAGCAAAGATGCGAAAACTTTTTCAGAATGTGGAGGATAACCACCGAGCTGAGCGAATCACAGTGAATAAACAGCAAGTCGAAGTCAAGTAGCTTAGCCGCGGAGTCAGACCAGCAAAAGTAAGACGATATAAAAAAAAAGTGAAAAGCTGAACTTGTTTTAGCAGTTGCGGCTGCGGTGGCAGCTCTGAGGGCTGCCTGACTGCATATAAGTTGGGGCCGCGCAGAAGCAGTCTGTCGCTCTATGCTAAGATGGCGCCTCGCACTCGATGCATTGTGCAGTGCACTTTTGTGGATTTCCTTCTTCTTCAGATGGCCGCTCTTCCTTATTCGGCTGGCAGCCGGAGTCTTCTGCATTTGTCCGCGTCAATTAGCTGTTTATTGCATTCTAGAAAAAAAATTATAGCAATATATTTTTGCTTCAAGCGACTGTTCGCAGCCAGTTTTGCTTAGCAAAAAAAAAGAATATATATTCCAAAAGATCCAGTGGTCCAGAAAAGCATTTTCACATGTACGTGCTTCAGTAGTAGTCGATAATTCTTCTTTTCCCGCGACTTTTATTCGACCCCTTCAAAGTCCAAACACTGATTTCTTCAATATTATTTTCTTTTAGTTGAAAAATGTTTTCAGTTCCGACTTTGTTCTGAAAGCCATTGACTTCAACGCGTTGAGTCAGGACAAACCATCTGCTTAATGTAAAACATATTTTTTTAGCAGCAACTTGCAGGCAAGTAAATTCTTTTAAAAAAAATTGCGTGCAATTTAAAAATCATTTAGAAAACACATTCTGGAGATGTTTTGAGTTACATCCGAAGGTCAGGGCAATTAATATGATTTTGTTAGTCGATTTTCAAATGAATGAATGTTTACCGAATCGACAATTTTCAAGCTAAATTCGTCTGAATCGCCAAAGATAAGCAACTCAGCGGTTTTCATGACTATCGGCTCAAGTGTTTACTTCAGACAAATAAATAAGGAAATTACGTTAGCGTGACGGGGTGGTAATTTTTTTTCTTTTCGCTTTCTTAGTTTGCATTTATTTATCACTGTTGTGATCACAAGCGCATTCTCAAGACAATCACAAAAATTTTTTTGAATATCTCGAGAGGTCGTTCTGAGCTCATCGATTAAAGAAAAATTTTCTCTATCGTAATTTAATTTAGCACCTATTATCGAAAATATAAAATCATCTTTTGAGTCATTACTATATAGTTATATTTTTCTAAGCACTGCATCAGCTTAGCGTTTTTGTTTGAAATTCATTAATTGGGCACGCAAAAAGAACCTAATTTTTTGCACATCTTGTAATTGCTCCTTTTTGCTAACAATAATGAAGAGGATTTAATTTAAATTTCTACCATAAAACCTTCTAAACGAATTCTAAAAATGTGACCAATTGTTTATGCTATACTGTAAGACTGATGGCACTAACTTGTTGAAATTTGAGATATTTGTTATTGTACTTTGATAGCATTAATTGCAACAACGGTTTTCTTATTATCTTCAGAGGAATGCAGAACAATTACAAACAGCAAAAAACTTTTTTGCTAATGCTTTTGCTTTTCATAAATCTTTCTTAGACTTCCCAATGCCCAAGTGCAGAAATTTTCCTGTTTCATGTATTTAGAGAAATGAAAAGCCGATTTGTAACTAAAAATGGAGAAAAAGGATTGTAGTTTACTACATAATTATTTTTGGTCTAATTTATATTCCTGAATCCTGACCTTTTACCACAAAAGGCATTAGTATTTCCCCATTCAAGATATGGTAAGAGAAGGAAGCCAATCAAATTTTACTGTTGTAATTACAGGTATATATTAAAGCACTTATATGCATTACATAACATGATATGAAAGTTTACTGTAGATTGACCACATGCTTTCAGCCGTCTTCTTGGTGATTATGAAATCAGTTCAACTCTTCGAAATCAGCCAAATACTTAACCACAAAACCAGAAAGTCATATTTCAAAAATCACCCATCACCATCAGTGCTTACGAAATCCATAAACATTTATACCTACACCGCAAAAAATTCAAGAACCAGAATAAATTCGTTTTGTCAAAAAATATAATCAGCGTTAACCTTGCAAAAAGTACAGAACACGATTCGTCTTTTGGCAGCTCACATTTCCAATTGTAATTCTCACTTTCCCTAAACCGGAATAGACGCAATGGGAAGCAGACATTTTTTATTTTTATCTCGTCGTATTACAACTCTTACTAACAAAGGCTCCAGAGCCAATCATCGTAACAACCATAAGACGTGAATGTATCGAGTCAACCGTTCGCACTACGTCACTGGTTTCGTAACAAGGAAAGTAGCTCAAAACGAGAGCCAAATTACCTTTACTTCTCACCCAGGTACAAAAAGCGACAGTAACTATATAAAAACACCGATTGCCGCCAACAACAAAAGAAAAGACTTGAAAGAAACGTGGTAGATAAAAAAATGGAAACTTTTACTTTCATCAAAACTCTAACTATTACATTTCCTGTGTTCCTGAAAATTGAAATGATCGCGTATGGTTTAATCATTTTATTGTATTAAATCTTATCGGAAGACACTCGGATATATTATATTTAAGTAGGTATTTAAGTGTGCGATAGTATTATAGCTTCAAAAGCCCGCCACCCACTTAGCAACAGTTGGTTCAAGTTCACTTGTACTTCATCAATGCGTCATTGTATTTTACGTGTAAAAAGTATTTATTCTACGTTCCAGTTGTAATTTCTTTGAATATGCGCGTTTAATTCCAACTGTGTTAGCAATTTAATGCCCAAAACAAGCATGATTTAAATTTTTCAAGGAAATTACTAGTCATGAGGAAGACCTTCTGAAGACATTCAATTGAATTGTCGATAAATCTTTGTCAAATCGATAAGAACTATAAGCTCATGTGCTGCACCACACTATAGTGTATACGTTCTTGTACTTTTATAATTATACTAAAAATAAAACTTTAGTAAGCTTGAAAGTAATGGTTTGTTTGAGGGAAAACAACGTGATTTCATTGTAATTTTATACACAAAACGCAAAATATCAAATAAACGTGAAGGGCTATGGAAATTTTATTAAACTTGGAATTGAACACAACATGAATTGGGATAGGAATTAATTAAATTTACAATACAAAAGCAGTAATAAATTCATTATAATCTATATTAACAATAGTAGCACAATTTGAAAGTCGCCTATTGCATTGTAGTTTGAAAATAATTAATTTTGATGTGTAGCTGCATAAAATGATAAAACGTTAAAAAAAATATATAAAAACTATAAACTTCTAATTCTTTAATTTTATGTGATTCACGCACACACACACAGCACAGCAGCATGCACATCTTAAAAGCAATTATTATTCATTAAATTTTATATAATCATAATTTTTTAATTATAAGGTTCTTTGAAGTAAAGTAATGGCCAACTTATTCATTAAGTATTTTCATATTATTTTACCTCTTCTCTGTTTATTTAAAAATTTACTTAAAGGAGGGGGTAAAGTTTGTTTGTTTAAAAAAAGGGGGTTTTTTCAAGAATTTTTCTTTATGACAAATTGTTATTATTTATTTATTTTGAAAATTAGCGTGTTATAATACAACATATGAAGAAAATTTAAAAAAAAATTTGGGACAAAAATATAAAAAAAATAACGGATTTATTGCAGTTTTTCTTGCCGAACGGCGCTCTCGAGTGTTGAACAAATTTCAACTTTGACGGAACACATAACCTCACAAATGAAAAGTTTGACTTTTAACAAGTGCAATTGTAGGAGGAAAATGTTATAGAAGAAGTATCTGTAACAAATCCAATTCATCAATTTTTTCACTTATCACCGAACTTTCCGCAATTTCAGTTTTACTTTTTTACAGACAGTTGTCAAACGACAGAGTGGATCGGACACATTGTAATCACTTTTCTGTCGAGTCGGAACGGAATGGACCGGACCGGAGCGGGTGGATTGTTTCTGCCTTTAACACAGCAGTTTAATTAATCAATATATTAATTATTTCATCACAGCTAACTATAAACACAATTTTAGAACCAAGAAAAAATTAAGGGGTGTAAAATACTAGTGCTGAAATTCAAACTCACAATATGTTTACAGAAATAAAGAAAGACATCTTTCCGATATTATAGAATACTATTCAAATTAACTTGGTATGCAAACAAATTACTGTTTTTCTTGAAAATTTAGGTATTCAAATTCAAATAAAACCTTACATCCTATTTCATGAATTCTATAGAATAATATAAAACGATTCAGTTTCATTCCATAGAATTCAACATTTTATCTGATGGGAAATTTAATAAGCAAAATAAGAAAAAAATAAAGTAGAGCATCTTAAGAATAAGAAATATTTGGTTAAGAACAATGTTAAAATAAACGTAAACATATCTTGTCTTATTCTAGATTTAGAGCATGTAAAAGCACGATTTTCTGTGAAACCTAAACAAAAATATTCATGCAATTTAAGGTGCAAGTAAAAAGTTCATTTTGAAGCTGCTTTTCGACTTCTTTTAATAGAAAAATAAAAAAAAAATTTTTTTTTTGTTTTACATTCTGAATCGTTTTGGAATATTAACGTTTTTCATTTAGAACTGGATTTTTCTTGGGAAAATATATGTAAAAATTTACATAACTTCTAGCAGTTTATAAAGGAAAACAGAAAACAGAAAACCACAATAGTGACTATTAAGATTGCATAAATGCTGACAGGATTTATGTTTGCTGAATCAAGAAAAAATGTCTTGCTTGATAACTGGTTTACCCTAATGGTAATCCTTGGTATTTTTCTATGAAATCTTATTTGTAACAAGTGATATTCCAATTGTTTTGGGGAAGAACATTATGAAGTTTTTACAGTAGTATCAAATAAAACTGAGAAATTACAACAAAATTTTAAAAACGATATTCGGTCATCTCTGACGCATTCAAATTTTAACAAAACTTTATACATCATCTATGACATAGTAGTAGTAGTAGTTAGTTTTTCTGCAATTTAGCTAGGCTTGAAATACTTATTTTTAGGGTTCCGTTCCCAAAGGGTAAAACGGGACCCTATTACTAAGACTCCGCTGTCCGTCCGTCTGTCACCAGGCTTTATCTCATGAACCGTGATAGTTAGACAGTTGACATTTTCAGATGATGTATTTCTGTTGCCGCTATAACAACGAATACTGAAAAACAGGATAAAATAAATATTTAAGGGGGCTCCCATACAACAAACGTGATTTTTTTGCTCGTTTTTGCTCGATATTGATAACGACAACAGGTAGACGCTTGAAATATTCACAGAATATTTAGTTATATATTTACATTAAAAATAAATAATTAAATTAAAATAAAACAAATATTTAAGGGGGGCTCCCATGCAACAAACGTGATTTTTTTTTGCGGTTTTTATAGATAATCGTACGGAACCCTTCGTGCGCAAGTCCGACTCGCACTTGGCCGGTTTTTTTCGAGAACATGATTATAATTTCATTATCTCGTCACATAACAAAATTTACTAACTATATAGCAAATTCGTCATAATTTGTTTGTCATGTACCTACGTGATATAAATAGTGAGAGAAAATTTCTAAACTTCGAACCGGTTATTGCACCCGATGGAGCAACACTACATTGTACTTTTAGAAAGAAGTAGTAGTTCGTAATTGTTATTAATAAATACAGTTTGATTAAAAAGTTAGCTTCAGAGGGCGTAAAATCTTATAAATGTCTTAAGCTTACATCACTTATTAATCACAAAACAAAACTGTTAATAATTTTCTGACCGATGAATTTTTATGGATTCTGAAGAACATACACGGTTGATTGTTTTCTATTTAATCTCGTTTCGATTCTTTCGGGGCTTATGCGCATTTTTAATTTGACATAAAATAATACCAAAAACAATAAACCATATTTTAATATTTTTTTAATATCTTTACTATTTTGAAAGAGTGTCCAGTGCCTCTAGTGTTTGAGGGAAGTATCAATGGTTGTAGAAAATAGAAGATGATTGAATCACAATAGGCTCAATATGCTTAAAAAAAACAATAAATTTTTATTTTTCACTGTAGATAATTACTAAGTGTGTTGTAAAGATAATGACAACTGATTCGCATTCACAAAACGGTAAGCTCAGTCCACCCAAGATGACCGTTGCACAGTAGCTATTATTTTAGCGGCAATAACAATTCAAGCGAAATAAAAAAAAAACGCAGAAGCGTCACTGTATCTTTTTGTTTAAAAGTAGAGTTGAATAGAACCGTTTGCACTTAGCGATTGTGAGGTTCATTGGAACTTTTGCATTATGAGACTAAATAAGTATAACATGATGTTGAGAGTATTTGAAGCGGATTACTCTGAACGAACTTCACATGCTCTGCTTTTGAAATGTTCGATGGATTTCAAAGTCTCAGGAAGACGGTAAAATAAATTGTGATAATCTGTTGGATTAGTTAGTACTTGTTTCGAGTGAGAGTATTACAAATATTGTATACAAGATATGACAATTTAGTGAACTTCACACTACAAAGTGGACCTACCTTAAGAAAAAAATCGCCAAAGTCGTAGAGGGATGTGTGCATGATAGCCGCAGACATTTTTCGACCAAGACCCTAACAGTGACCGTTGAAAATGCTCGAAACTCGCTCTGTTGTTGGGGCCTGAAACTGACCAAGTCACCTCAGCAGTTGGTTGTTTCCTCGCCGAAGGGGGGCGCGAACAAAACGCGCATAGTACAAAACGGGAATCCTTGAGAATCGGGATGAGGGTCACAAGCGCGGCGCACACAAGATTAAGCCACTCCCGCACAATAAAAACACTTAATAAAATTATTAAATTGCTGCACAAGGCTCGCGGCTAGATAACTTTAACTCCGTGTATGCAATCTCGCAGCACTTTGGTGGGCAAACACAATGCACACAACTCGACTGTTATTTAAGCGTTCGCTTAGCTGTGCGTTCGCTACGCCGTTCGTTTCTTCACTGAAATTCCACAACTCGGACTCTGCTGGGAGATCTCTGAAATAAATCGAAATCGAGGCGAACTGCGCAGAGTAGCTGTGTGCGTGAGTGGATACAATAAAAACATGATAATCGCCGAACAATATTATATTCTTTCCTCGTGCATTGGTGTGAGTTCATTATCAAATCTACCTCTCTTTCGCACCCGTTCTGTTTTAGATGCAGCCCTCGTTCTCATGCATGATCATTAAGTTCGCATGAGTTCGAACGA
This sequence comes from Machimus rusticus, assembly GCA_951509405.1. NCBI lineage: Eukaryota > Metazoa > Arthropoda > Insecta > Diptera > Asilidae > Machimus > Machimus rusticus. The sequence goes on along the minus strand of OX608051.1, from coordinate 49,003,646 downwards.
GAGGTGCGATAAGTTATTCCATTTCTTAAGGGAACTCAGGAGCAAGAGTGATGGACTGAGACGTATCATTTTTTGTTTGGAATTTTATCTGCGTGGAATGGTGGAAGGAATGGCTGAGCAAAACAAAACAAATCGAAATTCGCAAGTAATCGCAGAATTTGAAGAAATTGTCGCATGCTCCGGCGAACCTTTTCAATTGGAGGCAATGTGACAAAGCAGCAACGAACGGGTCACGGCGAAGTTAACGCAAAATTGTCACCGACCGATAAAATGAGTGATTGTAAACGTTAATTTCATAGTGCAGGACTCACCCTTTCCCCTTTCCACGGACAGACAGAAATAGCAACAGCCAGCAGAATGCAGCGGCTAGAAGCTCTTCCAATAAGAAGTATCATTCACACTCGCTAGGCTCTTTTTTAGACATTTGATTTGATCAAGACGTCACATTTGTTATGCGTTCGACCAAGAGATGCGTAATTAACGAATTATCATTTCTAAAAATGCCTAAATTAGAAACATGTTGAAATTTTTATAAGCAATTGTATTCTATAAAAACAAAGCTTTCCATTGTCATGATTTCCTTTATAGAAAGCGAAAAGCGTTTTTACGGAAAGAATATGCAAAGGCTAAAAAAATGCTTCCCCACATAAAACTAGTTTGCAAGAAGAAATGTACATACTAGCTGGCGGATAAAAATTCTTTTGACACAATTATAATAAAACCTCTCGAAAGATATTTCAGAAAATTCTCCGTTAACATTTTATCGAACAGCTTGATTTTTAGATTTCCGTAACAACAAAGGATCCGTTTTTCTAGGAAATACGGGAAGAAGTATCGATTTGAAACTAATACCAAATAGATATGAAAGCGTACAACTTCTTATTCCTATAAAAATTCTGGCTCTAACTTAATTCAATAAAACGACAATATGCTATTTCACACTATAGGCCAAAGAACTGAGTGACACATCAAAATCTATATTTCAATAAAATCTACTCCTTTAATCAGAAGAAACATCGATTTTAATGATTTCAAAAATTTAGTTGTATTGAAAGACAACTAATAGTTTGTTGTTTTACCTATTGTCTTCACTTTTTTCACTTTGTTTTGACTTTTGAATATGGTCCTCCACTTGCTTATTTTTGTGCTCTCGCTCAATTTTACAGGTTTTCATAACACATACTTTATAAATTATAATAAATGTGAAAGTATGTTTCTACATTCCTTTAATTAAAAGGCAATTAAAATATCAATATATGGATGACCGAGCTTGCTCGGAAGAGTTAAAAAAAACTTATGAGTATATAAGAAATTAATTCCTGGGCTACCGAACTTTGCTCAGGATAGATGTAAAACGGAGGTAGGAAGATATTTACCTCGTAAAGCTCCCAAACTAACCGAATGTTCTAAGTGTAGTATAACTTCAGACATTAAGTGAATACATCTTTCCTTAGAGGCACGATTTGGGCGTGTCCAAAACGTAGCTTGGATTTCTTGATTCGAAACTGGATCAGGTCGAATGTTATAGCATAACCATCATTAACGGATCCAGATCTTGAATTTTCAGGTTGAGTATTTTGGAAATTAAAATTTGAACGTTTACGAGGCATTATATTATTTCCTACGAAGCACAATTCTACAAAGCATTAATTACAATTCAAAAATGTGTCAATAATCCTGGCAGATTTGATGGTATATCGATAAAACAATTATGTTCTGTAAAAATACTATAATCAGACATTTTTTGTTCAAATCTTTGACCTGACGGTTAAAAAATAAGCATAAAGTAGCACCATAAATAGATACGTAGCTGCGTAAATAAGAATACTAAAGAAAAAAAAATTAAAATTAACAAAATCTGGCGGAATTCGATCGCGTGCACTCCGGAGGGGCGAACCTAGATCTATCTATACTGGGCTATTGAAAAGACGGTTGGACAACTAAATATTGCTTATATAATAGTATAGGATAGGATAATTTGTCTAACTATGGGGCCGTGTGGGCTAGAATACTACAAAACAAAAAATAAAAAATAAAAAATTTGGAGATCTTTTTAAGATTCGAACCCGCGTCCTTCAGCGTGGCAGACCTACTCCCTAGCCACTGAGGTATTGAAAAGACGATCCCAGTATTGAAATTAAAATTCATATTGCGCGGGCAAATCAGGCTTGTTGCTTTGTGCGTGAATACATGGAGAAAAGGATGTTTCCCAGAAATAAGACCTAGCTAGATCGATTTTTCGCCCCCGTAAATCCCTATATTGTAAATTTTATAGAAATCATTAGAGCCGTTTTCGAGAACGTGATGGCAAATATATAACTATATATATATGTATTATAGTATAGGGGGCCTCGGGTGGCGTAGTTGGCTGGGCGGTTCGGCTGAGTACGTCATTCCGGGGTTGTGGGTTCGATTCCCACATGAAATACCTTGGTTAATCAAAAAATATCTCACATACACAAATATATAATACAAAAAAATACAGGAACACAAAATACAAAAAAGAAAGCGTCATATGGGCTTAGGTTCCCGAGTGCGCGAAAGACAAAAGAGCAAGCTAGAATTAATTCTACTTTGTATCACAGATAAATAAATAAATAAGTATTATAGTATAGGATTTACGGTAAGAAATTTTTAAAATCATTAATAAATACATAAGAAATTATATAAAAAAGTAGATAAATAAATGCTTCGCTTTTGTATTGTTTCCCGCTTTGATTTGAATTTGTTTTGGATTCGAAATTTTAAAACGAGAATATGTTCGCTATTACACTGGTTTTGTTCCGAGGTCAAATTAATTCCTTTTCGTAGCAGATTATGATTGGATTAGATTCGATCTTGATTTGTTATACAATCTCCCAAAAGAAAATACTTTTTGATATTCGTAGTAAGCTGGAAAATAGTGTGTAGCTTCCTGTAAATATTATATATAAAATAATATCACATATTTGAACAAGATTACATACTATTAAATAGAATCGAATAGAATTTCTTTTTGCGAAAAGCTAGTTTGTTTCTATTATATTTGTTGGTATTATCCTATTCTGATCTCCTTTAAAAATTATTTCGTAATCACTGTTTATGTGGTATGGTTTTTTGTTTTTTTGTTAGGTCAATGCATAACTTCATATGAGATAACTTCCTAAAATCAATATATGTACATATTAAGGGGAGGTTCTCATCTAGCGGGCCTAAAAGTAGGTAAAGTTCGTGATTTATTTGAAGGAAAATGACAAGACATAGGGAAATGATATTTGGCAGTATCTTTTATTGTATATTTTATCTGTACAAAAAAATTTTGTTATGCAAAAAAAAAAACAAAATGGCGCCCGTAATTCAGCTTCTCCGAAGGCATGTTTTTCGAAAATTGCCCAGCTGCGTACAATATAGGGGTCGCAAATTAGCCTGAAATCAAATAATGATGACATTATTGTAAACTAGATAAAATTTGACTCAGAAAGAGTGAACGACTTCCAAAAAAAAATGTAAAATTGACGGAATGGCGCGATTTTGAAATTTTTGTGCCGTTTTTGGCTGTTTTTTTTCATAGTTTATGACTAACAAAAAGGAGTTAAAGTTAAAATTTTCAAAATGTGCTCCACTCTTTCTATGAAGAAAATTGTTTACTTTAATATGCACGAAACTAGAAGTTGATTGGTTGAACCGCTTTTGAGTTATCTTGTACGCAAAAAAAGTTCTGAGATAATCGTGTTTGAAGTTTATGTAACTGTAGCTGGATCAACAAAATATTTTAAAGGAATATTCTAGACATATTAAACTTTAATAATATTAAATAAAAAAAAAATCGAAAATTTCAAGATTCTAGATGAGAACCTCCCCTTAAAAAGATTTATTCATTTTTTATTCTAGATCAAAAAAATTACTGCCTGAAGTTTTCCGCCAACACCCTTATTTAATTATAATGTAATTATATTTATAATTATTATTATTTCATGGAATTTAATGTTTTGGTCACAAATTCACAGTGCATTTAACTATGTAGATATATTATACATTCTAACAATCAATGGACGAATTGTGAGCCTGTGTGAGAGTTTGAGCCTGGTTTTTCAATTTGATTCTAAATCTACTTTCCTGGTAATCCACTGAAATACTATAATAGGTATTGATAATTTAAAAATCAAAACAATTATGAAATTTAATTTATATTCACAAACTGGTTGTAATAATCAAAACCATTACCAATGCACATTACCTTAACTAGATCTGACTAATTCATTTCATTTCAAGAGTGAATACAATAACAAATGATTGACAGAATCTTGGAACAAATATTCAAAAAGTTTCTTTCACAAATGTTCTTTTCCATTTGAAATTAATGAACTTATTAAATAAAGAAGAATTTACTGTGCTTTTGTAGAACTATTCCACTTGTTTGTAAACTTTTACATTTAATTTTATAGTATTTGTTCTGTACAGTATGAACCCAAAAATGAAAAGATGAAAATATGTATTCCGTTATATCTTGTTTTACAGTAAGTACAGTTAAAAATATGTATAAGCTCTATTTTGACAAATGTTTTGAAGTTTTATATCTAGATTTTTTTTGGAAATCTTTCAAAAGTGGCCAAAATATTTTTTTTTGTTACTATTTAATTCTTTTCTCAAAAACATGATGTGATAGAATATTTTTGTTTTCAAATACGAAAAGAGTCCTATTAAAAACATTAAGGTAGATTTATCATCCTTTCAGCAAAAGTAAAAACCATAAAATATGCAGAACATTGTAAACAATTATTTGTGTTAAAGCTGCTGTATTAACATCACATCACATTTAATGCAAAAAGTAAAGTAAAATACATATTAAAATCAGTTTATTTTTAAGTACAGTAGTATTCAACAAAGTGGGTTAAGTTTCAAAATATTTTTAATTTGAACTGCTTTGCTTTTTAACGTAAGTAATTTTATTTGTTAACTACATTATTTAAAAGTAGAAGTCATAAAAATGAATTGCCAATTAACGCTTGTTAAACCTCTACAAATTGGCAGATTGAGATTAAGATTAAGATTATGCAAATTCTAAACCTTTATATTAGGCCATTTTGATAAGTTCAATATTTTCAAAAGTCATGCGCGTTCCTGAAAGAATATTACCATAACTTTAAATTTGATTAAAGTTCATAAACTGATATATGCATGGATCGCTTTTCCATTTCCTTTTGAGGTACTTAGAGGTTGTTTTTATACCTTTTTAGTGTTCTTGGGGTTTTTAAAGAAAATAAGAACAGCATACCATAATAATTTAGACTGCTTAAAAAGTATTAACTAAAATTATGGCATGTTGTAGAAAGAAATTAAGAAATCTTAGTACAAAGTATAAGTAAGCAGAGCGTCAGCTAGCTTCTCTAGTTATATAATTTGAGGTTGCAGCGAAATTTACTGAATGTCAAATGTAACTTAAATGAAAGTCTACGCTTAATCTACAATTAGACCTAAATTTTGATAAGATCATGTCATATTAATATAATGTTTTTCTAAAATTGGTCAAAGGCGTAACAAAACCAACAAAAGAAGGATCTCATAAATTAACTAAGTATAGCAGTATTAGATAATAAAGCAAGTTAAACTGTTTCGCCTGTATCTTAAAAACAATCAATCATAACAATTTTTAATGAGGGCACTGCTTTTAAAATTAGAGGAAGAATGACAACTTGTAAGCTAAGTACCTAAAGGAAAATTATAATATTGTTGATATTGCCCCAAACTTGGTAGCTTTTATATTGTCCGAACATTCTCAATAAAAACAGTTAATATAATAAATAGACTTAAATTTCAAACTTGGTAATTTACTAAAAGAGCATAACAAGTGCATATACATATCTTTCCGGTTCTTATAGACTTATTAATAAGAATGCAAATTTGGAGCAACAACCATGTGATGATCGCATATGCAAAGCAGTGACTGTGTGTTTACGTGACAAGAAGTTTATCTTAAACCTAGATATAACATATCTACGAAAATGAAGAATAACTCTTTTTATGGAAATATGTACAAGTCCAACCAACTTTTGCAGGAAAGCCCTTTAATACACAAACTAACGATTACAATCATATTCTTCTCTTGTGAAAACAAACTTAAGTCAGAAATCGTCTTCAGCAAGGCGCCTAGGAACAAAATAAGAAAAGTAAAAACTGGACAGGGCGGAGGGGTCGCGGTTTTTTGGACAAATCAAAGCAAATAGTTCCCACTCGCACGTATCAGCCTGCTTATCATAATGGTAACTTTGCAGGTAAGCTATTATTGACACAATTGTATAATTTTTCTTGTAAAAACAGCACACACTTAGTAGTAATTCTATTAACACATTATTAACATTTCCGGTAACGTATAAGTAACGAAAGAAATGTGTATCTTAAAGAATTTCATCTTTTAAATCTAAAGAAGTTAACTCACCTTTAGGAAAAAATCACCAAAGTCGTAGAGGGATGTGTGCATGATAGCCGCAGACATTTTTCAAACGTTGACCAAGTGCGACCGTTGAAAATGCTTAAAACTCACCCTGTTGCTGTGGCCTGAGCTTCAGCAGTTAGTTTTATCTTCACCGAAAGGGAGCGTAAGTAGAATTCGCATAGTACGAGCAAAATAAAATCAACACTGAGTCCTTTTCGGGTCACGCTTTGGAATTTTTTGGAAACACTTCGCCACAAGGAAAAAACACTTCGGCACTTTATTTATTTTGAGACAACTTCTTGCTGCGCAATTCCTGCAACTCCTACTAATTAAAGAAACTCCGGTTGTAGGTAACACGGGGACTCATTTGTTTTCAGTGCAATCTTGCACTCTGATGGCCAGCTGCACAATGCACAAAATTCGATTGTTATTCGAATATTCTTTTCAAACTTGTTTGCTTTGCTTCTTAAAGGAATTCTATTTTTATGCAAGAATTCGCCACGAAACACAGGATTTATTGCTCCTCTCCGTATAGTACACTTTAAAAAATCGGCGACCCGGCGGGCGAGTAAAATATCTAAAAAAAAATCGCGCGACCTGGACGCTGAGATCTAAAATTCACAACACAACCCCGTGCGTTCTCTCCACCGTTCGTTTATTCACTGAAATTCCACAACTCAGCCTCGGCCGGGAGATCTTTGAAATAAAAATCAAGCAATCTGCGGCCTGCGCAGGTCAGTGGTGTGCGTGAGTGGATTACGCAGAAAAACATCGATAATCCAGGAACATGTTTCCTCGTTGTGTGGCGCAGTGTACGTTCGTAAACGCAGTGCCTCTCTTTCGCACCCTATCACTCTTTTTTATTTGCTCCTCTTTCAGTTACGATCGCCCAGCAAGCAGCATCACATTAGTTCAAATGAAAGGCCCGAAAGCTCATTCCAGTTGGCTACCGATCCTCACGAGAGAGACAGGGACGGAGTGAAAAGAACCTTTTGGAATTTTATCGGCGTTGAATTGGAATGGTGGGATGGCAGACCGAAGAAATTCGCTTACAATTGCATTCGAGGAAATTGTCGCATGCCCGGCGAATCTATAAAATTTGCGAAATTGGCGCGACGAAGTATCAGCGGTCGGTCACTTCATCAGCTCCGCGTTCCGGGCACCAAACCGTCGAACAAACGATTGTGAACATTTCCCTGAGCAATCCGCAGGTCTATTGGTTACAACGCAGGGCAACGCATTTCGCTAGCCAGAAATCGCAGCAGCAGCAGGCCATCGCAAGGGCTGTGTAATGCAATTTTCCAATAAAAAGATTTATTTACATTAGCGGTGTATTTTTAGTCCCTTCCCAGCAAACAATTTTACGAGGGTTCGTAAATGTTCGAATTAATGCGAACGTTTTTAAAAAGGGATAGCAACATAGTTGTACGGAGAAGAAATGCGAATCGAAGAATTCTTCACTTTTAACGAAATTTGGCGAGCTTTTTACGAATATATGGGAAATATTTCGTTTCGATTGTTGCAGCGCGTTCAGTTCGCTGCGGTTTCTGAGGACTAATATATGCACTTATGAATAATGGTTTGTCAGTAGAAAATATTTTAAGTATCGGGTGTCATATTACTGGAACAAAAAGCTAAAAAGTTTCTTAAAATATAGTCCAAAATCTAGTGATTGTCGTAGGATTTTTTCGAAATATTGACTTTTAAGAAAATGGCGTTAATTTGAACTTTATTTTCTTGTTTCCTCGAAAAAAATTTACCGAAAATCGCTTGTAAAATCTATACAAATCGCATTCTAAAATTGTTTATTACGGCGTTTATTTTTTTAGAAATTTTTGAATTTCGAATTTTTAAACTTTGACTAACATTTGAATTGTGTGCACTCTAGGAGGGGTTTCGGCACAAAGAAACTTCAAAGAAGCGATTTAGAAAAGCTCATACTTGAAATATCTACGATCAAAAGATCATTTCAAGGACAAAATGGTATCTTTTGACTTGAAAATCTTACTTTGCTTTCTAGTGATACAGCCTTAAAATCTGAGCTTAAGTCGTAGAAAACAGCCATCAGCGCCATGAAATTGAACAACGTTTATTTGAATTATTTTTTATTTAAGACCACTTAAAAAAATAGACGGACATAAAATGTGACATATTTCACATTCGTATATGTATGTATGTGCAACTACATGTAAATATGGTATCAAGTATTTTTTGAGAAGCTATCCAATAGTATCAAACTCGACGCCCCCTCCCCCAACCCCAGCTGTAGGTGTCTCCCTTCCTTCTCAACCCCAGCGGTAGGTGGTTTAGTTTGGTACCATTGGATAGCTTTTCAAAAAATATTTGGGACGTATTTTTTCTTTTTTCGATCCCATGTGTAGATGGTGAGATATTCGACCTTTCCGGAACCTTTTTTTACATAATACACATTCTCCCCCGCGCTCCCTGTACCGAATTGAAAAAAATGTTTCCGACAAAAGTTACGTATGTTTTCACGAAGAAACTGAATCTACAAAAAAAATGGGCGGTCCCATTCGAAAAGAAAGTTCCTCCCACCGCTGCTCTCAGGGATGGGGGTGGGGGGTAAGGGTTGGTAGAGTTGAATACTTCTTTTAAAAATATTTAACCCCTATTTTTTGTTTTCGGATGCGATGTGTTCTTTCCGAAATATTCGACCGTTCCGTCACTTTTGCTTCACCCTGTATGTAGTACCATAGACAAACTAGATGCATAGATGTCCAGTCGCATGTAAAATTTTGCGCCACAGAAAATCAAAATCACATGTCTGAAGTAAAGCTCTACACGGCCGAAGTAAAGCTCTTTTCCGAGCGAGGCGATTTTGCGCTCTTCTCTCTTTGTTTTATTCAAAAATGTCAAACACCCCTTTCCAAGTCACACACACCACATTAGTCATCTCGTATAATTCCCTGTCTGTGTGAGCCTGCGTGAGTAGCATAAACCAACAGAGAAGAGCGCAAACTCGCGTCACTCGCAAAAGAGCTTTCCTTCGGCCGTGTAGAGCTTTACTTCGGCCGCGCAGAGCTTTACTTCGGCGCAAAATTTTACATGCGACTGGACATCTATGTATCTAGTTTGTCTATGGTAGTACTCTCGTATATTCTTCCTCGTCCAACATCATTGCTATTGCAATTAACTATTTTTTATTAAATTTTGGCATCATATATATTTCTGGACTATCTACTTCGCAATATATCTTTCGGCTGAACTGAAATTCGGTCGCCGCTAACTGTCGGTATAGTGTGCATGAAATTTGCTGGTGTCGGCCGTTGTCGGCCGGTGCCGGAGGGTATCGGCTTCGTGTCGTGCCGGCAAGTGTGCAGCGACATTAAGAGTGTAATATTTTCAAAATAATTTTTGTTTATTTCGATTTTCCTTATTTCCAAAAAACTCCGATTTAAAAATTAAATGTAGTCTGAGACATCTGAGTGAGCACATAGCCCTAACATTCGCTACGCATTCACTTAAATAAAAGTGATTAAACATAGGTTGCTTTATCCTCATTGTCTCATTAAAAGTACTAGTCTCCACTGGTCAGATTTGGATATGCGTACATATACATATGTATACGTATTTATATTCACGTGTTTTATATGAAGCACAAAAAAATATACCAATTTATCAAACTGGATTACTATTTTAAACGAAAAAAAGCAAGTTTGGCAGAAGTTAATTATAATACGATGCAGGAACATTTTACGGAATTCGGGTATAGTTAACATAATGACCGTAGGCATTTCCAACTTGTCTTAATCAAAAGTTAAGTTCGGAAATATTTTGAGATACGACTAATTGTGTGAGGCCAGTTAATATTTGCAATTTGCATAAATCTGCATAATGACCAAGTGGTTCCGTCAAAAGTAGTTATGTATGTTAAAAGAAGATTGTTAGTTGCGTGCGACGGGATTTAAGACATTTTGCAGGTTTCGATAGAATACTGGCACGACACGCAGTAAAAGCTCAGGAACCAGGAAAGTTTGCCAAGGTCAATACATGGAAAGAAACAAAAAGTGTCTGAAAGATGCCATGAAGCAGTGAATTAAATGATAATTGAGAGAAAATCCTTGCTCGGATAAGAAGATTAAAAGACTTCCAGCGTTCTGTCTGAGAGAACCTATAAGCGACCACGAGGGACCCTCCTAGCTCGCGAATTGTCGTCACTGTCGCATTCATTCTGCCGTTGGATAGCCTCTGTCCCAAACCCCAAATCCTAGAGAGATTAATCCTTTTTTTTTGCTTCCCCATTAATTCTAGATGTTAGATAAGGGTTGGGTGCGGGTCTCAGCCTGATGGAAAAGGGGATTTTAACTTTCTGAGAGTGTGTTGTCCGCTTATTTACGATCACTAGAATGGCAGTCGTTAAACTTTCTGCTTTTAGCACCAAGTGAGTATTTGCATACAAATTAGAATCGGACTTATGTGTCTACTTGTTTGGTGAATTCATTATAATCCCTCGTACGAGCGTCCCACCTTAACTTCATCGCTTTCTGGTGCTGTCTTGGGGGTAACTTCAATCCTCAAGTGATCTGCATTGGGGTTTCCATATACGAGTAACGCTTTTTATCTGAAGGATAAGACATTATATTAGAAAAATTAAATGTAAGTAAGGAAGTTTATTTTACTTTTATTGCTCGCATCGTCGAATTAAGTTCTGAAAATACGGAGCTGAGATTTATAAAATTTTATATAATAAAATCATTGTATCAATAACCACCTTCGACGAATTTATGGATTAAATGAAACAACATTTTACGCAACGAAAATTGCTCCCTTACTTTAAGCAAAGATAACTTAGTTATCTCCGCTTAAAGTTAACTTTTAGATCCAAACATGTCATACATATAGAATAAGATGAAGTTCTTTTCGATTTTTTTTCAGGAGGGATTTTTAAAAAATCGTTTAGATAAAATAATTTTTAAAGGTCAGATATGCGTGAAAATTGAAAAGACTTAATTTCAGGCATTTTGCATTTCTTCTAGACAATCTTTCCTCTACCTAATTTTTGATTTTTTCTCTCAGATGTCTTGATTTTTAAAATTGTTTAGACTTGCTCAAAGGATCGAACCTGGGCCTTTTGGACAACGCGTTATAACAAAGAAACATTTCCTTTAAATTATGAGCATTTTGTTCAAACTTGTTTCTTTCCTTTTTATGTTTTTAAAAACCTATTTTTAAATTCAGAACTTATTTAACTTAACAAAGGTACGGCGAATATTTCAAAGAAATCAATTCATTTTGGATAGTAAAATGAAACAAATGAATACAGCAATACATTTTTATTGTATTTTTACAAATCTTGCTTAATGTGAGCCCCTCGGTTCCGAATACAGGCACGGACACGTTTTTAAAACAAGCTTTTATCGTATTCGATTTGCCGAACCCTTTCATTTGATACCCATATCATGGAAGTGCACAAAAAAAAAAAAAAAAACTAGTCCGCCATATTGGATTTAGAATGACGCCACTTAGCTAACCATGCATTGTCATCCAAACTAAACTTGTATGCAAAATTTCATCTCAATCGGTTGAGCATAACTGTTTTAAAATTCAGTTGCAAGATTTGACCTGAACAGACATACAAACATTGCAGTTGCAATTTGCATGTTAAAAAAAGCTTCTAAACATTATTTTTATTCAGTAAATTATCAACTGTTATACCTTTTTAGATAGCTTATTAGATGAGGAAGTTTTATAAGTAATTTGTACGCTTAGCGTTTCAGTGTTTTTTTAAGCTACATACACGGAAAAAAATTTTTCAGAAATAGCCCTGTATTTTCCGACGGATTTTGGGATAGTGCATTATTTCGGTAGCATTTGTGAAAAAATACAGGGATTTTAACTAAAATTTAAGGGCCAGAGTAAAATGTTGACATTATTTCCTATACATACTGTTAAGGAGATCTGCTGCTTTTTCAAAATATGTTGTGGATTTTATGGCAAACGTTCGTAAATTGGTTGGAAAGATTTTTACTATCCCAACTTTTTTTTCCGTGTAGCATTTTAACTCAAGTAACTTTATTTTTCTCAAATAAAAATGCTTAGTCATAGCTATTAGTTATTAGGCATTTATTGGTATTTTGTGGCTCATTATGATTTGTTACTAAGTTCTCTACCAATAAAAATTAGGTTGAATGACATTCGACGAGCCATTTTTGTAAAAAAATTTAGTAAAGGAGCAAAATTGATGATTTTTTCAAAAATCACAATCAGAGTAACTCTAAAACCGTTAATTTTTGGCCGTACATATAGGGGGTCAAAATTTTTGCATTTGAGCTCCTCTATCTCGTCCTGAAGGGAATACGTCGAGTGCTGATTCCTATGGAAGATGCTTCCGATTTTCCCGCTGGGTAGTAACCCTGTATGCATATACCTATATGTAGAAAGGTCGAATTTGTATTATGATTTCTTCCTTCTGGAAAAAACCGCGAAAACCCATTTTTCTTTCTTCAAACAAATATTACGTATGTACATATATGAGTTGTTGAGAATTGTCAGGTATATCGCGTCGTTTCTGGCAATATCTCTGTATTTTCCGATGGATTTTGGGACAGTGCATTATTTTGGTAATATTTGTGAAAAAAACAGGGATATTAACTAAAATTTAAGGACCAGCGTGAAATGTTGACATTATTTCCTGTAACTTTTAAGGAGATCTGTTGTTTTTTCAATATATGTTGTGGATTTTATGGCGAAACGTTCGTAAATTGGTTGGAGATTTTTGCTATCCAAATTTTTTTCCGTGCAATTTTTAAAAACTGAGCTAAGACTAAAATCACATCACTTACCCCTCACCCTGCTAAATACCATATAAACTGTTAATACTTGACTAACGCCACTATGATTCTCAACGCCTCATATGTATATACGCTGCATGGATTTTAAGCTTTATCAATGGATAATACTCCATGATATTTCATTTCATGCACTAGCTCTATAGCATATGTTATATGAATGTATGAAAGTATGTATATTATCTCTGTTGAAAACTTAATAAAAAGATGACTTCTTAATTTGAAATTCACGGGGAAGTCGTATACAGCTAAAAAAATTTCTTTTCTCATATTTGCATACTGTTTAATGACATTTCCATTCAAATTTTAAGTTACATAACATGTGAAATAGAACAGCTTGCCTATTTCAATTTTCTCTAAGCGTCTTATACTTTTGAACAAAGGATTTGCATTAAATTATATCTTAAAAACAAAACAAATGCAAAAAAAAAAATTTTTTTTTTAAGAAACGCTTTTCCTCCAAAAGCACACCCATAATGTATTGCATCAAAGATGAACATGTATGCAAAATTGCAAAGCTTTTGGTAAGATAAAAGTATGAGAATTTTTCGTTGCAAGATTTGACGCTAAACAACTCAAGTTAAATAAAAGTGTTTAATGAATGCTACCGAAATGTTAAAAATTGTGCAAAAAACACTCGGTGATCAATCTTTATCAAGAAAGAGTATATTTCAGTAGTATAATTAGCTTAAAAAAAATAAAAATTTAAATAGGTATAGAGGAGGTTCCGTATTATTAATTATTGATAAAATCACAGATAAATAACTAAATAAATGATAAAATGTAATTTCAAGATGTTAAAAAGATTTAATAAATAAAATTTCACTTTAAAAAATTTCTAAAAATTTAATGTGACTTTCCATAAAAAAATGATATAAAAGCATAGATACAAACTTCGCCTTCTGTTTTTTTTTATATCTGTTGAATTAGAGCAGTAGTGATAATTCAGTAGCGTGTCTAGGATTTTGAAATGGGGGGGCCAAAATATGTCCGGATTTCCAAATTTGGATGATGGTTAAGAGGAGATGTGGCGAGAGGGGAAGTTTTGCGCTTGAATAAAAATATAGCGTAGCGTAGGCGGTCGAAGGGCAATTGACTAAGATTGTCGAAAAATAACTGGCTATATTTCTATAGAAAATCTGAATTCAAGACACATAGCTTATCAACGTTCAAACATTTTATTCCAATATTTTATACTCCATGAATAACTTGACATAAAAAATATTCATACAATTTTTCTACGTAAATTTCCATAGCTATGATTAACAATAGAAAAAAACAACATTCCTTTCCTCCTAATAAATGAACAGCTTTCACAGAGAAAAATATAAACTATCGTTTAAATTTAAGAAAACTATAGTTTTTTGATAGTTTTAGTACTAGTGCAAGATTATTCTCGTATTTCAACGGGGCGGGGATTTGATTGAAGTCATGATTGGGGACTTGGTGAAATTTGGCCTTCAGGGATCTGAAAAATTCTCGGGTGTGCTTATTTACTGACCTGACTGTGATAAATTTTGCCAAGATGTGACTATTCACACCTCTGTAGTCTTTCACTTTCGGAAGCTGTCAGCTAGCAGAGGACTTCGGCCTAAGAAAAGGGAGAGGAGTATTTCTAAGCCGAGGGGGCCTGGCCCCTCCGGGCCCCCCTTTAGATACGCCACTGAGTGATATCAATTGTGCATTTAAGATTTTCCCAACCCTCTTACCCAAGATAATAATATTCAGTGCTGGGATTCGTTACATTAGTATTATTATCCCACATGCGGAATACTTCATAGGAGACGGGGGCATACGCTGAAATTCTTGAGCGATACTGAAATATTTTATTTAGGGTTATAATTCAAACTGTATTGCAGCCAAGAGGATATGGGGATTGGCGTTCGATCCGTGCGTTCGGGTATCTGTGGCAGTACACCAAGCCGCAGCCACAGCGTTGAGATTGATTTGGTGCCTTGAATCAAAAGGCCCTCCAATTTTTTGGCTCATTTGCCTAAGTGGATAAAGTGTTTTGGAGTCGGGGGTAGTTCTGGTTGGAATAAATAAATAAAATACGTATGTATATGTACTATATGTATAAACAATAGGATCAATTCTGGTGCAATCTGTATGTTATTTTTTGGGATTTTGTCTTTATGTTACAGTTCTCTGTAGTTATGTAGGTATTTAATCAATACTTGCTTTTTTTATTGTATATAAAATCTCCTTTTCAAAAATTGGATAATTCTTGGAAAAAATACATGGATACATGGTAACCCTATTTTTAATACTCCGGCAGAAGGCGAGGAGTCTGTTTTTTTTTTGTTCTTCATTTGCAGGTTGCTGGCATGACGCGGCCTAATGATCGCCCGTGTTCAGGTAGATTACCGAATCCGGCGGAATCGGTTCATCGGGTAAAAGCTATTCCGTGTGACTTGCAGAATTGAAATGGGTGCGATACCTCGCGCTCTGATGGTCCATGCTCTGCTTGGCTTCGGAGTCTGGGGCAGAAAAAAGGTCTATCACTGGACGGCTCTAGACTTCGACCACTTCCTAGGCACTCTGCAGTGATACATCAATCAGAGCCTTCTTTTTGCGCAGTCGGCCGTCTTCGGGTTTACCTTGAAATTACCAGTTACGGTGCTCATGAGATGATTTTGTGCTTTTTCTCTGCCTTCTTTGGTTGTCGTTATTTTTCAGATGATCTTGCTACGGACCGCTCTCGTTCCACGTCATTCTGATTTTTGTAATAATTGTGGTGTGTCGATTTCGTGGGGAGAATAGCTTTTGATTTGATTTTAAACAAATCCGATCGTGCATTAATTGTTTTTTAATGAGCCAATCCAAACATTTTCGAGGCGATCGCGGATGTGTGCTGGCACGGGATGGTGCCAAGTGGGCTATTTGAAATGATGTCACACCCGGCAAAAGCTCAACTCATGCGGGATTGGCATGAGGAAGTGACCATAATATTCGTCGATTTATGCGATCTCCTTTGAATGAAAGTTTGTTATGTTTTAGCTCAATGGACGCCAATTGCAGCCAGATATTCCCGGCTTCTTTTATTAGGATGCCACAAATGCTTTGGACTGCGTTCGTTGAGCCAGTGCATATTAGGCTAAGATTTTACTTTTTTCACTGGCTAATACTACCAAGCAAATTGCTTTGCTTGGTACTAATACGTAGTGTCTGTGGTAGTGTACAAAATGTCAGCACCACTTGATGACATTTCAATGCACGGTGTAAAATTTCGTATTCGAAAAAAAAACCAAAGTTTTCTAATTCTGTCCCAAGCCGTTTATTTGAACTTTCATAGTGTCTAGACTATATTGATAACAGATTCAGAATCAGTGACCTTTAAAATATATATACATATATGTATATTTACATGAAAATTGTGTAAAATTTAAAATTTTATGCCATCATTTTGTAATCCGTCCTCTTTCCCAGTCCCATCAAGAGTATCTATGCAAGTTTCGATCGCAATTTGAACAGCAGTGAACAGTTCTATAGCGTATAAACAAACAGATAGGGAGATAACAATTTAAAAACTGTGTATGTCATGCCCAACAAAATCCTTTACCTTTTACCTACCAGTGAAAGTCACGTTACATTAAAAATCATTTTTTTTAGTGTTTTGATGGGAGACAACAGTTAAGCAATAAGAGTACAATGACTGTGAACGAATTTTATAAATAGTAAAAACTATTTAAATTTAGATTGGTCAATTTGAAAAATTCAAATACATAAAATGTTATCAAGGACCGCGATAACTTCAATAGTCTTAATTTAATATGTATATAATTCTGTCAAAATATTCTCTAGTTTTCCCTTTACATCTTATTAATTTTTAGAAGTGCAAAAAAGCGTTCAAATACATATTTCCGTGGCATGTTTCAACAAATCTAGCATCTTCTGTGCGATGTGTTTGGATCATGTGCACCGAAAATTCAAAAAATGCTGGTGTTTTTATCTAGAGCACCAAGTCGATCTCTTCAATGTGGCTATGGCTTAGTATTCCTGCTACAGACGCCGCGATTGTCGGGACCGAACACCAGTCCTTATATACGCGTAATTGAAATTCTACGTGTGAAGTATAAACGAAGGCAAATCTTGTAACAGTATTCATACTGTCTTTTCTTTCTGAGTTTATTTTCACCAAAAATAAAATTTACCAGTAATGATGACTATTCGTAGCATTCGACAACCGTTTATACATAACTCTGATTACACTTTGAAATGTTGTGTTTGGGGCAAGCACAATTTATTAAACACATACTTAGCATAGCAGGGAATGAAAAAATTGAAGGCGGGAGTTTGTTGAAAAAATGAATAAATAAATAAAATAATTTTATGTGTTTTCTGTTCACAGTGATCTCAGATCTTTTGTTCAGTCTGTTTCAAATTTTCGCACTTCGGCACTGGCGCGGCATGCCAGAAACTGTATTTGGAATGCCATCACGTTGTTGCCAGCTCCTTGCGACCAGAGACAGCCCTTATGCAGCTGCAGAAGATTTTCCCTCATATAAGATGAATCCCCATGCAATGCAGTTCCAATTGCATTTGGTAATTAAATATCGCAACTGAAACGAGTGCGGGCTGGCGGCATTTGTTCGCTTAATGGCAACTATTTGCCCATTGATTCTGTAGGCTTCGTTCAAATTGCTTCCTCCACGGCACAGTTGCAAAGAAGGTTTTCTACGCTTGCTTATTTCGAAATAGGGCCAGTACTGGAGCTGCTGGCGGTTGCCAAGGAATTTTTGAACTGCGTACGTATTGGACTGTGAAATGAAAATATTCCCAAGGGAATTAAAAAATGTCTTTCATACGAAGGTACAGCTGAATGAACTACGGGTTAGGCCATTACCAACGAAAGTAGGGCGTGAAAAGCAATTTTCATGACTACTGATCATATTACACCTGTGAAAAGAGCGCAGGTCTGTTTTTCAGGGACCTCATTGTTGGAGGTTACAATTGACTCCGTCCATAGTTAAAGATATTCCTGCTTAATTACAATCTCCGTTCATGTCATGTTTTTCCTAACATAAAGCAATTTCGCCACTTCTTTAAACTGTAATATTGTAATAAATTGGGTAATGTATGTACATATACTTAAAAGATTCCAGACAAATAAACAAATCAATTTTGCGGGGGTTCTATTTTATTCAAATATATTGTAGGCCGTTTTATAGTGTGAATTCGTACAAAAGTCAAGCAGAAAAAACTTTAATTAGTCATAAAATAATAAAAGCCAGTTTATTTGCCTTAAATAATAAAATATATTTTTGGGGATCTTTGGGGATGATTAGCAATGTTATAATAATCGTTTTATTTTTTAATCTTTTTTTTTGGTAAATTATATAGTTCCAAACAATAAAACTCTGACGTATGTAGGTAAAGTGTAGGTTTGTAAAAAATAAATGTGTGATTGTTATACAAAATACGGATTTTTTCGAATTACAGATCTAATAATTAGAACCGAATTTCTTTTTATTAAACTTAAAATAGCGTTCTCTTATGCTACACTTCTCAGAAAACATTAAGGTATAATCAAAAAAATTAAAAAATACAATGAGCCAAGTGGTGGAAATTCTTCATATAAATATATGTACCTACATATTTACAAGACATAAACAAATCCGATTATTTTATAGGAAGCGTAGCCATCAAGATATTAAAGTTGTTAAAAACGATCGGTCTGTCCGTATGTTTTTTGAGAACAGTATGTCCAATATTTAAGATGAAAATTTCAAAGTGTAATTATTAGACTTACCGCTTCTAATTGTAATTGCTTACAACCTTATGCATCTGCAGCAAATCAGGAAATGAATAGGAAAGAATGATTTGTTAATTATATTCATTTATGGAAGTTGGAGTTGAGCACAAATAAATGGATGCTTATACCTTTCACTTGCAGTTGGAGCGTCGCGTCGAGTTGTTGAATTATTTTTTCAGAAAGCGCAGACAAAGGTAAACATAGGAACATGAGGTCCAATTAGGTCTAAGAACAAAATAAAGGAAATCGAGGAACAAGTTAGCGTCCTAATCAAATCGCGTATTGGTTCTGATTACAGCGCCCAGCGTATTAGCACTTAGGTTGGAGTATTTTAAACAAAGAAAAGAAGTAGAGAAAATCCATTTCCTTGGAAGTTTTTGCTCTTCTTCTAATCTCTGAGTAGAAGAAACAGTCTGGGCAATTTGCATAAAACAAGATGTTTTTTGCCAATTGATTTATCACACGCTAAGATGTAAGATGGATGCCCAACGAGACAGAAGTGGATAAGAAAGAGTAGACTTTGGAACAAGGCGGGGGTGCATTAGCGTCACGATACAAAAGTTGTAGCCGTGGGTAACACCTCCATATTCATGCGACAAGATGCTTTTACAAATTTCAATCTGTTTCGTTTATAAATGGGCTCTATTTGGGTTTTTCGTAAAGACGATGGTTGCAACTTTGTTCCTCATTTCATCGATCAGTGATTTTTTTGCTGTAAACAACAGCGGCAATAATCGTCTTGCGCTGATAGCTAAAATGCACCTTCGGGGCAGGTGTCGTCTACCGATCGGCTACCTATTAATTGGAATTAATTCATAAGGTTCAGCCTCTTTGGGTTCCTGGCTGCCCGCTGTCCATAGTCGGACTTCGAGCATTTTCTGGCTGTTGGGTAAAAGATATCGCCATAGCCATAAGTTTTTAACATTTCCAAGCGATCGTTTTATTGTCTTTCGGCTGGTTTGGTTTTATTGTGACGTTTACGTCTCCGCATTTACATATACATACATATATAATCGGTTACGTAAGCAGATCCGGGCTTATGCCGCGCAGATAAAAGCAGCATAATAATTTCGGGTTTCTCGTTTAATTATACGGCCAAGTGGTTGATAGTGATTTGGGAAGCCAACTAATGAGAGCCTGCATAGTTTTCTTACGAGTCGTGTATCTGCTGTCTTGTCAAGCGATCGTATCGTCCTTCCATGCTGACCGCCATAGCGACAGATAAACTGAAATGGATTAAATAATGATTGGATGTGCCGCCTCTTAGCCGGCCGGTTCTCGCCAGGGTTTCAGACTTTTCAATGTACTTGACACAGGCTCTTTCCTTTCGATAATTTGCCAGCTCACAAGGGACACTCTGAATTTATGCCGGCCGGGAGTGTCCTTAAATTGAACGCAATATACCATTTTTACCTTCTGCCTTGGATATTTATTGCTTCATTTATTAAGAATTAACATTATCATTCCATAACGCTTTACATTAAGTTTTTTTTTCAGTTTTCGACATATAGGTACATTATTTTGTTGTTCCAAAATACGTCATTGCTGTGATAGTTTGTCTGCTTGATTAAAAGTGCAATGATATTTCAAAGACCCTAGTCTTGTCAATTTAACCAGCAACCCTCACGGCGACAGTTAGACTCAATTGAAAATTTTCAAGAAAAAAAATACAATAGCGAAAAAACCGCCGGAAGCACAAAAGGCTCATAAAAAATGCAAACATTCGCGGCTTACTTCAGGGATACCGTGGATGCACGAACGTTTTCTTCGGGGCCAGGGAGCATAAAGCTCCCTGATATCAGCGCTTATCTTATCTTGCGATGGTGGAGAGAGAACATGCCCGCGGATAATTTAACGAATAATACCGGAATTGTTATTGGACGTGGGCGATCACCTTAAATTTGCATCCGAGGCATTGGGGCCGGCCGCTATACCGTTTGCCCTCCTTCAGATCGGCTGTTGATCCCAAAAAGTGACGCGGCAGGCTCGACGAATTAGCCGCGAGTGGTTTCGTCGCGCCGCGCTACCACACCGGTCACTTGGTTACCGTGTGTCAAACCCGCGGGACAAAAGGCCGGCGTTTTCCTAAATCAGCGGCATGATATGATATTCTCCGTTGAGTAAGGTCAATCTCGGTCTATTTCGGGTCTAATTAAGAGATGAGATGAGATGAGTGTGGCGTGGTGCCGTTTGTTTCTCGCTGGCGACGTGGAAACGTGGTGGCAAGTGTGAAGTCTTTGAGGAATTTACAAGCTTAAAACAAACACCCGCTTTTAAGGGTAGGGCCTGAATTATATTTTAGCCACTTCCCTAAAGTAAATAAATAAATAAATAAATAAATACAACCGCTGCAATTAAACAATGCGATCGAGTTCACGATTACCGCCGCGATGTTCTAGGCATCCGCTGATATTCTTCTAATGGTTTTAAAGAGGTCCAGCCCCGGATATCTTGAATTGCACGAGGTTGCACTTCGATAAAGCAAATTCTAAATCTCATCCGCGCCATCAAGCCCCATCTCAACGAATTTTCAGTTCTGTGAACGTCGCAAAAATGTTTGTTAATAATTTTTCGCTTGGAGCGTGGATGAGCTCTAAACGGATATAGACCGAGCGGCAAATAAAATACCACGACACCACCCACCACTCGCTATAAGAGAAGAGTTAAATGCGAACCAACAAAAGCGGAGGTAAACGCACACAGATGCAAATTAAAGCTCTGCAAGTGGCCATTTAATTCGTGGACACTTCGAACTTCACTTCAAGTAATCATGTACCTTCTTAGACATTGTAAAACATCGATCCTAGATGAAAGAACAATTTAAGTTTTATTAAAGAAAACATGTTTCGATTCATGATTCCCATATTTTGTTAAGGATAATTTGGCTATTCTATGATATTTGACTTCTTCCAGTATTTATTTAATTTTCAGACTTAAAGTACATTCTAAGTAGAGGAAGTGTGTAGAAAGTAAACTAAAATATGCATTCAGTCATTTATTACAATGGTAAATAAAGTAATGTAATATGAAAATCTAAAAGTAAATCTATTCATACAATATCAAATACCGAAAATTATTTCTGCTAGACCACAAATCAAATAAAATCGTAGATGAATGAACTTAGATTCTAGCTCTAACCATAACTCTTTTATTATATAATGTTTGCATATCATCTTCTGAAATATATGTTATTCTACTCTATCTATTCATACAAAGACAAAATATGCTAACTATTCTTGACATATTAAATTTTCAAAATATTTAAAAAGTATACATACATATATACAGATACGTACATATGTATGTATGTGCGTAAATATATGGAATTATCTGATAGATGCTGGTGCCTACATTTCATAATCTAGGTAAGTACGTTATTTAAAAATAACAAGTTAATTATTTTAAATTCAAGTTGGGCTGTTATGCAGAAAAATTTTTGTTAAGTTTTATTAAGACTTATTATAAGAAACAATTAACGACTAGGCGGATCTGCTCAGGTTGCCAAATCAACTTTTTAATTTTGAAATATGAACCAAAACTACGAAACTCGAATTACAAATAGTATGGTAAGCTTTTTTATAGAAGATTATATCGTTTAATCTGTTAGTAATTGTGCGAAATTATAAGTTGCTAAAATGTTTAAGTTTTCAAGTTGGGATATTTTCCGACAAATTTTATTATTGTATTTAAAGCAAGGTAGCTCTGTAGTCATTAAAATTCTTTCTACTTTGATTGTAATTTCTTTAACATGCATGTATTATATATATAAGAGACGAAGAAATCGAGTTTTAATGCTTCTTCGTCTCTTTAAGCTGTATATATATACTTATGTATATATATTATATATTTTTAAGTAATATATATGTATGCATAGTAAAGAAATTATAGAAAGCGATTATTAAACATAGAAGTCCCAATATCACAGCAGAAAGGATTGTAATGACTACAGAGCTAACTTGCTTTAAGCACAAAAAGAAAACTAGAAGCAACTCTGTGAGTACTAGGTCAAATAAAACTAACTAAAGTAGCCTTCACACTATCTGACAAGTCATATAAAAAAGCATATGATTTCTCACAAATATCGACTCATATGGTGTAAACTCACCCATATCTCCCATATTAGTCATATTACTTCTCATATGAGTAATCATATGACTTTTTGAAAATTAAAATTGTTTCTAATTCAATTTGAGAAGTCATAGTTTGAAAGCGTCTGCGCATTTATTAAGTAAATATAAAGGTAATAACAGTTTGTTGCTGAAGAGTTACATATTTGAAAAATGGGCAAGGAATATGTGAAAAAGAAGGTTAAACATATATTTTCAATTATTATTGTTATTATTTGTGAATTATTACAGACAGGTAATCATTTTTATATAAAAAAGTGAAATCGATAAAATTTATGATCCTGATAAACATTTGGGAGCAAAAACCGTGTCTACATGGTTCAAAAAAACAAATATTTTAGTAATAAATAACGCTCTCGAACTCAAACAGATTGTCAAATAGATGTAAACAAGAAAACTAAGAATGCTATGATGTGAGCATAACTTTTGAGAACTCAAATAAAAAGTCATATGTCTAGAGGCATATGATTTATCAGATAGTGTAAAGTAGCCTTTACTATGGTTGCTAAAAAATAATATCTACATGCAAGCTACATGTTACTACAGAAGTAAAATAGTATTATATGTAGTAGTTATATGTATGAAGTAGGGAAGTCTAGGGAACATGGGCAAAGCTTAAAATGAAAGTCTATTGCTAGTTACTATGTATAAATTTATTTAAAAAAATAATAAAATATGTATACAAATCTGCTGTTAATTCATCCATTCAGGTTTTTTAATTGTCACTAAATAGCACAAAGTCACAGTACCTACTCATAATCAAGTTAAACTCACCAAATTACGATTTAAATCGCGCAGAGCAAAACTACAACCGCAGCTGTCAGATCTCTAGGAAATGCGACGACAGTCGATCACGCCGGGACGTGCAAAGTTTGATGTCGGAATTACAAAACGTTTCGTCGGTGTTAGTGATCCATTTGTAAATGACGTATTTGCATTGCAGGAATTACAAAACATTTTGTCGATATTAGTGTTACATAAAACTGAATATTTGTACTGCAGGGATTGCGAAACGGTTTGCTTGGATTAGTGTCGCATCTAAATGACGTATTATTTGTATTGCAGGGATTGCAAAACGTTTTTTCGGGATTAGTGTTTCATGTAAAGGGCATATTTGCATTGCGGGAAATACAAAATGTTTTGTATGCATTAGTGTTCTATTTGTAATTGACATACTTATATTACAGGAATTACAATATGATTTGTAAATATTAAAGGTAAATAGTAAATATTGCTAGTTTTTGTAATTTCCACCAATTAGTAAAACAGAATTACTTGTGATTACATCTCGAAATTACAAATTCGTATAATTACTTATAAAATGACGGTAAATAATACTAAAATATTGCTGAAATAACTCAAAACAACAATTACAAAACGCTTTTGCAATTCTGGCAAACAAATTTTTCTCAGTGTAACCGTAGTTTGAGTGCGAAGAGCGCGATAGCGCTCCTATTTATTAGGCTCTTTTGGTGTGTAATTAAGCTGGTTGCATTTGCGGAGAGTGGAGCTGTTCGACTTCTGTGAATTTATATAAAATAACATTTTAAATTTGTTAAAAAAAAAAAACAATATTTGTGATATCATTAGTTTATACTACTTTTATTATCTTTTCATACATCCCAAAACACCTTCGAATTTTTGGTATATCTGGGGGCACGGCAGTGCCCCCACCAAGTCGAGCAAAAAAGCGGCACGGCCGTACCATCCTTTTCAAGAAACAGTTCAGGCCATTTTCGACCCTCTATAACTTCGTTGTGGATAAAACTAGAAGACTGAATTTTCAGTAACCAAGCAGGCATTGCATAAACACGGTATATTTCAAATTTCATTCAATTTGAACCAGTAGTTTAAGAATTATAACTAGTCAAATTTCTTAATTTTGTCACTCACTCACTCACTCACTCACTGACTAACCGATCATCAAAACTCTAAGGCACTTCTAGCAGACATAGAAGCTTCAAATTTAAAATACAATTAGTGTTTAGTGTATAAATCAAGGAAAAACTAAAATATTTTGCAATTTCGGTCCAGTTTTCTAGATACACCAACTGCATAAATAACTTTGTAGTCCCATATAAATATTGTTACAATTTTGCCCGCCGAGCGGCTGGCGGACAAAATTGCACAAATTTCCTTCGCTATAATTTTGTTGAGGATACGGGACTCATCCGCCGAGGCAGACGAGCTTGAAAAAAAGATCGGCGTTTCGATCTGGGGCACTGATCAGATCTCATCAGTGTGGCTGACGATCAGTGCCCCGAGCCACAGACGCCGGATTGGGCGGATCGAAAGCCGATCCTTATATCCTCTCGCTGGAAATCCCAAGTGTGAATTATAGCGAAGGAAAATTTTGTAACATTATTCCCTCCTCAGAAGCTCGAAGTTCCATCCGAGCAACTTCATGCAGCATCCGGAGAGCCGAAGGTGACGACAATCGACGTGGAACGGTAGTGCAAGGCACCAGCACGTAGGAGGACGGCGGTCGTAGATAAACGCAGTAGCGAGTCGCAGCCACAGCGACTGCCGAGCGGGTACCGTGGCAGCATCGCCATAGGAGCGGATGGCGGTGCTAGCTGCTGCGACGGTACATTATTTTTCAGTAATTTATTCAGTCCTTACTTAAGGGACCTTCTGTCTTAAGTTATTACGTAATTAGCTAACCTTACAACATCTTATAGTGACCATATCAATATTAAAAATCTTTTATGTTTTAAATAAATAAATTGACTTGGCCATCGCATGAAAACACAATGTATCTCACAAGTAATACATATTTTATTAAATTAGATTGTTTAGTGCGATTGCCAAGTCAATCTATTTATTTAAAACATAAAAGATTTTTAATATTGATATGGTCACTATAAGATGTTGTTAGGTTAGCTAATTACGTAATAACATAAGACAGAAGGTCCCTTAAGTAAGGACTGAATAAATTAACCGACTTGGTATTACATGGATCTCACAACTTTTTACGGTAGAAGAACTGAGTTGCGAGACTTGGTTTTTTTTACAAGTAATGTTTTTTATGGCTATGTATGTACATATATCCACAAAATTTGCTCCGCATTAAAAGGGTCAAGACGGCTTTGTCGTATGCATATGTTTAAATATGTGGCCAATAACATCAAAACATATTTTGACAAAAACCGTCAACATCCCCTTCACTACGGTTTCCGATAATATTAACAACCAGAAGAAAACCTGTGAAACAAGATAAACAAGATAAATGTTTAATTTAACTTTGGCGGTTTAATTTGGCACAGCACGAAAACCACGGAAGCCATGTCGTTCAAACGAGATGAAAGACACCCAAATCTATGAAAACAAATTTGCAGGTTGCTGCAAATAACCAAAATATTTTTTCGAAACTGTACGACTGCGTGCATTGCAGCCGAACGCACTCAAGGTTGGGTGGGCTTTGTCGCTGTCGCCATTGTTAGGAAAAACGCGCAATGAAATTAAACAAGAGAGCACTATCGCCATCCACGTGAATAAGATATAGGTTGATGATGGAAACGCGAACGCGGAGAATCAATTACCATCGCCGCGGAAAGAAAACGCGGGGAAAATGGAGACAATTGTCGGCGAAACAATTCACCGAAGTTGCCGTAAACTTTGTTCGAAATGTCACCAAGTTTCGGGTACGGGCACTCCGGCCGTAATCAGCCGGTAGTCTCCATTGCGGTCGCGCACAGACAAAGTCTGTTCCGAAAAGAACTGAAAAGTTCATAATAAACCGCAAATGACGCGCCAGCCAAGCGCGGACCCGGAAGTGGAGCAGCTTTGCTAGCGTGGGTAACGCACATGCCACACTCGTCAGTAAAAATCAATGACTTAAGCGGTGATGACGTCTCGAGGTATGACCTCATACCGCGAACGAAATAGTTCCAGCTGTTAGCCGAATTAAAAACAACAAATTACTATAAAATAAATACTTCCAAAAAAAAAAATTATCTGTCATTATGGCCACAATTACTGCGTTTATATACGACAGTCCTAAATCAGGACAAGACACCGGTTCTAGGCCAAAATATGGGCTACTCATATACAATGGCACAAAGTGGCCTAGGACATTTGCATTTTTGTGCTGCCCATGTGTAAGGAAATCATATGACATTTGGGACTCGGGACTCCAAAAAACTTTACTTATACACCAGACTCCATTTCACTGAAAGAAAAGATTAGTGAAATATCAGCCAAATTAGTTAATAGAACTAAAACAGGAAAAAACATTTACAAAATTAGTTTGTTTCTCAACTATTTTAGTTGATTTCACTACTTTAGATTATTATAACAACTAATTCAATTAATTGGCTGATAATCAACAAAAGATTAGTTAGTATTGCTAATTTTTTTTCGGTGTTTGTTTTCTGATACACACATTTAAATAAATCAGGCCTAGGCCCAATTCGGCTAAAAAAATTTGGATTTTGGTCTACTCTGGACCAAAAGTCCCGACTTTGGATATCGTATAAACGTAGTTAATGTGTACACAGTGTTTACAAACAAGTTAAATATTTCAAATTACCAACTGAGTCTTAGTTTATACTTACAGAAGTTTTCTGATAATACAGCTGTGCGCAAAAGTTTAACATCACTGTCGATTTTCATTCATTGATGTTATTTCTTTCAGTAATTTGGCTAAATACCAATCATCATCTCTCATAATCATTTCATTGATTTAAGCAGTTTTCTTTCAAATTTGCGGATTATTTAAAATTGTTACAATTTTTATTTTCATGTAAGCAATTGGTTTAACCCCTAAATAATTTTATTAGCTTCAATAAAAAAAAATCAGCTCGGCACGTTACATTTTTTTATCCTTTACGCCAGTTTGAAAAACATGATGACGAGAAAAACGCGATTGAAAATCGTAACTGCTTTGACTGACCGAAAAGCGAAAAACATGCTATTTCCGAAAAAATTTGCTTCGGTAGCTACATATTTGTTTTTAAAGAGGAGAATATATCATAGAATTAATTTCTCGGAATATAAGAATTCAGGTTTATAAAAAAAATAAATATTTAGTTCGGTAAAAATAATAAATTCTCGAACCTAATTTCAAAAGCGTGTAACTCTGAAATGCCGAGTGGATTGGGATTTTCTAAAAAGTCTTGAACTAAAAAATTTGTCACTTGCAGATACGTTTAAGCGAAAAAAATCCATTTCTTGACCTAAATTTAGGGAACCTCCCCTCAAATGTTAAATGAAAAGTAAAATTCAAGTTTGAATTTCAACGCTAATCAATTAAGTTTTTTTTTGTAAGAATTATGTTATGTTGTTTATTAATTGGCATTGAAAGAAAGATGTTTTACTAGAGCTTGTTTTTGAGTAAAATCGAATTAAGCGTAAGGTAATGCTGAAAAACATGTAGCGGGCGGTCTTTTGGACAACGAACATGATTTAATCGATTAAGAAATAGAAAGTATATACATAAAAATAAATTAAAGTGTATAGCGAGGTGAAAGGCCTCTTCTTCCTTTCCTAAATCCCGGAAGTTGTGTATTATAATATGACGTTGGGCCAATAAATGCATATGCAAACTTGGATCAAAATCCATTAAGAAATGTTGCAGTTATCGCGGTAACAATATGATTTTTGCAACTCATTTAGTCCCTGACCCCTTTGACTAGTCACCATCATTTTCATACACGACTTAGAACTACATTTTACACGATTTAGAACTACTACGTTAAGATTGGTCAATAACGGTGAAGAAATGTGAAAGATATCGAGCTCAAGCCATTTTTGTATAACTACATATAATACAATTAAATTTTATAAACTGTATAAAAGAAACTTCGTTTTGACGATATCAATTCATATTTTTACAGTCTATAAAATTTCAAGACAACAAATTGAAAAACTTGTTTAAATAGTCTGCCGTAAAAGAGAGCGAACGAATGGGGTTTTTCCTGAATTGTCTTTATTGAAATGCCATAATAAACGCAAATAGTCGTTTGTATAGAACATTCGACAGGTCTTCTGTCCTCCTGTCATTGCTAGCAATTTCAATGCCATAAGAATATTACCCTTATTAAAGAAACAACTTTCCAAATATTGACTTCTTATTTTTTTTTTATTTTATTAACAATGCCAAATCGTTAACAATGTCCTATAAGCATGAATTAAAATTCCTTTAAATTCAGATGAAATGAACACTTTCGTACCTTTCTTCAAGAAAAACAGAATTTTATGTTTAAAAAGCAAACTATTAATTTGCTAGCAAACACGCAAAAAAGAGTTTTGTTTGATTTCTTTTTCTATGCTATGTTAAACTGATAGCAGCGATTCTGATTTATTCTGCAGAGGGAGAACCATAAGTATAGTACGATGAACTATATTTTCTCACTATCTTACTGATGCCAGAATTATAATTATAAAGTCTTTTACTATATTGCAAAAATTATGGATATCGTGACCATTTTACTGCTAGCAAATCCATAAAAATTGTTCTCAGATAAATTGATTCATGAAAGCATTCATGCCACATGTTAGTAGTCCTCTTTTAAAGAGTTAAGGAAAGATTTAAAACCGGTTAAATAAGGTTAAAGATTTAGTTAGTTTATAAAAGTTCGAAATATTTCGAAAAAGACCAGAGTTTTAAAAATTTGTTTATAGCAATAAAACTGCTTTTCACAATCATATCCATTAAAAACCAAGTACCTACTTGTTTTTATAATAATGTGTTTTGCGTTTTGTAGGCGTTTTCAGAATAAAAACTTGAAAAATTGCATTTTGTTCCGTTTAATACATAAGTGCAAGTTGTTCACGAAAGGCCTTTGGTGGCCCCTTCCTTCGCTCCAATCCCTTCTTGACTCCTCAGCCCCTGATGACCTCCCAATGATACTATAGAAAAAAGTAGCCTTTGGAAAAGATTAAAAATAAGGGTAGATTATTTTTGAAAAGGAAGGAAGGAAGGAAGGAGTAATAAACACTGCACAAAAAATTCGAAGCGACAGAGAAGTTAACATTCATAAAATTTTTCACTGAAATTGATGTTCAAAATCAGTATGACGGGTAGGTTTTTAGGGTTCCGTAGCCAAATGGCAAAAAACGGAACCCTTATGGATTCGTCATGTTTGTCTGTCTGTCCGTCCTTATGTCACAGCCAGTTTTTTCCGAAACTATAAGAACTATACTGTTGAAACTTGGTAAGTAGATGTATTAAAATTTTCACACAAAAATAGAAAAAAAAATTTTTTTGGGGGTCCCCCATACCACAGACTCTAAAACTAATTAGTTTTAGAGTCTGTGCCCATACTTAGAACTGAAACTCAAAAATTTTTTTTTCATCAAACCCATACGTGTGGGGTATCTATGGATAGGTCTTCAAAAATGATATTGAGGTTTCTAATATAATTTTTTTCTAAACTGAATAGTTTGCGCGAGAGACACTTCCAAAGTGGTAAAATGTGTGTAAATTGGTTTGAACGAGATCTAGTAAGTCGTTTTTTTTCAATACGTCATAAATCGTAAACCGCAATTTACCTTTCATTCAATCAACTCAAATATAAAAATAAAAAAAAAACATTTAATTTCATAAACATAAACCATCATTTAGGTACCTAATTATAATGTTTACTTATCAATAACTTAATTAAAAAAAAATACACTATTATTAAAACATCGATCAAAGTTACAAAGAACTACAAGAACTTTTATATTATGTTACTTTCTACTACGGAACCCTTCATGGGCGAGTCCGACTCGCACTTGGCCGCTTTTTTTATGAAAGATCTTAGCCATTTCATTGCTGTCCTTCTTCCTTCAGTGAAAAGGTCAAGCAATTTGCTGATCCTCTTATCTGTCGATTTGTTATGCTTTTGGAAAGCCATAAAAACCCACGTGAACAATAAACCTGTTCTGCTCTGCGTCAATAATTAAATAAAACAATGCGGAGATTTATAGCCAAAGCCCAAAAGATGTAATCGCATTCTCAGAGTTATTCTTAATAAAAAGCGACATTAAGTGTTGCGACACGGATGAAGGAATACCACTCGTCTCGTCCCGCAATTAAGCAGGGCAAAAACGCTTATTGTCTCGCAGTAATTTGAAGGTACTTTAAATTGGAGCGTTGAGCAACCACTTTCAGTTTCGTCTTAGGCAAGTAAACGTGACGCTGTTGTGCTGCGCGACAGATTTAATGTCGTCCAGTCTTATTCCTCTCAGAATTGTTTACAAATTTCACGCGTATACATACTTCTTGCCGTTTCGGGTGAGCCCCAAGGGGGCTTCGGGGCAATCGCAACTTCCGCTGGTGGGCAAGTTTTTGCCTTTCCCGCCAACAGCGGCTCCAAATCAAGTGAATGGCGCTCATTGTCCATTCGAATTTTATTAACGTCCGCGGCCTGCAAATGGATCACCGGCGCGGTGCGGCAGTATCCACCGAAGAGCCCCATCCTCGACCGTTGCGCTGTCGCGCCACAAAAACTTTCCCTTTCAGGGCCAATAGTTGTATTTTCATTTCACGCGAGATAATTTATTTAATTACAAGAAATCGACTTAATCGACGAGAGTTTCGCCGGAACGATGATAGCGTTCAGTGCAGATTAATTTTAGCAGAAATCTCCGTTCAATCAGCGGAAGTGGAGTAATGCTGATTTTGCGCCTCTTTTTATTGGACCTTGCTTGTTACGTAAGTGGTTGCCTTTTGAAGACATCGCCAATTTTCCCAAAATGGAATTTTTCATCGGTGTGCATCGATTAAAATTTTAACCTTGCGAGCATGCCTGCACGATACACGACAATTAGCCTGTTAACCTTTAAAAAAATTTCTCCAGAACCACCTTATGTTTTCAACATTTTATTCAAGTTTTTTGAGTTTTACATATTTTATTAATTTGCTGATATTTTTCAACTAAAAATTGATCAATTCGGGATTACTCAATCAACTTGCTTCGGATAATTTAAAGGTTCAATATATGGTTGGCGCCGACATATTTTTGGAATTAATCTTACACAAATTTGCAGCTTCGTAAAACCTGTGCTTGCTGCGTAATACGTGAAAATCTGCAGCTTTTGTTTCAGTTGCTTTATAACTCATAAACTGTGCATTTGTTGATTTAGTTGTTACTACCATTTTTAAAGTGCATTAAATTTTCAAAAATTTAAGGCCAAACACAGGCCAGTGCCTTCAATGGTTTTCGAGATATGACCATTTTGTTCTTTTTTGTAAATACAAATCAGATCGTAGTCGCAGAGGCAGTGTATGCACCAGTTCTGAAAAATAGTTATGAGAAAAAAGAAATTTCAGTTTGTTTGATATTTTTCTTATAAAAACTGGAAAATTTGAAACCTACACTAAATTGCATTCATTCCTTTCAAATAAAAGATTTTGATAAAATTCGTGAACATTCTTGAATACTTTTACTTTAAAGACTCACTATTGAAATTGCAAATTTTTTCTTTTTTGTCACAAATACATTTACCTCACTAAAATGCAGGCAACGACTAAAAAATAAACAATTTCTCAACATATTGAGATATTTGAAAAATTCAAATTGCATAATTAATCTTAAGAATTGTACTTTTACGAAAAAGAAATTTGGACTTGATAACCATAAAAGAAATGCTTAAGTTAGAGGTGCCAAATAGTACATTTTTTCAAAAGAAGAATTTAAGGTTTAAGAAATAAATTAAGTATATTTTTACCTTTTATATCAATCAAAAACTATCAAAAGCGTTACAAAAGATAAAACTTCCACATCTTCCGAAAGTATTCCGAAAATAAAGTAAAAAAAATTTGGTTATGACCCTTGGTAATTATCTTCAGCAAGTCGTGTTTTTTTTAAAAATAATTTCAGTCTATGTGCTAGTTTTTCGGTTTTTCAGATTTTTCCGATATTGCGTGACATCTTGGTCGACACAAACCGAATTGAAAATGGCCATTTCAAAAACGGGACATAATTTTGAAAAACGGTTTAAGAAACCTCATAATGATTTTAAATTTCATTTTCAACGATACCCCATTCGATGCTTAATATATAAAATACCGGTTTCACCCGGTGTATCATATCAATATTCAGATAATAAAGTTTAGTAGTGTTACTAAAATCTTTGGATGTGATCCATCCAAAACGCATTTTGTACCACTGTCCATATCAGAAGGGCTCATAATCTATTGTATACTTATATATTCCCATTGTTGTGTTAAATAAATGAATAAGGGTATTAATTTTTGTTAAAGCACAATTTTAGGTAAAAAATGAGATGGGTCTCGGGTATTAAAAAAAAGTTGTATATGCGAGTAAAATTTTATGTAAATACGTTATTTTACATCTTCTTAGTTAACATTCATAATTATTCACCATATTAATCGGAAAAATGTGAGAAAAGTCATTTCAAATGCATGAAACAAATGTCACTATCTTCGACTTTATCAACTTTAAACTCAGTTTTCTCATAAAAATGCCCTTTAAAGTACCAATTTTTTTGTGTCATTTTGAGAGCTAAGAAACCCAATAAGTTTTTAAAATTATCAGAAAGTTATTCAGTTACACTGAAAGAAAAATCGGTATAAATAACACAAGATTTGTTATTAGTTTTAAAAGATAGCTTGTCACTATTAGTCCGACAAGCCTCTTGTTGATATGAACATTTTTTTTGGAAAATTTGCTTTCCCCTTTTTAACAACATTTGTACATTTTGTCTTGTAACTATTACCAGATCCAAAATTCGAAAATTTCGAAAATTTCGAAAATTTGACCAAATTTTGTCAATAAAACTGTTGCATCTATAAGAAAAGTTATCCGAAAATTCTGTTATTCAAGCATAATCTTGTCAACTTCAAAATATAAAATTGTTGTGTCAACAAGAAAAATGATCACAAGACAACCATAATCTTGTAAAAATATAAACTTCTTGTTAGTTTACAATACTTTTTAGATTAATAAGAAGTGTTACTTTTTATATCTAATAATTGTAATTTTACAAGTTTTGTTTTTAAAAAGTAGTAAGGAAATATTAATTTAAGAAAGAAGAAAAAAACTAGAATAAGTATCAAACTTCATTTTATTTTCAAAACGTTTTACAATAATTTTACAGTGGTAAATAAGTTTTATAAGAGATATTTTAGAAGAAATGTGGTAGGGGAGACTGGGGCTGGTTGTGACAGGGGTAGGTTGTTACAGCGGCAATGGTGGCTATACAAAGATAGTAACAGGAACGCTTGAAAGAGAAAAATTACCACAGTATGATCGGCTAGCCACTTGCCACCCGCTAGTTCCGCCAACGCATTTGTGTGAGGAGCCCTGGCACGGTGCTATCAAAACCGCATGTTTCTAACTTTTTATTTTTTTAGTAATATTGGTCTACAGCCTTTTTATAATTAAAAAATAGTTGTGCGGTAATGTATATTTGTGCCTCAATGCTTTCTTTTTGTGTAAAATATATCATAATACAGTTATTTCTACTAGATTTTTTTCTACTTAACCTTAAAGGCTAAATTTTGGGGTCGGGGCTAAAAGTGACATTTCTTCGGGGCAGGTTGTTACATGTACATCTCGGTAGTATCTGCCTTAGTTTTTGTTTAGGAAAGAAGTTTTTTGTTATTTTTGGGGGTTAAAAGTTACCAATTTTTTTGTTTTTGTGAGGCATAAGGATAAAAGGCATAAAAGAAATTGTATGCCAAATTTTTTGTTTAAGAAATAAATTTATAATTTTCATCAAATTCCTAAGCTACCAAATTTGTTATTTGATGAGGCATACAGAGCAGTCGTACACCTTTACACCTTGCAAACATAAAAAGACTGTGTTAAGGTCTAAATTAAGTAAAAAAAATGTTAATTGCCCTTACTAAAAACTCTCAGATTATGTTTGTTTTTTGTTGTATCAACCTACCCCGTGTGGTGTAACAACCAGCCCCAGGCACGGGGCTAAAAGTTACACGGCTCTTTTTTCAGAATTCGCGTGTTTATAGCACTTCTAATAGGCGTAAATCTAAAATTCTTCTTAAATTAGAATCTTGAATAGTTATTTAATTGAACAAACTTGGAATTACGTAAAATAATCTAGCTAACAAAAAGATATGACAATTTGTTTAAAAAATGTCACAACCAGCCCCAGTCTCCCCTACATATAAAAAGCCAAATTGGAATACAAGGTTCTGGATACATAGCTTAAATTAAATAACTGAAAAATTTTGAAACAAATGTTAATGCTTTTACAGTATTGAAGAATTTGCATTTTTTTTTATCAAAATAAAGTAAAATATCCTCTGGATCCAAAATATCACCAACAACAATAATAAACTTATTAAATGTTTAGAATTAAAGTCAAACACTTTTCTCCACTTTATAAACTTGCACTGCACATGAACCGCACGCCGGTTTTCCAAAGAATAATGAGAGAACTCTCTGATATTGCCGTTGCAGCACTTCGAAGTACACAAATTGACAAGATCTTGTATTATGTAAAAGTCAATATATCAATTAACAACAATCTTGTTGTAGTAATAAGATCGATAGAAAAGAATCCGATCAATTGAAAATATTTGTAAAATGTATATGGTTCTGCTTGAATTCCTATTCGAATTAAAAATGTTTTTCGAAATCTTAACAAGATTCATATCAATTGAACAATAACTGTTAAAAATATTGTTATTTCATATTCGGAATTTTCGAAATTGCCACTCAACAAGAAATTCTCGTAATATTTACAATAATACTTGTTATTTATACTTAAAGACAAGATATTGTAAAACAAATTTTCAATCTGTAAGCAATTTCTTTTATTTATAATAAGTATATTTTACCATTTACAAGAGCATATCAAAATATTCGTCTTATTTTTTACAAGATTAGAAGTATAGTATTAAAGAGGGGTAGTCATTTGATAATATATGCAGTTGTTATATTCATAATATTCTTTTTGTATCTACATTATTTTTGACTATAAATTTAATCCGATCAATCTTGTAATATTTACCAAGCGATTTTTCTCAGTGTAGGGTTAAGTATTTTTTTTCAAGTTGAAATCAAGTAAAAATTTCTCTCAAACCGAAATTTTAATTTAGTGATCAAAATCTGAGCCACTAGTAGTTAGAATTTTGGTGTTTAGTGTTTTTATAGACGAACACACATGCTAGCCATAATGCTAACAAAGTAAATCTGAAAAAATCACATCACAGAAAAAGTTATATCTAAAACCGCCCAAAATTTAAAAAAAACTGAATATAAAACAAAAAAAATCATAACTCGAAAAATACAAAAAATCACGGAACATACATAAATTGGGTCCAATCGATAGGTATTGGTGTCCCCAAACCACAGACCTTCGCTGGTACACCCTGTATGTTTCATTACACTTGTGAATATTTAATAAATTATGGAGCCATATTGCGTCCGCCATTTTGAATTTCGAAATTCGAATAATAGATTCGAATTTAGTAGCCTCATAGTACCCTTGACATTAATTTTCACTTAAATTCGTTGAAATTCGGAAGTTTTAGTTGTCATATTTGATCCACCATCTTGAATTTTTAAGTTTCAAAAGTATATTCAAAATCAGGACCATCAAAAATCCGTAGACGCCACTTTTTATGGCAACCCCTTGAAATTTATAATTTTTGTCTGTCACCTTGGGGCGCCATTCTGAGTCCCGCGAATAAAAAGTAGTCTATGACTTAGGTAGGAATATGTAATGTCTTCATTACAAAAACGAAAATGATCGGGCCAAACGTTCAGTGCCCTCAAGGTATCCTTGGTATAAATATTCACTTAACCTGAATTTGCAAATTTTAGGTTGCCATATTTGACCTGCCATTTTAAATTCTTAAATTCCGCAAGTATGTATATTCGCAATAAGGACCTTCAAAAACCCCTAGATACTAATTTTCATCGGAATTCCTTGAAATTTACAATCTTTGGCCGTCATCTTGGGCCCACAATTTTGAATCCCATGAATAAAAAGTAGCCTATGTCTTAGGTCGCAATATGTAGTGCCTTTACTCAAAAAATGAAAATGATTGGACCTAGCGTTTAGGCGTGATAAAGCAATAAGCAAACAAACAAACAAACCAACTTTCGACGCCGAAGTGTAAAATTGTAAAAATGCGGCTGCCTTTCATTGGGTAGCCATCGATTGATTCGCAGTTATCATTGCCCGAGTCCCCAATGAAACACTTCATTAAAACAACAAGAGTGGCAAGGGCCTCAATTAAATACCGATCAATTTTGCGCTCAATTCATCTTGCGTTGAATGCCCCAAACGAGATCAATCACCTGCCTGCATTCAGCCGTAATCACGAATTGTTTTCACCCTTTGGCCGTTTCTTGGAGCAGGCGCGGGGGCCATCAATCGCGAGGTTACTACAAAGGATACTCCCTGGGTACACCCCTTTTAATGTAAATAGAATAATTCTACGAAGGCAAAACGCCCAAGGAGATGACTTTGGATTCCGATTGAAAGGAACATATGCGGCCAACACGTCAAGGATCTCCGAGCGATGCTCGCATGCTTCTCCGGCAAATTTTAAACAACGGATTATGCTTTATGCTCGGCGGGCTCCAAGAGGAGCCAGGAGTTGGTTGGAATAAAAATGCACATAAATATATTAGGAAACGGGCTCCATGCCCTGCTGCTGCAGCTCCCCAAACAAAAGGTGGACTTTGTTGCGGGGAGAACGATCCGCGGACGTATTTAGCCTGAGCCCATTAAACGCAGCGACGCGCATTTCGCGAACCCAACGCGCATGCCCTGCTGCAATGAATGCATTCAAGATTGAATTTTTACTTGTGCCGAGATGCGCGACTCGACGTGCTCTTTTTGGCGTGCCGTGCCGAGTCCGGGACTTTTGCATGCCCAAAGTGCTTATATTCGGTTGTTTTGATCTGTTTGCAGAACGTGTGCTCGTTGTGTTTAGCGGGGAAGGTAAACAAGGTAAAAAAAGTTAGGGATTACACAAAGTTGTGAATTGGACCCTTCTCTGTTTTCGGTTAGGTATTTGCATGGAATCGTGAAATCCTTTTTAGAACGCTCTTCAACTTTGCCTTTTCCATTTTTTACTTGCGCTGCTTTATGTGTTTTTCATAGAAAAACGGTGGAGTCGAGATGTGTTCAGCCAAATCATGCTTATTTCGAGGCGCTCTATATGCTTCAGCCCTTTCACGGTATGTTTACTCTTGAAATTCATATGGAACTCCTAAAATAACACCATTTAGCACTTTTATGGGTCCAAATGAAAACAAACCGACAAGTAATTCATGAATTATGTCCCAGGAATTCTGGAAGGCTGCATCAACAAACAGCCCAAATGCTGCCAGAGATTTGTAGATATTAAATTTCAGGGTCAAAGACGAATTTTATTGTGGTACGCTTCATTGTGGTGCGCTTTATTTGTGCTCGGAATAGGCATATTCGTTTTTAGCCCATATTATATTCGATTATTACAAGTTCCAGTTACATTACAAGCTAGTTGAATTTACGGTAAAATAAAAACAAAATCGGTCAAATGGATTGCCACTTTTTAAAAAACTATTACTTCCCCCTTACCAGGTTACATATACAAAGAAACTTCACCCTGATATCTATAGACAAGACTTTTCTACGGCAGTCAATCTTTTCATTAAAAAAAGGGGAAAAATCGTTCTCGGAGAAGGATAAGGATTCCCTCCTAAGGATTAATCAAACTTTAGGTATTTATGCAAATTACTACATATTAATGATGGGTGATCAATTAATGAATTAAGATTGCAATGAGTTTTTGACCACCATATTTGGCCTGTGAACCTTTTCTTTTTTGGTCGAAGTTATGTTAAAAGTATTTACGATTCGTTCGATTTCAAAAGCGACAGTTTCCTTATAAATGGGACCAATTCCTTACTTAGAGCCCTATTGCGAATATTGTCATTTTCGCGACTAAAAATCAGTGGTACGAATCGAAAAGAACTTACGAAATCCGTTTTTCGGTAAGAATTTCTTAATAAAACATCAAAATTCTCATAAATTCATTCATTGACAATCCAGCATAATAAATCTTAATTGATTTTATTAATTTTACTTGATCCATTCCATTACAACACAATAATCGCGGCTTTTAGATCATTAACTAGGAAATCGCCCTCAAACTCACTTCTTGTTAAAGAATTCCAAAAATAAAATAATATAAACATCATACTTTTCGAAAATCCCATAATCAGCACACCAAAATCTTCATAGTAGTAGTATTGCTATTCAAACTTTAAAAGGGAAATTCGTTGTAGACTTAGGTTACTAAAAAAAAAGTTACAAATGCATGTAACAGATGAGTATTAATTTGGAGAATTGTCGGCAATGCACTTCCTAAAAATGAATTCAAAATGTTGATCGAATGAAATCAATGATCATTGTGGGATGCCAGTTCATGAGCATTTCACTAGTTATCAAGTGGCAATTATTCAGATGTCGTATAATTAAAGTATAAACAAGTTTTATTCAGAACGATAACGAGGTACCTTCGTCTCAATTCAGTGCATGCATAATTAGACCTTTCCCACAATCAAAATTCATAGTACGCTCATTTGCCGCAAGAAAATCATATACGGCAGTCTAACCTGAAACCTTGAAACATTTTACATTCGCATTGTTATTGCTGTCAATGTTTTTAAAAAGCAGAGAATAGTTAACTGCTCTACAAGAAAACAAAAGGCAGCCACGCCACTCCATAGTGAAGTACGAGTGGAGTGGTTGCCAGGCTGAGTCATGTCGAACGTGCGATAATGCGTTAAATAACGTTTGGGGCCATTAAAAGAAGATTTAACGAAATAAGAAAAGAGTCCAGAAGTGAAGTGAATAATGAAAATTGTTGCTTTGCATTCATGGCGCTCGTTTGCGCTGTTTACATAGCACGGACTTACCGCGAAGAAAAAGAAAGCCTCAGCTTGGCGGCGATGGTCACGATGGACAAAACCGCGGAATGAGGCTCCGATGACAATGAAATCCCAAAACGAAAAAGACTTTCATTTTCTTTGGGAGCAGATGTGTCATGCATTCATTTCGGGGTGTAACGTGCTTTTATGTCTTTTACAATTGTCCATGTTGTAAGGCGAGGACTTCGTCTTCCAGACGTAGCCTACAGGATGTTTCATTAATTCGAGAACGCTGCTCGTTACGATCTGTGCATATTAGCAGTTGCCTCCGACTATAACGGGAGTATGCTTATGAGTCAGTATCCAGGCGAGAAAGACATCAAGTGTGATCAACATTTGTTATGCTCTCTCCGCCCACATAGCGTTTAAACCGTTCATCAATGATGACTAACTTAAGAACAACCACTTCTGGAATTGGCATCGTGTTGCTGAGTAAGTTCGCATCTATGAATCTTTTAGAATTTGTCCAATCATCGTATTCTAGAATGCAAAAGTTGCCGGCCATGATTAGGATGGAGCATGAATCATTAAGCATTATTTAATTTTAAAATGATTGCAGATATTGACACCAAGTGAACATTTTACCTTACCAATAGACCTAAACTATGTACCTAAGTAAACATCATAGGTGTTCAAAGAAATCAAGTACATATAGTATAAGTTAATTAAAACTTTCTATACGAACATGGCCCTCACAAACCTACATACATATATGTATGAATATTTGTATGGATTTAAAACATAGTTTCAAAAAATAATATTTAAGTTTTTCTGTTTCATGGAGGTCATCCAAAGGCAACTTTTTATTACCTTTGATCAAGGACGTGAGGTCGCTTCAGGGTCAAATTTATAGTTTTCTAAATTACCCAGGTATGGACCAGCTGATATGTATTTTTTAATCTTTGCTCTGTTAACTTTTCCTAAAAAGTTACTAATAAAAAAAAAATTAAAATTCACTATTGAACTTGTTTTAACCTTTAACTATGGACGTTCCATTTTTGTTACACTACTATGGACGTGCGGCCTCGCAGACCGCTATCTTTACGGGCTGGTTTCTATCTTGATGAGTAAGTATTGTATCATTTTTTGTTTTCATCCCTTAGAAGAGTTACTAAATGTAAATAAAAGATGTAATTTTAATGAAAAATATATTTATTTTAAACTAAATCTAACGATATAACAATCAAAGGTACTTTTCACGCACGAGAATCACAAACTGCACGCGGCCTGTGAGACCGCACGTCCATAGTTAAAGGTTAAACTCCTTATAAAAGTTTAATAAGAAACACTTAAATCTTTTCCAAATTATAGTTTTTAAACGTAAAGGTGTTTTTTTTTATTCGATTATTGAATATCAGTCTTACTAGGTATTTAGATTCTTTAAGTCGTACTTTTCATTAAAATTTAAAATAACTTGACAGGCATCGGGGGTTCAAGAAAATAAAACAACAACAACATATGCATAAAATAACACTAACATTCACGTTAAAAAAATCAAAATGTGAAAAACAAAATAACAGAAGATTGTTTGTTTGACTCAGGTACATTTAATCGGCGAGAGATAAAAAAAAATGCAGTGTTTTATCAAGCATCTACTCGATCAGTAGTAAAAATATTAACTCTTTTTTTTGATGATATCTCGTTTAATGAATGGTTTTTTTGATCCGAAACAAAATAACACTAGTTTACAACGAAATTGCCTTCAAATAAAAATGTCATGGGTATGACATGTGCTGAACCTATATCTGAAAACAAAAATTTTCCAGCACATTGCGTTTTTGAGAAACTTTTCTTACTATGTATTATTATTGAAAAACCTGACGTGCTGGGTTGAACCCCCAAAACCCCCCCTCTGGCTACGCCCATAGATTAGCTACTGAATCATTAAGAAAATTGCTGTAAGTATATATGTTTGTATTCGTTATAAAGCTGGTTTCGAGAACCTTTCTTCTTTACTTTTCCAATCATAGTTAGGGTTGAGTGTTAAATTACCTAAAGCAGGAATTTCTGAGTGCAAACTCCATTAATAAACCCGATTTCTGTGAAAAAATTCGGTAGAT
Source organism: Machimus rusticus (assembly GCA_951509405.1). Taxonomy (NCBI): domain Eukaryota; kingdom Metazoa; phylum Arthropoda; class Insecta; order Diptera; family Asilidae; genus Machimus; species Machimus rusticus. The sequence continues at coordinate 48,961,633 of OX608051.1, read as the reverse complement.
AATGTTCGATGATATTAAGTATATTTTACTATTTTTACAGGAATTGTATTAGTAGAAATTTCATCAATGATGTTGTTGTTTTTTGATAACTAATCTCTCCCAAATATTCCTTTTCTTTTGTCTATTGAAATAAATTAAATCTCGCAAATTTAAAGGAATAAATAATCTCTGTACTACACTTTAAAAAAACGGACTTTAATCTTTGGCAGTTCTTGTTTTGTTGTTGTTTTGTTCTTAGTGACATTAAAAATTGCAAATTTGAATTAATGCTTTTACTTAAAGTTTGGCGCATTTGTAGAATATTAATTAAGAAAATTAAAAGCTTATGTTTTGGTCAGTTATTTGTATGATTTTGTAAGTGTTTATGATGATATCTCAGGAAAGTTATTTGGGCCTATTGCGAATATCGTTTTTCAGTCGAATCGAAACCGAAGACACATTATGTAAGGCATATTAGTATCTTGGCCTTCGTTTCGGCTAAAAAACGATATTCGCAATAGGCTAAAACGCAGTTTTGATAAGTGAGTTCCGCCTGCTTAGTGTTATTGTTATTTTACTAAATTAGATCTAGATTTACCTCACGCGAATTAGCAGAAACGATTGTTATTTGTCGACGTTTTGTTCAGTTGAAAGTCCAAATCGTAACAAATTTTAGCGGATGGTTGTAAACACAGAAAAAATAAGCAAAACACTCGACAATCTTGAGTAAATCATCTTACGATAAAGAATCAACAAAATATTTCGCAAAGAAAAGGATTTAGCTAAGAGCGTTAAACGTTGAAATCACACGATGTGAACGAAAACATGTATGAACCCGTCAGACGGGACTGATGAAGTGTCAACAAATTTTTAAACAAATGACTGCGTGCAAAATGTTAAACAAACAGACATGTGCCAGCAGCTTCCTTCGGCACAGGCAATCCAAGTAATTCGCACAGTAAATCGACGACCTGGAAAGTCCGAAAAGTTAATAAGAAACGAAAACGTCAAGTGGCCGTGAGTTTTTGCAGCAGATTCTGCTAATTGCCTGAGAACATACCTGAGAAGCTGCCCAGTCTAATGGACAGAGCATCCTTGAGCAGGGAGAACCGCGGAGCATCTAAGCAAATGCAAATGTGAAATGTTCGCACAATCCCCGCATTCACAGCCCTTTTAAGTTTCAGGAGTTTTGCAACTGACCAACAGAATTTCATCAAGTCGAGATTGCCTCTTACAAATTGCCAGTTTCAGGCAGCCATTATACAGACACCGCGGCGGCGTCGCAAGCATCATTACCAAAATTAGGCCCAACTCCAAAATGCGGTGAAATCTGCTTCGATGACATTGCAAATTGAAAAATATTCGTAAAATATTAACCAGGGAAGTAGACCTAGACGTTTTAATATTTACCGTCATTTGCCCGGCCGGCGGACGCAAACAAAAGGGATGTCATGCGCAATCACACACGCCTGAATCGGTGCTTTCACCTGGCTTGATTGTTTCCAGAGGTGCGATTATCTCCAATTTAACGCCATCGTGCGCAAAACTAGACGAGCTCGCGGTGTACGGGAAGAATTGACTTGGAGCATCATCCGTCGCATCGCCAGTTATCAGCAATCTTAAAAGTGAGAGTCTCGATTCAAAGAAGCAATTTTAAAAAGATGATGCGGACGGTGAGCGGAGCTCCTGCAATTTAAGTGGGAATTGACCCGACTTTGGCATATGGTATGGTGCCCTTTCGTTAGGTGTTGTTCGGCTGGCCAATCAAATTATCGATTTCTAACGTCTTATTATGATGTTATTACAATTTGAATTAAAGGTAAAAAACCCTCGCATAAAAAATTTGAGCATAAAAAACTATACTTTAGGATCATCAAAAAGTTACAATTCCTGGTATGAGTGGTTGTGGTTTTAATTAAGAGGATCCACGCTACTTTGCATTTAGTGGTTAACGTCCATCTGAATACTTTTTAGGAATTTTTCCAGGGTAAACAAGTGATGAATGATGATTTTTGCAACATTTAAATTTTTAAGAACCTCAATTTTAAAATATGGCATATTCTTATCGAAAAAGCAACGGACGTAAGTCACGAAGTGCACACCCAGAGAAAAAAATGTTAGATTCAATCGTTTGTGGCTGTAGAATTTAAAATTTCCGTCTTTTATTTTTAGCCAAATAACAAATTGTAAAAATTACAAAACATTGTATTTGTTAAAACTAAAAATGATACGTTGTTTTTATTATGGAAAAAATTGTCAATTTAACAATTTAAGTGCAAATTTAACAACTTAATTGTAAATTTTAAGAAATTAAAAAAAATAATCCCCCTGGTTGGGTTTGATTTGAACCCGGGTCCTGCGGATTGGCAAGCGGCTGCTCTACCCGTCGAGCTACGGGATTCCGATGTGTCTCTGGAAAGGTGATTTTCCTGTGGCTGGGAATTGAGCCCGGGACCGAAGAACTGGCAGCTTGGTACCTCTGCCGCTCTCTCCCTCGTTTTACATTGAAGTATGCCAATTTGACATTTTTCACTTTAAAGTATCATTTTTATTAGCAAATTAACAGCAATTATTGTAAAAATGATACGATATTTTTTTATATATGAAAATAATGTTAAATTAGCATTGTGTTTTATTCTCTGTGTGTTTGAATTGAAAACAAGAAACGATTTTTAAATCTAACCAATAGTTGTAATTTTTACAACCGAATTTTATTATTTACAAATGTAAAAAGGCGATAAATTGTACAATCAGATTTCAAAAAAAAATACGTGTGATGTATAAGATCACGGCATTTTGGTAAAAATATGGCAAGTTTTAGATTTTACAATTTCACTTTGTAAATTTTACAATGTTTTTTCTCTCTGTGCAGTACTACTTAGCGCAGTTTCTTATCGGACGCAGTGGCGCTTGGTTGCGGGGTTTGCGGAGAACACGCTCCGTACCAAGAACCACGAAGCCTTGTCCAACAGTGAGGGGTAGCTCTTTGGGGCTAAGCAAAAGGTCCAGTCCGGAGTAATTTGATACCGAACCGAAGTGTCCTTGGGATGAGGAAGGCGTTTTAGCGGTAGGGAGGGCGTCAAAGTAGGAGTTTGGCATTCCGTCCGTAATAGAATTTTCCCTCCCGAAAAAAATCAACAAAATAACAAAAAAGCCGACTGCAGTGATTTCAGATTATTTTTTGCATACATATGTCCATATTTAGGTACCTTATGCTGACATCACATAGCCTATGTTACCCGCGCTATTATGACGAATCGACTGATTTGACAAAATCTGATGACTTATTTCAGAGTTACGGGGTTATACATATATACAGAGCTGGGTCGGAATCATTAATTACATTGGAATTCCCTCGAATTATAGTTTGTAATTGATATGTTTAATTCCTTAGTACTGGATTTGAAAAAGTTTTCAATTCCAATCAGGAATTGTAATTATTAATTGATGATGACCGACTCCTTAATAATGGACTTGGATTATTCGGCAATTCCTTTATGAAGAATGGTACTTGTAATTTCATTTTTCTCCATTCCAAAAAGGACTTTTGAAAGAATTTGGAAAAGAAGGAATTATTGTCGTTTAACGGTTAAACGCATATTACTGTCTCCATTCTGTCGAGGGTAAAACTAAAGAATTCGATTTTTTTTTTTTGGAAATTTGTTATTAGAAGTTGCAGTTCAATTCGTCAAATAGTAATTGTTTATACGTTGACAGAAAATATTCGTTTTTATTTCAAGTTTCTCCGTGATTTTGAATTGTTATGAATATGAGGACAGAATATACGTTTTATCTAGCCGAAATTTGTGATTTATTAAAATTTATGTTTTTAAAGTTGCAATGCTTCAAAAATCAGGGTTGATTTTAAGAGAAATTAAGAACTGCTTTTCGATTAGGTACTGTCCGCATAATGTCTTGAACAATTTTCAATATTTATTATTGCTTTTTATTTTTTTTAAGTTTAGAAACATTTTTACATATCCCATATTTTTTTTCATTTATAGAAAATTTTAAAAGTATTTAAAAATCTAAATTTAAAAACAATGGGATGACATTGTTTTTAGTAGTTATTAATACATATCGAATCGCTCACATTTCACATATTTAACATTGGCAAGTCAGTATATAGGAAAAAATATATCTGAAATAAAAATATCTTTGCAATCCATGCGAGAGAAAGTTAATATAAGTCTATAACATAAATGGGTCTTCTGTGCATTTAAGTAGTCTCATATTTCAGTTATCATTATATACTTAAGTTTTTAATAAAATAAGTCTAATTTAATCAAGTAAAAAACGAAGGAATCGTACGGTATTAAATAAATTTAAACGTATACATTCAATATGTGTATATGTATATGTATGCAATATGTATACGGGAAATAAGAATACCACTTGTATTGCTTTACTATTTCTCTTTATCCTTTTGAAATATCATGAAAAAAAGAGCAATCCGAAGCCTTTCTGAACCTCCAAAAGGAAAATCAGTCCTTTCTTATGCTTAAATCTACGAAGGCTGAGTATGTTCCTACAATGATGAAGTCCCATCCCTTCATCACTTGTCTTAGCCGCTGTCATCAAAATAAAGTCGGGGGGTTGAAGTAGCATAAATAGACACGTAAGGGTCTGAAGGAAGCGCTTTACGGGGCTAATGCAACCTGTTGTACAGTGCAATCCTTAGGAAAGGAACCCGATCCTCCCGAAGGATTCATAGCTCGATATTCTCAGATTGAATGTGCATGTGCATTTTTTGCTGTTTGACTGGCCTCCTTCTCAATTTTCCACTTGTTGTTTGGTTCACCCTTGTACCGGGCAAGTCCTTTTTAATACCACACCAGCCATGTTTTTGCCGAGTGTTCAAAATGTTATGCCATTGCCATTGGCATAAACGAGGGGAAAAGTGTGGGAAAGTAACCGATACAATCTGAGGTTCTTGGTTTCCAGGTCACACATATGCTGATCCCAGTCGCAGCGATGGGGTGATAATGTCATTTTGGAATGTTAATCAGAACATTATGTCGCCAGTGATTTGTAGCATGGGCAGGGTTGTAGTGTGTCAAGCTGAGAATTGACTGGGACATGGAAAATTACTCAGTGGAGACTACTTTCGGTTAGTCAAAGAAATGAGCCCAAAATTGATCGTTTTTGTATTGTTACTCTTAAAATGCATCAATGAACCGCACTTTGTGGATGGTTCTTTCATTCAAATTTGAAATAAATTTCCAAGTGATGGAAACAAATGGGAATGGTAATTTTGTTGTTTGTCAATACTTAGTTATAGGTTTGAGATACAAAGTAGGGATCTTTTAAATTAATATTAAATATTATGTAATTTAATTTTATTGTAAAAAACACTGTCGGCATTTGCCATTTAATCATTTTAAATTCAGTGCAAACAAGTACGAAACAAGTTAATAACAAAAATAAAAATATAAGCTACATATTTCTTGTTTTGTTTTGTCATACATTATATTATACCTACATATTACAAGGCATTCATTCTAAGATCTGTTAAATATTACCCCTCGCAGAACTTTTCCTGTACATTTGAATTCCTAAATGAAAATTTCCTGCTTCATTACGTTGAAAAGTGGCAAAAGTTGGTAATTTTTGATAACTTTTAAGTATGGTGTATCGAACGAATTTGATACCACTTAAATAAGAGATTTAATATTGTAAATTTCTTGTACTAAATAAGGAGAACTTGTAGTAACAGATTTATACTAAGAACGTTGTTGAGATTATTAACTTAAAATCCAAAAGATAATTGTGGAAAAGGTTGAAATTCGGTCCAACGGATATTTTGTTGTGTACGATTGGTAAAAGTCTTCTGATTTCCACTCCGGTCGGAATCAGAAATGGAAATTTTATTCTCGGCTTTTTCATGAAAGCAATTGTAACTGCAAAGACAATTTTACTGTCGATCCAAATCTTCCATTCCAATTTACGACTCATAAATTTTTATGACTTTACATCGAAGACACCAGTTATGAAGATTAGCACCATCTACATTGAATAGACAATACCTATTTATTATCAATTGATTTTTTCACATAAATAAATAACTTTTCTATAACAATACCGAATAAAATCATATCAGAAATCTGGTTGCAAAAATTTAATTTTCTTGTTAATAAAATCAATTCAAGGAGCTCTTAATTATAGTTCGGTCAAAATAGACGAAAAAATAGTGGTAGGTTTAGGTACAATAACTCGCATAGAGCTGAAAATGGGTACAGACCTTGGGGACATTATCACAAATAAAATACAAAAAGTCGCCACCGATCCCACATTTGCGAAAAAAGTTATTCGAGGTCAAAAGTAAAAAAAATGGTTTTTCCAAATTTTCCAGTAAACGGTAAGTTTTATCATAAAAGTAAATCAGAGAAAAGTTGTAGATCATGAAATTTTCTACAAAAATTGTTCTTATACTTTTTTTTTAAGAAACACCATTCCTGAGATATTGCGATTCTAAAAAATGAAGAATCGTATGTTACGCGTCTTCTGGGTCCAGTTGATTGCCTAGCCATACTTGAACTTGATAGTATACTCGACACAATTTTGACTAGCAAAAGCTGATGTTGTTCACATATCCGATTGTGGACGGCTTCTTGGATTAAGACAGACGAAAAATAATTCAACCTCGCGATCTTGGACGTAAGCATTCACCTCAAGAGCAATTTTCTTGCCCGAGAGCTCTCAAATAAATTCACCTCGAAACGTTAATTCGTGCAAATGGGAGCGATTGCACCGCGCCGGGCTAGCGCTCGTCAATCCGGAAGAGCCGAAATTACCCTTTAACAGCATTATAAATAAGTTAATAATATTAATCAGACTACCGTCGTGGTTCAAATTGCAGCTAAGGGGTAATGGCGACCAGGCAACAGAAGCACCGCGGAAGGGCGCCGTCATCAGTGCACGGAGCGTACACGGACCCGACCGAGCGTCATCCAATTGTCAGCAATCAAGCGTATGCGCCATTTCCACCAATTTGCTGTGCGTTGTCAAAGAACGTCGTCAATTTGGAGCTCTAGGTTAACTGAGTTATTGCTCTGGGTGCTGCGCTGGGTGCTCTACAGCTCAGGCCCGGGCCCCGGCTCTCCTTATGACAGCAGCTGGACGCGGCCGCCGCCGCTTCTTCGTGCCGAAGTCCGCCTCCAGATCATGCTAGACGAGCTAGATGAGATCTGATGGACCGAAATTGGCCGCTCGAATAAGACGACTAAGTAGTCGATGGTTTATGGTGATCACGATCGTCGCCGCCGACGGTGCTCTTGAGCCGGATCAGATGGAAAGCGCGGCTCCTCCGGCTCTTTGAGTGGCCAGTGCACGTACGGTCGCCGCGCCGTATCTGCCCAGCGCGCTGAATAACTCACTTGGCTCAAATAAATTGACTTTAATTCCGTCCAATGATGGAATATGAAGACACAATGGCCACCCTGCGCCGAGTGGCAATTGGAGTCTTTGGGCTGACTTTGGTAAGTGCTCCTTGAGAGCAGTGTCAATAGATTTCAATCGGCCACCAGTCGGGCCCCGAATAGGCGAATCTAACGCTGAATTGATGACAAATTCGCGGGACTGAGAGAAGGCTCTAGCTTTGGCTATTGAGGGTTTATTGATTTACAATCGTCGATTGCCCTACTGAGCTGTGACACAGGAAAATTTTTCTTAGCTAAGTTCAAATGCGTTTTTATTGGCTTTGATTGACTTCAATTTGAGATTATTGCGGCCCAGTTGTGCCTGGGCTTCGCTTGGGCGTTCGATCTCGTCCGCCTCATTGGCGCTGATCATTTTGTTTGACTTGCGAAGACTGATTTCTTCTAGATCCAGATACCGCTGAAAGGTGCTTCTGCCGACCTCTGTCGGCCAATCGCTCCTTCGACAAGCAAACAATTCACAGAGCACCGATTGCTAGACGTGATTGGAAATTTTTCCCGAGCCGGGCTATCTCATCACGGGCCTGTTTGGTTTGGAGGCCTCTGGCTGATCTAGCCGCTTGGATCAAAGATAAAGGACCCCGCACAGATTGTATGGAAATCCGGTTTCCGTCAAATGGGCTGATTTTTCAGTATGTTGTGTATTTTAGCTCCCTATTCAAAAGTCTCTATGGCCGCTAAGTCCTAGAAGCCCAGGATTTTGAGATACAGGGTGTAACAAAAGTTCCGAAACGGTCGAATATTTCGGAAAGATCACATCGCAACGGAAAACAAAAAATAGGGGTACAATATTTTTAAAAGAAGTACTCATTCAATTCTACTAAGCCTTACCCCCACCCCTACCCCTGAGGGCGGAAGTGGGGGTAACTTTTTTTTCAACCCATTTTTTCTGCAGATTTGGTTTCTACATTAAAAAATTGGTAATTTTTGTCCAAAACATTTTTCCGCATTTGCTACACATGGCGTTGTTTACGAAAAAATTAGAATTCGGGCAAAAAATATGGGTTGTCTTATTTCAAGAAAAAAGTTACATTCACTTCTCCTTCCGCTCACAGCGAGTGGAGGGGGTGAGGGGGTGAGTATTGATACAGTTGAATACTTCTTTGAAAAATATTCGACCCCTATTTTTTCGTTTTTCGGTGCGACATTTCCCATTCGAAATATTCGTGCATATCAGGATTTTCTTCTATTTTACGAATATACAGCGCCACCTACGCCGAATACAAAAAAGTGTTTCAGATAAAAATTACGTATTTTTTCATGAAGAATCCGAATCTGCAAAAAAAAATGTGTTGAAAAAAAAAGTTACCCCCACCCCCGCCTTCAGGGGTGGGGGTGGTGGTAAGGGTTGGTAGAATTGAATACCTCTTTTAAAGATATTGTACCCCTATTTTTTTGTTTTCCGTTGCGATGTGTTCTTTCCGAAATATTCGATCGTTTCGGAACTTTTGTTACACCCTGTATCTCAAAATCCTGGGCTTCTAGGACTTAGCGGCCATAGAGTCTTTTGATTAGGGAGCTAAAATACACAACATACTGAAAAATCAGCCAATTTGACGGAAATCGGATTTCCATACAATCTGTGCGGGGTCCTTTATTAGAAGAAAACAATTAACACAGAGAGTGGTTGATTGTCTTCATTTTAAAACGCATAGTTTACGTGATAGTATGGACTTCGATGTTTTTCTATACGTAAACATATCTTACCTCATTGAAGTGACCTTTCCCGTAAGATAAAAGGACTTTGCCGAAAAAAAAACATTGTACACATCCTGGTACTTCTAGATAACCTTCCACTTATTTTTAATATACATATCTGCTATGTACCTACATATGGGTTTTATCGTATTTGATACAAAATAGGTATATGTAAAGAAGAAGCCGAGCGAAAGGTATGCTTGGGTATTAGGGGTTTAAGAAAAAATAAAAACTCAATAGTACCTAAAATTGTTGTGTGCATTAAAGAACAACGCTCAATTTATTATAAAATGTTATATCAGTAAAATATAAAAGAAGTTGTCACCCGTCTGAAATTTGTAATTCATAATATTATTTTCATGTGCCTATGTACACTGTGTGAAATTCATACAAAACAATGTTTTTTCATATTAAAAAGAACTTATTTTAACCTGTTGACGTTCATATGTGTACATACAAACAATTAAAGTCATAAGTGGGGTCTAGCCAACGCTTCTAACTCTAACATGATACAGATTTGATCGGATTAAACCTAAAAAAAAGCGCTTATCACACGGGTTATGTATAAAACAACATATTAATGCGTAAATACACACTCAAAATCGCGGACTTTTTAGATTACATTTGTTAATTGAAAAATTGATGAAACAAATGTTTAGCCAAAAACAAGGCAATTTGCATGATTCTTATGACAACCCACGGTTAATACGATTCTAACACGAAGAAAAAATAAATAAATAAAAAAATTTCGTTAAGATAAAGAGAAAGAGATTATACAAAGTTGTATTAAACTGACTATGATAAACCAGATTATTTTAGTGTTGTAGAATTTTCCATCCATGCTTGAAAGAAAATGTTTCTGATTTATAAAGCTTGGCATTTTCATGATAGAAAATGGCAAGGAAATTGACTTAGGCACAGAACGGTGAAAATTCAACGCTCATCTTGAATTATCCTCCGTACCTACATATATCTCCATTTATTCATACTGTCGCATAACTCAACGTGTTTGTTGATATTGCTTGTACGCGTTACATGTAAGTAACGATTATAAATACGTAAACTAAAAGTAAAAAGTGTCTATTCCAAACGACTAGTCTGTATTGAGTAACTTTATAGTTACAAAGAGAAAGATAATTTTTCAGGGTAAATATCATAATTGTACATATTTACTGTATTTTGTTCTTAACTACATATGTTATGTTTAGAACAACTTTTTTTGTCTTCAAGTGAGCTTCGTGGGAACCAAAACACTGACCATTTTAGATATTAATAATTTTTCGAAATGTTTAATTGTTTTCGCAACGTATACATTAATTCCTAGCATCAAACCATTCGTGACTTTCAAGAGTAGAGACTTTGAAGTAGTTTTAAGTAATTTTTCACATTTTATTACTTGTAGATTTTCTTTTAATGTGTTTCATACATACACTGTTTAGAATTACAATAAGCTTTAAACATAAGGAATCGCTAAAGTGTTACAATAACTTTGAAACAATAATTTTCCACTAAATGCAGCAATCTTCAGGTGCATTTTATAGTACTTAACATATATATGCATTAAAACATAAGAGATGCTTCTGCAATCCAATGCTAAATTGCAAAAAGCCTTTAAAATCCATTTAATCAGGTTTCTGCAGCAAATGTGCATAACAGGAGCACATAAATTTCGAGCTGTCCGCGCACTTAGTCTCGCAGGGAATCACCGAAATTTATGAAGTTATCCAGCTTTTTTTTCACGAATAAAAAATATTGTATAAATCTGAAACCCTTCCTACCGAGGCAATGCTGGGCTTGGCTAGTTTCAGTTCCACTAGCCTCCGTACGCTTGACCCTTATCTCGTAATTCAATCGCGCAATCTTAGTTATCTGCAGCGAAATTCTAAAGAATAATAATTTTCCTGGTCGTAAAGGAACGCAATTACAGGACAAACTCGAGAAAAGAAAAACGGCCAAGGAAGGGGCATAAAAAAGGTCTATTGAAAAGGCCTACACTCCTTCCAGATTCGTTTTCCTTCACGTTAATCCACCCAAAATGCAGGTGCGCCGTGGTGCATGTATCTCGGATGGAGGCTTAATAAAGGGACAAAGGTACGTGTGGAGTGCAAAGCAAAAAACGAGGCGACGTCCAATCTTTCTTTCCTTTATGGTGTATTACTGGGATTGTCAGGTCTGATGCTGTTTTGTCTGAGGAACTTTTCAGCCAGAGTTATCTGTCAAGCGAGCGTACCTGGACTGGACTCGGCGGCCCGTCTCTCCTGAGAGATTGCCGGGCCGGCAGATAACCAGCAATAACGATGCCTTCCAGTTTCGTAGGACGTCATTTTACGAGGGTCCAAAATGAAGGCCCAAAAATTATAAAGCCGAGACAGGACCAGGGACGCAGGATGATCATAAAAACACCTCTCGACAGAACCGGATTTTTCGGTTGTTGTTTCTGCCTTTTACCGTGTTTTGAATGTTCTGATCTTTCTACCTGTTCTTACCTGTGCCATCGTTCTTGCATGCTCTTCAAAGCAATAAATTTGATTTTTTTGCCTCGAACGTGAAACGAGAGAAGATCGTGATTTGGATTTTGGGATAAAATGGGTTTTTTCCTTCCACCGATCGTTAGCTTCTACCCTGTTTCAGGCGTCGTAAATAATTACAGCTTCTCGCTTAATTATCTTTAATCAGAAATAGGCACTTTTTCAGACTATTGGGCATTGATAATTAAAAATTTTGACTATTACCACATTAGACAAATGGACCTAACCTGCTCGTCAGATTCTTAGAAAGTATCGTGAGAACATCATGCAAATGTATCACCACCATCTGTTTTTAATTTACTTTAGTGTTGTTGATAGGATTAGATTAAACAAAATTAGAATCACTTAAATCGCAGACAATTTATTTTGTGGCTTATATTAAGAAGCAGAATTTATAATCTTAGGCTGTGTGCCAAACCAGACTTTTCTCTACAAAAGTTCGTTAGAAATGTACTAGGTTAATTTGCCTGTGCCAAACAAGGAGAGTCTTTTCAAGTGACTTTTGTATCGACATATAAGCAGACGCAGTACTTTGATATTAAATAAAGTCGGGAAATGGACGAAGAAGGTATCGAGGTTATAATTTCATTTTTTCAAATACTAATAAACTATTTAAAATGCATAAAAGGGAAGAGGGGAAACTAAGCATTGCATGCAAAATAGGATAATCAATATGCGATATGCTCACAGCATTCTATAAGGAAAAAGTGCACGGTTAAAAATTTTGGAGTGAAATCTAATATTTTTTGTATTGTGTATATGACTACACCAGAAAAATATTAAAAACTAATAAACTGAAAATATTAAAACGAGGGATTTAATAATGCTGACATTAGAACTAAGTACCTACATAAAAAAATTAAATTTTAAGAAAGTTGATATTAAGTTTTAATTGATCAGGAGTATACCCCGAAATGCAAAAATTATTTAATCCGGTACTGGGTTCGAAACCTGCGACCTGCGGATTGGCGGGGCTCTAAACACCCACCGAGTTACTTCATTTCGTTCCGATGCCTTTTTAGAAAGTTGATTTTCCTGTGATATTCCGACTACACTGTGGCGTTTTTTAAAAAGTAATATATTGTATTAGAAATAAATACTAGAAAATTTATACTTAATCCGACTTAATGAAAGTCAATGCCCATCGATATTAGTTTTATAATTGAATATCATAAATATTATACTGTATTACACAATTTATTACATTTACTTTCAATATTTAACACTAATTAAAATTAAATACAGATTGTATTGCATTTCGGCTGTAATATTAAGGTAGTATTAAAATTTACTCCAAGATTTTTAACCGTGTACTGATTTGTCATTGAAAAGTCTACTCGCCAGCATGCTTTTCGTTGAAAAGTCGACTTTTGAAAAGAAATGTCTGGTTTGGCACACGGCCTTAATATATTATTATCCACAGATGCAGTACTGTATTATATGTTACATAATATGTTAATGCTGTGTGCCAAACCAGACTTTTCTTTTGAAAAGTCGACTTTACAACGAAAAGGAATCTGACGAGTACACTTTTTAATGACAAATCAGTACTTTTTTCTTATAGAAGGCTGTGAGCATATCGCATATTGATTATGCTATTTTGCATGCAACGCTTCAATTTCCTTCTATTCCCCTTTATGTATGTATTCTAAATAGTTTACAAGCTTTTGAAGAAATAAAATTATAACTTCGATATCTTCTTCGTCCATTTCCCAATTTTGTTCAATATCAATGTACTGCGTGTGCTTATTGTATATATGTAGATACAAAGTCGCTTGAAAAGACTCCTCTTGTTTGCCACAGGTAACTTAATCTAGTACAATTTTAACAAATTTTGAAAAGAAAAGTCTGGTTAAGCACACAGCCTTAATATTACATATTATGCATCAAAATCAAAAATAATAACAAAACTACATATTTTTAATAAAAACAAAACTGGTACCCAGCATTTCATTCGGTCATTGAATTATTCTTTATGTGTATAAATCATTCTCGTTAAGTTAACAGCCAATTAACAACGCAATTGCTGAAAATAGATACCTGAATTAATTTGAATTTAAATTTCTGTAGAGAAAAAACCATGCGCCACCAATAACCAATAAAAATATAAAACAAAGTTAAAAGGTTTTTTTTCTGAGAGCTCTGACTATATTTATTCAAAGTTTATCTGAATACGAAATAACCGGATAAAGGAAATCCCCGGGATATGGTGCCTGATCTGTTCAATGAATACAAGTTTTTCACACAAAAGGCATATATGTACAGCCATAGAAATAAATATACCTACTTTCACTATGGAAAAAAGTAATAACTAACTAACACAAAACTAAAATTGTTTACTTCCGATGTTATAACATTTGGCTGGTCAAATCAAGCACCGTTATGAACGATCACGTCATATGGATATTTTCTATGGGAATTATTGCAGTTAAAATTTCGCATAGAAGGAAAGAAGTCGAATTGTGTTACATTGACCTGTTGTTTTTGTGTGCACTTCAAAGGAATTTACAGTGAGCATAATTTTCTTCTGTGTTAAAATTAAATTTACTTATTTAAAGTTTAAAATACAGAAATGCCACGTGGTTGAACATTTTCTAAGGAAGAAATAGGAAAAGTGATTGCGTACAAGGAATGCGGACTGTCGAATAGAGTAATTGCCAGAAGAATAAACAGATCGCATGTAGGCGTAGCTAATGTGATAAAATTAGGACCGTTCTATGCAAAAACAAAACGTCCAGGAGGACCTTCAATAATATCCTCACGTCAGAAACGTGAAATTATCAGAGCTGCAAGCTCGAAAAAAGTTAGTTCTTTTGATATTCGACGTGAGTTAGATTTACAGGTCTCTACAAGACTGTACTGAAGTACTCTTACTTGGAATAAAAATAAAGGTATAAGTCTGAGTTGCCACAACGTCATTGAAAAAACACGCCTTAAAAAAAAAAAAAAAATCAAATAAATAGCAATTCGTTGCACTTTCCATAACTTATAACATACATATATATAAGAAGTATTTTACACAGTTTGTTGCGTGAAAATCGTAAATGTTTTCCTACAAATTTGTTTGCATTTTAAAGAATTGTTTTACATTATGTTAATTGTTGTGTTTGTTTTTAAAGAAGTAACTTTTGCTTTAATTATATTTTGTAACCCTTTTAAGCAATACTGAGTACCCCCGCACCCCTTTTCCTGGGATAATATGTCTTAAGCCATTTTCTAACCTGTGGTAACCCTACTCGGAACACGGTAATGTGCAAATTAAAGCTCAGAAATCTTTGAAAAGCATGCTTACAAAGTTCCTAGGTCCACAATTAAAAGTTAGCATACTTACCCCAATCAATGGATATTATATACATTATGTATATTTTGGAAAGTATCCCAAAAGAGAATTTTTTACTCCAAACCATTCCTAATAAACTACTAAATAGAAGTGTGTTTAATTTTTATACTTGTTTGTTACATTTACGTTAATGTAGAATTTTAGTAAAGTTTGTAAACAATTATTAATATTCTTCACAGTTTTGGTTAGGAAAAAAAGTTATGCATTCAAAGGGTGAGGTTGTCAATTTGAAATATTTGCAGCTAAATATGTGTGTACATATATGTATATTTTGTATAATGACAAATAAACAAAATTTCATCACCAATTTCACTATTCAATATTAGTTATTTTCTGTTAATTACGTTGGGGAAGAGCAAAAAATTTGGCAAGCATGTTGAAAATGACCGTAGACAAATGTGTCATGGAATTTCCTAGAATATCTGCTGTGTATGCGTTTTAAGTAAATAAGAATGATGTGATTAATTAAATTTCCTTTTCTAGAAAAGGAAAGCCCAAGAAAATTTTAATGGTTTCATTGAAAGCTTGCACTTCCAGTCTGAAAAGATGCTAACCGCGTCGAACCGAAAGAATACTAAATCAATTTCACAGCTGACATATCCGAGTGGCAGTAGCGTTGAAGTAATGATGAAGTGAGTAAGTCTAATCGACTCATTACTTGCGGAAACACCTGACTAAGTGAGGATTTTAGTGCGTCCCCATCCCAGAAATTGGTGATGGTTCGGTGGAGTGTTGACCCAAAATGAATTGCGCAACTTTGATCCATCGCGAAAAGTGTCTTCACGGAACATGCAGTTACGCAAGCGGCCAACGCAACAGAGTTTCAGCAGCGGCGGTTGTACCTGCATGACATAAGACCTCCGAAGAAACAACCAAGGTGAAGTGCCTTTTTTCTCGCGATGGACGCTAATTGCACTGCAAATTATTTGCTGGACCCGGATGGGACTATGCCGGTCGGGGACAAAAGATCTCGTGACGCCACTGTTTTGCGGCACCCAGCGACTTCACGTTTGCCGAGTGCGCAATAATGTTGGAAACGTGATGTTTGGACGCCGCCGTACGGTAAATACGGAAGTGATTTACACGCGTCTACTCTGAAAACACATAAAGCGCATTAATATTGCTAATCGATGGCAAAATTTACAATTTTAAATGGAGGCAAATGCCAAGTGGGGTCGCGCCGCTGCCGGGCATATTTGTGCTACTGAGGCTCAAAACACTTGCGAATTCAACTTCCCGGTGTCTTGGGACTTTTTTAGCCACGGCCTCTGCGCGAGTGGTTACTTCCATAATTGTAATCGAGACAAGAACCATCGGGGCCCCGGAGCCTTGTAGACCGATTTGGCCGCGGTGAACGTACGACGCAACAAGGAAAAATGCTAATTGGTCGTTGGTCAATAGAAATTTCGACGATTGCACGTTTTATGAAAAATAGACGCACTCACGACTAGTCATAGAGTTGTGATTTTTGCTAAGGCGCTGACAGGTAAACAGAAGCATAACGAACGAACGCAGCGGAACAGGTTGATTATTTACGACAGTGACCTTCTCGACGAATCCATTATATTTGTGGTTTAGTGCGCATGCCTTGTAAAACTATTGTGAATTTTTATCTTAATAACCCCTAGGAATTCTTGAGTTTGAGACACTCACACACGCTGGGTACGAAGTCATAATCGATGTCTATTAACTGTGCTTAACAAGTTCAATATTGCCTTATTTTGGTTTCCAAATCAAAAAGTATATGTTCGCTTTAAAGTAGATCTTACACTTTTTCAATATATCCGTATATGTATGTATAATTTATTGGATTATTTTTATACTTCTTGTCTTTTTGAAGTACTGTTCGCATTTCATATCACTTGGAAACAGGCTTATTTCAAATCACTTGGAAACATTTCATTTCGATAGTTTTGATGATGCATTGAAAAAAATTTAGTGCTGGCAGCATACGGAATTACGTCACCCGGAGCGGTACCTGCTGCAGGCTCCGACATCAATCATATTGTTTGTAGAGGAAATCCTGCTCTTAGCTTAATTAAACGATGATGTACAATATTATCTAAACCTTAAGTTACTAAATCACTCTACATCTTCTGGAGTGCACCTTTGAGGTTTGCTCGCCTTCCTAAACTAGGATCATTAACAGGTTGAATTAATTCAAAACAAATTCATTCACTTTAACGTGATTTCCTTTCAGATAATTTGTACTTCCTGCATAAAAAGGAATGGTAGTTATTGTCTTCGCCAATCACCCGAGTTCCTGCAGAACTTATCCCTTAACAACGCTGACCCTCACAAATTCCCCATTTTTCGCCTTGAAAGCATTTTTCTTCTTTTTTTATTGTCGAGTTTACATGCGTGCAAACATCTCATTTATATGTATTGAACTTAATAGCGAACAGAAGCCTACTGAATCTAATGATTCTGATTTCATGCATAGCATATCAACGTTACACCCGATTTTACACATACATATGTTTTGGTGCCATGGCATTCAATTTATTGTATTTAATTTAATTTAATGTTCTTTGAATCTAATTTTAAAATTACGTCCCACGTTAATGCTTTATCTGGTTTATGACAACTTTTACATATGTACTATATTCCTAGTTTTTTGCTAGACATTATTTTAAGTTAAGTACATTGCATTAATTTTTCTTTCATTTGTTTTAAACGAAATGTATAAATACAAAACAATATTGATTTTACAGAGAACATGTCTAATAATAATAATAAAGTAATATTTAATAAAAATACGGGAAATTTTGTTCTAAGAATTACATATGTCACTGTAGAAGGTTAAATTTTAATTGTTTTTCATTCAGCAAGCACCTCTCCCTTGTGCTAGAAATTTTCCAAGAAAGGACATCTCGGAAACATCCTAAGGTAGAGTGTAGGCAGCATCATTGCTCCAACGAATATATTCGCAATTCTAAAAGATAGAGCTTCCATGAACAAGACTTTGCCAGCACAAGAGCCGCGTTGAAAGTTGGTCTTTAGCTAAGACTCCTCAGTCCAAATTATGCCTACTAAGATGTTAATAAGGTAAATATTCGAGATAGTAACAATCGAAATCGAAGCAGACTTATTTTCTAGCAACTCGCATCGCATACCCCTTTCCCGAAGGGTTGGGGTGGGGAAAGCTCTTTAAGCAAAAAGCGTATTCTCTCTCTCTCCGCCTCTTGTTCATGTCCCGTAGCACAGCTGCGCAACTTGTCGGAAAGAGGCGACGGGTGACTCGATGGCGTGACATGGTGATGTAGCGATATCACCAACATCACGAAGCTGCGTCGCTTATTTAGCTCACCGGAGCGGCGATGTGTGCGTGACCGCTTGGTACCTGGGTTGTGATTTACTCGTGTGACTCGCCGGGTGGAATCAGTTGATGTTTGTGCACAATGCTGACGCGACGCTGTCTAATCGAAGCGAATCCGAACATGAAAATGTATGAAAGCCGAGATTTTATTCTCGGCTTAATTGCAAGTGTTGAAAAACGGAAATGTCTATGGGATTCAACGAGCAAATATTATTCCCGAAGGGATAAATTAGAAACAGCATGGCGAGAAGTTTCGAAGGAAGTCGGAAAGCCAGGTGGGTTGTGGAAAAGTTATTTTTATTTGCATGCATTTATTTATCCTTGCTTATAATACTCTTTTAATCTGCTCAATCTTAACTTGCTCGTAACTTTCTTGGAAATGGCGTTTTAATGTTAAAATACATACATATTTTCGCTTTTTAACATTGCACGTCAATTCCTAAAGCTTTTGAAAGCACTCCTTAGCTTAAAGAGGGTAAAGCAAAGTTCACATGTTCATGTAATTCGCTTAGTTTATAGTGTTACGCACACTGAGGTACATATGATATTAAAATGGATCACTCAATTTCTGTCTCAAATGGTTGGCCTTTTTTACATTTTTATCCTATATAATTACATAGGGAGCGTAACTCTGTTCATGGATATACGCAGGATATGCAAAAATTTATTTTGAGGGATCAAGAGTTAAATATTCTACATTCTTAAATTTCTAGTTTAAATAAATACAAGTCTCTGTAGCATTAAGAAATCGGAAAATAATGTAAAATGAGCTGTCGGACTATTGGGCATAATATGTAAATGAATCATATAAAACATTTAATTTATTAATTCGTGAATAAAATGAGACAAATGAATTAAATTCATACACT
Source organism: Machimus rusticus (assembly GCA_951509405.1). Lineage (NCBI taxonomy): Eukaryota > Metazoa > Arthropoda > Insecta > Diptera > Asilidae > Machimus > Machimus rusticus. The sequence continues at coordinate 48,942,464 of OX608051.1, read as the reverse complement.
AGCGAAAACTAAGTTTTAATTGAGTTTAATTTTCGTTTGTACCCATTTAATTTGCAATTTAGTTTTCTCGAGTAAATAAAATGGTTTTATTTCGTTTTTTCCCAAAGGTTTAACGGCTTAGTAAAAAATCGTAAAACAATTCATTAGCGAAAGATCAAAGATCGGAGAGCTGAATAATTCTCGATTCTTTCGCGATATTGTTAACGAGTTGTATGTTCCCTTAAACTAATTGTACGGTTTATGTACGAATTGTTTGGTTTTCTGAGAATGACGTATTGGGAAACAGGATAGAGATCGGTCACATTACATACATTAATGGTAAAAATAACAGTTCAATAAATTACTGATTCACACTGCAATAGGATTATAAATAACAGTTTATGTTCATTTCGAGTAATTTTTAGGCACCAGAAATTAATGGCACAAAATAAGGGGACATAAGCGTCATAAATATGTAAATCATTTTTCCCGTAACCCCCATATTTTTTGAGTTATTTAAAAATATATATGAACATTTCTGTAGACAATTTTACCCTCTATAATATTACGCAACAAGTTTTGTGTAATCTGTTACCGTTAATGAGTAACTTGCAAAACTTTGGTTAAATGTTATTCGTTACTGTATATAGTTACATACATACATAGGGAAGGGATATACAGTGACTCTCAAAACTGATCAGATGATGGTGCTTTAGGATTTTGCAAGCTGGTCATTAACGGTAACAGATATCGTAAAACGGGTTGCGTAACATTGCAGAGGGCAATATTGTCTATAGAAATGCTCCTATAAATTTTAACATCTACAATTTACCTGAGGACACCTGTTTACATCAGATTTGTAGTTAGCAGAAATAGACTTTCGAAATAAAAATGTTTTTCAAAATTTTTCGCCCAATACATTATGTTCTATTTCTGCAAAAAATCGCTAATTTTTTAACCGACGAACAAAAACGGCGGAGGTTCTCAAGTCGACGCGTATATATATATATTTTTTTTTTTATGTATGATCACGCATAACATTTTACAGAGTAGTCCGATTTTGATAATTCTTTTTTTATTTGAAAGGGTATACCTTGAAGTTGGTCTCATATTAATTTGGAAAACAAATTCCTACCCTAAGGGCGGGAAAATAGGGGTGATTTATTATTCACTCACAGATTTTAATGCTAAGTTGTATATTACAAAAAAAAAAAAACCTCACGATGAATGAGCTTTAGACCTGTCCGTCTCTTGTGTGTATAATTAGTAGATTATAGCCACAAAAAATTATAAAATAAAAACTTTTTAACAAAAAAGTTAAACCGCCGAAAAAACTGAAAAGCAAAAAATAATAAACCTTTTTTATTTAACCTTAATAACTAAGTCTTTAAACTAATGTAAGTATACCTAAGTATATATTTTTGTAATTATTTTGAGTTTTTATTTAACCTTAATAACTAAGTTCTTAAACTAATATAAGTATACCTAAGTAATTTTGAGTCGGCGCCAAATAATCAATGAACAAAGATCACTAAATTACCTTAAATTTAAAGAAATAACCAAATCAAATTAACAATGCAACGTGAAATCTCCAGCGATAAACATTAACATTCCAAAAATTGCGCTCTCCGCACGACCCCTCGCAACGACCGTCGTTTGCTCTCACGTGTGTGCCCGTTCGGGTTGCTGACTCGCTGACATGAACTTCGTGAACGCTCGGCACTTTCCGGCGAAGGGGCGTGTCGCGCCGCGCCTCCGCCGCGCATCATTCTTTACGTAATTGTAATTGGAAGGCCAACATTCAGGAAAGGGTACGGAAGGCGACGGCGGCCTTGTACTCCTGCAAGAAAGCCATTGGTAAGAGATGGGGTCTTGAACCGCGTATTATCCATTGGCTCTACGTGGCTGTTATTAGGCCAATACTTGTCTATGGTGTAGTGGTCTGGTGGCCTGCCCTTGAGAAGGCTTGCCACCGGTCAGACCTGGATAGGGTGCAGCGGTTAGCGTCCCTGCTCGTCACGGGTGCACTCAGGTCTACCTCTTCCAAGGCCCTCAACACTATTCTCCATCTAATTCCACTGGAGCTGTTTGGCAAACAAGCGGCACTTTCTTCAGCAGTCAGACTGAACGCGATTAGTAAATGGTCACGCACGGAGTATGGGCACGCTAAGATTTTAGAGGCGATTGACTATACTACTCCTGTGCTTTACCTTGATTCCAGAATTAGTGCCTCCTTCCTTTCTAGGCAGGAATGGGAGGAAGGCCTCGTTCTGCAGCCAGACTCGGTACAAATCTATACCGATGGCTCAGTGAGGGAGGGCAAAGTTGGGGGAGGTATATACTCCAGACAGTTAGGCATTGAAACCTCGTTCCGACTACCGGACCACTGCAGTATATTCCAAGCGGAGGTCATGGCCATCTCACAGGCGGCTGGTTTGTTGGACGACACTATGCCACTTTCTACAGACATCTTCATCTGTACCGACAGCCAATCTGCGATAAAATCACTAACGGGTGTATATACTACATCCAAAGTTGTCGCGGACTGCCGCTCTAAACTCGGCAAGATTGCCGAGCGCTTTAATGTCAAACTCGTCTGGGTCCCTGGTCATACTGATGTCCCGGGCAATAGCAGGGCAGATAGGCTAGCGAAGCTCGGGACTGACCTGACCAGCGAAGAGATAACCCACCACCCGGGGACTCCACTCGAGGCTTTCAAGCGGAGTGTTCAAAGATCCTACACTGATATTGCTAGCAATAGATGGAAAAATGAGAGCACCTGCGAGACGACCAGACTAATCTGGCCTGTCCTTGACCTAAGCAGGTCCAAAAGACTAATCTCCCTTAAGAGAAACAGTATCTGCAACGTTGTGGCGGTCATAACAGGTCACTGTCTTATAGGTACACATGCCAGAAGAATTGGGGTGGCCTCGCAAGACTTCTGCAGAAGTTGCCTTAATGAAGAAGAGGAGGAAAACATCACGCACTTCCTCTGTCATTGTCCGGCCCTTGCGGTGCGCAGGTACCGTAGTTTGGGCTCTAGCTTCTTTAATGACCTCTCGGAACTGAGTTCTTCCAAGATTGAGTGCTTGGAGCGGTTCATTAAAGACTCTGGTTGGTTTTAGGGGTTAGTCGCAGGGGATCGTCCCACGTGGTACCACAATGGGCCGTGCTTGGCCTAAGTGTGCCCTAGAGGCAGCCACCGTACCTAACCTAACCTAACCTTACGTAATTAATTAATTTGCTTGTTTGGCGCCGACTCAAAATTACTTAGGTATACTTACATTAGTTTAAGAACTTAGTTATTAAGGTTAAATAAAAACTCAAAATAATTACAAAAATATATACTTAGGTATACTTACATTAGTTTAAAGACTTAGTTATTAAGGTTAAATAAAAAAGGTTTATTATTTTTTGCTTTTCAGTTTTTTCGGCGGTTTAATTTTTTTGTTAAAAAGTTGTTTATTCTGACATGGGATAGTGTCCTTGCCTAACTTGTAGAGAAATTCTGCACAAAATTGATTATAACCATTTTTCCCGTAACTGCGATATTTTTTGAGTTATTTGCGAAATAAAAGTAGTGAAATTTGACAGTTTTATTTCATAAATAACTCAAAAATGGTCAATCGGATGCCAAAATGTATCGGAGCATTACTATAGGAAATTTTGCCCTCTACAATATAACGTAACCAGTTTTACGATACCTGTTACCGTTAATGAACAACTTGCAAAAATCTCAAGCACCATCATGTGATCAGTTTTGAGAGTCACTCTATGTAGGTATAGTAATTGGGATGGTATTGCTTAAAGTTTTATTCAAATAGGGATATGAGCAAGCTTTCCAAGCATAACGTTCTTATTATTGAGTTTAAGCGTAGATTTGGAGAGGTGGGATCTTCTTACAAACAGTAACACGAACACTTAGGGTAAGAAGATTACAAGCAGGTTACAGTCACGGTTTAGGTGACTGTTCAGCTGGTAACTGACTAGCTGACTGAAAAAAACAAAATAATTTGTATTAAGCTAAACCCGATAGTCAGCTAAATCCCAAGCTGATTAGTCAGCTGCCGCACTATGCGTTTCCCCACTTATTATACTTACTTTGTTCTCTCAGTCAGCTGAATAGTCACCTACACCGTGACCGTAACCTGCTCGTTATGTTCTTACCCTTATTCAAACATAGATTGCAATTGCTTTTTATTTTTTCCAGAGAAAATTTGTCGAGAAAAATGGAAAAACGTCCGAACTGGATTCCTGAGGAGTTTGAAGGACTTTACACCAAGTGGCATAAAGAGAAGACCATTCTATTTACACAAAGACATGCAGTTTCTTCTAAAAAATATTAGAAAGAAGGAACCAGACAATTATACAGAAATTATTCAACTATATACGAACGACAACACAATGGAACAATCTGAAGAGATTTACCCCGAAAAAAGTGAAAACAGTGAAGAGACTTCCGGAAACTCAGTGGAAATTATGGAAGATAACATGAGTTCCCGATTTTCCGAAGCTATGGAATTTTTTTCAGAAGATATTCAACAACCAGAATCTTCGCAGAAAAGTTTAGTGTCTCCGTTACTAAAACAAGAAAGAGATTCTAGGAAAAGGGATAAGAGCTTGGACACCGAAGCTACAATTATTAAGTATTTAAAAGAAAGTTCAAAACATTTTGCACAAACAACGGAAGAAAGTGCTTTAAGAAGTTTTTTAAAAGGAATAGTTCCAGATGTTTTGTCCTTGACTGCTCAAAATCAACGGATTTTTAAAAGAAAATTAGTAGAGCTGATAGATGACTTACACAAACAAGAAGAGAGAGAAAGCTTACCGAAAAAGCAAAACAATTTCTTCCGGACTGACCAACATATTCCTAATATGCATTCAACAAAAATTAATAGTCTAAACACCAGTCCAGCGACAGAAGACCGATATGAAGAATAAAATACATGTATTGTAAAGGAAAAGAAAAATAATAAAGAGGTTTTTTGTATAAACTCGGATCCAGTTTTTCTTTTTTGACATCCTTATTTCTTACTTGTTCAACATTGATTTCAGTCTACCCTAATAATAAAAACATTACTATAACTTTGAAATTATTAATACTTAATAAGACTTAGCCATCATTTCTAAATCACCCAGGGGATTGTAATGAATTATTTGAACACTTATTGTATGGGAGGTTATTAGTGAAAGGGGTAGCCCAAGCATTTTTGAAGCCAGGTGGGGCCACTTAAACTTAGTTGAGCTAGATTTGGGCCAACCTTGAACTGAGCTTTAGCTAAACGTATCATACATATGTACGTATAGCTATTTAAAAAATTAAGCAAATTTCTAGATTACTCTTAATGTGATTTGAATGCTAATTTCAGTTGGTAAGGTCGTTTCGAATATTAAGAGTAATCTAAATTTGTTTAATTTTTTAAATAGCTATATGTATCAGGTTTTTGGAATCATTGATTTCAAATCTGCTGTCGAAAGTTATTAATTGCAGACAATCAACAATCTGACTGATCAGTATACTTATTTTTTATGTACAAAAGTTTTCACATCCGTTAAACGGGGGTTGGTAGCTTGATGTTTCACGATTTGGACATAATTCTGAAAATAGATATTACTCGCGGGAGGGAAGTAATCTACTAAATAAATTGTTATAAGCATATTTCGACCCCAATTAGCTACTTTACGGTTTGTATTGCGTAATAATGATTGCCTAATGTTACATGTAGCTGCGGTATTAGGTGGTCTGATGCTTGGTTAAGTTTGAATAATAGTGTAGTTATTACATTTTTATTATATGCAATTTTACCCGAATTCTATATTTTCCGGCGACTCAGACCATGGCATTGTAGTAGCAACAAGGCTTTATGTAATAATTAACTTTAAAAATAAATTAGACTTCCGTTGTAGTGTCACCGTCACGTGAACGCGAAGTACACGAATCAGCCGCACAAAGAAGTTAAACGACAGATCAACAACTCAAGATCGTCTTTGCAAATATACACTTTGTTGAGATGATTAGGGCATGTACCTGTTTAGACAGTGCGACCGCCCGCCCTCTGCGCACCCTTCCGTCAGCTTTGCCGCGCAGCAGGCACCATGCATGTCTGTGTGACACTTGTCCCTCGCTCGTTTGTTTGGCCAAAGCTAATGTTTGCTGCTTGTTTGTTGGGATGGAGTCCAAAAATAGAGAGTCTAATGGACGGGAACGGGTATTGTTTGCTGTCCTCGCGGATGAAAGCATAATAAACGATCTCCATTGATAGGCAAAGCCATGACAGATCTCTTGAAGAGCGACTTATTTGAACGAGACACCGCGGATGGAATAAGACACCCTTTCAGAGGTCGGTTTCTTATAAACCGATTAAGACAGAAACAGGAGCCGCTGCAACTTGCTGTTGTAACGCTGCCGAACAGGCAAAGCGTACAACATTTGCTCAAGTGTCCTAATTTATGGGATCGATTTGTAAAAGTCACTATAGAGTGGATGCTACTGATGATATTTGTAACTTGTCAATCTGTCCGGCAAAAGCGAGAATTATTACTTATACTTTTGAAGAATTGATAAATTGCATATTATTTCGTAAGAAAACGTTCGGAAACTGGTCAAACTGTTCTTATATCAGAAATACTGAAAAGTTTTGAAGACAATTTTAATTTTTTGGCAGATAAATAAAGGATCCAACACAAATTTTAACAGGAAACAAATTACTTTTCTTCTCAATATAACCATATATTAAAATAAAATCAAAAGCTAAACCAGGATTATTTTTGATCATGCATACAAGATAGAGTTTTGCTTAGTGCATGCACCATCATTTATTTGGTGCAGCAGCATCATTATATTTTGCCGAATGGTGCTACGGGACAATGCAAACTCATTACTAAATTTTCTAGAGTAATAAACTGAAATTTCTCTATCACTTAAAATTCACAACCACAAAATTATCAAGTTCAATTCACTATTGCTATAGTAAATATGTATTTATGAAATAGTGTAGTGCTATTTCACTTTTTTCACTGATTTATTGATATTGCTAAAAAACAGCTTATAGTAATGTATGTAGAACGTAGATTTGCTTTAAACAATATCACAGAGATTTTCTGAATTAGTAAGCAAATAGACTATAGCTATAATCGATGATTTATTTAAAGACATTTTAATTTTCTGGACTTTCTTTCTTCGATGTATGTTTTTTATAACTTTTTAAATCTTTAAATAACATATCATAGCGAAAAATTACTAAATTTAATAATCGAAGCATTTAAAATCTTTTCTGTTCATATGTCATTGACAAAAAACTTTGAAATAAATAAATAGAAATAGTAAATTTGACCATTAAGAAATAGTGACATTAGAGTTAGTTTGTAATGCATTTAACTTGACAATTTAGTGGTAGTAAATTTTAAGTTTAATATGTCTTAACAATTTGGTGATCTAGGCTAGTGATTATTAAAAGCTTTTATTTAACTTCACTTGTATGGATGTCCTGGAATTTTGCAATCAATATTTCACCCATTTCTACTGAAGCTATCAGGTTGAAATTTGGCACACATATTTGGTTCACGTGACAATGCACGATTCCTTAAATGCCGTCCTTTTTGATCCAATATGGCGGACTTCATAAAATGGCGATTTATAATTTTTATAGTAACTCCTATGATATGGGTATCAAATGAAAGGGCTCGATAAGCGAAACACAATAAGTAATGTGACATTATTCTAAATCCACAATCACAAAATGGCGATTTATAATTTTCATAGTAACCCCTATGGGCCTATGATATGGGTATCAAATGAAAGGGTTTGCTGAGAAGAATACGAAAAATAAAACCACTTCACTCTAAATCCACTATGGCGGACTAGTAATTTTTAAGCACTCCCATAATATGGGTATCAAATGAAAGGGCTTGCTGAGAAGACCACAAATAAACTGACGTCTGCGTTGAACCCTTCGAGGGGATGGTGTACTACTGCCCTGCTATTAATGGTAAGACTTAGCGGTGTGTCTTAACTAATATGAAACCTATAACCTAGGCAAATTTTAGCGGTGGTCAAATAATTTAAAATGGTGGAAAACAAGATGGCCGCCATACAATTTTAAAGAGTTATAACTTGGCGTAGGTTAGGGATAGTTTGGTGGTGCTCGAACAAATGTTGTAGGAACCGACAAGGGTCAACTGTTGGCTATAAAAAATTTCAAGATGGCGCTCAAAAACTTAGTTGGTCCAATCGGTCTAAAATTTTGTGTTAGTGGCCTTAAGTAGAGTCAATTCACTAGAAGGCCTCCTTATGGAAGAAATAGACTATACTGAATTAACGGGCAAACGACCAGTCAACAATGACGTTTTAAATTAAATGAACAGGTTAAGAAACATTTAGATACAATAGCATAGCGATAGCTAAAAAATAAAAAATAAATTAATGGTAAAAAAATATTTTTTAGAACAAGCTTTTATTGAAACGCTCTAAAAAGAAGAAAATAAACTTTAAATTGAATCAAACCCATCAATTTATTACATAACACAATTTATATGATATAAAAGCTTGTCGCGAGATTTACTTGTGTAAATAAAAAGTAATACAGTAATTATGTAAGTAACTTTATCTTGACATAAGTAATTCTAAGAAAAAAAGTATTATATGTTTTTTATAAAATAGGTTAATACATCTACATACATAAGTTAATCTCGCGACAAGCTTTTATATCATATAAATTGTGTATTGCAATAAATTGATTGGTTTGATTCAATGTAAAGTTGTTTTAAAAAATATTTTTTTACCATTAATTTTTTTCAACTGTCGGCCAAGATCACATGTCAGCGCCATCGCGGAGGATAAAAAGAAGTTGGAGATCAATCAGTTTCAGACGATTCTCATAAGGAGGAAGATTAAGGTTATCGACCCATGGAAGGCCGCGTAACGCAAAGCGGAGAAACCTACGCTGAACCACTTCAATTCTTCATATAAGGGCAGCCTGACAAAGCAGAAGTAGAGAGCTTTTGTGACATGAGGATTAGAGAATTCCTTGGACCATCGTTTTACTAAACCGAATGCAGAATTGGCTTTGTTTACGATGTGATTGATATGGGAGTGGAAATTAAGTTCTCTATCACAGATAACGCCTAGGTAACGTAAAGAATTGACAGAAGGAATGGGTTGTCCAGAGAGCAAATATCCACGGGGACTGGTGGGAAGACGTTTGCGGGAGTAGGTAATGGATTGGCACTTGCTAATGTTCAAATCCAAAGAATTTTTCTGGTACCTGGTAGAGAAGCTGTGGAGGTCGTCTTGAAGGAGTAGAGAGTCGGCCAGGTTAGAGATACGTTTGAACATCTTCATGTCATCGGCATATATTAGTACTTCAGAATGTTTGAGTACCAATTCGACATCGTTTATGACCAAAATGAAGATCAACGGGCCAAGGTGACTACTACCCAGCGGGACCCCAGAGTGACACGTAAAGGGGTTAGAGACCGCTGAGTTAAATCGAACCATATATTGAACTTGAAGACGATTATAATATATATATTATATATATAAGTGGCGATAACGTCGATCTCGTCGCCATTTTCCATAGCTTGAAGAGTATGTACGAGAACGAGATACGAAAACTGTTAAGTTAGTGGTTGTGGACCTACCTTTGACAAAACCGTGTTGGATTGGCGAAAGAATGGACTTACAGTGGAAGGACAAGGAATCGTAGATGATGCTCTCGAAATGTTTGGGAAAGCAGGAGAGTTTGGCAATGGAACGGTAGTTTGAAATATCACCTTTGCAACCTTTTTTGTGAATGGGGACGATGAATGAGTCCTTCCAGAAAGAGGGGAATGTACTCTCAGAAAGGGAAAGTGAGAAGAGAATAGAAAGAGGTTGGGACAGGTGTTCGGAGCATTTTTTTTTAGCAGAATGGCGGGGATACCGTCAGGCCCAGGGTTGGAATCACCTCAGAAGGAGCTGATCTTGGCAGCGAAAGAACGGAAAGAACATTTCCAATGTAATATTGATATTTTCCAGCCGATGAGAAAAATATAACTTATTGATATTGCACCATATCAATCTTTAGAAAAAATGTTACTGAAAAATATTAATTTAAAATTATTAAATGTAAAAAGAGTTAATCCGTGGCTGAGCTTCGAACTTTGAACCTGCGGATTAGCGGCTTGGCTGCTCTAGCACCGAGCCACCGCTTTACAATATGTTTTTAGAAAGTGGATTTTATATTCCGACTGGGTTTAATTAAACCTAGAACCTCCGAATTGGTAGTCTGGCATCTCTACCGCTGAGGTATCCACATACGCGCGGTATTACAGATTATGAGTAACCATGTCTTCACGTTATGTGAACTAAAATATCGAAGTAAATGATTTTGTTGACTCGATTGATAACGATGATATACTTTAGCTATATGTTTAATGTTTATTACTAAATTTATTACTAATGACCAAATATTTTAAAAAATATTTCAAATGAATGCGCTTAGTTATTATAACTAAACTGTTTTCTCAGTTTATAAGAACTCATTTATTCATTTAATCAGCAGTAGCCGTTCGACTGGTCAATATAACGATTGGCCTAATGAGATTTTATAAAAGTTAATTTGGAGCAGCCAGCGGCTAGATCAGTATGGAAAAATTGGAAAAGTGCGCCTGGAGTTGGTGTTTCATGGGTGCAGAAATTCGAGAACCATCTGAGAGACTCGACTAAGTAACTTAATTTTAATATTCATCACATACTGATAGAGTTCAGTTGCTTTGGGGTGTAAAAAACGTGCATTGGTGGTACAATTCTTGTTTCGAGCCGGGCCGGGGCGGGGCGAGCCCGAAAATGCTTATTAAGGCGCAGGGGAGCGCAAAAGTCGACGGCAAATGGTAATCAAATCTGTCTGCCATTTAATCGGTCTAATAGTCGTTAAAGGTTCGATGCTACAAAGCGTGGTCTTTGTCTGCCTACTCGGTACGCGGGTTCACCGGAAGAACCCAATCCTTCGGCGTGTAGACCAGACCACCGCCAAGCCGTCGAGGCCGCACAACGTCGCCTTTGTACTAATTTGCTGTCTCCTCAACTGCCTGATACACTCGAGGAGCAGTATCTAGATTCTAGTATCTGTCTCCCCGCGAACTCGGCTCTTTCGTAAGATACGTTGCATTATAACGCGCGATCTACCACTTTTAGGTGGTGCAGTATAGTTGCTGAGGTCGCAGAACTGCTGCTTGAGGCTAGGCGTAATGATTCGAGGGACACACGCAATCGCATTTAAATTTAAAATTTCCCGTTTTGATCGGCCACGCAATATATGGCCGGAGCGAAACTCAAAACCACTCGACGGCCCTCATTAGCGGCATGTCGCGAAGACTTCTGTAAGTGTCACTTCGCGGGCCATCTATCACCTGGTCACGCAGGTCATGAAGCGATGCCACTTCCTGGTCACTCTGTTTTCCTCTTGGCATAATTCAAATACTCTGAATGCCGTGGATTTACCCGCTTGGCATGCAGCTTGTCGTCACTTGCTAGTGGCATTCGGTTATGCTGGCAGCCCACAATAGGGTTACCACTTCATGATAACTATAGAAGATTTGCAGTTTTTTAGCTGACTGTAAAAGTAAGACTATCCTATTTGTACCTATGAAATATAATACCTGCTTTGATATTTTTGCTAGAAAGAGTATTTTATGCTCCCAAACATGCAATAAGCATCTATTTTTCCAAAAACCAGTTAAATACATACATATGTACATGGTAAAAACCCAATTTTCTACCCCTTTGTCGGATTCAACCAATTTCCAAACATAGCTGACATATTGTCATGGAAAATTTGTTAGCCAAGTTTAATCAAAATCGATTAAAAAATAACGGTATACATGGAAATAAATTAACATATATGTATATTGAAGTGACCCCCCCAAACTCCCCAATTAATATGACCTAGATACCAAATTAATGAATGCGTACGCAAAGTTGGATCAAAATCCTTTAGAAATGCTGCAGTTATCACGGTGTCAGCGTACGATTCATGACTTCTAGAATATCGGCCCAGTTCATTTTTAAATCAATCAATTACCATCTGATTTTGGATTTTAGTGAGGTGCTAGTTCAAGGTAAGTTTCAATCTTGTAACAGTTTATACATAGCTGAAATATGCAAAACTCGTACCGGGATCAAAGTAGGCAATTATTGAAACTACATATTAATGGGCTTAATTAATTAGTAAACTAAACTTAACCTATAAAGTAAATAAAAATCGATAGACACGTAGATCTTAAATTTACATTCCCGAAACTCAGAAATTTTACTTTAATAACATCAAAATCAGATCAGTACTTTCTTGTACATATTAGCTGTGTTCCATTGGGCTGTGTAAAGTACTCCCGAGTACTTTCTCTATGGAACGCTACTTTGATCGTCAGGAGTAAAATATAAATTCAAATTTTGACATTTCATCGTATTATATTTGTTGCTTTGATTGTGCCTTATTTATTAAAATGGAAATATTTATATATAAATATGTTTTGCTGCCTAAACTACTTAAATTTTATTATTTGAATCCTTGTGATAACTCCAGAATAGCTAAAGCTGCAACGAAAAATGAGGAAAAGCTTTCATTTCCATGCAAACCTAGTACAAAAACCACCATCCACCTGGCGGGAAAATGTGGCGTAACTACTCAGAACTTCTGCTCGCCAACTAGAGCTAGAGTAGTTCAGCGTAGCCAGAAGTACTTGGGAGTATTTTACACAGCCCAATGGAACACAGCTATTATCTAAAGCAGACAGTTTTTTTTTTATAATATCAGTTTTGAAACATTATTACATTATTTTGATTAAAATATTTACATTTTATTGAAAAAGAGAAAGATTGTTTATAAACAAATATTTTAAAATCTACTATTTCAGTAGGAAATCTACATATTATTTTTCAGCATCCAGTCTATGACTACATTTTTAATCAGTGGTGGCAACCCGCAAATAGTCATTGTGAACTCGGCCGTGCGCGACTGATTAAAGTGCTTCTCACTGTTCAGCGCGTCAAGGAGGTACAGGCTGAGCAGTGCTGATTTATCGCTTTATTGAATTTTTATTAAGTGACTTAATTAGTGCCATTAAATTGTTGCCCCTTTACATTTGAGCCCAGTCACCGGACCGCGCCGCCGGGATGGGAATATTCGCGACACAGCGCAATTAAGTCGCTCACACACTCGATCTATTCGAGGGCGAGTGAATGACGTGTGACGATGACGAGCGACGGCGACTGGCGCTCGCCTCTTGTTCTGAACTGTTTACAAAACTCTCAATGCTCATGAAGAGCGGGAAGGAGTAGAGAGGTTGAGCCGAGGAAATATGGATGCCTGCGATTTAATTGGGATCTAAATTCCAAATATTTACGCAGGTCCGAAGCATTTTGGAATGACCGCAGGGAATTTCTTGAGTTGCTAATGGGCGTGGGAGATGATTCTTTTATTATGGCACTCGCCAGGAATTAATTGATACCATAAAGTAACAATCGCAAGGTCACTAGATTATTTTGTTGGAAAATTGAAGACGTCTTTATTTCTGGATTCAAAGTCACTCAATGTTTTACTAAACATTAAATAATTAGCGTTAGATTTATTTTGAAGCCATATCATATTTGCAAAATCAAAAACATTTGCTCAAAAAATTCTGAAAAAATTCAAGTGCATTTATTGAATGATTTTAAGAACTTTTTATTATTAACAATTTTTCGTAAAAGTGCATCATTTTTCAGTAAAAAATTCATGAATGTTTTCGCGAAAACTTTGCAGTTTAAGCGCCATTTTGAATATATTAAGGCGTGAAATCGATCTCCAAACGGCATATTATTAAAGTTCAAACATTTACTCCACCGCTTAGTGGGTTTCCAGGGTCATTGCAGACGGGAAACCCCTTCAAAATTCGATTTAAAAAAAAATGAAGTGCGAAAAAACATGTTTTTTTTGCTTTAAACTACTTTTTTCTATAATTAACAAGTTTTTGGAGAAATTTTATGGGCACTATCAGAAAGCGCACATCTCAAGCTATAAAAAGATGCCCCACTCTAATTTTTCAGACGCAAATAGTATTAGTTATGAGCCGCTAAAGAGCGGTGTACCCATCGTGCCATTCTCGTCCGAAACGGGTTAAGTAGTTTAAACTGTGTAAATAGTATGCTGGTCTAATTGAAATTCCTCCAAAATTTTACTTGACGTTAAAAAGAGGACGTTTGCGGTAATAATTTTCAAAAATGCCTTAAAAAATGCTTGGTTTGGTTCTGCTAGTAATAAAGATTCTGTAGCGTATTATAGCGAGCACCGCAGTTTATACATGTACATATTTCAATGCCTAATTTTACGTGTCTATTATAGAATTTTGTTTCCACAACATGAATTAAAGCTTCCATTTTCATTAAAAGATCCTTTGTAGAACCAACGCGCACCGTACAAAAGAAATAACAACTCATTTCCTATATGCGGTGCTAGGCTCAGTGCGATGGTTGGTGCGAAGGGCGATGCAAGGTGCGGTGCATTGTTGTGGATCATTATAGTGAGTCAATTTATGATCGCACACCGAGCCTAGTGCAGTGCGATGTGCAGTGCTTGGTGCGGTGTGCCGTTTTGGATATACGGAAGATTCATGTATAAGATGGTGTGGATGTGATTGAACCTGACGCTCCTGAATCCCTATAAAACACCCGAGTAATGTCATGTAAATTGACCAGTTTCATTGGACCATTTCGAAAAGTGGTGTCATATAAAATTGATTTGACAAAATCTGAAGTTTAGAACAACCACAAATTAGTCATGAAGTAAACTTCATTGAACTGGATTAAATTATGTCACTTTGGACTCTTATTGTTTAAAAATTGTCTAGATTCCGAACGAATTTGATTTCTTCGGAATCGAGAATAGAGCTTTGATAAAAAATAGTGATCACCTATTTGGTCTGGCTGAGTAGTTTCCAGTTTCCAATAATTTCAGGGTAGACTAGTTTAAAGTTTACTAGTTAGAAATAACTGTAGTCCTATTTTAAAATAAATGCTTTCATTGGAACAAGCTTCGAGAAATCTGAAACACCTATTATTTTTCTGAAAGTTTCTGCAAATAACTTTTATTCTTTCCCGATAAATCACATATTGCCGTTATTACTTTATTATTTTTAATTAATTAATAATTATATATATCTATCTATACATACTTTAGAAAAGCGTTTGAGAGAATCTTACATTCGATTATAAAATTCGAGAATATGGGTTTCCCATCGTTCTTCTTAAACTGGGTTCGCTCCGGTTGTCTTCAGTGGAGCCACTTCTAGGGAAATCTTAGCTACCTCCGGTGTCCCTCAGGGTAGTCATCTGGGTCGTCTTCTTTTTATTTTACCTATTGATGACATCTCATGCCTTCTAAAGCGATGCAACGACACAAAAATATTTCGATATACTAAGAATACAGACAATTGTCATTTGGTTCAAGGGGAACTAAATATTTTCTATTTCTGGGTGTGTTCACAAAAACTTGGTACTTAATGTTGACAAGTGTGAGGTCATCTCTTTCTATCGCGGACGCAATCCTCTCCTTGATTATAGCCTATCGGGGTTTTTTTCAATTTCAATTTATTTCAATTCAACCTTAAAAGTATATTCAACTAGCTGGCCCGCATCCGGCGTTGCGCGGGCATCCCGGTCTTTTTTCGCTTTCTACCAATTTTCGTGCCGATCGGTTAAACGGTTTAGAAGTTGATGTACTACAGCGCCATCTAGTGGCGAGCTATAGCAAAGTCAATAGCGCTAAAGTATTCACCGTGTTCATGTATTTATGTATACCAATTTTCATGACGATCGGTTGAACGGTATAGAAGTTGATGTACTGCAGCGCCATCTATTGGCGAGCTATAACAAAATGAATAGGGCTAAAATATTCACCATGTTGAAATACCTGCATATACCAATTTGCATGACGATCGGTTAAACGTTATAGAAGTTGATGTATTGCAGCGCCATCTAGTGGCTCACTTACTGGGTCCGATTGTGAATCTAAATAATACATGGTGCCATTCAAACACACACAAAAAATTTCATCACAATCGGTTTAGCCGTTTAGAAGGAGTTCAGTGACATACACACGTACAGAAGAATTATATATATAAGATAGGAATTATACAATTTAGTGCTAGAATCCAAAATTCATTCAACTATACTATTACTAGGATTGTATTAACAAATAAATGTTCATAAAAGTTTATATAGATGTTGGGGAAAATCTATTTTTGAAAACCCAATGATAAAACTAAGGCTATTGTTACATGCTACGGCAGCTGCGGACAACAAATAATCCTGCGTCAATTAAACTTATGCTAAGATCTACATAATTTTTTAATTAGAACGTTTTCGGACCAGGAACATCTTGAGAAAAATTTGTCCGTAATGCGTTTTAATTTATCATTGATGAATTCTAAATTAGCCCTTTCGTGCAATTTAGTGGTGGAGAAGTGCCATGGCAGGTTTAGCATCATTTTTAAAATTTTGTTTTGGGCAACTTGAATTTAATTTATGTGTGTTTTAGCACATTCATACGACACGGGCGCTCCGTATAACATAAGGGCTTGAAATATCACTTTATGAATTATTAGCTTATTTTCCAGGCTCAGAGTGGATCTCCTGTTTATAAAAGGGTACAGTGTTTTTATCAGTAAATTTGTCTTATAGATAACCGATGTTATATGTTTATTAAAGGTTAAAGTTCTATCCAAGGTGATGCCTAAATATTTGATATGATCAGTCCATGCAATAGGGGAACCATTTAAGCTCAGGTTGCTATTGGGAAAATTGCGTGGACTTCGCTTGCGAGTGAAGAACATACATTGCGTTTTGTTCGGATTTAGCTTAATTTTCCATTTATAAAAATAATCTTGCAGCTTTTCAAGTCCATGTTGGAGGCCTGGAGCAAATGTACGACGCGGTATTGTGCGAGCAAAAAATTGCTGTGTCATCTGCAAAAATTGAGGAGAAACAATTTGAGATTTCTGGAAAATCGGCGGTATAAATGTTATATAAACTTGGGGGCAATACCGATCCTTGGGGAACACCTGCAGTAATGCGCAGTTCAGTGGAAGTAGTATTTCCAATGTAAACTTTAAAAGAACGATTGTACAAGACATTTTTAATTATTAAAACGAGTGCAGGGGGAAACCAAAGTTTATCATCGGGGTGTATTCTTCGACGCACGAATTCTGTCCTTGACTTAGGTGTTGTGCTTGATAGTAGATAAACTTGACTTTGTTGATCACATCTACTCTATAGTTGTGAGGGCCTGTTCTGTATTATAATAGAATTTGTTTAGAGATGGTCACGTGAGCTCTCCTGCATTTCTATATACATATAAGCAATTATACTTTTCTCTTGTGAGACCTATTCTCGAGTATGCGAGCCATGTTTGGTCCCCCACTACTTACTAGGTTCACATTAATAATATTGAATCGGTCCAACGCAAATTTGACTTAAAAGATCTGCCTTGGGTTTCTCTCCCTCCATACAAGAAAAGAACCTTTACTCTTGTTCAATATGCATTCGTTGCATTAACGCCGAGACGTTGTAGATATTGTATTTGTGCATCGGGTTATGACTAATAATATTGACTCACAATTTCTCAAGACTAAATTCATGTTAAGGGCTCACCGTCGCAGCTTTAGAAATTGCAATCTTTTTGAAACTAAGCGTAGCAGAACAAATTATGGTGTATTTGAGCCTATTAATCGCATGTGCAGTGGCGGATTTACCAGGAAGCAAAGGAAGCAATGGCTTGGGGCCCCGCTTGGACAGGGGCCCCAAAAATTAAAAATTTTTGAAAACACATTCGGAAATTTGAAAAAAAAAATAGAAAATGCAAAGCGCATTGAAACGCGTCAAAAATTATTTACGCTCATCGATGTGCCAAGAAAAAGTAAGTGATTTAGGCTTACTGTTTATCGAAAAAGACAAGCTTCAAAAACTTGACTTTGATGATGTCATTCAACAATTTGCGACTGAGAAAAGTAGAAAAAAGTTGTAATTTAATTAGTAAATTATAATTAACGGGTTATTTATTATTTTAAAAAAGCTTAAACTATAAGCTGATGATATAAGAAATGCAGTCATAACAACTTTCAAATGCTTCTGCTGAAAAACAATGTTTTGCAATTGCCCTATTTATCGATCACCACAGGTGGGAAACAAGAATTGGGAATTGCTGTTTCCCTCAATGTTTATAATTATGATATTAAGATTGCTCGTAAGAGGTGATAGCAGTGATTTGAATTACTTTTGAAAAAAAAAATAGTAATTACGAAATAGTGAGAAATCATCAATGAGAAATATAATTTATTTTATCAAAACACAAAAATCTTATGAAGAAACTAACATTAAATTCTGATCGAATAACTTTAGGCATAGTAAAATGCAAATGACTGATTCTTCATTCCTATTACTGCATCTTTAACTGCCTTTGTAGTTTTTCGTTTTGCTTTCTTATAATAACTTGTAGAATCTCAGCTCTTACTTCGAGTCTTTCCGTCTGTGTAAAATTTTCCATATGTTGCAGAAGACTTCTAAAGAACTGGAGGTCGGAATATTCCTTAACGTCTCGCTGAAATTCCTTCTCCAATAAATCTAATTTTCTATTTTCAAGCTCCAGAAGGTCCACTTTAAGGTCACCAGTGGTTCTTTTCTTTTTCTTCGGAGGTTCTTCTATATGAAGGTTGTTATCGTACTCGTAGATTGATTCTGCTGTTGTACCTGTTGCCGATCCTGCTATAGCTTCGAAATTCATTGTTTCACTGTATTGGGTGTTCTCGTTAAATTTCGGGGGGGGAGATGAACGATTCGGGGCCATGAAATCCTTAACAAATAACATCGCATCGTAATGTCTCCATTTTGGACGATATGTTCCATCATTAGTTAAGTGCTTTTTGTACTCTTTTCGAAAGTGATCTTTCAGATTCTTCCATTTCTTTCTTACAAGGTGAGCTTTAAAAAAAAAGAAAAATGTGCTAATTGTACTACTACTTTATAAAATATTTTTTAAGTGCAAGATAAATAGATTTAATGCGTTCAAACAATGAAGGTGCAATAAAATTATAAAAATCCTCAAAAATTAAAAAGAATAAGATGCAATTCGAATTATTTATTTATATCTGAACCATAATAATGCTAAATTTCAAATCATTATAGATAGTGCCATTTCGCTCTGGAAACACCTGATAGACAGACAGACGGACATTTAAATTTTACTACGTTGCAATCGTTGACTTAGGAAAAGAACAAAAGCAGACTAAATGAAACCCTTCCCCACAATATTAAATTATAAAATTTTAAATAGGTAAACAATTATAATTTTATTTTCGTTCTTAAAAGCCGTAATATGTTACTTTGTAAGCAATCCCATTTGTAATGAATATAAATTAGTCATAAACCATTCCACAAGCTTGAAAAAATTAAAACATTTGATTGATCCTCATAAGTTGATTAATGAAAAAAAAAGTTTTACTCAATTGCGCTTTATTTGGTGAATAAAAAATATTTATTTCAATTCTCATTATTTAATTACAGGAAACTATATTTAAGGGATTCTGTACTTGAGATATTTTCAAAAAGTTGATTGTTTGTTATTGAGTTATTGTTGGAAAGAGAGACAAAGAAATTTGAGAAAAATCCATTCAAAATAACAATTTTATTCCCTATTTTTCTATCACTATCACCCCAATATTAAAGGACGTATTTACTACTAAGGTGTAACAACTTTCTCTCAAATCTAAGCACCAAACATCAGATTTATGTAATCTCATAAAAGTTATTACAGCAACGTTGCTATCACAATACGAGTACACATACAAATTTTGGGTGAATTTCGACTGTGTTAATTATAATAATATATAATATAATTATAAGCCTCTTTCTGCTAACTATAACTCTGATGTAAAAAGGTGTCCACAGGTAATTTGTAGATTAATAATTTTCGAGATAAAATTGTTTTTCAAAATTGTTTGTTCAATATATTATGTTCTATTTCTGCAAAAAATTGCTAATTTTTATTCTGACATTGGCAAGTGTCCTCGCCTATCTTGTAGAGAATTAAATTCCGCACAAAATTGATCATTACCATTTTTCCGTAACTGCAATATTTTTTGAATTATTTGCGAAATAAAAGTAGTGAAATTTGACAGTTTTATTTCATAAATATTCTGTTAAAGTTAATGAGTACGTTGCAAAAACCTGAAATACCATCATGTGAACAGTTTTGCCCGTCACTGTATATAAAATCAAAAGTTTGTTTGTTTGTTGCTCAATCACGCCTAAACGCTTAGTCCGATCATTTTAATTTTTTGAGTGAAGACATTACATATTCCGACCTAACACATAGGCTACTTTTTATTCGGGGATTTCAAAATGGCGGATCCAAGATAGCGACCAAAAATTGTAAATATCAAGAGATTGCCATGAAAATTTGTATTTGGGGGTTTTCGGAGCTCCTGATTGGGAATCTACGGTCGAAGTTTGGAAATTAAAGATGGCGGATCCAATATGACGCACAACAATTTTTGAACTGCAACGAATTTAATTGAAAATAGGTACTACACGTATCTTGAGGCCACTAATTTCGAATCTACCAACAAAATTTGGAAATTCAAAATAGCGAGCCCACTATACTCAATGCTACTCAATCACGTCTTAACGCTTGGTTCGATCATTTTCAGTTTTTAAGCGAAGGCATTACATATTCCGACATACATATTGTATATAGGCTACTTTTAATTCACGGCCAAAAATTGTACATTTCAAGGAATTCCGACGAAAATTGGTATCTGGGAATTTTTGAAGATCCTGATTGCGAATATACTTTCGAAACTTAAAAATTCAAGATGGCGGATCAAATATGACAACAAAAAATTTCCAAAGTTCAACGAATTTAAGTGAAATTTTTTTCCAAGGGTACTTTGAAGCCACTAAATTCGAATCTATTATCAGAATTTGGAAACTCAAAATGGCGGATCCAATATGGCGACTGAATTTTTGGGAATAAAAAGAATTTTCATGTCAATTAGTGCAGAGCAAAATCGGTGGCACTAACCTTACAAGGTGCCGGATTTTTGAAGGTCCTGATTTCGAATATACTTTTGAAACTTAAAAATTCAAGATGGAGGATCAAATATGACAACCAAAATTTGTGAATTTCAACGAATTTAAGTGAAAATTAATATCAAGGATACTTTGAGGCTACTAAATTCGAATCTATTATCAGAATTTGGAGTTTCAAAATGGCGGACCCAATATGGCCCAATCATTTATTAAATATTCACAAGTGTAACAAAACATATTGGCAGACTATATTTTTTATAAGAATAGGCTATCAACGTAAGATTTGCAGTTTTAATGTTTTCAATAAGGCAACGATGAAATATTGAACAAAAATTAATAGCCTTATTCATTTAATTAACACTTAACAATGGGAATATATAAGTATAAAATATATTTTGAGCCCTTCTGACATGGACCGTGGTACAAAATGCGTTTTGGATGGACCACATCCAAAGATTTTAGTAACACTCCTAAACTTTATAATCTGAATATTGAGCATTTTTGAAGTATCTTACTAACAATAAGTAGTATTTATGATATACCGGATGAAACCTGGTTACTCAGCTACATAGTTTTATTTTATAATTATAGTAAAATAACATTTTTATTATTTGTTAATGCATAATTCTTTAAAATAACCACGCAATTTAATTAGTTTCCGGAAAGCATTGTCGTGTTATAATTACGATTAAGCGAGAAGAGAGGCAGAGAGAGACATCCCGCCTCTCTTAAAAGAGAGAGTAAAAATAGTAGTGCGTATAGTTAGTCTTAAGCTTAAGTCCTATTTTGTTCCCTTGTGATATTTTAGTAGTTTGTATGTATGAGTTGACTCTACTTACACGCTGTGTCGCAGGCGGCGGCAACGTCTTCCCACAAACTGTCCACGACGTCTTTCAGCTTCAAATCGCACCGCTGATCTTGCCATAAAAGAGGTCTTCTGTGAACTTCCGCGATGCATTTAGCCGTGTCAATACCGTTTACCTCATTAATCCGCCGCTGCATCTTAAAACGCAAACGCTCTGAAAAGCCGCCCGAGCAAAACTGAACCCCGCAGCGGTCGAAGCTGCTCGCTAGCCGCTTTATCTCTCACGTTTTCCGAGCCGTGTACCGCAGCTGTCTTCCGTCTGCCGCCGTCTAGCGCTAACTCGCGGGGTGCGACTGCGTCTTGCCGTGTTGGGCGGCGGCACATTCACAAAAATGCTGCGAGTGCCCGACGGAGCCCCGCACACAAGTTCAGCCGCTAGCCGCAAACCCGCCGGGAGCTCGTCGAGGGCCGCATACACGCGCGGTTTTCGGCGCCGCGCCGCTTGGCAACGTAACCAGCGGCGGGCTGGCAACTGCCAACCGAACCGACAAAGCTCCGCGGCCGGCGGTATTTTAAGCGTAGGAATAGAAAGAATTAAGAGGAGCCGGCGAGACCCGAAATTATATTGCGTGACGCGACGCTGACTCTAGCGTTGCCTCGCCGGCCGTGGAGGGTTGTCTGCCTGCTAAGATTTGTGCACAGCCGAGGTAGACGCTACAGAGCACGAACTATTAAATGAAGGAAAGTGTAAATTCGAATTTACAGACATCAATATGTACATACGAGTACAACCTTTAATCTTTCTTCAGATACGCGTGTTACTCTTTTATCGTAAATACGTTATTGATTTAGAAGTGTTTGACCTGGAAAAAAAATAATAGAATTATTTATTCCTAGACATAGGCGGATGTGCACATTTTTAGGGCACCATACAGCAGGGTGTAACGAACGTTGCCCTTCCGTCTGTCCGTCTGTTCGTCTATCAGAAGCTTCTCACTTTTAAACGAAATGAGATATTGAATTGAAATTTTCAGATAATTACGTAAATCCTTGTCCCAAAGACAAAAATCGTATTTAAAGTATGTAGACTATTAACCCGATTCAGTTATCGTGGGTCGCTGAAAATCGGAGTCATTTTTGGTTTGTCTCGTTTCTCAGAATCCAAATAAGAAAGAAATACATATCTCTTCAACTGTCAACAGCGACCCATGATAACT
The DNA here is from genome assembly GCA_951509405.1 of Machimus rusticus. NCBI lineage: Eukaryota > Metazoa > Arthropoda > Insecta > Diptera > Asilidae > Machimus > Machimus rusticus. The sequence continues at coordinate 48,919,366 of OX608051.1, read as the reverse complement.
TTTAACTGTGTTGTCAAACCGTTTTAAGTGACGAGGTATGTTTTTAATTTCTTATAAAATTTATGAATATTTTCGGAAGATGGGCATTTTTTAGAGTCAGACTTTCATTTTTCATTTTTTATAACACTCATCGTGTATCTGAGGAGTTTTCGAGATAGTACTTCGTCGACGTAATGATACTTGAACATATTTTTTATCTTTTGTTTCATAATTTTTTATTAATATTAATTACTAGCAAATGCCCGCGTTTTCGTTCGTTTTTAGGAAATTTTTTTACACCTTGGGTTACATTATTGTAGTTTTAGTAAGGACGTCTATTTTTTTTTTAAATATAATATAGCCTATGTCACCCGGGGACAGTTTCGGAGCCTATTCAACGCAAACAAACAAACAAACAATCAAATCTTTTCTCTTTATAATATTGGTATAGATATAATAATATACTTATTTATTTCTTAAACCTTAATTTTCTCTTTGAAAAAATATACTATTTGGCACCATTAACTTAAGCATTTCTTTTATTGTCATCAAATCCGTATTTTTTGTCGAAAAAGTACAGAGCTTAATTATGCAATTTGAATTTTTCTAATTTCTCAATTTGTTGAGAAGTTATGAATTTTTTAGTCGATGCTTGCAGTTGTGGAAGGTGTGTTTACGACAAAAAAGAAAATATTAAATAATTTTTTATTGCAATTTCAGTAGTGTGCCTTTAAAGTAAAAGGATTCAAGAAACTTATTTTTGTTACCAGGCTCATTACAAAAACGGTTTTAAGTGAGAAATGGTAAGCTATGTACAATATTACTCATACCCTGTACTTGCACAACAAACTGAAAGGGCTATTTAAACAATAAGAAAAAAGGAGTAAGTAATTTTACACGGTCTATTTAAACGATTTTGAAACAATACGGTTCACCAATATATTTTTTTACACGAATTTTTTATTCTAGCACGAATTCCAAACAAAATTTTTTTAATTCTACTTTTGTCAGTGTAATCAGAAGTTGGTCGGCTTATGCCCACACACACATATGTTAGTAAATTGGTCTATTCTATGGCTTGTTTACTTTGTGTTCCTGAAGTTACGGAGAATACTTGAATTATATTGTCATTATAAAGAAAAAATTATAATAATAAAGAAGTCGAAGATGAAGTTCAATAAAATCCGACAGTTGTGCTCGATATATCTATTGATGGTAGCATTTTTGACCCAGTCCGTAATAAACGTGCACGCTTGCTATCAAGTAGCGATGCATAGTTGCGAAATTGATTTTTATTCCTTATTTAAATTTAAATTTTTATATTTTGTATGTACTTATGGACTGAATCTTCACTGCACACTAATTTTAATTTCTTTTTGTGATAAAACTCAATTGTGTTTGTTTTATAAATATGTAATATGGATTTCATTATTACTTTTTTTGCACGGTTTTTTGGGAAACTATTTAAATTTTTTTCATCTTACCCGATTTTTTAAAGTTGTGGAACATATCCCCAAATTTACTAGGTATATGTCGCACGTATTTTTTTACACGATATTTTAATGCACGGTTTTCTGAGGAACGTATCTACCGTGTAAAAAAAGAGTTTTTCTTTAAAATAACGAATGAACATTTTGAAATGTCGATAACTAAATTAAGATACTTTCTGATCATGGCAAAAATATATTTATTTTTGATTTGAGTGCGAGTTGTTGCGAGTGCGAGAGTTGAGTTATCTACTATTACAAATTATAAAGTTTCTTGGAGTTAATATCGGAGTATTGTTCAAGGAGTCTAACTGATCTTTACTTCGAAAATCTCAATTCAATTCATCTCTTATTCAAGATTTCTCCTCCTTCTATATTATGTAGTAATTTAATACTATTTGAGTTTATATTATTTTTATTTTCACATTATGTAAAAACACTGTAGATGTAGCAAGCACTACCGTTTTTCGCAGTAACTGTATGGCGTATGTGCCATGTTTTCTTTCAGGGACTTCCTCTTTCGTTAGCTAAGGCGAGGCAGCGGCATGTACATACAAAATAATCGTAAAAATTGCCTGTTGATAATGACTTTAAAACAACAAGTTGGGTACCGCACATGCACATGAGCTTCTATTAGGAAGAATTGACAATTTTGCGTTGCATAATAACGCAGCGAAATTAAAATTGCGTTTTTTGCGGGACAGTGCGTTTTACACAAAGTCGTACGGCATCGGCAGTTTGAATATTCAAAGAATTCTGCGTCGTAAACAAAACTTGCCAGCAATTTAAAAGTAAAAGCTGGGCCTGGCTCGGCGCATGTTAATTCTGTTTCGGATTCCAGAGCCGGTTCATTTCTCGAAATTAATATTTATGCAGATAGGTAAACCGCGAGATCGCTTCGCGCAGGCAGGGGACGTTGCGAAGTACTTTACACGCAGCTCATGCTGCCCGCCACCGTGCCTGCCGCGGTCGTCGTCTGGATCTTCTTCGCCGATGTTGCGTATCTTTTATTCATTGAGTGCCAATGGGCGATTCAAAAGGAAGTCGCGGGCATTGTGAGTCCGCGTATGACTAATGGGCTTGGTCGCGGCGCGGCGCAGTGTCCCTTGGAGAAGCCGAAGCTACCCCGTTACCTTGCCCTCTGCAGCGGACAGCGATTAATTCTATTCACTCGATACGTGTTACCTGTCCGCAATCAATCAGTCATCAGCTGAGTCAAGCACTCACGTCCTTAGGCATTTATGAGCTATTCTTGCCGAGAATTTTTAATGTTTCTGGGAACCTGCGCGGTGGTTCTGGCGCGGCTAGAAAAGCCCCATTTCGACTTCCTCATCGCTCGGGGTATTGTTCCCGTTGAGGGCAGTCGCCTCATCGTCTGTCTTTTAGTTTCAAGGCGCTAGTTGCAATGAGGCAAACGTGCGAAAATCGCTGCACTTGCACCAGTGCGCCAGGAGGCCTTATCTAGGGTCCGACAACTGAATTTCGCCTGCTCCCGACTTCTTGGCTCGAATGGAAGACGTTTTCCAATCTAATTAACTGGACTTGACTCATGACTGGTTAATGCTTGAAATTTCTCACTGAATAGGTTTACTAATGAGTTTTGAATGCACTGGTACCGGCCCGATGGCAACCTTTGTGTACGCCAGCGTCACGTATCGCACCTTCATGTTTTTGGGATGAATCACGCACGGACGCAGTGCATTCACCGGTGCGCAGCCATGCAGTTACGGACGGTTGTCACCTGTTAATTAGTGTTTGATCACGTGTAACAGCCTTTAAAGGTAGCGTCGGAGTTTCGAGTTTTCGCTGTTCTCATCTTGTCCGGGTTATTGTTGTCCCAGCTCAAGAGGTTCGCCAGTCAGATTCGCGAATTGAAAGGTTGGTCGTATCTGAGTTCGATCGAAAACATTTCGTTAAGTCATCATGACGAGTAAGGCGCGGATTAAGATATTGAAGTCGCATTTTTAACTCTTCTGGATGGCGTGCCTGTAGGCGAGTGGAGAAGCAATTAAATTGCGTAAATTTCCTATAGCATTAGGCGTTTTCAATTTATGAGGGATTACTTTGAATACCTATGCTGCTTCAATTAAAACCTCTAACAATTTTGTTAAAGTTGATTTTATTACAAATCTCTACATTAAAGTTCCCATTAATTTTTAGTCTATGCAATATTATGGTTTGCACAAATAATTTTCTTTGTTTGGATTTCGGGATGTTGAGCACGACAATTTAAATAAAATTCAAACTGCTTTCATGACTTTCGATTACAGGGCATCTTCCTTTTCTCTTTTCTAGTTTATAATAACTAAATTGTATTATAATTAATATTGTACACTAAGGGTCTAATTTTTGTTTTCTTACGAAATTCATTTTTGCATGATTTTTAACGCTTTTGAAGCGAACGCTGGTTCCTAAATTTATAAATTTTCAATCATGACACCTCATACTCATATGTAGCTGTTAAAATGTTATTGATGTAGGAGGGAAAAAAAATTCGCTATCATACGAACTCGGTTTCGAACGAAAATGAGAGAGGGAAATAATTGTATTTACCACCTAAAGCTCACATTATTCGTATTCGCTGTACCCGAATTCCATAGCAACCTAACGTATAGTAGATATGTTATTTAGGTATGTATCAGGATAAAAATAGTCCTTGTTCTTGCTTTTGGCTATGATGCCAATATTATGCCAATCTATTGAGCTGTTGAGACGTGCTAATAGAACAAACAAATAAAGTCACTTTCGCATTTGTAATATCAGTAAGGCCCCTTTAAAACAATTTTCGCTTTCTGTGTATGCACTTTTATTACCGTATACATATGTGTAAAATATGTATATATCATTCCGATGGTTTTCTACCTTTTAGAAGTTATGGAGGTATTGCCTTCTTAAAATTTCTTAAAATCCTGATCGCTGTAAGCTTTGCAAGACGAATTGATGAATTACTGTTTTGACTGCAAAATAAAGTTCTTGAGCGCAGTAGTGGTCTTATATAGAAGCAATAAAGAGGGCTAAAAATTAGCCGCCAAGAACTTTCCGAGACCTTAAAAGATTTTGCGGTCTTCCTGAACTGCATAAACTCCGCTGCCCATATGATCTCTCCCCTATTCACAATAGGCTGATGAAAGAATTGGAGCAGGCTCTGGCTAGAATCGGAATCAGAATCAAACTGATCGGTGGATCAAACACGTCCGCCGCTTAGGGCTAATTCTGGAGTTAATTTGGTGCGGTGCTTACCCCTGCGCCGCGTTCGCCGTGCCTGTTGATCTGATAAATTCTGCTCCATGTCCGATAGCCTGCGAGACAATGAAACAATTTCGTGGTGGCTTGCGGCGTATTCAGGGTTATCGGCTGCCAACCTTATTTATGCTGATGGAAAGAACTCTCAAGCTTGACTTTCTGGTTGGCTGGCTTGACTCTGAGAGTGCCCCGTAAAAAACTGAACGGCAATCAGCCACCATAGACACAACAATGGACCGGCGAGTTTTGTTTTCTTTACAATCTGCGAACCGCAGGTTTTTCAGCCCAGTTCCTTCTATGGCGGAGCAGTGTCGATTTCGTTGGCTTGAGCTTGAGGCTAGACGTCTAATCTCAAGGATTTAGAAGAAAAAGTGGACGACGGGAAGTTATCTTAGAACGCTTTAGGCAGGTGGTAGAGCGAGCTCAAGTAAGATCCGACGCAAGCTTGACTGCCTTAATTTTTCAAATCTGCTTGAAATGAGGAGAGGAGAAAAAAAAGCATAGCCAGCAGATGAAATAGCCTCGAAGGCTTATTACCTCCGCTCGGTCAGTCCTATTCGGGCGTCGCAGTTTTTGTCTTGCGATGATTAATTGCTGCTCAGTGTTCTGCTACATGACTCTGCACTCCTCAAGTGCATCCGCGGTTTTTGGCAGATCCTGATGCTCAGTTGCTCAACCATTTTTTATCAGCCCTCCTTTTTTATCTAAGGCAATCTGTGGCTCTCCATGAAATTTACATATCATTTCAAACGATATGGGGCAAGCAGTAGAATGATTTGATTAACTTTAGGTGTAATTTCTCATTTTGTGGTGGAGCCATTGTGCATTCCATTAATATACGGGAGGGGTACAACTCTGGTATTCTATTTATATACGGGAGGGGTACAACTCTGCCTTAAACTAATGCTCGATGATGTCACACATCTTTACAATTATTAAGAATGTAAAAGATAGCTCTCCTTAAAATTGTAGGTGCGCAGAAATTATGATATTTTTTCAAAACCTTACACGAACTTTATATGTAATGTATATGAATATGTCGCCAATCGTTTCAATTATAAAACTTTATTACTAGTTTACAATACGATTTTTCCCATTTTAACATAAGACTTATATATTCAGAACATTATGTATACGAAATAAATTATAGTCTATTTACTTTTGCGAATGTTAAATGTTTTATTGACAATTTAGTAACCAACTGGGAAAAGCAATTGTTTTTTTTTTTTTTTAATTTAATACTGACTTATGACCAGAGTTGTAAAAGATTGCATTCTTTTCGGCAAATAATTCTTTTGATTTATGTGGAAAGTATTTTAATTCATTGACTTGACTTCGATACTGGGATTTACAGAAACCTAATCGCCATTCATTTTGAAGTCATGAATGGTGCAGTCATTTCAACAAATCAAAAGCTTGAAGTCATGAGAATGCAAAATCTTGTGATTTACTCCATTCTTTGAAGTCCCTTGTAAGCCATTTTCAGTCAATTGAATTCATTACGAGTTTTGCGTCGGGGGTCAAAAAAGGCCTTCATCTCACTAAATAAAAAAGCTATGATTCAAATATTCATATACTTATAACATATTTGTTATACTATTAATTATAAATAGTAAAAGTATTTCTAAAATATAATACTCCCTTACCTTCTTCAGCAGCAGTCGTGCGGTTATTTTCGTTTGCTGGAATGATTTATACTCTTCGACGTGGAGCACTTTCAGACTCAAATTTTGAAAAACTTTTACTATTAACAATTAATAATAACATAAAGATATGAATATTTGAATCATAGCTGTTTTATTTAGTGAGACAAAGGCCTTTTTTAACCCCCGACGCAAAACTCTTAATGAATTCAGTTGACTGAAAATAACTTACATGGGACTTCAAAGAATGGAGTAAATCACAAGATTTTACATTCTCATGACTTCAAGCTTTTGATTTGTTGAAATGATTGCACCATTCATGACTTCAAAATGAATGGCGATTTGGTTTCTGTAAGTCCCAGTATCGAAGTGAAGTTAATGATTTCAAACATAAAAAAGCAATCATTTCCAGTGACTTCAAGGAATGCATTGCTAAAAGAATGCATTCTTTTACAACTCTGCTAATGACCATTAAGCAAAAATTTCAATGTTTTATCATATTTCAGATGACGAAGGTCAATGTCAAGAACAAAAACGCTGAAACTCAATACATCTGATGATAGTGGGTCAGAAAATGCGGTAATGATAGTTACATAGTTTTAAGTTTATTTCTCAACTTCAGTCGCAATTTTGAAGAAAATGGTTTTTACTTTTTTGCTGTTTCTAATAACAGTGTTACTTTTCCAGAATATTTTTAGAACTTTTAAAAAGTCAATCTGACAAAATTTATTGAAATAATGATAATTTTTGTTCTACATATTGTGCGCGCAAGACCAACTGACAGATGCAACTTTTACTGCATTTTTCTCATAATCAAATATTTTCACAATCTGCGGCTAAAATATCTCTTAAATTATTCAATCAATTTGATGGACTTCTTCTACATAAGAAAAACTTCCTTAGTCCTTGAACAATACGTGCCAATTCATGTACTTAGTATAGTATCACAAAAGTTTTCTAATCCAAATTTTCCATAATTCAAAGTATGTAATTTCATAAATATATTGGAATAATTGTTGAGTTAATATTATACATATATTTAGATCAGACAGACAGTTGAAATTTAATTGACAAAAGCTTTCACGTCTTTGCATAATTCAATAACACAGTAGCAAATATAAATAGAAAACCAAAATAACTTTTATATGTATGTACATATTTAACATTTATCCATCAAAACGCATAAGTAAAGAAGAGATAATAACAACCCTGGGTGAAGATGATTGTTTAGCTGTTGGCGTTCAACTAGTGTACTATAAATATTGTAAAACCTAGAGTAAATTCGTTCAACTCTAACAAATTTTGCGTCTTGTGCGTACAACATTGATTTATTACTATGTTAAATGCCCATTTTTAAGAAAAAATTACAAATAAATGTTAATAGTAATCACATATGTAATTTGTTATATTTAAATTAGAACTTTGAGAAAAATTGTAATTTCAATTCCCTCTCAAACATGTGAAAGTGCGAAAGTTATGCTACTTTTTTAAATGCTTAAAATTTTTATGTCCATCTTACGAAACAGCACTTTTTGAAATATGATTTGTATTCAGAGGTTTTGTGTCGATCCAAAAATTTTTTTTGTGAAAAACTATAAAAATGATGGCAGGGAGCTTTACTACTATATACATATCTTATATGTAAACAGAAATATGTATAGTATTTAGCAAAGAATCATTTGAATTTGATATTTACAAAAGTCTCTTAATATAATGTTACGGCAATCAATAGCTAGCTAAACTGCTAAAAGATCTTGAGTACGAACTATCATGGCGGGTTCATTGGCTTCCGCCTACATATTTCTGTCGCGATTTAATTAAGAGGGAAACAAGTTATGTTTAATCGAAAATCTCAATGAATAAATTAAAACAATATCCGTGTTTATCAATCAGGCTTCCTGGAACACTTTACTCTATGATCGCATCCCCAATCCCCATTATTCAAATCCTTGGCTCAGCGCACGACTAGATTGCATGTTTAAATTATGGGCCAAAGGGTTCGATTGACTGAGTTCAACCACGTGAACCATGCCCAAAATCCCTTCAATCTACTTGGCTAGCATAATCTACAATCTACTTAAAAATATTTCTTCCTTCCATTGGCGTTGTGAGGACTACCCTTTCTCATCCATGGCGAATTATCAGAGCCAAAATCTCGAAATCCATTTTTTATGGCACCGAAAATTGAGAAAATCACTTGAGGACCTGAAGGCACTTAAGCCCATGCATCATTAAGTTCTGCTGGTTCTTTTCTAGAGACTCGCCTGCTTTAAGAACCGATGAAAATTGAAACCCCTAGAGATTTGGAAAGCCTTTTTTTGGTTCGTTTTATTTTCGTCGTTTTGGCTCCGGTTTTTTTCCTACCAGTTCGCCAGACCTTCAATCTTCTCGTAGTTTTCCTCTTATCGTCGACTTCGTTTCCATCTTACTTGCAGCCTCTCGTGGCCGCTGCGGCTGTTGCCCTGAACACTTGTGGACCTTCCACAAAAGATGGCTTTGTGCGGCGATGTTCTTGCCGTACTTGGGAGGAACCTCCTCGCCGCTCAGTGACCTTTTTTTAACCTTAACCTCTGCCTTGTTCGGGTCTGGGCTATGGGCTCAGCTCGAGCAATTTTAAGATATGACAGATCAACGCTAAGTGGCTTGCCTGGGTCCGTGCTCAGCGGGCCTCAAGGGGACCTGCGAAGAGATAAACAAACAGAACACGGCATTCACTAAAGAGTTTGAAAATTGCATCAAGTACGGGGCAATCGGCTGGCAAACAAGGCTCTTCAGTCGATGGACACCGAAACACAAGGCGCTCTTGTTGCCAAAGTTCCGTCCGCCTGCCCTGGGCATTCTCAAGGGTCTAAGGCCCGCAGAAGAAGTTAATAGTTTGGTGTCCAATTAAGCTGACGATTTTGCGATAACCTCTTGCACTGGCGGAATGCCTTCAAAATAAACGTTTCCACGACAACGCAACTTCCAGCGGACCCAAGCATGTGACATCACGGCCAATGCAACAAGATAATTGAAGGTTTGGTTTGGCCGTTTAAGTTCCAGCGAAATTGCGTTTTGCAATAAATGCTTCAGAAATATACGCCAATTCAATAAGATCCTTACTTATTGGGCACTGACACTGTCGACTAAAAGACTGCAATAATTAAAATAAAATTAAACTTAATAAAACTAAACCCCGACCACGAAAACAATGACCGGAAAAGTATGAAACAAGAATATATTCGTATCTGAAACCATAGCCTGAATTTGTCTTCTAGACTAAGGTAATTTAGTGTTCTGAAATACTATTTATTTAGTAATTCGTCGTCTAAATGACAACTGACTGAATTCAAATCGACAAATACATAAGTAGGTACGCGTAATGATCAGAGTATAGCCGTGGTCCCATGCCGTAATACCTAATAACGTACTTATGAGTGCCTACCTACATACTCGTAAACATGTTATTCTTAGACTGCTAAAATATAACCCTTTCTTTTGGCTTTGCCGTAGTCGGATAAAAAATTAGGTAGGTACATATATATATTATTAGATGATTTGCAGAACTCATTACTTATCTCTCTATATAAAAAGTGTATATAGTTAACTGAAAGATGGCAATAAAAACTTGTAAAATCAAAGTGTAACATTTAGAAAGAAAGCTATAATCACAATCATACACAGTGAAAACATTGTTGTAGCATATCGTACTTCATGCTACATTATTGTTTAATTCATTAATTAATTTTACAACAAAAATTAGCGTTTCTGTAAAGCACAAAACACAATACATTTATGAAATCAGACAGAATCATTTGGTTTGTATTTGTGCTTAGTTGAAACCATTCACAAAATGTAAACCTCACTTTTAAAGAAAATAAGATATATTTTGACTATTGTGTCTATGGAATTTAAAATTAAGTACCTACATAGGTATCTACATACAATTATGTACATATGTATATAGGTATTATACCTATTACAACTACATATAGAATCTACAGTCACATTACTGCTATGAAATCAAGAATATAATTTATTATATATATATTGCGTAATTTTACTATTTATATCTATATTCCTTTTACAAATATTTTTTTTAATCAAGCATTTTATTATTTTATTAAAGACCACTTTACGGAATTTCATTTAATTGTATATTTTCGTATTTTATTTTTAAAATGTCTACTTTTATAAAAATGCTTTTAATTTAATCTACTTTATTTCAAACGATAAATATTTTTGTTGGGATAATATCAAATTACCTATTTAAAAACGGAATATTACAATAGTCTTTCTTCATTTTCTTTCATTTTACTTGCAATGGTGGCACGATTTAACCCAACTTTATTTAAGTAAAAAAGAAAAAAACGCTTAATGTTTATTTTAAATCAAACTTTATGTTTTTTTTAACACTCTGCATCGTATAACTTACGTCAATAAAAAATAAACATGACCGTAAAATGTGTACCTTTGTTTAACTTGAACACCACCTTGTAATATATCTATGTAACACAGCACTTTTTATGAAGAATATTAAACATAATTCAACTGCAAAAATCAATGCAGGGAATCAAACGTTTTTTAAATATATTTAGAGTTTTGAAGTGTCTTTTTAGGGGAACTCGCCCCTTTTCTACTAGCTTAATTTTTTAAATAAAAAGTATCTTAAAAGTTTTGTCGGAATGTAATTAATCTTTGCCGTTAGCTAAACTCACAAGAAATTTTGGTAAAGCAAAAAATGCTAACAGTTAACAACTTTAATCTAAGTGGGATCGCGAGAGTATCGCCTTCAAAATTTGTCTAATGCTGCAAATGCGATTTCCTTGCAAATATTGGTAAAAGGTGTTCATTTTTCGTAGTTTTATATTAACTAATAAATCAATTTCTTGATGAATTAATAGTTGATATATGTATATCAAAACCTAAATTCGAAGAAAAATATTTAACAATTTTGAATCCTTTTTTATTTTACCGCACCGAAAAAAAATTTCCAATGTTTCCGCTGTAGTATTGATATTTTTCAGGTATATTTTTCAGCCGATAAGGAAAATATAACTTTTTAATCTTTAGAAAAAATGCCGTATTAACATTGAAAAATGTTAATTTAACATTGAAAATTTTGTTTTACCACCCAGTTACCCCTATTCCGATACCCTTTTAGAAACTTGATTTTCCTATATATTTCTCCGACTTACTGTGGCTAGATTTGAACTTGGGACCCCCGAGTTCGCGGCATTCTGCTCTAGCCCTGAGCTATCGATGACCCATCAACACATCTACGGTTTTACAGTTTATGAGTAGCGCATTTGTTAGAAGATTTTCCTTCGCTTATACTTCACACTTCGAATTTCAATCGGCGGATATAAGGACTGGCGATCGATTTACATTTTTTAATATTAATTTGGCTTTGAAAACTTCAAAATCAAAATAATATTTTGAAATGATATTTCCGCTGTAACTAAATATCCGAATTTCCATGTTAATATGACATAAAAAATGTCAATTTGACATTTTTCCCTTTAAAGTATCATTTTTATTATCAAATTAACAGCAATTGTTGTAAAAATGATATGTTATTTGTTTTAATATGAAAATAATGTTAAATTAACATTGCGTTTTTTTCTCGGTGCGAAAGCGGTCAAACGGTAAAAAACGGTAAAAAACAATCAGGAAATATTTCTGCCAAGAGTTGTTATTTTAATTTCGGAAGCAAATATTTTGCAGCCGCGCACGGAGAGACACAGATGGAAAATTACTTGCGAACACCATAACCTACTTAGAGATACCCGCAGCGTATCAATTATAGATCGCCTCGATTCATTGGGTTTGTGCTAAGGGAAATTCTTGCAGGAAACGCTAGTGCTTTAGCGATTTATTGGCTTCTAAAAATAGCCTGCACTTGTAAAACTTTTATAATCAAATAAGACGCCAAACATGCTGCTATTAAAATGTTTCTCTTGTTTGGGAGCTGCGCATCTATAAATAGCAGATGTGCGGAATTATTTACGTCCGTCCCGTAAAACTCACCTTCAACTTTCGATTTCATTTGCCCGGGATTGACGTAGTTTGCTATAATAAGCAAAAAATATGGAAAACGCATAAAAACAGCCGGTGTGGTGTGCCTGGGATATACTTGTTACAATGCAGAACGAAATTATAGGTAATCAGAATCCAAAGATTTATCTAATGATTGGCAGTCAGGTAAATCCCAGCCGGCCGGCACGAATTTATGTGATTCGTGGCAGCAAGTCAGGATTTTGCTTTTTCTCCATTGCCCGGCTCCGTCATTACTCCCCAAGATGAATGGTTACGGCCGTGATTTTTATACATATATGTAGCAGCAAAAAGTACGTCTGAGCGCGATACTTTTTGCTCTCATGCCCATCATCGCGCAGTGGATTCTCAGTTTAACGCTTCTTCTAAACTCTGATGTAAGAAGTTTTTGCAATATTACAGGGTTTCAGAGAAAATCTATTCATATAATAAAATCATTACAAAGCCGTATCTGCTCATTCAGCAGTTTTTTTAAAAAAAGTATTCGCGAAAGACTCATCATGTCATATCGTCTAAAACTACAGCGTAAACTTTTATGGAGTTTTCAGTTAAGATTCCACCATGCATATGTATGGTATGCGATCAAAGTGGGTTCTTTATAAAGCGACTTTTGAATCTTTAGTTTAGAAATATTTCCAATTTTTTTTAAAGTAATATAACAAAATGAAATTGTAATTTCAAAGCAACATTAGCAATATTAACTTGAGTTGCAAATCAATTAAAATCGCAAATTAAGAAAATGTATTTTTTCACATTTTTTGCTGTAATAACAAATGATAAAAATGGAAAATGAGTAATAGGTGAAAATTCTTTTAAATTTTATAATACTACAATGTCGAAATAATTTTAAAAATATTTGCTTCATATTTTTGGCAAATGCGAAAGTATTTCATCAAGACAAAAAAAATTTCATTAATGTAATTCTAAACTTCCCTCTGTGAACCCCTCTAAGGATAAAATGTAAAATGTGAGTTCTTGCTTTCCTCCACTTGGAAAATCATTGGAGCGTATCGCTTTTCATTTCTCACAGCATATTTCAGGATTTAATTAAGGACTGTGATTAGTTTCCTGCTGAGATAAGATACTTGTTTTAAATAAAGTGGCTCATTAGTTCAGCAGCAAGAGATGTTTTAAAAAATATCGGGTTACAAGAGGTCGCCAATATATCATTCGAGTGGTTGATAGTCATTTTCTTTTTCGCTCTTTTTTAGTAATGGTTCGTTGGATTAGAATTCATTTGGGGTGATTAGGATAAGTAAAGTTAGTTGTCTCTTATGTACTTCAATTATACTGTAAGCAGAGAGCGGATAAACCCTTCAAGCTTATAATCTCCTTATTAATTTTAAAACAAACTTTATGTACGAACTAGCTGGCCCGCAGCTGGCGTTGCCCGGGCACAACTATCCCTAAAATAAAAATAAACTTTAATAAAATCACAATGTTGTTGATTTCAAATTGATCAAATGTTACTCAGAAGGTTAAGCGCAACATGCCCATAGAATTTCTTCTTAATCGCAGAAACACTTTTTACATGACGCACCATAAACATATTACCGCTCAACATTCCTACTCTCTCTTCGTTACATAGACCTGTCTTAGGAGGTTGCGCGATGCATACTCATAGAATTTCATCTCAATCGGATAAGTGATTTTTGCTTGAGTCACCATAAACATAATCTTTGGCGTTCAGAATTTCGTAACTTTTAACAATAGTAAACAATTACAAAAACGTAGCCTATGTTCCTACTGACCACCTCTTAGTCTATAAGATTTTATAGACAATTTTCGTCCGCCATCCTAGGCACGCCATTTTGGGTCCCGTGAATAAAAAGTAGTCTATGTCTTAGGTAGGAATGTGTAATGTCTTCATTACAAAAATGAAAATGATCGGACCAAACGTTCAGGCGTAATTGAGCAACAAACATATTAGCTCTGCCACTTTGAATTTCCAAATTTCGTTAGCAGGTTCGAAATTAGTGCCACGGATTTTCCTCTGCACTAATTGACACGAAAATTCTTATAATTTCCAAAAAATCAGTCGCCATATTGAGTCCGCCATTTTGAATTTCTAAGTTCTGATAATAGATTTGAGTTTAGTGCCCTCAAAGTACCTTTGGTACAAATTTTCACTTAAACTCCTTTAATTTGGAAATTTTTGGTTGCCATATTTGATCCGCCATCTTGAAATTTTAAATTTCGAAAGTAGGTATGTAAATTCGCAATCAGGACTTTCGAAAATCCCCAGATACCAATTTTCATCGGAATTCCTTGAAATTTACAATTTTTGGTCGCCATCTTGGGCCCGCCATTTTGAATCCCGTGAATAAAAAGTAACCTATGTCTTAGGTCGCGATATATAGTGCCTTCACTTCAAAAATGAAAATTATTGGACCCAGCGTTAAGGCGTGATTGAGTAACAAACATAGTGGGTCTGCCATTTTGAATTTCCAAATTTTGTTAGTAGATTCGAAATGAGTGGCCTCAAGATTCCTATAGCACCAATTTTCAATTAAATTCTTTGAAGTTCGAAAATTTTTAGTGGCCATATTGGATCCGCCATCTTGCATTTCCAAATTTCGAGCGTAGATTCGCAATCAGGAGCTCCAAAAACCCCCAAATACAAATTTTCACGGCAATCTCTTGATATTTACAATTTTTGGCCGCCATCTTGGATCCGCCATTTTGAAATCCGCGAATAATAAGCAGCCTATGTCCTTTCTCAGGTTTTAGACTATTTCTTCACCAAATTTCATTTAAATCGCTTCAGTAGTTTAGGCGTGATTGCCCGACACACAGACAGACAGAGTTATACTTTCGCATTTATAATAGGTATAAGTAAGGATTAAAAATACGCATATGAACGTATGTAGATGCCAGATAGTTACAATAAGTTGGGACCAAATTCCAAATTCCAAATGTGGATATGGCTCGAATTCAAATAACTATGTATTTAAACAATGAAAAATTATTAAAAAATGATTATGAATTAAAATTAAACCTGGGAACTATTTTAAAATTTTAAGGATAACATTTAATTGATAATAATCTTTTATATCGAAAATTTATTTAAAGTTATGCTTGTTTGTTATAAAAACGTGTACCTACTATATTCTTGTTTAAATTATGAATTTCTAAATTTGGGGAATTTTAATACTAAAAAGGAATATTTTTGTATTATAAAACTTGTTATTCTGGGGATGGGACACGACAGAGGACTGACTGAATATTACAATATATCATTACATGTGCTGTGACGCGCCAGGAATTGATAAAATATTATCGGTTTTTATATATAGAATTCAGTAACAATAACTATAAATACATATGACTTGCCTGGGAGATCGATTTTCAATTAGTGGAGAAACGACCCATATAACAAACACAGTCCCAAAATTCAATATTATGGTATATGCCAGTTTCCAAAGGTTTCTTTCAAAACGGCAGACCTTAATTTTCGGCGCAAAATTGAAGTGAAAGAATTAATAAATTTGGCTTAAAACTAAAGACAACAAAAAGGGATTGTGCTGATGTTATCCAAAGGCAGCCAGATATTCTTCACGAGGAGGCAATTTCCGTGTTTTTTGTTTACAGGGCCTTTTTCTCTTTTACGGTCATATTTCTCAGCGAATCCACCAGGCGGGCAGATTTAAATCCGAAATGTGTTTGAAAGATGACGACACAAAACAAAAGAACCAAAAGAGGCTGACGAAAACGGACGTCGAATATCTTGCACATGTCGAAATTCCCACGCATTTCACATGCGTGCTGCACTCCACATGCGAAGTGAAAGAACACAGGCGCAACCGTCGGATTTTCGGTTTGCAATCTTTTGGATGCTGCTGGTGCTAATGGCACCAATGCGATACACGTTGGAATAGAGCTCGCAACTCTGTGCAACGAAAAAAATCTGGTAAGAAAGGTTGACACATGTATGTATGTATGTATGTATGTACATATGTACATACATATGTACAAATGCACCCAAAGATCTCGTGAATGCAATTGAGCTGTGAATTTGGGGATTGGCCTTTAGGTGATGGTAACCGAAATTTGGCTGAGATAAAAGACCCATTGTCAAAAAGAAGGCCACTGAGAAGTGTGGATGTCACATGTTAGTCGCACTTTTCAAAAGCCCTAGCAAACCCATTGTTTATCAAAGGCATACTAAAAACAGTTGACGGGATAGAGTCATGCAAGGTTAACTTATGAAACCGGAGCAGAATGTATGAAGAAGACCAGCGTTTCATTTAATGCAAAATTTATTTGACATTTATGTTCGAGGTCGAATAAATAAAAATAATTTCAGATTGAAAATCTATCGATTATTAGGGCAGTAAATACACATCATAGTGGTGACACATTCACTCCTACTATAAATAATAATAAGACTTACATACATAAGTCAACACGCGTGTTTACGTCAGCAGACATTTTGCTTGCCTAATGCTGGACTAACGAAGGGACTAGCACTAGGATACCATGGAGATGCAAGAAATCGTAGATGTTACAAACCTCGGCCTAATGATGGCATTCACGAAATTTATGAAGTTGCGCGAAATACCTTCGTAGAACCGAGAGAAACCTGAAGAACTAAGCCTCGCCCTCAGTGAGCTTAGCGCGTTTTCGATCTGTACTCTAGCTTCGTATATTTTTTTCTTTTCGTTCTTAAATGAAGGCCTCCTCAGTCCTCGCCTTTGCGAGACTTATGCAAATGATTAGAGTAAGCAAATTTTATGTGAAGATTGTCACATTTTTAAGTCTTTTTACCTTCATATTTACATATTTGCCAGAGTGTGATTTTTGGGCGTTGTTTGTAGCTCTCAGATTGTAAAATTCTCAATGTTAAGTTGTGAGGCGTTTTTTTTCTCTATTACAATTTTTAAGTGCTTGCCGATTATTGCTGTGCCATTCTAAAAGTTTACTGCGACTAGTGCTGTAAAAAATAAGCAAATAAAGTGCTTCCTACTAATGTTGACGAGCATTCCAACTCCTTGTTAGTTAGGGCTTTACCAATTTTCATTCAAATTATTTTTCTAACGTGTAAATTAGCAAAATAAGTTCAAATAATTTTATAATCAAATGACGTCAAGATTATTGGTTGGAATGTAGAAAATTACCAGGAGCTTGTGGAAATAGTTTTAATTTGCATCAAAAGTTCTAAAGTTGATAACGATACTTTCAATGCGCACTTTTCATCGTTATAAATATGAAAAGAGTAGGTAGCGTTATCATTACTTTCTGGAATTACTCGTACAGACCTCTAGTCCGCTTTTAAAGCGGTAAGAGACAAGGTAATATAATTTCCTTTAACGTAACGTAATCTTACGAAGAATTTAAACGATCAAATTAACCGGAAAACATTTGATTTCTGAACTTAAGATTATGTCTTTAACTGCTTAAATGAAATTGGAATAAAATTATAAGCACTAAATTGTTTTTGATTATTTTCTCAAAAAAGGAATACGCCAATTAAAATGAATATTCAACCATAAAATTACCAATGAACCCTTTATGTGTGTTACTAATTTTATATGTACATATTTTTTCTGTCGTTTGGTCGAGAATATTTGATTGATTTCTACTTAATGATCATATATCTAAGCAAGCTACATGTTTCTTTTGGTCAGTTTTATTTCATTTCCTCTTTTTAAAGTGTTATTCGCTCAAAAGACAATGCATAATTCGATCCATGACTTCCTGCAGATCAATATTGGCCCTTGAAGTCTACACCATCAACATCACTCTAATCTAATTAGAGCTGAAATTAAGCCCAATCGGGCTAAGTGATCATGCAAATTTTTTGTCGCCTCACCATGTTGGACTGGCGTTAATGCCCTTTTACTTGCAAGACATTTTATCGACTTCTTCCTGTCTTGTAGATGGATTTTCCCATTCAGAGCACAGCTTGAGTTTCCGTGTTGATTTTTATTGTTTTCCGTGTCTTATTTTTTGTAACATCTCAGATTATTGCATTCGGTGATCACAGGACAAGCCGAGGCTTTCACAAAAACAAAGATCCCAACATATGACACCCATCAGTGCATAGTTGCCTCGATCCCTTGATGGCATAAAAACAAAAACCATATGTGATGGCACCATGACTAAAGGGGGGAAGATCCGCACAGAATTGTGAGTTACTGCCAAAAAACATGTGACTTAAACATTTTTACAATACTTAGATCTTGCCAGCGTTTGAATCATTGCCAGCTGTAAGAAAATTCCTGGGAAACGTCTTTGCATTAGACCTTAATTTTTAGAAAGCCCAGAGAAAGCAAATAGGACACAGGCTGCAACCTACAGAATCCTGAAATTAATGCCATGTGGCTTGGTCTGTAAGGCGTCTGCATCATTTATTGTTAGTTCATTATTTATTGTTAGTTAGGCTATAGGTATAAAAACATCTTGATCGATGGCCTGCATGTATTCGCAAGGCAAAAAAAACAAAAATTTGCAATGGGTGCTCGGTGCGCCCTTTGTTTTTTGTTCTTTATAGTCAGAAGTCTGCTTCTGCTGTATGACTGCTTGCTGAGGACTTTCTTTCATTTTTTCTTATCCACATGTTAGCACATTTGCGTGCTCTCCACGCTCCTCGTGCCATCGTTTCAGTTCCGATCCATTACAATAATCTCGAGATTCTGAAAGTCTTAGATACGCAAATTGTGAAAAATTTTCGGACGCTGCTCTTGTGAGTCAGGAGGAAAAAGTGTAAGATTTTCTAAATCTCGCTTCCCCGTAAAAAATTGCATATGCAATGAAAATTAACATCGTTCAGCGTGATTTAATTAACCTGAAACGAGTTTTGCTCAAATTACAAGTCTTAGATTCTCTGAACGCTTGTTTGATGCTGAAATAACGAGCATATTGGAATTAACTTCTCTATACATGTAGGTATACGTGGAAAAATTACTTTTTGCAGTATTACTTAAGTATCAAGCATAATCATCTCCTCAATTCTATGAATACTGAATAGATATGGGTAGGAAGGCTGTATTCTAAAGCTAATTTTTAAATCTAAACGATATTTAAAAAAATGCTTATATATGAGAAATTTCATACAACTACATGCAAATTATGAAAGATAACTATTATAAAAATAGTACTTACAATTGCAATTATTCACAAAAAAAAAGATTAATTTCAAGGAATGTTTCATTTCAATGTACCTTTGTAAGTTCTTATTTAAATCGTAAGTTATTGTAGTTTACCAAATGCTTATTAATTCATATGTTTTTTTAAAACTCCATATATTCGTATATTGTGCCTTTTGCAGCTTTAAAAAATATTTAAATTTAATAAACCAACAAATACTTACAAACATTCATTTGAAAAAAAAACTGAAAGTTTTAGAACACAAGACATGTTTGGTTGCGTAAATGCAGATTTTTTCTTTCAAGATCTCTCTGTTTTGTTTGTTTTTCTTTTATTTAGATAATCCAAAATATTAAAATCATTTGTTTTTTTTAGTAAATTCATCTCTCTCTTGTAATCATCGTTGTCGCATTTTGTATGTATTTTTTCTTTAGTCGCCTAGTTTTATGTCAGTTCTCTGAAAAATTTTTTCAGATAAATACAAATATATTCAAAAATATTAAATAAAATGACTGTTATTTTCTATAACAATAAAAGAAAAATGCAAAAATTGCAAAAAATAGGAAAATTTAAAACATTAAAAAAAGCATTTAATTAAAAAAATTAATTAAAAACTATGCAGAACAACTGACCTCGGCATAGTATGCAGAAAATAGGAGAAATAAAAATTATATTATTACTATACACATGTTTGTCAGATTTTATAAAATCTTGTTGAGAATAATGGATTTTATAAATGCATCCCTTTCTGTGTATATGCAAATGCCTTCAGTCGTAGGCTTGTATGAGAATTGTCTCTCATATACTGATTCTGAGAGCTTGTAATTATCTTTTTTTTTTTTTTTTTTTTTAAGTGTAATTTGTAAGATGACTCACCAGTTAACTACATAAGTTGATAAACTTTGCAGATTTTTACATGGTATTTTACGTTAAGAATCGAGTCACATCTATAAAGGGAACAAAGAACAGTTGATCTCAATTAGACTTCAACGGGTGGCGCCATAAAATTGCTATAAAAACTTGTGGAATTTCCTCCCATAAATTACGCAAATAAACGCAGTCGAGTCGATTCAAAGAACCCATCACGCGGGGTCGTCATTTTCACCTGTTCCTAGTGAATTTATTCAATTTATCTTACATAAACGAAACCGGCTACGGCAGCTTTTTACAAAACATGAAAAATGATTTCCGAGATGCGGGAGTTATTAGCATTTACATAAAATCCCAATTTCAGTTGGAAATGCTTATTTGCTCGAACCGGTGTTGGTGGTGAACTCCCAAAATTAATAGATGTACCAATGCCCGGGTCTCAGCCGAATATTGGCAGAATATATTAGCCCCAGCCGGCATCTCTTCGTCGTCAGAATAAGCCGTGAAAAGCTAAGAAGTAATCAAAGGCTTGCTTTAAACTTTGAATTGAATCGTAAGGTCACAACTGGTCAAATTTGAGTAATCACTGGATAACAATTTCTGAGTAAACAGCTAATTTGGCTTTAAGTTTTCGATAAACGGGTCTAAACAAATTCTGAGCTGAAGGAGGAGGTAATTCGTTGTGTCGTCATTGAGGTATCAACTTGAAATGGACGTTAATTTAAAGAGAAATGTTTACTTCATTAGGTAACAAGCACCTATTTACTTGTTCCAAATATACTCGTACAATATGAAAAAAGTTATTTACCCAACTCTCTACAATATATAAAATTTAATCGCAATTATTTGAAATTATTTTCAAACACTGGTGATTTAAAACTTTGAATTTAAATTTTTGCCTTCTTGTTGGCATTACTGATTTCTGAATTTTTCTTAAATATTTCAGTAGCTTCGGGGATTAGTGAAAAGCAATTAGTGTCATATATTGAATAAGCCTTCAACCTCGTCCGTAAGATAAATAATAAGAATGTTGCAGGGCCGTTTATAAAATCATATTATACTTAAACATTTAAAAACACGTTTATTTCGAATCAGATCTTCGAATTTAAATATAAATCAATTATTATATAACCAAAACCTCAGGCGAGATAAAATTATGATTGCTCATGTGATAACATTGCTAAATATGAAAAGAACCTTCGAAAAATATAATACATATATTTTAAATCTTACGTCTTGAAGTTAGATTCAGTCATTTATTGAAACATTTAAAGCAATCGAATACTTTTCAATTATATATGTAGGTATATTTATAATTTGATGTGGAATATCCAAAAAAACGAAGGCAGCATGTATACGCCACGACATATTATGATTTTGGATCTATTAGTTCACCCCAAAAGCGAAAAAACTTAAAAAATGATCCAGCACAGTCACCCGAAATGGAACCATTGCGTTGCTCTCATAGTCGTCTTTGCGTGGGCCCAAAACGTAGTTTTTGCCGCGTTGCCCCTCAGCAGCCAGAGACTCCGGTGGATTTTAGTGTTTTTTCATCCGACCAAGTGGTTTTCGCTGCGCTTCTCAGCGTTAAAATGTCATTCATTTTACGACAAGTGATTATCGCTCTCCATGGGACGCACCGCTGTGACTTCGGATTAATAATTATAACTAGGGACGGGTTCTCGAGTTGCCTTCATGGGAAGATCGATTCACCTTCTTTCGTCTCTAGAACCGCTGAGCAGGAAGCGAGGCGAACGGAACGGCTCTGCCACTTGAGAATAATTGTTAAAGTTGAGTGTCGCATAAGACTTGGCACTGCTTGACCATTGCATCATTTAAGATCGATGATCTTTCACGAAGCTGGAGAACTGTGTAGACGTCGAGCCATTCCAGTAAATCAATTAATTTGCGATTTGACGACCATCATGTCAAATGTGTGGCAAATAATAAAGAAAAAACGTATTCTGAATTGCAAATATTCTTCGCAGATTTTAAAATAACTCGTTTAGGGAACAAATTTTGAAATTGACTATAAAAAAGCAAAACTTATCTTTAAATACAATATTCTTAAATTCTATTTTAAAAATAGTCTCAAGATTCAATTTGTAATACAAATATTTTCTCGTCTTTCCCATAGAAACAAATAAAAGATATAAGATATAAGATGTCATCATTAAACCTATAATCGTGCGTAAGACTATATACTATGTAAAAAAGATTGCGTCGTGCGAGCGATGGGGCTTAGAAATAATATGAAACACTTATTTTAAATGTTAACAATATATGATATAATTTTAAAATTACATTAAAATGCTTCAATTACAATATCATTTTATAGGAGTATACTTATACATATACGCATATCAATGCACAGTATCATTGTTTTGAAAACTATCTAGATAAGGAAATTGGAAATTTGATTTTGTACCACATTACGCTTTTCGAAAATACAAAATCAAGCGAAACTAAGTTCAATTAAAATAAGGAGCGACGAATTGTTCGCTTTTTTCCACATGACCATTATACTCGACATTAAACAAGAAATTTCCACCTTTCTACATAAGTATATGTATATGATGAGCACTCGCGAGATAAAGAATTAAGAAAATATTGTTTGACTTACAAAATGGGAAATTATTTTCATCAGTGCTTATCCCATATTTTGCTGACGTTGTATATTCTATTCCATTGCAATCCATTTCTTCTTTATTTTATATATAAATAATCGTTGAAATTTAAAAGGATTCAAGTGAATATGAAATGTAAAAGTTTCGTTCTAAAGAAACTTCTGCTGATATATAACAACCTAATTGCCATAGCAGAAATTGAAAAGAGTTGAACAGTTCTTAGAAAAACATTTGCATTATAATAATAAAACTTGTTTTATATACATACATAAATATAAAACTAGTTGAATAGTTCTTGTTTACAATAACAGTTTTTAAGTTAGGTACCTCTAAAGAATCAAATGACAACAGTCTTGTGATAATTGTTTCGTCAATTTGAAGTCAACAATATATCATTGTCATCGTAATAATACTAATAATAAAATACGAATACATGCATACACATCCAGAGACATACACACATACAAATACGCGCGTGTATAATTTTTGCTTTTTTTTCCCCGAACAGTTGTTTCATTCCAAATAAGCATAACTTGGTCGGCTGTACATATGCCGTAAAATACTTGACTGTAGAAAGTCGTGTTATTGTTAAAGGTAATTTCAGTCCATGTGCTAATATTCTAGTTTTTTTCAGATTTTTCCGAAATTGTGTTCAGGGTGATATCTCGACCGAAGCAAACCGAATCGAAAAGAGCCACTTTGGACTCCAATATTTCAAAAATGGAGCATAATTATGAAAAACGGTTTAAAAAGCTCTTAATGATTTTAAATTCCCTTTTCAACGATACCCCACTCGATGGTGTAAATAAACATTTGTTTTTATCCCCACTTTTCATATAGAGAAGGTAGCTTTACATTTTTTTTTTTTTTTTTGCAGTGAGTATAATAATTTTTACGTGCAACAAATTTCAGCGTTATAGTCCTAATAAAATGACTATGACGTGACGTACGTACGGATGGACATAGCGAAACTATAAAAATTCTTTGTTTTGCTACGGAACCCTAAAATTTAAAACATAACTTTCTTAAGTTCAATGAAGCTGGTACCAAGGTTCGTGTCTCCACTTTATAAGTGAATAAAATTAGAATTTCAAATTTTGTTTACCTACTGTAAAGTATGCAAATTCCGCGGAGATTCAGAACTGTCGTTATTGATCCTGCTCATTTTAGTACCATTTTAAATATTGTTATTGTTATACTCTTTTTCGTTATTTAAAGACATATAAGTATATGTATATAGAATAATATAAAATTAACATTTCCATGGTAATTGATTTTGCGAAATGTTTAATAATGATGACAAAATAAAATACATTTAACCGCAGTTTGATTTTTCAAAAAAAAAAAAAACAGCTTTGATTACGAGAATTTCTTTATTTTCATTAATTTGAATTATACATATAAAACAAGTTTTATCTTAACAAACATAGAAAACTCGTCTTTGACGTAGCCAATTCTAAATATACATATATCTGAAAAAAATGGTCAACTGAATAATAAATACTTGATACCAATATCATTCCTTTTCAATATGCAGAATTTAAAGTTAATAATGTTAATAAGGTTTATTGTGCATAAAAATTAAAGCAACCTTAAATTTTACCTTTTTTTTTAACAATATCTATGTAGTTAAAAGTACTTTTCAGTATCTATAGTGAAACACACAATTTTAATGTTACCTAAGTAACTGTGTCATTACTTATAAGTAAGGTAAGATGAAAAATATGAATACTTCATTGTTCAGATATTTTTCAAAATATCTTTTTGTATACATACTGGTGGCCCTCGGTAAAATATCCTAAAATATGATATAATAGAAATATACAATCAAGTGCGTAAGAAACGTACAAAAATAGGATTCCGTATATACCTTATGTATTCGCTGAGGCATATTAATCTTATTCGCTTATCTGTCATTATCATTATTAAATAATTATTACAACATGCTGTAAATAATTTTAGTCGAATGTGATGGATCACGATTAATTTAACACAAACAATGAAACGACTTTTAAATTAAAGACTTTTAAAAAAGTCAAAATTGTCCCAGATTTATGGTACGATATGTTACCTACTGCGAAGTACTCATATGAATAAAAGTATTGAGTATCGAGTACAAAGTACTCAATACCGAAAAATATCGATATTTCTTCCGTGTTCCTCCTTGTATGTTATCAAAAAACATATTTTTGAAATTATGACTTTTTACTTTTAGTATATTCACTGTTTACGACAGCAGCTCTGACGATCGAAGAGATCAGATGGATAGATGGTGAAGAAATTCAAGTATTTCTTGTAGTAACACAGTGCGGATCTGTCTATGGTCAGTTAATGGCATGCTACTGCATGCAAGGAGTGAAGAGTTGGTTTTCGTAATTTCCGTGAAACCTTCCAGATAGAAAATGTTGCGTGAAAGGCATCAGGCTAAAAACTCGTTAAACGCTGAAAATTGCAAATTGTTGCCCTCGTCTGCAGCGAACGGACAGATGACGGCAGTATTATTACAATGTGAAAAATGAGGCGCCTGACACATCTCAAGTTGCTGGATGTTCATTCAGGTTGAAGCCGAGCATCTGGAATGTAATTATCACGATCATAGACTTACCTTACACCGTGGTCGATGCTGACACATCAGAGGTGTCATGATATCATAGACAATGAAAAAAGCAAGAGTCTGGAAGAAAACACACGGCAAATGCACTTGAGAGAAAAAGTGAAAGAAATCGCAAGTCACTTAGTGTGTTACTGGAGTACCCGGTGCTCGGGGTCTCAGCCGAACCTGGAGGAGCTGCTCATCTCGGCGTTATATGTGCGCACATGATCTGGGTAACACGTAGCGATTTGGCGCAGTCGTCTAGTCTGCGAGGTAATAGGAGCGTTGCACAGAAAATGCATCCACCGGAGGTTGCGCTGGCTGAAATTTCCAGTTTACTTCGTTAGAGGAAGAATTTTTGCAGTTTTATGCTCCGCATGGAATCTTCGAGCATCGTAAATTTACGTAGATAGATGGGTTCTTATGTATCCAAGACATAGCGGTCGTGTTCTACGTGAGGCGAATGAGAGTGCAAATCCGCACGGAAGTTCTGCCGCAGGGTTGAGGGAGCTCAGAGGCGGGCTCAAGCCTAGGCCCAAACCCAGGCTCAAGCTCGGCTCGGGCGAGGTATTCCAAGGTAGGATGCCAGAGGGGAATCTTATTCATCAATTCAAGAGAACTGGAAGGTCTCGCCGTCTCGAGCTTATTGTTGGCCTTTTCTAAGGCAAGATTTGCTGTGCCGTGGTGCACCTATTCCCTATAATCGGCTTCGGCGTTGAGTCCGGTCCCCTCGCTGCCGCCATGGACCACAAGCACCGTCTTCGCCTCGCGTCGTCATGTCGTCCTGCATCATCTGTGGACTTCATTGTGGTTTGGTATAGCCCTCCGCTGGCTGGATACCATTATGGCCTCTTGTGGTATGTTTGATCTTTTAACTCTTGTGGGTTACTTATTCATGGCTTACGAGGCCTACGTAACAATCTTCGATGCCTTTCTTCATACAAAAGCATAACCGACGTCGGCCCGGGACTCGTGGTTCGCTCAGGGCTCAAGGGGGGAATATAAAAACTGTTGGCAAGAAAACATGTTTCGCTTGTGGTCTTCGTGCCAAGAACTGGTTTCCTTTGAAGTTTCTTGCAAAAAGTTA
The DNA here is from genome assembly GCA_951509405.1 of Machimus rusticus. Classification (NCBI taxonomy): domain Eukaryota; kingdom Metazoa; phylum Arthropoda; class Insecta; order Diptera; family Asilidae; genus Machimus; species Machimus rusticus. Next base: position 48,892,712 of record OX608051.1, on the reverse strand, counting down.
ACAAGAACCGAACGACTATGTTTGGATCCCATTCCTTCTGGAGGGTTTTTGCTATCTTCGATTTAAGGCAATTTCTGCGAAGCATAATTTCTGCAGAGAGCTGGATAGAATAGCCAAGAACGTTACAAGAAGCATTTATAACAATTTGTTTTCGACGAAATTTTGATTAAAACTTAAAGGTGACTTCATTTTGGCTCAGATCGTTATCAAAACTTGGTTGAATATTGAAATTAACTTGTATAAAAATGTACATAAATAGTCAGAGACATCCGTAAAAATTGGGGAAAATCAAACATTGTATATTGAATTGTTGACTCGTTTTATTTATATACATACATACATATATTACTTTATATAATAAGTCATATTTCAGTAAGATCATAAATGATTATCTGAACATTGAAAGTGTCATTTAGAAAATTTTTGAGATTTCAAAGAAAGTTTTAATGACAGTTCACACTTAATTCCAAGTTTCAGGAGAGCCCAGTTGCATAATTTGATTAAAATCATAATATGTAGGTACCCCACAAGCAATTTAGATGAAGTAGGCCAATTAGATAAACTTCATTTTTTTGTATGAAATCGCAGTCCAAAATTCATGTTATTACTACTTATTTTATTTTATTGACCGCTGTTTGGACTACAAAAATTTGAAGGGCATATGAATTATATCTACATATGTATGTTACATATGTATACATATATCAGCTTTGTTCGCCAATGAGTTGAGTCGGTCAAGGGAGTAAAGAATTAGATTTTTATCACATTAAAATCTTCCTTTTCCTCCGTCATGCCGCCGAAAGGTTTGTTTTTTATTATTATTAATAATGCTATGTGAAACATTTGCCATTTTATTTATAAATGAGTTTGTTTAATTATTTTTGTATCACGAAATCCAACTGTTGTACTAGTTAGTCGTGCGAGTGAACAAAAATAAGCGAGCCGTCTTATTTTTGTTCACTCGCACGACTAACTAGTACAATTTCACGCCACTGAGATGCGACGAAAGCAACTTCCCCTAGTGTGGACGCAGGGGGATATTTTAATTCTATCTAAGCCATTTTTTGCGATATTTTAATAGAAGTCCATCGGACCTTCTCTTACATACAGATAATGCTCACTTTTAATGCTATTTTTCGATAGAAATGCATTGTTATTTACATTTTACTTTTTGCACCCATACTGAGTAGCTTTAGAGAACAAAAGACTTCAAATTTTTATATGTATTTTATAATATTTGCGCGTAACTTATTTTCATTTGCTCAGGAACAGATATGGATCTTCTTTCAAAATGTTTTAAAAAATATTTTTAAGAATCATAATTTATTTTTGCAAACATTTTGATAAGAACATAAATTCCGCAATTAACCTCCTAAATTTTAAGTTATTCTAAGTAAAGCACCAAAAAACCAACTGCATATCTCAAAGTGTGTTGATAACGCCACTCTAACTTACTCTCCGACCCCGAAGGTTCTATATGGAGATTACGAACATCTTTATCTCGGTTATAATTGGAGTTTTCTTCTACGCTGATTTATTTCGAAAATGATTTCGGTTTAACTGAACCAAGAACTGCATGTGATAAATAAACTACTAGAAATTAATCTGATGAACTTACAGATTACACGTCGAGCCGGCGAAAGAAACGATCTAATTACACAAAATTTAATTTTACAGGAGGAGCAAAAAACTGACTGACATATATACAATTGACTTTTCACTTTTTTTTTACCCTATTTTATTTGTGACCCTATTTGACTTATGTTAATTAATATTCCTATTTCTAATAAAATAGAAGATGATTAAATTTAAAAAATGCGTTTTTATATCCATTTTATATCTATTATGAAATACAGATCGTTCGAAAGTGAACCTGCGCTTCTAACAATACCTCTACTGTTAAAATTTGCGACAACTTTTTGAAAATTCAAATTCTTCCTAGTGTCCAAAAAAACGATGATCAGGACACTTTATAGAACTATACTAATATTTATAAAGCTGAAAAGTTTGTTTGTTTGTTTGGTTGAACGCGCTAATCTCAGGAACTACTGGTTCAAATTGAAAAATTATTTTTGTGTTAGATAGTCCATTTATCGAGGAATAACATACGATCAATAGGAGCGGAGCATCAATGAAAACGGGAAAAAAATTATTTATTTTGAGAGTTACCGTTGCGTGCGCTGCGTAAACGGTTAAAACGCAAAAATCATTTATGACGAAATTGTTCCCCTTTAAAGTTCTAAAAAAAAGTCCGCGACAAGATATGTTATTCTTTTAAGCTTGACTCACTTAAAAATTTTTTCATGGAAATCAAATTGGTTCTAAAATAATGCATTATTTGCGAAGATGTTTTTACAAACATGATTTTAATCCTTACCCAAATAAATACGTACAAGTATTTAAATTTTGAACAAAATTGCCCTTGACATCATTTGATTTCAATGAATATCTTAGGAGATATCATAGTTTTAAAATAACTCCGCAACAAAATAATGATCAAGTACCACGCGCGCATTTATGATGTGCAAGGTGAGCGACCATAAGGGGGGAGGGCGCTGGCTGCGTATGGTCGGCTCTCTACGGAACGGTTGGTTGAGCTTTTTTAAATATGTTTTTGCGATATCTCACCGTATAATAATACTTTTTAAATAAATAAGTTAACATAGTAATAAGTTTTGTTTTTGTTAATTTCTATATTTTTTTTTCAATTATTTCTTAACTAAGTAAATAGGTACTTACTTACTATTCAACATAGGTACTAATCTGAGTACATAATTTGATTTTGTAGTAATTTTCTATTGGGTATTGTTTCGCTCATTCTTAAGTATTTAAGCAGGTAGATATAAAATTAGTATCACCTACATAATTATTCACCTTAGTTTTTTTTTCTTAACTATACGGTTTGTTTACCTAATTTCCTACGTTCGAGTGACCAAATAATTAAGTTGTTTTTATCTTTTTCGCCATTTTTTTAATTACCTAATATATTTCAATAAAAAAGGAATTTAGCCATCATCTCTATATACATATATTATATATATATAAAATCGAAAGTTTATTTATTTGTTGCTCAATCACGCCTAAACGCTTGGTCCAATCTTTTTCATTTTTTAAGTGAAGAGACTAGATATTAAGGATAGGGCAAAGTTGTATTTTTGGATCTGCCTAAGCTAAATAACACACAAAAAATAAATAAATAAATACTACATATTCCAGTCCAAAATACAGTGGTACCTCGACATACGAGTTTAATTCGTTCCGTAACCTTGCTCGTATGTCAAATTGCTCGTATCTCAAAGCAATTTTCCCCATTGAAATTAATTGAAATGCCATTAATCCGTTCCAGCTCCCAAAAAACCACCTCAGTTGTTTTTGTTTAGTGTTTTTGAATAAGAAAAATGTATTTACAAGAAGAAACATTTATTTATAAATAACAAATACATATTCTATTAAAACATAATAAAAGAAGAAGTGAAGTTCTTACGGATAAATATAATAGCTGTGTTTTTTTCACATCAGATCTGGATCTGGATCTGGATCTTTCAGGAATTTTTGTACTGAATTGGAATTTTTGGAACAGTTACCCATATCAAATACTTTTTATTTCGCGAAAATAAAATCAAATTGCCTGAATTTATATCCACTTTGCGTCAAAAACTTGATCCAAAAATTTATCTGGTTCAAGATTTGAAGTTTGGATGGGTAAAAATCATGGCAATTTGATACGCTTTTCACAAATTTTGAAATCTTTTTAAACTTGGCGGTTTTTAAATTTCCAATTCAATGCAAAATATCCTGCAAGATCTAGATCCGGATCCGATATGAAAAGAACACAGCTAATGTAATAATGCTTTGTAAATGTACAAAAAGCAAAAAACGCGAATCCAACTTATCAAAAATGCTTCGAAAACGATGGAAACAAGCACACAGACTGAGGTCTAGTCTGAGGTGGGAGAAACTGTAAGACGCTGCACACGACAGCAACATGCGCCCCGCGTGTTGGGATCGTGTGCAGCGGTGTAGTATGCGACTCCTCGTATGTCAAATCTTGCTCTCATCTCAAAGCAAAATATCGCTCGCTCGGCGGCTCGTATCAGGGCACTCGTATATCGAGGTACCACTGTATAGGCTATTTTTTATTAGCGGATTTCAAAATGGCGGACCCAAGATGGCGGCCAAAAATTGTAAATTTCAAGGGATTGCCATGAAAATTGGTATTTGGGTGTTTTCGAAGCTTTATAAATTCAAGATGGCGGATCCAATATGGCGACCAACAATTTTCGAACTGCAACGAATTTAATTTAAAATTGGTACTATACGTATCTTCGAATCTACTATCAAAATTTGGAAATTCAAAATGGCGGACCCAATGTTTGTTACTCAATCACGGTACAAGCAATGGTACTACACATCCCGAATTAACGTATAGGTAGTTTACTTTTTATTCAGGGGAATCAAAATGGCGGGCCCAAGATGGCAGCCAAAAATTGCAAATTTCAAGGGATTACCAAGAAAATTAGTATCTATGTATATAGACTTCTTTGGAGATACTGATTGCGAATACACTTTCGAAACTTAAAAATTCAAAATGGTGGATAAAATATGGCAACCGAATATTTCCAAAACTCAACGAATTTAACTCCCAATATACTTTGAGGGCATTAAACTCGAATCTATTATTAGAATTTGGATATTCAAAATGGCGGACCCAATATGGTGATTAATTTTTTTGGAAATTGAAAGGAATTTCATGTCAATTAATACAAAGAAAAATTGGGGACACTAATTGCGAACCTGCTATCAAAATTTGGAAATTTAAAATGGCGGACCCAATATATCACGAAACAGTTTGGTTGATATCTTTCCTTTTTTTTTTTTTAAGGTACTACATCTTTCAACTTACTATAACATATAGCTTATTTTTATGAACATAAAATTAAGAGTTTCAAAACGGCGGTCTTAGGATGGAGGCCAAAAATTGTAAATTACAATGGATTGATTGTAATGAATATTGGTATTTGGGGTTTTTGGAGGTGAACGTGAATCTGGTTTTAAAATTAAGAAATCAAAATAGGATAGGAAGACCAAATTTTCCACGATTCATGATCACCACATAACTACATCCAAAGATTTTAGAAACATTTCTAAACTTCATAATTTGAATATTAAGCATTTTAGTATTTATGATACACCGGGTGAAACCGGGTCACTCAACTAGTTAATTGATATACATACATACATACATATAATAGAACTCGTCTTCCTGATCCATTCTGTACAATGTTTTTTGCCCAAACTAGTTACAACCAAAACCGTTGGCGACATCGTTAAGAACAACATATTGGTTATATTGACCAAAACCATAGGTCTTGGCTGAATGCTATATGACCGCCTTATAAAGAGTACTGCTTTTTACGACATTGCTTATAACAGCATACGGCATTATGCGACCAAATTTAACTTTTATTTTTGGAGAATTATATTCATTACAACGACCAACTATGATTTAAGCAATTTTAGTAAGGTAGGTAACACAGCCACATCTGGCACAGTATAATGGGCAAAGCCTATTAAGATCGTAAAATAAACAAAGTTTCGAGAGTTTAGGGTCTATTATTATTCTCAGAAACAAAAATATACGTGAATAGTATAAAATCAAAGCCCGCATTCTCATATCTCTTCATTCAGTTTGTTATTTATTTGTACACAAGACCCACGTATTATTGTTGAGTTTTTGTAAAACTTTGAATATGTCGGAAAGAAAAAGGAAACATTAAAATCGAAGAAAAATCGCGTATTATATCAAAGTTAGAAAGCGGAATTCCGTAAATCCAATATGAACTACAAAATTCATACGTTCGACAAAAGTGTTCCAATTAGACTAAAAATACAGATTTTATGAATACTGTGCAATAATAAAACGTATGTCGTACATGTTCTTTAATATATGTTTTATGTGAAATAAACAAGTTTTATGTTATATATACTTCTACGAATTTCTACCTTAAAAGTATTACCGGTTGTTATGACTATCGGTTTTTACGACCAAATATGAGTACCTAGTCCCTTCGATGTCGTTATAAGAGATTTTGACCGTATATAGTTTGTGACTCAAACAATTTTGCTTCAGTTTGACAGCCGAGTAAACGGAGTCTATTCTATTTATGTTCAATCGATTCTCATTTGATCAAGAAATGTAGCGTCAACAACACTTGAGGTTCCATAAAATTCCACCATTCACTTTCAACTGTTGACTGATATCAGTCGTATGAAGGAAGTATAATTTTGTTTGTCTTGTCGCTGATAACTCTATGTTCATTTGCCAGTTCGCGATAAGATAACAGCCGTTAAATGGTTTTTATGATGAAATGTTATCGTGTCAACAGTAATCCGAGATTCAACACTTTCTGGAGCGTTTCTTGTGTTTAAATAGCGATAGAGCTAAGACCAAGTCCAAGTAAATATAGTACTTCGGTAGAGTAAATAAAGCAAGAGAGAGGTTTGCTGCACAAAGATAGATGGCTGTAATCAGTCGCCCATGTTAAATCCGCGTGCAACCCATCTAGGTGTAAAAGTAAACCACTTTTTTCATATCACGATAAGCAATACCTGAGGTTTAATAACAAATATTGCGATGATGAGAAAGATTATTGATATCTCGGTATTTTGATAGCTTGTGTGCTTCCACCTAAAAATACTTTTTAAGATAATGCAACGGTCTACATATGTATAGTCGACGTTGGTTCTCAGATTTATTATGACTTTCATTAACCTTTTGGGATAAACCAGGCAGCATGGTTTCTTGAGTTGTTAAGTATGCGCAAATAATTTGCGTATACACGCATCTACATACATATGTATGTATGTATGTAAAGAAAAATAAACAAATCTTGGAAAGTCATTCTGTTTATGCCAGTTGAAGGCAGTGCTTTTTAAAGTTATAACCGCACCACCCACAACTTCAATTTAGAAAGGATAAGAGAGGAATCATGAAAATGACTGACACTAAAGATTACGCACTTAAGTGCTCTTAAAATCTACAAAACAGTTATTGCACTAATAACGGTATACTTTTTTTGTAAAAATTGAAAATATCATAAAAGTGGGCAAAACGGACGTTTCCATATTATAATAATTTCTTCGATTAACTCAAACTTTAGTTCTCGTCTACCTACCTAATTTATTTTTCAACTTACTTGGGATTTTAACAATACTTTAGCTATGCTTCCATTTCATTAATCGTAATAAACTTCGTTTTAGGGCTCCGTAGCCAAATGGCAAAAAACGGAACCCTTATGGATTCGTCATGTCTGTCTGTCTGTCTGTCTGTCCGTCCGTATGTCACAGCCACTTTTTTCCGAAACTATAAGAACTATACTGTTGAAACTTGGTAAGTAGATGTATTCTGTGAACCGCATTAAAATTTTCACACAAAAATAGAAAAAAATTTTTTTTGGGGGTCCCCCATACTTAGAACTGAAACTCAAAATTTTTTTTTCATCAAACCCATACGTGTGGGGTATCTATGGATAGGTCTTCAAAAATGATATTGAGGTTTCTAATATCATTTTTTTCTAAACTGAATAGTTTGCGCGAGAGACACTTCCAAAGTGGTAAAATGTGTGCCTCCCCCCCCCCCCCTGTAACTTCTAAAATAAAAGAATGATAAAACTAAAAAAAATATATGATGTACATTACCATGCAAACTTCCACCGAAAATTGGTTTGAACGAGATCTAGTAAGTAGTTTTTTTTAATACGTCATAATCATAAATCGTAAACCGTAATTTACCTTTCATTCAATCAACTCAAATATAAAAATAAAAAAAAAATTTAATTTCATAAACATAAACCATCATTTAGGTACCTAATTATAATGTTTAGTTATCAATAACTTAATTAAAAAAAAATACACTATTATTAAAACATCGATCAAAGTTACAATGAACTACAAGATCTTTTATATTATGTTATTTTCTGCTACGGAACCCTTAATGGGCGAGTCCGACTCGCACTTGGCCGCTTTTTCTGCTTTATGTTGATAATGAAACAACAAGTTCCGGAAATGTGTTTTGAAAATGTTCGTATAGCAAAACGATACTACAAGTATAAATCATAAAAAAACACAGTTATTAACTATCTTTATATTCTCATTAATTGAGAATTCTTATCAAATATATGTATATGTATAGAAAAATAGAAACAACATTGTTGGTCTATTCGGAGACCTGTAAAATATTAGGCAACTAAGTATTCAGCACTTCTTAGGAGTCAAAGATCTAGGTAAAGCTATGTCAGACAATCAATAAGGTACCTACATATATGTATACTCGTAGATAGGTGCACCGAACACGGAGAACTGGCTTCGGACTTAGCCTAATTAGATAGAAAATATCGAAGGAGCCATTAAGACAATAAGGCCCCACGCCACGTAGAGGTCACCTTTCTTCATCCTGACATTTTCATTTTCCCTTCAATTGCGCTCATGTGATCTTTAACGGTCATTATGCGGAACTAAACATTTCAATCTTTCTTAAGCTGGTCTCATGAAGTGGAGGTTCATCCCTCACGCTCCGACTCGGAGTGCAGAGGTGTGCGAAATCAAAATCAAAGGAAAACGAACCGATAGACTGGTCATTAAGGTAAAAAACTAAAACCATAAACGAATTAAAAAGGAAAAAACTTAAAAGCGAAAGAAGTCGTAAAAACATGAACGCGCCGAGTCGAACTGAAAAAGAACACCCGAAACCACAAGAACCCGAACCGGTATTTGTTTTGAAGACCTGTGGACTGGACCGATCTCTGGGACGGGATAAGACGCCGAGTTAGGCGTTCTGCGAGGAATAACAATGTAAAAGAATAAAAAGTCTGACTCAGTCGCATCTAATTAATTTGCAGTTTCGATTTCGTCCGAAGGAGTAGCATTTCGAGAAACGGGGGGCTGCCAGAGACTGACTAGAGCCGGTTGTACAAATTGTAGAAGTCCCGAAACCGGTTTGTCCAGTGGTTCTTACTTCTTGGCCTTACCTTTACTTGGCCACATCAGAAACCCTTTCTGAGATTCTTCGCTTTTTCAAAGCAGAGAACTTGAGGCGAGGTTCGCTTCTTTAATGATTGCCAGCAGATACTGTTTCCACAATTATAGGCAGAGAAAGCATGAAGCTGACTGGATGGGTACTTCAGGTGCAATTGATTCGATGAAGTAATTTAACTTGACGAACCAACGTGCTGAGTAAAACCGCAAATAATTACTGAAGAAATCTTTGTGGATATTGCTAGCCCAAGCACTGAAATTAATTACACGTTTCGTTGAAAGCACATGTATGAATTAGACAGATTGGTTTACCTAGAAGTCGTGATTCGTCTAGACTTTGGCTATTTCGCCCGAATTTGGTGTATAATTATACCTTTGGGTTTTGTAGTGTTTTCGCAAGACTAGGTAATGGATACTGTTGATTTACAACTTTTGTAGCATAATTAATGCCGGCTCTTGCATCCCTTGTGAAATAATTATCCCAGTTCCAGCTAAACAAAACCCAAAATGTGAACTTTCCGCATTTCAGAGATGAAATAAAATGAATTAGTTAAGTCAAAAATGGTCAATGGATGGTCAGTGGATGAGAAGGAACATTTCTATAGACAATTTTATGCTCTACAATTAGAGCGATACGATATCTGTTACAGTTAATGAACAACTTGCAAAACCCTCAAGTACCATCATTGGTTTAGTTTTGCTGTTCACTGTATGTATGTACCTATATAGATATGTATATGAGTCAAAACGATAGACTTGTTACGGGACTAACTTAATTATATTCTGATTTAAATTTAATAAATAATTATAAAGTAACTATACTTATTAAGCTATAGTTCCGTTCTTACTTATCTGTCTTTTAATATAAAATACTCGTTAGCTATATAATTGCTGCATACATATAAAGCTTAACCAATAGGGTCCTTTTATACCCTGGTAAAATGACTGATATCGTATAGAAGTAGTAGAAACAATATTCCCAGAAATGTTACGATTGAACTTGGTCTGTCCTAGTCTGTTCTGTATAAGACACTTTAGACTGAGAGCCAGCGCCTACCAAACATACGTTGAAGTATAAAGGCTGAATTTTTTTTGTGTGTTTTCACTAGTATTGAAAACAATGTTTGGGGGTTATCAACCTTGACCAGTGGGGACTTCGGGAGGTATCAAGTAAATAGATGCATAGTATATAAATTCTCTCACGTTTTAGTATAATGGCTGAAATTTATATAACTTTTTTAAGTAACCATTTTAAGTCAGTATTTAAAAAGCCAGATCTATCTGAAGGGTTTAACACTCCCCCAGACACAGTACAAGGTCAGAAAAAAAATTTCAGACTTTATACTTTACCGTAGGTCTTGCAGGCGCTGGCTCTCACTCGACTTCATTTTTGAGACATAAACAAGTGCACTTCTGGTACGTTCATTTGATTTCGGAAAGAAATTAGTGCAGAAAAACGTATTCTTATGCCTCTACTGTGGAATTATTTGTAAAAGCTGAAAATTAATTTACCTTATATACATATACATACCTACATATGTAAGTATGTACATATATTCTATATATGATAAATCAATATTTCATTGATTTTAATCAACTTTTCTCCTCTCTCTTAAAGTTTTAAAGAAAGAGAATAAAGGAGGCGTGTTGCAAATGTTTAAAGCAGGTAGGAAAAAATTAAAACTTGAGAATAATATTGTACACATTGCACTTGTTGTCAAAGCATTTAGTCTAGGTGTCACTTGCAGCATTAGAACTTGTGTGGTCGCATTAGCGCATGAGCAGAGATGGGAATTAATTGATGGTCGTTCAACTGCGGTTTGGCTCAGCCACCAGCTGGTAAAAGTCATAGTGTTTGCTTTGAAAAGAAAAATTGAGAAAAATGCGAAATGGTAACGAACTGGAAATGGTTCATACATCTGCAAACAAGAAATATCTGAATCAAGAAAGCCTAGTCTGCGGCCGACAATTGTGCAAACACTCAGAGGTGATCAACTCCTACACCCACGTCGCCGCGGCCGTCTCGTCGCCGTGCACTCCTTGCAGCTCTAACTCTAACTCCAACACTCGGTCTGAGTCCGCGGCTGGCTTGGCTGTGTGACTTTGTAATTTGCCCCGGTTCTGTGTCAACAAACTAGAAAACATACGAGGTGGAGCTGGCCGCCACCGGCAACAATGGGCCCGGAGCGGAGAACAAATGAACTCGACAGTGGCACGAGGCTTTAATTATGTCAGTTTGGTGGCACTAGTTCATGCTTCTTAACTAACGATCAGCAATCCGGATAGCGGTTTGCATCGTTGACGCAAGACTCCAGACTGGCCTCTCTGCAATCGCGGGATCGATCAGCCGCAGGACCGGTCTGGGTACAGCCAGGGGTCCCGCGTCTTGCTCCTGGGGTAATTGCAATTTATTCCCGTCTAAGACCGATTCAAGGTAATCGGCCGAATGCGATTGAATTTGCAGCGCTATCAGCAGTTCATATCATGTCTGCGGAGTCCGCTGGCTGCGATCAAAAGGTCGCGCTATTGACAATTGAAATATTGAAATGGATTCTATTGACTTTTTCTGGTGATCCGCGGCGAGCGTTAAGTAGCGTCCGTGGTGCGAGATTTCAATCTGCGCAGGATGCTCATGCCTCATATGTAGACAAGCGATGCGGACTGGTGTTGCAGCGCGCCTTCGACGTAGATGCCGGCGTTCTCCACTTGATAGATGAGAACCATCAGATTTCAATTTCAGATAAAAATTCTTGAAACATGATTGATTGGCTCTCTCCTCGGCTGCTTGATAAAATCTCGCGAAGCTGCTTAGGTGACAAATACCTTCAGAGAGCAGTTCGTTTTGTTTATTTATATATCAATTTCAAATTAAATAGCATTGTCTAACTGCGCTAATGGCTTCATTCATTATCTTCCGCAAAGCATCAATTCTGATTTGTCAACCTGCGGGCTTTAACTCTTTGTAAACAAAAAAGAGGAAAAATGCTAATAATCTTACATAGTGCAATGCAAAATAGAATTACATTTTGCACTATGAACATTAACCTTTAACTATGCACGTTCCATTTTTTTTACACTTCTATGGACGTGCGGCCTCACAGACCGCTATCTTTACGGGCTAGTTTCTATCTTGATGAGCAAGTATTGTATCATTTTTTGTTTTTATCCATTAGAAGAGTTACTAAATGTAAATAAAAGATGTAATTTTAATGAAAAATGTATTTATTTTAAACTAAATCTAACGATATAACAGTCAAAGGTACTTTTCACGCACGAGAATCACAAACTGCACGCGGCCTGTGAGACCGCACGTCCATAGTTAAAGGTTAAGAATTTGTGCCACCTGATCACCTGATCTTATTCGAAATTTTTACATATTGCCGAAAGTGCCGTCGTGTATGGTTGGTTATACTTTCAAAGTTTTCGCAATCTAGAATTGAAATATGGCAAAATGTTAAACTCAAATGTTTTCTATTTTTCAATCTTAAATTTCTCTTAATTTTCTCATGTTCTTTTAAATGGTTTTCTTCTTCGTAGTAATTTACATAATATGTTTATTGAAAACAAACGTTTAGATACTTTTTGATAGAATATAAAAATATAGTCAATTAGCACATATCTCTTTTGCCAGCATTAAATACGGCATGAATAATTTTAGTATTGTTAATTTTGTGAAAGTAGTGCGTAAAACCCTCTTAGGTGCTTAATTTAATCCCCAAACATTTGGCGGTGTCATTTTGACAAATTTCATTTCTAAAATTAACCAAATGAAAATTGCCTTCTGCATCCCGCGAGCCATCGAACTTGGGTCACGAAAGAAAGTGAAAAGGCTGCCATCTGCGAGCGTAGAAAATGCTCAAAGTGCATCGGCCGAGTTCAAGTGCAAGATCAGTGCCTCTAATTTTCCGCGATGTCTTCCAATTTTCCATGGCCAAGTTTTTGTTTATTTTCTCATCAGCAGCACGTGAGTGATTTTCTTTTATTGTACCCCTCCAAATTTTCTGGTTTGCTGTCAGTAGCTATTTTGGGGCTGCTTTAGAATTCGAGCACCGTCGCTCGCATACAACGCCGGAGCGGACCGCTCGAGGAATTTATTTATGGGCAGCACACACGCTGCGCTGCGCTGCGTTCGTTCACGTCAAGAAAAGCCCCACCGTCCCGACCGCGCGAGAAATCTGTGCTTCCCTTATTTTCCGGACTATCGAACGAGACAGTCCCAGGAAATTTTCCTTTTTGTCTCCTGACAGCAAATTAAAATGATTTGTGCTTGCATCTTAGCCGGCGACTAGTAGAAAAGGCATCAACTCCTGCTGATCATAGTGTGCTTCTTGTCAAGGTGATGCCTTTGGCGCAGAACGTGGCTTCTGCATTCTTGGATCAATTTCTCGAAATCTGGCAGTTTCGCTTTATGAGATGCGCGTGACTATTTATATCGAATGCAAGACGCACTTTTTATTATCGTGACTCAGGCACCACTCTTTCTTACGTCCCACTGAAGATTGTTTTGACACCATAAATTCTAGTGCCTTAAACTTATGATTTGTATAAAGACAACCCCAGACCCAAAACGCTATAAATCGTGACTTAACTCACCAGTCACGAGGGTATGATTCCTTCTTATCATTATACGTACCTAAATGTAACGAATGTTACTTTTAACTCAGGGTATCCAAATTGACGATATATGTAAATCACTTTTCACTTGCACTTTCGTGCAATATTTCCAAAGAAAATTTATCTATTGAAGGAAATATTGCGGCAATCGTTTAGATTAGAAAAATACCTTCAGACAAATACTTTATTAGCATCACTCCATTATATAGCAATTGTGATTTTTCTGTATGTATATTATTAGATTATGTATAGGTATGGTATCTACCATATGGTCCTCTACAATGTTGATGCACATGTTGGTCTATTTTAATGAATGATGTTATTATTATGGACAATATACTCCATAAAATTATACTGCCTCTAACCAACGTACACAACTATATTGAAAACTATATGGTTGTCGATTAAAGTTTGCCGATTCCATCGCGGTTTATGCAAATAATTTATGTGAAGATCCCGATAAATTGTTACTAGAATGAAAAATTAATTTTACTAGAAATCTGTTATCCAAATAACGAGATTCTAGTAAAATTTCCTGATTTTATATTTAACTGTACTATATGAAAACAAAATATATTTTTCTAGTTATATCTAAGTATGTACGGTTGTCATGTTAAGGTTGTTGGAATTATAGGAGATTAAAACTTCACTTCTAGTAGTTTTTTTAACGCTTTTATAGTAATATAAAAGTTTTTAAAGTAATTTTAACGAAAACTCTGATTGACGTTACTGGAATACCATGAAGATAGAATTATGTTTTACTAGTTATTTTATTCCAGCAATTTTGAAAACCTATGAAGTTAAAATAATTATTTTTGCTGAAACCTCGGTGGTTTCTCGAAAAATATTTGTACTAAATAGTAAATACTCCAGTACATTTCAATAGTCCGGCAAGTCGAAAAATCCGGCACCCTCCGCTGGAGTCACCGACTACAACAATTGCTAAAATAAAACCAGATACAGCATTTATTTGTTTCAATACCTGTATAACATGGGGTGAAGAAAACGGCGTATCTGCTAAAGATATTATAATTCTTCGAAACATGCGAGAAAAATTCTTTAAACAAGGACTACAAGTTGCAAAAAAACTGACCTCAGTTAAGGATTATTTTAAAACTAATTAATTAATTGTAAGATATTGATACCTATTTGCCAGCCGTGTGGCTGGCTAGCAAAAGCGCGACTCGCCCCCGCCTACACTTCACACTTAACGCGATGTTTTTAAGAATGTTGACCTCCCGAGGTTCCCCGAGGCGGACGAACTCAAAAAAATACTGGCGTTTCGATCCAGAACGCCAAGCCGATCTCTTCGGTGTGGCTACGGCTTGACGTTCGTGCCACAGATGCCTGCGATTGTGGGGACCGATCGCCAGTCCTTATATCAGCAAGGAAAATCTTGAAATAATATGTATGTATGTTATACAAAATCGAGTAGTACATACATGAATACAAATATGTAGGGGAAGGGGGCCCAAAGCGGGTACCTTAAGGTTAAGTAAGAAAAAAATATGTGTACCTAAATACATAAGCGAGAAAAACTATTATTGCTATTAGATGCTAAATTTAGTGTAGTTTGATAGTACATGTTTAAATTTTTCGTACATCTCAAAAATATAAAACAAGAACTCAAATACAAAACCCTTTCGAATGCTCGCTTTGCCCGGGGGGGTGGCCTAAAGCGGGCATAGGCCTTTTACGCTATGCTCACGATCTTATTAAACCTAACCTATAATTGCTTCTAATATTTTCATGAAAATATGATTAAATCAGAGTAAAATAAACATGATAAACTAGGCAAATCTTAATAATAACATAACTTACTCACTAGTAGACAAAACACAATTTACATGTCTGCCTTTTTTTTGTATAGAAATGTCGAAACTCGTTTATTTTGCGCACAAGCTGTGCAATCTGACGGAGGTGGAGATAACGACTGCCCTGGGCTGGGGCGGGATGGGGGGTAAGGCCAGTGGGGCAAAAACCGCGTTAAGTTTATAGACGTTGGTTTTAAAAGGGGTGCTCGCTTTAGGCTCGGTGCCCGCTTTGGGCCCCCTTCCCCTACATATATGAATTTCCTTAATTAAATGTTTTATTCTATACAATCTAGTAATCCGAGCATTCCAATAATCCGGCACCCCCTAGTTTTTAATAGTGCCGGATTAGTAAGACTCTACTGTTCATATGTATATTTATTAATATTAGGTATTTCAAGGTTTAAAAATTTTATGGTTTCACAAATCTTCAACACCTGTAATAAGAGTTCATCAGATCTTATTTATTCAGTTCGCTTAATACAGGGTGTCCGGTGGCAGAATTAGGATTTCAAATTTAAATAATAAAAAAACTACAAAGGATATAGATTTATTTCAATAACTATTACAAAGTAGAGAAGTGCGGGTTTTATTTCGTAAAAAGCATTTCCTCTAAATGTTGACCGTCACGTCGGACACACTCTTGGAATCTGACCTCAGTTCAATGTTGTCATCAGTCCTCGATGTTCGGCTGGGTCCCGGCCGTGGATTGTTTGATGCTGAATTTTCTGTTCTGAACCTCCGCACCCACAATCGAATCAAATCTTCGGTTGGCGCATCACGTAAACGTCGGAATCATTAGCTTTACAGTACGCTTCTATTGCGAACGCACGTTGTTGACTTGACGGATATCATCTTTTCCACTTAACAGAAAAAATTCTTAAGGTCCTAATAAAGATTTCCATCACTCAAAATCATTTTTTTTATTTAGTAAAAAAGTTATACAAAAATAAAATTGGATGATTAATTTTGCGCCACCTTGTATATACACATCGCTGAAAAATATAATGTGAATGTAAAAATAATTGCCATCTTCCAAACTCTATTTAAACATAGAAAACTTTGAGCAAAGCATATTTGAAGCGAACGTAACGTAGAAAAGATTAATAAAATATAGTAATAAAACTACAAAAACTTTTAAAGCTCATTGATTTTTTATACGCCGTCCATATGTAATGATGCTAATGACGACATAAATAATGTACTCAAATACAATTTAGTATTACTATATACACATATACAATATGTATAAACTCTTAACTTCATCCTCACTTTGTCACTCGCTTAAAAAAACTCGAAACTAAAATTAATTGGCACCAATTTTTAAATATAAACAAAAAGCTACGTGTCGTTAAGATTTATAGGCATGGTAGAGTTAACATTATCAAAGCTTAAAGGGATTTTCAAAATGCCCCAAAAGGATTTAAGCGGCTAACGAAAAACGAGGCGTGTTCATATGAGGGAAACCATTGTCCAGGTAAGCAGTAGATTCAACATTTTCGGCACTATCTTCTCAAATTGCAGGTTTCCTCTGTTCGGCTTGTTAATATTCAACAGAGCAGAACCAGTTCCCTGATTTAAGAGGTCTTCCTTTTGTATTCTTTTGCGGTCCTCGCATCTTCCCGCGAGGGTTGCGTCGAATTTTCAGTAGATAAAGTATCTGCAAAACCCAATTTACTTGTAATCTCGGCAACACGCTGCAACTTTAGCGTAGGTTTGGCCTGGGCATTATTAAAGGAAAGACACGAGGATTGTGATTGGTGCCCGGTTCTTGGGAACTCTTAACTGGCTATATTTTGTGAAAATTTAAAAGTAATTTAGAGGTACAAGGCAAAGGTTTCTTATTCAATTTTTTAACCGATGGATACAATGGCATTAAATTTATACATAATGAGTTCTGCCTGGTTGTTTATGATATTAAAACCATGAATGCTTGCTTTTTGGTAATCCTTGTAAAAAAACATTAATTTATGGATGCGATTAAGTTTGAAAGGGGGTTGATTGATCCAGACATACCTTGGAGAAAAACTTCCAAGAACTTTGATTGATGCAAAAATACAGGATTCATGTTGTCTTACCATTGATTTCTTTAAAGTGTTATTTCGATATTATAGATAATTGAATACTTTTGATACAATTTAATGGATATATTTAAGCTTTTCATAATGATTGGGTAGAAAGCTGAAATGAAAACGCTCCACTGATAGTTTTTAAAAGCAGAATATATGTAGGTACATAGGCTCCAATATCCATAACAATGTAATTGTTGGATTAGGACCTCACTTTCGCTGTAATTAGTTATAATAATTTTGACTTTCTTAAACCAGCGTAATCTCCATTTGAACTTCAATAAATGGCAAATTGCAATAAAATTGCAGAGGTGCTGCAAAAATACCTTTTATCTACGTGCTAATCTCAAATTCATATTTCATTTCATTTAAGATTAGGTTTTCCATGTTTCCCAACACCAACACAAAGGCATGCCCAAGTTGCAATCAACTTTTGCATCGAAGTTGTTCACCATCATCTTTTTAATAGACGATAGAAAATCCGATTGTTGGCATTAAAGTAATAATTACCTACGCATTCTGCTAGAGGTACCTACTTCAACTATTAGGAAATATTAGTGTAAGCAAGAAATTATATTAACGTTAAGATCATAAACCCAGGTAGGTGTTAGAAAGTTGCAGAAGTCACACTTCTGCAGAAAACCGCGCTGCTTTACATGGAAAGTTTTGTGAAGTTGGACAGGTAATCTTGATAATTAAGAGAAACTATTTATTTTATTATTATTATTTCGTTAAATTTTATCTTATAAAATATAAGGATATGAAGATTTCATATTTACTATCTCAAAATTTTAGTAGTTAAGCAATTAATTTAAAGTAAGTCGCGACATTTTTATTCATATGCACATACATACATATATATTTTAGATAGTTCCGCGCACCATGCAAATTTATAAAATAATTTTTACATTTACATATTTACAATTTTGAAATTAAAGAAATTCTGCAGTTTCTTATAGTTATATTATATGATATTGTTTTAATTTAATTGAAAACTTTACATTGGAATATAAATGCGTTATTCCTTTCATGGTTTCCAATTAATCCAACAGATCGAGCAATAAATAAAATATTTTATTTTATCATGCGCTAATATTTGGATCGTCCAGTAAGTTTTACATTCTGAAAACCTCTGCCCGAAATGTGTAAAAAAAAACGCGAGTGTGAATGTGTCGAAATGCATAGCGAGGAATTGGCGTGCAAATACATTCAAAACTCACATCTTCTGTATCTGATATTTACTTAACATCAAATATCAGACTCATTGACTATACATTTATTGTTACACACAAATACTATATATAAAAGTGGTTCAATTCAGGAGCGATGAAAATAAAATTATTTTCGGCACGACATTTTTTTTATATCTAAGGTAAGAGATGTAGCTGGAAGTCTAGCTTAGGTTGTCCTTTTACTTATCTAAAACGGGCCAGTCAACAAAACTTAAATTGAGAAGAAATTGAATTTGTATCCTGCCGCGGGTCTTTCAAATCTCTAGCTACTGCCCTCAGCCGTGGTTGCTACATGAAATTAACTACAGATGTTTATGCAAACATATGAAAACGCGTAAAATATTTTTACTACTTTTATACATAAGGGGAAACAAATTTAATATGATGTCAAATAATTTGACCGATATACAGCGGACTGGCCAAGATCGACGACCGCATCGCGAAATTAAGGAGATCATTCACATGATGAAGATGATGCGGCTTCGTCCGACAGTCTTAAACAATAACATCAGTAAAACGACCGAAGCAGTAATTGATCAGAACAACTGCACAATTCTGGGCTTAACGTCTTTCAACGAGAAGGGCGCCGTTGCGACTGCAAATTAAACATAACTTCCCATGGGGTTCGCACTCAAGCGAGCAGTTGCCTTACCCGCTGAAGAAAACGCTAACTGGACCCACCCGTATAAAGCATAAAGCATAAAGGTTCATATGTATGTAAATGTATGGTTAATTTCATTAATTAGACTATACATAAATTAACGACTATGGCGAGGTCAGAAACGCAGCAAAACACACAAACCGAACCGTAATGGCTTCTGGCGGGGAAGTGCAGTGCAACGAAATGAATTTTTGGGACAATTCGCTAGTTATGCAATTATGAACTGTTGAAAGGATACCGTCTTCCCATATGTATAGCAATATTTAACTCCACCCCAGGAGATCATTCTTTTCATAATTGGTTTACGGATTGATTGTTTTAAAAAACTGCTTTCTGTCAACTGAGGAAACGTTGGTTATGCGGGTTATTTTTATATTTTATTTAATCCCCTATAAGTAAGTATTTTATTCGTCAGTAAATATGTAAGTTTCCTTTTTAAGCGGATTTGCCTTATATTGATCACATTTATATTGTTCTTTGAGAGTCCTTATGGCGGAGGCACTTAAAGTCAGGAAGAAAATACTTCAAATTATTTAAAGGTCATTAGCGATCAGGGCGAGGGGAATGGGCATTTTGGTAGTTACAAACGTTTTATTTTTTTCAGGTACACTTTCGATATGAAGTGCTTCAAATCTAGTCAAGCAATTTATAAGATTAAATGAAAATTGTTTGTAATCTAAAAAAAAAAATTCAATGAAATTGATCTAACAATTCATACACATAAAACATAAAACTTAAATGCTGAAAGAAATAAATAGAAGTCAACCAATTGCTGTTACTCCGGCAGGAGATAACAATTTTTGCAGAAACTGAAACGAAGCGATTTGTAACCATTAACATTCGCAAACGGAAATGGTAATCATATATGTAGAAGCTTGCATTTTGAGAAGAATGACTATGATGAATACGAAACTATTTCAATAGATTATGAGGGCATATTCAATTTCTCGTAAACAAATAGAATTTGGTTGAATATCTGATGTTTCAGATGTTGGCGCTAAATTTCCCTTCAGACTTGTATTGACTTGAAACTACACAACATACGTCGTAGTTTTCAATATTCTCCATTTGAAATAAATTGTCAATAAAAGTTGGCATTTAAAAATAAGTTATAACTGACAATTTGTTGGTAACTGCAATAGCTCTTCAAAGATTAATTATTTTCTCTCAAAGTTTCTTATTTTTTCGGTCTTATAACATTTTTATTACAATACATACGCTTTTACATGAGAAAGTTATTAATAAAAGTTATAGACAATTTAGTTTGTGCTCCAAAAAAAGCTCTGAACAACATTTTAGCTGTTTCAAAGATTTACATATATGTATATATAGCTAAAAAATTAGCTTTATTCTTCTTCTCAAGATGGCAGTTAAATGGGGGGATTAAATCAGTTTTAATCTCACGACGACCCTTGCTGCGTATACCCAAAATGCACGGTTGCTTGAACTACTACATATTTGACTGGACTACTATTCGTAGAAGAAAATAGTGGAAAATAGAATATAGTAGTGCTTTGCATTGCTGTACTTTGAGAACTAAAGCGCCGCATTGTTAAAGAATGCACTGCTTACAGAGGGAGCAAACTGAGACATTTGTTCATCTTTTTATGCGTCAATATATTACAGATAGTCGTAGATGACTGCCTCACTAGCATACAAAATAGACAAAATGTCAAAGCGTTCATTATCTTGATTTGCTCTTAAATGCCGGCAATCTCGCGGCCAAAGGAAGAGGGGGCAACAAAAAATTGCTAAAAAACGTGTTCTGAATGGCCACTTAACAAAAGTGCACAAATCCCATTAAGCAGTTTTTCTGAGACCCCAGTCCCGTCACCGAAGGAGCTACCTGGGCGTAATACAAAACCCCAAGATATGGCTGCCAGTCAAGCGAGAAACGACTTTACATTCACCTCGCCTCCATCTCCTGGCACACCGACCGGACTCCTATTCGAGAGTTACGTTACGCACGTATTGGCAGCGTATCGATTACACAAAAACAAAACGCAAGAGCCCAGCCCCGGTGGCCGCAGCTAAAGGTAGCAGAGGAGATGATGTAGCGCGGGTCATTGACGGGAGCAACTTTTTTGCATAAAATTATGAGGCGAACCGAAATTAGACTGCAAACGAAATTGAAAATGAAAGCAGAGCCACAATTCGTATGCACAAAAAGTGCGTTCACGGGCCCCAAATTATGCAATTACATGCAGGTCTGGTCCTATGTAAATTTACAATATTATGCCACCGATTGTCACTCGAATTTTAAATCAGACCCACCACTTGGAATGAACAACAAACTGCAATTGGAACCTAAAGCGAACATACTCGTACTAACTATGCAGATGTTCCCGATGTACATCGCATTGATGCATGTCAAAATATGCTATGCATTTGTGCCTTAAAGCTTTATCAAACTAGTTTTAAATTACATGATAGATTGAATATTTAGTTTTTTCTACATGTCTTTTAATTTTTAAGGCTTCGTAATGCATACCCTGAAATCTGAACTTGCGAAAAATTTTACAATATTTTCTGTGAAAATTTTTTCACGATCATTGAAACACATAAAAATTTACGTTAAACTAGAGTAAAAGTACTTCCTCAATTCTCCTATTTTATTTTATTTTAATTAAACCAAATATTAGTTAAAATAATTTAAAGCTATACTTCTTACAATTAAGACGAAGTATATTTAGTCTATTCTTTTAATATGTATAAAACAAAATATTTAAATGTACAGTCTATAAAAATGATCTAATCTATATCAGATTTAGCAGGAAATTTTGCATTGAATTGAAGTTTATAAAAAAAATACCCATATTAAACAATTTTCATATCGTGAAAATAAAATCAAATTGCTTTGATTTACACCCACTTTGCATCAAAAACTTAATCCAAAAATTTGTTTGGTTCAAGATTTGAAGTTTGGATGAATAAAAAATCATTGCAAATTCAT
Source organism: Machimus rusticus (assembly GCA_951509405.1). Classification (NCBI taxonomy): domain Eukaryota; kingdom Metazoa; phylum Arthropoda; class Insecta; order Diptera; family Asilidae; genus Machimus; species Machimus rusticus. Next base: position 48,870,339 of record OX608051.1, on the reverse strand, counting down.
CGCAAATTTTAAAATTTGTATATAGGAATCGGCTTATATGTATATAATTCAATTCAATGAAAAATTTCCTAACTAACCTTATCCGTATCCGACTATGAATCGAAAGTTGAAATATTAAAGCAGCCTTAGGAAACAGAATTATAAAAGAGAAGAGAGACATAGCATGTGGCAGCTTTGGGCCTGAACATTTGAAATAGGAGAAGTGAACACAAATTAAAAAAAAAATACAAAAGAAAAAATTTAGTTATCATTTTCAAATTAGAAGCGAGAGATTCGTGGTCGAGATGGCGTTAACGTGGTTGAACTGAAGCATTCGTGATTTCTTGGACATCTGAATAATTGTAACACCGCCGTCTATGATTGAATTGTCATTCCAGCTCTCTTAATATTTTTTTATATTATTTAGTTTGTTTTGAATGCATGTACTATGTATAAACTATTTTGAATACGTTGCATTAATTAATTGTAATTTTACTAAAGAAATTAAAGACGTTCCAACAAGATGATAAGTCTGAAAATTGCTTACTTGCTACTTAGTACAGAAGTATCAAGTGATCTTCAATTTGCCATGGCTGTCTGTCAAGACGAGTGTTTGTAGATTGCTGTCAGATAAGCACATGTACATAATTCACATATGTAATATATTGTATGCTCCTTGATTATTACCGAACAGACAGTCCGGAGTGACGGGTTCCAGATCGCTATTCGTCTCACTTTCATTTTTTGTTGCGTAATCTCCTTTCAGAGCCATTTCTCGGAAGTCCAAATTGGCCATTAATCGATGCAGCAAAGAAAAGACAAGGCAGAGCCAGCAGAGAAATTTTCTTCGGGCCGCTTGACCAAGAGCTCGAAATGCAGCGCGCTTCTGGACCAGAACGTGAAGATAGTGCAATTCCCCGTAAATGGTCAGCAGGCAAAAAACAAAATCACGAGGTTGGTCCGCGGGCGTGTTATCGGGCCCTGAACGCGAGGGAATTCAGAGCACGGACATGAATGCCTCCAGAAACTGGCTGATTCAGAGCGATAGCCTCCGAGGCGGAAAAGAAATAATCAGGGGTTCAGCGACAAGCAAGCTTTCAGAGGCACCAAAGTCCAGTTCGCACTTGTTTATTTGAGCTAAAAATGAACTCCGATAAAGTTAATCGCGGGTTACTGGCTTTGTTCCCATCTCCTCTCTGCTGGACCACAATTAGAAGCTGGAAATAAGTTTTACGCCGGCAGGGATGATTTCGAAAACGACCAAGCGTTCGGCTCTCTTTCCTTATCCAAGACGTGGCCCACGGTAAGAATTGTTTACTGTCTCGTTTATTTTTGTATATTTTGAAGCATTATGAAGTTATAACATAATTTATCATCATTATTACATCCTCACTCTGCAAGTACAAAGTAATTTTGACCTTTTTGGGAATAGGCTCAAAAAACTAAGTATATTTACTTGTTTTTACTTTATTATTTTATGACTTTCTATTGTCATTGAAGGAACCCCTTTTTTCCATCTTGGATCCCAACTGAAAAAGAAAAATAATTTGGTGGTTTAAGACGTATATAATTTTTAGATTTTATTCTAAGACAGTAAACGTTAAGAGGTTATATCAAATAAAAACATTTTATTTAATAATCCGACTGCAGTGACGTCAGATTAACTAAGAAGAGAAAAATAAGATATTTTACATTTAAATCTGTGAGTGGGAGAAGAGATGCTCCCGATTTTATTCAACATTAGTTAATAATAATCTGTTATAAACACTTTTCAGTTAATGACTCCAAAAAAGTTGTAGCCATCGGGACCTATAATATTGGGACGGCGCTTTTGCCAAGATACTACAACGAATATTCAAAAGCTAGAGGCATCCCCTATCGTTAATTTATACATCCAATCAGAGACCGATTTTAACAGTTATTATTCAAATTTTATACTAAAAAATCATTTAGAAGGAGTGATCCGATTTCCGAAACACATAGAAATATATGATCCGTTGGAAACGTACTTTCCATTAACATGCCAATTTTGAGATTTGTAATTTTAAATATTAAAAATTAAAAGTTAATCATTATTTTTACTTTTATTAATAATCAGCGCTTTATAACAGTTATCGGATAACTTTTAATTGCCAGAACAGGAATAAAAGTTATCAGATGATTTTTATTGTTTTAGATCGACAATAAAAGTTATCAAATAATTTTTATTTTTTCAATCAAGAATAAAAGTTACCATTTGATTTAAATTTTTTTTATTTAGATCACTATAAAAGTTAACATGTGATTTTTATTTTTTAAGATCAAGAATAAAAGTTATCGCATAATAATAATAATAATAAAAGTTAATGCATAATTTTTATGTTTTAGGTCAGGAATAAAAGTTATTATACTAGTATTACCTATTTGAGTTATTTTCCCGTTATTATAGAACACTTTTTTGGTAACATTTTAGACCAATTAATGGAATGAATATATTTAGATACATAGAAAAAAAATAAAACAACTGATTCATTATTTGTCCTGCATACAGATACATTAATTACATATGCTATGGGGCTGATGAAATCTGCTAGTTTGAACCACAAACCCCGACCGGAGGGCCTTTACTTCCTGGAACCATCAGTGGACCAATCCAGAGCTTCCAAGCACACTCTGTGCAACTATGCAAAAGGATATACAACAAAGCGTCATTACTCCTATAGTTTTTTCTATGGCAACCAATGTTTTGCACCTTATACAACTATGCAATAGCAAATGGAAAGGTGCAAGGCCTATTTGCACCAAAGCAAGAATACCTATAAAATTTCGGAGCTTACATAAATAAAACCTCATTTTTAGCCCTGCCTGTAGTATAATAACTTTTATTACACTTGATTTCCTTAATAATGTAAGCTTATGAGTTCAATTTTATATATGTAGGTATGCACTGTACATACCAATGGCAATTTATGTTCACTTATTTGGAGATCACTACCCACTCAAATAAACTTTAATTAGTTCGACTGTTTAAGTTGAAATAAACCATATATATGTAAATAAAAATTATCGAAATCCCTCGAAACATTTAGATTTAAATTTCTGCGATCGACAGATCGTTCAAGGTTTCCTATATAGAATTCCGCGGAGCGACTGCTTGACTGGTTCAGAATAAGTAGAGAATCATTTAAATTCGCTCGGTTTATTTACATATGCGGGAGCCTGAAATGGGCTGTCGATTGTAAAATTTGAATACAACGAAACCACAATGACTATAAATTGGAAAAATTCATAAAACCCCACACCGGTTCCACCTCGCCAAACCAAAGGCACCAGCGGCGAGCTGTAATAAAAATCTCGTAAGAATGAGTGGTTGCACGATGGTGAGCATAAAAAACAGAAATTTCGATTTCAACGAACATAAGTATGTCCGCGGCAGTTATGCGGGATGTCCTAGTCGACGATTAACCGGGAACCGGGAAGTAAAGAGAGGGCCCTGTTTGAGGCCAATTTTATCCACCGATCGAGCTAACCACCATATCACAATCCGCAGAGTCCGACGAGCCAGAAGAAATGGAAAATTTATACCCAAGTGGAGTGCCCCAAACAGGATGTGTTGAGGTTGTGAGGAGAAAAACTATAGTCCCAGCAGCAGACTCGAATGCTGATGGCGTAATTTTTATGGCAATGGCCATCGAGCCAGCCAGCGTCTTGAGTCAACATTCTTTCTTGCTTTTCTCTGTTGCTTCTCGGCCTTTTGGCTTCGTAGAACCCAACAAAAATTACGACGTGACAGGAATTATTGACGAGTACACCTCAATCAAGGGTCTTCTGGGGCTGGGAGACGAACGGCCACAGGTATTATTTGATTCATCAGAATGCGCGAAGAAACTTGGGGGAATACCTTAGGTGGCAGATACAAATGGCCGTGTTGATGGTATGGCGAATCTATCCATCAGCAGTATATGATCGCATACTAACCATGTTTACCTCATGTTCTACAAATAGCGGATGTGTTTGATTTGTCTATTTTCCGCCAGATACCCATACTTCGACCCGATCACAAACAGGGAATTGAAACAAATTTCCAAGGAACGTTCTATCAGTCAATCTTTAAAGTCAATTACTATTCCAAGCGACTGCCAAAGATCCACCAAATTCTCCTCGACGTGTATACATATATTCATTTACATTTAAGTTAGCTACCAGGTGATCGTTTGCAAATTTCAAAAGATACCTGATTTCCGCATTCTGTGGATTCGATTAGCCACGACTTTATTAATCATTCAACGTTTATTTAAACTATTAAGTACGTTCAATGCATGTCCATTAGCAGAAGACTAGACGAAAAAAAATGTAAGTCTGTTTTTAATTTCTCGGTTCGGTATCTATGAATAGGTAATAGGTATACACAGAGAGGGCAAATAACTACCGAATTTGTATTAAATCTTTGTATTTCAATCACTATTTCTGATGTAATTAATAATTATTGTCAAGTACAAAAAACTTAGTTTTATGTCAAAAAATGCCTTTTAAAATGTCTACATGCATAGTATAATTAGAATGCTTCGTACATCCGAAAAGGGTTTAAATTTTATCTCTTCGGATTTTCGAGGCACTTCTGTAATACATAATTCTAGGTTAAGATTCAAGCTTCTATGATAAACTTAAAATATTGACTTCTGTGTTCTTTTAAATTTATTTTTCTGGAAAATGCAAACAAATTAAGATTTCAGAGGATTCATAATCTATGCATAGAAATGACTTATCAGTCTTATCACTTATCGTACCAAAGAAAAACTTCTGTTAGCAGTTTAAAAATAGCAGCAATTTGGAATTATTTTTTATGATCCATTCATTTTGACCGCCTATGAAAAGGTAGGTAAATATTGTTATTTCAATGGAAGTTGAAATTAAGATGAAAAACCTTAACCTTATTTGTTTATTGCCGTATTAAGACAAAACTTTTGCTAGAAATTAGTTTGCAATATTTTTACTTACCAAGTCCGTCAACTTTTCTGGTAGATACTTATTTGGTCATAAAAAATGTTGCCCACAAAAAGATTACAGAACGGTTGCTGTCAGTGTTTTATTCGTGTCGCAAATGGGCTATCGTCGGCAAATTCAGATTGATTTAGTTTTCCTGAAATAAACTCAATTACCTCAGTCTGTGCAACGTTGTTTCCTCCAAAGACGAAACAGGTTTCGCACATTTTCAATCTCAACCGATCAAACTCATCCAATTTTAGCAGGCACAAATTACTTCGTCACTGGGATATTTCATGTTGGCCATCGATACCAAACAGATCAAAAACGAAAACAATTTCCGCCCCGACAGCTCCTTCGTTTAACATAATTTTTCCATAAGCTTTAACGACTAACTTCAAAATTAAAATTTCAACAATTTTTTGCACCTGTTTATTACTGAAAGCAAGGATTTTCAAAGTTAACGAAGATCCGGTTGAGGACCCGCTTAAGTGCCAGCCTGCTCCTCATCTTTAAATTAATGCTCTTGGCGACGTTAATTGTAATTACTTGCACCCTTAAACATTTATAAAACGACATCGAGAGTGCAAATCAATCAGGTAATGAGATCGCTGTTTACGCTTGGGATGACACTTCAGAGCGCCATCTCGAGAAATTTTAAACATCGAATATTGCCGCCGGAAATTTTCGCGGATGATGTATGGTCTTGACCATAAGTAGCCATCAGCAGGCAAGATCATGTGATACCTTAAAAGATTGCGTGTAATCGACAGAATCAAAACATTATACAATTTGAAACCACCGCAACTTTGAAAAATAATGACAACAGTCAGCACCAATGTTATCTTAACATAAATTATTCTGATTGGGCGGAACCCTTATAATCAAGCCTTCATTTTACTTTAATTAAATGTCTTCTTAAAGAAATTTTATCCGTAAGGAAAATCATTTTGTATTGTAACTCGTGTAATTCTTAATCCAAAATATGTTCATTTAATAATAGAACCATCAGCTTAGTTTAAGCTCCATTATATCACCATCTCAACACGGATTCCTTAAAGGCAGATATACTACGAGACAACTCTATTAGCAACTATCCCAAGAATTGTCTTTTTCTTTATTTATATTTCGCATTCTTTGTTATTCGCGTAATATAATGCTATGTAAGAAAAAACTAGTTTAACCTACCCATCTACTACGATATGTATTAGCAGCACTAAATAAACTTGAAACTTTTAATCAATTTAATTTGACAGTCAAAACCGCCCACTTACAATTCAATAGATAACATTTTGCACCACGAACTACAATTTTGCCTATATACGTATGGTGAATTCAAGTTCCACTTCGCTAATATAAACTGCCTATCAGTATGGCTTTTTAGTTAATTTGAAAAGTAAGAAGATTGACAGCCACACCTGCATGCCAAATAAGGTCCAGTTTGCATAATTGCGGAAAATGGAATTATGTTATGACTTATCAGACACAGTAATGAAGTTCTTTAACTTTCCTTCGTTTACCATTCGTCTATCTAGACATTCTATAATGCAATTAAATGTTCTTTTTCAACTGCTACGCTGGAAATTATTTGCACTGAAAGAAAAAGAGCAGCAAAATTAACTGTTTTTTCAGCCAATTAATTAAATTAGTTGATAGATCTAAAACAGTGACAAAAACATTTACAAAATTAGTTAGTTTCTCAACTATTTTAGTTAATTTCACTACTTTAAATTGTTATAACAACTAATTCAATTAATTGGCTGATAAATCAACAAAAGATTAGTTAGTATTGCTATTTTTTCTTTCGGTGTGAGCAGATATGTTTATGTACGTGCATGTATCATTAATATTTTTTAATTTTTTCTTATGTTGAGTTTAAAAATGTAATTTAGGTATATACATATATTACCCGTTTTATCCTTTAGAGGCTAAATTTTGAAAAATTTAAATTTAAGTGAGTACTTAAAAGCGACGAGAAATATACCTTCGTGCCAAATTTCAAATTTGTAGGTACATATTACAGTTCTGAAGATAATGTATTGAGTCTGTCAGTGGTATCTATGTATATATTAATACGTGAAGGGAAAACTTTGTACCCCTTTTTAAGCATATTGGAAATGAGAATTTTAGAAAATGGGTGCAAAAGTGGAGATTAAGAAGGGAAAAAAGAAGATGCTTCACATTGATCCACGCCGAATTAAGGTTGGAGGATAATATGGCATACAGACGTTATTTGAGAATGAATGAGGATTGTTTTATTGACATCCTTAATCGTGTAAAACAAAGCATAAAAAAAGAAGACAGTTGCATGCGAAGTGCTATACCACCGGAAGAAACCCTCTCAGTAACTTCGATTTCTTGCGACGGGAGAGAGTTTTCGAAGTTTAGATTACCAAAGCAGATTGTGGTTATCGTTATTGTCTGGGACGATCACAAAAGTTTGTCGTATTTTGTACCAACAACTAGGGAAGGATTATCTTAAGTTTTTTTTTAATATACATACATAAGTATAATATACTTATGTAAAAGATTTAATATAGTTTCCAGGTTCCAAAGACGACTGGAAAGCTTTAGGAAATAAATTTGCACAACGTTGGCAATTTCCTAATTGAATCGGTGCGTTAGATGGCAAACACATTGCCTTTGGAGCTTCGAAAAAGGATAGCTCTTTGTATTATAACTACAAGGGATTTAATAGTATTGTTTTGTTAGCAATGTGTGATGCAGATTATAGGTTTACATTTATCGCAGCTGGTTGTAATGGTCGCATTAGCGACGGTGGAGTTTTCAATAGTTCCGATTTAAGCAAAATTATATCAGAATCGCAAAATTATTTACCATTTGATGAAATTGTTGGTAATGGTAGAAGATTACCTTTTGTAATAATTGGAGATGATGCATTTCCATTACAAAGAAATTTACTGAAACCGTTTCCATATAACTCTGCCGAAAAAATTATATATATATATATTTTATATATAGTATTTAATTATCGATTATTTCATGCAAGACAAACTCTTTTTAAATAAATAAATAAATAATGCAAGACAAACTATAGAGCATAGTTTCGGTATTTTAAGCAATCGATTTAGAGTTTTGCAAACAAACATTCATCTGCGACCAAATAAAGTAAAAGATGTTGTATTAGCATGCAATTACGTGGATCCCATTTCTTTCACTGAATCAATGAATACGGTGACAGACCAAGTGAAGAAAATACCAGTGAAAACCGACGAAATTTTCCAAAACTAGCAGGTGAAATAAGATAACAATTTGCAGAATATTTTTTGGACGAAGGAAAGGTTCCTTGGCAAGATGCCTATGTATAAAAGAATATATTTTATGGAGTTGTTTTAATAAATATAATTAAAGGAATATTTACTTATTGTTTGTTTAAACAAAATCTTCCTCATCTAAAATATATTCAACTGCCCACTGCATTTCCTCTGCATCTGTGCCACTTTCGCTATTTTGGGGGATAGTATTGGGAATAACTTGCAAGTTCGATGATGATGACGCCGATATTAAATTATGTGGATTTTTAACCACTTTTCCACGCAGTATTTTCGGTTTATTTTCTTCTGCAGTGCCTTCACATAATTTTCGGCGGACAGGTGGTCTAATGGTACGATATAACTGAAATTTTGTTGGGGTACGTGACCGAAAAGTATTTTGTTGAAGGTAAGCAATTTTTTGAAAATCTGAAGATGAAAGGCTAACTGAAGAAGATAATGAACTGCCTGGTCCTGGTGGTGTTGTCGGAAAAAGGAATTACTTCTGGAGAAGGTGTTGTCTGAGGGATACTAGTCAGAATGCAGTCTTGGTTTGAAACTGTTGGTAATGAAAAATTTGACGAAGCAGATTCTTGCGAGCAAATGCATGACTTATTTTTAAACTGCATTCTGTTTCGTTCATCTCGTTCTTCCTTTTGCGCTGAATGTATAATCTCTAGGATTTTCCACTTTGTCTCGAAAAACCTATCGTCCTTTCATCTCCATCTCAACTATTTTGCCAAAGTTTGCCTCCCGTGTTTCCTCTTTAGCAATATTTTTTGATGCTATACCTGTTCCACTAGTTGATTTGCTGCTGTCAATGACTGTAAGCAGCTAGTTTCAAAAGATGAGCGCTTCTGATTTATTCAAGTGTACATACATATGTATTTGTTTAATGAAAAGTAAAGAAACATACATATCTGCTTTCGTGCCTCAGGTGTCGTATTGGAAATATCAGGATCGAACATGTGTTTTTCGTTCTTATCCTATTAATATGGGATATACATATACGCTTTTTTTTGAATTTTTTACGCACGTTTTTTCCCGATAATATTGTGACCGTAATGTTTTAATTTTATGTTTTAAGTCATTCACATTAGTTTCCGGACGAATTTCTTTTAATTTATTTGTAATATCCTGTAAGCACTTTTCCCGTTTAATTTTGTTACGATAGTCCACGTGCTTTATATCGTATAGCTGCGGAAATTGTGCATATAGCTCTATAAATAATATTGTTTGAGATTTATTCCAATTAGACATTTTCTTCATGTATTTGATTTCAAACTCTGCGCACTCCCGTTGTCACTACGAAATTGAAATATGTATATGAAAATGGAACGTGTCATATCGTCCTTTTTCCGTTCCTATTTTCGTCCCCACTTCTTCCCTTGCCTATCATTTCGAGCAGAACGTGCGCTCCAGCGAATCGTGTAATCATGGTCTAAGGGTTAACTATTCATGTATTTTAACTAAAGTAAAATAAATTAATAAACCGTACCTTCTTAAGGTATACGTACATACATATGTACATATATACCCATTGTAAAAAAACACTCTCAAATATTTCCAAATGCGAAAGATTAGAAAACTTTTCTCAAGATATCTGATTGGCATCACTGCATGAAATCGCACGCTTTTATTGTTTTATGATTTACAAGCGCGAGATCTAGAGTTATAGGCTCACCGAACAAAGTAGACGGGTACCGCTCGAGTGAGCACCAACTGAGGAAATAATGCATTACTTTGTATTGTACAGTTGACATTCTTTTGCTGACATTATGAACTTACTTAGCCAAACGACTGAGGAGTTGATATGGAACATTACACATCTAGTTACATTCGAACGACTTTTTACTGTTTACTCGATCGTTACTTATTAAGGACGTGTGCCAATTCAGCTTTTCAAAAGCAAATTTGTATGGGAGGTTGCTTTTCAGCTTCCTAATTGATTTTCGAAGGTTTTTGTTTTAGGAAAAGCCACCTCGAAAATTCGCTTTTGTGTGACAATTACTTACTTTTCATTCGACATATATAATAATATATAATTTTTTAAATGAAAAGTAAACGGCAAGATGACTACTGTGTTTGCAATTTTAAATATCCTTTAAATATTTTAAAATTATGAAAATAACATACAGCAGCTCCATATTCTCTTCAATACTTACAGATATCAGATTCAGATTTCAATGAAAAGTAAATGAAATGCAAACTTCGTTAATTGGCACAGGTAAAATTCCGAAAAATGTTCGAAAAAGAATTTGAAAAGCTGAATTGGCACACGCCCTAAGTTGTAATTTAAACCAATATAAATTTCGTAAAATATACATGGAAGTATGAAATATATGTATATCGGTTTACTGCTTTATTATTGTCTGCTTTTTTTAACTAAAAGTTTAAGTAGCAACTAAACTAAAACGAGAAACTCGGTAGATAAATATTCAAAGCACAACCAAAAATTTATCTATATAATAAAACTACAAAGGAGACACAGCTTGCACTGACTGAATAATTTCGAGATCCGGGCTTTCTAAGCCGAATATGCCCGGACATATGTATGTAGTAGTCTGAGCCACGATTCGTGACCAATTCGCGCTAATTATGTGACATTTCATAAAATATTTCGGAAAAACCGCGTTATCTTACCCAATGGAAACCGAGCACGTGGTTTTTGCAATGCCCAATTTTGTATCATCTACCCTTCGAGATGCGCGCCGGCAAAATGAGTAACAAGAACGCAGTTTGAGCCGGAGTCAAGTGAAGCATATGGGGAATTAGCAACGAACCAGCAAGAAAAGCCACTTTAGATCTCCGCGGGAACGCATCGGCAGTCGGCTCCCCTGCGATTGTCATGCAACGATAACTTGCCTCTTGCGTATCTTTCTTGTCGCACGATGAACGTGAACGAGTTGTAAAGTTTTCGAGTTCTTGGAATTCAAGGTCAGGCAGAGATGTTTCGCTGGTTCTTAAGATTCTCCTCTTTTATGCTTTTCAGTTTCAGTTCGAGTTTTTGGCCAGCGTTCAATTTGGACAGAGTCCAGAGGCAAGTTTTGTGATCTTCATGGTTCCGATATCCAGTTTTCATTTACTTTATAAACTTCATCATTTTACGCGGGGTCATTGCAATGACACCTGCAGGTTTTGAAGAACTCCTGCCGAAGCATTTTAATAAAAGCCAGTAGCCTGAAATGCAACAAAATTCCCCGCACTCTGACACAAACCTATACCATTATATAAGAATTCTGCTTTTAGTTGCGTATAGATTAGATATACATATGTATACATATTATACAATATGAATATAAAATATAAGAATCGGCACCAAGCTTTATTCGCCTCATCTAGACACACGGCAGTGCGTCAGCCAAGTTCGCAAAACAAAAGGGCGACACACCATTCGTGGGTAATATTACACGAACCATTTCGGGCCATTTTCGACCCCCCCGTAACTTATAATCTAATTGACCTACATACTTGCAATTAAGAGTGTCTAGTTAGACCCTCCTTTAATGACCAAATCTCAAATTTCAATAAATAACCTCTTACCGTTCACGAGATAATGACGTCCGAAAACGTCCGAAAATCACTATTTTGGAGACTGACTCACTCACTCACTCACTCATATAAAAGTTAGAGCACTTCTAGGTGACTTAGGAAGTTAAAAATAGGTGTGGAGGATGGTTATTGTACGTACATATAGGAAAAAATCAAAAATCATCAATTTAATGGTTGGTATAGAAGATAATTTTGTAAACGATTTTATACCGTCAATAGTGGCTGGCGCGGGGACAGGGGTTAGGCTTGATTCATCTGTGCCTGCCGCTGTGCGACGTATTTCTGGGATCGGGGCAATACCTGGGATCGAGCTGGCATCAAAGGCTTGGAACCCACCGACTAAGTGCGGCCGGAGGCTGCCGAGTTCCCAGAAGTGCGCACAGAAAAATTTTCGTTACATTTATATACTTGACAAATAGTAATGATATCTCAACAAAACATAAATGTGAAAGAAAGCCAAGTTCGTAACAAAAACACTTGCAAGATAAGTACTCTGATAACGGCTTCACTAATAAAAGAAGTGAGATCTAGTTGGGTACCAAGTTCTTTCGAAGTTCCTTAAATCATAGCTCCTGTCATGCATAACGTTCTTCAGTTGCTTTAAAAGAAAATTTGTTATGTTCTTTGCTACTTAATAGTGCGACTTGGCAATTTCTTATATAATATATATATACAGTAAAGTGCCAGAAAATTATAACCACTCTAACAAATTTCGAAATTTGAACTCTGATTACATTTTTTTCGCAAACAATCAAACAGATTAACATTTCCTTGCCGAGTTGCAATCTTTTCTCCTTTGTTTTCATTGTTTGAAGAATAAGAAATCGTTACGTTACGAACCAATCTGGAATATGCAAAAGTATTCCCCCATTCATTTATTCCAGTTCTATCAAATATAAATATCAATAAATAAATTTTCATGTTTCCAAGAAGTATTACATGGTATACCATTTCATTTAACGCCGAAAGCATTAATAGTTGCATCGAAGAAAATCGCGGAGATTAACAAGTGTTATTAAAAATATGGTTAATAATACTAAATACTAGAAATATTAATTTGCAAAATATGTGAATTTACCCTTAATTTAATGCTTATCTTAACCGCGTACGAATATAATAAAGTTTTTTTTCAAACTAAAGTATGGAAGTATAAATGTTGGTGGTTATAATTTTTTGGCACTGTACTGTATATATATAATAATTATAATTTATAATTAAAATTCACTTTTCAAATTCAGTTTAAAATTTCGGCAGCTACGAAATGTGGAAGCATTATTGTTGTCCAAAAATACATATGTAGTCATTTATTAGAGACAACATATAAGCATTTCAAAATACATAATGTCAGCATATTCCAATACACATATACATGTATGTACATATAGAATAGCATGGGATTGGTTAGCAATTAGGTCCTGCAGGGTACTTTGAATCGCTTGAAAATTAATTAATGATTTTCATCTTTTTTTTAAAAATTTTTTTTTTAATATTTGCGATTATGAAAACAACATTTTAAATAAAAATTCAAAGTCGTTTTGGATATACATATTTATAAATATATATACATATATACAATACAACGTAAAAGATATATGTACATGTGTGAATGAGAAATACAACTTTTAATCTTATACTATTCCAAAAGGAGGAAACCAGAAAAAATCCAAAAGCCAGAATTCCGTCATGCGACATGAGTGTGGCGAATAATTTTATTACTCGCCAAAACAAAACAACAAGCTCGTCCGAGCAGAGCATAATATTTGGTTACAAATGGTCATGGCACTCGAAAGACTTGTCTTTTTTGCGGGGCAATTTCTTAAATTGTTGCGCACAAGAAACAGATCCGCGTTCTACTAGGAACTAGGGGAAAACAAAATTCTCGGGCTCGTCTCATTTAAAGTCTGATAACCAGCTGATAGCTGGGCGACTGGTTCAGCGATTGCAGGAGGCGAGCAAAAAGCTATCTCGCCTCCAGTTCTGCCGCTATCAGCAGTTCCCCAGCGCGCCATATCATGGAAATTTGAAACCGGACAGCAGACATCCCTGCGTCTGCCGTCTTGCGGCCACTGGAGTTTGTTGTTTGTGCGCTTGATTGGCTCCATTCCGCCGAAAGAGGAATGGTCTTGTTCTTGCACGCCTTTTGCTCTTTCACTCTAAAAAGAAAGCGGTGGGAGATTGAACGAACGTTGAACGCTGGCTCCATCGTCACCCCACGATACTTTCTTAGAGCTCCGCATGTTGCAACTTCAACATCTTATCAAGAGGCCGAAAAATAACAACTCAGATAATCACTAACTTTTCAGCTACGCTGGACGTGGATGGACCTCATCTATCTTGAAAGTTACATTCTGATTTTCTAATGAGAAATTTCGGGTCAGATTTTCTAGAAACTGCAATCACATTGCTATGCAAACGAAATCTGTTAAATTAAAACTGACATTCTCTGACTCCAATCGTATGACCCATATTCTGAACTTATTATTAATTTTCGAATCTACTCGAATAGGTGGACAAATTATTATGAGTACAGAAATAAATGAGATGAATAAAATAGAGAAAAAAAAACGATTCAAGAGCTTTTAATTTTGGTGGATGTTTCAAGTCTCATTTTAAATCATCTCGAAAACGATTGGTTTATGATTTTATAAATTTGATACAAAACTATTAAAATGCCAACAATGAAAAATTAAGTTATATGATAACCCCAGTTATCCTCTCTAAAATAAGTCAAAAATCGAAATGTTGCCTTCAACCTTTTTCGATATATTAAGGGCCTGTCCGAATCAACTTCTTCAACTTCAACTTCGTGACGACACACCGAGCTAACAATAAGCTCTGTTCGAATTCATGTCTATAATATTATATAACCAGAATAGAAACGCAAGAATCCTTACGTTACGTTAAGTTTTAACGAAACTGAGCGTGCGGAAGTAAAATCTGACAGTTTATCTACAATAGAAACGTAAAGTGACGTTAAGTAATAAATGAAATATGAATTTTATTAAAGATGGGGATCGGAAAGGCGCCATTTTCGAGAAAATCAACTTCGTATTTCTTTTAATAAATATCCGAATTTTTCCATGATCTTATAGCTTACTAAATATATAAATAAACAAAATAAAATAAAAATTCTTCACAGAAGTGTCATTATCATTATGGAACTTGTCGTAAAAAGCATTGTTATTACATCTCAGTATTCTCAACTATCCAAAAATATAAAATTTTCGACAAAAAAAATGTTAGTTTTTTATTTTAATTTGAAAAATTTGAAAACAAAATTTTTGAAAATGTAGGAACAGTGTACAATAGATAGATTTTCTCGAAAATAGCGCATTTCCGGTCACCCTGTATACATATGCATATCAATTTTTTATTTACTTCAATCGCAGCTGTTCTTCAAACTTCCTGCCCTAACCAACATAATAATGGGACGTAACGCAACGTGCGATCCTTACCGTACTAGACTTACGGAAAAAGTAATTTCTGGATTTGTTTTCTTACATCTATTTCAGGCGGCCCCATTTATTTACACATGTTGGCACTTTACGTTGACGTTTGTTACGTCCCATTCTGGTTAGGGCTTGATGCTATGAGCTAATTAAGCCACGTAGTATAACAGTTTAGAATGCTTAGCTGGATGAGCGATTCCGAGCTGCGGTTGGCTTTGTTAAACGGAATGAGAAAAATTGTAGGATCATTCCTTGAATATTGTTGAATTGTGCATTTTTGGTTTACTTTGGTTAATTAAAAAACCAGATATCGACCCAAGCAAATGAATTCGAACATCTTCTTAATTGTAATAGTATGTATAGGTTGTCATATTTAGTCCGCCATCTTAAATTTTGAAATTTCGAAAAAAAGATGAACAACAGATGTCCAAAACCACCTAAATACCAATATTCATGACAATCCCTTGTAATTTACAATTTGTTGCCGCTATTTTGGGTCCGCCATATTGAAGCCTGCGAATAAAAAGTAGCCTGTATGAAAATGATCGGGCCAAGCGTTTAGGCGAAGTTCAGCCACAAACAAACAAAATATATGTACATACTTATATGTTAGGGATTAAAAAAGTAGCATTCCATTATACTAACAATTAAGGCACGTTTGGTGGCTAAGGTCTATCGGTTCTTCTATAGTCTATTGAACCAACAGCTATAATTCAACATATATGAGCAAGAAAAACGTAGACACAGTTCTTAAATAATAATCGAATAGTTTAAATTATTCCGTTTTATAATACGCAGAGATTTTCATACAAAATTCAAAGAATATTTATGCAAAATTAGAAACACTTACTCATATATTGTATGTATATGTTATTACATATGGCAGCTCGATTTCCACTTGAAATAGTAAGTACATGGTGCATCCAATAGTAATTGGCCTCAGACTTACCATGAAATCAAAGGAAGCTAATTAAAGATAGAGAACTGAAGAAGTTCTTTCTGCTAGCAATTCATTACGCACATTAATTTGGACCATAAAATGACGCAAAACAAAGCATTTGTTGGTCGAAGAATTGCGGCTTCCCCGTATCGATAAAGGGATAAGGAACGCTCGACGGGAGAAAAAACTGCAGAACTCAAGGAAGCTGTGTTCTAAGCCCAAGAAGTCACGCAGACCGGTAACACAAAGTTTATTAAGGCTTTAACCAGACCATGCAATTTCAATGTGAGAAATTATGGCAATTGGAGTTTGTGACTGCACGGTCCAACGACTTTTCCCGTGCGTCGTAGCGGTTGGACGTTGGGAGCTAACAGGAGATGACCGCGGCCAGAGTGAAGCGGCTGCGCTTAAGCAAATTGCGTGTAAGTCAGCGCCATTATTTAACTCTTATTAAGAATTCCCCTAAAACAATGAACAAAGTCATCAAAGCCTGCCATCTTGAGATGTGGAAATAGGCTCCCTCTTATAGAGTTAATTAAAATAAACTCGTCATGTCAAATGATTTGATGAAGCATCGTTAGTCAGGGCTTGTCATCGGCGGCTCGCGGCCAGACAGTCCGGTTTGGTCTGGACCTAAGCACGCCGTACGCTCATGTAGCCAATAAAGTTGTTTCTCCCCAATTAGCTACGCCCGAAAATAACATTGGTCCATTTTGGACTTTTTCTGAGAGAAATTGCCCGTAATGAGTTTTTATTAACTTTACACGACGACTTGCTCTGGCATTTATTGGTCACGTGCTGAGTCACTATTAAGTGCCATAAGTCCGCGGAAACCTCAGTGCCAAATTTCAATTTTGTTGCAGGCAGGTACGCGCATTTTGGGCTATTATATGATATGGAAAAATGCTATGTATAATTGGAACCGTCCCGGAAAAAAAACTTTTATAAAATTAATTAAATGATCTGCGTTCTGCCCCAATAGTGTGGAAAAATGTGTTTAGGTTATAACCTATTGAAAAATCAATTTCAATTTACAGAAATGCAATTTCTCTTAAAAATAGTCATTTGATTTGATTTATTTTTCGAAAATGTTTCTCTTATTTGAAATTGTTAAAATAAGAAAAGATTCAGTTGCATACGAACCCACACCAATTGAATTTCAGCACCCAATTAAAGTTGTATAGCAATGAGGGATCGCCGGAGGCTAATGCAATTCAGTTGAATACAAATATCCCGCAGACGCTCCGTTTTACCAGGAAAATTCTTTCACAAATTGTTCAAATCTTTAATGCAGCAGAATTTACCCATAAGTCGATGCAACTATTTTACTCTTTCAAAAATTGCAAACAAAAAATGTAGACCAACAGCATAGCTACACACAGCAACTAGTTGGCAATGGAAAAAAAAGCATTATGTCACACCGAATTACATGAAAAGTGCGAAAGTAGAGAAAGTATGGTGCCAAACATCGGCTACAGGTGTTACATCACATTTGCTAGAAACGATGCCATGTTTTCATCAATGCAAATTAGATAGATATTTTATGGCAACGAATTAATTGTGAATTTAAGGTCAACTGTTGTCTTGCTTGCATAATGAGGTGTTTTATTAGTATGATTAAAGCAAGTTAGCAGGCATAGATTTTCTACAAATTTTCCTTTGTTACGTACCTACATATTCATGTGCATAACATCGTCTACGATTTCAGTTCTAGCTTCTAAAAAGCAGTGGAACAATAAATTACTGAGGTAACTTGCTGATATTAAAATTAAAATTATTATTGTAATATACATATTAATAAAATTGCCACACATTTAATTCCAATATACCTAAATGTTACTATCTTTTTAGTCGACGAGTGGTTATTACCAAAAATTAAATTAAGTTACAGAAAAAAGTTTCCGTCGCGGGGACAGTCCACGAACTTCAAAATGCCTTTGGTTTTTAAATCGACAACCTGTATATTGGGTTATTGATATTGCTGATCGAAACCATTTTAAACGGACTCAAATTTCAGTTTCCTATTATCTAACCATACGTAGGGTAGTTAGATATATAACAAATACTTTCTTTATATTAATTTATTTGATGCAGTCCATCAACAATCCAGAATAAATTTGTTGAATCAACTAGCTTTAAAATTTATTTAATCAATGCCTTCATCGACGCACCATTTTAAAGCACCGCCTTATATACTGTCAGATAACCCGACGGGGGGTTTTGCGGGATCAAAGTATGCTTTCATTAAATAAATTTTAAAACATGCCCTGTTTTATATAAAACTTTGTTCTGCATATTTGAAATATTGGTAAAAAGAATAGGAAAAAAGGCAGAAACATTATATTTAAGTAGAGTAAAGGGATTTTATCCACACCACCGATTTCAGAAGTAGTGATCTGACAGTTGAACCATTACTATTCTGTAGGGCTCAATTAGAATTAATAATTAAATTCTTTTAATAAAAATTTACATAACATGAATTCAATAACAAACTTTTTTCCCAAATTATTGAATAATCTATTTAGTTTCTAAAAAACATGCCATGTGGTATCACAATGGGCCTACTTTGGCCTAGGCGTACCTAACCTACTAAAAAACATTCAATAAATAGGATATTTTCTCCACATCTAGTTTTTCCCTTGTACATTTTCGCCTCGGATTTTCACGCCCTTGGGATTTTCGGCAGCATAATTTCACTACCATAGTATGTGCATACTAAGTTCGGCCGTGCTAAGTAAAAAAAGATTTAATCTAGGGGAAATTAGGTGGTAGTACCTACTTCTTCACACCTTTTTCAAAGGGGTGTTATTGGTCTCGCGTGAAAAGCCTCTGTTGTTAAAATTATTACCGAAAAGTTTCATATGATAAAATTAAAACAACGCCATTTTTACACGAGGCATTTTATCGGGCATGAATATTGTCTATGAAAGTTTTATCAAAGGAATAATTTAAAGAAAGAGCATTTTTAGGTTACAGTTCATCAAAATTATATATTCAAAAGTTTATATCTACATAATTTTGGTGTTTTCATTGTAATTCTTTTTAATTCTTGTTTTCAAAAGCCTGTTGAACGGGTATTTGTAAAAGTTTTGAAATAATTAAAATCATGTTTTCCAATTGTCCACTACTCGTCCAACATGCAATATAAAAATTATGTAAATTTCTAATTTCCACTAGCCCATAACCATTTCCTTCTTACCTACTTCATTATACGACAACGACAAGCCGCAACAAATACTCAATACTTTTGTCCCTATATCGAAATTTATTGGTAAATAAAATTGTAATTTTAACGCTTTTTAGTTCCGTCCATGTTTGGCTAACACCGAGTCAAAATTAGTTGAATGATTTCTCACTTAAGTTTTATGCACCAGTTCCCCAAGTGAGTGTCAACAGAGCATTTCTAAAACTTGTCGCATAGCAATGTGGTGCAATGAGGTGAAAAACGCCATCCGAAAAGAAAAGCAAACTGCCATACAAACACCGAAGATTTTCACAAGTTACTGAATTCAAAAATTCTGCAACATTTCTTTTGCCATTTGATCGCATATTTGTGAGCAGCGACGTTGGCGATGTTCGCCCCTACCACAATCGCTTTTTTACCTAGCGACTTTTTACCGACAAACGGTCAACAGCACTTTCGCTTTTCTTCAGGTATGTATTTTGTCGATTTCGTTCATTTCTTGAATTTCTTTTCGATATTTACCTCCGGTCCCCGACCATTAGACTCGCTCGGTCGAATCACTTTCCACATTGGCTGATATAGTTTATAAATCTGTACGGATAGTAAGTGGAAAGAAAAAGAGAAATGCCCGATTATGCAACGGACGGAGAGGAAAGTTTTGTAGGCAGGAGATCAAGGTTACCGACCGACTACTGCTTGTGAGTTGCTAAAGTTATTTATTAATATGCAGCTTCTTACCTAAACTCGAATCTATTTTGAATAGCCCGATTGCTAGGACTTAGTCGCGTTTATGCAACGCTCACGTGAACGACTTTTTATTCATTTTGAACACATTTTTCTAAATAATAAATTAATGAATAAGATGTATTTCCTTAATATGCACAACGTAAACATTGCATGAACTTACTTGTTAATTATTTAGAATCTCAGTTAATCGATGACACATATTGCAGCATGGAAAGGGATCCCAATATAATCTCAAAAATTTACAACATTATTGCCTTGATTTTACGTTATTCCCTGAATAAAATGGTTTTTTTACTCTAGTCACTTTATTATCAACTTAAATGATTTTTCATAAAGAAGATTGAAAAATTTGATCGAGCTTTCGCAGTTTTCTCAGAGTTGAAATCGAGTCCAAATCTTTGTATAACTTGTGGAACGGCTGGGCTCCTACCTTTTGCGTACCACAATTTCTTTCGTGTAAAGGCTGAAACACAATGCATCCGCTCCGCTCCGGTTCGTTTCGTTCCGCTCCGCTCGGTTCAAACTGGACAGGAGAGGTGATTACAATGTGTCCGGTCCGCTCCGTCGTTTGACAGCTGTCTGTGAAAGGAAATCAACTTATTTTTTGAAAATTTTATTGATAAACGGAAAAATGAGAAATTTAAAGTTATTGGTACTAGAATTTTATGCAATACAAATGCTTCCTCATCCATGGCACGGCACTTCTGTGTTCCGGCGTTCCGGCAAAGTTGAAAATTTTTCAACTCTCGGCCGCTCCGCTCCGGTCTGGTCCCCTCCGTTCCGGTCATTGTGGCCACTTACATAGCGCTACGTATGTTCAACTTTGACAGCCGGAACGAGTCGGAGCGGAGCGGATGCATTGTGTTTCAGCCTTAAGAGACTGATTCATTTGTATTGAGGGCTCAGTGCAAACCGGAATTTGAGTTTGTTACAGGGAGGTGCAAAGAAAAGAGTTCAAAGAAAATGTTTAAGTAGCCCAAATACTCCATGAACTTGCATCTTTTAGACGGCACCACTCTCTTAGGATTTGCACTCATAGAACTTCAGCTCAATATAAGCAAATGATGGAGGAGTCATGAAAATTAAAGATTTTCTTCGAATTTCTTTCAAATATTTTCAATAATGTCCACGGAAATTGATTAAAAATAGAAAAACAAAAAACAAATAGATTGCTTCAATTCTAAAAGATGCAAAAACAGTAAATTAAAATACTTTTGATGGATTAGATTCTAAAAATACGGCTCACCCTATAATTTACACATAAAGGCTGGGATAATATGGACGCGCGAAAAAAACGCGTTGCCTGATACAAATCACGCGTCGCTACATTTTTGCTGGACTGCCTAGATAGAGCCAACAAATTACGGGTTTAATGAGCCAATTTCATCGATGTCCCGTATTTTTAATTCAAATTACAGTAATGTTGATTTCCATTACTCAAAGCGCCAGGTAAAAGGTCAGCTTACCTAAGTTATTTTGATGAATCTAAAAAAAAATTTTAAAATGAATGCGCTAAAATTAATCAAAGTCGGCTATATTATTTTATTATTTAAAGTAAATTTATATTTCCCTCATATTATTGTACTTTATAAGATTTTATATCTTGTGTACTTTTGCCGGAAATAAATCATTATTATTATTATTATTATTATTATTATAATTATTTAAATTAGTTAATAGAACTAAAACAGTGGTAAAAACATTTACAAAATTAGTTAGTTTCTCAACTATTTTATTTGATTTCACTACTTTAGATTATTATAACAACTAATTCAATTAATTGGCTAATAATAATCAACAACAGATTAGTTAGTATTGCTAATCCTTTTTTCAGTGTATAGCACTAAATTTCAGCTGTCTTGTCTTTAGTATATATATGTATATAAAATACTAGCTGTCGTTCGCGACTTTGTCCGCGCAGACCTTGATAAAAAGGCCCGTTTAAGTTTCCTGTTCTTTTTTCGAAATAAAAATGGGTGTGTTAATCCAGGTTATAAACTATCTGCATGCCTTTCATTTGAATCCGTTCAGCTGTTTTTGCGTGGTTGAGTAACAAACAAACATACAAACTTTTGTATTTATAATATTAGTAGGAGTAGGATTGAAATTTTAGAATATACAAAGAGATAATATTAAAAAAGTTTTTATTATCTCTTTTTCAACTCAAATTAGTGATGATTATATTTCATAACAACAAAAATATTAGTAAATATGAGATGAAAAGTGAAAAATATTGTACGTAGGTAGGTACGCAAATTTCACAGACGTGGACGTTTGGTTGTCGTTGGGCCACTCGCCTCCTCAAGATGTTATTTTCGATATGGAGTCTGTCGCACCATCACTCGGCTCCTCAAAGTCTGTAATTTTCTGCGCCTCATTACAGTCCAGGTCTTCGTAAAAATCTTGTTCGTCAATTGCATCCGGTTGGAGGGAGTTAGTGCAGGAGTTCCCTTTGCAGTTGGCACAAACCAATGAGCACTTAATCCCAGCCTTCCGACACCCACAACCACCTGCACACCTCTTGTTGCATTTGCGAAATATGTAAAATACGTCCAACTTTGATGTGCATTAACATGAGAACGAGTAGTCCAAAAAGTATGAACCTGGTCTCATTCTATGCAGAATTAAAAATTGCCTGGATTTATACCCACTTATGCGTCAAAAATTTGATCCAAAAATTTATCTAGTTCAAGCTTTGAAGTTTGAATATGTAAATATCATGGCAATTTGATGCGACTTTCGTAAATTTTAAAATAATTATTTGAAAATTAGTATAAAATAAAAGTGCTCAACTAATAAAATATGTATCGTTGAAAAGCTTAAAATCTATAAAATTTTATAGCATAATCAGTTTTTCATGAGTTGTTGGCATTTGAGTGCCAAAAACTAAATAAAACAATATCAAAAATTTACTTTTGGGGTCTAAACTCTTTAAAACGTTGTACCAACGTCAGTTGTTTATAAATAATGATGAAATTTTTAGGGAGTATCAGTAATCAGTAGTACTAACTAAAAAAAATACATGGAAAAAATTCAGTCACTAGGTTTTGTGCAATAAAAAACGGCTCTTTCAAAACTCGGCTCCTTCATGCTACTCTTCCCCTACATATATTAACGAAAACATTTGCAATTTGGAACAATTGCAGTATACCTACAGAGTAGCCCAAATACAGACATAAGCTTTGAAAGTAAAATTTTGGGAAATTACCAATTTATTTGTTTTTTTAGTTTTTTACTTCATAATTTGCGGTGTAAAATGAAAGCTCGTTAAAGCACGAATTGTTAAACGTAGAATTCGTTTCCTCATGTTACATTATTGAAAAATATTCAATAAACGCTTAAAAATTCCTGTTTCCCTTCTTATCGTCAAAAATATATCAATAGAGAGATTAAAAAAGAAAAAATAAAACAATGAAAACTAAGATTGAACGAAAATTATCAGGATTTCATTATGATAAACAATTTTATATGTATAAATTTAATGGAAACTTTGACAAACTTTGTTTTGCCTTTGGAACTTCATATTCTCTTTTTAATGAACTTAAAGTGCGGCAGACAAGTTTTACTCACACTTGGCCAACTGTTTTCTAACTTCTAAAATAACATAAAATAAAAGCTTTCGAATTGTTTTAAAGATTTCCAAAACGATTGCAGAAAGCTGCATTATGTTTATGCCCGCCAGCGGGCGGAAACGTTTCTAATAGGCAACAATGGCCCGGAATGGCCCATATGACTGCACAAAGGCAAATCAAGTACATCCGCTTTCCCCAATTATTTACAAAACATGACACCCACTCAATCAGGCCGGTGAGGTTTCGAATTGCCTAAAGACGGCGGCGCAGCCTCAGGTGAGTTAGGCGCGCCAGCGCCGCGTGGGCCGCGCAATTTAATTACCTCGATTTTATTGCAAAGCTTAATTTGTGCCGGATTACCATTTTCCGATCTATTGATCGTCTTCATCGCAACTAGCAATAGTAAGTCTGTCGTCGCCGCATAAGGCCATCGGGGCTTCGCTGGTGATTACCACATCTGTACACCTCGAGCAGCCCCAGCCGACGGAGCTAGGCTCACTTCGGTGGCTCGAATCCAGCACAAGACAAGCAGAAAGTGAAGTCGTTGCTCGCTGAAGAAGCCGTGGAAGGCCAGCGGCAAGACGTGCGGCTGGAGCCCGGCTCGAGCTGACCGCGCCGGTGCGACGAGACGGCTGCGGCTGTCTGCCAGGTAAGCCAGGTAATGGTGCGCGGCATTAGGTAAGAGCTGTCGTGTTCGGATGTGAAGTGAAAGAAATTTCACTTTCGTTGGGTTTTTCACTTTTTCTCCAACGTTTTTGCTGTTTATTCTTCACGCAATTATAGACTTGTTTGCTATTATTTGTCGAGCGTAGCGTGATTACACATTTTCAATGCCTCCAAAGAAACTCGTTTCAAAGAAGTTTATAGTCATTACGCAAGCGATTTAGGCAAGAAATTTTCATTTGCCTTTAATCCGCGTGGAAGATTGCTTTGTCTTCAAATGATAAAAACTGACTTTGCTTGAAGTACTCACACGTGTTACGAACGAAACCTATTTTTAGTTATTTCTTTAGTCAGATCTTTATGAACAAAAAAGGATTTAAAACTTTCATGCTAGTCATTAACCAGTGGTTGGGAATGCTTCATTGGGTTTGTTAATTAAGAACATTTCATATTCAGCGGGATTGAACAGCAAAAACGCATTTCATTTATTCACTAATTTCTTTTTGCTTTTACATGAAGACAATCCATAAATACATCACTAAATAAAAATTATATCTTTCTTCTAATTAGTCAAATTAACACGACTTTTTATAGTCATGTTTAAATGTTTTGTGTAGTAACAAATTTTTACAAATCCACATACATTTTCTATAATATGAACAAATTTTACACTAGAATCTTTTGTACCTAAATAATTTATGTGGTGTCGAACTTTCTGTATTTAAGTATTCGAATTCAACTATCCAACTATGTAGATACATGAAAATGTGATGAGTAATTTTCGAGATTTTTTAATCATAGTTTCGTTGGGTAAGGTTTCATTAACAAACAACAAACAAACTGCTTGTAGTGAAGATATATGTATCTAATACCATACATATATGTACATACTTCTGAATGCAAATGCCAATAGTTCAGCTTGGAGTTGAATTCAATTTTTAACACCTGTTATCAAATCAATCAATTAATTAATGCACCTAGTATCATATGTTTTGTTGGGATTTGCATTAAAACAAAGCATTCCAAAAATGTAATGCAATCAGTATAAAATTATCTGAATTAATTTTTTTAATATTATTAACATGAAATCCATGAAATTCTTTAAATCTTATGAAGAATGCAATTTATTAATTTTTTTATAAATAATATATTCATAGCTTTCCTTCGATTATGACGGTTAATAGAAAGCACTAAATTTCTGTTGCAAGAATTATTTACTGCCGGAAAGCAATATCGTTGTATTTCCAATGAATTGAGCAAATTCTCATTTGAATTGCACGTTCAATTCACCAAGAAACAAGTCGAATAAAATGTGAAAACTAAAATAAATTGAGGAAGTAATGTAATCCTGAGCCGCGAATAATTAAAAGTGTTAAGCATGAACTGCATTAATTAACATTGCATGAAGGGTGAACAAACGAGGCGGCAAGCAATTAAGAAAGGTTGATTAGATAATTAGTCGAAGCCGCCTATATGGCTGCGGAAAAGGAAGCAAGCATGAAGTCGAGTTTTTTCTTATTTTTCCTTTCCATTCGCAATTTGTATGCCGATCAAACAAATCCATCCCACTGGAGCAGCAGTGACTAATCCACACCTAAAATTTACTTTCTCACGACAAATCACCTTCAAGGTTATTCGCGCGAAATTAGAAAACCTAATGCCGACGTAATTAGGTGCGTAAACACCGGCGCGCCCAGCCGTGGCAATTTATCAAACCATACCGCTCCAAAATGGGCCGCGGATCGGACTCGGTGCAAAAACGCAGAGTAATTCTGGTAATAGGCTCCATTTTCGGATAAAAAAGCCAACGGCAACGAAACTTCCAGCGATCATAATTTCGAGCCATTTTTTATGAGCATGCGTGCGAAACAGAATTACGCCGCGATAAAATAGCGTTATGTTGCATAGTGCCCAGGTCACAGGTGAATGCCGATTTTGCGTGATGACGGGACGTCCGCATGGCTAGATGATAAATAAATAAGCTTTTTCCAGCCTACTGCAATGCAGGTTGCCTGAAATAAAAATCTCAACCAAAATCCGTCAAACCAACGACCGAACGACTTACTTAAATAAATTAGTGGATTAATGTATTCGTTCACTTTATAATGAGTTTTAAAAGGTGATGCTGAGCCAAATTCTCTATCTATGTACAAAACCGTCCCTCAAGATAAGACAGACTGATGGCCGGAAGTGGGTAGTACTGTAGAAAAAGTACGCTTTTGTGGAACTAATTGCGATGCCGCGGCATCATTTTATTACTCGTTAATGCAGCATTAATTTGTTACGCCATGAAGTTGCCTGGCGTTCGGGGGTTGTTCCCAAGTAGCTAGAAAACCGATACCAAACAATTTATGAATTAACTTTGAAAAACTCGGGAGAAACGTTTTTGTCTATCATCACCGCTAATTAGCAGCCACTGCTTGTAATGAGATTCGAAAAGTTCTCGAGACGTATTTAGTGGCAAAGAAAGTGAACTCATGTTTTAATTTTAATCCAAGCATATTTTAATTTTAAAGGAAATTACTTTTCCTAATTTCAAAAGCAACGAGGAAATAGCGCCTTTGTATTTATGAATCTAAACGCCAACACGGCTTTGAACTATAGGTTATTTATATTACAAATTAAAGCTTTTTTTAACTAAATTTTGCTGGGCTCTCTGGTTATATAAAAATTTTCAATGAAGTCATATATGTATACGCATTAAAAATACTTAGTACAAGTTGAATTCATAATTATCCACAAAGCCATACATTGATATCGCCAGAATAGAATTAGACTTCCTGCAAATAAATTTATACAAACTTGTTTACCAATGAGAAATTGACTTGGGTATAAGGAAATTGCGTTAATTAATTTATAAGAAGTAAAGTTATTTAAAGTAAGACTATGTCGAAATTCTGGTTAAACTAGAACAACATCTACAGCTGGTAATCCTTGAACTAGTAATGAAACTCCTAAATTTCGACAACGAAAATATTTTCAAAATGTTTATCGATTTATGTATAAGTTTTTAATGAGCACCAATACAAATAGAAAAAATTAAAATTTCTTGTTATTTGTAGATATCACTCTGAACGCAAGGAAGTGCAGGTGAACCTAATTATTTTAAAAATTGTCCACCTCCCCTGACACAAACAAAATCCATTCTGACTTCATGTTTTCCCAATCAAAGATTTCTCGCGGCGTTATGCAAATAAATTATCACAAATGTTTCCACCAAATGCCTGAAATGTTGTCAAATAAATTTGTAAAATTGGACAGTATCGAAAAAACCCAGAGGCTAAATAAAGACAACCTGAAATCCGGTTTGCGACGACTCGCCCCATCGATTCGATCTGGACGCAATCGCGACAATGAATAGAGCTGCGGCGCCGATCGCGCACATGTCTGGGTTGTTATGCGCTGATACCGCGGATCATAATTAGAATATTTTAGGACAAATTGTCTGCATACTAATTGCCGTTCCGACGAAGCCGTCAGATGTAGTGCTAGCCACGTATTAACCGGTCGCAGCAGCCCGCATTTTCAGGTGCTTATCCATTTCCAGTTGTAGGTTTAATAGGTGTGTGCTATGCTAATGGTCAAACGTTAAGTGCGGCGAATTCCTTCCGAGTTCTCGGAATTCCGCAGGAAATTTCAAACACTCAGGAAACTGCTAGCGGCAGAAACCAGTTTACTTATTTTGAACACGATCATAAATCCAAGAGCTTTGCTCTTTAACACCCGAAGCTAGTACGTACCCAAATAAAATTAACGTCGAACTACCCCAGTGCTTAGTTTAAGCTACGTTAGTCGTTATTTTTGAAAATGGTTTGAGTCCAATTTTTGAAAATTTTGCATGAGGATGAAGGCTAGCTACAAAATAAAATAATATGTTAAAAAGTTGGATTTATATATATACCCTTTTCAAAAACAACGACTAAATTTAAAGCCTTTAATAATTTTTTGTAAATGTCTACAAAAAAGCGAGCTGGGCTGCGCATACCGTACTTTATATTGTTAGAAAAAAATATGCCTTATCCTATGACGCCCTCCAATCTATACCTACCCATAGATAAACATATATGTATATGTATATATATGTATATAAATTTGTACGTTAGTTAAACTAATACGTTCGTGAATTTCTAAAATTATATTTATTGCGCTTTGTAATGCATTAACATAGCCATTACCATTACAAGTTGCAATTTAAAATAGATTACCAGTATCATTACTATAGTAACGGTACTTCAAAATCTCAAATTACCATTACAGTTACTAGTACTCCACCATTACTGTTATCGCATAAGCATTACTTAGCTTAGCAGCATTACTCAACATTACTAACATTAGTAAAAGTAGCAGTTAAAGGTGTATTAGACGGCATTAAAGAAATAATTGACCGATGTTAACTGAAGTATGAGTATACGGCACAACGTGTAGAAGCCCTGACGGTGTACGCCCAAATTTCTCCTTCCGACAATGCGAAGGGAAAATTTTTTGCTACAACAGAAACAATTTAAGTGTAGGTGTATTAGACAATTACATATATTTAATTTTTCTGTAATTACTGGGAATCGTGTAAAATCCAATAAAAAAAATTATAAACAAAATTATTCTTAACACTAATAAACCAAAATAGGTACATAATTATTACGAGTAGCTACATTATTTATTTGTTTTTATAAAATCAATCGATCCGCGCAATGTTCTACTGTCTTTCTCGCTCCTTCCTTTCCCTTTTTTTATCTTAATCTCGAATAAAAAAAAACCATGCGTGATTCTGATTTATGACTTAAACCTACTGAAAATGTCAGGTGTTAATCGGTGTGTGGTATGTAACTAAAGCAATCGCTTATCCATTGAAAAAAGCTTGAACTTCTTATTCCAAAGAAGAAGTTACAGCCTCCATTAGTTTAAAAATCTTGAAACCTCTTATATTGGTTTGTAGTGACGGATACATCATATGCTGCCTAAATATCGGACGCTATTATAGAAATATTATATTATAGAAATAGAAATGAAAATGGTCTTTTGGAAGAAAGAGCCTTTCACTGGTACTTTGAAGAATTAGACTGTTTTATATAAGATGGAAGATATCGAGACGTAGGTACTAGGAGATTTAGAATATTTTGAGTACGTCTCTCACATCAGCAGAACAGTTATCAACGCAAATACGTCTAGATTGGTGACACTATGCCGATGGGTCGTAGAATCCGTTAAAGGTAATTTCAAAAGAGATTTTAAAAGATTTCGGCAGGTGTATAGAGCTTCAAAAAATATAACGGTTGATTTCAAAATAGCAGCTCCTCTAATCAATTACCTTACTTATATCTAATCCTCCATAACTATAACACAAACAAATAATTTAAAAAAATTTATATATACATATGGGTGGTTCTCCAAAATTTGGTTAACTTGGTATTAGCAGCAATTTTTACATATTTATATCAATTTTTGCAACTACTAGGCAATGTTATAAAGTTCATGTTATTTGGTCACTCACTCAATATTTTTTATTTCCGAAAATCGCTTCTTTCTACTATAAATATCAGTCCCTAGCCATGTAAGATTTCCCAAATTTAATAAGCATTTCACTGTTATTCTAATTCTACATAATATTTTTATTTAACTCGACTTAAACACGTTTACTATTACATTACTAACCTTGTTATTGCAATTAAATTTTTAATAACAATATTTTTTATCAGATTATTTCAAGTCAAAAAGTGTAAGCGTTAAAAAATATCAGGCCCTAGCTATTTGCGAAATTCAAAAATACGCGCCATCTAAGCATAAGGCGTTTTTCATAACTTACTCAAGCGAAAGCATCGATGTGAAGTTAGATAAAAACACGACCAATGCCGCGTCAGCCATTTTGTTTTTAGTGCGATCGCCGACTTTGTTGCGGAAACACGTGCTGTGCCAGTCAAAGTCTCAGTCCCTAGGTAAGTCGTTTCAAAGATAGTTAATTAATAATTGATCTCATTACTTATTGTAAGTTTGAGCTTTGTCTGCCTTGATATTTTGATCACCTGCTGGTTTTGATGTTTATTTTAAATAATAGATTACGTTTGATTTTGCTTTGATTCGTCAGTCCCTAGACCGTCAGTCCCTCGTCGTAAAAGTGACTAGGGCCTGACGTTCATACTGTGTGATCCATGGTTTTAAGCATAAAATCCGTGTATTTGTTGCAGAATATGGCGCCTACAAAGAAAACATTACAGTCCAAAGAGGAACTCGCAAAAAAAAGTCCCTAGAAAACTGATTTAAAAAAAAACTTAAATTTCTCTTAAAATACTTAGTAAAGTGACTGGCCCTTTTAGATGCAGCAAAGTAGATATTATACCCGCAATATAGAATTAGAACTTTATTGATAACCATCTAAAAACACCTTTGTCAAAATTAAGCCACAAGTTAACCAATTTTTGAAGAACCACCCATATATATATATATATATATTTACTATTGGCACCCTCCCCCCACACTTCACTTAGAAGAAGCTTTCTAACCGTGGCATAAGCAACAAATTGGCGCACTTCTTCGCACTGATTCAAAATCTGTCCGGCTTTAGGAGCCGTCCGACTTCCCCCTATTATATATATATATTTTTTTTTTTTATGAAATTTGCCCATTGTCCTTTGGGTCAGCTAAATCGGCTAATGTCGTATCCTCTACTCTGTTATCTAAGTTTCAAAGTGGTTGAACGACATAGTGAATTGAAAGTCAAAGGTAACTGAAATGAATTTACTAAAAATTTAGGAAATTTATTAAAAAATTTCTATTCAAAAGGTGTTTTTGTAAGCTCTTTCCGATTCGAACGACTACACGAATAGGCGGCGCAGAAGAGCATGACGGCACAAGAAAGCTTCATGCCGTTTTCCGTCACGGCATACGAGTCGGTGGTAAAACAAGGTGCGCCAATAGATGTTTCACACCAAAAATGTTAAGTACCAAGCGTTGACTATTTGCGTGCATTATAGTAAATTTAAAAAGTCTTTGGTTTCAAAGGTACCTACATACTTAATAAAGTGTGAATAACTTACCCGTAGAATTTTTTAAAATTAAAACACCTAGTTTCTAAATTTTAAACCAAAAAAATTTTAAAACAAAAGCCCCTATTGCGAATATCGTAATTTCTGCGACGAAAAGAGCTCACGAAAGCGCTTTGTGGGTAAAAATTTCTTAATATAGTTTCTAAAATTCTTATAAATTAATTTCAGTACCCTTTGACTTCAATTAATTTTTGCGTTCAAAGTACTCAAATATGTAAATCGAGTATAAAAATCCAATCGGATATTTTGACGTTTGACTTTATTTTAACCACTTTGAACGAAAAAATTAATTGAAGTCTTATGTATAGAGTATACCGGGTGTTCCAAACCACCCCTACCACCCATTTATCTCGAACAGTTTCGACAAAAAAAAAAAAACACGTAGCCAATATTCTTCGAAACTCTATCCGACCATACCAACCCCCCACCCCACCCCCTGAGGGAGAGGGTGGAGGTAACTTTTTTTTTCAAATGGGACCACCCATTTTTTTGCAAATTCAGATTCTTCATGCAAAAATACGTAACTTTGGTCTGAAACATTTTTTTCAATTCGGTACAGGGAGTGCGGGGAGGATGTACATATGTTGTGTAAAAAAGGTTCCGGAAAGGTCAAATATCTCACGATCTACACATGGGATCGAAAAAAGAAAAAACACGTGTCAAATATTGTTTGAAAAGCTATCCATTGGTATCAAACTCAACCCCCCCCCCTCCCCCAACTCCACCGGTAGGTGGTCTCCCCCCAGCGGTGGGTGGGTATACACAAGGATTGAAGTCGAAATTTACTGAGATGATTGTATGAGAATTTTGGAACTTTATTAAGCAATTTTTACCCACAAAGGGCTTTCGTAAGCTCTTTTCGATTCGTACGGTCTACCTTTATCGTAGTAATGACGATATTCGCAATGGGGATTTTAAATAATTTTTTTATTTTTTCGATAACGCAGCTCTCTTGGATTATTGACTCAAATTATATTAATACAAGTTGTGAATGAGAAAACTGTGTTGTAAATCACCCTAACATTTTAGCACGACTTTCCTAATAATTAAATTAATGAATTCTAATAGTTTTTATAACTTTCCTTACCATTTTCATTATGGTGACAAGCCTCCACCGGACGATTTCGTATGACAATATTTGGCCATTTAAAAAAAAACTTTTTTTTTTTAGTTTTGGTGGAGGACCCTGTTGCACATGCTTAATATCTACATGATAGCCTATTACCGAAATATACGTTCTTACAAGAACCTCACGTTAGTGGCTTCGTTCACTCCTTAAAGAAAAGATGAGAAATCTCCCAATTCGACTATGCGCCGACTTACTACTTGTACATAGAGATCACGCTATTCGATTGGTTTGGCTATATTAACTGTAGTCTACAAATCCGATAATTTTTAAGACTCATAGATTGACTATGTTTAGCCTCATTTACATAGATATAACGTTTTTACCTTGCATTACGATTTGAACAATAGCCGCTAATAGAGCTACATGTACTTCCTACGGCACTATCGAAGACTCCTGCACCCAATTTCTCCCGTCGACAGATTTAACTACGTTATGTGTGCGCCCATATGTATGTAAATTAAATCAATCTGTAAACAATGGGAATCATGCGAGTTATGAACTCGCCCTCAATTGGCCAGCAATTGCATAACAAGCATAACAATTGAAACGCGAGCGCAACTTTCGCCCAGCTGAATAGCAAACACCTTTGCTTTGCATCAAAATTGCACCGCAAACACGTGTGCTGTGCCCGTAATCACTCAGCTGCGAGCAATTACAATACCCCGAGAGATGAAAAAGCGCGGAGCTAATAGGCGCAAGGAAGTCGCGCCATGGCCCATTGGCAGCTACTTTTACTTTCGGGCTGCGAGTTGTATGTAAGCAAAGAGCCGAGCGCAACGTCAGCCAAACCTAGTCGAGTGTACCAGACGCATAGCTGGCAACAGCGGCAGCCGGCAGCCGGCAGCTGCTCTGCAGCCCACAGGGTGTGCGGAATGCCCACGGAAATTCCTTAACGCATTGAGACTTTTCCTTACCAACGGAACGCAACGCGGTGCGCGCGCAGCTCCAACTCGCAATTTTCCGGACCCATTAAGAGGCACCACCGCATTATAGACTAATTTAATTGCACTAGGCACAGCACGTTTGCAGTTTCCTCCCAGCCCTGAAGACAGGAAAAAGCGTGCTCAACACTGATTTCGATTTCCTCCGGGTTTTCTTAAAACACCGCTGCGCACTCGTTAAGCATCTCCGCTTATAGTCCGTCAGCCCCACGACGGCCGAGCACTCACCTTGGGAAATCGTTTTCCTCCAGCCACCGGAAAACTCACGGCTGTGCTGCAGGCGGCCTTGCATTAGTAAAATCGATGCGCGCCGGTATCGAGCGCTAAGCACGCAGGTTGCCCGCGCAAAGTTTAGGTATGCTCCGGGCGATCTTCTGTCGGCCTGCGCGATGAGTCGATGACGGCATTCGTCAACTTTTGCATTATTTATGAATTTGAAATGTTCATGCAGAACTCTCCCATCTGTGGCTCAGACGTTCTAAAAGAGACATCAGCGTTCGCACGGCTACGGGAAATTTATTGACACTGACACTGCTCGAGCTAATCGAAGCCCAGCCTGATCGCTGGCATTACACGCCTTATGCTAATGCTATGATCAGCAGACGATGCCAGCCAACCAAAAAACAGGGGGAAAGAAAAGTCAACCTTTCAAGGCTAATTGTGAATGCTGAGCAGAGCGGATCGCGAGAATCTTTAATTTTCGCTTCGGTTGAGCCCCGCGTCGTGATGCTCCTGCGATAAGTGACATTTTTATGCAACCGACATGCCCACACTATCGGTCGAACACGACGTGAGCCCCGCTGAATTAGCACCTTCGAGCACCACCGAAGCAGCGTGCACTATCCCGGGGCATTGACCACCACAGCCACCGCGAAGAGCTATCGCACCTTGCAGTAATATTTAACCTATGGTCCAACTTAATGAGCAATCATGATTACGATTCCCAAACCATACGAGTACTTAATTAACTTCCCATAAGCACGTACGCAAGAAGAAACATCAAGAAAGGTATTGTGGATTTATTTAATGCCCAACAGAGAGGTACATATCTTTTCTAATATGATAAATGCAATAGTGAGTTTTTTTGTTTGTTCCAGCCGTTCAATTAATTAGCATGAAATTAACATGTAAATAACCTATACCAATGAAGTCAATTCCTCAGCCGTGTTTAGAAATGCAAACAATCGGTTAGGGATGACTGTCTCTAATTTCTTTTGTAGGTACTTTTGTAGCGTTTTTATGACCATGGTTCCACAAATTGTTAGGTCAATCAAGTTAGATCAAATTTTTCATATACTCGTACATCCAATGGGTCAAATGTATTTGAAAATTGCGGCATAAAACAAAGCAGTGTATGTGATTTAGTTTTGATTTGAATTTGAATTACCATCATGAAGTTTATTTTTAATGATGACCAAAGGAAAATTTTTAAAATATTTTTTTTTAACCACATCAAGTGAGTATCCTAAAATTCATGAGTAGCAAAAACTTGCGTTCAAAATGCTCAAATTCTAGTGATCATAGGGATATTGTGGAATTCTTTTACTGAAGTTCTACTCCGGTTAATTGAATTCCTTACTTTTTCTTTATTAATGTTTTAGTTTTATTGAATTCAATTGTTGACTATTTTGTTTTGATTTCTAAATGAGTTGTTCACCTGTTTTAATTGTTATGTATATAAATGTTAAACATTATCATCTTTTGAATAATCAATTACAAATTCTTCAATATCATCATATATTACTTTGTAATGCAGAAAGTAATGAATAACTCATTACCTGCCTATGATATCGCTATGTAAAGGTAATCGATGGTGTAGCCTAAAAAGTAATCGATGGTGATCAGCGTATTGCATTACTATTTCGATACTGTAGCCATTACATTTCCAGCTAGGTATCGTTAATGTTAATGAGTTTCAAAAATCATCACTAGCTCAATAAACGAAAAAAACATATCTACATATATTATTTACATACATATGTATATAATGACCACGATAGAGGGAGACTCTTCCAATTGTTTAATATGAACTACAGATATTGTTCCCCTAAATATGGTTAGGAAAACAAAGAGAAATAATAACCTAAACTTTTAATAACTAAGGAACAATCGTATCGTCATTAATTGAATTATATATTTCTAGCCTAATTTAAAAATGTTAATAAATTAAAAATTGCATAGTAATATTTATTTTTCATATAAAAAATATGGTTACTGTTTAACTTTTATTTCACAATTTATTTGGAAGTTATTGAATTGAAAATGTTTACGTATCTCCATTTCCCTAGAGTCAAAATTCATTGCTTTTTACGTACAAATTTTTGTTGTAAAATATTTTTCAAGGTCACCAAAGTAAATGTTGGTAGTGTGGGAAGGTACTCAGCCTCTGTTTATTTTTATTAATTTATTAGATAAAAGTTATCGATCAACATTTGTAATTCTACTCAATAATTTATTTTTATTTTTTGGTTACCAAATAACCATTATTTCATTATTTATATTTATTAGTTATCTCCATCAAATTTTATAATTCTTACCAATAATAAGAGTTATGTTAAGGTACTTAGGGTACGCCAGGCGTGCGGGATTTACAGCCCCTGCCTTATTCCTTAATACGACGTAATAGTAGACGATGAATAAAAAATGTTTTATTTTAATGAATAAATAACAACTGAAAATACCTTATCATTTTGTTTTGTTTACATTTTATTATAATGAGCAACTATTAACAAAATCAAAATTCAAAGGAGCGTTGTAACGTAAAAAAATTCCTACTGCTTAAGGCTATATTACTCCGATCGGATAAGGAATCAAGAGAAGCGCTATCGGAATTCTTGATTTAACCGTTAATACCTTTCGAATGATATATCATTATATACATCAAAAAATAGTCGCAAAATGGTAATGAAAAACATGTATAGTACAGTATAACTCTGAACGGACAAGGATTTGGAACTAGGCGCCATAGTGACTTCTATTCAGCTCAAAAACACCTATCCAACGATGTATTACACATAGCTAAAAAGGGCCGTGAATTATGAAAAAATGTTATTTGGCTATTGTTAAAACTGACATGTATAATACGGTATAACTCTGAGCACACAAGGATTTGGAACTAGGCGCCATAGTGACTTCTATTCAGCTCAAAAAGAGCTATCCAACGATGTATTACACTTAGCTATTGGAGGGGGGTACCAAAATTTGCATCATCCTTTGGCCTAACTGAAGAATAGGTGTTTCGTTGTAATTACGATGAAATTGTGCAGGCACCTTCCGATTCGGCGTAAAACGGTAGGAGGAAATATAATTCGGTGGCGCTCGGCCATATATTCGAATATATTTCTCTATATTCCACTTTTAATTTCTGAAATTTTTTAAAATTTCAAGTGGAATATTTCGCCTCCATAATTTATTTTTGCCTGCACAATTTCACCGATATCTATCTATTACACCCCGCACTACACTAGTTTTCTATTGAAATACTTGAATAACTTGAAAATCACTGAAAAACTCTTAAAAAACCGGCACGCAAAATAAACGACATCGCGCAAAACAAACCGCCATATTACTTACAAAACAACCGATCTGTCACTCCGTTTTCCGCCATTCCACTTTGACTGCGTCCGTTGATATTATGAAAGTGGAATGGCGGAAAACAGAGTGACAGATCGGTTGTTTTGTAGGTTGGCGGTTTGTTTTGCGCGATGTGGTTGGAGTCGAAATATCCCACTTGAAATTTCAAAAAATTTCAGAAATTAAAAGTGGAATATACAGAAATATATTCGAATATATGGCCGAGCGCCACCGAATTATATTTCCTCCTACCGTTTTACGCCGAATCAGAAGGTGCCTGCACAATTTCATCGTAATTACAGCGAAACACCTGTTCTTCAGAAGTTCCATAAATTTATTTATTTTTATTCACAAACTCAATGGACTCAACTCATATACGTTTCTATATGTTTTTTCCATCCCTGATCTATCGGCAACAATTTCAATTAACTTATCTAATGCTCGAACCCGAATTGTTTCTCCTAAACAGGTGATTTCGGAGTGAAGTGCCTAAACCACTGACATATAGAACTGGACTGCCGATCCAATGCAAAATCGCACCTCAAAACTAAAACGACTTTTTGACATAAGATTCCTATCTCTTTCCCCCATCCGGCCCCCAGGCGAAGTGCATATGTAAGACAAAATAGAATATGTTTTTATATATCTGACTCTTGTGTTCTTCCGGCCCCGAGCTGGTTGGTGTCGGAATGTTTTTTAACAATTACTCAAAATATAGGGCGAATTGAAAGGGGCTGTTTTGTGACAACTTATATTTATTTATTTTCTTTATTTTAACATACATTGCAAATAATTTAATGTGTTTTTATAGCATGAGTTTTCCAAGGTAGGCTTGCATCTCCACTTAAAATGGTTTGCATTTCCACTTAAAATGGTCTCACTTTTCGACCGTCGATTGGCAGTCCAGTTCTATATGTCAGTGGCCTAAACAGATGATTTCGGAGTGAACTGCCTTGCCGCTCCGCTAACTAGCAACTGTCAAAATAATTTGCGCTCTGATCTGACAAGCGTCCGTTTTGTTCCGTGTATGGGCAGCAGATTCGATAGATTTTCCGCGAAGCGCAACAGGAAATGATCGGCCGGAGCACGGAATTCCCCTAATAGTTACACACCAAGCTGAGTACTAACTGCACCAAATCGTCCCTCACGTCGCGCCCGCTTCAGCTGAACTTCCGTCCTTGGATTTTGGAACTGCGATCTCCAGACAGACAGCTGCTAAAATGGGTGATGACATACTGACCACGATTAAAATCCTTATAATTGGGGAGAGCGGAGTCGGTAAATCGAGGTATGGACCGTTGTGCACCTTTTTTAACTTTAGAGCGTGAGAACCAGCGGAGCCAGCCCACACGGTCTTGATTTTTTGTATTGTAGTGCATCGCCACGGTCGCTTTTGTTGTTTTTTCACTAAAACTACGCAATTTTTGTGGATTCAATTAAATTCTGTTAGGCTTCAATTAAAAGTATAAAAGCAAATTTCTGCAGAAAGAAATGCACAAAAACAAAAAGGTTCACCTCAGTTGAATTACATCCAAAAGTTAGTTAGGGAGCAACATTTTAAATGGTTTCTTCGTTTGACAGATTGTGATAAATGAAAAGGTTTCAGTAAAAATTAAACAATATCGCGTCTGCCTTTCTGAATAGTGTAAACTTGGAAAAAAGGTAGACGCAGGGGTCAGGCGTTATTCCTGCTGCGTTATAAAATTATTAATTTTTATTGTATTTATTTTTAATTGTATCCTGCACGCTTAAATTTAATTCTTCTAAAAGTAGCATGACGTATATCAAATAATTTCGCAGTGAGAAGTTTCTGAAATAACGCATTTTCAAAAAAAACAAAAAAAAAAAAACGGTCAAGTGCAAGTAGAACTCACTCCTAACGGATTCTGTGCTGAAAGCTGATTTTATAATTTTTTAGAAAATAACACAAGCACA
This sequence comes from Machimus rusticus, assembly GCA_951509405.1. Classification (NCBI taxonomy): domain Eukaryota; kingdom Metazoa; phylum Arthropoda; class Insecta; order Diptera; family Asilidae; genus Machimus; species Machimus rusticus. The sequence continues at coordinate 48,831,404 of OX608051.1, read as the reverse complement.
AAATTAGTTTAATTTTTCATCGCGAAAACAATTTTCCTGCAAAAAAAAGTCTTTAGGGGCAACGTAATGAGATTTTCGTTTTTTTTTTTCATTTTGATGTACGCAAACGTAAGAACTGGGTAAATTAAAAAAAAGCGTCAAATGCACAATTCAGCTTCAAAGGCTACTACGCTGAATTGTGAATCGATGCGGTTTTGAATTAACCCATATACACTGACAAAGAACTGGACCGCTGATCCAAAGCAAATTCACTCCTCAAAATTGAGACGACTTTTTGACATAAGATTCCTATCTCTTTCCCCCATCCGGCCCGCAAGCGAAATGCATATATGCGAAATGCGCATGTAGAGCGATTTTAAAGGGGCTGTTTTGTGACAACTTATATTTATTTATTTTATTTATTTTACCATACATTGCAAATAATTTAATGTGTTTTTATAGCATGAGTTTTCTAAGGTATGCTTGCATCCCCACTTAAAATGGTTTCACTTTTCGACCGTCAATTATCAGTCCAGTTCTATATGTCAGTGCCCGTATACAAGCTGTACACTAAAAATGAACTTCTGCTGTTCCACACCCTCATTTGCACTTTGACATCTATATTAAGGTTGACTTAAAATTTCCATGTTTAGATAGTCCACATGTGAACTTTTCAAAAAGCGGGCTTATACCATTTACAAAAATAACGACTCAAATCTTTATTGTCATAAATAGGTAATAATAAATTTTGTTCAATTAAATATGATGTATTTTTGATGATCTGATCCGGATAAGATTTCACAGCAAATTTTATATTGAATTGAAATTTGCAAATTATGATTCCTAGTAAATTTTTGATTTTCTGAAAAGAGCATCAAATTTCTTTGACTGTAAGTCAGTTAACATAAGTCTTTGAGTTCAAAATAAAAAATTATAATTGGTATCCAGTGTTCGTCGAAACGACTTACGTCAGCAATTTAAAGTTAAACAAGTGTAAGAAAAAAAATTTTTTTAAAAAACGCTTTTGCTCCAAAAACACACCCACAATATATTGTCATCGAAGATGAACGTGTATGCAAAATTGCAAAGCATTTTGGTAAGATAAAAGTATGAGAATTTTTTGTTGCAAGATTTGACGCTAAACAACTCAAGTAAAATAAAAGCGTTTAAAAAACGAAACAGACATGAGCATTGTTTCATAAGGTAGTGCATGTGCCCACGCGCCGATAGAAGCCGTGATTGAAATCCAATAAATTGGGGGTTCGAATTATGACGAATCTCCATTACTGTCACACCCTTCTTAATCACTTAATTTGGTGCCGACTGATTTCCATCCCTCTCCTAATCTAAACAAAGGTTTAAGTGAACAAAAATGTTCTTCAAATTAAAAGAAGGGTGTTATGCCGAATCTCCATAAAAAACCAAACCAAACCAAAACCACAAAACCATTTGGCTGACTTGCTGAAAAAATCAAGTCTGCACACATTATTAGCTATGTAGTTGTTAAGTCTCAGCTCTTGCATTTCTTCTGAAGATGTGCTGAATTGCATGCGGCAACACAAAATGGTTTAACTCACACAGAGGGAAAATCTAGCGCATGATGACCAAAATGAGCGAGAAAGGTTACGAAATTGCAACGCGAGTAAAAGAGCTGCAGATATTTTTGGTTTGGTTAGTTGGTCTAGTTTTGTATGGAGATTCGGCATTAGAAGTTGTAGTCAATGCGTGGTAAGCCTTGAAGAAACTTTTTTAAAAGTGGTATCATAGCTTTTGAAAACCAAATGTAGCAAGGTTATCGAACCAGCTGATGATTATCATTATATTGAAGTAAATTAAATAAAATATAAAAATAGTTTGTATAAATTTATTTTATCATCTCGGTCGCGAACTTTTTAATGTAGGCTTATATTGTATTTATTAACCCAATTTAGTCACACTGAGTAAAATCCACCCCAGTCTGTTTTGACCTGGAATGTGAATCATTTGGTAAATAACTTTAGACTTAGGTAAGCATTATTTGAATAGGCCCTTTAGTGCTTTTTTGACAGCCGTTTGAAGTGGAGTGGACATTTTATATTAATATGTTTTTGTAAAGAAACATTTGAAAAGTAACACAGAGCTTGTGTTTTTTATTTGCATTCTAAAAATGTTTATCGTGGTGCAAAGGTGCTGGTTGGGGTGGATTTTAGCCAGAGTGATTATTACGACATTTTCAAGAGGTGTGACTGAAAGGCGTTTATATTTTACGCTTTAACATTAATTTTCAACTCGAAAAATTTTACAACTGTTGCTTTGTTATATTACACAATTTCGTAATTTTATAATAATAACGGCTATAATCATTTTTTAGTTTGTGAAGGGCTTCATAGTACCCTCACAAAATTTCAAATGAAAACAGATTCGCTGATACCTTTCTCTTTTGAGCAAAAATTGTTCAATTTTGAAAACTAATAAATATTTTTATTTTTGCAGCTTAATGCTTCGTTTTACAGATGATGACTTCGATCAAGATCAGGCTCTTACTATCGGTGTAGATTTTAAAACGAAAATTGTAGATATTGACGGAGTGAAAGTAAAATTGGCAATTTGGGACACTGCTGGTCAGGAAAGGTTTCGCACTTTGACTCCAAGTTACTACCGCGATGCCCAGGGCGCTGTCCTAGTATACGACGTTACAAAATTCTCAACATTTCAAAAACTTGAATCGTGGCTAAATGAATTAGAAATATACAACACAAAGCCAAACATGGCAAAAATTTTAGTGGGCAACAAGATTGACCAAAAAAATAGAGAACTTACTCGCGAAGATGGTGCCAGATTTGCTAGGAAACATCGCACACTGTTTATAGAAACATCTGCTAAGACCAGTGAAGGTGTAAAAGAAGCTTTTGAAGACGTTGTGAGAAGGGTTAGTCCCGTAATGAGTATTTTAAGTTTTCCTTACTAAAATAAGCTTCATTCAGATAATTCACACAGAAGGTCTTTGGGAACCCAGATCTTCAGGCGGAGTTGATATTACAGCCGATAATCCAGACGGTGCTTCTTCCTGTAGTTGTTAATCCTTACGTGTGTTGCGATATAATCAACACCTGTTATGGAACCTTCGAACTACTATTTCAATTCAACGGTTCTTAATGGTATTCTTTTTATATTTAAAATAATAAGTTAAGCCAAATGTGAGGGATCTTTTTATTAAAATATTCCCTAATTTTGTGTCTTCGGTTACAACCTTTAACTAGCGACGTGACTCCAATTTGCACCCATAGTAAACCAACTTCTTTTAACTAAACAATATGATGTTTCATTAAATAAATAATCTGTTTTGTTGCAATAAAATTATTTTTGGAAACGGATTTAAGTGTTATTCCTTAGAATTTTGTTAATTATTCGTATCAACACACGTCACTAGCAAAAGATTTTAATGTGATTGTACTAGAATGTGTATAAAGAAGCAATGTAGTAATTATAGTGGATTTTCTGTGTAACGAATCTTTTAAACTAACTTTCACAAATCACACTTCACTAACAAGCAACATTGTATAACATGAGTTGCAAAGAACCAAATTATGTCATTTGTTACACAGGGACTGTACTGTTTCGGAAAATAAACTAAATATTTTCATAAAACTTCAAAAATGTATTTTTTATTCAAATTCAAATGAAGCAGCAACCACAAAAAGTCATTCTTTTTGATAAAAGAGCTTGGGGGTTCATCCATAAAACAGCATTAACAGTATTACTTTCCAGTCTGAAAATCAAGGCGTATTCATTGTTTTCGCAATATATACTTAATATGATTAATCTTGCACATACAATTTTTCCATATTTAAACATATTTAAAAGCAATCTTTGAAATTTCCACGTAGCATTTCCTCTATTCCGACCATACGGCGCAAAAAATATTAAACAAAAAACATCCTACCAGAAAGGTCTTAAGGAGGAGATTCATAAATGCAGTTTCAAGGATATGCTCATTTCATTATAATATTATCGTTAAAATAAGGTTTTAAACTTTCAGAATCCAGAACTATAAGTTTACGTCTTGAGCACCTACAAGATTATACGTAGAGCGGAACAAATTTGAAGAATATATCGTATTGTAGACAAATTTTTAAAATCTTTAAGAAACAACGGATTGTCGTAGAAGCTTGTAATGTAGCCCAACCTATGAACCTTTGGCTATTGTATCAAAATACCAGAGTTTTTAATAATTGCCCAAAAAACTAATGGATTTCATATTTTTCGTTTACCGATTTATTTCATACAGATATCAAATGAATGAAAATCAAAACATATTCCCCAATAAGCGTACAAGGTCTATAGATTAGATATTAGAATAGTAATACCATGGACTAAGAAATAACATAATGCCTCGAAATTTCCCAGCTCCAAAAGATTCGGGGAATTTTTTGAGGGCTCTGAGCTGCTCGTTCGTAGCTGATGCAATGGGGGAGGGTACGGATATTTGGTGCGGTGGGATGCGGGTGTGCTACAGCAGGCAGCGAGAGCGTGCGCCGTCGGCTTATATGTATAGGTTCTGTTGTTCGATGATACCTCTGGGCGATGGGATGAGATAATTTATGTGTTCGTAATTCGTAGATTTTTTGAACGACCATTTCATTTTGGCTGTTCAGCCAGAGAAGACCTCAAAAAATTCCCCGAATCTCTTTTGGAGCTGGGAAATTTCGAGCTGAGGCAAAAGCGTTCATAGTTTCTTGTATGGGATGCACAGTCTTTATGTTATTTCTTAGTCTATGGTAATACCTTACATGTATCGTATTTTAAGGTGAAGATTCAAGCTCATATGAGTGATGAATGAAGCAAAAATGAAGAATACAGACCTGATTTTTCCGCAAATCTCTATTCGGAAGTTTTAAACATAACATTCAAATCGCTATGCTTTTAGATGGTGAATGACTGATTTAATGTACGTTATACATCCTAAAAAAATAATAAAACGTTTTTGTTTTTTGCGAAACAAGGTTGACAAATGGAAATAAAGGCCGATGAAATTGCGTATGAAGCCAACTACATAGTTTTAACATTTTCGTTCAATGTATTTTTATTAATTTAGCAATTTCAAGAAAATAGCGGTTGGAAAAAAATAAAGTAAAAAGGGTGAGAAAAACTAGAACAATTTTATTTTTTACATAATAATTTTATTTTTATTTAAACGATGCCCTCCTCTTCAGTTATCCTTTTAAATATTAAAATATTTACTTCAAATGTTACTTTAAAAACTTCAACTAAAGTAAAATAATCTTATACATTTGCATGGTTGAACGTACATAACTCGTTCTTGGTTGCTTTAAAAATAGATTTTTACATTCTAATTTATTGAAATCACTTAAACCAATAGGAAAAGTAACGGGGAAATAGAAACGATTATTTCATAATATCAAAGAAATAAACAAGTTGAAATAATTTTACATAACTACGCTATATTTTATATTCTTAAGCTCGCCCACGCGAGCCGCTTTGCTCAGTTAATGTTACAAATGTGTAGATGTACAACATTTGTCTGTCTGTCTGTCGACCGAAGCGTGCCTCGTGCCGCACCGACGCATCTGAATTTGTTATAATATAAATATAATTTAAAGTTGCTATTATACTTCGATCTGCTGTCCATACACTGATGCTCCTCTTCCTATTTTACATTCACGTTTACCTTTGTGTTACTTGAATTTGCGTTTCTTCCTACTTTTATATTTAAATTAGATTTAAACATAAATTTCACTCCTAATGTACTTTATACCTTGTTTAGCTTATATTTATTCACTTTTCACTATTCACTTGCTTACTGTCAACTTTGTTGGTGTGTTAATATATCTCAAGTACTCAATTCTTTATAATAAAAAAGAAATAAAACGATATTTATTTATATATATGCAATTTCGTAATCAATCAAAATATAGTATTTGCAGTAATAGTGTAATATGTAAATATAGACCTAACCTTATATTTCCTCTCTGGCATGTTCAGGATGGCTAGCGACTATCCAACCGAGGAAACGAGGGATTATTCGAAAAAAATAGAAAATATTACAGCTAAATTTTACAGCGGTTACTTTCACTTGTTTTGTTGGTTTCATTGTTTGACTAAGTAACATTATGACAAAAACGATGACGCAGCTACTTAATCTTACTTTGTTTCTTTCTCTAGTTATTAAAATGTTGCTTTACTATGTTCACATTTTATTTTACATTTATAATTAGTAATATCAGATTATTTGAATCTAAGTATTAGGTGAACTTTACTTTTTTTTTAATTAGAGGACTAATGAACACTCATTGAGGAGGATCTTTTTCCCCCTTGTGCACTGAACTGACCTAAAAAGGAGGAAAAATTTCCTATTGTTGTCAAGAAAACGTAAACTCAGCGATTCGTTCGTTTTGTTTTACAGCTGCTTTGATGAAATAAGCGGAAGCATCTCTTTGTTTAGTTTTGACGCCATTAAGTTTCCCAGAACTACACTATGATTTTCTGCAGTAACGAATTTTCTATGCGGATGGTATTGGAATTAGCATTGGATATAAATTTATTAGAGAATATGGTAAAGGACATTTAACACATTGCAACACATTGCTTGTTTTTCTTTTTTTTTCTTTTTCTTTTAATGCGTAACATATATGGTAGATATTTCCACATTTTTTCTGCCAGCGTTCATTTGCTCTCAAATACAGGCATAAGTTAACTGACGATATTCTGTGATTGCCGATTGATATATTTAAAAGAGTCTCATAAGAATTACATGTGTGCACTATTGCCTTTTATATTCGTATTTTAAAATTAAAATCTTGCTTTTATTGCGTACGAAAGTTCAATAAAATGTAAGTAGAATTTTTTCTATCAAAATATTAATCCTATCAGAATATTCTGCAAAGCCTACTAAAATTGTAGCCCCGAAGGCTGCGGCATTAAAGGGTACTGCTCTTAAAGGATTTTATGTTATGGCATAGAAATAAGACATAAGGAAGTGCGATTAGGCTTGTCAAGCGTACCAGAGTCCCTTATGTGTGAGTTCTCACATTTTAGTATTAGAAACATCAGTACAGGCGTAAAAAGAAAGTAATTTTAAGAGGGCCTCACCGCAACTTGTATGAATTTCAAAATAACGTCGTTATTCTTACACTCTTCTGATCAGACGTATTGTAATTCACTCGGGGTTGCAATAGTAATTTATTTAATATTAAAATAACATTAAAATGTTTGGTGCATCTACCCCTCTAAAATTTAAATGTAACGCTGTCTTTTTGCATCAGCACTCCGAAATGAATCAAAGTAATCTAAAAATGCATAATTCGACAGTATTCAAAAATATTTCTACAGCTTTTCCTCATTCTGTCTCGCTTGCTCAAGTTCTGTCTCGCTCAACTGAGCACCCTTTGAGCACCCCAAAAAAATGGTACGCACACGTACACTATATATGAACGTTTCAGCACTTCCTTATGTCTTATTTCTATGTGTTATGGAGATAAAAAAAGCGTATTTTGTGATTTGTTTGAACGAAAACTATTGCATAAATTTTTGTTTTTAAATATATATGTATACAAATTTTTGAAGTGCTACCTACATCCGTTTCCCTAGAACCTTTTTTAAAAAGAAGCTCTGCGGGGACCAATACTGCTGGAAGGTGGATAATGGGAAATCTAAATTCACAAAAACATTATAGTGTATGTAAGAATCGTTTATAAGAGAAAAACTAAATATTTTTTCTATGAACGTTTTCTTTTATATCATGTAAATGCATTGCATATTTACATATTTCTCTGTTATTTTAAGTAATATACACTTTGACGGGTTGAAAAACTGTTTTTATCTTAGATAATAGAAGTAGAGGATACGACATTAGCTGATTTAGGTGACCCAAATTTCCTGATGTGTTAGTGTGTTCACTTAAGTAGTTGTAATTTCAGTGCAGGCTGAAATATTCATGTAGTGGAAAGTAGGGGCATATATAAAGGCGCGAAAACGTAAGCTACAGCCCCTCCAAAAACATTTTTTAGACTACACAACTGATTTGAGCCCCATAACAGCTGATAGCCGATGACATTTGGCTCCCTTTTGCCCCATAGCAGACTAATAGCCGAGGACATTTGGCTCCCATTTCTAGTGCCGTTTCGCTCTCTCTAATGTAGTAAAAAATTTCCCCTTCGTATTTTCGGGAGGAGAAATCTTGTCGCTCATGTACAGGGCTTTTACACGTTGTGGCGTATCCTGTACTCTATGATCTAAGATTTTTATATTTAAGTAATCGGATCGAATCGAATCGGTTCAAAAGCGATTCCTGCGTTTTGCCCTTAATGGTCTGCCCTGGGTTGATTCCCTCTCCCTTCCACCGTATAGAAACCGCCTGAAATTAATTTGCATGGTAACGCTAAAAGATAGGCGCAAAATTTCAAGAATATTCTTTGGATTCAAGATTTTAACCGGCGAATGCGACAGCCCGCAGTTATTATCTTTGTTTAATATTTCCGTGCCTCGTCACGGCCTAACACATTGCAATTTACTCAGGATTGCTCAGCATCGAACTAACTATGGTTTGCATTAGCCCAAAACATCTATTGCCCGATTGTATAATTCGCATTCTGATATTATCGATTCGAATTTGTCGGTTTCTCAACTGAAGGATCAGTTGACGAAGTATTTCACTTAATTATACATATGTATTCATCTTTTGCTTTTTGCACTTAGATTGTAAATGATTATTGTAATTATTGGTTGATGGTTTCTTTGTAATTTAATAGACATTGTAAGTCTCACTGCGAATAAATAAAAATATGTTTACAAATTTTCATGTGAAAATTGAAAACTTAGCACTTCAAGTATGTACTGCTGCAACGGAATTGAATTTTGGATTGTTTTTTTTTTCTTAAAATTACAATTTTTGCGCTGATATGCTCGAATACTAATTTTTCAATCGCAAAAATGTTTACCCAACTTCTTGTCGAAATCAAAATTCTATCTTTAGCTATATATAGTCACTTCATAACGAAATACTCATAAGCTGTTTTAAAAATAACAATTAACTTACATAAAACTAACTTAAAAATTTGCACTTGAGAAAAATACTAATAATAATTTTTTTTTTCTCAGGTAACTTTATTCACCAATGCCTGGGTTTCATGAGATTTTATTCATTTTTAAAAAAAAATCCACAATTTTCTCTCCCGACAAAATGCAATTTATAACAGTAACAAGTATGAAAGTTTATTAAACACAATTTTTCAGTATGAGTATTCACGCTTTGTTGCAAATAGGCCATCCATTCTAGCATTTCGTTATATAAGGAGCAAAAGGTTGCCATAGAAACAACTATAAAAATTTAAAATTTTGCACTTAGCGCAACTATGCAATGGGATATACAACAAAGAGTAAATACCCATAGTAATTATTCATTTTACAATATCCTACCATTATCAATCGATTTTTCAGAAAATTCGACAAAAGAGTGTAATTTGAAATATATTTTAAATGCGTTTTTCAGTGAAATCATTAAACTCGAATAAGGAATTCCTACTTGCATCACTACACGGTTTAAGGGTGTTGGAAGAAATGTGAATAATGTGAAAAAATTTTCTTCTCAAGTTTGTAATCGGAATAATACTAATACTATAAAACGCAAGATAATTTATGAAAATCGACCCTGCTGTTTTCAAATTTATCATTGAGTATGCCATACAGTGAATTTAGAACATATAATTAATTTTTATTGATGTATGCTTGCATAGAAAAAATAATAAATAAGTATGAGAATGAATTGATATCAGGTTTTAAATTTGCTTCAATATAAATGGACCGTAAGTGCAACTTTTAGAGCATTTCAGTTCAGAAACTATGTTAGGTATAGAAAAAGAAAACAAAAAAGCACTTTAAAATTAAAAACATACTATAATACTCAATTTATGCATTTATTTATTTTCTGCTATGAAAAATTGCATGCCACAGACTGCATGTTCTAGATCGAATTCTAAAATTCTCTGCATATGTAACAATTAGAGCATTTCTGTTATTGTTATCGTGTACATTAAACACATTAATTTCGAAAACACATATGCATATAAGACTCGCGATTTAATGGTATGAAATCAATGTATTTTTTTTTTGCAATAGCAATAACCGACTTTTTCTAAGCAACAGGAACAAGAATCAACATGGGGAAAGTGTTGAACTAAATCGAAAAAACCCCTTCCACCTAAACATAACATTACAGCATATTGTTTAAGAATATAGAAAAGGTGCAAAACATGTAATTCTTATTAGATCACGACATTTGCTTTGTATATAATCAAAAATTATTTATGAAATTTTTCTTGTCTCAATCGCAACATCACTAATTAGCAAGTTTATTTTCGATATTTTTTCTACGTTTATTCTATTCGAGCATAACATTTTAATAGAATCCTAAGGTATTGATATTCCTTTTTACAAATTTTGATTTTAATCACTTACACAATTGTTCGCACAAAACTCCACTTTATACTCATTTACTATTGCTGTGCACTTGCCGAAAATAATAATTCAAAAATTTAAAATGGTCAGCAGCTAGAGACCGAAAAACATAGAAAAAAACGACTAGTATGTGACGACAAAGACCATTTTTTTCATTTATTTTTACTTCTTCCAACAAAACATTGAAGCTTTCAAAGTTCGTTCGTTTCCCGTTAAAATTTTTAATTATTTAGGCGTCAGACGGGTCCATCCCATAATTTAATGGTTTCAACTCCTTGACAAAATTGGCCTCCTCCTTTTAATTGTTGCTAATAATGTACTTATCCTTCCTAAAGCTTATCATAGCTGATATATTTATTTACAGAATTTTCCTGTTAAAATATTATGTACATGAAACATTTTACTCTTAAATGTTGCAATCTCAAAAACCGGAAGTGTAGCGAATTTAATTTTTTAAACATATTTTCACATCTTAGAAAAACAAAATTAAATGTATTTAAAAGCTGAGGAATTATGAATAGCTTCTTAAATGTCCAATTGGTTTTTTATACTCATATGTTATTTTGAAATATTTTCAAAACAAAATTTGCGAAATTATGCCTAAACCGCAAATCGCCACCAATTAAAGTTGATATACATATGTATTTTGATTCGTCCCAGAAACAATATCATAAAACATGCCCACTTTATCCTAATTTAATTTAATTTAGCATACCATCGCATTTTCACAGGAATTGTAGAAAGGAACTTATTAAAAATGCACCTTTAGTGAAAATATTTTGCTTAGATATAATATGAAATATACCGGAACATTCCTGATCATGAAGCTGCAATAAGAACCTTTATCTTATACTTGAAGAAACAAATCGAAAAAGTGAAAATATGACTTGTTTATTTAATTGAAATATTTCTGCAAAAGCATAGTTTCCCACAGTTATTTAATAATAATAGCTCATTCATTTCTCATTTCTAACGGTCACTGACTTTAACACTTTCTTTGTACCATCCCATAAATGTTTACGTTTAATAGACACAATTCTTTTCTAAACAACCCCTTCACTATCGAGGCACGTTTTTACTTATGACTAAATTTATTTTGAAGTAATTGGTCTTTAGCCTCTGCAATACTTCTTATTGTCGGTAATTTTAAATTTCCCGAAACGTTTATAAACCTAACATAGATGTACATATTTAAATAATGTATTCACCAAAATGTAAAATAAATAAAACCACTGATAAATCCCATCAAAAATTTTCAAAATGTTGAAATTCGTGTTGAATTAGCTAAATAAGATATTCAATATTTGTCAATAGTTGAAATTGGCAGAAAATGTAATGATCTAAATTTTATGATATAGGGTGTTTCAATTAAGATACATATATGTATTTGTTTAATACCACCAAATTGTCCATGCAATATGCTTAAAAAAACTAGAAAGCATTTTTGGAGCTACATATTAGGAAATTATAAGCCACTAAGTATGAAAAACTGATTTAATTATGTCTTTCTTATAATACAAAAATAAAACATTTTGATTCAACTTTGGGTTTTACTTTAACTCTTGACATTTTTGAGTTAGTGTGCTTGCTTTACAAAATTCGTCATTTGCATGCCATGTTTTTCTTTGGCTACGGTTGGCCCTGTTGAATTTTGACTCAAGTAACTTTTCGTCTATTGACTTTCCGACTTTATCGACTTTATTATAAATAAGGTTAGCTTAGGGCAAGACAAAAATAAGCCGACGTCCCAAAAACGTTGAACACATTTTTTATTAACTCAAAACTGGTTTGGCAAAATACGCAATTTTACCTTGAAGACTCTGAGAGTAAGTGAGAAAAAAAAATACATTTTTTCTAGGTTTCTCGCAAGGAGCCGTTCATTTGTTACTGAGAAGTTTTAGGGGATAGCAAATTGGCAAATATCTTTATTTTCATATTCAAGGAAAGGGTGTGCCATTGTAAAGTCGAAGTTGCGAATAAGTCTAACTTACATATTTAAAATATTTTTAAAAAATTATCACACTGGCTAATCGATTGATTATGTACAGCGCATCCCGTAACTACATAACTTTATAGAAATACTTTTACCTTTAATAAGATTAATAGAGGGAAGGCGATTAATACATTTTTTTATATGTTCTTTTTATATGGGGAGAGGAGGTTTTAAGTAAGGAGAAACTTCTTACGTAATAAATGAAAAGCTGAACGTTCGCGGAAATGTAAATGTAATCAGATTGGCTTTTTAAACTAATATTCTCCGAGCATTTTTGAAAAATTTTAAGTGATCAAGCTAATAATCAGTTAATAAAAAACATAAAATCACCCGGTAGAAGTTCGTGTTTTACGAAATTCTCGCTGCAGTTAGGCTTGTGCGGTTGGCGCAAGGGGATTTATGAAGGGGAAATCTTACGTTCAGCCGAATAAGTGAATAGCTGAGGGGAGCTGAGCTACTTGAGTGGCCCTGCCCCTGCCTGATACGATATGCTGAATGCTGAGTTGTACTAGATATATCTCTGGGGTTCTTACATAGCACCCAAGTCGAAAATTTTCATAAAAAATTTCTTGTGCGCCTTGCAACTTTTTTATGCTATACTTTCTTTGATAAAATTCATTTCAATTAGGAAGGAAGGAAAAAATGTTTTTGCTTACTGAATACTCAGAGGAAGTTCATTTGTTTTGCAAGACAAGCATTTGACCTTCTTTTCAACTAAACGTAGGTTATCAATAAGTAATTTATTCACTCAGGTAAAAAATAGATCTTTATAAGAGAAGCTCTATGTTATTAGTAGGTATAGATAGTATTACTTTCAAAAAACAAATAAGGATGAAAAAGTTAGATTGACGCTGAACATAAATGAAAAGTTAATACAATATATTGCAAAAATCCGGCTTTGTATCTTTTTCGTTTTCACATATAAATTGATAAATTTTAGGACGGACGAAACTATAAACATCGCAACATTACACCTCTAAAAGAACCAGGAAGAAGGCCAAAGTTCACGTTTATACAAAATATTTCGCATTATATCATCATGAAATGGACCGCTCTGCTGCTCACCGGCTCCAAATGGAGGAGGCTACGTATTGCTGTTGTTGCATGAACATCAAGGGAATACAAGTGCAGTGTACTTTAATAATTATTTATTTAATCTATGAATTAATTTTACTGTATAATTTTGCGCTTATATAAATGGTTTTACCTAAAAAATCTGCATTACTCCTTAAGGTCTCTTAACGTTACTCTTCTGCAAATGTATGTTACAACACGTTTGACTGTACTCAAAGATCCGCGTACCCGGCCAGGAGGCGCCGGGGCTCCTACGAATAGGCTTTAACAAAAGGTAAAACAAGTCAGCTTAAAGTGTTGTGTTTTTCTCGAATTCTAGAAACGATCCTGTGATTTGAAGGGAGAGGGGTACTTGGCATGATATTTTATTTGTTTCTTTTCGAATTTTATAATTTACGCTATGTACTCGATTTCGTATGTAAGAATCTGTCTGACGCATCCTTGTTCTTAAACAATAAATTTATATATAAGTCCTGCGCGTATATATAAATTTGAATTTAATTAATTTAACACTAATAACCTTTAATTAAATTAGTTTAACGTTGCCTCTGGCCCTGTTTGATTATAATATCAGAAATCACTGCAAGCGGCTGTTGCCTCTATCGTCAGTTCCGAGGGTGATTTGATCGTGATTGCGGGTGCAGTGGAAACAGAGGGGACATTTCGAAATTTTGCAATGACTTCATTTTTTTGAATGTTCGTTAAAGTGACGGCAGCAGCGGCAGCGACCGCCCCGCCAAATGCGAGAACTACGAAAAGCGTGGAGGTCACCGTCATTTTGAGTTTCAATAAAATTACTGATTTTATGAAAGATGCAACGGCGGTGGCGGTGGCTGTATCTGCCTCGACAGCTACTTCCGTACTGTGTTTACTTATTGCTGCACTAGTAAGTATCTTGAGTAAAAATTCAATGAGTGACTCTAGCAGTGGCATTAGCCCTGCTCTGATTGAACAAGATGATGACTGTGATTCTGGTGTTCTTGCTGTTGCTTGTGTGATTGAGGATGACGCTAATTTCTCTCTTGTATTTGCATGAATTGTTGCCTTCTGATTAAATATTGTTGAAATTTTCCCTAATGTAACTAGCTAACCCATCGTCGTCGCTGCCTGTATTTGAGATCCTGACGTTTGGCTGGTGCTGGCGTCCTGCTGTGTCGCTGAACCGATTGTGCCAGCATTCGATGAATTTCCTCCCGATGCTGATGCGTTTGTACCTGATGATGCATTGCCTGCAATTTAGTAGTTATCCTTTAAGTGTTCATCTTTTTTTCTAAATTGGTTTATTATAATCACATTTTTCAAGGAATATGTATACAAAGAATAAAATACTCTACTAATTAAATGAAAAATGACATGCTATAAGTCTACATTGTTTTTTAAAAATACATAAAAGTCTTAATGGATCTATTCTACTACGCATATTACTAATAACTTGTAAAAATTCACGTTTATTTCGTAAAATGAGCTTTATTATTCCAATGTTTATAGGCACTCGCAAATTAAGGAATAAGACTATTTATTTACAAAGTAGTCAGTAGAGAAATATATTATCTCCTATTACACGCGAACTGGACAATATATGATAAATAATGTTTTACGTAATAATTAATAAAATATATAAACTACAATGCTGTCGACACAATTCTATTTGCGCAAGCACATAATCTTATATAATAAAGTTTCGAAGATTAGTTCTAGATTATCATGGTTTTTCTGAAATCGTATTATAGATGAATTTTAAAAATAATTGAGAGAAAGTCTAATTGGGGTACGAATTTTACCACTTCTACAAATCAAGTGGAAATATCTTGAAAATATTTCATTAATAGCATCAACGCCAGGTTATTATCACCCATACCTTCAACCACTATACAAATTTTAAGACCATCAATAAATAAATGCTTTTAGAAATAACGATAGTAATAAGGTAATTAATAAATAACACGAAATGAATGCGGACCAAAGATTTATCTTTGTGGAACACAAGAAACAAGAGCAAACTCAAAGGATGAACGACTAGCAATGACAACATTAATTTAATTTTGCCTATTTACGTAAAAATACTTACCTTTCGCACTAGAAACAACAAACTAGGGAATATATCATCTTCGAAATCTCAGTACCTTGGGCAACTCCAAGCCAATTTTAACCCGGGGTCTCCACTGGCAATTTCTGTCTTAACATTTCTGTCCGAACAGAAAAAAAGTCCAATGGAGACCAAAATGTTATAACAGAAAATCTGTTAAGACAGAAATGTTAAGACATTTTTCCGGACAGAAATGTTAACAGAAATGTCTTCATCTGTCACTTTGTGAATTTTCAAAATGGCCACGGCGAGATTTTTCGAGATAAAATGTTATGAAAATGATTATTTTTTTCAGGTACAGACTGTTTGTAGACTAGTAAGCTTAAAATTATAAAAAGACTGATTTAAACAAATTTGCATTGCAGAAAATAGCTCAGGAATTTAAATGGCGCTGAAAGGCAACATGACAGAAATGTTAAGACAGAAATTGCCAGTGGAGACCGGGCGAATAAAATGTCCAAGATGGCGCCGATAGGCAAGATGTTAAGACAGAAATTATCAGTGGAGACACGGGGTAAAGAATTAAGGGACATAAAAAGTATACTAAATGACGAACGCATGCTTACTACATAATTAAAGTTTAAATAATTTGCTTAATATGTTTTTAAAATTTTTGAAAAATGCTTTTTGTTTGAATTCCTCCTGTATCGGGTAAATCATAAATTATCGTAAAAAAGCTCAATTTAAAAATTATATGTTTATACCATGTATAATTCCACTGGCGTCTTTACAATACAAATTTGCCGTTGTTTTTTTTTCTTTTAAACCAAGCTACTTCATCTGGGAATCAAACCTATAACCCCGGAATGACATACTTACAGCCGAACTGCCCAGCCAACTGCGCCACCCGATGCTTTTAAACATTTAAGACCAGTAAACTTTTTGCAACATTTCTATTTTAAGAACCTCAATTTTAAATAATTGGAAATTTTTATCAGGCAAAATATATTTACCTTCATATTGAAACATATAAAATAACAGAGAAGCTTTCAAGTTAAATATCACTTTTGACTCGCAATGAATGCTTTTACAACATTTCGTAAAAATTCGTAAGAAGATGCCAATTTTTAATCTTTTGCGTTTTTAGTGAAAACATGTGGAAAACAATTGTGTGTGAGTAGAGAAATTTCTATAACACCTATCTATCGAATTTGTAATTTTAAACTGAGTTACTGATATTTAAAACAAAAATATTCTTCTATTAATTTAGATGATTTTAAGGACGATTTATATAATAACGATAAACATTTTTGTTTTACATTTTTTTTAACACATTTGATGTTCCAATTTGATACTTCTTAAAACATAACCAAAGCAAATTCTAAGCTATTGGGCCCTATTCTGGTAGTCGTACGAATCAGATCCAAAAGAGCTTATAAGAGTCCTTTTGGACAAAAATTCCTTAATAAAGGTGCTAAAGTTCTCACAAATTCATTTTAGTTACCTTTGAATTCAATTAATTTTTCCCCACATCACGACAAAATTAATTGAAGTCAAAGATAACTGAAAAGAATTTACTAAAAATTTAAGAATTTTATAAATCATTTTCAGTTCAAATGATGCCTCTTAAGTTTTTTTATTTTATTATTATTTTATTATTATGTTTTATGTGTTTACTTTTTAATGCCTTCTATTGTAATTAATTTCAATATCTACTTTTTCTAAAAATGCAATATAAACAGCTGCAACTAATATGCTCCGATTTACTTGCTGATTTCGCCACAAACTTGGAAATTCATTACCACCTTTAACATTAGCTTGCATCCGTGCAACTAGTTAATAAAGCAAAACAATTAAAGGTAACAGACACCACAGCAGAGAAAACAAAAAATAAAAAAAAACAAAGAGCAAAGTAGTTTAGTGCTTCTTAATTAAATTCTTTTATTTAAAACTTAAACTTTATAAACGATTTTCTTGCTAACAAAAGTATCATATCCAACATAAAAGTTTAATTGCCACTACAAAGTATCTGCAAAATAAGAAAATAAAAAAGTTGTAGACAGAAAGGACGGAAGTTTAGAGTTAGTGCGTAAATGAAAATAGGCGAAATCAACTTATTTTACTGTAACTTAATTATATGAATGAAAAGAGACTGAAATGGGATCTCACCTGAGGCTGGTTGTGCAGCAGCGCCTTGGGCAGGTGTTCCAGTAGCACTTGATGGATTTGATGTGCTACCACCGCTCGCAGCTGCTCCCGGTGCCCCTGTACTGGATGTGATATCATTATTTTGCCGCTGAGAGCGTGGTAATAACTGTGGGATTAGGCTTGGCTGTATTGAGAGTTCTACAAAGAAATTTAAATTTTAATTAAGTCGTTAAGCGTATAGATATTATCAAAGTATTTTTACCATGCTCTGTGAAATTGAAGAGCGGCGGCAATTCCCTCCCGTTCGGCAGCAGCTGATTACCTTCACGCAGCTCATTGAAGAAGGGATGTGCGCAGGCTTGCAGTGGCGTGATCCTTGCACTTGGCGTGTACTCAAGTAACCGCGATACCAAATTTATAGCTTCTGGAGGTGTTCTTATGCGAAATACCTGCACAATAATGAGCATTATTAATTATTTTGAATCTTTGTAAATTTTATATAAAACAATTCACAAAACCAGAGATTGCGCATCTATTAGGTGTTATTAAATAATTTCGCAGAAACACTCCATCTTGATTCCAATTAGATATCGCTTCTTGTTAAATTATAATATTTCTTACCTCAAAAATTAGCAGGAATTTTGACAAATATGCAGTAAGACTTGGTTACAAAGAATATTTGCCATAACGTTCAAGAACATCAAAAAATAATTCAAACACAAAATTTGAGTTTGCTTTATTTCAAACAAGATGTGTATGAGAAGCAAAGTAAAATATGTGACGTCAATCATTCTGCTTGTAATTACTGCACAAATACCACTATTATCATTGGTCTAAACTAAACATCTTAAAAGCCATTGGTGAAGGGAATTACGAGCCGGGAAAAACCTTCATAGTTTTTTTTTTGTAAATCTAGCACAAAAAGATCAAGACGGGAATCTAATGTACAAATTTAAATGTCAAAACCAATTTATTTGTCGATTTTTAAATGTAAAAGAAAATATGAATATTAGAATAAACTAGATATTAACTCTTTGCACTCTGTTGTCCCCTCCCTGTGGACATCGTAAGTGTAGCATCTGGGATGTTTATTTATTTATTTATTTTTTATTTTTTCATTGTAAGACGATGCAATACTGTTGGTCCGATTTGTCGTGGCATGTGACAATTGTGATGTAACACCGGTCGTATTCGCGTCGGAGCTCGGAGCGTATAAATGATTTCCTGATAAATTCTTGTTGGACGTACGGATGCTTCAATTCAATCGTCGAACGGATATCGTAACAACAATTGTATCATTCCCGCTTAAGAGCTGTACTATAGTTTTCACATAAATCTAAACGCATTACATTACATTTCGCAAAAAAAAAAAATCGCTGCAACTAGATTCCCTCTTCCTCCTATTAAACAGGGTGTTAGTTAACTAAACAAAACACCACAATGCACAATTGTACGTGTGTTCTTCAACTCATTAATACATTTAGAGCCCATTCAAACGATATTTAATTGGATATGTACGAAATAATTTGAAGTAATAATTTCCTTGCTTTTAGTGATAGATTTTCAGTGCCCAGTCAACTGAAAAATCGACACTCAATTGAAATAAGTAAAAAACAAATATGTATGTGTAATATCATAGACAAATAAAAATATAGATAACCCACTTCGAACAAGCAAAACGCGACCAAAAATTCTGAGAGCTCCACAGCGATGCCTCCACATGTGCGATGGCATCCGACGAGTTCGGCGAAGGAGAAGTCGGATTTGTTCGGCGCGCGATGCTTTCCTTGTGGGCATGCGATGCTGTGCACGGCCTGCTGCGGCGGCGCTGGTCCTGCGGTCGGCTTGTTTACTTCGCTGCTGTTCTGCGCAAGGGGCTTGTGGGTCTGTTCTACCGTGAAGCGCGAGGGGATTGAATTTTTCTAGGAATCGTCGGAGTTGCGGGCTCTGCTCAATCAAGGAATGAAATTCCCACGGGCAGAAGGCATAAGGACAGATCATAAGTTTGAATTATCTAACGAAATTCAGATTTTTTCGTTCGGTGTTTGCATTGCCTTAACCTTTAACTATGGACGTGCGGTCTCACAGGCCGCGTGCAGTTTGTGATTCTCGTGCGTGAAAAGTACCTTTGATTGTTATATCGTTAGATTTACTTTAAAATAAATACATTTTTCATTAAAATTACATCTTTTATTTACATTTAGTAACTCTTCTAAGGGATAAAAACAAAAAATGATACAATACTTGCTCATCAAGATAGAAACCAGCCCGTAAAGATAGCGGTCTGTGAGGCCGCACGTCCATAGTAGTGTAACAAAAATGGAACGTCCATAGTTAAAGGTTAAGGAATTATTAAAACAATATTCATATATTGTAAGTAGAGAAAAATTGTAGGGCTCGTGCAGATGAGCGTCAATTAACGTTGCGAAACCGACAGCTTTTTATATAAATTTAGTTGTTCATATCTTTTTTACATTTTTTCGCACCTTATTCGTGTATGCATAAAGATTTCTCTACTTTTCTTTAAGCTAACAACTATATGAATTTAATTAACTCTTTCTAATCCATCAAAAATAAATCTTTATCAAATCAAAATTTTTAAAGAATACCTAACATTATTGTTTTAATAATTCCTTAAGGCAATGAAAAACACCGAACGAAAAATCTGAATTTCGTTAGATAATTCAAACTTATGATCTGTCCTTATGCCTTCTGCCCGTGGGAATTTCATTCCTTGATTGAGCAGAGCCCGCAACTCCGAGGATTCCTAGAAAAATTCAATCCCCTCGCGCTTCACGGTAGAACAGACCCACAAGCCCCTTGCGCAGAACAGCAGCGAAGTAAACAAGCCGACCGCAGGACCAGCGCCGCCGCAGCAGGCCGTGCACAGCATCGCATGCCCACAAGGAAAGCATCGCGCGCCGAACAAATCCGACTTCTCCTTCGCCGAACTCGTCGGATGCCATCGCACATGTGGAGGCATCGCTGTGGAGCTCTCAGAATTTTTGGTCGCGTTTTGCTTGTTCGAAGTGGGTTATCTATATTTTTATTTGTCTATGGTAATATGTATGTCAAGTCATTTTACATACATGTCCTTAAGAAAACTTTCCGTCGAAAGATGCAAATATTGAAATATTTTATATTTTGCCTTAATTTTCCGTTTTAAGGAAATTTATTTCAAATAATAAAGCTTAAACATGTAGCGACACTCGGGCACTTAAATTCGATAATGTAAAATGGCTTGTAAAATTAATTCGCTTTAGTTGTAGGTACTCAAAAATTATTCTTTCCCTAAAAAATGACAATCTTGAACAGTCAAAAATATCAACTAAAAATCTGTATCTCAATGTACTAATTTCAATTAAAAAATTTAAAGGCTTAGAATTTGACAAACCGTTAATTTAATAATCACTTATCCGATAGAGCTCGTAAATCAATAAATCTGGATTCCTCATAAAATACTGAAATATGAAAATTAAAAACAATTCATATTTACAAAAATGCATGCAGACGTGTTCAGAATCTGCCATTATCTCCGTTAAAACTGCATTTCAGTTTGAGTACAGAAATAACGAAATGGTAAGGTAAATTATGCGAATTTTGAAAACTTTGGACAATAAGAAAAATATAAGTTGTCACTACTTCAATCTTCACATTAAAAAAAAAAAAGAGAAATATTGAGGTAATGTACCACTTTGTCCATCACAAGCATTGACACCAAACTAAAAGACTCACTGAGATATTTACAGTACAAATTGGTTTTGGAAGTCTTTGCATAAAAACTAATTGGCAATCAGTAAGTGAACGGAAAATCGTTTGGAATTTTTTCCCAAATTACAACAGTATTAAAATGCAGCCCAAGCTATAAACATGTAGACGAACAAATATTTCAAATGTATTTAATCCTTTTAGTACATATCGCTATTTTAATAAAACATTTTTAGGTAAGACAAGGGTTAATTTTTCAAATTTTAATTTGGTTCACTTTATTCACATATAATCCACAAATTCTTCCGAACCTGAATTTCGAAAGCAAAAGAAAGTGTTCTGCATTTCGTATGACCATGAATAAAAAAGCCTCCAATGTGGGAGTTAATATTAAAAACAAAAAATTTGTAATCATTCTGTTTAACAATATTCTAATCGAAAGGTAGAACACTTACTTTCAAATCGTATGAAGTGGGATTTAGGTCAGAAAAAAAATTAGATTGTTACAAGGCACAACTTTAAAGACCAAATTTTGCATTCGGAAATGAGTGGTATTTAACACTTCAGCATAAAAATTGTTAGTGTTTAATATAGTTCCGTCGAATAACATAACATAATCCTTAAATATAAACAAAAATTTCTTATTTTAGAGAATAAATTGTGCTTCAAAAAACGCTGAAGTGTTAAGAATAAGTTTAAAGCTAAGAGAATGGGTACAGCAATAAAATTTCATAAATAAAATGTATATTATATTTATAAGCTTGCTGTACGCCATTCGTCGAGGTAATAATTCGCAATTAAATTGGCTCGGAATATTTAGGTGCTGAATATTTAAAGATTTACTAATCGATTGCTCCTCTTACTCTTAAACGCTGTTGATTGTTCATTGCGCTTGGTGGAAATTGCATGCGCTCTAGAAGTGACTGAAAAAGTTGCACAATTTAAAGTTGTTTGAAAAATTCGCCAAAGTGAGAAGTTCTAAAGCAAATGGAATCAAGATTTTTAATGAAAAGGCAAGGTATAGGGGTTAAGAAGATTGCCTTGCGGGCAATTGATGGGGAAATGATTGTTTCACAAAAGGTTATGCCCGAAGCGTTTAATTTATTTTAGCATTTTTATAACTGTCGTGAAAGTGCTTAGACGGAAACTGCGAAGTTAAAGCTGGACGTATCCAAAAAAATCAATTACCTTTTGCCATGGATGACTCTTTATTTGTGGGAATTTGAATTCAGTGTAATTTGGATTCATTTCACGTATCTGTTCACGTGTCGGAGTACCCAAAACTTTAATAACTTCAACCAGTTGATCAACTCCAGAGTCTCCTGGGAATATAGGCTGTCCGAGGAGTAATTCTGCTAGGACACAACCGGCGCTCCACACATCTGAATTTTATAAATAAGAATTTAGTTTATTTGTAAAAAATATAAAATTTAACAGAACTTACCAATTTTTGTGGTGTAATTTATTGCACCGAATATTAGTTCTGGTGCTCGATAATACCTAGAGCATATGTACGACACATTTGGTTCGCCATGCAGCAATTGTTTAGCGCTACCAAAGTCGCATAATTTAAGCACAGCCGTTTCGGGATCCAGTAATAAATTTTGTGGCTTAATATCACGATGACAGATACCCAATGAATGTATATATGCCAAACTTCTGAATAATTGATACATATAGAGCTGCAACGAAAGAGAAAATCAGGTTAATTTGTTGATCTAGTCCTAAAGTATGTACGACGCTTGTGAAAAAATATATATGTCGCGCTCTACGTTCTTTATTTGATTCAGATATCTAGAATAGTGTTTAAATATTTCATTACATTATTCACGAAATGCCAGTTAAAATTAGCAAGTCAATTCATTCAATTTATGAGACACATTGAAATTAAAGGTTGACGTTTTTTTTTAAACGTACATATTAAGTGAATGTCTTTCAAACTAAGCGTACGTAAAATTAGCCATTTAACGCGTATTCATTTTTTAATTCTTACTATCTAAAAAAATTATTGTATTCCACGAAAAATAGATTCAATAGTCATCGAAAACTCTTTATAAGTATGTACTTCGTAAGCGTTTAACCCTTCAAATTTATTAGACCGTTTTCGTAGCAAATTGTCTAAATTACAATACCACGAATGATTTTGGGGAAGGTTTCACGGTTGTCGTCATATTTATACTACTTTACACTACATCAATGAGAAAAAACGCTTAGAAAAAAATGATTAAAATCATAAATTCATCCAAATTTTTGTAATGAAAACCTTGCTTTAAAAAGCTTGCAACATAAATGAAGTCCGCAATATTAAAAAATATCATGAATTTGGTCCGAATAGCTTTTATATTATTTTAAATAACTTGGATTAATATAAGATTATACGTTGTGTTAACTAAAGATAGATTTTAACGGCAATGATTTAAAGAGTTTAACAATGTGAATTAACTTACCCTGATAAAATTAATTGGTATTGTTTGTTTAGATTTAGCGTACTGACGTGCAACTTTGTACACAGTTTCTGGTATATATTCGAGTACTAAATTCAAAAATACCTCGTCCCTCTGAAAAAGAGAAAAAACAATTAAAATAATTCGAAAATAAATAAATTTTGTATTCACTAAATATACATGAGAAATGATATCGAACTATTGGAAACCAATTTTACAGCGTTTTAATTGGATTTTATTTAATTTTTTTTTCTTTACTTTTATTCTTTAAGTGTGTGCTTTGCATGATATTCCAGTAGCTTTTTACTGAATATACTCTAATAAAAGATCGCAGCAATCAAGCTTGGATTTCTACACAAATTATAAGCATTGTTAGCTCATCAACAACCATGGATTCTTGTGAGTTAAATGCCAGAAAATTTGAAGCAACAAAAACATGAAAAAAAATCAATAATCATCAGATATGAATTTATACAAACGTATGAAAAATGACCAAAGGGTACTTTTAGGAGAAAATAGGGAAAAATGGAATGTTTTCTGTGACGAAGACATCAGAAAGAATAAATGGAGTTGCTCGAGTTCGATTTCATCTTCATAACAAAAACCTCATAAGGTGTGCTCTGAGGAAAAGCTAAAATTTAAAATTTCGCTTTAAGGTGCTTTGTGTTCGTATAATATTCGAGTAGAGTGTAGCATTTTCTTTTTACACTGACAATAACGATGATTCTTATTTCAAATTTAAGCTTGAAAATTGTTAAACAAATTAAATTTTTAACATTCATCGTTACAGCTCTTGAGTTTAAAACTTTAAAAGTAAATAACTCTGAACTGAATTTTTTAGCTCGCATATGAAGTGTTCAACAGTAGAAAAATACTTATCCGAGAATAACTACTGCTTGATGTTGGGTTAAGAGTTAATTAATATTATATATTATTTTTTTTTTTAATTTAAGAATTCGGCAAATATAAACAACTTAAACGGACAGCCTAGTTAAAAAAGAAAAAAACAGAAAATTTCTATTTTTGTAATAAGTTTACGGTTTCAAGAATATGCTGTAAAATTGAAATTGCACAATTTCCAATAGTTCATGGTTTACAGCACGGGGCACCTTGTCGCACGGAAAGTGCCAACTTTGATCACGTTTTTCTTGAACAACTATTTTACAGTTGGCAGAATAGTTAGCCCAACCGACTTGGCTGAAATTACGTTCTTTTATTATGATTCGTATGGTATCACAGCGGCACCAAAGGCCAATGCCTGAAATTGGCGTCTTTTTTTCGCGCGGCCATCAATCAAACCTTGTTATTCCAGTTCAGAATAAGGTAACAAACAAAACTCTTCAAGACAAGTTACTTCTATTCTCAGTCTGAACGGAGTTATAAAGGTTTGAAGTTTGAAAATAATGCTCAATTTCATTAGAAAATTAATTATTTTGTAGGTTTCTCAACTATTATCACACTATAGGCATATAAAAGTTCATTGAGGTCTACTATACGCTATGGACGTCCATAAAGGTCAATATGTCAATAGTAAATATAATTATGAAGCTCAAAAACTATTTCTAGATTCAAAAATGTAGATTAATGCATATATTGTTATGGCCGTATATAAAAATAACAATCATAGCTTGGATTTGTATTGTCGCACACATTTTATAATTGGCACCTTAACATCGATCTTAACATTTAGTTATTTTCGAATTCTTCGTCGACGTTTTTCACTATTATATTGGGCTTTCAAATGCACAGTTCACAGAAATCCTGGAAAGTACACCGTCTACTTACCAAAATCACCAAAAAAAGCCAGCTACAAAGAAATAATTTTTATGCTAATAGTAGTGTGATTTTGTTAACTGTTTATGACTTTCTTCAATTTTCCTATCTGGGAATCACAATAGAGCTTTTCTTATCCTAAAATAAATCTCTCATTTAAAAAAAAGGATTTAATCGTCTTCAATGAACTTTCTTGGCTCCTAATTACAGTAATGAATTTTTGACCTTGTGTGACCTTCATGAACATTTGTAGATTATAGTGACCTCGATTGACTTTTAAGCGCCACTAGCGTGATAGTAGTTGAGAAACCTAAGTAAAAAATGGCTACAAAATAATTAATTTTCTAATGAAATTGAGCATTATTTTCAAACTTCAAACCTTTATAACTCCGTTCAGACTGAGAATAGAAGTAACTAGTCTTGAAGAGTTTTGTTTGTTACCTTATTCTGAACTGGAATAACAAGGTTTGATTGATGGCCGCGCGAAAAAAAAAGACGCCACTCTCCATACAAAATCCGGCATTGTCCTTTGAAAGCAAATTGTTGAAGGTACTTTTTAAAATTTTTAAATTACATAATTTAAAATGACGGCGATTCTATTTTATTCGAGGTTTTTCGATTTAAGAATAAATGCGAAAGCACTTTGCAGCAGAATAGAAGGGATAATTAAAGAAATCCACATCCCATTGCTTTCAAGATAGTCATAAAAATATTGTCCAATTTACAACAACAACCACGTATAAAACAATAAGATTTTCCTTTTACAAAATATTTGTATTGACTGAGAATAGGGTACTTGCCTTAATCAAAAATAAATTATGAAATTTGATAAAAATTAAAATTTATGTATATATGTATGTAGAAATATACGTAAATATTCTGATTTTGAGTCATAAAAGTACATTATTGTTTTATATTATTAAAATTAAAAATCGTAATTTTTACTCTGTATATCATGTGACCTAAAATACGAGCCGCCATGGTGTGACGTCATATAGGCAACAACTGTCAGTTCAGTGTAAACAGCTGGTACATATCTCTCAACTTTAAATTCAAGGAGTAATAATTGTGTTCTTTCGTCAGTGCATTTTATTTGTACCTATTAATTTATTAAAATGCAAAATGTACGAATGTGCCAAAAATTGATTCAATGATGGTTGCAAAGTTCTTTGCATATTCCTCATTTAAATATCATCTGGCACTTTGATAAACAACTTTTCTGGAGTTTTAATGCTAGTATTTGTACAACTAAATACTACACACCAATAATAGCGATTGTAATTCATTATTTTCCCAAAAAACACTAAATATTTCGAGCTGTCAACGTTGAAGGAGTGCCGGTGATACATACCCGACTGTTGCTTTTACCAATATTACGTCACCAAAATGGCTGACAGCGTTTTTGGCGGGATAAAAAAGGTTTAAAATTTAATTTAATTTTATGGCAAGAAAGCGTGTTTATTTTGCCGAAATATATTTTTTTGTGGCTTTTTAATAGCAAAATCAACATTTTAAAGTACTTTTTCAAACAGAGTGGAATACCCTATTTGCCTTATACACATGTACAAGAGCAATAAGCAGTTGAAATGCATTTCCATATTATTTTTGTTTTTAAAATAGACAATTCTTAAATCAGAAAACCTAAAGCAAAATTGGAAGCCGCCGGCCGAATTTAATAATACGGGATATACATATGAATTACATTTGTGCAATCGGCAATTGTTTCTACTTTAAAGATTTCATAATTTTTAAACCAAAAAACTGATACTTTACACAAAAATTGATTATTATTATTAGAAATGATGATTTCGAACATATGCTGTAACGATACTTATAGGTACGTATATGAGGTCTTGTTTCAGCTTTCTGCCAAACATAACTGCTCCGACAACGAGGAATATTTTCTGTGAGGCCTCCACATGAATGAACACATTTTTATTAACAAAACTCTTGTTTGAATATTTAACTAAATAGTAAAGTATATGTATTAGATCAAAAAAGTTAATGTTCAAATTTTAAAATAAAAAATAAATAAAACGACCTATTTACCTACGTCCATAACAGACTGACGTCTTAATATACCTCCAAGTTGTCAATTAGACCTTTACTGGTAAAATAAAAAACTCTATATCACTTTAAATTGTGTGCATCAAAAATGCAACAGGTGAAATAACTAAAACTCGTGCGCAACTATTACATGAATCTGTACATTTAAAGGCAATTTTAAAATTCTAACCAAGATAAAAATCTTTGATTGAATCCTAAGTAAAGATTAATGTTAAAATAACGTACAATTAAACATTGCATATTAAAAACATATCCTTAATACAACGTCCTCATGCCAGTGAAAAACTTAATGGAGACGGGTTTTTAATACACAGAACAGGATATTCGATATGCCTAATATTAAAATTGATTCTAGTGGAATAAATATGAAAATTTCTTCAGATACGTCCGAAATATTAAAAATTGCAGATAATTCAGCGGATTGCATTGTGGTGGATTGTAGCGCTCATTAGATTTGTAGTTGCACAAAATAACAATGAGATTTTTTCATTAAATACGTGCATCCATTAATTCTGGCAAATACATATATTTAAATCGGTTGCAAAATAACTTGGATTGCACGCAAACCACAATTCGGTTTCACCAAGTCGTGTTGACAACCTCACACTCGAAACCATGTAATTATATGAAACGAGTGGAAGTAAAGCTCCGGGCCCATCAATGCATTTATACCCTCATGTTATTACATATTGATAATAGTTAAAAATGCAATCCAAGAAAATTAATTTTGTTGTTCTTTAATTAAACTGCAGCTGAACGAGTCGACGAAGCACAATGAAAGGAAAATAAATACTATTTGCTTGCTCCCGATGTTCGTCGGTCTTATTTCCAATGATTAGCTAACCGGAAAACAATAGATATATTTGTTTGCTTAGATAGCTATGGTGTAGGGGATAGCAAAAATGTGCCTGAATCTCATAAAATGGCGAATTAAGGAGTGCATTTTATGAAACAATGTGAAAACAAAAGTTTGACTGAACAACGGAGGAGGGCGCTCAAAATGTTTGAAACTCAGGCGGCACACAAACGATCTAGTGGTGTTAAAGAAGCATGATTTGTAATGATCTGTATCAACTCAAAGAAAAATTTTAAAAAAATTATTTATAAATCAACTACCTGTGGCTGAAGCACTCTGGCAAAGATGCCCAATTCGATGGGAAATTCGGCCATCTGGAGGCCGAATGATTATTTTATTTTACGTTTTATGGTAATCAACAAAAAAGAAATTTATTTAAATAAAAACAAAACACAATTATTGGTAAAATTAATAAAATGAAATTAAATTTTTGATATTCGGGGTAAAATTATTCTTTCTGTTTGGCACTACTTGTACTATAGAATGTACCAAAATACTTAAGTATTTGCAATATGTACCTATTTTGTTTGTCCTAATTATTCTCAATAATATCGACAATACAGCAAAATTGTTTCCCAGACGAATTACAAAGCGTGTGCTTTATTTTATATAATTATATTATTAATTCCATGTAATGAACGAACCACATTCAAATCCAGAAATTATTATGTTTCAACATTTAAAGATTAATAAAATACCCACGAGCTTTTAGTTTTACAGTTTTTAGATGCATATATTTAAATGTTTTGCAATTAATTAAACAATATAAATAAGCCATACATATTAAGAAATTGTTGTGTTGAAAATGTTGAATAAAATATGTGTGAATGGTATTTCAAGTTTTTACGGAACAGTTTGTTGTATTTCTAAAAGCAGAGATTTGTATACAGGGTGTCCCACGCAACTTGTAACAGCGAAGGTCTGTGGTTTGGGCACACCAATACCTATCGATTGGACCCCATTTATGTTCCGCGATTTTTTGTAGTTTTCGAGTTATGATTATTTTTTGTTTTATTTTCAGTTCTTTTTAAATTCTGGATGGTTTTAGCTATAACATTTTCACAAAGCACAATTTAGGTAAAAAAAAGAGATGCAAATGCATGAAATAAATGTCACTATTTTCGACTGTATCAACTATAAATTCAGTTTTCTAATAAAAATGCCCTATAAAGTACCAATTGTTAATTGTGTGTTATTTTGAGAGCTAAGTTTTTAAAATTATCAGGAAGTTATTCAGTCAGGGTTAAGTAATTTTTTTTCAAGTTGAAATCAAGTAAACATTTCTCTCAAAACGAAATTTTAATGTTTTGATCAAAATCTGAGCTACTAGTAGTTAGAATTTTGGTATTTATTATTTTTATAGACGAACACACATGCTAGCCATAATACTAACAAAGAAAATCTGAAAGAATCACTTCACAGAAAAAGTTATAGCTAAAACCATCCAAAAAGTAAAAAAAACTGAAAATAAAACAAAAAAAATCATAACTCGAAAACTACAAAAAATCGCTGAACATAAATGGGGTCCAATCAATAGGTATTGGTGCCCCCAAACTACAGACCTTTGCTGGTACAGGTTGCGTGGGACACCCTGTATTATTTTATTATGTCAAGTCAACTTAGTCAACTTGACATTATTTAAATTAATTATAATGCGCACACACACTGCACACTATATTTTAGTTTTTAAAGAAAGTATTTTCTTATGTATAAAGCTATTTTAATGCTCAAAACTTTTCCTTTTTGCTAAGAAGACTTCCGTACTAAACAACGTTAACTTTCTTTTTTTTTGTTTGGCACTGTGTCAAAATATTGTCCCCCTAAGTGTCTGCAATTTTCATTTCGTAAAAATTACAAAAATAAAAAATAAAATTTTAAAGGATATCTCAATTAAAGTAGTGATATAAATGTAACAAATGTTGATGTGAAACTGAATCCCAAAGACTTCAATATTTCGTTCAATGCCGTAGTGTTGATTAAATTTTGTATGTAAATAAAATTTATTTATAATTTTCAAGCGTGAAATTGATTAATTGCAATGACTACTAATCTTCCTGGAGCACGATTGAAATTTATACATTAGCTGTGTTCCATTGGGCTGTGTAAAATACTCCCAAGTACTTCTGGTTACGCTGAACTACTCTAGCTCTAGTTGGCGAGCAGAAGTTCTGAGTAGTTACGCCACATTTTCCCGCCAGGTGGATGGTGGTTTTTGTACTAGGTTTGCATGGAAATGAAAGCTTTTCCTCATTTTTCGTTGCAGCTTTAGCTATTCTGGAGTTATCACAAGGATTCAAATAATAAAATTTAAGTAGTTTAGGCAGTAGTAAGAAAGTACTCGGGAGTACTTTACACAGCCCAATGGAACACAGCTATTATTATTAGTAATTAAATGCATTAATTTCAATAATATTTAAGGAAGACACTAAATACTTTGGTGCTTCGAAAGTCGATATCTTTCAATAAATAAAACGTTTAATTATTCTTCGACGAACACTGGATAAGTATAGAAGGCTGTCATAAATGGTTATTAAATTACACATGATATTAAACTGTCATATGAATTCAAGTAACAAGTCTACAAAACCGTCATGCTAATTTACGAAAACTAGAAAATCATATATTGGCTCAGGCTCATAAAATTTATTGGCTAAAGACTGAATGTGATTCTAAATGTTGACTGTTTATAGCTTTAGCATCTGTGCCCAACATCTGACATGTTGTAATTTACACTTATAGCTGTATATTAAGAATATGTTGAATTTATGAAATGTTTTATAGGATGTTTTACGTTTCTCTGCAAAAACTGTTGAAGATTTGCCTTCACGAGAAAGATCAAGGACATTATCCTTAGTGTGCACTGCAATTAGCTTCATTATTTAAAATTTGAATTAATACACTTATTAAGGTGCAAATTTTTACAATTTCTTTTAACTTTCTTTGAAAGACTACTTATTTCACTCGATTGCCTTGCAAAAAACTTATTGAAATAATTTTAAATATGAATAGCAAACGTGCGCCGAGTGTGGTGCGAAAGTGGTACTTTCCGACATATGTAAGTGCGAAGAATGTTATTATTATTCTCTTCATTTCCGTCAGCCTTCCCGTTACTTTGTAATAAATATTGAAAAGCAAAAGTGTAAATCATCTTTCCACTTTTGCTCTTCACTATATATTTTTGTGTATGATATCAATAAATTTAAACCTTTATTCCATTTTACTTTCAACATGATGTCTTGATTCTGTTTTCGATTTTAGTAAAATTTCGGAAATTTGACACTAATCAACCATTACAGAAACCAAAGTGGAAATAGTCTCATTTTAGTCAATTAGTGTAGTAGTGCAGAGTTATATTATACTTATTTACTAGGCGAACGGTGAATACTTTAAGAAGTGACGGTTTTTACAACAGGAAATGTTTCACTCAAACAAAAGTCTCAAAATTAGGTACTAACAATTACCATGAATTTAAAAATTGCACATTTTCGCATTCAATTCAATTCAATTTGTTAATTATATTATTAAGAGTTGTATCTGATTTATTTTCATTTTTTGGACATATCATTTCAACAAGTCCGACGACAAAAAAGCACGCAATTTTTCGAGTTTTAGAACTCGGCCAATTGCAACAAAAAGAAACAAATTTGTAAATTTGGCAATTTTTACATTTCTCACTAATTGTAAGTGAAAATTAGTGTTTGTTAGAAAATCAACAATGAAAAATTTCCTGTCAATTACATAAATGCATAAATCCCTACTGAAGCTCTTGGTCATTATTAATATTATAAAATAAATTACAAAAATTATACTGCTTCACTTTTCAAAAATCTATAATGATTATTAAATTCAAGTTTATCATCTCTTGAGTTGATTTCTATACTAATGCGTATATTGTATATTTTTTAGTTAAAATTAGATTGTTCCAGCCATTGTACCTAGCATAAGCCAGATTGTAGCTTAACAATGGTGTTTTTCCTCTCACCAGAAGCTCAATGTTCCATGCCGATCTATATTGAGTATCTTTGAATCTATTTCTACACGATTTCCATGTTTTTGGAAACTGCAAGATAGAATGCATTGTGGACGATTTACTTATTTTCCAGTTAACATTTAAATATAGTATGTACTGTCCGAGATGGCAGCTTGTAACTTGTTTCGATTTAAATCGAACCGAATTCAATGTATGAATCTCATGTAAATTCCGCGCAAGAATCCGAAACACGGTATTCAGCAATTTAAAATCATTTCGACATATTCAGATCTGATCAGACTAAGCCATATCAAACTCGACTAAATATTGGCAAACATAATTGTCTTGATTCGTGCTGAAGAAATGATGAATTTTAACACGCCACAAAGTTATTTCAATTTACAATTATTGAACAATGTTTCATGAACTTTTAATTTACGCAAGTAAATTAAAAATAATAAAATTATATCTTTTCCATTTATACAACTCTATAATTCGTAACGATTTCATCTTGTGTGATCTAGCTTAGTCGGAATACATACCTACTGAGCTGTTGTGTCCGGAAGACTAGATCGATATATTAATTGCTTTATGCATCTAGGATGGACAAATTACAATTAAAATTGCGAAGTGAAAAAAATAGTTGTTTTTTGCAAACATCTTTAGATGAAAATGGTGATCTGGTTCCTAGACTAATGAATTTAATCTGGTTTACAAGCGCAAAAGATCACATAAAGATGAATGATGTATCTTTCCATTAGAAGCCAGAATCTAATCAAAAAAAAACTTTTTCATATTCTTCACTTAATTTCCAAGTGTACTTTGTGGAATTTAAAAAGTTTGATTTTTAATGATGACTGACTTAAACTAATATAATGTGTTACAGATGTTTCTATAAAACTCTATAAAACGATAGATTTATTAGTGGTGATTAATGGATTCTTAACATGGATTTTTGATTTCACAATATAAACACTGGAAGAGAAGAAGAAGAAATCAACCACTTATTCCATTATTTTCTACTAACACTAAAATATAACACGAAGGACGTAATGCGAAACGTTGTAATTAAACGGAACCAAAAAATAGAATTCGGTTAATCCCATCGTTTCATAACTTATTGAAAAAAAACATGAAATGGTACCACCAGGTTGTTATCAATGATTTATAAGGTTCCCACGGCTCTTAACAATTTTAATACTTTTTTTATTTTACGAACTTTTTAAGCTGTTGCCAGCCAAAGTTTGTACTTGAGTTTAATCTGTTACCTCAGCTAAATGTATCTTTGGTTTTCAGTGCTAATACAACAAGTGTGTTTAATTTTATATTCCTATTCCTTCCTATTTGAGATTTATGATCAAAACGTGTAATTTGTCTGGGCAACTTCAGTGAATAGTTGAAAAAAAAGTCGATTCTAACACTAACATAAATGACCCAATATTTACCTTTTCACCACTCGAATAAAAAAAATATAACAATTTAACAATATTACAATGCTCCAACTTTCTCATTATCTGCAGTTCACGGTTCTGAAATGAAAATATTAATTTGTAGTTAGGAAAAAAATAATTACAAAAAATGTTACCTTAAATCGTCTGTCCTGTAAAACTTTTTTAATGGCAACCAATTCGCCAGTATCGCATAATTTGGCTTGGAATACAACACCGAAACTTCCATTTCCGATAATTTTTGTGTCTGTGTAGGATACTTCTTGCACACGATCTGTGCCTTGTCCAGGAGTAGCGACAACTGTTGTTATTTTGGAGCCGTCCTTACCTGTAAAGACAATGCAAAAATTACAAAATGCATATAAGAATTTTTTTTATGTGATCTTATTTAGCATATGACTTCAATCACTCCACCTCTCAGACATTCCGGCAAAATTATTTTAAGCTCCATTCCTCACGACCTATTTCCTTGCTCATGTTCAATGTTTGCCTTAAAGTTTCTTTCCCTTCAAAGGGTTGCATCCCAAACTTCTGCCCGTTAATACAGAAATAAAGACAAAATTAACATTACCACTCCGAAAACCAGCCCTAAAGCTAGCACCTTTCGCAGACAACTAAAATTGAAATTTTCACCTGGCACGAAGCCGCATTATTTAAACACCGGCACGGACTGGGCGAAGGAAGTTAATTATTTATTGGTAACTTTTTAATGTACCTATGCCATGAAGACTTTCACTTCGAAGGGTTCTTAGACTGCCCGTTGCTCCTATTTCCCACAAGTTTTTCCCTCAACTCGTACTTCTAAAGAATACATTTAAGTTCCGAGTGAAAATCGATACTCGGACAACTGCCGAAATGACACATTGAGCGACTTTTAATGTAATACCAATCTCATCAGGGTGATTGCGGATAAAACGAAAATCGCGGCCATCGCCGATAAAACCACTAACAGCTTTTCATTATGAGCCTACATTTTATTTTACCTTCAGAAATAGCAATTTCCAAAATTTTAAGGTTTAACATGATTGACCAAAAAACCTTTTTTTAGGTAAACAAAATGTAAAATATATATATACATATTGTGCAAATATAAATATTTATGGCCTATTATATACATACTTATTCTACTATATATTTATGTTCCGCAAAAGCTCAGCATTAAAGGGACAGTCATAAGATTTATTAATTTATTAATTTTATAAGTACTATGAAAACTTCGTGTTATTAACAATTAACAACGTAATGAGCTTTTTTTTATATGATTATATTATATTGTTATGTGGTGCTAATATTCATATAATCTTATGAATTAAGTGCCCAATTCACTATTAAATTAAAATCTTGTATAAAAAAAAAGTTATAGTACATACTTTGTGTGGTCCCCCGCCAAACTTAAGAGATAATTATGACGCCGGAGTCAATTAGACCCCTAAGTTCTAGCTAAAAGTTAAACAAGGTCAATAAAACGATGACGCGTAAAAGCTGCAAAAGGTTAAAGAAAATCATGTAATAAAGAATAAATATATTGGTGCAGTAATAAATTCATAAGTCCATACGTAAGTAATCCTCAGACAATTTTTAGGTATACATAATATGTTTTTAAAATAACTAAAATTATAATTAAAGTTTATTATCAGCGAAAATGGATATGAATAAAAAATACGCTTTGATCGCTCAAATTGTAATATTGTATTAAGAGTTGCAAACTAGCAATTTGTACAAGAAAAAAGAGCCAAATTATTTAAAAAGTCCAAGAGTAGTCCTATTTTTATGAATTTTTATTTAGAACTACACACTGTTTGCAAACATTTATATTGTGCTTATAGGAATAAGATTATTTTTCAACAAAATTCCATGAGAAAGCCTTGAAATTAAAAGAATGTGTAGCAATATATAGATAAGTGTGCACAATCATCAGGAAAGAGTTTCACTGTCTAGAAAAAATATGATAACTTGAGGCGCCATCCAAACACCATCTATTCATGTCATCTAAAAAGATTACGTAA
The DNA here is from genome assembly GCA_951509405.1 of Machimus rusticus. Lineage (NCBI taxonomy): Eukaryota > Metazoa > Arthropoda > Insecta > Diptera > Asilidae > Machimus > Machimus rusticus. Next base: position 48,795,460 of record OX608051.1, on the reverse strand, counting down.
AAATCAATCTTTAATTGTCTTTCTCCTTCTGCTTTATATATCTTTGCATAAATTTATACGGAAAAATAAATGATCGACAACATTAAGAGCTCACCAATGATGTGATTATTATTAACAAAAAAAAAAAATGTTTTTCATTGAATGAATGAACGCGGTCTGTGGAAACTGTTTGGAGGGTTTGATAAAAATTTATTAGGCACTTATTTCCGTAATGTTTTCCTTTATTCTTTTGTAATACATATTCTACTTCAACCGAATTAACTTCTTTAAATTTCTAGTTAATTAAAGTATCGCTACTATCAAGCAGACAAGTGGCATTCGCATCACGTCGGGAATGCACTGTTTTTTCCTATTTGCGTTTTGATCGTACATACACATGTCTTTATTAGAAGTATACACGATGAAGCGAAATGTATTATGAGATTCTTTTCTCAACGTGACTACTTTTAAAAATGTTTTAATTTTTCTTTAAAATGAACTTCAGACAAATTGGTATCTAACGATTAGAACAACGAATATCGCACTAAAAAAAACATACCGCTGCTATATGAGAACTATAATTAACTAAATTTTTTCTTCAACGATCCGGATTAAAGACCTGTATAAAATTCGTAGTTATTATTGTTCAACCACAACTCTATATCAAGATCACTTTGGGTGTTTTAAAAAATTATCTATGATAGATTGTGTACATGGCGCTATCTTGTAATTAATCTCAAAGCGATTATACCGCGAAAAAATAAATTCATAAAAAGAAAAATTTTAATAATTAAAAAGTTAATTATGCTCGAGATACATCTTATCTACTTCTTTCAAAATAATGTGTAATAGCTATGTTAAAAAGAAAAATATTGACAATATTCATAAAATAAAAAATCATCATGCATACCTAAAAACTAATTTTCAGCTGTTAAGAAGAAGTAAAAATTGGAGTAGTGTTTAAAATAACCGTTTTTCGATATCACAATAAATAAAATAAGAACTATGTACTACTAATTCTTAAAGTTGCTTTTCTATCAGTTCATTAATTTTTCTTGTAATATAATAAGATAATAACAAAATTGCATATCTCTGCATGGATGTTAAATTAATTTTGTGTTCGCAATTTTGAAAACCACGAACATAGAGAATTCATTTAATTTATTCATGCAAGAAACACATTTTTCCACAGTTTTTTTACTTCATTCATTTACCTTTAGCCTCTCTGTGTCCGTGCAATGTTTCCTTTGATTCATCGATTGTTTTTGGAATGGAAAGTGCTACTGAGTGCTCCGGCCACAAGTCTTGCAGCTTATCAACAAGAATTTTCATGTCTGTAAATTTTCGTTATGTGTATATAAATTCCAGGCATATTTGATTTTTCCCAAAACAATGGGGCACGGGCACGAACACGAACGACGTCACTACAGATACAATGGACGATATCATTTATCACCTCTGGAAATTACATAAACACGCCAAGTTTTTGCCCAAACCAAAAGGCAAGCAAGTGTGGGAGAGGAAAAAGAAAACCTACATATTTGATTTGGTTCACATTAAATTGTAATTGCATTTAATAATAAGAATAAGACGACAAACGTTTTAACATTTGCAAGGTTTGGGAATATTCATACATTCTCTTTATTTTATTTATATAAACCAAATGTCCAACCAAAGATTTTTAATATCTTTTGTAAAGTTTTATCCATAAATTTATAGCTGCATATATCAATCTTCAACTATAAAAATGAAAACTATCGAACACCGCAAAAGCAACCGTCGAAACGAATATAGAATTTAAGTTCGAGTTACATAAACTCACGCACCAAGGGTTTCGCACTTAAACTTCATTACAAAGATAATAGTACTAAACGCAATCTTGATAACTTTCGTTCAATCTACAGCTTGTTAATAAATTGTTTAGTAGATTTGTCTGACCCATACTACTGGAGGGCAATACATTTTAAGCGATCTTCGAAAAAGTTTTAAAAAAGGAACACAGCGTAATGCATATTCACTTTTGAATTTGTGCTTCAACGAGCTTTCATTTCACATCCCACAAGGTGACCTTAAAAACAAAATTCGTTTTAAGCCTCCCATTAATCCTCCAAAACTAGTCCCAAAGCTAAAATTCCACTTTTGAAATTCAGATCTGTATTTGGAGTTTTCCAAACAATTATTTATGTCAAACATGTATTTTCTAAAAAAACTGGCCCTGGCGAGGTCAATCCATAAGTGATTCGGTTTGCAAAGTTGAATACGGAACACTAAAGGTGATAAAGTCCAAAATAACATAACACTTTTTAGTAACGGTGATCTTTCAGGAATTAGGTGTCTAATAAAATAACATGTACATATTTTTGGATGCACCGATTGTAGTAGCGCATATAGGTATAGCGTATTAATGTACTATTGTGCAAATTTTGGTAGCTTGCGCTATCATTGGCTTATTTATTAGCATGATCAAATGGCTTTATGCTTTAGTATTGAAAATGAAAAAAATCGTCGTTTTGCCAAGAGAAGCGATCTCTTTAAAAAAAGAAAATTGTTGTAAAAAATTTTCTCCATTGTTACAATAACACAATCAGAATAACTGCATAAAGAAAAACAATTTACATTACTGTCTTTCCACGTGCTTTCTTTTTTTTTAATTCCCTTAATAATAATTAAACGTTTTATTTAGAACACATATAAGGAAATATCTATACAAAAATTCATTATCAAAATAGTTCCCTCCTCATATTGGCACGTGGCATTACTGCACGAAATTCTAACAATAAAATTAGAAGAAATATTGATAGGAAAAAAAAAAATTTCTTAGTAATAAATGTTATGTATATTTTTCAAGCCCGAATTCCTTAAACGTTAATATCAGTTTAAGTATTTAAAAAGAAAAACATATTTTACAATCTCATGTAATGGAGTAATAGAGGAAAACTATATAATGTGCAGTTGTTATTCTCAACTTCAAATCAAAAATTAAACTTCACGGCACTTTATACTACAGAGAGAAAATCAAGTATAAATAAACCATAAATACAAAAATTCTGCCACGGGGAACCTTAGGCAGGCTATACAAAAATAATTACTCGTTCCCATTTCAGTAACCTTTTCTTTTCATAAGAATTAACAATAAAATTGAAGAATAACTTAAAGTTCTTCTCATTCAAATCTTGTATTTTTATTTTGTCGTTAACTAAAAATTACCCATTATAACTTAATCAATATACTAATACTTTGAACGACCATAAAACCATTTTATATATTACATGTTTTAAAATTTTCAAGTCTAACACATTTTTAATGAAAATCGAATTCTACTTGCAAGTAAACGCAAACACACGGCAAAAGATCAAATGCCACAGAGTCTAGAATTTAAAAAATTCACAAGGAAGCGAAGCATACAAAGTATTTATAATTTATGCTAGTCACATGTTCAAAGTTATTTTGATTCATGTGGGAGGTAAAAGCTTTGCACTGTTCGCCACATTATTCGTATAGCGCCTGCAGTGGAGCCAACAACGTTTTTTTAGAATTACTGAGAAAATACCAAAAGTAAAGCAGTTATTTCGCTACTAGCGCCTTTCGTGGGTACAAGTGGCTGCCAAAAGGCACACTTAGGCCAAGGTAGGCCCATTGTGATACTTTCGTGGGTAGGTAAAATAAAATAATTCACACGAAAATCCAGAGCCACAGTTGGACTTTGGCGATCACTTAACCCTGAAATCCTAATTCAGTGTCTTGCACTAATTTGCATTATTTTACCTAGAGTTCCTAAGGCGATCTATACCGTGTAATGTAAGCAACATTCAGTATCAGCCCGAGATAACGTGCTTTGTCGCTTCAGCCAGAAAAGCAGTTCTCATGAGGTCCGAATATTCGATTTGTGCCAAGAATGGGAAAAAAAGTGGTCAGGGTCAAGGTCGATGCAATTTGTACTGCGCGTCTGGTATCAAAATTTATACAGGACTAGCCGACCAATCATGCGACTAGAAATTTCTCGTGCAGAAAGGAGAGAAAAGAATTAAAGTTCCATATATGGTCATTTATTTGGAGTACTTTGCAACTACAATTTGATGAAGTAATTTTTTGGGACATATATAAAAGAAAAATGTTCAATGCCTTTTGTCAAATGGCGCAAAATATTATATAACTGGAGAGGAATTGGAAGGAACGATAGTATGATTTGGCATAACATTACTTCTGAAAATGGGCACAAGGTATGAAATTGGTTTTACTTGGATCCGTATGTTTAGACTTAGACGAATATGTGGTTGTGGTCGCTGTACTGGACGATGAGGTGTCTGATTTTTGATTGTCTCCGTTTGTATCCTGGATGTCGTCGTACTCGTCGTCCAGACTAACATCCTTCCGCTTCTTTTTCTTTTTAACTATTTTAACTTTCCTAAGACGCCCCGTCTTTAACGTATTTTCTTATTCGACACTAACAGTAAATAGAACTAGCACACTCGGCTCCGACCCCGTTTTTAGGAGAATCAATCATGAACTAATTATGTGCACTAGATAACAAAAACAATCAACTCGATAGCATTAATTGCTTTATCTTGCTCTTATCGTTCTCTTTTTGCACCTCCTCATTCCGTCACTCATGGGGAGATTCGCCGCAGGTGAGGCTGCAACTGCGATATACACAGATTTAGAAAAATGACTAGCAAAAGAAAGCTACGGGGAGTGGCGACTGCAGAAGATCTATTTTTTTTTGCAGAGTTACGGCATGAAAGTCATAATTTGTTTTCGCAATTTTGATCAAAAATAAAACTTTTTATTAGTTATTTCCCAACCCCGATAAAGTGAAACTAATAAGAAGTCGTTGCGCTCCAAATGCCGCATAGGAGCGTTCAACAGCGAGTCCCATGCGCCGAAGACACCAGAAAAATCAGAAGAAACAGGGCACCAACTGAAATTTGTTTATTTTCGCCTCGGAGGGCGGTGGATGGCGGGTTATTTTTATACCACGTTTTTATATAAATAAGCACAGGAGGTTAAAGGCACACAATTTTCTAGCTCGTAATATAAAGAGTTTCACTTGGCAGGCAATCACGCCTTTTGGGCCGAAATATCAGTTCCCGTCGGGAGAAGTATGTATGCTTGCCTGTGACGTTCAGGGAATAAATAGGTCAGCACGTACCGCACTTCATTCGAGGCAAGGGAGGAGCGGACGAACAGAGGAGCTCTACGTAGGTCCGCACATTTTAGCATGAAGACCCGTGACAAAAAAGAAACTCGTTTTCGGAGATTGCACATTCAGGATGATTGCACGGGGTTAATAGGACGCAGATGTGACGGGCAATTGGCACTGTAATTTGATGCTAAAGTCTATGAGCCGAAAATGAAAGCCGCGAATAACTCAAGCGATGTCCGCTTACATTAAGAATAGGCAGAACCATCCGGCCAGAAGGTATTTATAGAAGTCTGGACTAATAAAAGGCTACCTTATACTTGTGCACTGTTGGCCTTCAATACGATTTGGATGATGATCTGATGTAGGTCATGCATTGCCGACTAGTCGCCGCCCACATTGTGATCGAGAAACTTGAACTAATTGCAAAGATTATGCACGTGCGTAATCGCTAGCAAAAAGCCAACACAGAAAACTCAGGTAGAGAAACATAACAAAAATAAAAGCTTTTAATTTCAAAAAGCTAAATAAAGTTTGTGCTCCGATTTTTTTAATTAGTCAGTTCGATGAGATGGATGTATGATGCAAAACGTTCTATATTTTCAAGCCATGAATAAATAGCCTGGTAGCCTTATTTGTTTATTTATTTTTTCTAAAAATCTCAAGGCAATATGTACATTGTTTCTCCTCCAAATTTACTTTAGCAGCTAAAAATTATTACAGAGTTTTGGAACCAAACGCGAAATTATAAGAAAACTGACCCCATCAACTTCTGTGTATAAAATAAATCGGTAAACTGCACGTCAATCTGCATATTAAGAAGCCCAAATCGTGGGTTTTTTCCAAATTCATAACAAGTCTAAACGTTTTGAATAATACAAATTAAATAACATAACTCATACTCACGATTTTTAGTCACAGGCGTGGAAATTGTGAATAAATCCATTGATTCAATGCTTCACAGTGCATACGTAATGTTAGTGTTTTTGCTCATTAAAAGGTAAAAAAGTAGTTGAGTTTGGACCATCAAATAATAACAAATACAATATAAATGTATATATATATATATGTATATATATATAAAACATAAATAAACATAGGCGGATTCTAACAATTTTTTCTTACAGACCGTTTGTGATATGCTATCTTGTCAAAATTAAAATTTTGAAGTAAGGTTCATATCTATGGAATTAAATAATTGTGACAGAAAAATTACACAAACGAAAATTAAAGAATTTGACAACGTTAAAGTGTCAGTTTTCACAAGTAGGCAAAGGCATGTGGTATACTTTTTTTATCAAAAAATTGATAAAATGTAATAGAGATATTGAAGCTCATGATACAACTTCAGGAGGAAAATTAATAATATGAGATTATTGAGGATACGAGAGAACAATTGATGATGATCTTTAGGAGTCAGTAATAAACATATACATAGCACCTGCAGCTAGTTTGATTAGCGATAATGCGGTATTTATGTATGTAAAATATTTAATAGAAACAAAGCTTGGAGGAATGTAAGTTAATTTCAATATTTAAACATTAAGGGACAAGTGGTTATTACCGCAACATTCGCCACACTTTTAGAGTCAAAATTAGATCTAATTCGACTAATTGTTTTGTTGTGCTGCGCTGTTATCATCATACGCTGTTTTACTCCGGGTGGACCTTAGCGCACATAATTCAATTTCTAGTTCAGTAATAAAAGCTTTAAGCAAAGAACCAGCTAAATCAATTAAATTACTTCAAGCGAATGGATAACGTAACGTCATTTTATCATTTGCACTTCTCTACAAATTAAAGAAAAATAAAAAATAAATGTTTACAATGGTTTTAATTTATTATTACAAGCTTTTATTTAGTTTCAGCTGTCCCGGTGTCTGTAATGAAATGTTGCAAGTTATATTTGACCCACTTCCCGGTTTCCGATTTAGCTGAAATTTTGCATGCATATGTACATATATCGCGTGACAATGCAATATTATGATGACATGGAGCATCAAAAGCTTGTTTTAAAAAAAATTTTTTTTTACTTATATTTATTATTATTTATTGTTCACAATGGTTGTATTATTATTCATTTTATATTTTTGCTTTTAAGAGGTAATCATTTATCTATTATATATATAAAAATGGACGTGTGTGTACCTATATTTCAAAAGCCAAAACTACATACACATCAAGTGTTTGTGTGGGGTAGTGGTCCCAAGCTTCCCATCGTGCACTATGGTGGTTGCGAGTCGATAGCTATAATAGTGTAAAAGATATGGGGATTGAAAACAGTTAACTTCGAAATTGTGTGACTCTAATTGAGACATTGAGAATCATAGTGGCGTGGAAGAGAAATTTCTCGAAAGGTCGATTACTTTCTGGAACTATCTAAATGATTTGAGAAATTTCTCGATAAATTTCTGGAACTCTCTAGAAGCTTTGAGGAATTCCTCGAAAGTTCGATAATTTTCGGGAACTGTCTAGAAGTTTCGAGAAATTTCTCGAAAGTTCGATAACTTTCTGGAACTGTCAAGAAGATTTGAGAAATTTCTCGAAAGTTCAATAACTTTCTGGAACTGACTAGAAGATTCGAGAAGTTCGATAACTTTCTTTAAAAATGATTCCAATTGGTCTAGAATGTTCTGGATTGTTCTATAAATTTCAAGAATGATATGGAAAGTTCTGAAATATATTTAAATGTTTAAAATTATTTGCAAAAAAAACATACTAATCGGCCCCTAGAATGTTCTGGATTGTTCAACAAATTTCGAGACTTAAAAATTATTCGAATCGGTCTAGAATGTTTTGGATTGTTCTGGAAATTTCGAAAACATTGTGAAAAATTCTAAAATATATTTAAATGTTTTGAATCAGTGAAAAATGATTTTAATTGTTTTAGAACGTTCTGAATTATTCTAAATATTTCGAAAACACTGTAAAATTCTAAAATATATTTAAAAGTCGTAAATTACACTCTAAATTATCGGAACAATCCAAATCATTCTAGAACGATTAGAATTAGTTCAAGTAATTTACGATATTTAAATATATTTTAGAGCTTTTAAAACGTTTTCAAAATTTTTTGAAAATTAAGTGGATAGTGAGGATGGCTCCTGAGACTATATAAGACGAAATGTGACGCACGTGCTTCAGTTTATAAGAAGAAGTGTGCGACGAAACAAAATTTATAAAATTCGTGTCCTTAATACCAAAAAAAAAAAACCATAAATTATATATAAATAAATATATGTATAGGTACTACCAAAAAATAACCCAACAAAGCGGGTGTTTCCAGCTAGTTTCAAAATAAAATGGTTTGTAAGGAAAATAAAAAATATATATGTACAACCACTTATATACAAGTATTTCAAGAATAATTAGAAGTAGCAGTTACAGCAAGTTTTCGGTCCAAAAGCCTCCCACGAGTTAACGAACTGCGAAACATATTTTCTTCCAATTTGAGGACGTAAATCGTCATTTACCTATTTTTTAATTTTTACAATTTAAAATTTGATGCGATAAAGAAATCGCAGAAAGGTAATATGATATCTTACTTGATGACGGCTTAATAATACCCTAGACAGACAGCGCTCTAAATCATGATCTACTAAATGAGTCATTTAGCATAAATTACTAATTAGTGAAGTGGTGGTTTCAAAAATTGACAAATATCTTCCTTCTTCTTGTTATTTGCAATGGAAAGCGCACAGTAATGTAAAAAATTAGAATAGAAGTACAAAATCAGCTGTATTCTAGTACATTATTCGTCATTTAGGTATAAATGATGAACAGAATTTGGTCATTTAGCAAATCATTAATTACCAAGTTTTTCGTGATTTAGCTAAATGAGCCCATGACACACAACGTCTAAATTACTAATTAGTACTAATTAGTAATTTACATGCGCTGTCTGTCAAGGGAATAAGTTAAATAAATAATGTATCCAAAAACTCACAGGTGCATGTCTTTTAAATGACGTCTTGAATTAAACATCATTCAGAACAGTTCGAGGAATTGATTGATACTTCAGTTTACATATTCAAGCAACCCTATAGGATAAATAAATAAAAATCTGAAAAAGGTTTGTGCTTCCTTAGCAATATAATTACAAATATTTAAAATTATCCCACTTCAAACTTCTATCTACTTATAATATATATATGTATGTATATTTAAAACAATTATTTTTTTTTCGAATATATTGAAAAAATTGTAAAATATTATAAATTGAATACAAAGCAATAAAAAAAAATTTTTTCAGGATCGCTGATTTTTAATTTCTGTAGCAACAATGAGAATAATGTATACTTAAGAATGACTAAAAGTAAGATTACAAACCATTTTTAGTACTATTAATATTCAACTTCAAAACTAATATTAATATTAAAATAGACTATTAGGGGTGTCGGATTTCTTATTAACATTCAAAAGGTCGTGATGATAATTCAAGTGATATGAGAAGCGATTTTTCCATTGTAATAATAAAATCTTATTTATTAATATATATTAATAATTATTAATTATTGTTACACTTAAAAAAATTGATTGCTTCCAATCAGCCAGTTTCACTCAGAGAGAAAACAACTATACTTTAGATTTGATGTCTTATTTCACACTTCTGTTTAATTAAATGAAACTTACCCAAATTTTAAATTATGTATATGCATAAAAAAAAAGTAAAATAAAGTAAGTTAACCTTTCATAACAAGTTACAATCTTAAATAAAAGTTCAGTAAAGCTGACAAGCTGTGCAATTCTGGCACAAGAAAGAAAGCTTTTGTGATAGAATCATTTGTACATAATGTATTTTACTTGCTGAGAAAGAACTTTAATTTGTGACCCATTTTTGGAACACATGGCACAGAAGAGGTTAATATATAGTAAAATAAGACTAATTATTTTAATACATATATCACTTTTGTTTTTTCATTTACTACTCTTTATCTTTTACATGCGTAATTAGTCAAATTATTGAACGTGTATGATCTTCAAAGGTACCTTACAGTCGAACAGATGTAGATTACCTAAATCTGACTGCTTTGTTTAAGAATTTATTTTAAATGAATCGAATCGAACAAAACGCCGCTGAGCACATGAGCGCATGCCACAAAAAATTTGGACGTGGACCACGACGTTGTGCCGTGTGCTTTCTCAGGCGGACCAGCAAAAACTTATCAATTACTTTGGCTTATTGGACGCAATTTCAAAACTTGCCAGGTAAACACCCCTCAAGTGCTCATTAGAGAGCGGGGAGCAGACGCGCTTGGAACACTGTCTGTATAAAGAGCTGTATGTAAGCCGCGATTTGCGTGGCTACCATCGCTCGGCGCGCGGCAGTCGTAATCGAGCAGTGGCACGAAATCAAAAACAATCTCGAGGCCTGGCTCTGAGCTGTCACGCCAAAGTACGCACTTTGTTTACAGCTTTGTTGTCATGTCGCGGCGGGGGAAGTCAACAATTTCCATCGTTCCATCCGTTCTAGCTGCTAGTGCGTCCCAAGACTTTCGCCGCTAATCAAATAACTTAGTGCCCCTAAGATAGGCTTCGCGAGGGCTGCTCGACTCGATGCCTTAAAGAATAGAGGCTGAGGCCTGTTGCGGCGATGGGAAATTTGTCAGAATCAGCGCGCAACGCAGTTTGTCGAGGCTATCTTGGAAAACAAAGAGACATAAATCAAATTAATTAAGATTAAATGAGAATCTCTTGATTAGTCTATTTGTTGCAAAAGGGAAAACGGAGATGAGGCAAGTTTGTTGACACAGTTTGGGGGACACTGTTCCATTGACCACTTGCACTTTGGCGACCGATAAGCTCGTAAAATAGCAGCACATTTGTACTTTATTGGCTTAGTTCAAAGTTTTTTAAGCCTGGAATGGAATATTCGCAACGGCAGGAAAGGTATAGAACGGCATTACTTATTATTATCGGAAGTCAAAATGATTTTCTATGTAAATATAAGAAAACTGATTTCTTTGTCATGAACAGAGTATAAGTAGCAAAACAATTCTTCTGTCTTTTTAAAGCTCGAAATATTTAAAAACAAGGGAAACATGTAATCTTATTACGATCGATGTTGTTTTGCTCCGATTTGATTGAAATAATACCTGTTAAAGTTTACTCAAAAGTTGTTATATGTACATGGTAGAAAGTTTTTCACCGCACTCGGTTTGTCAACTCTAAATACATTAAAAATTGGACTGTTCATGTGTTCCCACCTTTTTGCTCTGCAATGCGTTTAAGTTTATTATTGATGACAATTATCTATCAATTGATTGAATATTCTCCTCATTGTCTTATTATTTAGGTTTTTTGATTGCAAATAAAATATTATTGATAACTAAAAAAAAGCTCTGTTTACGAGACCTAACTAAAAAAATCCTTGTATGTATCATTGACAAATGTAACGATTTTACTAAGTTTACTTCTCAGTTTGAAAAAGCCGTGACTTGACAGTATTTTTACATGAAAATAAGCAACGTTTCATTTAAATTACAGCCGATAAAAGTACTTACTTAGAATATTTCTAAACTTCCTGCAGATCCTTGTAAAGCTGACACAGGAAGACGTCTCACTGGGCCTATTAGTTCTAATATCACAGAATTTTCCAGTGGCAGCGTCCGTTTTCCTTAAAGCCTTACTTCTTTGGTGTTCCCTTCTTAGCTCCTTCATCTTCTCCTTCCGCAAGTACTTCTCCTTCAAATGGGGACTCCCGAACTCGTCCAAGTAATACATGGAGTCCTTGAGTCCGTCCCTCCGGTTAATGAGACTCGGATTGATTTGGAAGTCCTCGCAGACCACGCCAGCCGGAATATTCGAGGTGCGCTTCCTCTCAGTAATTTTTTGGACGTCTAACTCAGGCTTGGCCCCACTGGCGTCGAGTCCACCTGCAGAGACGGGGGCTGATGTCAGAGGATATTTGGCCGCCCTTTGGGGAAACGAATCGACCGGTGGAGACAACGCTGATGGTAATGACGACGCTGAAGTTGTCGACTGGATCCTTGGAAGTGTCTCAATCCTCCCTACACTTTCGATGCCACTGTCTTTGGAGAGCAATTTGCACGATGATTTATCATCGCATGTCGGTGGTACCAAGTTTGACGCATCTAGCGAACTTCTTTTATCAGCAAAAAACTTTTCCGAGTTCATCAAATTTTGGGGTGAATATCCCTCGGGGATTGTGTGCAAGGAACTGGCGGTCGTGGTACTATCCGTGACGTAGAGTGACATAATAACCTCGTCCTTCATTGTCTTTTACTTAAATCGCTTAGAACTTATTTTCGTAAATCCTTTGGTTTTAAACTTTGATAACTCTTGCGACGCAATTGAAATTCACATTTTAAAAAATATCCATAGCTGCGCAGTTTCACTTGCTGGAATATTTCATTAATAAAAAAAACTATATTCTTGCCTCTGTTCCCAATTTGATCCTCCAGTAAAATTTTCCCTGGTCTTCTGTCTCTCACAAAAAAAACTTCTACGGAAACTGTTTTAAAAAGGTTTCTTCGCCTATTAAATTCTCTCTTTTAGGAACCATTTCGTGCGGATCGCGGAGCGTGGAACTCTTGCCCCCCAAAACCTGAACTGATATAATTGTGGGAAAGGACAGAGGAGCCCCTTACGCAACGCCGACTAATGAAGGGTAGTTCATCTATCGACCCTTCCAGCGTTACGACAGTTTTGTCTAGTGGCCGATGGCTGCCGAAATTAATATCGATTAGCTTCCTGCTAACGACTTTCGGAGTGGCATGGACATCCTCAAGTAAACCGAACCTTTACATGAACATTTCTTTTTTAAGATGGCTTATTTAATCGCTCAACAATTTGGGCGCCGGGTGTCTAGGCCGTAGGCAACGGAGGTTACTATAAGGTTAAATGTTATGATTACGCAAAAAGGAAGTAAGAGAAATTAAGAATGTCGCAGATGAACTAACTAAGTGCCTTCATAAAATACAAATTGTGAAATTATCTTATGTATTAGGCCGGTCCAAATATGAATGCAGTTTTTCTTTTTATATGAACATTAACTAAACCAGATAAGACTAAGAAATTTAAAAAGATAAGGTATCAGTAGACAATTTCGATATAATTTTTGTATCTACATAGATAGAGAAAGGAGTAAAAATATGGAAGTACATAGTTGCTTGAAAATGTTTGAGCGAAAGCTTGTCCTACACAAAGATACACTTCACAATTATTAGTTAAAAAGAAACATGATTATTAGGTAAACAGAAACATAATATGTGCTAGTAATTTTCGAAACTTGTTCTGCTTCCTCATCTTTCGTGAATTATTCTTAAATGTTATTTTTCGGAACTTTTTTACAAATACATATTGAAATATTCTCCATAAAATTCTCAACAGCTACGAGTTTTAAGGATATAGTCAGTGTTATTTCTACTAAAAGTCCTCCATGTGGTTCTTGACCGTCCACTGTGTTTTTCACCATAACTCACTCAACTCATGCATGAGTTGTGACCAAATCGCGAAACTCTAAAAAAAACCCTCGAAAAGAAGTTTCGAAAATCACTCGTCCCAATTGCACAGAGTTTCATTGCAATTACTACGCGGCGCCTGATCGCTGCATGCTTTTTGCATAACTCACTCGATTGGTCGATTTTGACCGCGGTGGGCGTCTGAATTAATTGCACCTGCAAAAAAGCGCTCCCCGGGTTTTGAGCTGGAATTTATGAATCTGCGGAAACAGTCCAAAGCGGCACAACGCTCCGTGGTTCCCGGGGTGAATTTTTTAATTAAAACGGCGGCGCTGCCCGTCGTGCACGGCACACAAAGACCAACCGACGAAATTCAAGTTCCTGTGAAAAGCAAACACATTCTGGTCACTTTTTAATTTGTCGAATTGGTCAACTGGCCGAGGAGCGGTAGCTAGAACACAAATAGCTCTGGGAAACGCAACATGTGTTTGTTAGAGCGCGGCCCGCGAAGGAACATTAATAGACCTACCTGAGAATTATACCTTCTGCAAAAATGGCCCACTACAGGTGAGCTTTGCCGCTGACGTACGTCATACGAGGCTAAGGTAAGGACGAGTCCATCAGAGCATGTGTGAACGAAAAATCCACAGCCCCACTAACGAGCTCATGATGAGTTCTGAATAATGCCCGTCTGTGCCCATGGGGATCGGTTTTGGAGATGCCTCCACCACATGGGTAAATACCCACCGAACCCACTTTAGACTGAGCTGATAATTTACCCACCCAAAATAAAGGCGGGGCCACAGGTGAGCTAATTAAAGTCATCACGAAGATCACAAGCGAAGCAGCCGTTGAGGACTAGATGAATCCCCTGAGAAACGTGAACTCATTTTTTGGGGGGATCCGTGTCACTCTAGTAATTGCTGGTTCGGTAAGCCCCAGGAATAGACGCGCGCGTGGCGTGCCAGAAGCTTAGCGTGGCCGAAATTCCATAGGTGCATGATTAACAGCTTTTATGGCATTTTCGGTTCAGCCGTGGCCCACGCCATCTATGCCAAGCACCGACGAAGGTAAGTCAAACCATTTCCTGAATTTATTTGACAATTATCAAGCAAACGAGCTCATTTTTCCTACTTTTCAACATCGTTTCCCCTCCATAGAGAGGTCATAAAACATCTAAAAGCACTATCAGCCCACTCCGACTAACAATAAGACTAAGCCCTAGATATGTTCTGTTTACTGAACAAAGATGAGGTTATTAGGCGGCACTTTCTGTTTATTGGCGCTCCTCTAAATTAGGGCTTTTATCGGCCACTTGCTGATGAATCTATTTGTGGCCTTATCTTATCTACCGCCTTGTGGAATTTTGTGGTCTGTGAAAACAGTGTAACCTATTCAGCTGTTGACAGGACAGACAGGTTCCCCTTCTCACTTAAATAGTTAATTAATTGCTATTGAACAATTTCGCAACAAATAAAATATCTGTTGATGAAGTTCTGCCTGAAAACATTGTTTTCCCCTTAGTTTTATCGGTGATCTAAATATTCTCTCATTTTGATAACGTTATTGTTAGAAATTATTCACCTTGTCCGCTCAACACATTATTTGATAAAAATTTCATAATTTACTGTAGCTGGTAAACAGTCACAAAACACTTTTATTTTTTGAAACCATACATATGTATGTATACGTACAAAACATAGTTACAACAAATATTATATTTTAACATTGTGAGCGTCACATTTTATAGTTTTGGATTCTGCTGAAATCTTTAATTTGCAATATCTCCAAAATTCGTATTTCCAATATTAGCTGTGTTCCATCGGGCTGTGTAAAGTACTCCCGAGTACTTTCTCTATGGAACGCTACTTTGATCGTCAGGACTAAAACATAAATTCAAATTTTGACATTTGATATAGCAAATTGTTGCGCGGTTATGCCTTATTTATTAAAACAATAATAATAATTTTTCCAATTGAAATATTAGGGCATCCATATTTATTTTTATAATTAATGAACAACCAATATATCAAAATCCTTTAAATATTAAATACTTTCATTTAATTGCGGCACTTTTCAAATAATTGTCAAGTCAAATATTATCTCTTTGACATTTCAAAAACCCAGTGCACCAACCATTTTGCCCACTATGCATCAAAATGCACCTGGCGGAAATATGTAGCGAAACTACTCAGACATCTACTTGCCAACACGAGCTTGAGTAGCTGAGAGCAGATTGAAGTACTCGGGAGCACTTTACACAGCCCGATGGAACACAGCTATTTATGTTTATGGAAGCTCCGTCATGAACTTTATTTTCAAATATAATGTATCATATTTGTCAGAATTTTAAATCTATATCTACCAACTTAAGGTTCAAAGGTGCCTCTTACTGCTTACTTTTAAATAACACATTATTTACCGATAATTTTAGGCAAGATCTACAATGTCACCAACTATTAATTTTTAATAATTATTTATTATAAATATAATAATTATAATTATATAAACAAATTGAGTTTAAATAATCGCAATAGGCAATACAAATGTGAACACGAGTTAAACTCGTGAGTGATTAACAATATATGGATATTAAATCACGAGTTAAATCGTGACCGGTCTATAATGTGTTAAAAGATCTTTCTAAATTTCCTTTCACGAAGCTAAGCACTTATGACGTTCTCTTATAAACATTGTGTGTGCTCTTTTTAAGGATTTTTATTTCAAAATATGACTACGGATTTAAAGGTAAGCTGCTTATCTGTTTCAACGTTTTGACCAATTTTCGAATCGTTTAACGGAAAATGACTTTTAAATACATAGTTTAAGAATGTGTATGAATTTAACTTTGATAATCCACTATTCCTTTTCCGAACCCTCCCATTTGTAAGTAGGTACTCGAAGAACTGTCCCCATACTAATTTCCTCAAAGTATATAATAAAACTAACTACGTTTGTGCACATTACAAACTATGTATATTTTAATTTAAGATTATTTCAACCCTAGACTTCATGCTCATTGTAAATTTCGAATTTAATTAAAGCAATTTATAATAATTATACCTTTTCCGTAATCTTCACATACATAAGTATGTATTTATATCATATCATTACGTAGGTAGGTATAAAATTTTAAAATAACACATGAAAATGCTTTCTTGAAGGCAGCCAGAATCGACTTCTTCTTAAGGGGGCATTCGCTTTCAGAATTGAGGAAAAACACACTTTTTTGGGATTTTTTTTTAAAAAGGCTACTGTATTTATTGAAAAAATTATTTATAGACATTACTCTATAGGTATTGAAGAATACAAAAAGAATTTTTTTTTTAAATTTTTAGTTATGTTTAGCGGCGGCAGAAGGCGTCTTGTAAAAGTCCCTTTTTGGCTGGTACACATAATTGTGGTCTTCCTGGACAACATAAAGAAAAAATTCAAAATGGATTCTGTCCTTTAGACTTTTTTCTAGAGCTTATACCTAAAAAAAAAAAAAAAAAAAAATTTAATTGTTTTACGACTCTTTTTCTGAAAATCTCAAAAATCTGCCTTTTTTTTGGGAAAAGTACGTGCATAAAAAAGAACAAGGGGTACTTATATGCATTTTTTTAGGTATAAGCACTAGTATTTATGTTAACGAATCGAATGCGTTTTGATTTTTTAAAATCTATCGAGTAGAACTTGAGATATTATGTGTACCAGTTGAAAAAAAGTAGTTTTGAGAAAAACGCGTTTAAAGTTTTTGTGCAATAATTTTTACTTGTAAAACGAAGTACCTTCCGTTACAAATATAGCTATAACTTTTGTTTTGTTTTGAATTTCGCAAAATGGTTTTAGGACAGTATTGCTATGATGTTAAGGAACACTTTTGTGTAAAAACAAAAAAATAGATTTTTTCTCATTTAGAAAGCGAATGCCCCCTTAATGAGGGAGGTCGCAGAATATTGTAATATTGGTGGAAGTGAAATTCAGCGAAATAGCGATATGTAGGTGTCATTAAACTTGTCAATATTTTAAATAATTTAAATGCCACATCTCTTTGCATTGACATTAATTTAAAATAGGTCATTTAATTATTTTTATCATATCTCTCGGACAGCATTTCACATTCCAACTCTTCTGGCATATAGCCCCATCAAGATAGCTACCACAAAACAGTATAATTTAGATTGAACACACATTAAAGTTGTAATTATTTAATACTGCTTTCACACGCGTTTGTTTAGCATTTAAAATTTCTTATAAAATTGTTAGAAATATTTATGTGAATACTCTTTTATTAAAATATGCATTCACATATTCTACTTATATAAAATTAGTACAACGCATGAATAGAACTAAAATTAGATTGTTAAATAAAGAAAAAGTAAAAACAATCAGCAAAATGATAAAGTAATCAGCATTCAAAGTCAAATGATGGGAATCTTTCGAGATAAAAAACAAACATAAATGAAAGCATTTGAAAATATCACTCTTCTTCCAATCTTAAGATTATATAACCCCCTGCCGTTTCGTTATCATTCAATTAAAGAATTAAAAAAAACTTTAAAGCACCCCGACCTTCGGCAGCACCTTAAAACGTGTTACCACAGCAAACTCTATTGACACTTCAATATTTGCATAATCTGTCAAAAATTTTCCACGGCGCTAAACTGTTTCCACGATAAAAGATAATTTAGTCACGGGTTGAAAATTGTTTAGCAAACAATCAAGTTTGCGCACGCAGGCCGCTATCACTTGAAAAGACATATGTAATAAATTTTCAGATAACTCGAGAAATATGTATATGTTCATGCCAGTCCACTCTGGACTGATCTATTGCGTCCAACAGGATTACAAAAAGACAATTTTTTACTTTTGAGATTTGGCTAGAATTTCGCTACTCTGCTAAGCCAAACTTTACTACGGTCTAGTGAATTATGGATTTTATTGTTTTGTTATATAAATCTTATCTAGTCTAAAGATCCCACATATGCAGATAAAGAGGCAATTTGCGGTTTTGATTGTGTTGTTAAGTCTAATTTTTCGGCAGAATCCCACAAGTGGAGCAGAGCTTGGTTTCTGAGAAAGACGAATGACGAAAATAAGTAGCGACATATCACAGCCGAGTCGTCCAAATTCTATTTTTGCGCTACTGACGCTTTTAGGTGTGGAACAACCGCTTCGCTGGTTCAACGAGAAAGATTCAAGTTTTCTTCGGGAAAATTTTGCTGTTTTCCATTGAAATTACTAGAAAGTAGCAAGCACAGGTTTTGAAGTAATGCGTATTGGTTCCGCTCTCGAAATATTCACCAAAATTCACTATTTTTGCTTTTTCACACTTCAAAAATTGATCTCATTTACATAAAAAGCGAACGGAGCAGATATTGCAAAAGTAAAAAAATAAAATGCTTAAAAGCGGGGAATGGGCTCTCGATCACTTCACTATCTAGCCACCAAAACGAAAATGCGTCCGCGAAACCGCGGTATTACTTTACGGTCTGATAGACTCTAGCGAAACTGAATCTGGCTGGACACGGTCAATCTTATTGCGCCGGAGTTGTGGATCGGAGATCTTCTTTTGCTGAGCTCAGCAGAACCAGAAGAGGCCAGAAGTGGCTGCTTTGCTGAAGCAGCCCATAGTGCTCAGATTCAAAATCGAGGCGAAAGAGGCTGCGAAAGATCTAGCAAGCAACGGCTGCGCTAGTCAGCGGTATCGCTAGTCGCTAGCAATAAACCTACTCCGGCGCCGCGCTCTAAAGCTCCGCCGATCCGACGCGATCCATGCTTGAAGAGCAGAAGGTGGTAGTCCGCGGAAATATGCCACTGATCCATAGAGGTGCCTGCGCGATTTCTCCGCTGATGACGACAACGACGGCGGCGCTATCTTTTCGCGAATACGCGACATGGAGCAAAATGAATAAAATTGAGTCAGTTAGAGGATGAGAGATTACATCGCACTCGGAGGAACGTTCTTGGACAGTTCCACATATGTGGATGATGATGACAAAGATCGTTGGGGCGTTCGCCCAGTTAATAATGTGTGCGGCCCTTTAACCGTAAACTGATAACGGGAAGTGAGAACCACTGATAAGCGGAAGAGCTCTAAATAAAGAGCACCAGCAGAAGTCCCAGTTTTCACGAGAACGAGCATTGAAATGTTTTGTCCAAACAGGGAGAAAATATCACGCCATTTCATAACGCTGTTTTGCATTCAGCGAGAAATTTGCTTGGATCGAAACAAATCAAGCAATAGCTGCCACACATGGCTCGTTGGGGGCGGAAACTCCTTCATCTCAATAATTGTGCCTACGTACGACTGAACGCTCTAAACTTTTGCGATTGTGATCACCGCAAATTTAAACCAAAGCACGCTTACGGGCGGGCGACACATGTTTTTTCATACAGCTCTAGACCTACAGACTGACCGACCCACTGTTTACAACATTAAAAAATCTACTACGAAATTAATTTATACAATTACTCATTAGTCTTTGTTGCATGAATCATGATTTGAGAACACGCCTTTATGGCTTTTACTAAATTTAAAAATTGTGCCTTTATGCGGAAGACATGTCAAACGGATCACACAGTTGCATTTCCTTGACAAATATAGGAGTTGTAAATACCCAATGGGAAATCGAGGCAGCGATTCTCAATGAAGGCATTCCGAAGTATATCCTAAGATGACTTATTGAAGGTATACATTCGATGTATTCCTGATTACTCAATAAGAAGCTAGGAGGAAGGAATACACTTGCGAACGACGTTCACTCTGTGAAGAATTCAAGGTTTTTCCCCTTAACCGCGGTTTTCTAATCTCCCCCATGCCTATGAATTTTTAGCATGTTTCGACCTGCGTCCTATAAGGGCCCTGACCTTCGTTATTGTGTTATTTTATTAATTTTAGCAATTTATGTTTTATGTGGAATGTTGAGTTTTTGTTTAAATTTTGTATATATATATGTATATCAAATAATACTAAAATCAATGAGAAGATCGTTTTGTTTTTATATTTTCCTAATTTTTTCCATTTCATATATGTACATATTATGGGCGTGATTCTTCAGAATATAAGGCCTGGATTCTGTTTGTCATCTCAGATTCCGTGACGTGACAGCTTATGACTGAATAACGAAAAAATTTTCATTAATGTAATAGAACAGTCAATTCAGTCATAAGCTGACACGTCACGGAATCTGAAATGACAAACAGAATCCAGGTCTTATATTCTGAATCACTGAAAAAGGATCACTGAAAAAGGAATTCAAGGGAAACGATTCCGAAGTGATTCCTCGTGTTGCCTTCTGAATTAATTCTGGGTAATCTAGTGGGAAGGAATACAAAAAGCTTTTGTACTGCTTCGTTCCGCGGACATGCCTATGTTAAAAAGATATGAGAGAGGATACGGCGGGTCAGGCATTCTTCCCTTCCAGAGAAGGCTTCGGAATGCCTAATTGGATGCTTCAATTTCCCATTGGGTATGTACGTAGTGCATAGTAGTGTTTCACAATTCAACTCAGTACCAATTAATTGCCAAAAGTCAGGGCACGTCACGCCACTATCACTAAATAGTTCCACTACAAATTCACAATCACTAAATCATTGAAAATAAAATAAGTGAATCGTACTTTTTATTTTGGGAAATGCGTATGTGTTTTCGACTTTGTAACCCTTCCTCGATTCTTAGACTCGTTGTGTAACGAACAGTTAGTGATAAAAAAAAAGTTTCCAAATCACGAACCATTTGAATGATTTTCGGTTAATTTTTATTGAACTATTGTTGGTTATCTCCTCCTATACTAAATCCTTCTCTTATCATAAATATCAACAAAAATAACGTAATTGGATAAGAAAATATCGTCAAATGAAATAAAAGTTCTATCGAAATATACATAGAATTTTGGTATTTTGAACTCGCTGAGATAAATTAAGGGAGTAGCATGTATCATATACATCGAGTTGAAAATATTGAAAAAATGATTTGCTTTATTTGAAATTTTTCCATTTTTAATCTTCTCACTCAACATTTTCTTTTTTAAGTTATGGCAATCTTTATTGTGTAAAAAATATTGAACTACAGTTTCACAACGCTAATGATACTTAACATATGTCCCTATAAAAGTATATAATATGTTCGAAATCCAATATTGGTATGTACGATAACAACCACAAAAGATTTTCACCAATTGAAACTTGTCTCCTAAGAATGCAATTTTCGGAGAAAAAAGGCGACTTTTTAACTTGAAGAGTAATTAATTTTTAACCTTTTAAGGACGGGGAAATATTAGTTCAAATTGACTTTTTATTAGACAGGAAATATGAATAAATGCAATGTTTAACTTATGTGGAGTACCCACCCTTATTGCTGGTCGAAATATCGACCACTCCCGCCGTTAAAAGGTTAATAATTTATCTAGACATAGCAACTCCTCAAAGATTCTCATTTAACACAGAGAATACGAATGTTTTTAGTTATTATTGCCTACAGTCTGCACATACAGTATAGAATATATTCTTGAGAGAATTTTCGAAAAAATCGAAAAAATTCTGAGAATTATCAACGTTTGTAGCCGACTGTGCACCGGTCAAAGAAGAACTAAGTCGTAGCTGCAGCTAAACTTTTAAACGTGCTGTGATTAAAGCTTAAAATAAAACAAAAATGAAAAAACACACAAACTACTTTTATAGAAAGGTTATTAAAAATGTGCTTGGAAGTTTTGCCGAATTTTTCAAATTGAATTGTTTTTCTTTGTGATTATTATTATTATAAGGTTGGACTAAAATGTGGTTCAAATTAAATATTATTTATCTAATAGTTCTATCTAAACTAATCTATTTTATCTTTAATGTTATCAGTTCTTTATCTGTAAATGCAAATTTACACTTGCTTCGCCTCCAATTCATAAATTTAGAATAAAATATCTTAGCAAGTCGAGATAAACACAAATCATAATGTCATAAAAGGCAATGTAATATATATCAACATATATGGTCACCAAAAAAAACAAAATTTTCTTGGGTCTCGGTTTATTTCGTGATTTTTTTATTTATCATGTCTCAAAATAATCGAAAATTACCCACAACTTCCTTAAAGTTTGCTTTTGTAGTGTTGGTAGCAGTAATACAAGATTTAAAGACCGTATTTTGACCATTTTTGAATCATAATTGCAAAATAAAGGATCATCATAGAACTTCGTAACTTGGCTTAAATGAAAGCTTAAATCCTAATCTAAGAGAACCGAATCCCATTTACCTCAGCAGTCCTTTTTAAACCTCTTGTCGAATAAGTTTTTCATGAGTGTGCTTTGTCCGTCTTTTATTATTTATGAAGTAGTTGGCTTATGGAAAAAAGTCAAACTCATGAATCATTTCGAATTGTTTTAAAGTCTTCTGTAGTTTTAAATAGTAGCTTAAGTTTTCAGCTTTCATTTGTAGAATATTATAAGCTTGAGGCTCAATCCGTTATTTTGTAATGATTTTTCATTAAAGGTCAAAATATGGTCTTTTTTACTTTTTGACCCTATTTTTCTTGCAAATGGGAGCTGATTGGACATTTTCATTTACGAATTCATAATTTTCGCAAAAAATTCTTTAAAAGTGATCTGCAAATTCTTTCAGAAAAAATTTCGTGTTGACCTGTGTTATTTATTTTCGTATGAATGTTTATCTTGCGAAAGCTAAAATAACTACTTTGTAAAACCCCATGCCAAGACCTTTTGAATTTGTTTGTATAAAAGAAGATTGCAGGCAGAGAGAAATATATACAATTCGTGACAACTTTTGACGTCAGATTAGAAGGTAAATTTTAAACTAGTAAAAAGAAAGCTAAATTTCTATAATGTGAGGGCATTCATTGAATAAAGTTCTTGAAAACGAGCTGAACCTTTCCACCGCCATTCAAATGATGAGTTAACTGACATTTTACTTCACTTTAACGAGTTTTAAAATTGAAATTTTCTTTGATTAGTTGACCAATAACTTTTAAAAATAAAGTAACACCTTTGTGTAATTTTTTTTTACATCAGGTCAAAGTTCTTTTGCCATTACTTTTAGAAGAACATCAATGGTTACATTATACTGCTTGAAGTAATCAATTTTATCTTTCCCAAATAAAAATGTTTACGTGTGCTATTTGGAAGTTAAGCGTAACCCGGCGATATGTGTTTGAAATAGCAAAAAAAAAATATATTTTTCACTTAACGACATCTTAATACATATTACATCATAAAAGTTCTAGTTAATAAGAGTTAGTGAGGAGCAAAGCACTCAGAAATCCTTAGCACACTAAAATATCACGAAAGTCTAATTGTGTTTAAAATGAAGATGTTGTTTGAAATTCGATTTTTCTTTGAAGTTGTTTATTCTTTAATACGACAACTTCTGCATAAAACGAGGCTGAATGTACATGCTTTTTTATTTTGTTTCAAGTAATTCTCTTCGTTGCTTTGTACCCAAAATAAAGAAAATGTACTTAAATCAAAGATCAAAAAAAATTCTTTTAGGAGGGCAAATATTTGCGGTAGTACTGTGCTGGTAGGCTTTTAAAACCCATCTAAATTAATCAAGGTAAGTTTGTCAGAAAAATCAATGCCATGCCATCACAATGTCACGTGCTTTTTGGGGACACAGTAGTAAGTCCCGTCGACGACGAAAACCTTCCGCGAAATGAAAACAGATCGCGATGTGCGCAGTTGTTTTATTGCTATTTTGCAAAATTTGCTTCGTTAAATTTTATTAGCATACTAATGATAGTGCCGGATTGACAAAATAATGAAAAGCTTTCCGTTCTGTGCGAATCTTACACGCCCGCCCGCATTAATTTAATCTTTAATTAGAGGCGTCTTCAAAAGTGTCATCACGAAATCAACGCGTAGTCGCGATCGAGCCCCGGTCGGA
Organism: Machimus rusticus; assembly: GCA_951509405.1. Classification (NCBI taxonomy): domain Eukaryota; kingdom Metazoa; phylum Arthropoda; class Insecta; order Diptera; family Asilidae; genus Machimus; species Machimus rusticus. The sequence continues at coordinate 48,771,046 of OX608051.1, read as the reverse complement.
GGACTTCTACAGCCTCGAAGCAGGCCTAGAAAAAAGGGCAAAAAGTGCGAGTGATCGAAATAGATCTCTAAAAAAATTGAATGCAAATCGGCCTGGTGGAATTTAGCGGCCTCCTTTTCTCAATGAAGCAACAGTGACATTTTTTGAGGCATATTTTTAACCAAATCTACCTCTATTGTTTTTCCCCCCATCTATTTTTGCTGCAAAATACGCAAAAGGTTTCTCTTATTTCTTGACTAAAGACAAATTTTTCAAATTTTCTTCGCCAGACTTTCGATACAGTGCGCCATGAAACGTAAGATAGCGAAGCAGTACCCCAAAAGCTCCCCTTTAAACGTATTTAAACAGTTTAAAAAATTTTTCTGGTTTTATTTCTATAGTTCACTTCTCCAGCAATCGAGAGCTTTTATATTACAAGAGATTAAATGAGATTTGCCATTCTAAAATAAAATTATTGAAAACTTTCATACACGAATATCTTCTACAGATTATCGTGGAAAAACGATGATAGGCGGAAGCTTCTTCTATATTTCACTGGTGACTTTTTACGACCCCACAATGTTGTTTCGTAAAATTTACTAGACCTAGGGTGCCATTATTTTTTGCCTGGCAACTACAACGACAGTAAAATTATTCTATTCTATAAAATTCGTCGTCATATTGGTTTCGCTATCTTTGTTTTAAAGCCTTTAATCGAACCCAAAAACACCATCATACCCACTTTATGGTTTTATCATAATGTTGGCATCGGCCTTCATTCTCCGTTTTATTCTCAATATATTTTATCAAAGTTTTAGAAATCAATATGGCTTAACGACTAAGTCCAACAATACTTTTCAATTTCAGAAACAACGGAAATGAGTCAAAAAGTATTTTGATAAATGGAATGCACTTCATTAAGAAATTTTATTGTTAGTTATAAAGTATAGTTAATATATGATAAATACGTTAGGTTTTTTTTAAGTTTTCAAATGTTGAATTTATGGATTGTAGACGAGGAAGACTCAGATATTAAATTAGAAAGACTTATTCAAGAGCCACTGGTCTTAAAATGCGACGTCTTTAACGACTTGAGACAGTAGTAAAGTCAGGATTAAATTAAACTGAAATCTACTTAATTTATTTATTTATTTTTTTTTTTTCATGATTACAGGGCTTAACCTAATAACATGAGTAAAAAGCGCACTCGGAAACAATGTCCATATGGCGCATAAGATATACAAACAATTTCGGATACAGTAATAGGTAGAGACAATTTACAATAATAATTTAAGTTAACAGAATCGAGAATTTTATAGTTGGTTTGATATTATTGATTTTAGAAATGTGGAATTATTAGATTATTATTATTATTAAAATGTTTTTTTTCCTTTGGGGATAGATAAAGTTCTTCTATTTACCTTAAATTTGATGAAAAATATGAAGTCTCGTCAGAAGGGCAAGGAGATCCTGCGGATCTGAGGGGTTCATTAGAGTAGTCAAAGGGGGCAAGGTTCCTCCACAGATAGATTTAGTTACGGTGCATTCAGTCAAAATATGTTTCATTGTTAGCCCCTTCTGGCATCCAACACATCCCGGTTGGGGGCCTCTTGCCATAAGAAAGGAGTGTGTAAGCCGGGTGTGTCCAACGCGGGTTCTAAAAATTTTAATACCTTCTTCCCGGGAAATGTTACACGCATAATTGGGAGCTTTAGTTGTTGGCCAATGAGATCTCAGGAAAGTATTAGAGCTCTGCCATTCGTTTTCTGTAATATTCTTCAACCGCCCGGATCCGTTTCTTAAAATAAAAGATGGAACAGGAGGAATATGCACGGTACCTTGCTGAGCCTCTGGTGATTTAGCATTAAAGATGTACTACAAATAGGACAATTTGCGGCAATTCGAAGTTTAAGTATTTAATTATCATTTCTACACGGAAAAAAATTTCGATAGTAAAATTCTTCCCAACCAATTTACGAACGTTTTCGCTATAAAATCTACAACATATATTGAAAAAAAATCAGCAGATTTCTTTAAAAGTTCGAGAAATAATGTCAACATTTTACGCTGGTCCTTACATTTTAGTTAAAATCCCTGTTTTTTTTCACAAATATTACCAAAATAATGCACTATCCCACAATTCGTCGGAAAATATAGGGATATTCCCGACAAAATTTTTTCCGTGTATGCACTAAAAATACTCTCGATTTGCTAATAATCCCTAAAAAGGAAGATCAAAGCGAAACGGTGCCACAAAACAAACTTAGAACAATTTTCTTGCAGAAAAAGAACCACAAAAGGACCCATCACTGAAAAGGTCAAACGTTCTTTTAGGTCAACGAAATACCACAGTCATTCCTCATACTATCGTATAATTATGTGCGGAACCTGAGCCACTTGTTGGAAGTATATATTTCCCAACATAATGATTGTATACTTCCTAATTTTCAGCCAGCTTACCTGGCCCGATGCCTGAGAGCATCGTTCAAGACAGTCCCTGCTGAATGTAATTCTCAGTTATTTACAATTTCCGAAGTGTTTTATTTCATACATAAAATGCGCCATTTGCAGTTGTGCACATAAAAATAGTTTCTTTACTAAGAGATATTTTTTATGAATATTCGTTTCTTTAATTTCCACCGGAACATTTAATACGATAAGAGGTGTATGATTTATGTTGCCCAGTACTATACATATATGTATATAAGATTAGCTCGTTTAAAAGTATAAAATATGACTGCATAGTCATGTTATTATTTTATTGGTATATATTGTTTTTTTTTTTTTAATTTAGCGGCCGCAGTATAAGGGTAATTGAATTATATTTTGTATGAATCTTTTTCTGAAAGAGTCTCATCATTTTCATAAAAGCCACATATTCAGCAAATGATTGATCGATTTATAAAAGCATGTTGTCCCTATTACTCTAGAATTTCATATTATATTAAGCTATAGTAGCAGGTACCAACAAATGATATATATGAGCTGAGTTTACCTTACCATATATGTATGTATTTGACTCAAAATAATCATGGTGCGAAACAGTGGCTGAATATACAAACAAAGCCAGCCTGAATATGTTTTAATTACTTTCTGTGAAAATGCCCCATCACCGATCGATGCGACAGGCCAAAGCGAAAGGGACATAGTGTAACGCCGGGCTTGGGACATTAACACGTTTGCCGATGGTGTAAATTCACGAGCACCCTTCGTCAATGCAACAAATCGGACAAGAAGGTTTTGATACATCTTATAAGTAAACACGAAAAATATAAAAAAATAATAGGTCTGTTCTTTGACAAAACCGTTAAAAAAAAACCCGTGGCGCCAGGTTTTGCCACACGGCGCCACACGGCACCCCGAGAATTGTCAAAACAAAACCCGGGATTCCGTGTGGCGCCGCGTGGGCCCACACGGCACCCCGGGTTTTGGTATCTCAAAGAACGCAAGACTGGCAAATCAGAGAAGAAGAAGAAAAGGAGAACTGTCAGTTGTGTTCACAACTTCGCGCGAAGTGAATTTAGTAAAAATTTGTGATCTGTCTGTTGTTTTATATTATTTTCATACTTATAGTGAGCATTTTTCTTTTATGCTTTATTATTTATTTAAATTGGTTGACACATCAACAGATTTCCAATTCAGTTCAAATTTAAATTCAAAAGCCGCGCCAACCGTTAAGTTTGCCCGAGCCAGCCCCAGCATAAAACTCGGGGCAAAAAACGGCGCCTCGTAGCGCCACAAGTTGGTTGTCAAAATTGTCAAAGAACGCTTCGAGGCAAAAAAATGGCAAAAAGTGGCGCCGCACGGCGCCCCGTGGAACTTCGTGGCAAGTCAAAGAACAAACCTTATAACTGCATTAGCAGTGCCGTTTCATAAAACAAGTTTTTACTATTGATAGAATCAGCTACTGCAATTGCAGTCATTACTGCATTAAGGGGGGAGCCAGCTTTAGGGTGCCTAAAAAAAGCGTTTTTTGGGGAATTTTTTTAGGACAGAAAGAAAAAAGCAAGGCTAATGAAATTTTTAGGTTATTATATTGCATATTTGAGCATTACAAAAAAAAATATTTCAGTAAAAAATATTCACACGCAGCCGATTTTTATGGACATTTGTGCAACACCTTTCAATTGCAGTCTGCAATTGGCGGGACAAATGGATTTCGTAATTTTCGTCTGAAATAAAAAAACCAAAGAAAATGTCAATTTGCATATTATTTTCTTCTAGATGAACCAAGAAAAGTTAAAAAAAAAAAGTGAAATTAAGGAATTTTCTGAGGTTCGAAAAAAAGTGATTTAAAAAAAAAAAAAAATCATTTCAACTTGCGAAAAAAATTTTTTAGAAATATTTTTCGTGAATTTTTTTTTTGGTTCAAATAGAAGAGTATACAAAACTGAAGCTAACAAGCCTTGGTTCGTTAAAATTGGTCGTCTAGTTTTTTTGCAATTACGCCCGCCAATTTAGTAAAATCGTAAAAACAAAAACTCGAGAAAACGCGCTTCTAAGTTCACGGCAGCTGCTCGGTCACTCGTATATCTGCTCGACATCCCACTGCGTTTAGTGCTGTATTTTTGAAAATATTGTGAATAAGCCTCTATAACTTTGGGTACATATTCTTAGATACATTAGGAAAAGATTTAAGGGGAAAAAAAATGAGCCTTGTAAAGCAGGCTTCCCCCTTAAAAGTTTTGTTGTAATTTATATTAATTAATAGGTATTACATACATATATATTAGGTTTGAACACAAAATTGATTAAAACAAAAACCTAAAAGAGAAAAAAAATTCATATATTTGTTTCACATAATAGAAATTAAAAACAATTCACTATAACTTATACATATATTCTGACAATATTGACAATAGAAAAGTAAGTAGTAGAATTCTTGTATACACAATGAAACAGATTAAATTTTTAATTAATTTTATTCATATTTTATTCATATTTTTTTACCGTATTTATTATAAAACCTATTGAAAATTAATGTACTGCATTTGCAGTGGTGACCCACTACACAACCCGAATATTGCAAATGCAGAAGCCGTCCGCGCACTTGTTAAACAGAACTGAATCTCGACGAAAAGAGAATCTAAAAACGTCGCCTTGATTCGATCGATACTTTGTGTGACACCGCAGTCCCAGCAGACAGGTAATTAAGCAGCCAGATTGAAGTGGAAGTGCTTACGTATGCACACGTACACAGAGGGCGCAGCCATCTGCTGCCCACCGAGATGAGAAATGGATTTCCACCACCTAACCCAGATCCTCTCGCTGCTATTAAATGGTACAAATCGATTGCTTTTGCTATTGGCACCGAAAGGATCGCAATATACATTTTTTTTTACCCCCGCGGTCGGGCGCATTGCCACGAGACCTGCACCGTTTCATTGAATAGAATGTGAACAGATCGAACGTCGATGGCACGCTAAAAGTTCCATCAATCAACGAAATTATAGCCGGTATGGGGAATAGTTCCGAGAGGAGAGAGACGATAGCGAAACAGGAGGCCTCGGGCTTCGCTTGCGCCCCGCGGGTGGTGTAGGTTTAATTGCCGTTCGATACCTTGGCGGGCGAAGGAGCCGAACGGTTTTATGTACTCGATATTCATTTGAGCGATGAGCATGTCTTTGCTACGCCCGCTGACCGCAAAGTATGCATCCGATAGCGCGAGTTGCTCATTATTTATGCGAGCCCTAATTGCGGGCGATTCGGGGAACCTGCTGAAGGCGTGCAGCCGCAACAAAGAGCTCGTCGAGCGGAGAGAGTTATGAGCAGCGCGTTAAGTAATATATATTAATAAAATTACGTAATTGAAGCGGTGAGGTGCTTCTGAAACGCAATACCTCATTAGTCCCTGCGGCGTAAGTGCACATTGGATCTCCCGTGAAATGCGCTTCCGACCGAGTTAGATAATCAATTGCTTTTTGTTCTGGACTTGCAAAACCCAGAACATTTCCTAGCCTTGAAGCAGGTGTTTTTGCAATGTTGTGACAAGTATCCTTCATGGCTCAAACACCACTTAAAGCCACCTCGTCATTCTCAATATCCTGATGTATCTCAGTAAGCTTAATTGTCGATTAGAATTTAACTGAAACTGACACAATCGCATTAATTCATATATTTTAGGCCGTGTGCCAATTGAAATATTCCAATTCCTTCCCTTTTTCGAACATTTTGCCGAATTGTACCTGTGCCAATTAATGAAGTTTGCTTTTAATTTACATTTCATTGAAATCTGAATCTGATATCTGTAAGCATGGAGGAGGACATGAGGCTCCTGTATTTTATTTTCATAATTTTAAAATATTCAAAGGATATTTAAAATTACAAACAAAGTAGTTATCTTTATTTGCCGTTTACTTTTAATTTTAAAAATTATATAATGTATATCAAATGAAAAGCAAGTAATTGCCAAACAAAAGCGAATTTCCAAATTTCGTGTCATTTCGCCAATAAATTTTATTAAGCAGAGCAGCAAGTTTTTTATTTCCGACCGCGACAGTTGCTTTTCCTAAGCTATTGAAAAGCTGAATTAGCACACGCCCTTAATTTTAAAAATCTCGGCTAAAACCTTAGGCAAAAACTCAAAATGAAAATACATAGGTACCAAATGAATTTCTAGACGTTACTTTCAGAATAATCACCCAAATTTTGAAATGTATAATTCATTGAAGTAATAGGTGGGTCAAACGCAAAAATAATGTTCGAGCAGTGTAAAAGAAAAAACTTTTTTTTTTTATGAATTATAGATAAAGCACCTGTCAAGAGTTACCAGTCAGAGTCACTGCCCGATTTCGTGCGAAATTGAGAAAATGGTATGTACACTTTGCGACAGGTGGCGCGCTTACTACTTAATTGCTGTCATCAATCCGAATTTTTTTTGTTTTTCTCCTCTACTTCATGTTTGACTTTGTTTTGCTTGAAGAGCATTGTTTTCAAAATAATAAAAATATTATTTGCCTCATGATTTCAAGAAATCAATATTTCTTTTGAAGTGATCTTAATTTAGGTATACTTGAAAATTTTCTAGAAATATGAAATGTTGAAATTGACAACTGAAATAAAGAAGTTCAATGTGTCGGGGGGTAGCGAAATTGACTTCGAAATTCCGAATTTCGCCCGCAATGTGTCAGGGGCATAAGGTCGAACCAAGCTAGAGAAAAACATTTTATTTCAATGTCTTTTAAGACGGTTTCACGTTAGAGAAAAACATTTTTTTTCAGTGTCTTTTTACACGGTTTCACGTTAAAAAATTAATTTAGGGCAAAACAGATTATCATACCATAATCCAATAGAAGGGAAACACCTCAATTTTCGGAAATCAATTTCAACAAATCATCTCGTCACCTTAGCGATTCTTTGATTAGATATTCGCCCGAAACATATTATACATATATGCAGTGAGATATTCTGAGTCTTTTGGCAAAGGTCTTTCGAAGGCCTCCTTTCAAGTCGGTACCAACATTATTTATCTTGATGAAATTTTACTGAAGTCAGTGGGTGCGCGCCTCCAAACCCTAGGTACTAGGAAGTCCCGTAAATCCCACATAAAAAGAGCTCAAAAAATTCCCATCTCCCAAGAGAAATTCGTATTAAATTGGAGTGAAAACTGCCCGTGCCATTAGGACGATTCGAAGGGAGATAAACAACATCGTGTAACGCACCTATAAATAGGACACATCTTCGGCAGATGTAGGGATTTGTCTCATTGTGTACTTTTCAATAAAGCTGAATATCATTTCTATGTATGTCAGAAACGTAGAGTCAAAACATCTTCAATTGACGAATGTATGTTCGCGTGATTCAAATGCACGAACATTTTCTTGGAAAATGGCCAGGAAATCGATGACTCTACATAAATTCAGCTGAAGATATTCTGTGATTGCCTATGAGGCTTTCAGTTTTCTAAGTTCATAAACTTTAGATTGGCAAATTAGAGTAATGCTGCCAGACTGCGGCAGTGATATTTTCGTAATGGATTCCACAAACCCATAACAAAAAGGCAACTAGCGGTTTGGATAACACAAATGTAACACCCTTGTGTATAGAGTATATACACTGAGAAAACGATTTGTTTATTGTTAAAGACGTTTAGTAAAAGATACCAAATCGTAGAGTTGGATATGACGAACTAAATATTAAGTTCTTGCAAAGCAATCCCATAGTTGCGACATTTTCTTTGAGGCAAACTTCATTTTGGTAATAATAACCAAAAATGTTATTGAAAAATATTAATTTAAAATTATTAAATGTGAAAAAAGTTAATCCGTGTGGCTGGGGTTCGATCTTCGGACCAACGGATTGGCGGCTTACTGCTCTACCACCGATCCACCGCATTCCGATATGTTTTTAGTTGATTTAGTTTTTGAAAATAATGAAACTAATTTTTGTTTTCAAAGAAAATCTAGCAATTATTTACATGCCATAATTATTTAAGTAACTAATCCTTCGCATTTATCATTTTTCTTACTAAGATTTTCTTTAAAAACAAAAATTAGTTTCGTTATTTTCAAAACGAAACAGCTAGAGCCACCTAGCGAGAAGTTAACAAGTCGAACTTGCGACCACTATATACTCAATAAACAAGGCTTCAATCTGAAAGCAAAGACTCACACCGCTTTCATGCGGTAGATTTAGTGTTAAATTAAATTATATACGCCTTGAAGACAGGAGTAGAAAATAGTGCTGAGTACATTTGACTTGATTTTTGATTTTCCTGTGATATTGTCGACTAACGACTAACCGTTGCTGGATTCGAACCTGCTCTCTTTGAATTGGCACTTCGCAGTTCTACCAACTGAGCTACCCATGCCGATGTGTGAGTGCTTCGATCAAGGACAAGATTAACTATTAAACTGATGATTCCTTAATTTGATTGATTTCAGATGAATCAGTAAAATAATAGTTAGCTTATATGAAGGGTTCACATAAAGGATACTTTTTTCTCGACAGAAAAAGTAATTCCCGAGTATTTCAAAAGGGTTCACTTTGTTTAAGAATCTGTCTAACAGAGAATGTTGAATGTTTCAGAAGTCTTCAATTACATATTTTAGTTTTTCTTCATTTAAATCATAAAATAAAGTTAAAGCATATTTAGTGCAAATTAATTCACAGTTGGTCCATCGTTTTCGCAAATTTGGCATTCTTTTGCCCTCAGTCAAACGTAAAGTTATCCGCGCTAGTACATAGAGCGTGCTCTCTCATCAAGCTTTGAACTCCAAAAAAAGAACAACTTTGAAACTTGAAGACTCTGAGCTAAAAAATAAACAATAGTTTTTCTTTTTTGAGAGCTAGTTTGTCGACTAGTTTGAGAGTTACGGGCAGAACGTTAAAGCGGGCATACATACCCACCAAAAACATTACCCTCCTCTTAGTCTCCGCCTCAGCCGGGTAACAATAAAATAAGCACGGTACAATAAAATATTTTAATTTTTGTTTAATGAGTACATGGACAGATTTTTTCTGAGACAGTTCTAGATTTAAACTACGTTCAGGAAAATTTAATTTCAACGTTCTGATTACTATTAAAAATAAATATAGCTGCTATATTTGCCGCCTTTCGAAGGCGCGTATTTCGCTCTTAGGTGAGAATTGTCAATAAGATCAACCATTTGAGGCAAATTGATTGTGTCATTACTATTGCACGCCTGTATGAGTTCGAATACAAACGTATATAATATATATCATTTTACTTGTTGCGTAACGGGCTTCATTCTTCTCCGAATACAAAGGAAGTTTCAGCCGAGAAATCTCGGCAGCTTCGCAGCGGCGACAGTGCCGCAGGAAGGGAAAATCCCGGACGGAGGCGCAGAGCAATGCGCTAAGTCTGGGGCAACGCCGGTAATGCACCCAACCCGCCTGCGGAGCAATTAACATTTCGCTAATGAAATCCGAGTTGACAGGTTATTGGGGAACCGGTTAGTCTTTTATGGCGGTTTCATTAGATGTCAGATGTTTGCTCCGGTAAGTAACAGCCTTCAGCCACAGTCGCGGAGTCACTGTAAGGTGGAGAAAAAGAGCGCAAACGAATGCTTCCTTTACGCGATAATTGTCGTCTATTATGAGCCCCCCGCGATATTGATTTTGCTCAATGGACATCTATTTATGATTCCTTGAGCAAACCAATCGAAGTAGCCATACCTATCTAATTAGCGCCGATAAATGAAAATGCTGACGAACCTTCATTGACGCACTGATTCTATGCCAGAAGGTATTTCTGGCTCGAATTAGATCGTCGATAATTTTCAACAATTTGAAGATCCATATCGAAAGGGGTTAGACGATGTCATCACTTTTCACATTATTAATTAATTGGAAGACAGAAATTCGCTTTTTTGTGCAAACTGATACGGGGAAGCTTTTACTTTTTCCCACTTTTATGGTAATTGGGTTAGAGTTACAAAGAATGTTAGGTTTTCTTGAGGGACTATTAACTACATACATATATTAGATAATTACAATTTCAAATGCTTAAAAGGGTACAAACCTCTAGAATTAACTATTAAGAATTACATATTTAAGAAAAAACAAAAATTATTGAAAAATTTCATCAAAAAGTTTTGACTGGTAGGTACCACCTTTACACTTCTTTTTATATCTTGATAACCTCCATAGTTTAAGCTTTTAACTTTCATGACAAAGTTTCATTCAGCCACTTCATACCAATTTCATTCCTTGGAATTGAAATTTTTAATTCCATTACTTTTCAATTAATAGTGAGAATTTTTAAAGTAATAAAAAACTGTAGAGAAAGTTCCCAATAAAATTAATTAAGGAATTAAATTCTACCCTCAAAGAAGTTTATAATTCAAGAGATTGGAAAAGTCATAATCTCGAAAACGTTATTTTGATTTAAGCTATTTGAGACATCGTTATTGTAAAATACTTACTTTAATAACTGATCAGATCGACATGAAACTTTAACTGATCAGATCGACATGAAACTTTAAAATCGAAAAATTTTATTTTTTCTTTCATAGTTCCTTTTAAGGCAAAAAAAACTGCTTTCATTTTATTACAGATAAACTTTTTGTTAAAGTTTTCAACCATTCCCTACTAAAATTTTCAATGTTAGACTAGATTAACAAAAACTATTAACTCATTTGCATAATGAGCGTTTATATTACGCTCAATTTTCCTAGCCACTATCACCGGAGCGTATATAAGGGTCAAACGCAAAACAGTCGATGTAAATATAATAAGTTAAAATCAACACCGATTTTTTTATGTTTCTTATTAATTTGTAAATGGACGTGTTGATTACTAGAAAAAAAGGAATAGAAATCGTTCAACCAAATTGACTGAAAAAACGGAAATTTTCAATTTTTTCTGTCTCTTCTGTGGACCAAATAGTCCACAGAAGAGACGAAAAATGGTCTTTTTACTAGATTACTTTAATTAGTTCAATTAAAAGCAATATAACTTAAGTACTACCTATTTTTAATTACAATAATGAATTCATTTTTCCTCCAATCATTCAAAAATAACCTCTAAATTTCCGTGGAAAATCCTTTTTTCCCAAATTATTTGTGCTTCAATCATTAGTTTAAAATAAATTTTAGAATTATACAAAGTTATGGATAGGGTTACTCTTGATAGGTGCTTTATTTGTAATTCATCAAAAAATAAAAAATAAAACAAAAAAGAACCAAAAACATCGTTTTTTCTTTTACACTGCCCGAACATTATTTTTGCGTTTGACCCATAAACGCTCAAATTTTCTAGTCACTCTATATAAAGAAAATTTTTACTGGTGATATGGGATTTTTCTTCATATTTCCTCATGATAGGTTAACCACCATAATTGTGGGCAAGTAGTTAAGATCTTTTTTTAAAAATAATCGAATATATGTACATATGTAATATCTTATATACATATATTATTTCTGCTGTCAACATTCCTTTTCTTCACACCAAATGATGTTTTTTCATTTCCGGTTCTGACATCGCATTTCCGCTTCTGACATAGCATTAAAATGTGCTATTTGCTTAAAATTTGCGTTTATTATGTGTTTGCGAAATTTCGCACGGGTCTACTGGTACGCAATAATTAGAAATAATGTCAAAGAATAAAATATGTATTAAACAAACAAGTTGTATAAATTCTTTAAATGTCTATCAGAATTTATCTTCTTCATCTGAAAGTGCATATATGAAGATGAAGGTGTGAACATTTTAGCGTTAAAAATACCCGCTGACAAGAATTTAAGGTTTTGAGCATTAATCGTTTTACCTTTTCAGCGATGCTGGATTTCTATAGAGGAGCAAAATTTTTCGGACCCGTACTTCCTTTAATATGATTGGATGCGTTCAACTTACCCTTAATTACTTCAAAGGGCTCGAAAATACTCCCACGGGTTCGACCTGGTGGAGTCTATGAATTTATTTGTCCTGAGTAGCCACGGAACCACGTTAACCACCTCTCGCGAGTTCGTATCTGAAAGTGCCTTCATGCGAAAATTTTAAGCGAAGCAGAAAGTTGTGCCCTTTTGCAAATTTCATAATATTGCTGTTCCGTAAATGTCAGGTGTAAGGTTTTTTCTTCGCGATAAAAATTGATTAACTTTCCCCATGTAGATAATGTTGTTGATTTCTGGGTATAATAGCGTAAATTGTTAAAAAGACTTTTAATCCTTATTTTTTATTATTAATCTATCTTGATGATATATAGCAATCATGTTCTAAGTGTAAGTAATTATATATCCGAATTATTATTATTCAAATATAAATTAATTAAATTAACTCAGGAAGATATTTATTGGCTTCTACCAATTATCTTAATGATTACCTACTTAAAAAATAAATTGTTCGCCTGCTTTCATAACAAATACCAAACTTACCATATTTTGAATGCGCGAAAATAGCATTTTTTAAGATATAATTATGCCATTCATAATGTAAGAATTAGAATTATTACACTTTTAATTATGTTTCCAAAATAAATATCAAAGCCAAAATTATACACATACAAACACACACACTATATACATGGAGAAGGTATTCTTTAACAAGAGCACTCCCAGATCAAGACAATCTTCATGGAATCTTAATTTATTGAGCCATGTGATTCAAATTCGAGGTAGGATAATCGTGAAACGTGACATTTAGCATGACATAAAATTAACACTACATATTGCTCAAGATTTAACACCTTATATTTATTTAATATGTACTCGGAAAACACCTAACAGTTAATTTTTATGAGTCTTACTTTCGCACAGTGGAATAAAATTGCTGAGCTCAATCAAAAGTAAAGTTACAGTTTCTTTATGTCACGGATTTAAAAAATGTTGATGCTATTCGAAAATAAACTTAATGTGCAGTATAAAACAGCAATTATGTTTTTAAATATTCTCTTAGCAATTAGGTTTTGTAAGTTTTCTCTTTGAAAAAACATATATATTTTGAACATTTTAATAATAATGCTATTATATTAAAAAAATAGAAAATTTTAACCAATAATTGTACTAAAGTTTTAAAAAATGGCCTGTTATATCTGCCCTGAGTAAGGAGCACACACTGTCTTATTCAGTTCGCAAAATGTATAACGTATCTCCCCTTGCTATAACGGAAAAGATCCATTGTCTATTTTAGGATTTTATGACTTATTTCCACTTAGGTGGGAATATTAGAGCTGCTAGAAGCTATTCCAAAAATTCAAAATTCATTTATATATATCTTACCAACTTTCTTTAACATTAAAAAAAAAAACAATCAGTTTAAATTTATGTGTAGCCTCTATACCGCTTGAACAGCTGCAATAAAAATCTGTATTGAAATGCAACAGCACACAACTTCCTCATTAATAAAAAAAAAGTATTTTTAATAAGTTTAATTAAGGCAAAATTTGTGGAGCGAGTTTAGCTCGCAGTTCACAGAAAAAAATTATAGCATTTCTGTAAAATTTCCTAAAAAATTAGAAAAATCTGTTCCTTTATAGTAAATCAAGATCTTTACACCCCATATTTTAATTCAACTTTTACTTGCATAAATTGAAAGTTAATAATATGTCGAGATTTGTTTTACCAACATTTCATTGCGGTTTCTTTAAAGATTTTGAAGTTATCGGTTTTTGATTGTGCTCAGACATTTTCCACATCATTAAACAATAGAATATAAATCAAATCGCTAAGCTGGAACGGAAAAGGTCTAGTGGAGCAAACTGGTAACGGTTATACTCTTAATTCAACTCACAAGTCCCTTTTCGTTCAAGACCGTCCCAACAATCAAACATGGAAACACTATCGTCATGCAATCACATACATTCCAAAAAGGTAGAAAGGTACTTACTGCTAACTTTCATACCACCAAGTACCAGATTTGGTGGATTCTTGTTGCCCTCGGCAAATGAGGTTGTCCTTGGACGTCCGCTCATATCGGTGGTGGTGCTATGTGCCGTCGCCGTTCCCTGGGATAGTCACCGCCGCCGTCGTCGTCTTTCTCCCGACTACGTTGAACCTGCGTCCTTCCCTCTGTTTGGCTTCAGTTACTGGGCGTCTTTAAACTTTTCCACTTTTCATTCACAAATACAAAAAATCTTTTATATTCTCATAAAGTCTATAAAATAAAAAATATTTTTTTTTTAAATATTCCTCTTAATGTTAACTACTTCTTGCGGATTTTTCAAATGGGCTTTCTAAAAGGAAAAGTTTGATGAGCTTTTTGAGCGGTCTCAGCAAATTACATAAAAAAAACATATCGGACGCACGCTAACTACTTTCGCGAAAAGATATTTTTGACATTCAGTTGTACAAATATTTTCTGGGTGTTGTTTGTTGTTATTTTGAAGATGAATTCAAGTTTAACGATTTCACTCAAAATTGCAAAGTGTGGTCTTGCCGCTTGTTCCACATGTCAAATGATTAAGTGACGTAACTAATCATAGCTAAATTATGCGAAATTTTTTTCACAGTTCAACTACAAGAACTCGTCACTGAAAGCTATTTCACATTCTAAATTACACCCTGAATAATTACAACTTTTATTTGAAAACATAATAAGATTTTTGGTAGGAATGAAACTAATTTTAAGAGTGGACGAGTATTGCTATAAAAAAGATGGAATTCAATTTTTAAAATATGGATTCATAGCAATCTCCCAAATTGGCATCCAATAAGAATATATAAAAAGTAGTAAATATATATGTATATATAATATGTACATATGTACCTTAATAAGAAAAAAAATCTATTTAAATAGCAAAAGAATGAGGACGAATAAGATTTCTCAAAACAGTCAGGTATATGATAAGGAATATTGGTTAAAAAAATTGCTTCTTCCTTGCTACAAAGATTCATTTTAGATTTTTTTATTGTTTTCATTATTATTTGGGTAAACGAACACTATCAGTAAAAAATTAATTCCGTGATTCAATTTCAGTCATTATTCATTATGTTATTATGCTGTGAATCAACTTAATAATTCTATAGGAAAGTTCCTCATTCATTCTGAGCTTCTTTCCAGTAATATTTTTCCCTTTAGAGTGAGTTTACAGACATTGGCCTATGTTGTTTTTTTATAAAGAAAAGTTCTTTATGTTACGGTCCTACAAAATGGAACGCACTAAAAACATTTGGAGAGTTACCACCAAGACAAAAAATAAATTGATTTGAATCAGAATTTCAGTAACCAACAACAAACTAATTTGTTTTCCTTTAAATAACACTATCCCAAAGTAAACCCAATTTTATTACTCTCCCGCTAGGCTCGTCTCACCATTAGATGACACAATAATCCCCAGTAACAGCAGAAACGTTCGGTATAAGTTGCAAAGCCTGAAACCGAATATTACCCTCTAAATTGAAATATTCACCGCTAATAAAGGGCGTTTGCCGCATTTTTAAAAGCGTCCTCGAAATCTACTTTTTTGCTCGCCACAGCAGAGGGCGGTGCATTGGGTCGGGAAATTGTACAAATGGGTCAATGACGTCGTCGTAGTTGATGGATTTTTGGACTGTGCTTGGTGTTACCATTTAGCTGAATTAAACATTTTTTCCTTTTAAATAATTTTTATTATGTACTATATCTATTTTTCGATTCCAGTTTGTCTCTAATGCCATTGCACAGATTAACACCCCTATCATGAATTCCGTGTGGAATAAAATTCCACTCGAAATCAAATTTCCATCGGAGTTCGAAAGAGTATTATGAATTCCACTGGAATTGATGAAGAGCATTGCCATACGAAATTTAAGATCGAACTATCTTGCGAGTCAAATGTCAGACATTTCTTCGTTGTTTTTGAAATTAAACTGAATAGTTTTTATGTGAAAATGGATAGAGTTGGTTTGTTTTTATTTGCTGAAGAAGAAAATAATTTTGCAGCTACAGAAATTTAAGACAAGAGAGGTGAAACCAAAGTTATCCATTAAATTTGAGTAACGTCGCATACATTTTTCATTATAATTTATTCAATCTAATATAAATTTAATTACAGAAAAAAACGAATTTATAACAACTTTTCCAGCATTCGGGAAGCCTTTCGTTATGCACTCCCTTTTATATAACATATTTATTATTTTTTTGTATTATTTGTCCCAAATATTTCTCGCCTTTGATTTTTCCATGGTTTTACAATACAAATTGTTGGTTTATCAAATTGTGGTCGCGATTTTTTTTTTTTTTAATGTAAATTTCGCTATAGAAATGAAAACCAACACCGTTTGTGGGTAAAATGGCGTACAAACAATGTTTGTCATAAAGATTGTCACAAGTTTGTACGCCAAAAACTGTCCCGGGTGTGGCCGGCTAAAGTGATTGCTATTTGATTCTGACAATTGAAATCATCTTGATTATACATATATGTACATACATATACATATGTATCAATATAAAGATATTTAAATAGAGCTTTTAAGGCCTGCATTAACTCAAGTTTTTAGTACCCAACTTACTTTTTGTCTTACTCCGCATGACGACAGAATCTAGTCTCTAGTTTCTCTAATCTATTCGGCATAAAGTAAAAATTTTTCGTCGGGTCAAATAGACTTTATAGTTAGTAATACACAATTACGAAATATATACAGTTGATTTATACTTATTTCTTTATTATTTTTAATTTTGTTAGTATTAAAATTACAAATTTTCTGAACTATAGGTATGAGTTTAATTAAAATTAATCTAAGATACGATTAAAGCTAAAAATCTTGAATGCAACCTCATATGCATATGTGAAATCTTGGAATTTGTTTTCAATTTTACTAGTAATTTTTATCTTCTTTTCGAAATGTTATTGGCTCCTTAGTCCTTCTTGTAATAGTAGTGCGACAGCTTCAAGCTGTAATATTATAATATGTTTCCACAGTTAAATATTTTGAAGTCTTTCTTGGCTCAGTTTAACCATAGACAAACTAGATACATAGATGTCCAGTCGCATGTAAAATTTTGCGCCGAAGTAAAGCTCTACACGGCCGAAGGAAAGCTCTTTTGCGAGCGACGCGAGTTTGCGCTCTTCTCTGTTGGTTTATGCTACTCACGCAGGCTCACACAGACAGGGAATTATACGAGATGACTAATGTGGTGTGTGTGACTTGGAAAAGGGTATTTGACATTTTTGAATAAAACAAAGAGAGAAGAGTGCAAAATCGCCTCGCTCGGAAAAGAGCTTTAAGGCTGGAACAGAATGTGTAGCGTGTAGTACGTAGCTGTAGCTGTGGCTTTAGCCGTAACATGTAGCGGTTAGCAGCCAACATGTAGTACCACAAGTGGTGAAAAGTAAAAACCTAAGATATCCATATAAGCCGTCACAATATGTAGCATGTAGCTGCAGCTGGTAGTTGTAGCTGAGCTACAAAGAGAGGGAGAGAGAGAAAATGGCATCTTTTTTCTGCAGGTACAAGCCACACTCACACAAGCCTCCTTATTACAGCACTGAAAATGAAGTGATACATCCGAGCGATGATTCCTTCTTTTGCAAAATATATTGTACTTACTATATACAGTAAGCAATTTTTAAATACAACTAATTATTAAAGTAATAAAAAAAACTCTACATTAATCCTTTCCCGAAAGGGTATTTGAGGTAACAATTTCTCAAGGAAGGGATATTTGCAAGAATATTAGATTTTTTAAAAATTATTTCTTGGTATTTCAGGTACACTTTGCAAACTATTTCCCTAGAAAAAGGATGCAAAGGAAATTTTGGAAACTAGATTAATGAGTTTTTTAAAGAAGTAAATCATTTGGGCACATCGTATTCTGCAAATTATGCCAACAGATCACATTCAAAATTATACATCTTTAAATATGATAGTAATAAATTTAAGGAAAATTGCATCGCGATGCCCTAAAAATTTTATAAGCAACTAATAATGAAATTTAAACGAGAAATCATAAAAACAAATAGACGCCTATTCGTACATGAACGATAATTCCCCTTTTTTCCCGACTGATTAGGTACATGCCGTGTGGCTTGTAGCTGCAGCGGAAAGTAGAAATGATCCTACTTTGAGCTACAGGTACAACTACCCAGCTACAGCTACAGCTACACACTGTGATGGCTTATATGGAAACCAGTGGTTTTAACTTTTCGCAGCGTGTGGTACTACATTATCACACGCTACAGCTACACATTATGTTCCGATTTTTCAGCTACAGCTACAGCTACAGCTACACATTGTGACGGCTTATATGGAAACCTGTGGTTTTTACTTTTGTACTACATGTACCACATGCTACAGCTACACATTCTGTTCCGGCCTTTACTTCGGCCGTGTAGAGCTTTACTTCAGACGTGTGATTTTGATTTTCTGTGGCGCAAAATTTTACATGCGACTGGACATCTATGCATCTAGTTTGTCTATGGTTTAACCATGTGATGGGATAAAACGTTGGCAACCCTACTGTTAGGTTTTCCCTAAGATTTCATGGGGCGCCGAAGTCTCACGCTTCAAGATAACATCGCATCACCATCAGCACTCGCCAGCATGAGCAGCATTTCGCGGCTGGACGCCTGCCTTCACGTTGTCTCGAGCTGCAGGCGGGTCACTTTCTTATCGCAGTTGAGATGCTAGAGAACAACCTTACAGCCGAGACGGGATGAGATTCTTTCTTACTTGTACCCTTTTGAGTTGAAACTTGGAAAAGGGGCTCTCGTGCACATCTGCGCAGCACCGCAGCGAGCGAACTACTGCGGAATGGGGCTCCGATGCGATGCAGAAAACTTTTCTTTTCATACAGTGGGGCTAGAGCGATTAAATAAACTTTTCACAGCTCTACGAAAATATTTGTACATGCATAACTTTTAAGGTTTTATGGAATGGTCCGCAGGGGGGTTTCTCTGTTTTGTAATTTTTGTCATTTAGTGCGATGCAAGTTGAATGAGGAAAACGCTTCAGTGGACAAAATGATATGCACGTGCAGAAAAGCGCTTGCGTGTGCAGTTTCTTATAATTAGTTTTTCCTCGCCCGAAATATCAAGTACTAGTGTCGCGGGGATTCAGGCAGCATATTTTCTTATAGATTTTTCTATTTTCAGTAGAAAATCATTTCCACGAAGGTTCACAACCACACACTGCGCCAAAACTAACACGAATAACTACTGGCACATAAAATTAACAATTTTCCCGTGCAGCGCTGCAGCCCGTCCGTGCAATTTATCGGAAAAACGACAGATTATTTTTTTAGATTTCTAGTTTCTCGTCGATAAATCCATATTCCTTTCATTTTTCAGCTAGCAACAATCCCTTCTTCGCAGAAAAACTCTACCTTTTCATCAATTTTCCTAGAGCATTAGATTGCACGCATGTCACTCGTTCACACAAATTGGAAGAATTTTACCCGATAAAATGCACATTTCCGGAATATTTAACGTCTCTACAACGAGAACCGTTTAGGTATTACTTTATACATATTTCACCGTCTTTTTTCTATTCATATTTTTGCAAATTAATTGAAAATAAAACTTCAGATCCGAGCGGATTCCGTGAAAAATTTCCTCCTCTCAACTTTTCAGTGACATTTTACCGTTGTGAATGTGTTGGATGCGCATTGAACATGTTTGACACTGTTCGACGTACCAACCCAACACCCTTTGCTTCGAGTAAAGAGAATGGCCAGGTACAGCGCCGTCACGTCGTGTCATCGCACTCTACTGTTCGATAGTTTACGTGTGGCGCGACAGCTTCTGTCTCACTTCGGGTTACTCAACAAATTGTAAGAGAATGGAAAACAAAACCTAAGAGAATTCATCGCTGCGAAACAGTGTTGACCACCGCCTCCGATAGTTTTAAATGCGTAAGCAAATAAATTCCCCTGCGGAGGGAATTCCACTTTATTGTGTGGTCGCCTAGGTCACTTATGTCGCGCAATTCAGGCCACAGCTCAACTGCCCTTCAAAAGAAGATAAATTGAATTGAAGTGAAATACTTCCTGAAGAAGCATTTTTCCGCAGAATCGGGGGGCTGGGGCCACCCGCCCACCCTCCGCTTAAATAGTGAATACATGTAGAGCAACCCCCAAGAGCTGTCAAGGTCAAACCAACCCGAGGAGTGCTCGGTGCTCCAATCTTCTTCCCCCCCGATTGGTCCGCGAGGGACACGAGCGCCGCTGCATCCTCTGGCTGAGGGCGCACTTTAACTTAACTCCGGCCCAGATCGCAGCTGAAGGCGCCCCAAGTGCGGAGCCCCACTGGCGAGGCTTCCGGACTCAATCAATGCCTGAGGCACTGGAAGCAGCCGCCCGCTTCCCCCTCCTCCGCCAGCGGTCACTGCATAAATCGGGATTCTTCCACCATTCGCTTTCCGCATAAAATCGATGGACGCGAACAAAAGGCAGTAAGCCAAAGGTCATCGCTTCGGTTACGTCAGAGAGGCTTAATATTTATGACTTACTGCTAACTGGCCGCTTTGCAGCGGGCATGCGATTTAAAAGTAACCCGACCCTTCTTTTAATGCATATTGCATGAACAATGACCGAGTTTGGAGATTGAAAAAAATCCAATCAATGCACCCACTCACACCATCGCAGTGTTATAAATTATTTAAACAAAGCTGGAGAAAACTCCAAGTTATCCACATATGCTTGAAACTCAGAAAACAAAAGTTTTTAGTAGCGCTGATTTCAAATATGATATAAAAACTCTTTAAATAACGCCCTGATCGTCAACATTACCCTCTCTAAAATGCCTCCCACCCCTGTTTTGAAGTTAAAGTTCTTTATGGAGATTATTCCTCATTGCAGACTCATTGCAAACTTTTTAAATACACAAAATATCGCCAAAAAAAATCAGGAACTTTATTGGAGTACATCATTGCGACGAGTTAAAAAAAAGGTAGTTTCTTCCGCTAACCGATTATTTCTATTCCGGATTTTGAATTTTCCATTGTGGATGTTCAAAAGAAAAAGTGTAATTATGGAGAACTTTTTTTGAATTTATTGAATGTGAAGAAAAGCAACTGAAGATGTATACAGAAATAACTTACTAACTTATATCTCCTATTCATTGTAACTTAGTGAGAATTGATGCAAACCGATTCAATTTATTTGACTGGTTTGGAATTAAATGGAGTTTCTGCCAGAGAACTTTATTAATTTTTGCTAATCCGACTTTAATTTTTATAGGTAAATGTACATATTTAGTGCTAATTTTAAATTGAAAAGTAGTAGGAAACTTTACATTCTCTAAAAATCTATTAATACATTTTCTAAGGAAAGAAAACTCGTCGTACAGAAATTCGAATATAAATTATACTGGTCAACAGTCAACACTAGTTTTGGCGCCGAGAAGCTGTATTTGTTTTTTAACTTAGGACCTTATACTGATTACGTGTAGTTTTCTAGATTTTTTCTTGTACAGAAAAAAACAAATTTACATTTAAAACAGCATTTATTTCATTCCATAGAAGGCACAATTCCTTTATTTACAACTATTCCTTGTCCGGCTGCACTCTTCGCCGAGTTCACTGTGTTCGTGATCTTGGTATTTTTCTAGACAGGAAGCTTGACTTTACTGAACATATTAATCATATGGTTTCCAAGGCTTCTGAAGCCTTATTAGGTTTTATAAAAAGATGGTCCCGTGAATTTGATAATATAACTGTATATAAGCAGTTATACATTTCCATAGTTAGACCTATCCTTGAATACTGATAGAATTGAGATTCTCCGTCTTTAAGAAATTTATTTACTTTCAAGCAAAATTCTCATAACCTAAGGAATGTGCCTTTAGCTGTGTTTTTTTCACAACGGATCTGGCTCTGGATTTACTAGGAAATTTTGCATTGAATTGAATTAAAAAAACAGTTAACTATATAAAGATTTTAATTTTTATCGAAAAACACATATCATTGCCATGATACTAGTCCATTCAAACTTCAAAACTTGAACCAGATAAATTTTTGGATTACATTTTTGACGCAAAGTAGGTATAAATCCAGGCAATTTGATTTTATGTTCACGAAATAAAATAAAGTTCCATGTGGGTTACTATTCCTAAATTTCAATTCAATGCAAAATTTCCTAGTAAATCCAGAGCCAGATCCGTTGTGAAAAAAAACACAGCTTTTGTTCCAAACTACTAAATCTCGAACTAACTACGGATATTTCCAACCTATTAACCGTATTTGTTTGAGTGCTAACAAGCATGCCGATTTGTTTGACATTCGTATCAGTAAGCATGCGGTAAAAAAATCCATGTTTAATCACTTTGCATGTAACGGTTTGGTGTGTGGTATTAGTAACATCGGACCAAATGATGATCAGTTTCATGCAAGAGATTAATTTTTCTCTGAAGCTTGAACTAAGCTGATGGTCCTTGATTAATGCAAAACCACTGACGATATCTCGGCACCAAAATTTTTTTTTTATTTGTTGACCTGTGTTATCGATTTCGAGATAATCAATTTCTAAACCAGGACGAAAATTCATTGCCTAACTTTTGTAATCAAACTTTTTTTGATTCCGACAGATATGAATAAAATTCAGTCGAAAAATATCGGTGAAAACACCTAATACTTCAATTCGTAGATTCATTGAGTATAAAATAGTGCAGATAAATCTCCGCAAAGTTTCAATTTTTATCTGTTATTAAGTTTAATGACGCAGATGTAGGCTCCAGCAAATTCTGTCCTAAAAAGGAATATCCGTAATTATTTTCAAAACAGACTACATATTAGGAATCCGCGCAGCAGTGCATCAAGAAATGTCTAATTTCGCATCCACTTTGAATTAAGGGAATCGAAAAACTCTCTCAGAACCTTATTAGTTATCCTCGACGCACCACAACAAAAATGAATTATAAACCTTGAATATAAAAATATTTGTTTATACTATACAATCATTGCTTCCTCCATTCGAACTCTTGGCATTGATGAAAAGTAATTTTATCATTTAGGTCAAAGTCAATTTTCCAGTGACACAGCTAATCCTATCATTAAGGATAAAGCTGTAGTGAGTCGTAAGCTTTCACAGAAAGACTTTATCGGGAATTTGTCGCGCTGTTTGTTTTAAGGTTTTGAAAGACCTTACTTCCAAAGCACTTTCATTCGTTCGCCTCAAGCTGCAAGGTATGTAGGTGCTTAATTAGCAAAAGTAAAATGTATCTTCCATTTTTTAACCGAATAAAATAATATGTGATGGATATCAAAACTGACTGAAATGGATGCGTTTTCATTCAAATAGCAACGATGTCAATGATCCAAAAACGAAACTACTCCTCCCCACAACTATGGAATATTTTAAATTTTGAATAATGTCGTTTCCCCAAGACAATATTTTGCTTACTCGTAAATTTTAGAAAATCCTACTTACGTACTAATTAAAAATGAACAAATAAATTAAAACATACTTTTGTCGCTTTACACAACAAATGTGTGTTTTTCACCTTCCATTAATCAGGTAAAATATTTGCCTTTAATTCATTTTAAAGTTTATTGAGAAAATTTCCTTTTCTTAAAAATACAAATAATAAAAATAAAAATTAAAGTGGTACAATAGCCGGCCACACACGGGAGGGTTTTTGGCGTACAAACATAAGTTTAATCGTGTGTGGGCAACTTGGCGTACAAACTTAAAACCTCTCAATATTTCTCGCCTTTGATTTTTTCATGGTGCTAATTTGTTTATCATTTGTAAAGACGAATTGCTATAAATTTTAATTGAGCATTCGCGATTTCTTTCTTGAATTTAAATGTCGCTATAGAAATGAAAACCATCACCGTTTGTGGGTAAAATGGCGTACAAACATAGTTTGTAATAAGGATTGTCACAAGTTTGTACGCTAAAAACCGTCGTCGTGTGTGGTCGGCTATTGACCACTTCCTACTTAGAAAAATTATATATGTATCTAGAGAAAAGAAGGTAAAAGTAGTAGTAGCCAAGAATAAACTTATTTGACAATATTATATTAGTTTTGGAGCTTATCGTCACTTCCAATGCATGGAGTATGTAGTTACAAAATGCATATCCTCAATAATTTAAAAACAAAACATATTGACAATAAATGTTTTTACGATTCTGAGGTAGATCACAAATTGGCCTTATCAGCGCAGCTCTTTATTGCCCTCTAATAGAATTTTGTTTGGTAGATATGCATAAGAAATAGACATCAGTAACAATTCGATGATAATTTCTGTTTTATACTTCAGAATTCAGAGCACAAACACAGAACTATTAAGTGTAAGATGTTTCATAGAGGATAATCTGTTCAGTCGAATAACCAGAAAATTTCCCGTTTTTGCAGTTATAAAAATATATTATCGTAATGAAATTTACTAAAAAAAAACATTCTGTTTAATGATAAAACAAAAGTACATGTGTTGGCGGTAAATTGTATGTAAAAAAGTGAATAAGTGCACAATTCGACGCTAAAGCTGTGTGCCAAACCAGACTTTTCTTTTCAAAAGTCGACTTTTCAACGAAAAGTATGCTGGCGAATAGACTTTCCAATGACAACTCAGTACTTTTTCCTTATAGAAGGCCTTTATGTATTTTAAATAGTTTACTAGAATTTGAACAAATAAAATAACAACTTCAAAATCTTCTTCGCCCATTTCCCGACTTTGCTTAATATCAGAGTACTGCGTTTGCTTATATGTCGATACAAAGTCAATTAAAAAGACTCCTCTCGTTTGGCACAGGCAACTTAATCTAGTAAATTTTTACCGAACTTTTAAAAACAAAAGTCTGGTTTAGCACACAACCTAAGTCTACTGCAGAAATTGTTCAAATTTGGAGTTGCAACATCAAAATTTATGGCTATGATGATTTAAGTGAATTTTGAGTTTGAGAAAACTTTATCTATTTTAAGAATTTGCATGAATATTTTGAATGTTTATGATACTTAAAAATTATTGACGGGCTAAGAAAAGTCTTAAAGTCCTAAGAAATTGTATCATTATAAATATAATATAATGACTTCTTCGGGCAATCTAGTGTGTAGTCTAGCTTTAAAGCGCTCATGAATGGAAACAAATATCTTTACTAAAGTAGAGTTCTTATTTGCCCTTTAAAATGAACAAAACCAGAACGTTTTTAGGGGTTGGTGGTTACATTCTCCAAGCAGAACAGGCATAGATCGGCCTTCTCCCTGCACCTCCGCAGGGTTACAAGTTCTGTTTATTGGAGAAGCGGAACGAGGAAGTGTTCGAATTCGCAGAGATGCTCGGAAGAAATTAAGCAGATCATTGAATTTCCTGAAGGTGTAATTATTCAAGGTAAAATTCCTCTGATGTGTGAAAATTCCATAACTACCCAGCACTGGGCGAGCAGCGCGCAAGCTCTCCCCACGAAGAGAGTCGGTCGCAAGGTGCGTGGTTGCGAGCCTCCGAAGAAAACTACTTTTAGCCTCAGACCGGACTGGACGCGGAGGGGCGGCTGGAGCTGGACCGGCCCTCGCACTTGACACCCTGCGAATGGACTTCTTATCGGAAACGACATCCCAGTTAACTTTTCACAATCGTGAAAATCATTGCGGGGCTGCCCAGCGCCTACAAAATTGATTGCCTTTTCGGTTCGATCGGCTGAGAAGTGGGAGCGCTTAAGACGCATTAGAGAAAGTAAGACGGGCACCGCGCTGCTCAGCGACTGGTCCGCTGAGCGCCGTTCTCAACACCAGCGAACTTGTACACGGTACCGAAAGAGAAAGCGATAAGAAAACCGAGAGTACGTCAGTCAGCGAAAAACGACCAATTTGCTGGGGCCGCTGCAATTCCGCAATCCGTTCGCCACCCAATTAGCAAGTGGCAAAAACCCAAAGTGATTTTTCTTTTTCCACCTGGCTGGGGATTTCACTTTTTGGCCACTTGAATTGAAGCACTTTTCACACAGGGCGAGAAAATTCGATTGCATACGCGCATACGACTGTCCCTGTCTCGCGCGATCTTCTCCAAAAACTTTTCTTACATGTCATTTCATTACATTCTGCGTTTTGTCAAGATTTCGACTTCGCGGAACCGTCAGCGAGAGGCCGCAGTCCAGCCAGCGGATTCTGCACAGCTCCAGTGCCCAGAATATGGGCAAAAATTGCAAATCTCCAGCAACTCCCCAACACGCTTGCCGAAATCGGATTTTTTTCAGACTCGAATCGAAGAGGAACGCGACAGCAGCAACACTTCTCTACTCGAACGTATTCTTCTTCTTCTTGATCGCTTCGACAGAAATCACTGAACGAGTTGAGGAACTTTTTCTTTCTATGAATTTTCACATTTATTCACAATTTTAGTGGCACATCTGGCCGTAAGCGGGCCGACCAACTACTTAGCTACCGAATGGCACTCACGAATTGTATTTGAATGTGGAAATACTTTGAGATTTTCGAATTTTTTCAACACTATTCACTGCACTGAGCCAAGAGAAAAACCAACCAAACCTCCTTTTTTGTAATATGGCTGCCAGGCATTGACCTAGTGCTGCCATACGCGCGGAGAATCTCGTTCTAGGCCATTTTCCGATAAACAACACTTGGAAACTTGCTTTTATGGCGGGATTATTTGAAATTTCTAAATTCTTTTATTCGCATAGCAGTAAGCATATTAAGAAATATTTTATCGACGGTAATTAATACTTATTAAATTAAAAAAAAAACACATTGAGCACTAGTTTAAAAAGCTCAATTGCCCAAGTCAGCATTTTTTCCCGCATAAGTTTATGTCGCTAATTCAATTTTTTTCATATTACGGACGAAATGAAATATTTGTGTAGTAATGGACTCTCTCGAGATCATGTTTACCTAAGGGGTTCGGATATAGTGGTCATAGAATAAGAATTGTCCACTTCGTTTGCATTAAGTGAAATAGGCGCCTTTAAAAGGCGGGAAATTTAAAACTGTTATTTAGTTTTAAGTACATACATATACCAGAGATAACTGACAAGTAGATGTGAACTCGCAATGTAAAACAGCGCGAACGAAACTTTTGTTAATAACGAGCTGATGGCCCCCTGATAGAAAGCTCTTTGTCAGCAACATTGCCAGAATCTCTGAGGCACATTCAGTTTACGTTTAGCTTCATAAATTTGTTTAGAGCTAAGATCTGAAGGAGCGAAAGAAATGGAAATATACAGTTATAGGAACGTTAGAGCAGTTAGAGAATCTATGAGGGAGATCATAAGTTATATAGAACTTTTTTAATACGGTCTAAGAAGAAAAAGAGTAGTGTCGGGGTTAGCAGACTTGCTTATCACGCAAGGCGCTCGGGTTCAATCCTTCCTCGGAACCTAGATTTCGATGCTACTTTTTTATTTTTCTATATATTTTTCAGCCTGTTTTTGTGGAGTTTTAAAACCCAGATGTGCTCCTTGCAAAATAAGCAAATTTCAAGTCAATTATAAATATCGGAAATGCTCCAACAATAAAATCTCGCAAGTCACAGTCCAAGAAGGGAAAAAGTCGTGTTCTGCGGATTGATCAATACCAGCGAACCACTGTATTTTTCCCTCGTTCGCTTCGCTACTTTTTCTAGTATGCGTGAATAATCCCCTTGCGCATTCTCTTTCCCTTTTTCTGCATCAGTGTATATTGATATAGAATAGGATGGAACCATTGCAACATTGAAATTCCCTCACGCCTCACTTTCATTCAAGTCGGCGTACACGAACACTTCGCTGCTCTCGTGTCCTGACGTTCGACCAAGTGGGCAAGTGCAGAGGCTTCAACTTCGATTCATATTGCTGAAACGTTTTCACCGGGACTTGTTTATTAACGAAAGGAACAGAAAATCGAGCTTTGCAACAAAACTTTAACTTGGGCACATTTGGCCCATTTGGGCTCTCCGGCAGAGCTTTAGAATCTTGTGCCGCACTAAGATGCGCCGCTTCATATCTACTTGTTAGTTATCTCTGCATATACTAAGTATCAAATAATTACTCATAGCCCAGTCAAATCAGACATTAAAATTGGAAAGCGTGATGTAGTCCTAAATTTTTGATATATTGTTATGCCCAATCTCCATAGGAAACCAACCAAACTAAAACCACAAAACCACTACCTGACAAATCACCGCAGCACCTTGCAGCACCTCTCGACCTGATTTAGCAATAAATATCCGATGAACTCTAGGGCCCGGGGTATTTAACCTCAATTTATTTTTGACACATAGAAATTTTCAAGTACTAAATCAGTACTAAATGCCCTGAATTGCATGTGGCAACTCAAAATGGTTTAACTCACACAGAGGAAAAAGCTAGCAGGTGATGACCAAAATGAGCGAGACAGGTGACGAAATTTGCAATACGAGTGAAAGAGCTGCAGATATTTTGGTTTGATTAGTTGATCTGGTTTTCTATGGCGATTAGGCATTAAAATAGTGCTAACCCAAATTTACAGCTTCGAAAAACCTGTGCTTTCTGCGTAGTGCGCGAAAATTTGCAGCTTTTTTTTCAGTTGCCTTATAACTCATAAGCTGTGCATTTGTTGATATTATATGTTCTTTCCATTTTTTAAATACATTAAATTTTCAACAATTTAAACCCAACCACAGTCCTGTATCTTCAATGGTTTTCAAGATACGGCAATTTTTGTTCTTCCAAAATATCACTGTAAGTGCAAGAAAATCCCAATTCTGCCCAGAGATTTACAAGATGTTTTGACCCTAATTTGCCTGTATGGGTAGGTACAAAAGCTCGTCATGAGTGAGGAGAGGAATCAGTAAGGCCTGACGGCAGAAAGTATTGCATGAGCTATCGAAAAACATTTCTTGTTCCAACAACCGAGATATTGGCGTTTGTGTTTCAGTACGATGGTTTCAAGAAACAGCTTCAGAGACTCAGGAATAGCAGATTCAGCTTCCCGCAAGAAATCATCAAATGGATTTACTGCAATCCATTTTCCATAACTTTTCTCATAGGTTGAACAGTTACACCGAAATGAGAGAAAAATTAAAATATTTATTTTTTGGAAGAACAAAAGTGGCCGTATCTTGAAAACCAATGAAGGCGCAGGACTGTGGTTGGGTTTAAATTGTTGCAAATTTAATGTACTTTAAAATGGTAGTAGCATCTAATATCAACAAATGCACAGTTTATGAGTTATAAAGGCAACTGAAAAAAAATCTGCAGATTTTCACGTATTACGAAGGAAGCACAGGTTTTTCGAAGCTGCAAATTTGGGTTTACACTACTCCAACTGGTCATAATAATATATCAAAAAATTAGAACTACATCACGCTTTGCAATTTTAGCCCATTTTTATGCACGATTTGACTGAGCTATCAATGAAACAATGGAATAAACCAACCAAACATTTATTTTTGAAAGTACGAAACACATCTCTAAATAGCGATTTATAATATTGTAATTACCTTTTTCCAGCTACATTAAAAATATATACATACATATATATGTAAAAAAATCCGAATTATTTTGCAACATGACGTTTCCTTGTTTATTTTCTTTCGCTTTTTAAGTTATTTTTATTAGAAAATCTGGCATAGAATATCAAGAACTCACAGCATGAGATAAACACCAATTCTGAATTTAATATTACTACTTACACATTTATCGAAAACAAAAAAAAAGGATTAGTCTTCCATGCATAAATACTTTTATTTTCATGAAGTATTGTTGGACAGGTATTTAATAAATGCAATAAATGTTCTCAATTTTATCTTTCAAAGTGAAAACGAATTATTTGCGAGTAACATAAACATTAAACGTCTATTTGTGAGTTACACAACCGTGAAGGCTTTACTTCACTCCATTGTTTTTTTTTTTGTTGTACTAGCATAAATGTTTACCCATCATATAAACTACTTTAACTACTCGAGCACGAATAACTTCAGAACGTGGCATCGAATTTAAGTGCCTGGAAATTCACCATGCCTTAGTAATTCAGGTTTGGTTTCGAGATGAGATGATGACCCCATGTGATTAAAGCGGAAGGGGAAATATTTCAAATTAATTAGTAGTAAATAAACTTTTCATTACAGTCTTAGACTAAATTTATTTTAAATGAAAAACATTCTTCTTCTCTTTCCTCTGTTTATTTAACTATTTCCAACTATAATACTTGCCTTCAAAGAGAACAAATATAATTCTCATCTAAAAGGTAAAAGGAACCGTTCAAAACTGTTTAAGAAAAACGCGCACATGCATGCAGGATAAGTTGACCCACAAGCCCTACCTAAATCTAACTATAAACCCATAGAAATAAGACATAAAAGGAAGTGCTGAAACTAATACTGTAGAATTATGCATTTTTGGATTACTTTGATTCATTTCGGGATGCTCTTTTCCTAAAAGACAGCGTTAGAAATAAATTTTAGTGGGGTACATGCAGCATACATTTTAATGTTATTTTAATATTAAATAAATTACTGTTGCAATCTCGAGTGAATTACAAGAAATCTGATTAGAACAGTGTCAGAATAACGACGTAATTTTTAAATACATACAAATTGTGGTGAGGCCCTTTTAAAATTTACTTTCTTATTAAACCTGTACTGATGTTTGCAGCCTGTGAAACTTTTATTCATATTGCGAAGAACTATTACATATCCAGTTTTTACCCAAATCCACTACTGCCCTTTTAATATGTTTTCTGCGGAGTCCTTTCTGGAAATTTTGTTAAAAAAAAAACCAAAAATGTTCTGCAATAAAATTTTCCTAAAATCTTAATTTTGAATCAGTTCCTTTCCATAGTAAACGAATGGGGGTACCTCAAAGTGGGCATTTCTAAACGAGCTTTATTCGACAATCCTGCAATACTTCAACTTAAAAACAAAAAGGATCTTAGAGAGTGCTTTTTAGGTGGGTGTTGGAACAAATGTTGATAGGACACTTGGTAGAATCGATTGGTGCAGTGCATCGGAACACGTCTATCCCAATCTGCCTGTAAACAAAGAATTTTTTATCTTAAAAAATATCGCCCGTTTCATCTTTTTAAGCAACTGCTTAAGTATAGACTTGCATGCGAAAAGAGTATTGCCTGTAATTCGCAAAAGCATATGTGAAAAATAAAACAAATTGCAAATTTCTCTAATAAATTATATTAATATTCATGTTATACTCTTTTAAATTAATAATCATCATTATAATGTTTTTATAAATATTTCCTATAAATCTATATATACGCTTTTATGTTACAAATATAAATATTAAACTACGCCTTGTTTTGTAATGTGGGCCATTGCTTTTGCAGCACGGCTCTGTTCCTGCCTAGAGATGCACTAGAAATGCATGTTCCCTTAACGAGATTAGTCTGCTTTTCTTTTTTTTTTTTCTTTTTATATTTTTTATTACATTTTTATTTTTCTTTCTTACGTCTTTGACTTATTCAGTAAATTAGGCTAATTATTTACGTTCTCCGCTACAATAATGTTAGTTTTGCTTCATATTCTTTCAGTTTGTCGGTTTTATCTTAAACTTTAAACTTAAATTCACATTTTTGCTTTACATTTTCTTTTTTAAATAAATTTGACTTAATTTTCTGTTTGTGTATGTTCTTTGTTTTATAAAAATTCTTAGGCAAATGACTTGTTCTCATACAGCGCTAAAGACGTTACAATAAACATAAATTTAAACGAATTTTGGAACATTCAGTGAAACTATATTTACTGCATGATGTTTTTAATTTTGTGTTTTAAATAAATATATCTAAAAAAATCAGCTGGCCAAGCTTTCCAAGAGCAATCATGACTTCTAATTTTTTATTGCAATAATACATACATATGTATAACAAATAAAGTAGAGAGATATTGATTTTCTTTTATTAATTAGATATGTCAAAGCTCAGAGCTTTATTAACTCTAATGAATTTTATGCACGCAATTGATCTTTATTAATGTATTTTGATATTATTTTTAAGTACCCTTTATATGCTGTTAAGTATTTCCTAACAATTTTAAGGTTTTATGATAATGAAGGGAAATCAAACCACTGGAGGCAAAAGCCTTATAAACAAAATAAAACATTTTTTTATAAGAATATAAGAAAAAGGCAATGCTGAAGAAAGCCAATAAGCACAAAATCGTATCTATATCATGCATGCAGGAATTAAAATACAGGGGGGACCCATTATTAACAAATACCTGGGGAAACAGAAATAATATTTCTAACCACTCTTGCCACTCTTACCATGGAAAGTGTACACTTTATTAGCATTGGCACTGTCGATTTAGTTCTGATTCCGGAAGTGAAGCTGATGTGACAATTTCTCCAAGAAGAACTGATTTAATTTTGAACATTTTTTTTTGCTGAAGAAAGATGTAACTTCGATCTTTTACACCAATATCCGTTTATAAAAAATGTATTTGTAAAGTACAATAAACCCATGCCATCGTCTGCACTTTTGAGGATGTTCTCATTTGCAACCATGACTAATTTATCCTAATTTTACAAATATTTGACAACATGCTTGAAAGAAGAGTAGAGTAGTTATGAAAAACAATTTAAATTATAACAAAATACGCATTGATAAAAGAAAATGGACTGTTTAAAGGTTTTAAATGTACGAGAATACTTATAATTTAGAAAAACTCACAGTTTATTTTGTTGTGAAAAATGTACAAGATGGGCTCCGTGGCTTAAATAATATTAACATTTTCCAACTCTTCGGTGTTCGATGTTTTCTCATAAATAGAATTGATACGATACAATTTACGTAGTAATGGGTCAAATATAATTTTTAAAATCAAAGGTTTCCTAGACGAAAACAAATTTTTGTTTTTATATCTCAAAATTATTAGGACAGATATTAGATTATTGAATATTTTCAGCATAATTGAAAAATATAGTAGTGTTTTGCGGTTTGTCTAAAAAAGCTTTCCCAATTTCCAAAACCCTTACATTTCGTATTTCGAACAAAAAATTAATAAATATAAAATTTGTATTTTCTTAGAGAGGGTATAAATCTTAAATGTTTAGTGTTCCCAATTTTGATGAATAAATTAGTAATGCCTTAAAGGTATTTTTGGTAATTTCCAATAGTTAATATAAAAAGTTTAAATTAAAGAACCTCTTATATACAAGATCATTATGTACAAAAAACGATAGATCGGTCGCTAATGGAAAGATTGGCGCACACTTTATCTCATTAGTAATAAAATTATCAACAAATATACAATACGCTCCATTTTCGGAGTTAACAAGACAAAAAATAGCAACACGTAACTAAAATGGAAACAATAGATTTAAAAAATAATAATGTCACAACAAATAAAATACGTGTCAATCGGTTGGAAAAGTTCGCTGCAAGGGATATGTTTTCCTCTAACGGTCCTATGAAAGCATGTTTCATGTAGCTTCATTTTTACATTTAACTTGGCTTAACTACTGAGTCGCATTACGAACTACAAGTTATCTAAATCGGCTTCTGTGGTTTTTGCTTCCTATTTACTCATGAATTGGTCATGAATCGATGAGCCGCTTTTTAATTGTTGCTCGATGTTTTCATAAGTCGTTTTAATCGAAAATCATAGACCCGCTGACAAAAAAGCACTTGTTCAGGATTTGTGCTAACTGGAACTTGACGAAAATGGTAAGAATTTGATAGGGTTGGAACTACTGACACCTCCTCATCTATTTCCTCTTCTGCTGCTCTTACGATTCGTCGATACCTAAAAAGTACATGATCAAATTTAGCAAATATTTTTAAATAATGTATTACAAATGCTATATAATAGAATAATAACAATCATAATAATATGAAATAATTCATTTCAGATTTACCCTTTCTGTATTCAAGTATACATAAAAATGGGCCAACCATTATTTTGCGATCGGTGACTTTAACTTCCTTAGTGCATACGAAATCAATTTGGCCCCTATTGCAATAACTTTTTCAGCGCACATACATAAGTGCCTGCAATAACTTTTTCAGCGCATATAAGTGTATTTCAAACCAAACATTGCTCTAAGAACCCTTCCAGATAGGAAATCGAAGCAAAGGCAATAAACAGTGATTTGTGTTTTTTTATTTTTTAATGGCATACTTTTGATTTAAGTGTAGCAAATTAAATAATTTAATTTTTATTTCTAAAATGTGAAATCGTATAGTGCGTGTTTCCGCCCGCCAGTTTTAAATGCGTTCAGTCAAATAAGATACTGTAGACAGGGATGGCAACAACTGAAACTGTTGTGAGACTTTAAGTTAGAAAAAAAAAGGTCAATACACTTTACGCTTGTGATATTAATTTATTTCAATGTTAAAATATTGCGCTTGTCTTATGGTTACTTATATCTCATAGATTGTTTCTTTTCGATTTATTCGTGATGCAACTATTTCGCCTGGATTAATCAAACGATCCATTTTATTTCAAAATTTTCCCTTCTTTAATTGTGGATTCCAAATCGCGCTAAAAAAGTGGATCTTTTTTAAACACATTATGTAAAAAATATATAAAAATTAAAATATAAAAACAAAAATGTAGAAGAAAGGACCATATGGGCTTAAGTTCCAGAATGCAGGAAAAACAAGAAAGCAAGGTAGAAAAAAACGATTATGTGTTAACGCGACATTGAAGGAGTTTTGAGCGAATAAAATTAAATAATGAAGCACATACCTGCAATATTCACTAAATGTAAGTACGTAGCACTTGTCTTCTATACAAGCAACCGAGTTATGATCTCTGTGACGAGAAGCGAATACTTCATCAGAGTTATCATTTGGCTGCCGACCTTGTTCCGTGTGCTCAGGTCGGTAATACCACAGGAGTGACATCATCATTTCTCCTGAAATTACGAAACAATAATAAATTGTATTATACTAGCGAATTGAAAACAATGAAAATTCCATGCCCTAGTATCTTATACGGATTTTTTAGGTAAATACAAGTTATGCAAAAGAATCATATCAAACCGTGCCAGCTGTTTAAATATAATATGGAAAAATTTTTTTTATTAAAGATTTTATTAAAGTTCCGTTTTTCAAGTCAAAACTACATTTGTGAACTTTTTCTATATTTAATTTTTCTGTTCTGTAAATTTTTATAAATATGTATGTACAGTCATACGTATAACTATAAGACCACCTAAGTTTTTCATAAACATATTATCTTTTGATCTTTAAATTCTACAAACCATCAGAGAGGAAACAAATTTTTGGCAGAATTAATTATTATAGAGCTCAGTTCGCTAAAGCATTCCGCCTGGGTGCATTTAAATTTGATTTATTGGTGAATAATAGAAATAATAATTGAGTTGTGGCATGTAATTTCTGTTTTCTCCAGTCTTTGGACTAATAAAGATTCCAATTAAGCATCCTTCCAATTAAGAGGTGATCGCACTTCACAATAACAGTTTGTCGAATCGTGCGATTGCTTATCAGTTACAAATAAGCAAGACCTGTGTCCTTCAAACAATTAAAAGACGATGAACGGGGTGTTGTGAGGAATAAAGGCAAAGTTACTGCACGAATATCTTTATATTAACTCTTACTAAACTTGTTGAAGAAAATTGTCGTGCAAGTAGCGCGAAACAATTGATAACAGTTTTCGTCTGTAAAACGAACAATGCCTGGTTACGGAGGTACGCCTCCTGCGCCCGGGAGGCAGGTAGCCCGTGAGGCGCGTGCGTAAGGCGGCTCCCTACCCACCAGGCGCCTCCTCCCGTGTTTCGCTCGGCTAGAGTTCGGAATCGGTGCGCGGTGGTGTGGGCGCTGGCGTCCGAGAGGCAGCTCAACATGTGTCGTCACTGCCGTCGGACGCAGCCCCAGAGCAACTGTCCCCGAGTTTCGCCGTCTCGACTTGCAGGAAGTAGCCGGAGGCGTTTATTTGGCTCTGGGTCCCTTCCTGGATCTCGCTCTCCGTTGTCAGTTAGTGCGTTTTGTCAACACGAATCGTTTCACTTGGCCAGAATTGGCCGACATGCGTTTCTCGTACAGGCAAGCGAACGGACTGCCTACCTCCTTAGAAGAGGCGTAGCTCCGTAACTAGGTTTTTCTCAAATTGATCTTTTGCGGGTCCCTTACCACCACTTAAAGTTTCTCCCCTTTCCCGAGAATCACTCTGTATATGCCATACGATAAAAGGAACATTTTAATTCTCAACATTTCTTTGATGAAAAGAACAAATCTGAAAAACTTATATTGAAAGTATCTTCGTAGATAGAATAAATATTGTTGGACACATGATACGGTTTGATAACGACTGACTTAAAATCGGAACTTATTTGAATTTCTCAGATTCAACAAAGCGCACAGAAGCTTCAAGGTTTCATTCTCATGCATACCATCTTCAGGATTTTCCCACAGATGCGCTACTTTCGCAACATAGGGCAGCTCGTTCTTTTTGGTTCCAGCCCTTAGAAGAACGCAGTCTCTCGGCCGTACTACGTCACCTTCCGCATGCCTCATGGCCGGGTAGCACGTTCTTACCACTAAAGGATCGTCACTCTGCAAGGGTTCGAATAGGTATCATTAAACACACTATACATAAAATCTAGATAGAGTCTTACATTTAGGAACACTTTTCCCTGGAAGGGTTGTCCTTCCCAGGACCACCCGTTGTTCCATCTTGGCACAACATTCAGTTTTCGGGGGATCACGACTGTGTCGACGATTTGGTTGTTCGCCGCCTGTCTGGCCCTTTGGCGCCTTCTGTTCCCGAATTTGCTTCTCGAGCGCGTTCGCTTAGAAGACTGCTTTTGGCCTACGGGCTGGAACATCTCATCCGCCGGGAATAGAGTCTCCGCTGTTTGGGGCGTCTTTCCCTCCTCCATGACATCGTCGGGTAGTTGGTTGTTATTAGTCTCCAAGACGTTGTTGTTGAACGTCATCCCGGTGGAGCCCTCCACTGAGCTTTGAGTCAGATCTTCACTGATCTTCGCGCTCAAGCAGTCCGCGTTGGAGCTTTTCGCTCGTTTTGCGGAGTTCTTATTAGATTTCGTTTTGCTTGAAGATTCCTCACGTTTTCTCTTTTTGCTGTCGGATTTCGGATAATCAGATTGGCTCTCAGCATTGGCGGAGTCCCACCAGATCGGTTTGTGCCGTTGCTGGCCAGAACTTATCTTTATAGATGAGGTAGTGGCTGTTGTAACTGATTCGACGGCTTTCCTCGAAGTCAGCAGTTGCTCGGGTGATTTTTTCGTCTCAGACTTTGATCGCACTTCGCTGGACTTAGTTTTCTTTGCTTTTCTTCCCGCCGACGATCGGATTTCAGGTTCTGAAAAGTATCCCCTGGCCACACAATCAATCGTGTGTTCCAGAGGTGTGGCAGGTAACAAGTTCGCGGGCTGCTGACTTTGGTCCATGGCGGCCTGTGCCGGCCGAACTGTGATGGGGGGCTCGTCCTCCTTCTCCTCCAAGCTGTTGGATGCTCCGAAGGCTGCTGTCAGCATTGTCGATGATACTGAAGACTTGTTTTTCGCAGCCCTCTCCGCCTTTTGTTTTTTCTTTTCGAGCACCAGCTTCCGTTTACGCATAATCAATCGTTTCTTTTGCTGCTCGGTTAGCATAAGTTTACGCTTCCGAACACCGCCCCTAGACGTAATCTTTGCGTAGCGATCTTTCTTGTCGGACTTTCTTGAGAGGCACAGGTAGGGTTTGGGATCAGCTTGCTTAATTAGACTTTTATAGCCATTTGGAGGTGATTTTTTGCATTGTGCTTTATTAAGCTCTAAGATTTTCATTCTCTTGGTGCTCCCATGACGGGGGATATCTTCATCTTCCGCCCCAGAAGTCTCTACATTAACGGGCGGTTCATTAGAGGCACTATCAGATTTGTCGAATTTTGTCGAGCTTTCATCGAAAACTTCTACGACTTCGGGTTCTGTTTTGATTTTCTTTTCATCGTCAAGGATAACGACGATGTCCTCCTCCTCCTTCTTAATTTCTTCTGTTTTAATCTTGCTATAATCCGATTGCATGATGGACGCATTTGCGTCTACAATTTGGGTACTCATCTGTACTATTTCTGGCTGAGGGTTGTGACTAGGTATGTGGTGATGTATGTGCGTGTGACTAAAAATCTGCGGATGTTGCGGATGATGATGCTGCAGAGCGTGTGCCCCGTACATCATTTCCCTAGCCATCGTTTTACCCAATCTAGCCTTTCGGCCGATTGTGGGTGCTAGGCTCGAACTATTGATGCCCGTTTCGCCACTTTCTCGCAGAATAGTCGCGGGCATGGGTGATTGGGGTGAATTTATAATTGTGGGTGTGGAAGCGGCCTTGTCGGTCTGATCGGGGACCGTGGGCAGCCCGGTCGAGCCCCGCGCCGGACTGACTGTGATCTCGGGCTCTATCAGTTTATCATTTACTGTGTAGCTGCTCGGCGGGGTCGGGGGTACCGCCATCTCCTCGTACTGGCTGCTCTTGGTATTGTCGTCCGAGATCAGCGTGTCGTTGATCTCCTTCTTCAGTTCCGGCTTCAAAGGTTCAAGAAGCTCCATCTTGCACTGGTGGACGTGGTGGCGGTGCAGGTGGGGCTTCCCCAAAATGGATCCGTTCGAGAGCTGAGCTGCGGCGTCCATCCCCCCCATCATGTGACCGTGTGTCTTTATCGAGTGTTGCACCTGTGGTACTGGGCCCTTACTGGCTTTCAACGGCTGGCTTAAGTTGCTAAGGCTGCTGTTGGTGGTGTTGCTGCTATTGCTAATACTGTTGTTGCTATTGTTGCTGCTGCTGTTGCTCGTGCTCAAGATGTTCGAAGCACTGCTGCTGCTGTTCGTATTGCTGCTGCTGCTGCCACTGCTGTTGCTACCAATAAGAGGCCCAGTAAGGACGTTTTTTGGACACGACTGCATTGGACATGGGCATGGTGGTGGATACTCTGTTTCGGGCGAAACAAAACAAATCAAGCGGTTAAACAACTAAAGCGAATCAATTTTAACAATTAAACAACTTTCTAACGTTTTAATTCTGCACAAATAGCAAGGCTTCTCATAAACGCGCCTATGCGCACTTAACTAACGTTAATCATACCGCAAATCTCAAAGTCGCGTGTATCTATTGCTAAAGTTGCTGCAAATGTTCTTGATATATTATCTTCCGTCGAGATAAGATAAACGCGAAGAGAGTTTTATGTTAATTTTATAAACTTTCTATTTCTCCAACAAGCCGTTCATAAACTGTCACAGAGATTAATTTTTTATACAGGGTGTTTCATGGGCAGTTCTTCAAACTGGTATGCTGTTTATTTCCTATGCAGGTCGAGAGAACTTAAATTGCTATAAAAAGAAGATTTCATCAACTAAAATGATAATGATATTGATATCCTTCTATCTAGCTTTCTAGCCGTTAATATAAATATTTAATGTAATAATCATATTTAAAAACAACCTTCATCTTTCAAATTCCCCAGTACTGTCTTATTTCTATGGTAATAATTGAAGTTACCCAGTTTAAGAATTTCGGTATAAACTAATATTTGACGCTCATTAAATCTGCACCAGTTAGCAATAGATCCTTAAGATTCCTGCTCCAACACCGCATTAATTACGGTTACAAAGAGCCTATCACATCGATGTCCCTTTTCTTACTTGGACTTTGATTTGTCCAAAAACTGTATGAAGACTAGATTTGGTTGATAACACTTAACTTTTTTCACTTAATTATTGTAATTAGGTTATTGTACCTATTTATTTATAGTAATTAGTTTGTTGATGAAGCGTAAATAAATGTATGATATTAAATATAGCGATTTATGTCTTGATTTTGAAATGAACGAAATATATAAAATAAAATGTTTTACTATGTCTGTACTGTATTTAATTATGTATCGCGGAGTGTTATTTTAAGTTGTTTGAGTATGCAAAAAGAAGGAACAATTATTTATAAAAAAAGGCATTAGTGATCCAAATTTATTAATTTTTGTTGGTCGCTTTGCTCGCTTCTAAAATTTACGCTATCGGAACATGATTTTTAAGATTACTATAATAAAAAAAAATCCAAATTCAATTTAGAATTCATGCGAAGATACCACAATGAATACATTTCCGCGTAGGTTTGCCAATTCTTATTGGGTCCAAATTTTTGAAGATTAACTTTTAATATTAAAAAAATTTAGGTTAGATCACAAAAACAAGAAAGTATACGCGGCTTTTCGTAACATTTATGCTCCATTTTTCAGTTGAATTAACAAGGATATATAATCCAGTTGCAAATTGTTTGCTTTTTATAGCGCAACGCGTTTAGAGAGCGCAACGTTTAATACATATCGCTCATTGGTAAACTGCTGTAGAGTTCGAATTCCCGTGTTTAAACTTTGTCATTATCCGAGTCTGTCATTAGTGAACTAGAAAAAAATCTTAAACAGCATCCGGCTGAAACTTATGCGTGATTCTAATTGGCTAGCGACAAACAATTGCGTAAAGGATGTATGACATGCTTAAGTCGTGCAAACATCTGTCGGTTTCAAGTATTACACGGTTAAAAATCTTGGAGTAAATTTTAATACTACCTTAATATTACAACCGAAATGCATAGCAATCTGTATTTAATTTTAATTAGTGTTAAATATTGAAAGAAAATGTAATAAATTTTGTATTACAGTATAATATTTATGGTATTCAATTATAAAACTAATATCGATGGGCATTGACTTTCATTAAGTCGGATTAAGTATAAATTTTCTAGTATTTATTTTTAATATAATATATTACTTTTTAAAAAAACGGTAAAATCGATTGCCAGTCCTTATATCCGCCCGATTGAAATTCGAAGTGTGAAGTATAAGCGAAGGAAAATCTTCTAACAAATAGCTACTCATAAACTGTAAAACCGTAGATGTGTTGATGGGTCATGATAGCTCAGGCCTAGAGCATTGGTCCGCAACTTCGGAGGACCCGGGTTTGAATGTAGCCACGGTGAAGTCGGAATATCAACAGGAAAATCAATTACATGAATAACGATGTTGCAAAAGTCATCTTTAGCGGCAAAATTTGAAACCGACTGCTTTTACAGAATTATCTCAAGAAGTTTTCAGACTTTTATACTATCATAAAATACAGAAGCTGAAGTAAATATCACATTCGAAAGACTTAGGACAAAGAAATAAATTGCTTACGACGCTTTATTAAATCAATAAACACCTAATGTTACGTAATATTTAAAATCCTGATGTACAAAAACATAGCTATTGTCTTTTGTTCTGCTTCTAAAGAATATAAAAGACATTGAATTTATTTTCAGTAACAACAATTGTGTAAATTACTAAATAGAAGCAGATTTTACAAACAATTCTTCGTACACCACAAAGGAAGATGGAGATACAGAATAATTTTGAGGAGAATGACATAATAAATCGAACTGAATTAAAACAAAATTCAAGTGTTTTATAAACATGTTGAAACGAATTAAAGTCATTAATTTGTATATACAAAATTTCATCATGTAGATAAAATAATTAAAGATTATTCAGAATCACAAAGAGCGAAAATATTGCAAAGTAATAATTAAATATTTTTGAGAAAGTACTTGAGTCCCTTTATCTCTCTGAGATGAACTGTGACCAGTCAATTTGTCTCTAGTTAAGAACAAAAGATGATTCTCTATTACCCTTGAATATATTTAGGCAAAAAATTGATCACTTTGGCCAGTGTTACAAAGTAGTAGTTTTTGCCTAACATCATGAGTATATAGGTAGTCATAAATATTAAGCTTCTTGAAAATTACTATAATTTTGGTTTACATTTATTTGGTTTTAAAACATTAAACGATATTGCGTTTTCCTTCTAATAAGAGGTTTTTAAAGAATATCCCCTCTTGTGATTGGCTGTTATAGTTTTTGATAAGGAGCTTTAAAATGTTTCTTGGTTTCAATATGTTTGCAACTTATTCACGTAGAGTTTTTAAGATAAAATAGGGATCAACGTACAACGAATGTTGTATGGGGTTTTATATTAGGCCTACATAAAAGAAGTACACATTCTTAATAAGCAGCAATAGTCTTCTCTTGGTTGATAAAAAATAAGATGAATGAGTACAAACCTATGATATAGTTTGTTGTGTCTTTAAATAAGTAAATAAAAAAATGATTTATACAATCATGAAATATGAAGAAATAATATATGTAGTTTACTGATATATCCTGCCAATTCCTTTTTAAATATATTAATAATCGCTCTTATTTTATCAACAAATATTGATAAATAAAAATAAAATTAAAAACAAAGCAAATAATTTCTTTGCTCTTACATATGCATATGCTTTTACCGAAACAATTTATTTTCAGTAAATGCTTGATTTTCAATCAGTTTGTCCATTATGAAAACACCAAAATTTTAAAAAGCTCTTAATAACATTCTGTGAAACAAACCTGTTTTTTATACATAATTGATTATTTTGTAGAGCAAATAGTGAATTAATACGTAAATTAAGAATTTTTTTGAATTACAGAAAAACCTTGTTATAGCGAACTGGAAAGGAGTGAAAAAAACTACTTTTTGTTATAGCTGAATTTGTTATAATCAAAGAGAATCAATTGGTATAAACAAGAAAGGTGTATTATTTTACTATTAAAGAAACCGAGTAATTAGTTCGTATAACGGAGTTCATTTTTGCATATTTAAAATTTAAACCATTTAAATCTGTCTTGTTGGAAAAAGTGTTTTGTGCAATTTCTGTAGATTCTTATTAGAGGTATTATATAGTTCCACGACGAGAAAATAAACTGAAATCGTTTAGCCTTAACGAATACCTTTCACCGACTTGAGAAGCTTTACTTAATTGCTGTCATGCAAAAGGTGATTTAGCCACCGCGAATTATGGAAAACATGAAATTAAAAACTGATTGGTTAAAAGCGGAAAGCAACAGAAAACATCTATCAGTTAAGAAGACCTTCGATCACCATACTTTTCCTTACCCATGTATGGCGGTTGCATGCCCCGGGAGTAGCACTGACCCGCGCCGGGACTGTAGCCAGCGTAGAAGCCAGGCGGGCCCGGGTAGTGCTCCATGTGCTGCGGTGCGGTGGGTCCAGAGGGCACTAGCTGGGACCCGCTCGGAAGTGGTGGCGCCGCGCTCGAGGGGGGCTGAGGTTCGTACAACTCGCTCGGCGGAGGGTGCCCTGGCGGGTAGTAGGAGGGGTACCGCCGGTAGGCCGGGGCGCTCTGGTAGACCTTCGTCGGGAAGTACGGCTGATACGGCGGCGAGTAGCACATCGCATCGCCGGGGTAGGGGGAGTAGTAGCTGGGTGGGTATGCGGGTGGGTAGTGCATTTGGTGCATCGACCGCGGGTACGGGGAGCCCTGCTGAGACTGCTGCTGGGACGCGAGGACCGACAGCTGCTGGCCCTGCGCCTGCTGCTGCTGGGACGGGTACCGGAATGTCGCTAGGTCCCCCCCTGTTATCAGTACTTCGCTGTCGGAGCTCTCAGCTGCCGAAGTTGACGGCGGGGGCTGCTGAAGCTGATCTGGGTCTGAATCGAGCGGCGACGGCACTTGCTTCGTTGAGACAAGTGCGGCATTTGACGGGGGTACAGGTGGCAGCACGTGTGGCGATATCAACGGTCCTGCCGGCTGATAGTAACCTGGAACAACAAATTAACACATTAGCGCGAATTGGCACACAGGTCTCAGAGAAACTAATCAAATTACACAAGTTCTTCAAGGAGTTACACTAACAATCTCTAAAATCTAAAAGACCCCACTCCGACGCAAATCTCACATCGTCGAAAGCTAAACGAGTTCTAATCCCCTTCTTAATTGGGAGCAGTCAATTCGACAGCGCAGCGCAGAAGAAGCTGATGAATTTGTTAGCTTTTCGGCCCCCCTCCCCAAACGGTCCCCTTGAGAATAGGACTTTTCCCCCAATCTGCCTGACTCGTGCCGGCAAGCCGAGGAAAAGCTTCGACGTGACTTCCGAAGCGATCGTGGCACGTTGAGTTCAATGTGCGCGCGCAGTTTTACTCACGCTGGGCATGTTACGTAACTTCTGCGCAGCTTCAAACTCTCGTGCTTTTGTTCGTTACTTTTTCTTGAGGAGCTGGATCTGTTCTCGTTTCGTCCCTCCTCTCTCTCTGGGGGGTTTGCTATAATTAATTTCTGATCCGCGCTCGATCATCAGCGATAAACCTTCTTCTTTTTGGCGGGGTGACCCTGGTGTGACGTTCTTTGGGTCACTGACTTGGGGATTTTTTTCTCAGTTAATTCCCACTGAGAAGACATTTGATCCCTTACTATTTGGGAAAGAAAGTGAGCTCATTATAGGTTGAACGGCATAAAAAAGGCGGATTTCCACTCCACCC
Organism: Machimus rusticus; assembly: GCA_951509405.1. NCBI lineage: Eukaryota > Metazoa > Arthropoda > Insecta > Diptera > Asilidae > Machimus > Machimus rusticus. The sequence goes on along the minus strand of OX608051.1, from coordinate 48,726,520 downwards.
AAAGTAGAGGCAATCAATTTATTAATTGTGTGGCTGTAAAAATTTTATAGTTTTTTGGAGGAATCTTAAAGGTAATAGCCGTTTTATCGAAACTCTTAATAATTTATAGCTGAAGTGCAACTCTAGTTAATTACATTAGATTAGGAAAGTATATTCAGTATCAAATTAAGTAATTGGTATGCAAACGTTCCGACGTGAAACCAAACGAAGACTAATGACTTATTAATTGGTTTGCTTTTTTGCCTTTACATCTCTCTGTGCTTACTTGCAAAGAAATTTTATCAAATCCAGTTATCTCTTTGAACAATGGCTGTGAATATGAAAAAAAATAAAAATAAAAACATTGAGTAATACTGCAAAAATAGATACCTTTAAGTAGATATACATACATATGAATATGGAGCAATTTAAGATGTTGTCGAGGGGGCCGAAAGTTCAAAGTCATTGAAAAAAATAAAATATTTTGGATTAATCTTAAGACCTACTTTTAAAAGCGCGATGGTTTCAACTTCCATTTGCAGGCGTATATAAACACATAAAAAAATTTGTAGAATGATTATAAATGTTTAATTAAATAATACGTAAAGAAATTTAAATACTAAATATGTAAGGATACGAGTACTTAAGAACAACAAGTAAAATAATAAAATAGACCATATTAAACCCGTGTTAACTGTTAAAATGAAGAGACTTATTGTAGATAGATAAACAGAGACATACTTATAACTAGGAGTAAAAATAACTCTTAAGCTTCCAATATAACTGCTACAACTGTTTAATATAAATAAAAAGCAATGGTAGAAATAACAGTAGGGTGTCTTTCCATTAAATGAAACAATTTACAAAAGTTTAACTATAATGTATTAGGTTTTGAATTGTACTTTTCTATTTTTGTACAAGTTTTTGATTTAGATGGATTATAACCGCAACTTTGTCATTTATTATGTACTGATTTAAGAACTTAAGGCTATAAATGTTAAAATAATCTTTTCCGGCAACTCGAGTGGTGCACGACCCTTGCTAAGCCTCCCGTTCGTGATTTTCATAATGAAGCAAGGCGGCCACTTTCAGTTTTACGGAACATTAATAGTCACAGAAGAGAAGTACATACCAATAACATAGTCTGCAATTTGCGTCACATCAATCCTTTTTATTGAAATTGTCTACTGCACGAGCTCGTGGTCCAGCAATATTTGCACGGAAAAAAAACAAGACTCCGAGGTGTCGAGCGAAAGAAGGAAGTCGACTGAGAAGCATTGCGATATTTCACAACCCGAGAGAGGCGTCCAAAATGTTAGCAGGCCAGATGGGAAATACATATAAAGGCTGATTTGAGCCTGATCGGGAAACATCAGAAAATAATTTCTGGTGTGCAACAAGAGCGCAGTGAAAGTGTGCGCAGGCTGTAATAATTCTTCTGCACTTACATGCTTGCGCCGCGCGATACTTTGCACCTTTATGAGTTTCTCGCTGTTTGGGGGTACAGCTCGCTCGTTTAGATTTTTGCTGCTATGCGATCGCAGAAGCGTTTGCTTACGCTGAATAACGTAGAAAGTATGCATTTTTGGGCACCAACATGCCGTTAGAGCGGCGTCATTTTTCACGCAAACCATTCGGCGTGCGACACATGCAAAATGAAAAGACACCGTGGAGAAAGCATTTCAAGGAGTCCGTTTCTTAATTATTCAAACTAGAAAGTCGCTAAAACAACAAAAACTAGTTTTTGTGATAAAAAAAATCGAGGTTTGGAAGATGCTGGGATACTCCTTCGATTGAATATATGTAGGTTAAGACTGAGAAAATCAATGCAGGTAAGAATATTGTTCACAAGGAATAAACTTTTGGACCAATGAGCCTGAAATGCAAGTAAATATAGAACAGATATCAATCAAATAACAGATATTTTGCGTATTGCGAAATGAACTTGACTGTTTTTTTTTTTTTGATTTTATGTCACGAAGACTTAAGTCACTATGTTTAGACATTTATGTAAGTCTATAAGCTTAAGTAAGCACCATAAGACAACATGGAACATTAATCTGAACTTAATTTTTAAGCTATATGAAATCAGCCCTTCCTATAGATAGTGCATTTGCGCAGCACTTTAGCAGTAATGTTAATGTATTTTTAGTGCAATCAATTGCAATTAAAAATTTAATGATAGTATTTAAGTGCACTTTCCCTTGAAAATTGGGTGATAGCGAATATACCACTAAATACCTTATGATGCCCTAATAAGGCGAAACGCGTCTTGCATAAAATATACTGTTTTGGACATTATAAAAGTGGTTTTAATCTTAAAATACCACTAAACAATTTAGCGCATTACTCAAGACATTGAGACAGCCGCATTAGTTGCACGAAATGTTTTAATTAAAGTTATTCGGTCACTATAAGACGTTCTTTATTTTTACGATTCCGCGAAAGTAAAAGGGATATGGGTAGCTGCACTTTGTGCATCTACGGCAGTGTTGCCCGACAACATCGGCTCTTAATCTTCCGCGTTTGCTTTCAACCCTGTCGTAGAGAGCCAGGAAATAAAGCAATGGAAATGTCCCGAGCATTTCCAGGCACGACTAGGCAACCATTTCGTGTAAAGATGAGGAGCAAAAGGTCTACGGCTCAGATGACAACGCGAGATAGGCTTATTTATTAATAGTCGAGCGTAAGCCTGCCGTCGAGCGGGCTTAGGCAATCCCCGTCTTACGGAAACCATTAAAATCACAGAGAGCGACATCGACTACTATCAGGAAGCGAACTGTTTCCTGCTGGTAAAGCGTTTAGGGAACGAGTTCCCATTGATAATTTATCGGAATGAGATGCTCGCGAGACAAGTGCATATACAGCGCAGATAAACGAAATCAGCGGCCAGATTGGAATCACTCCAAGAGCTGTGGCCACTTTTTGCGAACTTTTTCACCACTCTCCTCACGGAGTTCATCCAGCGCCAAACTGTGACGCGGAAACTCGGGCTTTTCGCGTTTTACCTTTGCTGCTGCGGCACCGCCCGCGATTCGAAAGGCGTCGTGTCGTGGCGGTAACGGCGCGGCGCGGCGCAGTGCACCACTCGTTTGCAGGTCGCCCGCGGCTCGGGGTTCGGGTAAATGATACCACTTGACTCCGCTCCAGCGCAGCGCTCCACTCGGCCGCCGCTCTCATTGGTATTCGAGTGGATTTCCAGGCAAATTTTCCGTTCCTCGGATTATTTTCACCTACTTTCCGCTTTATCGATTTTAAACTGTTGCCTAATGGGCTTTACAGTTCGGAGCAGTCGGTAATGGCAGCAAATAGCCTGCGCCTGGGAAATATTTCGTCCAATTTGCCGCTCGGCGCGGGCTTGTCCAGGTGCACTCGGTGTCTCCCGTGTTTTATTGCCAGCGGAATCGCAGAGACTTGAGCGCGCGGCTGCACCAGAAGTGATTAAGCCGTTCCTGCTCGCTAAACGAGCGAAGCCCCTCAAGACTCCTCACCGGTCCGTGAAATTGAGATATTTATTTGGACCTGACAAACCAACCGCGATAATAGTTCTCGCTGCGCTTTCCTGTCGCACACCGTTCTGTTCGCTCCAGCCTGGACTTACCGTGGAATTTTGCGCGATTCAATTCAAGATAGAATGCATCGCCTACCAAGAAATTTCCAGGCGAATATACGCAGAAGGAAAACAGTTTGATGGAGTAGAAGACCTCAAAACTGCCTAATTAAAGAATGGAAAAGAATCACGGAAAAAACTTCTGGCAATTATTCCTGTATTTTCTGATGGATTTTAGGATAGTGCATTATTTTGGTAATATTTCCTGTAGTTTTTAAGGAGATCTGCTGCTTTTTCAATATATGTTGTGGATTTTATGGCAACGTTCGTAAATTTGTTGGGAAATATTTTGCTATTCCAATTTTTTTTCTCCGTGATACATTTACATAAATTTCCTGAAAAAGTTGTACGAATCGCTTCCAGGAAGGGTATTTTCGGTAATTAAAGTAAAAGGAGGAAAAACCCCTTACTAATATTTGTAAAATATAAATAGTTGTTTTTACTTTTTTTTCGAATATGGAATTAAGTTCTCTTTGCTTTGTCGCATTCATTTAGTTAATCATTAGACGAATTCTCCTGAAATACATATATTGTTTCCCCTTTTTTTTGTCGCATAGAATAAGTCCTTTCACTCAAGTTTATTGTAAAATAAAAATTGCTGATGCACCAAACTCGCGAAATTCATATTTTTTTTAAAGAGCCACTTTGCCAATCAGTGGCTAAGCCGCCGCCACTAATCCTCCTAAGAGTTTTTTAATCCATTAGAGTCCTCTTCAATAAACTACGAAATAATTGGCGAAGTAGACATTTCATTACGTTTCGACTATGCGAGCGCGAACGGCAGTCGGCAGACATAATCTTAGTCATGATGCTCCCTGCACAATAGCGGAGGCTCTATGACTACCGGATTTAGTAGTGTTATGTCTGCGGAGCTCCGCTCGTGGGTACCCCAAGCCTAGTGGAGCTCTGCTGTTGCCAGGTAAAGGCATCCAGTTCAATGGCCAATTATGCGTTTGTTCATGGCGAGAGGTGAAATCTTAAAACGACTTATTGCTCACGATCTGTCAACGTTTCTGCTTCGATTTTTGCAGGCGCTCTTTCCCACTCCCCGCGCGGAATGTTTCGAACGTGTGTGCAGGTAACAATGTTCCTCAGGTCGCGAGTGAAAAGCGTTTCCCTTAGGAGGAGCGCTTTTTTCCGCGACCGATAAACCTTTAATGTAACTTTTAATGCTTGCATGATATCCTGTAATCCGGTGCGTTTCTCAATAGGGTAACTGGCTACGAGATTGGATTAGCATCCATTTTTACAGCATCGTTCCATAAAGTAAAAAAGCCGCTATCAACTTCTTTAATCAGGAAAATATGTTTTTAGTTATAGCCTTTTTATTGTTTTATGAAATTATGTGACCTTAGACACTTTATAGTTATTTTCTTGTTAACCCCTTAAGGGAAACTGGCACATACATACATAAATGATTTACTTCTTTGTAATTGCCTAGCTGTGCCCGTGGTAGCAACCAAATTTATACAGCCTAATGCTAAGCCTACCAAAGTTTTTAAATTACAAATATTTACAATAGATTCTAATTTTAAACATATTGAGGAAATAAGTATAAGCTTCATAGGTACATTTATGAAAGTTTGCGATGCGAAATTTAGATAGGTACCCTTTTGGTGATTCCATTTCTAATCGAAACTTGGCTGGCACCGACCATTTTTAATTTGAATGAAATTTAGTGGATATTATTTACTATATTATTAAATGAATTTCCACCAAAAGGGTACAAATACTTACAAGTGGAAAAAGGTGTAATAATCTGAAAATGAAGACGTTTTTACTGAGGGCAATTGTAGTTTTCCTGCTCAGTCATGAATTGGTCTGCCAGTACACGTAAGCTTCCTACCGGTTTTTGGGATATCCCGGTATAACTTACCATAATAGTGTAAATTTAAAATCAAACCAAATGAGTCAGGTCACTTACCTGGAAAGAAAAAAAAAAATTGAATTAAATTTTTTGAAGTAGTTTACGATTGGAATAAGACAATAGGATGGAGAATATCAGCCCTCAGCATAGAGCTTTCTCACATATAAATCCTTCTCAATGGATCACTTTGAAGAAGGATACAAAAACAGTCGAGTATTTATCGAGTATGGCGCCAAAATTCCCTTTTAAGGTTATGGCTTAGTTGGGACCGAACAATAGACGTCCCGGCGGCATAAATCCATCGTGTCCAATACAAAGGATCATCAATCAAAACCTTCACCTTAAAGAGGAGGCAAAAGTACGATCCGCCGGGAAAGACAAGCAAAAAGGAGTACAAATTTTTTTGTGAGGCGAGCGTCAAGATGTGCTCTTGCCGATAAAATCGTCCATCAGTCGTTTGTCACTCTTTTGTCTTTGATAACGACGGTTCCTGGCCTTTGGTCGTGTTAGCGTCCCTCTTCGGATTTTTTATGCGAATGGTGTCAGGTGTGGGAGATTAAAGCACCAGATAAAATGCATTAGATTTGTGCGAGTGCGGCCTTCCACCACAACTCCTTTCGGTACAATTTGAATTCTGCGTTCGCAAGGAGCATGGGTCCGGCACACCTGCTCTGTTTATCCCCTTCCCTTCCGTAGCCACCTGTATCGACTCATCAATGGCGTGAGATGCAGACTTGTCGCCGTACGTGGCAAATTCCGACAGCAGATGGACGGCCCTGCAGGGGAATTCGAACCATGATGCGACGTCGCCTCCGTTCACAGTGCTGCCCGTCGTAATGGGTTTTCCCGATTAGCTAGCGACGTAACCGTTCTAATTTATTTTCAACAAATATGTCCCATTTCTGCCAAATGACATCATAATTACCTCGCTGCCCATTAATGCTGTTTTGGTCCGGTGCACGCATCTAATTTGAATACTGAAAGTTGTCGCAACATAAGTGTCATCATTTGGGCTATTTCCCTAGACTAATTTGCCGTGATCAAATGTTGTGCAAGTCCGCAAATTTCCAGTAGTAAGTTTAAAAACTTGGTTAAAACCACCGCTACAACTTTTTGTTACTTAATAGAATATGTGTGTGTGTGTATTAATATGTATTCCTGCTTGTTGGACACCCAAGTAATGACTATTGCTCTACTGACGATGAAAAATCTATCTTTCATCGACGGAAGAAGATTTTCATAGAAATGAAAAGAAATCATAACCTTCGCATCGGATATATGAACCTTAACTCTAGGTAATCCCTCCGATGGTCGCTTATGACATCCGTTTTTGTGGTGGGCAATATTTTAGGGCAGCTAATGGTGTGAAATAATCTTTTCTAAAAAAATCTTATGGCAGGATTGTTCAGATCAAAATTTCGAAGATCTTCAATAGTAACAATTTTCGAGCGGACTCATTTATGTTAGAGGTTAAGGTGAACTTTATCATATTTTTTTCTTGTATATGCATATTAACGCTTTTTACATATTGTAATTCAGTGAAAATTTTTTAGTTAAACGTGCACTAAAGCAGCTCAGGATAATTTCCTTTATTTTACTAAATAGTTGGCTTACTTGGTTTATATATTATTATGATTGTTTTACCACTATTCCATTAATTCATTATCATTAGATGTTTGAAGAAATCTAAATCAACGAAGATAGTATTTTACCTATTTATGGCGTAGTTCTAAGAAAAATTAGTTCGTCGTTCCACTAAAGTAGAAACTTAAATTAATTGAACAATATGAAAAATTTCGTTTCGAAAATTAACGAAATAAATATAAAATAAGTAAAGAATGCAGGATCGATTGATTGTAAGTATTTGCACAATATCTTAAATATATAATAAAATAGTTGCGTAATTTAAATTTAAATTTACGAGTAGAGTACAATTATTAAACATCTTGCATCTTGCGGTACATAATATATACATATATATACTATACTGCGTACATCTTTCTTAAAAGAAAAAAAATCTGGCTCATTTCAAATACAACTAAATTCAGTAGCTTCACTAAAGTTCATAATTTATGAAAAACATATCGTTAATTGCTTGTGGATTTGCATTTCAATTAGTTTTCCTTTTAGTTTCTCATAATCTTCAATCAATTCCGCCCATTAGTTAACACTCACGCGGTGTATTATAGTTCTTTTGGTACAATTGTTTTCTCGTACAAATTGGTTTAGTGACCTTTATTCCAATAATGGAGAAGGTACATACATATCTCTTAATTTATTTCAATAAAGGAAAAAATTAGTGACAAGAAAATTGCTAATGCGAAATTACATGTTCTTTAACATTATTATTTATAGAATTGAGAAAACGCGAAACCACTAACGTTATATGCAATACGAAGATGCGCACTTTCAATAGTTCTTTTACTTTTACTAGCATCCTTTTATTACGTGTTTTTATGTAAACTTCGTAATATACCTACATCATTATTTATATAATACGTACTCTCGAACAGATGCTAATTAGGTTCAGGCAACTTTTTTTAGTCCGAAACCTTGTTATTATTATATGTATTATATTATTACCACACTTGTCCTCGCCATGTTAAGTGATTTCGATCAAACTTTGCTTGTGTATTTATTGAGAAATATGATTCATATTTAAAATTGGGTGGTTTGTGAGAGTAGGAGAGGTCGTTGTTATATAATTATATTATAATGTTTGTTGATACGCATTTATATTAACAACATTTAAATTAGTGCAGTGGAAACATTTTGAACGCAATTTTGTGATTGTCGTGGAACTGAGGCGAATCTAACATTCACGACAGTAGCCTGAAGAAATATGTACATATGTTATAAGTTCTTACGGGCTCAAATTTGATTGAAAGCGATAAAAACTTTATCAACCTACACAAGGAAGAACAATCCCCACTCGCTTTACTAATGCTCAACTTTCAAATATTATGTATGTACGAACATTTTGATCCAATGAACGTGTACACAAAATTTAATCGAAATGTTATATTAAGAAATAATATGGGAGTTGCCACGCCAAAAGAACGGAAGAACAGTAAGTACAGACCCTCATACCTTTGACTGACTTTATCAATTAAAATGCATATATTAAGTTTGATAATATTCCCCTCCCCTTCTTCAGTCAGTTCCTTTTAACGACCACATAAATCTACCTTTACTTTCTAGTTGCAACCGACGGGCCTTTTTACGGTTAAATTCAATTAAAAGTTAAAAATTAATGATTAGGCCTTAAAGTTAAAAAAGATTACACAATATGTCTCCATAATTTCTCGATAAAATAATTAATTAAACAATTGCAGTGAGTTAAATCGTTAAGGTGATCTGCGAGCCAAAGGTATGCACCGCGAGAAATAAGTTTCGAATGGTATCACCGCAACAATGCTTTGGATTAAAAAGGTTTATTGATATTGTATAAAGAATATAATGGGACAGGTCATTACCTCGAGTGAGCCCTCCAATCTTTAAACAAAATGAAGGGAAGAAAGTTATAATGCATGACCTAAAAACTTGATCTGTCGCCAGCCTTTAAGATGGAACGATTTGTCATTCGAGGACAAAGTAGCAATTTTCTGCGGAAGCGGCACTGGCCCCAGCATAATGCCCCAAAAAAGTTTTTGTTGTCTGGCAACCATGAGCACCATGCTCATCATGAAATTAGAGAACATTTTTGACGAGGCGAAACTGATGATTTCAGGTTCGACCGAAGTGCCGTCGGCTATTAGGCCGCCTGGTGGAGTTCCCATTTTGAGCGTTCCGAATTTGAATACAAAGGCCCACTAATCCGCGAAGGTATTTAACGGTTCGCAAAATGTGTCATAAAGGACAACCTTAACTCTTATTTGAGCGGCAGCTGAACAGAGCATCATGCGGGGGCGGGGGCGTTAATGGATTCCAAAAGTGCTGTTCGGCCTGTTCTGCTTCAGCTTCCTCGAGCGTCAAATGGTTAAGAGAAGTTCCACTTTCCTGTAAGTGGTGGGACGGAGAAAGTTTAATGAAAAGTAGAAAATCTCAACTCAATCAGTCCCGGCAGAGCAGCCAGTTCACGTACCAAATTGATGCCAATCTAAAGAGGTTTGTGTATCATGGCTACGTCCTTAATTTCTTGTCTAACTTTTGCGACGTATATTTTCTATAATTTTATATTCCGCAAAGTTTGCGAAAAATAAATTATTATACGTTTCAAGAAAGCTTGTTAAGTATTACTTAAAAAAAAACTTCAATAAACCCGATAAACTTAAACTCGAAAAATTGTAAGCATTTGATAAAACCTGGAACTATATGAATGTATATGTGTTTGATATACGTAAAAGTTTAATTTTTTAAATTTATTATTTTAAAGCTAAGATCTAGTGACAAAAATTAAAGTTTACGGTGAGTTCTAACTATGTCGCCATGGAAAAAAAAAAGTTTATGGGCCAATTTAACCCTTTCTGCGCTACTAAATTTTAAGGTGTGCGCACGATCAGTGGAAAAATACACAGTTTGCAAATATCTAATTATTATTAGTTTTATTATACTTTGGTTGAATTATAGCCTAATCAATGGGTTGAACAAGGTAGTCCTTTATGCGATTGCGTTTTTTGGCAACTGGTAGCGATACGATTTTTCAACATCAAATTTTCTAAAAAATACTTTTGTATGTATATATATCGTTTCTATCACTACATTTAAATTTCTGCAATTAAAGAGCCTAACGCACGCCCTTCAACATCCCATCAACTGGGTAAACAATAAACTTGTCTAGGTTTGATTAAAAAATGTATGGACTATGGATTTCTCAAAAGTATAATTCAACTGAAAGTACCATAAGTACATATTTTTCGGTCCTAAGAACAGTGCGGAGTTTCCAGTTCACGCAATAATCTTGTAATTTGTCGCTACACTGAAGCGAAGCCGCGTTTCTTTTGGAATTGAAAATTTATTAGATCGAAGAAATTTGCTAGCACCCGTTCTGTAGGCCGCCAGCCGATTTGTGGAGGGAAAATACCACGTGTGGCGCGTGTATTTTCCACCTCATTACCATCGGTCCAAATTACTCCCACCACGCGATTAGAGCGCGTGTGATGAGTCAGCAAATGCCGCTTTGGGGTGGGCTAAGTATGGTAAATGGCTGAAAATCTCACCTCGACTGAAGAGATGTGTGTTGTAGAACATGTCGCGAAAATGCGACGGCGGTGGCTGCTGAATTCCGAAAGATTGCGCCAAGTTGGCTGCCATTGTGCTGCCACCCCCTTGGGCCAGGGCGGCCGGGGAGGGTGGGGGTGGTATCGTGGGCGACGGGGCTGGCAGTGACGAGGACGAGGACGCCGTGTCGCACGTACTGCCGCTGCTGCCAACGCTCGAGCTCCGAATTGGCGCTGCCGTGTGGCCGCAGAAGCTCAGCAAGCGGCTAGGGGGACCATTTTTCGCGAGCACCTTCTGCTGGTGCTCGTACAGCTCACAGAGTCTGCAGCCCTTCATCTTGGCTCTGCTCGTCCTGATCTCCTTCTAGCATCCGTGCACGCGTTAATTTTTTATCACAGATTCTCCGTTTTGATTTTCTCGGAATATTTTAGAGAAACACTTGGAATTGAACTTTATGTTAATTTCATGTACATTTCATAAGTCCTTCATCGTTATCACAGCACAAAATGTTTCGCCACTGAACGAAAAAAATCGCTTAAAACTTTGGCAATAACTTTGTAGGGTAAGAAAGCTGAACAAATATTGACTTTTTTTCTGAAGAGCCCACACATTTTGGCCCTTTTGAACAAAAATACTTCAATTTTCAAACATTTTCATTCGACCTTCCATAACATTTTAATTTAAATAAATTTAAAGTTGTGATACTTCATTTAAGCAGGTTAATGAATGATAGTAGAATTGTAGACAGAATTACATATTAGCTTATATCTGTTAGAAAAAAATTTCTTAATTTTACTTTGACGAATTTAGGGGCCCCTACACGTAAAAAATTTCTGGCAATTAGTCCTGTATTTTCTGCTGGATTTTAGGATAGTGCATTATTTTGGTAATATTTCCTGTAGTTTTTAAGGAGATCTGCTGCTTTTTCAAGATATGTATGTTGTGGATTTTATGGCAAAATTTGTTGGAACTGTTTTACTATCCCAATTTTTTTCCCGTGTAGATTAACAAAGTTAAACAATTATAATAAAACTATGCATGAAGGGCAGAGCTGTCTTAAGATATGTAGGGATCCTTTAGGGCTATAGGCAGGGGTCCCTTTCTGAAAGCCGTACATTTTTACCTTTGAATCACAAGGGAATTTGTAAATTACTTTTTTAAGTAAGGTTTGATTTATTTTTGGTTTCAGTAATAATAACTTTCACGAATTATACTGTGCTTTTTTTAACTATACCGACATAAAACAGGGTGTTTTAAATTTTACGCCTTTGTCTTTTGGTCAGTCTGTCTATCTTTTTGTCGGTCTGTAGCATTGTAGCTCCAGAATGGGTTAATCTACACGATTTATTGACTTCCACTCTCCTTTTTTTACGAATTAGAAATGCGCAACATTTTTAAAAGTTGATATACTTTTAAAAATGTTGCGTATAGGTATTTCTAATCAAAAATGTTTGGCCCAGATTAAGTTAACAAATTGCAAACAAAGTGAACGAAAATTTGTTTAGTTCAGCCTACAGAACACAATTCTTACAGACTATATGTATAACAAAAACTAAATACATAAACTACACCAAATAATGGTCTAGCTAGAGAAATATTTTTATGCTAATTGATTTATTTCGATTAAAAATGTAATTGTTTAAACAATAAGAAATAAAGTAGTTGAAATATTAAACTGTTACGTAACGAAAACGATAATAGGTATACAGCAAATTCTGAATTTGAAAACAGAATGTGCGAGTTACCTTTACCTTTTATAATTTAGGAGTAACAAGTCATTTTCTCGCTCTAATAGGAATTTTAACTAAAATAATTTTTCTTTTCTGGTTTTTCAAAGTAAACAAATTTGCGAAATAGAATTGAAACATTATAAGTCAAGGTAACTATGTACTATATAATTTGTAAACTGCACTTAAAAATTATAAATAATTGTGTTAACAATAAGAAAGTCTACCAAAAGTTATAGCAATGACTACTATATTTATGTAACTAAAGTGAATTAATTGAACTGACTCTTGAATAATAGTGCTTGACCGAAATAAGTTTGTTAAATTTTTATTCAATATAATAAAAGAATGTTAAGTGGCAAACAATAAAATGTACCTAGTTTGTAAACAAATTCTTAAGTCTGAACGCAAGCGGGATTGATAAAAGGAGAAAGGGCAACGGGAAAGCAGAAAAGGGGATTGACTAAAGGGGAATTATGGAAGGTCTTGAGTTAATTTTAGTTGTCACAACTATAAAATGTTTTTTTTTTTGTACTTACTATTTAACGATAATTAAAAAAATATACGGTACGATATTTCCCCAAAAAATTATTAATGACCACAACTAAATACCTATTTGTTGTTTTTCAATTTTAAACTAAATTTTATACGTAATAAAATAATTTGCCCAAGTCCATTGAGTACATATGTAAGTAAAATAGTAATTAAACTTTGTATTGAAGGCCACTTGGAAGACAATTAATATTAATAGATAAATTAATTGATCTCCTATTTTTGGTTTTACAGGTATGAAAAAGAGCTAGGAAATTAGGAATTTTAATTATACGTGTCATACTATCCGTTTGCACCAAGTGACTATTTTACCTCTTCTTTCTTTCAAAGTTATATCAAAATATTACCAAGCCTCTATGACAAATTCTGGATTTGAAAAGTTCTCAACTTCACAAGTAAATTTATTTATTAAAACATAATCAGCCCGTCATTCGCCCACATTTAAAATCTCAATAAATAGCGCAATTGCATTAACGTGATTAATCCCCTTTCATCCGCGTAAAGTTCAAAAATTCCTCGCAAATCCACTTTTCGTCGCGCCTCTCGGCAGCACTATAGCGACGGCTGGCCGACGGAGCGCGGCGGTACAGTTGACTAGCTCCGTTCGAAAAGCGACAGATCGGCGATGGTTTACGACCCAGCCACGGAAAACTTTGCATTCGACACGATTTGATTTGAATAAGCAAATTAACCTCGAATTGAAAATATTTCCTTATTAATCACGCGGACTAATTCGCCGGCATTCGGGCGGCCGCTCCATTCACATAACGGTTTCGACGCACTCGATTTGCATATTGGCAATGGTTTCTCGGTGAAACCCCGCCGTAAGGTGGCTCGGGGCAGTCGAAGGGTGAAGTGGCCTTAAAGAGGCTCGTTTCCGCCCCCGCACTGATTATCCTGAAAGCACAACTCTCCCCTGGTCCAAGCCGCTCGTCGCATCAGCCGCCGGGCCGCCCCCGGGTTCCCCAAGCTCTTCCGCTTCGATCAAAGAATTTAGCTTTGACCGATTGCATGTCGTTTGCATTTATTAGCGTCGCCGCGGTGCCGACCAGGGGACTCCGCATTCGCGGGGACGCCACCATGACGCGAGACAAGACGCTGGGCCGCGTTCGAAGCCCACACCTTGGCATGTTTACTCTTGCGGGAAGTCGTAAATTAGTTCCATTTTTACGTTCGACAGGCCTCCGTAGCTGGGACCGATTTCGGAAAGACATCTTCTGGCGACATAACCATTTGGGGGACTATTTGCTTCTAATGGCGGCGAGTCTGAACACTTGAGGCGTTCCATAAATCGCTGATTTTTGTAGGCATAATGAGTAAACAATGTCGCGACAGCATTCAAATTTCACTGTCCCTACTAGGAGGCATACTCAAGGCAAAACATGAGGTTTCTGGGTACTTACATACATTACAACGATATCATTCACTTTGTTATCGAGCAAAGAAGAATTTACGCATAAATAATAATATTTGCAAGTTGAATTTATGTATAGTGCAAAAATTCGGACAAATCCAATTTTTGACAGTTTGCTATTGAAGCGACTCATAATAACTATTTCACTCAAATTCGTAAATAGCAAAAAAAAAAAAAATTAATAAATAAATAAAATGTAGTTAATTAATTTGAGTATTAAAGTTTTGCCAGGGTATGTCAGATTTGACAACAGGGACAAGCTTAACGAAATTAACCCAAAAATTGAAGTTTTAAACAACGACTTCTCAAGACTGAACAAAAACTTAAGCCAAAGCCATGAGCACCAATCTGGGATTATCTGGCTTTTCCCGAAAACTTGAATCAATGACCGTAATCCGAAACTTCAATTAAAGATTAAATACCCCATATATAAGCTTAAACCAATAAATTAAAGTAAAAGTTATTGCGATTCCTTCTGTATTCAGCCTACTTACATATAGACTGCATTTTTCTTACAAAGTAAAGTTTTCAGAAGCTATTTATGTTAAATAAAAGAGAAAAATGTAAGAAAAATGTACCTGTTTTAGTTTACCATGTAGGACAAGTGCTTTTACGACTCCCACAGGAGAATTCTAATAATTGCTTCTAAAACTCCTTAATCCCCATTTCCAATCTAGAGCAGTCCCACAAAAACCTGAATTGATTCCAAGAACACGTGGCAATGGAAAGAAGCCGATGAGCAAGTATCTAAAAAGAGTTAGTGGCATTTATATGGCCACCAAACTATGCATCTTCGGCTTTCGAGTGCCGGATTTGTCCCCAGTCCCACTGATCCAATTGATTTTAAAGCTCCCAAGGAAAAAAACCCAACCCTAAATGGAAACTTTTCCTACTTGTGGAAAAGGACAGCATAAAGTCAAAATAACTTTTCTTGGCGAAGTTCAAAAGTGCGCAAAATGTTTCAGGACATGCATGCAAGAATGCAAAGGTGGCGTGGCTCCAAAATATTTTTAAAAGATGTCGAGTCCTTCTTATTTTTCCAGGCAAGCGAATAGGTAACAGGCATTGCTGGAGCTTTTCCGTTTATTAGGAAAATGCAAATGTTTCCCGGGTTTTCGCCTAAAAAACTCAAGTCCTCGCTTTATATAATATTTATGATCTTGAAAATGGAATATTTTAGCGAGATTTGTTTGACTTTAAATAAATCTCCTTACAAATGGACACCGTCGGTGGACGCGATGAGAAAGGAGCCTACCGTGCTACAGGCGAAGCTCCCAGTCGGTTCCCAATTATTTATCGTATTCTTATCTTAAAATCAAAATGAAATTTCCGCGCGTTATTGCCCAGAGAGTGGGCTCTGCATACAAACGATCTGTCGAAACCTTATACACGATTCGACCAGTAGCTCCGGGGACACGTTTAATTTTGTATTCTTGTCGGTGAAGAGGTGCAGATCATCGGTAGGGCTCCTGGAAAGAAAAAAGGCTCCTACGGCGGAATTGGAACACTTCGAGGATAAGTGCAGACGAGACGAAGCAACAGAAAAACAGCTTTCAGTCTTGTCATCAATTAGACGAGGTGGGGTGCTTCGTGGAGGAGCCGTGTGGTCTTAAAGCCTTCTTTTTCGTATTCCGGCAACGACTCATAGTACAAATGCATTCGAAAGCAGACCGAGGGCAGCAGCGCCAAACAACCCCATTCTCTTTAACTAACAATTTACGTCTAACGAATTCCAGTTATGTCCTTTTGCTGTCATTGCTCATCGCCATTCCCAGCCTTATTATAATCCTCATTATCAGTTCGCTTCTTTTCTTCACCATGTCCCCAACCATCCGGGGCTGGTTCTGTACATCGAAACACGTGATCCGCGGCCATATCCTCGGTTTCGAGAGCTTCGCCTACCAGTAGCAGCCTGCGAACTTCCAACTTTGATAGCCGCTTTACGTGATCAGTCACTTCCATAAATTTATGATAAAATTATGTTAAACCCATCGAAATTAGCATTTTTCGTTTTTCTCGACGGGAGGCGCAAATTTTCTGCTTCCCGAGCAATACACGGCTGCCGGTGATGTAGTCAATTGCTGGTCGCGGGTACGTTGGCAGATGAAGGTCATGAGCTTTACCTCTCGCGGGTATCCCGCTGCTCGGAGGACTCGTTTCTTCGGCAAAAACCACGTCCTACTTACGCCGCTAAGCCAACGTAGCACCTTGCACGAACTATGCCAGATATTTAGCGACCAAGTTGCGTCTTAAGTATATCTGATATCTGACCGGTGCCAATCAACAATTAACGACTTTTAATTCAATCTCAAGTTGCGCTATTAAATATGCAAATGAAGGTGTTGCTATCCAATTAAAATTCAGAATAATATTTTTAGATGTCTCCTGGTGCACTCATTTCATATATGTGTATTTCTAATAATCTACGGATATTTTTGTACATAATAACTATAATAACCTAATAATTCCCTTATAAATAATGGTCATGATTGTAACAGCTGTTCTCTATAAAAGTCCTAAATCCGCTGAAATTGTCGTTATTTTCATGTCTGGGAGCTTTTTGTATAATGTCCTACAGCGGCGCAAATATGCGAATTTAATATTTTCTAAAGAGCTTTGCATGAACAGTGACAATAAATAAGAGCAACCTGTTGAGATTTGTGCTTTCATATTTCACAGGCTTTTCATCTAATCCATGGAAACAGAGTTTATTAAATAGAATGGCACGGCGCTCGGCTTTTCTTCCGCTGCATTCAATAACGCGTCGCCGACTATCACAGCGATACATCTGACCAAATAGATTAGATAAAAAAGTTTTAAGAAATCGAGATTACGAGAGCCACTCCTCACTACGATAGATCGATCGAATCGTTCGCGGCAGGGGACAAAGGAGGAGGGTGAACCACCGGGAAGTTGGGACTCGAGAAGTTACGTGATTGAGCTGCTCGGTGCGCACAAAGACGATCGTCTGCAGTTAAGAAGAAAGCGGCAAACTTTTATCGCATGATTATGCAATCACCCCGACTCGAATTCATTGCGTAGATTCTTTTCTCAACAAATTCAATTGTTATAAACAATTAACTTAGCTAACCATGCATTGTCACCAAACTAAACGTGTATGCAAAATTTAAACTTAATCGGAAACCGGGAAGTAGGTCAAATTTAACTTCCACGATTTTTTACATACATAGTTAGTTAGTCACAGATGAAGCTAATAAAAGCATGTTAAAATGTTGAAAGAGCAACTAAACCAAAGACAACTACGTGAAATATGGACATTTAATAACTCAAAATACAGGAAAGGCTTTAGAATAGTTTTAGTTAATGTATCTTATCTACATATACTTCTGTATTGAGACAGTTGCCAAAAATTAATATGTGTATACATCTTAGAAACAATGGCCTTATACTAATAAAAGATAAAATACCCTTGGACTGGTTTTGCCATAGTCCAGACCTCAATATTATTCTGTAAAATTCTGTGGAAAATACCATAGAACTGCAAAAAGAAGACTATAGGCATTAAAAATGTTTTATTATTCCAAGCATTAAAAGATATTTTATTGCCGAATGGAGACTCGAATGGACTTTAGGAGGAAGCGAATGGAAACTTTATGGTGAAAGATGACCTACGTTATAAGGGTCAAAGGGTTGCATATCAAAAAATGAGAGAACTGCTTCTATAATTTCCATCCAAATTGGTTTAATGTTCCGACTACATTGTATTTTGGAAATAACTATATAAAGTGCAAAATCAATTTATTTTTGAGTTATTGCACCATTATGAATTCACATTTTTCCCTAACTGATTAAGGAACAACTCTCAGATTTAACAGAAAAGAAAACCGAATATCAGTTATATTATAAGTGTTAAAATGCTGCTTAGTTAACAATATGTCAAAATACGTTATTATTTTAGGTTTTTACTATTGGCAAAAGATCCGAGAGATAGATTGAAATGTAGAGGAGAGGAAGGTGTGTGAAAGTTCTTATCGTGCATGTTTGTTGATTGGAATAGTTATTTTCATCTGCACTGGTTTTTATGACAAATTACAGTTTCGAAAGTCTTCCGAGGAACATATATTTTTCATAAAATCAATTCGGCGGAACTGCAAATTATTGCAAGATAATAATAATATGAAAGTAAAAACTATGCGACGGACTACACGATCTTATAAGAGTTCCTTGTCTAACTATATAAAACTGGTCAAACAGTAACAGTTTAATTGCCCAATTCATTTTGTTACATAACAGCCAGGTTGTTCGAGGTCTAGAAGTCTGCACCTTCGCCAGAAGACCTCTTTTAAAGTGATACAATTACACAAACTTTTTTGAGTGCCAACGGTGAAATTACAGCAAAAGGCAAGAAAACTTCCGTTCAAGTTTAATAAAAAATTCATTGACACTGAAGGCCTCCTCTCCACAGGAACTAAAAATTACAAATTACGGTGGCGGGATTATCCGCAGCCCATCTTTAACCCAGTTATAATTTCAAGAGTTAAAGGATTTCAACTTTCAATTAACTGAGCTTTTTCACTTAATATCGCCGCGCCCGGTCGCCGCCGGCATAAAGAATTCATTCAGTTCAGCATTTATTCTGGGCGCTTCATTCACTAAAAGTTGAAATGAACTTTTCGTATCCACCCGCCGCGTAAACTCTGGCTGCGCTGGCTCCTTTCAGAAGATTAATGGACCAACTTTTGCGAATTCATAAAAAATGCGCGGTAGAAAAACATTCGTGCGGGCATGCAAAATGCCACCTCGACGCCGCGTCGGGGGGACCGGGCGCCGTCGGTGAAACTGCTGCACCAACAGCACCATAAACGCGGCGGCACAAGCCTCTCCCGGCCCCACCGACGGAAGGTGTGCAGAATGTAGGTGAGCTGAGTCAAGACAGCCGGGCGGCGATGTAACGCGAAGTGCTTCGCTGAGGTGGACACCTCTGATCTCGAGCGAAAGGAGAAAGTTTCCGAAGAAATTTCTTTCTGCCTTTGTCTCGCTCGAGATTTCAAAGTGATAAATGGGTCTTTTATATCGGTTATATGCTCGCTCCGGATGTGTTTGGGATGCAATTTAGTAGCAAAGTATACGGACGTTAAACATCAAACCATCTAGAGACCGATTTAAAAGGTAAGCTACTACATAGACAAACTAGATACATAGATGTACAGTCCCAAATATGTAAAATTTTGCGCCGAAGTAAGGCCCGCGCCCATAGAGTCCGGAATTCGTCCGACTGCGGAAAACGTAAGTTGAACTACATGCTTTCTTATGGGGGTGCACCCATAGAAACGCGCTGCCGCAGTCGCGGCCGGATTGAAAAGTTGAACATTTCTTAACTTTTGATCCGTACTACATGCGGCAAGGAAAGCTTCCAGCGAAAACTTTGAACTTTGAAAACATTTTGAAATATTAAACACTGGACTGCTGGTCCCGAGATATAACAGAAATCGGTTCGTGGCAATTTAATTATTTGTTATTTAGTTGTGTTTAAACATAATTGTGCGGGTTTTTGAGCATTTTAATTTGCGTGGTTTGCTTAAAAGGTTTGGGCCTTCGCTAGCAGTCCTGTCAGTGACCTGATAAAATGGGTCGCACCTAAAAGCGGCGCCTTCCCTGCAATAAAATCAAACATCCATCGTTTTCTTTTCAATAAAATTTGCTTCTTGATTGTTTTTTTTAATCTTAATTTGCCTTTGGGAGATAAAGCTTGCCGCAGAAATTCCGGATTCTATGGGCGATACCTCTGTTTTCCGGACGTCAATAGCTTTAAGCTTACCGGAGTCGAGCAAATTCCGCACAAATTCCGGACTCTATGGGCGCGGGCCTTAAAGCTCTACACGGCCGAAGGAAAGCTCTTTTGCGAGCGACGCGAGTTTGCGCTCCTCTCTGTTGGTTTATGCCACTCACGCAGGCTCACGCAGACAGGGAAATTATACGAGATGACTAATGTGGTGTGTGACTTGGAAAGGGGTGTTTGGCATTTTTGAATAAAAAAAAGAGCGCAAACTCGCCTCGCTCGCAAAAGAGCTTTATTACTTCGGCCGTGTAGAGCTTTACTTCAGACGTGTGATTTTGATTTTCTGTGGCGCAAAATTTTGCATGCGACTGGACATCTATGTATCTAGTTTGTCTATGCTACTACTAACCAAAATCCTACTGAAACGTGAAGAACCGATCCTGGGAGGAAACCATGTAGAATCGATTGACATATAGCCGTTTATAGGGTTTAGTGCAACAATCTGTATGGCCCCATAAATTAATAAGAATTTTATTTAATCATAATGCCTCAATATTACTTTTCCTTCCTTGCTGCACTTTCGAATTAAACTTACTTACTTACTTTGCCTCAGAAATGAATTCAGCGACTCCTGCTGGATACTAAATGTTCATTTAGCAATTAGCGGGCGTGCCAAAAGAACATTTGAAACCGCATAACTCATAACACAAAGTAATTGTGGCGATGTCGCCAAGAACATTCTAAAATTACATTAAACATAAAACGAGCTGGTCCTCTTGGTTGACCAGAGCTAGAGTGCATCAAGACCCACTACAAAAGTATCTAATAGTTAGTGACTTGACAAATGCACCGCTTGTACAGAGGGCACAGTTTCTGTATTTTCGGTTCACCTAAATATTTGTGTCGCGAATACCCCCGCAACTGGGACGGCAATTTATTTGCTTATTAAAGCCGCGTCTCTGTGCCACGTCGCATTGAAAGCGTGATGGACACGCGGGACGCGAATCATTTGCCTCTGCCGTGTCCCAGTTCAACTCGAGCTGCATTCGGAAAAGTGACGAAGCCGCACAAAACCATCGCGCTGCTCAAAGAAGTTCCCTGTCTGCGGCACAAAAGATGCGCGAGTCTAGACCTCGTGAGGCAGGACGATAGCCCTCAGCCCTTACACGGGTGACGTCTATTAATAAAGCGGGCGGAGCCCATTGTGCCCGTCGTCCTTGTTGGCGAGGCTTGCATCCGAACATGCGTCCGAGGGCATTCATTATTTCACGGGGCGGGCACGCAGAGGCGCAGCAGTCGCTGCATGATAGGAGCCCCCTGCCTCCCGTGCCACATTCCCAACTGCGGCTTCAATGCTGAGGCTCACATCGGGCCACTGACACAGTTTGCCGGTTAAATTAATTAAAGACGACCGAGGGTGACAGGGTAGTCGGCAGAAATTTATTAATATCATCGATCAATGGGACACGCTTCTGCCGGGACGCTGGGCGCGGAAAAGTGTCGGGGACATCTCCGCGGACAGCGTAATTTATGCTGCCGGGTCGGGTGGTATGACACTGGTTGACAGATACTCCGCGCTGATCGCTGTCCACTTGTGAAGCGCCGAAATCCCGTTTGCATTTATTAATACCCCACCTCTTTGTGCGGCTAATTCGCGCAAAAGCGACATGGTGAAAACTCGACAGGTACAAAGTGAGCGCTGCTTCCCAATGCATCGTAGCGGGTTTTAATGCGATTCTAGCTACTAAATTGCCACACCGCTGCAGGAACCAAAGAGCAACACTCGTTTACGCAGCGAAATTATGCCGTTTGGTACGCGGAACAAAATAGCCGACAACATTCGTCGGGTTGGTTATCGAAAGCATCTGGCAGAACAGATGCATCTATTATGCAAAATGATATTTTTCTTTCTAATGCGATTTTTAGGAAAGAAAGTGCTCTTCAGCTTATGATCCAAATTATTATTTTGTTGTATTACCAAACCTTCAAGAGGTAATCAGCAATTTTGCAAAAACCGGTTTTTGTTTTTCGGCTTTTTTATATAAATGCTCTCGGTGACTTTTTATATCTAATTTCCCGATACAGTTCCAAGATTTTTTTTATATGATTTTCTTCGGAGTCATCTATGAATATTAAATTCAGATTAATATTTTAAATAATTACATGCTTATGAAAGATTTTATACAGGGTGTTGTGTTAAGGTCTACTCTACATGCCCCAGTGGGAAAATCGGAGGCATCTTCCAGAGGAAGCAGCATGGTAGTGCTTCCACACTGCATCCTTTGCATGTTATGAGAAAAAAGATTTACACGTTGTTCGATTCGCTTTTCATATAAACTTTTCATATTAAAAACAATATCGTATTATCGGAATTGGGGTAGCTCGTGGGTAGAGCAGCCATAAGCCGCCAATCCGGAGGTCCCAAGTCTCAGGAACATGTCCATGTTAGAAAGATATGGGATGAGATACGGAAAGGAAGCAATTCTAAGCTTCCAAAGAATGTTTCCGCACACTGAGAAAACAGTTTAGTTATAATAACTAAGCGCATTTAACGTAATGGCACCGAATGCCGGCCGGCTACCTAAATCCGGCCACTTGGTTTTTTAATAAGTATATCTATGCGAAAACTAAATATAAATTCATTTTTAATAGTAAAATATATAAATTAATTACTATACTTGTAATTAATTAAAAAAAAAAGTAAAATTATTTATTGTTGATCAGACAAAAATTATTAATGTAGTCGAAAGTGAGATTTTGCATAGATCGATGAAATCCTAAAAATCGATACTTTAAAAATGAGAGATTTTCTGTATAATCTCAATAATTAATTATGATTTTGTTAATTATTTTAGACTTATATATTCTTTAGTAATATTATAATCTCAAAGATTATTGCAATTATCACTTTTTGGGTCAGAAAAATTGAAAAATATTGTGGCCGGAATTAGGAGCAGTAAAATTTACAATGGGTCCTAATATTGGCTGCCGGTCGGTATTGGGATATGCGGACCAGAGAATATGCTCCTAATTCCGGCCAGACAGACGGATGACTATAAACTTAGTCTGAGACGTAACATAGATTTGTTTTATTACTCACTTATTGGTACGCATATGGAAATTTACAGAAACCGAAATGCATCCACCAGAAATTCTTTATTATGTTTGGT
The DNA here is from genome assembly GCA_951509405.1 of Machimus rusticus. Taxonomy (NCBI): domain Eukaryota; kingdom Metazoa; phylum Arthropoda; class Insecta; order Diptera; family Asilidae; genus Machimus; species Machimus rusticus. The sequence continues at coordinate 48,703,301 of OX608051.1, read as the reverse complement.
AATACCTTCTAAGTAGAGCAATATTTTTCCCATTGCTTTAATTATTTTCTGCAGACAAACCAAGGAATTTCCTTGGTGCGTTCATTTTTCCTGTGCAATATATGGTTAATAATTTTTCTATGTGCATTTCTAATATTTATATCCCTACTTTTTCAAAGTAAAACTAAAAATTATTTTCTTGGTACCCAAGCAAAAAAGTGATCACTTTGATTGTCCCAATCCTTAGAGTGATTTCGAGGAATTTTATGGATTATTAGAAGTGAGAATGCCTGTTACTTTGGAGCAGTTTGTGATTTGATTTTAAGGTACATATTTGCTAATAATTGTGGATTTAATTAATATATTGTGGAAACTACTGAACTGTTAAATAGCGTTAATAATTGGAGGTGGCCCGAAAAAGAAGATGTGTGTGATTATATAATAGACAATGTTATATGTAAAATACCTGTTGCAGACTTACTAAATAGTAGGGGCATTTACATATATTCCTACAATTAATGATTTAAGAAATAAGAAAAAATTACTAAATAGTAGGGGCATTTACAATATTCCTACAATTAATGATTTAAGAAATAAGAAAAAACTTATTGACAATTGACATAAATCAATTTTATAAAAAAGAATGACATATATCTGTTAGTTTTTTATGTTTTTTTTTCTTAATATTAGCTGTGTTTTTTTGATGATCTGATCTGAATCTCAAATTTCGCATTGAATTGAATTGTTTAAGCTGTAAACTATAGCAAAGTTTTTCAAATTTGCAAAAACTCCATCAAATTGCAATGATTTTTGCCCATTCAAACTTCAAGCTTTGAATTGAAAAATTTATTTGATCTATTTTAACAAGGAGATGGCACGACCGTGAGGTCGGGGATTTGCCCGAATTTTGTTCTGGTGAAAAAGGACCCCTAGCACCTCGCGTGGTTAAAGCAGTAGAACGCACTACTTGGAAAATTCCGAGCAAAATCGATTCAAAGTTTTCTAGGCGCCTTATCAGTTAAGAATTTTAATCGTTTGTTGAGCCTGTCTAGTCTAGACGGTTAAGGGTCGGTCTTTCGCGCCAGAGGTCTCGGGTTCGATTCCCTCCTCCGAATCCTATTTTTATTTCTTTTTTTTCGTTATCCTAACAATTATTAAAAGCGTTTCTCATCCCTACATTATTTTTTAAAGTTTATTTACAAACAAAGCAATAATTTTTGCAAAATTTTGCGCAACATATAAAAGGGGATTTTTTACAATCGCAGGGAGTTTGCAATACATCCGTACAAAAACATGTCTCATTAAAATTCATGAAAATGTTTCTAGTAACTGATATTAGGCAAGAGATCAAAATATTCTGTTGAAAAAAGTAAAGTTTCTATGTATTTATATAAAAGAATAATAAACGAAATCTTAAATTTTTCTAAATTCTAGTTTGTATACTACTTATGTATTGTCGGATATACTGAATTTAGTTAATGAATTCTAGAATTGTAAATGTTTATACACAAACAAATATATAAGTTAATAAAAAATAAAAACAACTATTTTTTTTAAATTAATTTGCTTAATGCTAATGCATTGGAATAATAGTACCTAAATGCCACTCCATATTTTAAAATCCATTCATCATTTGTTATTATTATATTTCTTTTCAAATCAAACAACTTCTCGTAAAGATACCCTTTATGAGTTTTCCTAAGTAAATATAAAGGAAATAAAAAAATTCCATTTAATCTTATAATTGTAATTGAGGAGACTTTAGACTTTAGAGTGCAAAACAATGTCTAAAAAGGTGCTTTATCTAAAAAGATTTAGTTCCCCCACACCTATGGGGAACAGTGACGACTGCATCTGAGGCGATATTTTGACATTTAGGTACCACTTACATGAATGAAAGGGCTTTAGGAAAACAAGTCTGTATAGTTAAAAGCGAAACCGACTGTCGAAGCAATTACAGCTCTAAAGATGAGTGAACACTTAACAGCAGCTCGAAAATGCGTCAAATTTCCAAACCACATATTCATTCGTAACCAAGATTGACGCACGCCATATTCGAAAAATATCAATAGTCGGACGCACGGCTAGAACAGCCGTCCTCGAAATCAGAATTTCAAATTTTCTAATTGATCCGCCGATAGACGCGTAATTATTCCAAATTTCCTCTCCGCAGTCATTCCTAGAAGCTAGCGCGCGGCACCCGTTCATCGACACCTCGGCGAATAGAGCGGCGAAAAACGATCACTATTCAGGTCTTGTGCTCTGCGAATATCGCGCGGGGCTGGTCGGCGCGGGCAGCCGTCTACAAAAGATTCTGTTTGCGCTTTTTCGCATCCCAGATAGAGCCGAGTTGGGCTGCACCGCCGCGATCGCGGGACGGGGCCAACCTTGCACTCAATGTGCGACCACCGTAGATGCATAGAGTGACACGTCGCCTTAAATCAACGTGCGATCGCGCTCCGGCCGGTATCGGCCGATTTATCGTGCGTCTTTTACCTCCAATTACAATCGCTCGTGCATACCTCGAAAAACTTGAAAAAGTTGTTCACCTTAGCTGATCGGTATGAAATGGCAACAGGCGCGGCCGGGAGTCAAAAACCTCTTTCAATACTTTTCGCGTCTGCCGTGGACGCTCGTTTTTGCTATTTTCTGGGGTTTCGGAGAGCTTTGGACTGAAACTAGCTGCGCGCACGCAATTTACATAATGACGAGGCGGGAAGATCAGCGCCAGCAACAGGGCCCAAGACGGGATCTTCAGATCCGCGGCATCCATCGAAAGATGATTGTTTATGAGACGCGGACGGGCACTGTGGCCGCTATTGTGTCACTCGCTAATTTTAACGCTTTTTCTCCTATATCGACTGGAAGAAAGAACTCTGACTTCCAAAGCCAAGCGTCTGCCATCGAACATGGCTTCAGCCATTTCCTACCCTCGATGTCGGCATAAATTTCACGCCTTTATAAACATGCCGCGCAAAATTCTATTTTTGTATCGTAAGCAATTATATTTATTAGCGAGACTTCGAAGGGTGGCAGCAACTATTTTCCGGACGTAAAAGTTTGCTTGCAGATCAAGACCGGCCAGAAGGTCGTTCGTTTCGAGCGAGCAACAAGCAAAATAAAGTCGCGGCACGTGGTGCACTGCATATAAATTGCGCCAGCAAACGCCTGTTGCACTTCCACCGCTAGCAATAAGCATCCCATTCGCTCGCCGCGACATTTTTGTCCGATTAGGCGTGAAATGACACCAGCAGCTACCTTTTAAATTTTTAGGAGACGTCGCGGGTTCAGATGTAGCGATTTGGAAATTGTACACTGATCTTTCAAATGTGTTGAGCGAACGTATAATTGAAATTATCATCGTCCATACCGGTTAATGGGATAGAGGGTGGCTCCCTGTTATCATTCAATAAATTTTTAAAAAGACCAATGGAGATAGGAAAACCAAATAGAATACATTTCAACAATTTTTGGTGACCTGATGACCTTAAAAACTTGCAATTTTTACAAAAATATTCTGTATTAGAAGGAGTCGATTTAAGTAACCCACCAAAGAGTTACTAAATAAAACAAATCAATTTTACTTAGATGTTCTTAGATTCTTATTGGAAAAATATCCTAAATCTTTGATAATTAAATTATGTATAATTATGTATATATGTTAAGTGCTTTATTTTAAAAACATAAGGGATATTATCTTTTGGTCGTATATCGCAGCAAATTCGTACTACAATTTTCTTAAGTGTCATTTATATTTTGAACTTTACACCCCTGAGATTTATCATAGAAATTCTACAAGGGTGTATTCATAATTTGCTATATAGGGTGCTCAATCTTCACTTTAAGCAAATATGTACTACAAATTTGCTATTTGAATAAAAGTAACTACACTGAAAAGTGAATACCTTACTTATTACTTATTTGTATAATGTAGGTAATGATAAATCAATATTTTTAATAGAAGTAATAGCAAATATCAAAATTTGTCATGGATCGTTTTAGTTTTATGCAAGTTTTTCCGGACCATGGATTAACATTGTCATAAGAAATTTGCACTCAACTTGTGCTTAGTATTTACATTAACCTCTTAAGACCTGAACCAAATGAGATAATAGTATTCTAAAGGATTTTTTATAGTCATTGGGGTATAAATTACACACAAAATGTTCACCCAGGGAGGTTAAACTATAGGTAAGTGCTACTTTACAAAATGTTCAACACGATTTTTAAAGATTATTATAATAAGTTCTTCTTCTCAATGGTATAATTATATTGATTTCTTTTCCCTGTATACCTTTTTCCAATTTTATTACTACTCGAAATTACTTTGAGCGTTAGATAAAATCATTATTCAAAATACCCTTCTAGGAAGAATGAGAAGCATGCCCAAGTGCACTATTACTTTACTAAAATTCCCAGAATTGTGTCTGTTCTTAAAGGAGCGTATTCCTACAAAGAACGCACTCTTTTGTTGCACCAAACCTGGTAATTGCGCGAAGAGCAAACTGTAATTAACGAAAAGGGGAAAACATTTTATGTTTTTCCGAACTATCAGACCCACTAATCTTGCGTTTTATTTAAGCGTCTAAAAGGATTTTTGTGATCCTTCATTTTCACACACTGCTTAATTAAGGAAGAGCGCGCGTTTTCATCTGCAGGAAATGTATCTGGCCTGCAAAAAGGCGACCTGAAAAACATTCGTCCGGCCCTGTGTGCCACGCTATCAGTTCTCAATCAATCGATAGCACCTGCCGTGTCCGATGCATTCTTCTGCTGCATTCGATCCGTTTTATTACAATATTTTTCAATTTTTTGCACTTCTCTCTTTAAGTTCGCGGGCAGAGGCAGTTTTTGGTCGTCGTCGACGACGACGACGACGCGGCCATGCGTCGATGAAGCTTCGATGAGCCTTTTACTCGCCCTTTACTCGCGATTCAGTAGTCCGTAAACATGTCGGCGGGGCGGGACAAGGCGGCAACAGTTCGTGGTGTCAAATCGCCCTGCAACTTCTTGGAGGTTCTGGCGAAGCGGTGACCAGCTCCGGCCGACTTCTCAGAGAAAACTTCGAACATCTTCTTTTCGTCTTCGTTCTCAATCTGTACGCGAGCCAGGCGGCCGCATTTTTTTGTCGCTAATTTCCGCAAAGGTGAGTTTCCATTGTGGCCAACAATAGCTTCCTCCTGCTCCTCGTTAAGCCACTCGGCCGTCGCTGACCAGGGAGTCAGCTGCCGCTGTAGTTCCTTTCCGCTTCCCCGGTTACCTGGCTGCTTGTTGCACCTTGGCCCCTTCGGTGCTCGGGCTGAGGTCCTTGGGCCGCTTCTACCCGCCGCACAAAGGCACCGGGTTCACCTCTTATTTGCTAGTTAATGACGAACTATCGCGCCGTCGAATCTTGACGGAGCCACCCAAAGGGCCTATGCATCATCATTAATATCTATCAGATAAAAAAGGTGAGGCGAAGGTGTTACGCCTAAGTGAGTTGATAAATCGTCCAAGGTTCATATATTTTTTCGAGCGAACCCAATTAGTGGCGGCTGCTAGTTCTCGTCGCTTCTCGAACAGGTGCTCCTGACTCGGGAGCCCTCCTCATCGTCTTTTGGCGTGATCCAGAATTTCCCAGAATTTAATTAGGTTTTTTACTGGTTGGGTACCTCAGGAGACAGGATGTGAACTTGAATTCCATTTCAGAATTGATAGAAGGGTGCAGTTCCTTCCGAAAATGTGTCAAGGTTTCCCCACAACTTAGGAATGCTTCCCTTTCTAATTTCAATGTCTTAAAGGTTATAGTCGAGTTTTAGGGATTGCGTGGGACTTGCGGAGGCGACGAAAATTTCACGGAAAATTCCAAGTGTGGGAGATAAGGTGATTGGAAGTATTTGTTTTTGTGTAGTAGTAAATAACGAACTATTTTTGGAGTAAATAGAAAATTACGCTCTAGGGCGTCTAAGAAAATTCAAATATAAATTAGATTTTCTTCTCCCTTCATTCCCTTTTACAAATTTTCAATATCTAATTCAGAAAAAACCTGCTGGCTAAATTTACGAACAAACAATATAATACGTCTGTTGAGATGAAGTCAATTTTGATTGAAAGTTAAAGACAAAACCATGGTTTAACAATACAATCCATACTCTACGAAGTAAATATTTAATAGTGTAAACCAAATTTTGATAATTTAGTGTTTCTTTCAAGAAAAATGAAGTAAGCTGCATTGGACATTCCAAACGATGAAGAAATGAATGTGGTATACGTACAGTGATGGCTAAAATAATAGGTAATGGCCAAATAATTCTAATTAAGTATCATTGAATCCGTTGAAAATTGATCGCTTCTGTAATTCCAATATATTTTAAATTCATTCTTAATGGTCACCGAAGTAAAGAATGCTTTTTTTCTTTGCTTTTAAGAAGGTTTTGTCGAAGTTCCCACCAATTAAATTACAAAAAGTAAAGTAAGATCATTACAAGTTTTTGTGTTGATTTTACAGGGATATTAATTCTCTCAGTCTACTATGACTCGATAAGAAAAATTGCTTCCTTCGAATGCAATCGAAGAGAAATTGTCCGCTCCATTTTGCTTCAATAATTTAATGTAAGTTTGTGAAAACTACAAAAAGATAGTTGCGTCATGTGCAGACAACCCCTGACCTTTGGTCGTATGTAGGAATCGTGTGTCCTTGCCTTAGTACTAAAGTGTAGACCACACTATGTGTATTTATAGCGAATTAATTCAGAAAATATTTGGTCGTAGCGAGTTTTTTATTTTGCGTTCTGCTCTATAAATAGGTCGTGGCATTTGTTTTGCATGGGGTGCTTGTGGCGGCACTAAACACACGATCCACGACATTTTCCAAGGTTTATGCAACTTTGGATTAAACAGATTATTTCTTCCACTACAAAACAGGCCTTTTATTTCCTCTGCATCTATGATATTAGGAAAAACACACAGCAAATTGTTCAATGTGCTCCTTGAGAGTATAAACACTTTTTAGAGCAGATCCATGCTTTTTATGTTAATGTTTCATATACTCTTTATTGTTAAAACGATTTTATTGCTTATGTGCTATAAAACGAAATAAGAATGCTAAAAACTAGAAAGAGAGTCATTAGTTATCACATAAGCAATAGATGTTTGCGAGTCAAAATTTTTTGAGAGAATATACAATTTAGCAGTTTTTTTATAAATGTGAATATTTCCGCAATTTTTGGGACTATAATTTTCAGTCCAAATATTTTTCTCCGAAATGCTTCAGCCCACAAACTTCGAAGAATAGGGCGGAGGAGATCACTTAAAATTAGTATATTTTTACACATATACATATGATAAATTCATTTCAAATGTATAGGAGCTACGGGGTTCAAATTTAAAATGTATACAATTATTCTAATGCGACCTTAAATTTGAGTTTTCTAAAATAGTGAGATTTTCCTTTTCTATTTCTTACCAATGTTGCAAAACAGAAAGGGGGCTCCATATTTCAAAGACTTTTCTAGATTTGTTGAAACAATTATTCGTCTATGTATATTTGCACTTTTATACGAAAATTGTATCTCCTTTGAATTACAGATTTAAGAATTATTGAAAAAAAATAAGGCGAACACACACGGCAAAGAACTTGATTGAGTGAATAAACAACCAACTTTAGATTTTATAAGCGAATACATAAGAATATTGTATAAACTCCTTTTAAAGGTTTTCCTGAAAATCGAAAAGTGACATTGGAGGAGGATATTTGATATATTATATGCGCCAAGTAAGATGCTGTGCTAGGATTTTTTTTAGCCATTCATGGTTTCATAACATGTAATCAAAATCTAAGTCTGAACACATATGACACAATCGCGCCTTATGCAGGCTCTTCAGTTGTAGAGATATGAGCAACCACATCACAAAGTCATTGCCAAATGGAATAAATAAAGCATAAAAATAAAAAATATTCTTAAATAAACAATAAATAAATACAAACACTTTAATCGTAGTCCATATATCCGCAAGTAATCCATAGGAGCGATGTTAAAATAATTCGAAGTGATAATTTGAAAGTGACGATAACTTAATGTGATATTTCATAATTCAGCAGCTCACAAAGGTAAGTAACATATCTTGTGGCGTTACTTCACTTTAACCACTGTTACTTTAGGTATAGAACTACACAACATAATTAACTAGTTTGAATTGTAATGATAATCTAACAAAGACGTTAGCGTTAATAAAATATATTCTGTAAACAAAAAGGAAAACTTTAATTCAGGTTTATGGAATCCAAATAGACGCCAGTGAATATTAATTGTAGATCTCAAGTTTTACTGAATAGTGAATATATTGTAATTTAATGCATATGAAATAAATAAATGAAATAAATAAATTTCTGACATCTTTTTGAGAAAATTGAGTTGAGCTGAGTCAATTACGTTGATGATGCGCGTCCGAATACGTTAAGCATTGCACTGCAGCTGTAAAATGTTTTAATGAAGATTATATTGCTAACTTGTTATTTTATGGTTTTTGAGTAACCTTTTATTATTTTTTGTATTTTATTTAGGAAGATTTAAATAACTCGTTTCAATTTATACTTTTGTTTCCCTTCTTCGAAGATCGGGCAGTTTTCTGCCATTTATTTACGTATAACTCCAGCTGTTATTCTGATTTGGTAGATTTCCGATATTTGAAGGGAGGAAATATGTAAGTAATACCTTTCTGCTCTATCTTAGGAAAAGGATAAAGACCATTTCGAGAAAGAACTTTGCATCGATTATAAATAATATAAAAATCAAGGATCCTAAATAGCTATCCCGGGGCGTAGCTCTCCTATTATGAGAGTCGCAGTCGTTGTTTTAGATTTCAAGAACCCTATAAAATGTATGTATGTATGTATTTATTTGAAAATAAATTTTAAATTAACATCATTAATTTGATAATAAAAAAAATTAAAGAAACATCTAGAAATTTATTAACTGAACAAATGTAAACAAGACCAAGGTGGTTTATTTTTATTCATAAAATTTGGTCAACTTAGGCGCTAGTTGGTTTCAAAACCTAACAAATAAAATGAGATTGAAAAAGGTTAAATAGAAGTTTCTATAGAAAAAATTACACAACAAAAGCTTTCCAGACCTATAAATGTTTAAGCTGATGTGGAACATCGGAGGGTATTGGTTAATTTTGAAAAGAAAAAAACCATAACGAACGTCGTTGGTGATGAAATTTAATACGACACAGCTCATTTGGTTAGGGTTTTTACTGTTTTAGCATGAAGTTTTGCATTTACATTTAGTCAAGAAAGGCGTACCTGCTTTCTTGGGAAGGGACGAATAACTACTTCGCCTCTAGTTAAATTGGAATTGAATACAAGGTGATCATTTTTGACCTATATCAGTTACCAGACAAACCGCAGAGCAAATAGTTGTTCACGACTAGACTATAGTAACGATAATTTGAGCTTGTTAACCTGTTTATTTTTACTATTGATTTTAAGCGGGTGAACAACTATGTTTTGAAGCGCCAAATGGAACCTAGGCATTCTTTAAGCTTTAAAGTTTAAGGGAATAGTAATCTGATAACAATTCATTAAGTTTATCTTTATACTCTTGTCAGATGCTTTTTACCTAGAGTTTCTGCCTAATGGTTCGCGCATATTTGGCAGCACGAACTGTTAGAGAATTAGGTATTATTATTATGATAATGTAAGTCTTTTATGCCAAAATCCCGTTAGTGCAGAAGGAGATTAGCTACTCTAAAGAAAGCTATAAGATCTCTTACAGAAGAATTGTGGATTTCAGCCGAGCTTAACAAACCCCTTTGTGAAGGCCCATCTAATCGGACAGTCACAGGCTAAGATCCGTTTTATTTAAGACGCACTATTTTATTCTTTGAGAGAAATTTCAATGATATTTTTAAATCAAATTATAGTAAGCCAACAATTCATCTGAACCTATAATAATCTAAAAGTAATGTTTTCCTTTCAGTGAAACTATTCGTTGAAAAAATCTCATAACGTGGCTTCGAGCCAGTTTTACGATTTTACATAATATAGTTGATCTTGATGCTTCATAAATATTGACTTTTTCGTGAATATCTTTTTTTTGTATAGCATGTTGTTGCATATTGTGTGTGTACTATCGTTACTTAAAATAGTACTAACGAGAACCAATTAAATTATGATACAGTAACATGCACATGCGGCAATGCTGCTTGAGCTTGATCTAAGTTGATGGTTCTGTCTGGAGTCTGGAATTGCAAAAAATTGGTGACCTTTTTGATATTTTGAGATGTCACCTTTAAGAAAATCGTTTTTGAATATTATTTATTGGTGACGATCACTTAATCACCATAATCGGGACCTGAACCAAAATTGTTCTGTCTTATAAAAAGGGCTAGGTATAAAATGTAAAATGGCGTTTATTTGTAGAGATTTAGATCTGATGCAGTTCAAGTGAGTGATGAAGCACACTCAGATACTGTTGGCAGAATTTCATAATGTTAGTCGCGGCTGCATAGCGATGCAGAGCGGTGTACTGCCCACCTGAGACCCACAAATTCGCGCTATTCACTGGCGCCAGTGGATGCACAATCGTTCGGCTATAAATCCACTCTCGGTGCGGCGGTAATTAAACGCTGCGATGATTTACACATTTGGGGCTCGGGTGCTGCTGCTGTATCCCACTGTGGACCGGGCCTTTTATTTTCCCATTTTTGGATGCGAGCTCAACACTTTAACCGCAAATCGGATCACATTTCCGTCCCCTCAGGACTGTTAATCATATGAAGGGCCACGGCGAAATCATTTTCACATTTTCACTGGGCCACAAAAATGAAAAAAAAGATATATACGTAAAATAAAAACGCACAAAATAACATTCTCACAGTAGATAAGCCCTCGGGGAGCATATGTGATGCAGTACGGTCGAGGGATAGCGAGGCTCCGTCGCTGCATATAATAGACCGACCGACGGGACGGTAGTGTAAACAAGAAATCACTGGAAACCACTAAGGCCACTTACTTCGCGCGGCGCCGCTTCACCCTTTTCCCATGGGCGTGAACGACTCCTTGTACCGCTGGGTGCACCGATTGACGAGTGTGTCTAATTGAGCCCACCGGGCGGGCATTAAATACCTTTTAATGGGCACCCGACACCGTAAATATAAATTGTATCTTGTCACGTCCCAATCACCGGCGACAGTACCTTCCGGGGAAATCGGTGACAGCAACATTAGACGCGGCCGAGGCGCTAAGAGGAGCGTGCTTCTAAACGCATATCCCTTGATCTTCACCGCAAGCGCGCGATTTATCCCTCAATCTCAGTTTTTTTCAAACCGAAGAGATGCTCGCTATCGATCGCGAGCGCGACACCGCCGAACGTTAAGCACTCAAACAGACCGCGGGCAGGTAACACACTAGAAATGCTCCTCCAACGGCAGGTAAAGTCTGACTGACGAACGGAACTATCGCGGCGGGGAAACTCGCCAGCCACTGCCGAGCATCGGAAAATTTCACTGTTGTTGTTTATGCCTGCTCAGTGCTCGCTGCCTCTGTCGCTGCCGCCGCTGCTGCTGCTGCTAGCGAGAAAGGTGCGGCGAGGCTGTGGTTGTGCGGCGACACAAAATACGGCGAAGCCATCTCCCGATGACGACGACGACGCGACAGTGCCCGTGCCGGCCAACAAAAGCACAAAGCGGGGGCCTACGTGTGTCCGTCCGCTCCTTCCGTGCCTCCGCCGGCGAACACCATCGACCGCGACGCGACGGAAAGACACTCGTGTGGCGCGCTTTCCGCGTGTGGGTACGTGAAAGTATCTCAGCTCGCCACTCAGCAGCCACTCCAGAGGAACACCCGAGCACTTTCAACGACCCCAAGATTTTCTAGGGGCACTTTCTGAGCCGCATGACGAGCAGCGCCAATGCCACAAAAGCTAGAGCGCTTGGTAACCTTCCCGGTCCCGGTCCTGGCCCAGGTCCGGCCAGCCAACCACAGATAGTTCAAAATCGCGGGCGCGGGGTTGCCTCCCGGGGAAGAGCCCCGAGCCCGCTAACCAACTCATGTTGCAGGAAAATTATTAGAACAAGTCGATTCAGCGTTCCACTGGCACACTGTTTATTGCGTGCACTTGGCTACGGAATGGAAAACTAGGTTTATGAAAAAAATAGAATCGTCCTCAATGAGACAACATGAAAACACTCAACAAAATAAACAAAATGTAGTGCAACTATCTCGATATTCACCTGTAAATGTCCTAAATACTTGACTTTAATCCAATCATGTCAATTAGTTTAATTATTTGTTATAATTACTTGCGAAATTTGTTTTAAGTTTCGTCATGCAACGGGACCCAAAGGTTATTGTTTACAAACTGCAAAAACATTTGAGTCATGTTGCAATATTAATCTGGAAACTCCAATTCCTGTGTACCAGATTTTTGCTTTCCGAGGGAGAAAAGCTTTGTGAAATGGTTCAGATTTCCAAGAACGAATTTGTATTAGTATTTCGTTAATGCTAGCTTAAAGGCTTTGTTATGTACTCCACCTACACAATTTTCGTTACAACTTCATATCGAAGTCATTAACGAACTCGGAAAATAATTCCTACATTTCGTAACGCTTTCGTAAGCCTAAGTTTACTGGGCTGCCCTCCTAAGAAAGCATATGTTTCTGATTCAACATGATCTTTATTTCGTTTTTCGCAACTTAACTTCACTGATAAGAAATTTTCGAAGAAATTCATATTCTGCAAACAAGAATTTGGAAACATTCGTTCCAGGCATTAAGGTTAGAGGATAATCTGAATATTACTTTGCGATTATCTGCACAGTTGTGCAAATTTAATATATAAAATTGTTTATTCGATCATTTGAACAATATTTTCGTTCTACCTAAATTTATAATTAAAGATCATAAATAACGTCTTACATATGCATGTATATTCTCATTGTTAAGTGTTAAATAAATAAATAACCATATTAATTTTGTCATTTCATCGTTGCCTTATTTAAAATATTAAAGCTGCAAACCATATGTTGATTGCCTATTCGTAATAAAAATTATTTCCAAGTTGAATTCAAGAATTCAAGAATTTCAAAAATGATGGTCGCCATATTGGGTCCGCCATTTTTAATCCCGTGAATAAAAAATACGCCATATTTTAAGACGGGATACTTAGTGCTTTCATTTAAAATAAGATCATTTTCAAGCGTTAAGTAATGATTGAGCAGCAAATATATTGGGTTCGCCATTTTGAATATGCAAATTTTGTAGCAGGTTCGAAATTAGTATCACCGATTTTACTTTACATTAATAGACATATGAGAATTCTTTCAATTCCGAAAAAATAGTGGGTCCGCCATTTTGAGTCTCCAAATTCTGATAATAGATTCGAATTTAGTGGCCTCAAAGTACCCTTGGAAAAATTTTTCACTTAAATTCGTTGAATATTGGAAATTTTTGGTTGCCATATTTGATCCGCCATTTTGAATTTTTAAATTTCGAAAGTTTATTCGCAATCAGGACATTCAAAAATATCCAGATACCATTTTTCAGGGCAATCCCTTGAAATTTAAAATTTTTGGTCGCCATCTTCACTTCGCCATTTTGAACCCCGTGAATAAAAAGTAGCCTATATATTAAGTTGGGGTATGTAGTGTCTTCGCTTAAAAACTGGAAATGATCGAACCAAGCTTTAAAGCGGGAATTAGTAAGAAACATATTGGGTCCGCCATTTTGAATTTCCAAATTTTGATAGTAGATTCGAAATTAGTGGCCTCAAGATACCTATAGTACCGATTTTCAATAAAATTCATTGAAGTTCAAAAAGTGGTGGTTGACATATTGGATTCGCCATTTTGAATTTCCAAATTTCGAGCGTAGATTCGCAATCAGGAGCTCCGAAAACCCCCAAAAACCAATTTTTGTGGCAATACCCTGAAATTTACAATTTTTGGCAGCCATCTTGTCATCATTTGGACATCCGTAAAGTTCATAAGTTTTTGGCGTTCGTTATCCTGGAACCAGAATTAATCAATTACTTAATCAATTAATTTTTGTATTAATTTATAACACCAATGAAACTATGTAAGTATTTTAAAAGCAAGCATACTAATTCTTTTGCAAAAGCTATAGTACTATGAAACCCAATATTTCTAGAGGACCAATTCTGATTTAGTAAGAACTTACGAGCCATTTCTCACTTATTTAACATGAATAGAAAAAAAGATTACTCCTCGTTTATAGTTTTTTTACTGCTCAAATGTAATTGAACAAAGAATTTGTTAATTCATACTTAACGAAACTGTAATATATTACAGTTTCTTTAAATTAATTTATATTAATTGGACAAAATGCTAAAATATTCGTAATTTAAGGACAAAATAATTTCAAATAGAAAATGTTATATAAACTACCAACTGCTATGGTTGAATGTGATGTTTAAATTCACGTAACTTCAGTATACGTGTGGAATACTTTTTTTTATCTTTCAACTATTGTCAAAGTTTAACGGATTACTTGACTGTGTTTATTAAGCACGGATTTATTCTGTCACTTTTATAAACCACAAAGGTGCAAGGGAGCTTCTCTTCCACCTGTACGATTAAACTAAGAGCTATCTTGTGAAGACCCACAGCTCAAAGGTCGTTATAAAATAAATTAATTAAATCGAAAATAAAAGTCCAAAACGACACGGGTCCTCTAAGCGGTTTTTAACTTATGTGCAGTATGTGCGCGGTATCATTGATGCCTCCTCTGCTTACTTACAGCGCTAGAAGTTCATTGCTGCACGTCCCGCGACGTTGATTGGAACTTGGTGCCCCGAGAGTAAAATGCAGCGAGAACCGCGCATCACCGCGAAGTGCTATTGCACACATCAAGGTGGAAATGTCCAGGCCAATACACAGGAAGTAGTTAGTGCGGAGGACCGTCGCGTCGCCCCGCAGTTCGAGTGGAGCTATAGAAATCGGATCTGACGGACACATACCTCAGATACGGCCCCGGAGCCCCTGCGGACCCCGGCGCGCCACAGCAAGTCAAGTGCTAGTGCTGAACTGGTTAAGTGGCGTACTTAGCCGCACATGACGCCGGGGCGACGCGACGTAGGGAAAGCGCACCTTCCATGGGCGGGAGAAACATGCCCAGCCGGAGTCTTGCAGTCAATGCGGGGTCCAGAGGGAGGCCGGGAAACCGTTCTAATATTTATGGCTGGATCCCAGATGGGAGGAGATCTTTCGCCCATTGTACTTCCCTAGAAGAGTATGTAGATTAAGTGGAGGATCCGAAATCCCCCGCATTGTCTGGACCTGGTGAAGTGTCTGTTCGGAATGGTCGGGGCTGTGGCGCGCGGGTGGGAGGACAGTAACAACTACCCCGAAGACTTTTCTGCACCAAGCTCGGGCAGAAAGAAACTACTTGAAGCGTGAAAGTCTCCCGGCGGTGGTTGGAGGTTGGGGCTTGGAGCCCGTGTACAGGGGAGCCATGTTGCACCCGGGGCGGTAGCTCAGGTCCTCAAATAGCTCAAGCTTTTCAAGATATTTTCCTTCTCCAACTCGAACCATCTGCGAAATGCCTCGTGCAATAAGAACAGCTCCCGACAAAACCTTCGGGAGTCTGCCGGCCGGGTTGACTTGCGAAACCGAAATGTAAACGACGCGACAAGAGACGCAGTGCGCGCAAACGCGTTTCTACTTCCGATTTTCTACAATTGTTCCCTCCGTCGCGTCGGCGTCGCGGGAGATTTCAACGTTTTGTTGACAAAGAAAAGCCGGGCGGCGACGACAACAGCACCAGCATACACCGTTGGTACCTGCGACTCGCGTGTAGCCCAGTTTTAGATACTCTATTTCGTATATTCGCGCTCGCATGAACCGCCAACCAATTTATGAGGCAGACAAACGTTAAGAGTTTATTGAGACGTAGCGTGTGGTTGGCGGTGTGATATTGGGAGCTCGACGGCTGTTAATTTGGTAGTCTCTAAGTTGTCGCAGCAAAGGAATTAATTTGAATGACGCATATATTTTGTGTGCGAGAGCTCAAGGTGGAAATTGGCACTACGTTAATAGATTAATCTAAAATCCACACACGCACCGATTAATACATTTTCCAAGGAAAATTCGATTATGGAAAGGGTTCTAATTAACAAGGAAACGCATAACGATATTACTCCCAAGGTCTTAAGTAATTATACAGGTTCCCATGCATACAAATTTTAAATTCTTATTCAACACTCCCCCACAATTAACTATAGAATTTCATTAAAGAGATTAATGCATTAATTGTTACTAGTGGTCGCCCTGTGGTCGAAACTCGACCTACTGGGGTTACTACGAAAACTATGAATGTACACAGCCTACTATGTATGTGTTTGAAATTGGCACTGTCAATAATAAAATTACTACAGTTTGAACGCAGACTACTATGCGTTTCACATAGACAGTATGAACGTAAATAATGAATTTATTTAATTTAATTTAATGTATTTGTAACATATATTACATATAAATTTTAGCTTTCTGCACTTCTTCTCTATATAAAGTTTAACTATGCCAAATCTCACACTCCTCCGTCCGCCCAATATGCTTAAAAAGGGGTACAAAGTTTTCTGTTCACGTATTAATATATAGATATGTACTTACTTATTCCTAGAAACGTATCACCATCGATTTAGACTTACCTGAAAGAAAATAAATTTAATTAGGTTAATAATAAGTATCAATATTGCCAAGAAACAGTAATTTAGAAACTATTTTCTTATTTCACTTCATACAAAATTACTTAAAATACGTCATAATCATAGTCCAAATAAAACAGAATTAGAAAAGGAAAGGAAATAATAATAAATAATAAAAAACCTACTCTTTACCATAGAGTGTGGTAATAAAAAAACACGAAAAATCAAGTTAACTACTTATAAGCACTCTGACCGATTCCCGAAAAGTAACTGATTCATGTAAATCGACGCATCGTCTTCAAAAAAAATATCTAAAAACATGGTACAATCGGCTTATTGCAGCAACCATAGTTCCACTGAGAAAAATAAAGTTGGTTAATTTGACCGAGAAACATTGTTAAAATATCACGCCATACAAATCTGTAAATTTTTAACAATTTCGTTGGTCAATATTAACTATTACAAATAGTCAATCCCAAAGCCACACATCACTTTATTTAGGTTAGTCGGATATCAGTGGAAAATCAAAATTTCTCGTCGTCCGGGGATTAACAATTTTTCGTGGTTAAAATTAAAATAAAGTTGGTTAGCGACTTTTTAACCAAGCATTTTGGTCAATTTACCAATATTTTTTTTTCAACGTAGTTTTGTGCAATAGAGTTTACAACAAAATAACTTTCAAAAAAGTTCCCGAAAAAAAATAGGAAACTTAGTAAAAGGATCGGAAGTGCGATAGTGCAAAACTGCGATTTTTCCTTTGAATACCTAAATATCAAGGCTAAGAAGTCACCTAAATTTCTGTATCAAAGCACACACTCAGATTACGAATCACAGGATGATCTCACAATTTTAGGGTAAATATTCAAAGAAACAGAATTTCTTAACTTGTGAAACGAAAACGCCTTGCATTTCAAAGCAATTCAAGTAACTCAGGACACCAAAGCAATTTAGCCTTCTTCTCCTGTAACTTAATAGTCAGATATAAGGGACTTGCAATGGATAAACCTTCTTGTCCCTTTTTTACCGAAATCTCATCTTGGAAAATAAATTATTTTCATCATAATCGATTACTAAAACGTACTTTATGGTTTGATCTAGACATATTGACAACAAATTCTGTGTTTGGGCCCGATCATGCACATTGACCCAGTTCTTAACCTAACATAGAATAAATGTTCTAAACAAAAGTGATGATTTTGAATCATCCTTTTATCCTGCAAACTAGATTCTCCATTATACTGCATACCGGAAACTGATTCACTGATTTCCTCACTCGTCTCCCATTAAATTTTTAATGAGCTGTTTATAACAATGGCATAATGACGAAAAGCGCAATATTATATATGCTATAAGGGCGCAGTCTACCAGCTCACAGCTTCGTCAAAAGGTTCGTCGAGCATAGTCAAAATGGTACGATTCACTGATTTTCACAACGAATGCAAAGACAAGCCTGGATCTGCCCTTTTCGTCGTAAACCGGTTTAAATATTCGGTTAATTGCTGGTGGTATCTCGGACATGATTCTGAGCGTTGAAAAAGTCTTGCCAAAGGGGGCAACGAAACGGATTCCTTGGCAAGAGATGCATTTCTCCAAATATTTCCCTTTTCCGTGGCTCCCCTTGGTCGGAGACAGTTAATCATTGCATTTAACGATGCAGACGAACTGACCGCTCAGTCACAATAGGGAATGCAGAAAAAAGCAGAAAAATTGCGGCTATGTCTCAAGTCTCAAGACGTGCATTGGTGCAACCGCGGTGGTTGGCCGAAAGCTAAAGAAGTGCTCAGCGACTCGCGATGCCAACCATTCCAGCGTAATATTGAGCCGGGACGAAGCGGCCGCAGCCGGGG
The DNA here is from genome assembly GCA_951509405.1 of Machimus rusticus. Lineage (NCBI taxonomy): Eukaryota > Metazoa > Arthropoda > Insecta > Diptera > Asilidae > Machimus > Machimus rusticus. The sequence goes on along the minus strand of OX608051.1, from coordinate 48,684,827 downwards.
AAGGACGAAAATTCGGCCAAATGGGAGCGTTGACAGAGGACCGGTATCAGATGCTGCTGCAGATGAGGGACACGTTCCCAACGAGTGCACTCGATAAATGCAATTGTCTGTGCAGCGTGCACGACTCGCTGCGATTGGATTGCGCGCAGAAGTGGTCAAGGTTGGTCTGGCTGGCTGGCGGTGGTGGTGTACTCGGAGAGCCCCGAAGTCTGCGGACACAGTTAAGATCGGCGACTTGCTCACAATAAGAAACGGCGGAGTCAATTTTAGGATGAAAAAGTGTCTCTTGGCAGTTGCAGCCGCTGCTTTTGTGTGCATGTGGGGAATGCAGGGCCCCAGTGCGCTGTCCGCCGCCACCGACAATGGGGAATCTATTACCGCTGATTAGCAGCACATTTCTCTGCACTTTACGATTAGAAATGAGTCTTTTGGCAGCACTCCGAGCAACCGAGCCGTTGCCAGCGGAAGGGTAGGTGACGTTGTTTTTATTGCACCGAGACACTACTGCCTCATTGTGCTTGGGCTAAGAAAGAGTTTCCAGAGTTTTCATAACAAACAGATCCGGGTGCTTCAGTTTTATCTACAATCGTTTAGAGGTAAAAAGGGGAAAATGAAATAACTACGAACACCTAAGGGAAAAGTTAATTAAGATAAAACTGGAGTCAACTACTATATGGTCTGTATGTATTATAATGAGACAATAAATTAATTATAAATTTTCATTATCGATTTCGATGAAATATTGAAAAACAAAACTAGACGAAGTACACATTTTTGAGAATTTTGTAACATTAAAACTGGTAAAATATTAAATTGTTTACTGGTAAAAATACACGTTCCCCTAAAAATATACGACAAATTATTGACATAGGATTTACAGAAAATTTTATTTTAATACTACTTAAACATTTTCTTCAATTCATTCAAAATAACTTTATGAACAATGAAGAGCCAAACTTATTTATTTTTGTTCTACATATGTCATTACATTACCAATGGGCTTCGTTAGTTATCAATTATTCGTTTTCTAAAATGGGTGAGATCATTGTAAAATTGAATTAAACAAAGTGTTTATTTTTAAACTTAAGAAGCTTTGTTTTCATTCCTATATAGTTTATTTATTTATTTGTACATTTACGTTTAAAAGTTTGTAATTTGAAATTTATAGTTTCCAATTCAAAATTGCAATTATGTTTTAATTTCAAACACACTGTCATTCACAATGGAGAAAGTCGTATATGTATTCTTACAGTTTAAATTTCAAAATGCAAAATACCATTAATTTTATTTTATTTTGTAGGTACTCCCTATGGAATTGTTTTACACGCCGTTGTAATTTAAAGGCGTAAAGTTTGCTAAAACAAGTCTCAATTTCTAAATTGTCTCCTCAAAATGATGGCTATAATCAGATAGAATTAATACAAATTACGCAGTTAAATGAATCATTCATATGTACAAAAAGCCCGTGATCAAATTCACTCACGTAACGAGTTGACACGCGGCGCCTAAGCCACAGTCCGGTACTAATCGCAGCCATTATTTTTCGCAGCAGTATGCAAAATTAAGGGTTATGAAAAATATAAACAGAGAAGACCACGTGCTCGGGCAAAAACTCCTGCACTGAATGAGTCACTCATGTGCAGACTTGCGGCTCCGCAGCAGCACCGCTAAATAGTCAATCAAGCTCCGAGTTTAGTCCTTGACGGACATAACTCGGCACCAGCCCTACGCCCCCGCCAAAGGAGCACCCGGGACATGTCCCGCGTAGTCCTGTACCGGACGTTTTACGGCGGGCCCGGTCATGTGTGAATTTGGCCCGGTGGCCGAAGACCGGCAGCTACCACTTTTGACTGTCGACGCCGCCGCCGATGGGATGCAGTTGGCAGGGCGCCCTCGACCCGCCGACGCGACGCCCTGCAAGGGCTGCAATAAAAAGCAATTTGTTTCCGAAATGACTGCATTACTTTGCATTATTGTGTTATGGGGTTAGTCCGCCGAAATTCGCGCGGGGATTTATGACCGTACTGCCCGTACTGCATGCAGGGCTGCTCGCCGTACACGGCTCTTTGCTGCTAATATCGGCGTAGTTTCGACGCTTTCACATGCGGCGGACGCGGGCAGCTGCGATGATGAACTTATCGCTCATATCGCATGCACTCGGACGTCCTAATGGATTTTGCGGGGCCGCTGGCGCGATGGAGCGCTGCCGGGTGCACTTTTTAATCACCACGAACATTTTTTAAAACTGATTCAGTGGGAACATTGAATGCCGACCAGCTGTAACTAGTCGGCTGCAAGGGCCGAATCCACTGAATTTCAATAACGCAATTCGATTGGAGTGTATCAGGAATGGTAATAGATTAGGTAAATGCCAGAATAATTTATCGCCCCAATTTGTCGAGTTCGTAAGGTAAAAGTGAATAAATTCTGGGCAAACCTATTAGGCACCCACGTGCTACCATGCCTAATAGGGAGGGAGAATCGACATAGGTAAATATTTAGTGGAAATGATATCCTTCATTGTTTTTACTTTATTCTTTTTAACAAATAGGAAATTAATAATAGTCTCTTTAATACCAGCGAGACACCAACCGAAATTTTGAATTTCGAATATCCTCAATTTCAGAAATGTATCATATCACCTTTGAATTACTTAAATAATTCAGACGAATATTCTATTAAAAGTATTTAGGCATAAATTTGACTTTAATTTCAAAGTAATATACAATAATATTGTGAAATTGCATACGCTCGAAATTCTAAATTTCAGCTGGTGTGTCGCTGGTATAACAAGTTAATTGTTTTTGACGAGTAGACTCGTCATGAAAAAGTGCAAAATTTTTTCGTCTGAATAATACCTAATATAGGTACTTGTCACAACACAAAATTTTGCACTTTTTTCATGACTAGTAAACTCGTCAAAAACAGTTAACTGGTTAAGGGAGGATACCACTGTGACGGATTCATCGTTTGCATCTATGAAATAATATTGAACGAAAAAGATTTTTACTTGTAATAAAAAATTACTTCAAAGAAGTCAAAAAACGAGACAAATTAAAGAAAACAAATATGTATGTACTTAAAAAAAAGAAACTCCATTGAAAGACATTTTACTCAATTTCATTCGCGCGTTATGGAGAACTTGGGACTTTTGAAGAGCTAGTCTCACACGATTCTGACTGGGTCCCCACGATCTACTTGATTTGCTTTTAAAACTTGCTTTTCAACTGTTGGGAAGTTTTGCTTAAATTATTCCTTACCTTTCTGTTCTCTCTGTTTAACACGTTCACGCCGGCGCCGGCGCTGCAATTCATGTTTCTCTCCCATGGGCAGCTGCACTTAGCTCTTCGCATTTTTTCATTATTTTAATTTTCAACTATATGGCATTTTTTTCTAGTTACTTAACGATCTAAATGTTTGGTGTTACGCACACCGCCTGATAGCACAATCAAATGCGAGTCTTTGGTGGTACCCGCCGGCGTGAACGTGAAAGGATTCCTCAGAACGATAGATATTTAAAATTATGAACATTGTCATAATGTTTTTCTAAGAAAATAAGGCTTATTTTCGCAATAATAACTAAAACATTCCTAATTCGATGGTTTATGGTGAATATCAGTGAGATGTGTTTTAAATAATAACTATCAGCTTACTAAAGGAATAGGCCGATCTGTCGAACTTCTTCATCTTTAGTGCATTGTTTTACATCCGTTTCTTTTTCTTAGAGTTTCTTCTACGAAAAACAAATGCAAACAACTCCGCACTGGGATATTTGAGCAATCAGGAAAAACATAAATACGGATGGGATGTAGTAGGTACCAAAAGATTCAAACGTGAGTATACTCGTAGAATGTAGATGATAAAGTGTGCTACCAAACGGAAATTCGCTGTACTCTGCCAACAATACTTGCTTATAATATACCAAGAAAAACGTAAAGAGGAAGCATGCAAAATCGATAAACTTTTAATTGATTCGCAAACATGGCTCAGCCCAGTCTATCGTTCCTTATTCTTACTGATTTTTTGTAAAAAATCGAAAGATATCGCCCCTGCGTTTGCCTGCTTGGGAGTACATAAGGCCTCCTGAAGTTATTAGGTAACAGAATCGATTTTAAGGTGAAGAACCTATTGTTAAGATTCAGGAATAAGCGCCGAAGGTTCAGGTGGAGCGAGCCTTAAATTTTGTCCTTAATAAGTTGGGCCGAATATTGAAAAAACCGCCCCTTTCGCGGAGGGGTTAAACTAAATGAAAACCTCGCAGAGACCATGAAGATACTATAGAAGGGAATTTTGGCGCTTGTCCAGGAAACGCCAAAAAGCCCAGAAATTTACGAGGAGGAATTGCGGCACGGCCCGATTTTTGGCCGAAATAATTTCTTTTCAATTATATCAAGTAACTGCAGGCTGCAGAGGGCCGGCGGCTGAAGGCATGACGTGAAGTTGCCGGTAGGTGCCGGTTTTTGCCATTGTTCGGGTGAACTCCTCTAGTCGGGAAAAAATCATTCTCTGAATTTTGAACGAAACTTTCTAGACCACTACACCTCACCTGCGTCGAACAATTCATTAAAGCTCGGTGGTTTTGGAGCATTCGCAACTCTGAGTAATTCGCCAAAATGAATTTTGTCACGGTAGGTATTGTAAGCAAGGCTGATTTATTTATTATTATAGTACTACACGGCTGAAAATCTTGGAGTAACTTTTAATACTACCTTAATATAACAGCCGAAATGCAATGCAATCTGTATTTAATTTTAATTAGTGTTAAATATTGAAAGTAAATGTAATAAATTTTGTATTACAGTATAATATTTATGGTATTCAATTATAAAACTAATATCGATGGGCATAGAATTTCATATTACTTTTTAAAAAAATGGTAAAATCGATTGCCAGTCCTTATATCCGCCCGATTGAAATTCGAAGTGTGAAGTATAAGCGAAGGAAAATCTTCTACCAAATACGCTACTCATAAACTGTAAAACCGTAGATGTGTTGATGGGTCAGGATAGCTCAGGCCTAGAGCATCGGTCGCAGGATTCAAACCCAGCACCGGATTAAACAATTTTTACATTTCTGGGTATAGCTACTCCTGATCAATTAAAACTTAATATCAACTTTCTTAAAATTTAATTTTTTTATGTAGGTACTTAGTTCTAATGTCAGCATTATTAAATCCCTCGTTTTAATATTTACAATTTATTAGTTTTTAATAGTTTTCTGGTGTAGTTACATATATATACAATACAAAAAATATTAGATTTCACTCCAAAATTTTTAAACGTGTAGTAGTATATAAGCACTAATTTGGTAAAATTAAAATTCTAGTTGCTACTATTTCAGCTTTCTCGAATGAAAGATATAATATGTATCTAAGAAGGATATGGGAAGATAAATACTGAAAGTAAATAAAAGTGTTGTGGAGCCGCCTACTACTACCCGTGCGGCGGTGAGAAAGATTTATTGAGGCGATCCGCGGGGTATTTGTCCCCGTGGCGGTGGCGGTGGGTTTCATCCAACACGGCGCGGCGGTGTTTGCGATCGCATGGATTATGTCCGGAAGAGTCAAAGAAGCGCTATCGAATGAGAGCCGCGCAAGTACACCTCGACCAGCACAAAGGCAGCAAGAAGGTGTCCGATCGTCCGTCGTGTTTTCTGAACCGTAACAGTACCTGGCGAGTAGTTGAGTCTGCGCATTGTGGTTCTGATGGGTATTGGGCCTCGCGGAGATTGCGCAGCGCGCGACTGGTGGTTATCGCGGTCGAAAGGCTCGAAATAGCGGAAGGTGAAGTAACGGTCGCCAGGTGAAAAAAGAAATGAAGTAAGACTATCCGTCTGTCTAATGCTAAGAGCCTCGCCGGCTGATGGAAATTCTTTTGTATCGGATCGACGATATAATTGAGCAGTCACAGCCCGAGGCGCTTCTTAGCGACCGCAGATCGGCCAACTGGCACCGTCTCGTCTCGAAAAGGCTCGCGTCGAATGATGGGGACTCCAAAATATCCACCCGCGCTTCCATCCATATCGCATAAATTTCCAATTTTATTTCAGAAATAATTCTGTGGTTGACAATAATGGAGCTCTTGTCATGTCGGAATTTGTGGTGATAATTGGTATGCCGCTTGAGTCTCTAAATCCGTTTTACTGCAGCTGGGTTTATATGAACGCTATCGACGATCATCAAATTGAACGAGTAAGGGTACGTGCAGAACGCACATAGATCATCGATGAGTGTGGACCATAGAACTGAATATGACCAGCGCATCATCGCTCAACGTATTATATGAAGAGCGCTTATTCTTTCTGTTAGCTGAAGGACAGCGCGCTAAAGATCTCTCTTCAGAGATATTAAAAATAACAGCGCGCTGCAGAGCATAGATGCAGAAAGAATAAGCGCGCTTCATATAATACGTTGAGCGATGATGCGCTGGTCATATTCAGTTCTATGGTCCACACTCATCGATGATCTATGTGCGTTCTGCACGTACCCTAAGGTACCAAGGAACATACATATTTTTCGTTTTTCGAATGTTTATTGTTTCTCGTTTTGGGGAAAAATCAAAATGTACGATAAGGAATTAGAATTATTAGAATTTGAAATTGCAGAATTTTTTTTTCTCAATAGTTTTTTCCGAATACGAAGTTTTTAAAATAATGACAGATATTATGATATGTAATTATAATAGGGACAATACCAATACAATGTGTTTTCGGAAAATAACCCTTCACATACCCAAATAAGTATAATAGTACATACGTATAAAGTAGACATACTTACGAAAAGGTGGGTTTTGAATTTTCCAATGGATTGCGGGTGGAGGATTAAATCCGTCATTATTTCTAAGATTCTCTTTACCAAAAGCAGGCTTCGCGGACAACTTTTCATCCCCTGCCGAGTCGATATTCATAAATCATAGTGAAAGAGGAGAAAAAAACGATCATTTTTCAAAAAGTCATAACTTTCTTCCACTCCGTCGAATTGAAGCTTCTCCCATGACAAATTCGTTCGAAAAGAAAGAAAAAGAAAAAAAGACTTTCTCACACCATGTTGGATTAGCGCTAAGTTACTTCATTTATTCTTTTTTTCTATGAAAAATAAGTGGTGCGTTCTTATTGTGCTTATATTATAGTGTATATGCGACATAATTTCATCCAATTAAAAATGGTCAAGTCGAATTGTTAGTCGATTTAGGCTGAATTACTTAAATGCAAAAGTAAATTTTTGTTCTACTTTCGTCTCGAACCTCTCTTGATCTAACCAATTTAGCTATCCACGGCTTCTTGATAGTTCAATATGAATTGTTTTTTTCGGAAATCTATAAAAGAATCATATATCGTATATTTTATATGTATGTATATGTATCGATTTTTTAGATGCACAGAAAATGAGCATTTGAGAAGTTTTTAATCAAGTAGTACTTTTGGATACATCGGGTGAAACTGAAATCCATAAAATCATTCACATGCAAAGCTATTTAAATTTCCGCCTCGAGGAAACCAGTTCCTCGCGGAAAGCGTTTTCAACGTGAAATTTGCCAGGGTTCCCAGCCGCATAGCACACGCACGAATTCTCCCCAGCGCAACATTGGAAAGCAATTTGCAAAGAACACAATTCGGATGCAAATTGCTGGTACTCCAGACGGTCTCGTCCTGGGAACATTATTACTATAGTTCGCGACCAGACAAATTAAGTATTAAACGAGAACGAGGACCCATATTTACCATACTTCAGACCGCGTTCCGTGGAGATCAGCCGTTCGCCACAAGTCTGACACAATAGGACCCAAATGTGGCCGCCAATCGGGTCAACCCTTTCATCGTTAAACCTGTTCCTCTTTTTCTTTTTTACAGAGCAGTGCGAAACTTTCAATGCACCTTGAACTAAATTTTAAAACGTTAAAACGATTCCCTTGCACGCGATTCGGACGGATGAGCAATATTTACGTACATATTCCGGAAAGCAGTTCAGTGTGTCCCCTGCGTGCAAAATTTCATTTTTCACGGAAACGTAAAATCCTTTTTCGCCTCTGCGACTGTAATGCAATTAGAACATTGCAATCAACAACAGTCAAGCACTCGGCGGATGTCTGATCACAACCCTCAACCCTTTTCAGTTGCCCGCCAAACATTCAATTTGGAGGCGATTTTATACGCGAAATTGGATAATAAATTTTCGCTAGCCCTACATCGCTTGCGGCTGAATGCAAATTGAGATTCTGTCTAAATTCAGAGATTCAAATTACATGCAAATCCAGCGGATTTGTGCCTGCGGGAATATACTTATATGCCCTTTTCGACTTCTTTCCAAGATCTTACATCCTGAGGTCTCAATAAGTCACTGGGCGGGATAAAGCGACTCTGCTTCCGAGGAGATTGACTCGCCGGGAAAGCACTCTACAGCTACCAAGGCTCACCCGCCACCACTTGTTGACTTCTACTCTTCAACTTTGGTGCTATTTGTACCGAAGTAATTGTGCAGAAGAGATCCTTGGCCCGCGCGGCTGTCCTCTACCGCAACAGGGTTGATCCAGATTACTCCCGGGCCCACCACTTTCAGCGGAATCTAATGGCCTCTGCTATTTATAACCCGGAGGCTTGTGGTGCCTTTTTTCGGATCAGATATTGAAATTTATTGCGGCAAGTGTCGACTGAGTAATATGTTGCCCGTGGCACAAGTGGATAATTGAATTACTTGTTAGCAACACGTGCGATCTTGCCCGCTTGCGGTGTAATTTTCACTAATTCGCCATTTGGCAGTAATTCGGGATGCTATTGTCATTATTAAGTAAAGGATCACCCACTTTTACGCCGATTGCTGTTTAAAATTTTTGTCTAAATAAAAACTTTTATAAGACCTATTCCATTCCTAATTACAAGAAACATTTTTATTGTTAAAATACCACGCCATAAAAATCTGTAAATTTTTAACAATTTCGTTAGTCATATTAACTATTAAAAATAGTCAATCCCAAATTTTATTCTTGCAAAAATAAAAAAGCCTATGGTGGCACAAAACGTTTTGTTATTAGAAAAAAGAAGACATTCAATCAATAGTAAACTTTATGAATATACGTAATTTATACTTTTCGAGGTGGCTTAAAATATGTACGAAGGCGTTGTCGACAATGCTCCAGCCCATTCAACCCTCAAAGCTCGTGAGTTTTTGGCCAACCTCTCGATCACCATTCTTCCCTACTCTCCTTACTCACCTGACCTTGGTCCTTGTAACTTGTTTTTATTTCCCAAAATCAAGTAACCCATGAAAGGAAAAATATTTGATGCAATCCCCGAGATTAAGACAAATTTGACGAAGGAGATAATGAACATCTCAAAAAAAGCGTACCAGAACTGCTTCAACACATGGAAACACCGTTGGGATAAGTGTGTGCGTTGGGGAGGAGAGGAGAGGGACCCAGTCGTGTAACTTTGAAATAAAGTATATTTTGTTTTATATCGTCAGTCCGTGTATTTTTTGAACAGCCCTCATATATCTCACCATGCATAAAAAACGACGCCAAAGGTGGAACTGTTTTTATCCCACTTAACCCAAAAGAGTTAAGCAGCCCACGCCATACATCGCTTTATTAAGGTTGACTCGCTCAAAAGGCATTGGTGGCAGAGCTGCGAAGCGCCAATTCAGAGATTCCAGGTTCGAATCCAGCCACGGTTAGTCGGAATATCACAGGAAAATCAACTTTCAAAAGGCATAGGCATGGGGGGTAGCTCAGATGACAGAGCTGCGAAGCGCCAATTCTCGCAGATCGCAGGTTCGAATCCAGCGCCGCCGGTTAGTCAGAATCAAAATTTTCTCGTCGTCAGGACATTAACTATTTCTCGCCTTTTTAACCAAGTATTTTGGTCATTTTTACCAATACTTTTCTTTCAGTGTACAGTATGACCCATTTTACATATGTACATCGTTTCATCAAAATCCGGGAACAGATCCTTAACCTATTCGCTGCCGAGAGCATATTCAGTCAAATATTCAGCTATTACCAACTACGAATATAATTGTAGTTGGGAGTAAATGTTTTAACTTAATAGTTTGTTTACTTGGACTCATAGTATATACTCATATAGGGAAGTGCAAAATCAGGTATATAAATTAGATATTATGGGCAGATTCAATAGTTTTATTGAATTTTCTTTTCTTTGGGATCCCTTTATTAGCTTCCTAAACATTTATTAGAATTTCAATAACTGTATGAGACAATTCGGAAATAAAACAAGAGATAAGCATAAACAGCTTCCTGATGTCATTCCTTGAATTAAGTGCGGCACATTAAAATAATGCAAATTTTGTGCATAATTACCGAGAAGTATAAATATCTTGATTTATTTTTCACAAAATGTCGAACTCTATATTTCTACTAGAATGATTGCATTATATTTTATAGCAGGTACATAAAAACATTATAAATTGCCTATAAACTCACTACTGAGTAGAAGATATTTGTTAAGCAGCGCCATACCTCAACTGGAATTGCAGACCCCCGTTTTAAAATTCATTTCATGCAAATTTTAAATTGCCGGTGAAAGCAGGTGCTAAACGTGTCGCCTGCAGTAAACCGACATTAAGTTGAGAAATAGGAGTTGAATGGAGGTTCCCGAGCTTTAATTTTCAGTAGTTTGAGTGGGCCTCTCTTCGACCCCTGGCCCCTGCCACAAGTGAACTTCGACAAGTAGGTACTTTAAGTGTTGTAATTGCGCTCCGTAGGCATTGGAGTGCGTGCTTTGAAAAATGCCGGAGAAATTGAATGGGCAAACAAGACATTTATTAATGTCTTAATTGAATAGAGGACATGCATGCGATCGGGCTGTCCCATAAATCGACTGATTTTATCTCGACTGCCGTCATAAATTTCTCAATTTTCCCCGGTTACCAGTCCGGGAAGTGTCCGATCCGAATAGTGGGGCCCAGTTGCGCGGGCTTTTTCGATTAGCGAATTTCTCGCCTTAAATCTGAGAAACATTTCATATGAGGAATGATTTAACAAATCACCAAGACACCTTGCACTCTCGCAGGTAAGATTGCGCAAATGACACTATACCGACAGCAACGACCACGGCGAAAGAGGCTCATTATGCAATGGGTTGTCCAACGGACGCAAGAGGTGGTTGCAGCGCAGCGCCGGACGTAGCGCGACGAAGACAGCGTTTAGCTCGAGCAGGGCGAACGGGTAGGGGACGGGCGCCCTGTCGTTGCATTTATCAGCGGTGGAACTGCATTCCATCTTGAACCGATCTTCCCTTGGTCCGCGTTGCACTTACCGCGCAAGCTCTTGTTGGGCTCGCCGCGAACAACTCGCGGAGCCCGGCATGATTCGCGACTTAATTTGCAGGCGATATTTTATGAAATTTACAGTTTTAGCAAGGGCGCTGCGGTCTGCTTCTTCAGGTTTGCACCTCTTTGCTTGCAACATCTGAACGCGAGGCCATGCGTGATCATGAGGTGATTGCAGCGAACGGAGGTGGTGCTCAGGGGCTCCCTAAGCAGCACCATAAATTCGCGGAGCAAGTCAAAATATTTGAAGAGACTGGTAATTAGGTACTGCGGTTTATCCACGAAGCAGGGTATCAAAATCGCTCCTGCATAGTCCGGCAAGCAAGCAGGCTTCTCACGCTTCTTACTCCCGAATTACTCTAGACTCCCTCAAACAGAGCTGCGCGTAATATTCAGTGATTTAAATTTGTTCAAAAATAAAAAAAATTGCTGCAATCGCACTCCCTCCAAGGTATAAGAATAAGAATGCCTATGCGAATGTTTACCTACTCAACCAGAGTCATGTTCACTTTTTTTGGACTGGAATCGTAACACATTGTGTCCGATTGATTATCGGATTACGGGAAAGTTAACAATTAATTAAAAAAGGAAATCCATTTAGCGTGAATAGCAATTTCTGAGTTACATATTAGCAATTATTCGCTATTATTTTATACATACTTATCATAGACAGATCATAATTTGTAACAAATCAAACACAACCCTGATATTTTAACCGTTGCTCTTTATTTTATTTATTTATTTATTTTTTTATTTTTTAATAATCAGTTTAGGAATAGTGATTTTGAACTTCACCACCACTAAGAACTTATGGTAAGTGAAAGTTATATAATGGCTTGCATAAAACTTTCCTCCCTCTGAGCTCATTTCGTAAAGTCAAATTAAAAGCGTTAACCAGAATTCTCCTGGATATTTCCCAGGTTCCCAGCTTCCGCTGTTCGACGAAAAAAAACCGCCGACTCATAAATTAGCGGACTAATTGCACCATTCATCAACCAAAGGGTCTTAGCTCTCGACTACTTGGGAGGAAAGAATAAAGCAATAATGTAAACTGCCTCGAAGATGAGACTTTTATTTTGTGATTAAACACTGTCGGCCATTAAGCCGTGCCCTGCGGCAGCCCTTCACGACTCTCAAGTCCCAACCGAACCAATTCCCGTGCATATCCAAGGCGAGCCAGTTCTCTGTCCGTCATACAGGCGTAACGCACAATTCGAAAGTCATCCGAACCTCAAAAAACATTTCCCGTCTTGTCTCCCTTGTGCTGCTGCTTGCCTTCCTAAAATCAAAATGTTTTCCTCGAATGCTCCTCGTTTTTGGAGGTTTTTCTTAATGTTTTCAAATTGCTCATTTGAAACGGTGTGAGCTCGACTCTATATGATTTTCCCACGAAACCTTTTTCTAGGTTCACACATTTTCGTTGCATTTTATAGTTCAAATAATCTGTTTTGGTGTGCTTTGCATATAATTTTAATTAAAAAAAGGGGGTTACTTCTCTTTGAACTCAGACTGCTTTGAAAGACAGAGCCCAACAACCTTGTATTTATTTTTATGAAAATGGGTTTACAATAGTCTTGCTGTTCGTCTATTTTCTTGTATGTCTTGATTTAAAAGTCGTTAAGAAGTGGAAGCAAATTTATGCCTCCGAGTCTGAACCTCATTTGGGCGCATATGTCCTAACGAAAATCTTTTAACCCGGGAGACAAGCGCTTATGCATTCACGAAGTAGTGCACTGCGCAAAACTCTTGAATTAAAATTTTTTGTTTTTTCGTACTAGTTCCTGGTACGGACCTCGAATCTTTAATTTATTTATGAGTTTTGGATCATATTATAAAATTACAATTGCGAGAGAAAAGCATAAATCGATGTCAATAAATTGTAGCGCAGAATCTCGGCTTCCTTTCTTCGCAGGAAGTTATCCAATAAGATTAATTCGAGCGCGACGATTTTATGCCTATTAAATGTGTAACAAAAACCCTAATTTCGACAGCTTATGCAACTTTTTGCTACTGCTGATGATGCAAAAATACAAAGATGCAAAGCGAGCTACCATCGAAAAGAACTGAAGCAGACGAAGACGTGCCTTCCGGCACCCCCTTTCGCCTTCACCTTCTGCTTCTGGTGCCTTTGTGCCGCTTACCTGACCCGTAATCGCTATGCGATCCGATGCGATGGAGAGCCAGTTGTCCTCGTTCGGCAACGCTTTATCCTGCTGGCCCTCGTGCGCTCCCTTTATTTTTTATTGGGCCCGAAGAATAGCGAAAAGACGTTGTTGCGGTGAAAAGGAACAAAAAGCCTTAGAAAGGACGTGGAGCAGAAACATCTGTCTGCCGGGTCCGTGTTCCCTGGGCCCTTTGTAATTCCGCCGTGAATGCCGCTCATTCATGCCTCCAGTTTCATCTGCACGGCGCGGCGGCTGCTGGCGCGGGTCCGCTCGGGCGTCGCGTCGGGCGTCGGGGATTCCGAGACTCGAAAGTGGCTAGGCTCGTCGGCGACGACCGGGTCCCACCGACAGCCAGGCCCAGGGAACGAACCTTCGCCTTGTCGGGGACAGCTGAACAGGACGCTGGGCAACAGACCTCTTCAGAGGGCCGAGTGGATGATAACAGTTATTAAAATATTTGAGCCTGGGTAAAATTAAAAGACTCGGAGACACAATGGACTCTGTCTGTTCGCAGTGCGGGCACGTGCCCCACTGAGGATTTTCCTCGTTTTTTATTGGTCATCAGAGGCCTGGCAGGTAAACGCTCCGCTGTTGATTCGATTCCGTGCAGTTGCCAAATAAAGTCAACTGAGGATAAATAATTGCATCGACTGTACATCGATTTTAGATTACTACCAGGTGAAGGAGACACGAATGGATTAAAGAAACATCATGTGTTTGATTGAAATGTTTTTAACTGCTTTGACCCGACAAAATTTGGCGCGATATTTACAAAAGTACCTTAGCCAGTATCTAGCTTACACAGGCACCAGATGCAAATTGCTAGTAAACTAACAACTTTCCTATAGGTGGCGCTGGGTAATAACTAGGGATAATGAACAGGGACTATTTCCACTATTTATTAATACCACTTCTAATATTAAATCTTACATTTGCTGAGAGGCTGCATCAAAAACGAATTGCTTCACCGGGCGGTGCCGAACTGATATCTTTGATGGCAACGATCATCATTTCGGTTTCTACTGTAATGATTGTACACAGTCAAAAATTTTGGAGTGAAATCTAATCTTTTTTGTATTGTATATGACCACACCAGAAAAATATTAAAAACTAATAAATTGCAAATATTAAAACGAGGGATTTAATAATGCTGACATTAGAACTAAGTACATAAAAAAATAAAATTTTAAGAAAGTTGATATTAAGTTTTAATTGATCAGGAGTAGGTTAACCCCGAAATACAAAAATTATTTAATCCGGTATTGGGTTCGAAACCTGCGACCTGCGGATTGGCGGGGGATCTAAACACTCACCGAGTTACTTCATTTCGTTCCGATGCCTTTTAAGAAAGTTGATTTTCCGACTTCACCGTGGCTACATTCGAACCCGGGTCCTCCGAATTTGCGGACCGATGGTCTAGGCCTGAGCTATTATGACCCATCAACACATCTACGCTTTTACAGTATAAGAGCAACGTATTTGTTAGAAGATTTTCCTTCGCTTATACTTCACCCTTCGAATTACAATCGGGCGGATATATGGACTGGCAATCGATTTTACCGTTTTTTTAAAAAGTAATATATTGTATTAAAAATAAATACTAGAGAATTTATACTCAATCCGACTTAATGAAAGTCAATGCCCATCGATATTAGTTTTATAATTGAATACCATAAATATTATACTGTAATACAAAATTTATTACATTTACGTTCAATATTTAACACCAATTAAAATTAAATACAGATTGTATTGCATTTCGGCTGTAATATTAAGGTAGTATTAAAATTTACTCCAAGATTTTTGACTGTGTAGTGACGTTCCGAAACAGAACGGAAATATGGTTGATATTAGAAGAAAGATGGTATTGGTGGAATTAGCAGAGTCTAAAGTGAGTTACTGAATCACCGTTGGTATGCGTCCGCCGCCCGATCAAACATCCTACTGTGAGCCACCGGTGGTGCAAGCTGATGTGAACGTGCTAACATAATTATTGGCTTTGAATATTTTTAATATCTAAACAATTATTGCCCTACTATATACTATAATTTGTCATTGCTGCTATTTCTATATGGGAAATTTAAAACAAATTTATTTGGAAAGTTTGATTTCTGAACGTTTTTATGTGTGTCACTACTTATGTTTAATTTACTTCTCCTAAATGTAATTGGTGCAAATACTAATAAAAAAAACTATGTTTACCTCATTCCCGAATAAAGGGTGCTGAATAGCTAAATAGTAGAATAGCCTTTTATATGAAGGGATATAAAACTGAAATTTGGGCTTTTTTTAAGCGCTATTCAATAGATGGCGTTGTCATATATAATTAAATAAGTTTTAGTGTTGCATATAACTCAATAAGTTTATTCTGTATCTACCTACTCGAAATAAAAAAATTAACTGCTACAAATAACCCTTTAAAATTCAGACAATGATCAATGCACATCAATATATTTTATGGACCACGCAAATTTTTTGTTTTGTTAGAGACTGAACACTCCTAATTTACAATATCTTTTGAAAGTGTTCAGACATCAAAATTTATTACAGTTATTATGGTGCTATAATTAGAATTTATGGATGTTTTCTCTCTGACTAATTTTAAGAGAATTATTCCTTCAAAGTTTTCCGCCAGTGTAATGACGTTCAGCCATTTCAAATATTATTAAAAATTGTACTTAATTTTTTTTTATGTTTTAAAGTCCTATAAGGTTATGTGACTTAAAGATATTGGATCAATTATTGAAAATAAAGACTGTAGTTACATAATTTAAAGATACATAAAGGAAAGCACTTTGGACGTACTTCTCCAACTTTTATTCTGAAAGAAAAAAAATCATCTTTAGGTGGCACCATACCAATGAAGTCATCTATTATTTAAAAACTCATGTTTGGTGCAGTAAAAATTCTTGAAATTTTAATTACCATACTAATATAAAACAAGATTATAATTGACGATCCAAGCTTCTTACTTTGCTGTCTGTCTACTTGGAATCTTGGAAGTCAATTTTGAACCAGTTCTTGTTACCTGAACATACTGAAATTTTCCAAACGTGCATAAGTGCCGTGGCAATACAATATTGAATATCTAACATATTTCTAAATTCAATATGGCGGACCTTTTTCTTCACAACCCCTTGATATGGGAATCAAATGAGTACAATACGATAAGCCATATGCCGTCATTCTTAATCAAATATGGAGGGTGTTTAGAAATGGTGGATTTTACTTTTTTTTTTGAAAAAATATTTTTAAAATTAATATTAGTTTTTTGTATCCTGTGAACACTTCTAAAGAACAAAAAGTAGTAAAAGTAGAAAAAAATAAAATAAACTAAACGGATCTGTATTATGAATCATAATTTACGAAATTGTATCTGCTTTTACATACCTACATAAGAAAGCAAAAGCGTCAGCTAATCCAGTTATGTCCAAGATAGAGGTTCATGTTGTTTCATTAATCTTTAAAATCAGTCAAGTTATAACCATAAATTGTTGCCGAAGAAAAATGAATATGTATTTGCATATTATATGGTCCACGCCCAAAAAGATTCGCAATGTAATTTATGGACAAGCAATTGGTGGTTGCGCGAAGGTCTCAATTAACATGTGCATCTGTGACGCATACCTGTGCATGGTCGTGCAGTCCGTTCTGTTCGCCAGGGAAACATAAAGTCCAGAGCAGAACAGTACGAAAACACAGATCCTCTCGATATACATACATACTATAATACATCTTCTGCTAAGTGGCTGCCCGTATCACGATAATTCAGAACTGTGAGTGGAGCCATAACGCGCGCCAATAAATGCAAAAATACGTTCCGGCTGTTGGAGTTTCTTTATCGGCCCACTTCTTCTCGCTGGCTACGTCTCAGGTGACATTAATTTCGGCATATCTAATAAATTTTGAGCCATCAACGTCGGTCGGAGAACAGCGCTGCTTCGAGCTGGACCACTGCGGTTCTGCCACTTTATGACGTTTTTCCAACTTTTTCCGCGCTATCTCATCCCGACCGGTGGTGTATCATACTCGAGTGCGGGCTTCAAGAAAGCCGGCGCTCATGGGAGAATGACTCCAGAAACTCACTGACAGCGCCGTGATTGGATTTTATGAGCAATTGTGACTTGAATTCCTTATGTCGCCCGTAATAATCGACGGTGCTGCGCTGTTGTCTGGAGGCGTTTACGTGCGCTCTCGTGAACACCGACCGATTTTAATGTTTACACACGAGCGGAGATGCTCAAATATAATAAATTGCAATAACCGGATGGCATCCTGCTACTGGTTTCTCTGACAAACCAAAGGAATTGTGCTTTCTTGGCCGGGACTTAATGGCCAAAGATATCATCGAAATTCTGATTAAGTATGAGCAGCGAATATGCTGAAATGATGTAATCCTTTCCGGGTCCGCAAGATTATTTTAACTTTATTGCAAATTTAAGAGGATTAACAACTAAACAAGGGTTAGTGGAGTGCGAAACAGTTTTGGAATTTGTGTATCCAAATACCTAGAAACCTCACTTTAATTAATTTAGGAAAAAACCTTAGAATATATCAGGACTCATTTGGGCGCAACTAAAAATAAGCATTTTTAAGAAAGCATACACCGGCTCACAAGTACAAAGAAAATAAGGGAAGGACTAAGTGAGAACGAAGGGTAACAGCATGTATTCTTATTTTATCTATAATGACAGTGTGACGCTTAGTTTAAAAGTTACTGACAAGAGCTTCCTTAAATTATAATTTATCAGTGTTAAAAGAGGTAGCGCCGACTTTTTCATAAAAAATATTTTGGGTATACCTACTTAATATAACATATGTAGAATAGTTAGCGAAAAATCAATTTCTTCGTAATTAATAATACATTTTATATCCCCTTACCAAAATACATCAAACCTTCCACCCGGAAACAACACTTACTTGGAAATGAAGAATATCCAAATTATTATTCGGACAATGCAGATTAAAGCTGTTGACCAAAATTGAACAATATTGTGATTTTTCAATATAAAATAAAATTATTTTTATTTTTTTGTTTCTAGGAATAAAAAATATAAACTGGGTATTTTATATCATAGCCATATTGACCACCTTCGTTGTGCCGAATACAATCTCAAACCTTTGTGTAATAGAGGAACCGGCCAAATGCGAGTCGGACTCACACACCGAGTGTTCCGTAAAAAATTATTTTTTTTGTGATGTAACCACAAATTTATAATCGAGATCTTAATTATTCTGAACTAAAAGTGTGTTCACTATTTTTGACAAAAATTTCGTATATATAACTAGATGACTAAAATGCCACGAATTATTACCAACTAAAATTTCAAATATGAATATGTTCACAGATAACTTCGTAATTCTAGACCCAAAACAATTCAAATCTTCACCGAATGTGCGCTTAATTAATCCCCTCTCGTTCCAATTAGAAGAGGGAGAATCCCGGAAATAAACAGTTTTAAGCACTTATCTGGACGTAACATAATACAAATTCTAGGAGCTAGCCTGCAGCAACAGAGGCGCTGGAATTAGCCACATACTTTCCGACCGAGGGAGAAATTCAGCGATTCGCAAATTCCTCCTGAACTCCTGAGCGGGAAACAATTCTCCCTTATCTCATCAGGCAGAGGAAGGAAACCCGTGCCGCAACCGTTGTTTACTTACTGTCTTTTCTTTACCTATTTCCCGTGGCTGCTTAGGGTGTACAAAACTTCTTCAGAGTGTGTCCGCCGCAATGCAAAATTAAAATGTCCCCGGGAAGCTCAAAGGCAAACTGTTCCACACCCTCGAGTGGGTTGATATCAAGGAGCAATTTGCGCTCATTTCGTCGTACTCGCACCTTAGAAAAGTTGCTTCTTTCGACCATCTCGGAGAATGAGATTAGGGGCTTTTGCTGCCGCCTCCAAAGGTATTTCAGTCTTAAACGGACTTTACGAGGATTTACAGCAGGTGTTAGGAATTTAGACCCCTGCAAATTCCGATCGTCACTGGGAAGGTAGCACTAAAAATCCCGACGAAATATTGAGAAAAATTAGAAATTCGAAAAACAAGATGTTCCGATAACATCGTTTAAATTCTCGTGCGCCCCGGGACACAGTCCTTTTCCGTCCAGATAGACGGGCTTCTCAAAGGCGTTTCAACTACTTTTTACTATTCTATGCATAGCAAAATCTCTTCTAAGCAAATGAAACCATCAAGCAATTAGTCAGCAAAATTGAATTGCTCACGGTGCAGTCACGGTGGAAAGAGCGATAGGATGCTGCCAACCAAGGATCCCCTAGATTCCCCGGGCCCGCAGGAAAAGTAGATAAATTACTTTTAATCATCCAGTGAGTTGTCACTGGAAAAAATTATTCCAGTGTTGATTTTAATAAGGTTTGAAGTGTTGACCGTGGGCAAAGCTGCAACAGATTCCATCGGTATATATATGTAGCTGGACTTTATTATTTAAATACGTAAGGCACTAGTGTCGTTCGTAATATTTAAATGGATTGAACGCGTTCTAGAAATACTCAGCCGAAAATGAGTAAAAAGGAAATCAAAACACCCCACATGGGTTTTGTGTGTACCTATTAAGATTTAACTGGAGAACTTGTTGAAATGACACGTTAGAAAAGTCAACTTACACCACATTTCAAAACAATGATTCATTTGTTACATAAGAAAATGGGCCTCACAACGATTTTAAAGTCTGTCTATCAATCTATATAATGATGCTACATTAAATGTCTAAATTAATTTATGTTAATTTTGATTTTAATTACTATTAACAAAAATAATAATAACCAGTTTTTTTATAACTTTGTGTATTCGTAGTATATAATATGCTATAATACTTAAGGTATTTTGATGCATTCAGGTCATTGTTCAACCATTCCTAATGCATCCATCGTACTATTTAAGCGAAGCCAGTTATGACGCTCATTTCCCAGCACATGTTAATTCAAATGTGGCAAACGCGACTGCCCGTTAAAATATTAATTCTTGTCACACCCGCGCCTTTGTCGCACGCGAAATCACGTCGATGAACTTTGTCACATTTGAATAGAAAACAGCACGTGACCTCGACGCCGCCACCCGTCAGGTCTTGCAGTTACCACCGTACGGGCAGTTTGGATAAATAAAAAATGTCTGACATTATTCCGCATTCATAAATTATGACCTTTTGTCGTTCCTCCGCACAAATAGTGCCCTGGAGCCTCTAATGAAAGCAAAAAGGGGGAAAATAGACGACAGTTCGCCGCGGCTATTCCAACGCTAAGAAGCTGCTGCTGAAAAATACCACCGAGCCCCAGTCCCATAAATTCCAAATCAACAAGTTTACAGCGGGCAGGGGCACCAGACCTCGTCTCACGCACGGACTATATGGATTTATGGGATTTGATACTCGCCGAGATGTTAAGTTCTCAGCAGAACAACGATTTTTTTGCGAGAAGTAAAAACTTTATACAACGGTAATTCGAAGGTGGCACATGGACAACTCAATCTGAGATTTGGACTATTTTTTCTTATATAACGCCTACCTGCCGAGAATATTTAAAGGAAGATAAACAAGATATTCACACTTTCAACATTGAATCATTGTTATAAAGTAATCAATTTCCACAGGTACAACTATAAAAATGTATAGTGGTCGTTTTATTTATTTATTTAACTATTTAACCAAAATAAACCTATAATTCAATTATAGACCTATCTTTAAAAAACATACAGTGCCCTCCAAAACTTAGTTGAAATTGAAGACATTGTGTAAAAATTGCAAATGAACCAAAACTATAAAAATCTATGAAAATATAAATATTGTTTATTAATTTGACAGTCCTCATTTTAATAAGCATTTAGTAATCACATATAAAACGAATTGTAAGTTATACTATGGAACATTTTCAAGGTCAGTGCAAAAAGTTAGTTGAAAAAAAAATCTGTACTTTAGTACTTTGTGTGGCCCCTTATTTTGTAGAACTGCGTGAAGCCTTCTAAGCATTGATTCCACCAGGTTTCGGAAAACCGTGAAGGGCTAATTAGACCATGTGTCCAAGATTTGTAAACTGAGTATTGTTTCGTCTTGATGAAGTGGGGATGTTGCGGTCTAACTCATTCCATTAATGTTCAATGGGATTAAGGTCAGGCGACATAAGTATTCACAGTATCCCCTTAAAGACAGAAGCACATTGCAGCGTGTACTGTGCAGTCAAAAACTTTAGATCTGTTAAATTCAACTAACTTTTGGAGGGCACTGTAAGTGCACTCGGACGCTGAGCGCATATGAAGCGCATTTGATACAGTATTACAATTCTAACTTCATTTTTATAGAATAGCAATTTTTTGATAAATATCATAACTGAAGTCGGAATATAAAAAAGCAAACCATTGAGTGTTTTCAGAATTAGATAATCCATTTGATTTAAGCACAAATATTTCAGAAATATGTAGTATAAGAGTAAGCGTAAACTATCAATATAACTTTTTTATAAACATTTTCCGTATAGATTATTGTAATACAAGGTCTAATCAAATGGTTGCAAATAATGGGTTTTTTCGTTAATAATTACATGGGGAGATTATCGCCATCTGGAAAAGAAGGGTGAACCAGTTTTTTCATATTTTCTTTTTATAAAAGAAAAGCCATGCATAACACTTTAAAAAGATTAATAATAGTAATAGAAAAAATTATAATAAAAGTAACATAGAATATTGTTGATGAAATTGGACTACTCCTTCTTGCTTTAAATTCTATTTCAAATAAGGATTAATTCTTGATTTTTCCAACAGTTATTTACGATCCTTGGGTAAAACAAAATGCATTCGTTTCAAAGTTATTGATCTTATAACGCCCCTCATATTAAAATAAATTACAAACAGTATTATTTCTGATGGCCAAAAATATGTTATAAATAAATAATAAATACTGATGATACTAAAATCATATCTGCAGAGATTTATCAGATTTCGAGGCGTTCTGAATAGATATACTCCCTGACAAACGAACAGATACAAATTGGAGTCATATTAGGCCAATTAGCAAGTACCGAATCCGCCACCCACCCAGCTCGTAGCAGCAATTGTTTTCCTGTTCGATAAACATCGGACAGCCTTTTCGAGTGAGCCTGCCATAAATTTATTCGGACCATTAGCCGCAGTAATATTTTTGCCGCCCAAAGTCGGGCCCTTCATTAAAAGTGTCACACGGAGGAGACGCACTTCCCATGCTCCTTCACACAGGTAGAGCTTCTTCTTTGCGGCGAGCGTTTTACTTGTCTAATATGGAAAGGTGCCCTCCCAACCAATTTGAATTTATAATTTAATTTGGGCCCTAAATTGCCCGGCGACGGCCACTAAATTATAGGGCTTGTCTGGCGAGTGAAGTGTAACGCAGGTAGGCCTAATACGCTACAAAGCTGGCGCTCGCAAGCCAGGTGGGTGGTTTTTACCTGTTAATTTACTCGACAGCCGCCTCGCATCCGAGCCAAACACCTCTAGCAGGAGATCCACTTAAAATGCACTTCAAATTTGGTTGTTTGATAAGTTGAACTGATTGGCCCAGTCCCGAAGTGCCCTGTGAAAGGCTGCCCCATGCACAGAAGACGCTCGTCGATGCCTCGGGCTCCGGAAGGCGGAACTGAGAACAGCCCGCTTTTTGTAACCAATGCTGATAACGACGCGCTGTAGTTTATTACCAGTCTCTGGAATTTTAATTGCTTCGAAAGAACTTTGAGCACATCGTGGCATGGGACGAAAGCCCGCCCTGCTTTTTGCTGGGACGTAGTGGCAATGGGAATGAATCATCGTGACGCAGCAAAATAAGTTCTGATCGCTCTTATCGCCGGGAGATGAGTGCCTATTTTGCAGAGTCATTAAGTAGAGTTGCTTTCCTTTAGAAAGTTTAAGGAGATTCAGATTATGCCTTCTGCAGTGCTGTTTTAAGAAGAAAGTGGAGAAATAAGTAGGGTTAGGTGCGTTTGATAACGCAAAAATTATTTGTTACTAAACGAATTTTCCTATATTGCGCTTGTCATGGAACCAATTATGGTTTTTCTGAAAAACTTCCGGCTATTCAAAGAGTTTTAATAAATTTTATTTTTTACTTTTTCCTTTTTTACTCTTCTTTTCATATTAATAGAGTAACGTTAAAACAATTATTATTAAATTTACTTGTCTAATTCTTATATTGAATTGCGATGATAAATTTATTTTTTATGTTATGACAGATAGTCTACTCTACTGTGTCTGCTGATTTCTAAATAAATATATAAACATTTTGTAGAAAATCTGAATTTTCCGATATCTTGATTATGAAAGGAAACGATATAGAATATTGCTTTCTATTTATTTTCTGATTATCATATTGTTTATTCGAATTACTAATAAGGGAAAGATTTCCTTGCCGTTATAGCTCATTTAACAAGAACTCGTTTGTTTCTGGGTTTTGGAAGGGGAAGCGTACTGAATATCGACTTGTAGTCATAATGTTCAAAAGCAAACAAGACTATTCATCAATTATTCTAAGAAATAAAATATTTATTATCTTTTTGTCACAAATGTTTCATTATTTATACGAAACTTTCTTGATTTTAAAATATTGTAAAACCATTAAAAATGAAAAAAAAGAGATAATCTATCAAAGGTTTTCTCCCAATGTTTTGGCTTTTCGGATTTACAACTTTTATATTATTAAAGAGACGTAAAGAAGTTATTAATATATTTTTTTAATTTGCTAAAGAAAAACAGAGATAAAAAGGCCGCATACTAAAATCAACAGCCTCATAATAAGATTCGAAGTATAGTTTTGTACAGAAAGACTAGCTCGAATGAAAGAATTGCAGTAAGGAATTGAAAATCCAAGATTACCTACATATAAGTTTAAGGTGAGGAAGAAATTATTAGTTTTCTGGAGTTTACCTGCTCCCCTGAAATTCGCGTAGCGAACCGGCCGAACAAGTTTGTTTCTTTTCATCTACTCCTCTTGTTTGTTCTTGTAACGTGCAAATTGTGAGTGTTTGCTGGAACGCGCGAAGATCTTAGCGCCTCCAATTCAGCCGACGATCGCTATCAAGCAAATCGCCTTTTCAATTACTTTGCGTTACAAGTGTTGGACTAAACCGAGTGAGTGCTCACCAACAATAGATAATTTTGCTTTAATGCCGTGCACTTCCAACTCGGTCTGCCGAAAGAGCTCGGCAATAAAATTATAGGAGGCAGGGAAAGGCAATATATCAAAAGCAATCAGCATAAAACATGATAATTACCACCATCGCGCCACACGTCCGCCTGTGGGAGAGGTGCGGCGCTTCGCTTTCTCTGGGGGCGCTGGGGGTTCGTACTGAAAACGGCACACGCAACAAGTGAAATTTCGAGCAGCACGAGAACGAGCGTCTTGCCAACAGTTTGGCCAGGGGCGCTAATTAAATTCAAACCACATAATCTCATCTTGCACCAAATCGTCTGCAGCCCAGACTTTATGATTCTTCCGCAAAGATGTTTCGCTATTTGCCCCCCGCAAGAAAGACACATCCACCGCGAAGAGCTCCCTGAGGCGCCATTCCCCGAACCCAAGCAAATTGGCGGAGGCAAGGGAGGTGGCTCGGAAGGAAGAAATCACGACAGCCTCTACTGAGGGGGCTACTTTGACACACGCAAATGAGCCAGATGGAGCTGGCTGGAATCGGGATTAGGGCGTCCGTTTAAACGGTCGTAAAATTAACACTTCTCACGTCGACAGACACCTCAGCCGACGCGAGGAGCCCTCTGCCCTCACCTGCGTTAGTGCTCTTAGCCCATCGCGTCGTTCCGTTGCGTTGCGTGCAGTCGCAAACGCCCGTCACGAGCTTTTATAGTGTGTTTTATGGTTCCGGACGTGTGAGCGCCCCTTGCGAAGTAATGCGGCTTCCAAAGAGCGCGGAATTAACATCGCCCGCGATTACTGGGAGATTAGACTTCACTGAAAGCTACATACACAAGTATTAAGTAGCGCGGGGGAGCGGTCCCAGTCCCACCACCAATTTTTCTGGGATTATTATAACTGAGCCCGATTTTCCGGTCGCAAGATATAATATCTGCTCCACACCCTCCCCCGCAGGAGGAACGACGGGAACGCCACTTGCAAACCCTGGGGATTCTTGGATGCAGACGCGACTAGCTGAATTAATCCTCGGAGTGGTTACGATTGCGCTGCGGAATGCGATTACCGCCTCCAACGAGCAACAGCAATATGACGGAATAACGGTGAGAATAGTGCCATCAATTTTAACTATGGCGGAAAGAAGCGCGTCATTACCATTTTATACGTATTTGGACACCTAGTGACTAATCAGGCAATTTCATTTCTTTTCTTGAAGAAATAAAATAGCAAACATTTCGCGCAAACAACGCTCATAAACCTTCTAATGTTTTTGATCGTAATGAAGCTGCTTAATTTGTTTTAATATAAAAACTGAAGCTAAAACACTAATGGTTTTCCATTTATTTACACTGATAGAACAGTTATGATTTTTAAAATAAATTTATTCAGTTGAAGATAATTTTATTCCTGCAAGCATAGTAAATTTTCCTGATAACTCTTATATTATCCCGAAAGCAATTGAATTATTTAACTCCAGTCTAGCATATATTTGATGCCCATTTATTTAATGCAATTATAAATTGTTTAAGGGAAACGAAAATTCAAACTATATAGTGTCGGGAAGAATTCCACTTGTGCCAATAATATAACAATTTTATAACAAACTCAATTTAATTCTGTGAACTTAATAGCCAATTTACCAGAAAACAACGTTGTTCAATATTAACTATCAAAAAAATTCAATTCCAAATTTAATTCTTAAGTAGCCCACGCCACGAATTACAACGTTCAACGCCAATATCTCACAGGAAAATCAAGTTTTTAAAAAGGCAATCGGAATCGCTAGCTCGTTGGTAAAGATTCCGCCAAGCGACATGTTTTCCAGTGAACTAAATTATAAATTTCAAACAATAATTTCGCCTTTGGTTGAAACAAATTTCTTTTTGAATGAAATAAATAAGTCAAATAAGTATATCATTTGTTGCTGCAAAATTGATATTTCATTTAATTCATTTTCGTTCAATTAAATTTTATTTAAGCCCAAAAAACTGTTTTATCAGTGTAGATATTGTATTTCTTCTAAATCAGTTCCATAATCCAAGTGTCCGAAACGGTTGCTCTGGTCAAAAAGAGAAACAGATGCTTCGTACCCCAAATTGAAGAAAACGACGCCACATATCATTTATGAGAATTTATCTACGCAGTGAATTTTTCGTATGAAACATTAAAAAAAGCTTTACATACCTAAATTAACAAAAACTTGCCACCGTTACCTGCAATAAATTATATTTAGGAAAAATCTGCTTCAGATATTTTTTAAGGTTTTTATATTAACTTTTCTTCAAAGGGACCAGTTTGATTTATTTCGACAAAAAGGGTTCCGTTCTCTTGGTAAATTAATTTGAATATAGAAATGATGGTAGTCTAAACACCAACTTTTTTGCGGTTTTCATATACTTTTGGATACGAACAATGCGAAAAGCTTCAATTATTTGAAAATAATACGACTCAGCCGGATGAAGAGTGAAATGTGCGAGGCTGACTTGACGATTAGTTTAGAGCTGACGCGGAACAAAGGAAAATTTATTCCACTTCGGCGTGCCTCAATTGCAATTATTGCCACTCATCCGTCCCCGCCTGTTTGAAAAGGCACTTAGAGGCAGACAAGCGCGCGTTCCTACATCATTGCGCCGCTTCTTGCCTGCGTTTTTAATTACAATCAATAGCGACAGCCCGCACAAGTAGTAACTCGAGCACATAAGTGAAAACTCACTCAATTACTCTCGCAGCGACTCAATACCCATCAATCAAACACGTCGACATCGCCCTCATCACTTCACTTGGGCAATCAATACGTGCCGAGCCGGTGACGCGCTAGAAAGCACCCCGAGCCATCGCCACCTCGCGATTGAGTAGAGTCCCTAAGCTGTCCACTGCCTTCGCACTTTCTTTGATTATTTTTTCCTCAAAGAATAATCACGTCACTAATTAATTGCAGGCGCTATTAGGAACTTGGGAGATAAAAGGCACAGTTCCACCACCTAAACAAACCGCTCACTTAGCATGCGGCTCGCACGTCACCCAGGACAGTGTTAAACAGGCAGCAAACGGCTATGAAATTAAAAAACCAACTGCAAATTTGCATTTTCCTCAGGTTTATAATTGACTAATTAAATTAACATTACCATAAAGAGAGAGCCCGCGGATAAGTCCCAGGCCGTAACTATTTATTTTTTCTTGCGAGCCCCTCGTGATGATCCCACCTTGACAAGGTGATGATTTCCTTAAGCGACGGTGCCGGGCTCGCAACAGGATAATTCAAGGACGACAATTTTTATAGCCATGCTGTGGGGTGGAAGCAACTAATTATATCCCCACATACTTTAGTCATTTGCGGCGTACGTGTCCCGTCGTGTCACGTGCCTTCGACAGCCTTTCAGACGGCACTAAATGGGCGCAATTTGAGTAAAGCATTAATCAAGCGTGCGCTGAATGGAGCCCTTGTGACATATAGTGCTTTTTCGAGCTCCTCAAGTCATCGGAAAGTTGATTGGTGCGTGACATAAAACTTCCGATGGATTAAGTATATATCTGGCAGAATACGAATCACCTCCTCGTGCATTTCCACTAATGCGCATCTGACGGCGAAAGTGATTTTCCTCCTACTCGCCTCCACCTCAAAGTCAAATTGGAATAGTTGCTTTGAGCAGACAATCTTTTGGAAAATTAAGGATTTCCTTCGGAAATTTAATTTGCAACGAAAAATTCACCATGGCAAGGTATAGGTGGATTTTCTTGGTGAGTCCTTTGACCTTCACCATGCAAACACAATGGCCTTTTTGGGTAGCAACAGTAGAAATCCAGTTAATTAAATATGCTGAACTGTTGTCTTAATAAACTGCATTGCATTGCAGTTGGCAAATTAGCGAACGATCTTAATTCAGTCAATCAATCCAGGGATCTAAAGTCTAAAACTCTTCTATTGATAAGTTTTCAAATCGACATACATAGGTTCTAAAGAAACCTTCATCAAACGTTTCATTAATATGGCTTATTGTTTTTAAACAACAAAGATATAAAACACACAACCGGAATTTCCACAGTTATGATTGTTATAAACAAATTTCAAACAAATAATTTTTCCAATTCTATTATTTTATTTTATTTATTGGTATTTAAATTACATTAAAAGCACTTATTTAAACTTAAACAACTTGTCAACACCCAAATTTTGCAGATTTGTGTAATTTTTTTAGCTTACTTCAATGTTGTAAGCTTATGATAAGAACTCCATATTTATAAGAAATAATTCTGCCTAAATTAAACTCTGTCAGTTAACCAAGCATAATCCAACTGTAAAGTAAAAAGAAAAATGTTTTGAAATATCTACATTCAAAATATGTGTATATACATATATCATTAAATACTCTTGAATTAAGCACATAAGTACTTTTTTCGAGTTTTGGTAAGTGTGATATGCTTCTAAATCTGAAAGACCATTGATGGTGGTCCTGATTGAAAGTCACTCAAAAATCTCAATTCTCCGCAGTTGAGCCGTTGTACTGTTTGTTGGAAAGAATTCCTAATAAACTGAAAACTTGGTATTCTGAGCACCTATAGCTCCAACATTAAAGGTTACTCCAGAATGCTTGTGGAACATGCACACATATACAGTATGTGTTCAAAAAATTAGACGTACATGGAAAATAACAGAAAAATGATACAAATGCAAAAGTTTTTAACTGATAGAAGTATATTTTCCAAAAAAACAGTGTACTTTATATTTAAACATATTAAGAGTGACAATTTATATATATTTTAATTAAAAATTGGTCACTCCTCCTTTTTGTTTCACAACATTTCGAATTCTTGTGGGAATTCTGGCTATACGCGCCTTTATCATGTCTTTCAGACTTTTGCCATTACTCCAAATACATTCAATATTTTCTTTTGAAATTGATGTTGTTGGATTCGGGCGACTGTACACTTTCGATTAATATGTCCAACAATTCAATTGGATTTAGATCCGGAGAATTATCGGACCGAGGAAGAACTTCGATTTTTTCATCATTTAGGAAATCTTTCATGAATTTTGAGGTATGACAAGGTGCTCCATCTTACATAAATACGTAATTTGATCTTGTATACATAAATAAATTTATATATGGTAAAAGGACATCTGCTAATATGACCTTGTACTGATCAGAACGCAAAGTTCCATTCACAAAATATATTGCGCCCGGACCTTCTCCACTAATGCAACTCCATATCATAATAACTGGGGGGTATTTTACTGTTCTTTGTATGCAATCCTCATTGTAAAGTTCCCCTGGACGTCTCCGTACGAAATTGAACGCTTCCATTACCGCTTCTAAACGACACTTGTCTCTAAAAATCACCTTCAGGTTTTGAAAATGTAGAGAAATTTTCCGTTTTTACAAACCACAATAAAATAAAAAGTTGCGAATGTATTTTAACCAACTTAAACTTTGCCAATATTCAATTGTAAGGTGTTGATGTAAACAACCCTGAAGGGCGATTTCTCGATTGGATAGGTTTTTTGACTTCAGTCGTGCCATTACACTTCTCTTTTCACTCGCGATGTCTTTAACACGTCCCATTTTTAAATAAATTATAAACACTATTTAAGTTTTCAACGTTCCTGTTTTTAATATCATATTAACTAATTTTCAATTTGAAACTTAGTTGAAATTGACGATAGAAAAGATAGCTTCCAATATTACTAACAAGTATACGGTTCAAAGTTCGTCTTCACCCAAAATTTTCAATAATTTTCCAACAAGAATTACCCTCAAATTAGACAAAAAATTGACTCGATTACCTTCATATACCTCCCAGCCGTTAAAAGGTAGATTTGGGATTTCCCTAATTACCAAAATATCTTGCATTTAGTACCTGACGACAGTTACAGTTGACAAAGTTTCCTTGGAAAGGGTTTTATTGCGGGAAAACCTCATTATCTAATTTTTTGAACAGATACGGTACATTACATATGTCTATACTGGGATTTAACGAACAACTAAGGAAATGTTTAAGGTCCTTTCAAAGTATATAAAAAATCTGTTTTTTTTTCAGAGTTTTCAAGAAAAAGAAAATACTGCTACCCAAGAATGTTATTTACTATATTAATAGCGAATGGTCAAAAATTCTTTTCCTCCCCTTCATGAAGACGATCTACCACATCCAGCACAGGCCATAATTAGGTAATGAAGGTGTCAAAACACTAATTGCTTGTTTAAATCGTACCCAGCCCATTTTATCCAGTGAATCCCAGTGCGCCGACCCTCGTAAATCTTTCTGGAGAAGACGAAACCCACTTTTCTGCTTAATGCTCTTGGCAGTGGAACGAATGAATCATCGGATTCCCCGCCGTCCCGGATGGCTGGCGAGCGTACAAAAATTGTGGATGACTCCCGACTCCCGAAACCCGGTGGTCCCCTTGCCCTTCTTCCGACATACATCCCACCGCGCGCTGGTGCCCTTATCGTTCCCTTAAAAGGCACACTGCGGCAGTGTGGAGGTTGAGGAGTAAATAGTGCGGGTGGCCTTGAGTGGCTCAAAGCCACCAGAGAAATATCGTTTCTAATGAAAGTGACGCATCATTCACACATTCTCCGGGATTGAGCGCGACACGTTTCAAAAGCGATTCTAAGGACTACTTTGGGTTTCTCTTTGGGCCCTTCGGAAGAAATTTTTGCATGAATATGATTGGCTGAGGACTTATTACTTAAGAGAAACTTCAATGGAGTTTATCTGCAAGCTTCAAACATCCCAGGGAAACTATTTAAACTTCATAATTTATAGGAAATTGAAATCCATTTGAAACTGCTTTCCGTTCAACAAAATCTTTGATTTAATGCACAATGCACCAAAGCTCAACTAAATATGAATCTGACCTGCAATGGTCTAGGTAACGAGCCCATTTGCAATGTAAGGCCCTCTAAAGTCAATGATCGTTTTCTGTCAATTACGCTCACATCCATGAAATTTCAGACCCCTCATTTCTAAGAGTTCACTCTACCTGAGTACGGAGCGAACTATTGACGCGAAAAGTTTTAAAATATTGGAGTTGCTTTAACTCTCATCTTCATAAAATGTGTTTGGACCTCATTAGCCCAGGTGGTATTTGGAAACTGAAGGCAATCTGCGAAAAACTTTATTTTGTTTGGCAAAGTTTTGCCTTTATAAACTCTAAAATGGTAATCCCTCAAAGGAGCATTTCTAGAGTTTACACTCAATTAGCATTTTACATGCAACCCAACCCACTACATTGGGAGTTTCGTTTAACTTATGACATTTCGTAGCTTTAATTTCCATAAATAGGAAAATAGCCCGGTCATGAGCGAATGTAGAGGTTCCGTCAAGAACGTATATTCGGCATTAAAAAGTCAGATACACTTAAACTAGTTCTTAATATTGTCATGTATTATTAAATACCTCAGAATCCCACGTTTATTTGACAGTGTTAACACTAACAATTAAAAGAAATCAGCACTTTAATTAAAATTGGCATAGAAGAACAATAAATCAATACTTTTTAAAAGGAAAATATTTTACCATTTGTATTTTATTTACTTAAAACCTTCATTAAATGACTTACAATTTGGCGACTAAACTAAAAGTAGGCATACTATCTTATAGTGAAACAATTTCACCAAAGTTTTTGCATATTTCTGCACACTTTAAAGGAATCGACTTAATTTGATGTGACCTCGTTTTATATTTCACTGCAAAAGTTATGAGCCTTAATGCACGAGTCCTTATTGAATTTTTCTGATACGTGAATGAAATTGTCAACAATTAAACGCAAATTGCAGAAACTCCCCAAACGCCAGTTAAACTGGAGCTCGATTGACACGCAAGATACTTTCTCATAATTGTTGCGAGTGCCTTTACGAGAAATACAAAAAGCTATTTCTCAAGCGTGAGAAGTACTTTTATTTTTTTATGTAAAAAAAAGCACTTTAGGTACCTAATAATGTCTGCTCCTATACAAAAGTTCTTTAATATGAACAAAAATTTTTAAAACGTGTTTCCAAAAATGTCATTTTATTTAGCAAGTTAAATGAATGGAATTATTGTAGAAGAAATTTAATCAAAATTTTGAGTATACTCGAAGAAAACTATGAACGTTTTTTTTTGATCTAACAAGGGTCCAAGGCTGTAATTTTAATTTCGGATGAAATTTTGTATAATGGTAAAAAGCCTTATAGTAATATTATAATAAACTAGTTGCGCGCATTATGCAGCCAGAAAAGGGCGCTTTAAACTCCTTGCTACTAAGATACTTAAACTTGTTTTTTTCTGTCAATGGCTACAGCTGTTATTCGACGGCTTCTGAAGTGCGACGTATCTTTGATTCTTGTTTTTTTCTTTTTTCTGAGCAGCCTCGATAACTCAGAAACCTCAAAAAATTGCTATACGGGAGGGTTATAACTGAATGAAATTCATGCATAATCCCATTATTACTAAAACATATCTTTATGTTTTAGTTTTTTTTATATTTACAGCTAAGAACCTGTTCAGATAATAGGGCAGTTTTTCGCACAAAATCAAAACAGTATTCCTTAAGGCACGAAATAAAAATATAAAAACATTTTTGTCCAGAATTTGATGTACCGTCAAAACATTCCTCTTACCTGCGAAAGAAACGGGACCCAGCGGATGTCAACTAGACATAATCTAAAAATAATCCCAGAGAGGATTTTTCCCATTTCCCACTCAAAGGCTTCTTTATGAAGCCTTGAATTCCTCACACCATTCACATAAATCCCGTCTAATTTAGGTGCACCCTAATCAGCCCTTTCCCACTGGGTGAGCTCTTCCCCTACTCGCCGACTGAACTTGTGCACTGCGAACCCTTGCCTGGCTCCCGAGTAATGCATATGGGGATAATCTTGAGCATGTAGTCAAATGGGAAAGAAAATTATCTTTTGTCCACAAACCATCGAGCCTTCGCATGAACCTCTTGGGTGTGTGGAAGCGTCAGGGAAAACAACTTCTGCTGCTTTGCGTTGTGTCGTTCGCGTTCTTGGGCACATGTTCTGATGGCTTCTTTGCACACGTCCCGCCCCGACCCAGCCCATAGCCCGTTTCCTGCTTCCTTGTTAAGAGGTCGCCACTCGCCAGGAAAGCGGGCAAGAGGCGAATAACTGGTGCTGAAGGAGGTGAGGAACTGCCGGCTTCGCAAAATTTCTCATTTCTTTTCCCGGCTTTGCTAACTGCTCGCTCGTGCGAACGATAAAACTTCAAACAAAACAAGCACAATAGCGAGTGATTTGCCTAAGTGCGATGGCTCACATGGCCCTTGTACACCCCCGCCGAAGATAATTTAAGGCACGGAATGGATAGGGATAGCCAGGCACAGCTTCCTTGGAAAATTTAAAGATTCCACCAAAGGATGGAAAAATATAGCGAAAATTAAATATGGAGTAAGTACACTTTGTTTTCGATTAATTATAAAAATAACGAATACTTCCGCAACTAGCTTACCATATGTATATTGTGGCAAAAGCTGAATATAAGAAAAATCACAGTAAAATCATTCTTTTCCCACTACCCTCCCACCACTTTCGAAAATTATTTAATCACAATTAAACGCCAACACATTGCTTTAAATATGAACTAACTACATATGCGAATATTTACATATGTGGAATTAATTTTAACGGCAAGTCAACACTCAAAAGAGATTAGATACTTACCATTCCATCATGTGGTTTCAATCGTGCATTAGAAAATTAATTTTCTTCTATCACGATAAGGATAAAGCACATGGTTAGACCATAATTAACGAGCTTGAAGTAACTCTAATACTCGTTTAAGCTTATTACACGAATGTAACTACTTGTTTTTATGGGTCAAAGAGTGATTCTATTTCAAATCGAAACACAGATCGACTCGACCATGTTTAAGTTTGGGAGAAATTGTTTGGGTTTGTTTATCTTTTAAATATCGCAATATGTAATAATTTTGCATTAGTTTAAAAAATTATACTTGGGGCTTTCAAATTACTCATGATTTCATAGTTCAATTTGATGAATATGTTTTTAATGACAGGAAAAAAATATAACAGAAGAATGGTCCACTGAACTGGTAGTAGGATACAGTGGCTCACCGTATGACGGAGTGGTTTGAGTTTTCAATTATTCTGATACTTCACATCAACTCAGACTGCGGATGTCAGAAAAATCCCAATGTGTTCAAACACTTATAGTGTTTAGGCCTTTGAAGAGCCTTGGCGAAAACGTTCGCGAGCATCTCTTCAGTTGCCAGGTGATCCAGAACGATCAGCTTGTATTTTTCGTTTTTCATATAAACTCAAGGATCCAAATCCGCTAGAACTGCCTCGAAGCCTCGAATCTCGCGATCGAGTCGTCTATGCTAAACTCTTCCCGCCTGGCGGGGGTAGAAGGCCTTTCTCATCAGGCACACCTTGTCGCCACCGAAAAAATCTCTCAACATAGCTTTTGACCTTTCAGTGACATCATGATGATGCATTTCAGCGTCTCCTCCAAGTAGTCCGGTGCCTCTGTGAAGACTTCTTCCGCAAGAGATCCGTTGAGGTAGGCCGTGGTGATGTCAAATTGCCGGATGTGTATATTCTGACGAGATGCAAGTACTGTAGCCACTCGAATTCACTTCAGGCGTGCCACGGGAGCATTAGTTTCATGAAAATCCATTCCGGCTCTCCGGGGTTTTACCCGTACCACGATTCTAGCCTTTCGCTTTTCGAATTTCCGTCTGGCCCGTATTTATTTCGCATGATGATGCGACTTCCTATGACCTCGCGATTCCTCGGTCGATTCGCGACTTCCCAAGTGTCTTTCTTTTAGATGGGTTTCATCTCACTGTTCTGTCCACTGTTCTAGAAAAACATATTCTGCGACTTCATGTTTTTCATTTCCTGGGTCCTTCCGGTCGTCAAGTTAATAGTCTTCTGCGTATTCCGTGACAGCGCATCCCGAGAGCTTCTTCAGCCTTTACGCGCCCCTCTTCCAGATTAACTTGGTTCTGTACAAATTCAAGTTCTTCCCCAGCATTGTCGTCTTGATTTTTCAGAATTGCTTCTGGAAAATGACTCCGATCTTGGTTATCATCGTGGTAAAAACTGCCATCGGCAGTCTCTTCGTTTGTGTCGATGAGATGTTCTCGTGGAAAATGTGTAGAATTCCCCTAAACCGTTCGTTTCTTCGGATCCTGAGTGCTTCATGAATTTCAAGTCTCTGGTGACCTCGAACCGTTTCTCCTTGGGACCCATGTTCTCAATGCCTCGGAGTGTCCCAGAAACATTTCTCTGCGAGACCGGGGCTCGAACTTCCGATGTTTGAAGATCTGTCCAGGCAACAAACTTTATGTCCGAACTCTTTTAGCTTTGTAACATCTGGCGGTATCCCGAACAACGTCTCAAAGGAGTTATTCCTTCTAGTTTGCTTATAGGACAGCGATTTCGGAGATGGTTTGCGGCGTGCACTGCTTCCGCCCTAAAAGATGGAGACAATCCAGGCGGGATGAGTAGACAGCGTGCTGTTTCCGCAAGGAAACGATTTTTACGTTTCGCAACTCCACTCTACTCCGGACTATATGCTGCAGCAAGGCGCTTCTTTCTGGACTCCGTGTTTCTTCAGATACTGATGGAGACATTTTACTCGTATTCCCCTCTGTTTCCAGGTTTGCTTTGAAATTTTCAAATTCTTCACGAACATCGCTTTTCTGTTTAAGAAATCTTACCTCACACCATCATGTTGAATCGTCGATTAAGGTAACGAAATTCGAGCTCCTCCGTTGGATAATACACTCATGGAACCGCTAACGTCCGAATGAATGATATCACCGACTTGTGTTTTCCTGCTGGACTTCGGTAAGGCGGGTCGAGTCATCTTCGCCTTCAGACAGACTTCGCAATAGAAATCAACGTTGAAATCCTCAAAATGCAGTTCTCTTATCGTCGCACTTTGGCCTATTCATGTAGATCCTTCACATTCAAATGTCCCAGAATGTTATGCCATTCTCGCAGAGTTTTCTTCGCTGGTGGTTTCTTCAGGTCGCCGTCCTTAATACAGGTATATTTGGCTAGAATTTTAGTATGACTTTGGGTCAGAGACCAATATACATTTTAATTGTTAGCTTTCGAGTTGTACAAAATTACAATACTATTTTAATCGATGTAGTTATCTCATAAAGTATTCCTTTAAACGATGTTCTGTGGGACTAGCGATTATATGTGAACAAATCGTGAGTTATATTAACTAAGCGATATATGCTTTTCAATAAACTTTAAACTTTATTTTAATAACTTTAATTCTATATTTAAGCTACCGGTGATATAAATATGTTCGTGCGCTGGGTTCGCTTGATAACAGTTACTCTCTTTATACGAAATATGAGTTGGTTCATCATATAGTGCAGAGTTATTCTGGCAAAAGAATAGCCACAACAAGAACGACCTTGTGACGTTAGTCGAACAAA
Organism: Machimus rusticus; assembly: GCA_951509405.1. Taxonomy (NCBI): domain Eukaryota; kingdom Metazoa; phylum Arthropoda; class Insecta; order Diptera; family Asilidae; genus Machimus; species Machimus rusticus. The sequence continues at coordinate 48,647,833 of OX608051.1, read as the reverse complement.
ATTTTACAAAAAATACAAATCGTATGCAAGAGAAAGATAAAAGGATCACTCCTTGTCTTTTATTCGCCATCAGTTAGAGAATAGAGACACATACATCAATTGATGTTCCGTAATGCATTTATAATTGTCAGTAAAAATATGTAAGCAAACGGATCCGCATTTGTGGTATGTGCATGCTACCTACTTCTTCCCCCTTCATCAATTGAGAACCCCTAGGCCTATATCAATCCCTGCAAGATGAGGGTAGAATTGAAAACTAATACCAATACATACATTTCCCTTCCTTCCGCCTTTAAAAATGCGTGTTAAAATTATTTTACATTTTATACCTTACGTAAGTGCTGCAGGTGAGAATTTTGTGTTGCCTATTTTTATCTTTTTCACTATTATTGGAATTTACATAAAAAATAGTAAGCAATTGTTTTTTGTTGCTTCATCTAACTAAAGCGACATTTTTTTCGATGCAGTTTTGGGTATTGCATATCGGTTAGACTGTTAAAGGTTTGAGTTCGTATTGAGATTGTTACTTCTTATTATACCTAATAGATAGCCTATTATGTTTACATGACCCAATATAAACTAGGGCACAAATTGGCAGTTCGCAGATAAAACAGTATTTTGGAATTATACTCAGGCGCGTGAACTGCAATTTTGCGGGAGGTCACGTTCAGATAAATGTCAAGTGATTTATTAAATTGTTTCCAAATTCAACCCAACCCAATCTCCTCTTCGTTCTACTCAATCTACAGGATAGCAAATGACAAAAGTTTTACAACATCTAGAGAACTCACGAACCTCCTGACTCCCTTTAAATCCACATCAGATACACTATTATAGTATAAAGCAGTAGAGGGGAATAAGTTTTGTTCTATTATTTCGTAGATTCCAAAATATGTGGCGGATCGTGGTTTGGCCAGCAATAATATAGTATATTGAACTTATTTTGAAATAAAGTAATGGTGTATGGCTTTCTTTACCGATTTTTTACAGTTCATTGTACTTCATCAGAAGTACACAGTGGATTTTTTCGCAAACAAAACGTCCATTATACCAACAAAAAGGTTATAGTAGTTTAAGCGGTAATTTATGTGTTAAGGAGAAAAGCAATCGTAATCGATCCGTAAGTCCTTCAAAGCAATTGAAAATCTTTTGTTTGTTCTCTAACAGTTCTGATGCTAGGAGGCAGGCTAGTGCCAAGCAGTGGCACTGTGTGAATTGAAACAAAGTTGTAGGGCTCAAACAGAGCGCAGGGAGTGCAACAGGTAAGGCAGGAGGGAGTCATAACTTGGAGCTTTCCCCGACCATTCATCTTCTCAAAGGTCGTTTTGAGAGCCTTTAATCTAAGAAATGCCTCATAGTTCTTATAAATGGCAGCTTGGTACTTCCCAATATCCTTTAGAAGTAGCACCCAGTATGCAGAGAAAGGCCCGGCCTTTTAAATATTAAAAGGACCGCACTAATTCACCCTAATGCTTCGTTCCAAATCTTGCTGTATATATATCAAACGAACGCGAACAATTATTATCATAATTCGAATTCCTCTATTTCCACTTCGAGTGGAGGACAATGCACGACTACTGTGGATCCCTGAGCAATGCATTTGAGGACACCGAACCTATCTCACAATGTGGGTCAACTCGGTGTATTGATTAACGCGATGGGGATTGGGATGGGGTCAGGCGGGCATATCTCAAAGACGAAATTTGCACACTTCCCAACTGCAGAACTTGGCAGCTTATGTGCTGCGATGAGTGCTTTTTGAAGAAATTTATACATTTTTTTTAAGGGAAATCTTACAGTTTTCCCTGCAGAACTATTCCGCACTATAGGGCAACTACGTATCCTTGTAATCCACAGGGCGCAGAGTTTATCAAGTCACACGTAATCCAAGGCTTATATCCTAAAAATGAACTTTTTCGCGCATTCAGGCATACGAGATCCTGCGCTCAAGAGGTTTATGTTTATCGGTCCGTTCCAACCTTTCACACGAGTGGAGCAGGCCTAATGACTCACACGCGATCTGCAATCAAACAACAATAACAAAAACTGTTTCATCGGCAATGCCAACGGACAAATGTCGCGTCGGTTCCGTTACAAACGCGCTTTGCTTTGATTCACGGCGTAGAGCGACTAAATTGGTGTCTCAGCGAGAACGAACAAAAACGTCACCATCAAGCTGCAACACAAAATGCGCACTAAACGCCGCTCGCCGAACGTCTCGAAAATTCCCATGCTATCGACGGCCACCATGGGCTGGCTCGAATCGAGCTCGAGTCTCGTCGCCCGTCGGGTTCTCGTTCTTTCCACTTCGCACGGCGAGCGCTGGCACTCCTGTCGCTGTGCTTGCTTAAGCTGTAGTGCGAGGAGCCCACACCATCACCACCGCACCGCACCAAATAACGGGCCTGCTGACGCAGAGACTACCCGCCTCGGCACGGGGCACCGGGGGAAGCACAGCGTGCTTTAACTGTATGCCCGCTGGCAATTTGACAGCTGAAGAACTTTTTCCTTGTATTGCATAATCCGGAGAAAGAGGGCTGATGTAAACATATGACGTCGTCGTTGTGGTGGTGAAAGTTTTGTGCATTCGTCGTGCGCGTGTGTGGGCTCCTCTGACTAAATTCTCGAAGACTACGCCTAGACGCGAAGAAAAAGAAGTCCTCACATCGCATCACAACCGGCAGGCAAGTTTCCCTTTTCCGATTTGCACATTTCTTTCCACGAAATTGATACGCCGCAACTTACGGAAGCGAGTAGGGTTGCGCTGCGGCGTCGTTATCATTCCTCATGAGCAAGTGTTGCCACTGCCAAGAGGAATCTCCACGGCAACATCACATTTCACTTCATTCAAATCATCTCCCAGTCCGATTGAATAGGCGATGCCGCCTTATGTCGCGCATCTTCTCATCGCAGACGGCTGAGTAGTGAGTATGCCTGAGAGGCCAAGCAAGACCTAGGCGAAGATAAAACTTGAATCCTAGACACGGCACAAGAAAATCTCATCATTCCACGGCTTTTATTAAAGTACAACACGTGGGCGTGACGGAGCTAACAAGAATTAGTACTAAAAGATTCGTAAATAAATTTCACATATAAAAAAGCTCTACATTCCACCAGAAATTATTAAAAATTGTTTACATATGTATATGAGCATGTAAAGGGGAATTTTTTAAGTAAAAAAAATCCTACTTTATATCGGTGATAAGAAAGATGCAACCTCGTTGTTAGCAAACTTAAGTAGGGATTTTCGAAAATACAGTTTCCCACCTTCACTCTGGGGAATAAAAATAAACTTAAAATAAAGGAAAATTACAACTTGTTATTAAAACCTGGAAGACCAAATAAGAATTCCTTAAGCAATAAGTAGATGTTACTCGTATAACAAATTTGTGAGATTTTTTTAAAATCTAATTGACCAAAACTTTTTCACAATTTACTACATACGTTTACTTTACACAATTATCAAGAGTACGAACTAACAATTGAAAGATATAATTGTTTAAGATTTTAAAAAAGTAGCGGAAATTGATGTTGAACGTTCATAACTAATTCTATTTTAAACTTTTTGGGCTACAGTGTACCTAGTTCATATTTTTATAAAACTTGTTAATAATGTGCAACAATTTTTTTATTTCCAAAACCAATTACGATCTCCAGAGTTCACCCAAACAGCGAATTAAGTTAAGGCGGATAACTCAAGACTTTTGCTCTTTAAATTGAGTACTTCTTTGTAAAACAATTCCAAAGAATACTAAAAATTTGGCCTCCTAATGTGATTAAAAATTTCCAATCTGTAATGAAATAAAAAAATGTTTCATTGGAACAAATAGATACAATACTTTTAATCAGATTGAATGATCGATTGGAACAACTCAAAGATCTGTTTAATTACAATCTTAATTAATCGTCTTCACACCCAAATATGAATCACATGAAATATTCAGCGTTTATGTATATCTGACGTAATGAAAATATCAAATTATGAGAAGTGTTATATTCACATTGAAGTTTCTTAGAATGCGAACTCAAAATGATAAGAGAAATTCCATACTAATTAGAACATTGAGCTGATGGTCACTCAACGCACTAACATCCAGTGGGTAATTTCTTAAAAGTGCAATAAAAAAAAATTCCCTTTAATAACAAAGGACTTGAAATCATTAGAAGAACTTCCAATGACAACACACATATGCAACATGGGGAGATAAAAGATTATGTTGTGTATGAGGCCACATTTCAAGTTCACTTGGAGAATACGCCTATCACCTAGCGTTTAAAGACGTCGTCATCAGACAGTGAAGGCTTTGGCTTTCTATTAGTTAAAAGCAGAGCTTTTAAGGTTCTTTCTAGAAATCCCCAACAATATTTAAAAGCACTCGCTTGTTTCGCGGTCAAAAGCTGTCCTAAGGACATGCGCCCTTTGCACAAGGACGATCCCAACCTTACGCAACCGGCTATCAGCAGCTTCTTTTTACAGAGGGTTAATCAACTCGCTTTTTAGGAGAAATGAAGGAAAGTTTTCAGTACTTACACTTAAAATTTTACAGCATTCATATTTGACGTATATGAATCCAAGCTATACTTACATCGAAAAATATTAACATTTTCGAGCGCTACCCAAGATAAACCACTCCCTATAAAACTTTAAAAAAAAAGTCTATATAAATTCGCAAATCAGCAAATAATTCTGTTAGTAATTATCAATTCTTTTTGAAAATGGGTAGTTAATTAATTAACTTCACAATATTATAATACGTAATACCTATGCATTAAAGGAGTCTAAACAAAAATCAAATGTTTGATATTATTAAAACAAAAGAATAAATTCATATATTATTTAATAGATTATTAATATGTATACAATATTCTCATTTTTATGATTTCACATTTTTGAAACGTTTCATATTATAATTTGACTAAAAATACTGCACAAGCGGAATGAAGTATTTATATGGAATAAAAACGTATAATACATAATATCTGGATGACAGAGCTTGCTCGGAAGAGTTAAAAAAAACTTATGAGTATATATAATAAAAAATTAAATCGGTTAAAAAGTACGCATAAAATAGCACCATAAAAAGATACGTAACTCCGCAAATAAGAATACTAAAGAACAAAAATAAAAGCTAACAAAATCTTGCGGAAATCGAACTCGCGCACTCCGGAGTGGCGAACCTACGATCCCACTGGGCTTTTGAAAATACGGTTGGACAACTATATAAATATTGCTTATATAATAGTATAGGATAGGATAATTTGTCCAACTATGGAGCCGTGTGAGCTAGAATACTTAAAAATAAAAAAATAAAAAACTTGAGAAATTTTCAGGATTCGAACTCACGTCCTCCATCGTGGCAGACCTATTCCCTAGCCTAAAGAAGACGATTCCCGTAGTGAAATTAAAATTGATATTGCGCGGGGAAGTCAAGCTTGTTGCTTTGTGCGTGAATATACGGAGAAAGGATGTTTCTCAGAAATGAGACCTAGCTAGATCGATTTTTCGCCCCCGTAAATCCCTATATTATAAATTTCATCGAAATCGTTAGAGCCGTTTTCGAGAACGTGATGGCAAATATATATGTATATACATATAAATATTGCTCGTATAATAGTATAGGTATTATGCTTTTAGTTTATTAAAATTACAAAACAATTAAAAACAATGGGATAATAATAAAGCACATACCTGTCAGTTGGATCAAAAAACTCTGATACGTATAGTTTCATATTTTTTGCAAGTTTTATAAAAATCGGCCCAAAGAAGACTGAAGTATGTAGATTTAACGCTATACAATTACCGAAAGTTGGGGAAAGCTATTTCTACTAAAACGAGTCAAAATGACTGGTCCTTATTTTTACATATGTACATATATATTTATTTCCTACAAAAGGAATTGTACCTATTACATCTACCAGCCGAGCGGATGGTTAAAAAACGGTCCCACTTACTTTCGCTCGCAGTTCCGATTTGGGGACATTTGAAAAAAAATTATTAAGAATTTTGTTCGTTCGCCGAGCCAGGCGAATCTAAAAAATGTTGGCGTTTCGATCCGGAAAGCGAAGCCGTTCTTTTCAGTGTGACTGTCGGTTTGGTCTTCCTGCCACAGAAGCCGCGATCATGCGGACCAAACTTCAGAACCCCACATACGCTCAATTTAAACTCTAAAGCAGGCTTCATGTACACTATCTGATAAATTAGATACTTAGATATATGATTTTCTATTTCAGTTTTCAAAAATTGCGCTCTCATCATAGCATTCTAGTTTTTCTTATTTACATCTATTTGACAATCTGTTTGAGTTCACTTGAAAATGCACAGACGCTTTCAAACACCTATAATTTCTCAGATTAATTTAGAACAATTCTAACCGAGTTCCAAAGCTCTGAATATCGCAAACTCCCTATAGACCATGTTTTTCTGATTAATGTATAAGTAAGTACCTACATTATTTTCTTATAGAATTTGCTGTGCCCCTCATTAAGATCTTATGGGACCTACCTATTTAGTTTTAAGTATTTAATTAATTTCATATAACAAAGGATTAGTTATAATAAGAGACATGAAAAGTAATCACTTCGTCCGAACCTTAACTTATAACGATCTTTTATTTGATACTATGTATTTAGAATTCATACTTTTGATTCAATTCCAGTCCCTCAGATAACTTGAAGGATATTAAATTCGCTTAAAGTTAGTGTAACTCAAAATTACCCACATAAATTTTATTTTCCGCACGCAAAGCATTCAAAGGTATATGCAAGAGTTTCTTGCGGTTAGTGAAACAATTGGGCGACATGATACCACCTGGCCTCCCTCAAATGTCGTTCGGAGGAAACAGCAATGAAAATAGCGCCAAATTCACCCACTTGCAAGAACTTTCGTAACTTCATTGCCAATTTAATGGAATTTAATATCAGATGGCGTCAGGTGCTCTAACTCGGTTCCTGTACCATGTAAAGGAGTAAGGAGCACGTATTACATCAAACAATTGTGAAAGTCGCGCAGAAAAATTTTGTCCCCCAAGTACAGGAAGCAAGGAAGCATATTATGCAGAGGCTAGCGAAGTTCCACTGTTGTTGCGTTTAAAAATGTTGAAGTCAAAAAACACCATTTCCATATAATTCTCCACAGTCGGATTGGCTGCCTCCAACTGTCGTTGAAATTTAATATTTGCGCGAGATAAAACGCCAAGTCGCCAGGCGACCTTCTCCGCGTGCCAACGGAACATATTCCATATCAGAGGATCAACATTTTGATTTATATCGTTGAGAAGGCTAAAGGGACCCATGGAAGGTTTGGTGCCGTCCACGAATCCTGCATTTAATTTTGACGCAGGTGATAAACGCGATGCGACGAAGTCTGAAAAATGGAATAGGGGTTCGAAGCCTAAGAGGCTGCGCATATCGCGAGAATACCTTAAATGACCCTGTTATATTAGCCCATGAGTCACCAGCCGACCAACAAAATCATGGACTGTTTACCGTGGAACTCCCATGTCCGTGCTAACGAAGCTTAAGCGATCGAATATTGAAATCGAACACTTCGCCGCGTAAATAATCGCGAAACGCTCTCACGTAAAGGCGGCGGAGACCACCGCAGGTGATGAACACTCGTGCCGCAGCGCCCCACTCAGCCTTAATGGCTGTCATCAGGCGAAGGTGTTTTTGGCGGCAGCCTCAGCTACAGATATGCTAATTCAGCGCAGCTTGCCAAAATGTGTCGTCAGCAAATGCGGGAGGAGCGGTGCTATTCATTTAACAGCTTTGTTAAAGCTCACCATCCTCTTTTATTAATATAATACATATTGCAGGGACGGGGTAGAGCCCAACAGCGCCGGCCCAAATTCGATTTTGAGACGCATTTCAGAACCAATGGAAATTTGAATTAGAACCACTCTCACTTAACAAAAGCCGTGACAGATCAGAGTGCCTACGGTTCGATTCGAAAAACCGCTTTTATTCTATACCTCTACCTGCCCTATGATCCTTTGCATTTGTGCAAGTGTGGCGCCGCTTGGGTTATTTAAAGGCTTTCTACAGAGACTTCAATATCAAATTAAAAGGTTTTCTAGAGGGGCTCAATAAAGCTTTGCCATTGAAGTCGTCCACACGGCGTATTTTCATATTTGCAAGAAAGCACGTGTGTAAGTAGGTCAACTGATGTTTGCCTTCCTGTCCAAATCGATTACTACGAATATAAACATTTCCTTCCAGCCTAAATTAAAGAATAGGTACGACAACTTAAGAGCCATTGCTCTCAGCAATGTACGCAAATTGGTGATTATAACCGTCCGGCATTGAATTTCAAAAGACTTGTCTTGAACACACTAGCCGTTCTCAGACGAAGTAACAATTCAAGGTACTAATTTACAATCGAGGGATTCCTGGCCGAATACAGTCACTGCTAGAAAAAAATGGAGACAATGGCTAGTGTATTTATTTTTTTGGTGTGTATGTCGCTAGTGTAGCTACAAATTCAAAACATGCTAGCATCGGAGGCGATCGATTTAGAGCATTGACATATATACCCGTCTTTAAGCATAGTACTAAAATCACGTTCCGGCAGAAGTTTCTATGAAAATTTTGCCGGATCAAGTCTTCTGGCAGAAATTCGGTTGACAATTCGGCCAAAGTAGTACCTGCTAAGCTTACAAGCAAAATTTTAGATGAATGTTTTTCATTAAGATGGCACCACCGACAAGTCTCCATTAATTCTGCTTGAATTTTAACCATCCAAGTCCTTCTGAATTTCCGCCAAACGATTTGACTGACTTATCGGATGTATGTGTTCGTTTGCAGATATGGATGAATCCCTTCTTTGTTTTATTTTTTCGTCATCCACTAATAGTTTTACAAAAGAAGCCGTGGATATAATAATTTAGAATAATTCGTCACTCATTTCTGTTCTGTTTATCTTTCTTTTTGTCAGTATCATGTCATCACATAACAAAGCAATCATGTTTCTCCACTCGTCTCCACTGAAAAATTCGGCTGGAAAAAGAACGACCAGATATTGGAGACTTGCCGAAATTCTGCCGGAACGTGATCTTAATACTATGCTTTAGTGCGGAAAGCACAGCACAAAAAATCTAATGACGGGGTGACACATATACGTTTTCATCATTTTTAATCGTTATCTAGGTAACGAGCTATCTCATTGTAAAGATGATTGTTTTTTTTAGCGGAGTAAAGTGTATTCGAATGAGCCAAAGTTTAAAGTAAATGTTTGATTGTGCGATCAGTCCGTATCAGTGGCGAAGCGTGGTAGTGTTCAAGGTGTTCACTGAACACCCGAGCAAACTGACGAATGAAATATGTAGACAAATAATAATCTAATTTTCATATTTGCATTAACATTAAAAATAAAAAAATTATTACTGGAAAAACTCCATAAAAATTTATTTACTTTAATTTCCGAGTATTTAAAATGATATACTGGCTGTTCAAAATGAAAACTGAACATTGATACTCGATACGGAAAAATTAAAGAGTAAAGAGACTTTTTCTGTCCGGCTCATACGAATTTTAAATCTCTGAATGTTCAATTTGAGACTTGAACAGCTTTGTATCATCGTTTCGTATCGCATAAATGCGGATAAGAAAGAGAAGTTTTAAACTCTGAAGATTTTATTTGATTACTCTTCACACTGTCCCAGTCCCAGTAGAAAAAACAGGAGTCAAATACAGTGCTCTTAATTTCTTGTGTGCGAAATGATTCAAAGGTGTTCAGATCTCAAGTTGAACATTCGGGGATATTTACATTCATATGGGCTTGACAGAAAAAGTCTCTTTAATTTTCATTTTTATATGGAGTATAGGCGTTCAGTTTTTAAACTGAACACTTACCAATACAACTGTAAACTGCTGAGCGGTTGAGGTCGAAGGAATCCTTGCGCTTGCTTAATAATGAATGTATGTAAAGAGAGGGAGAAAAGCTGAGAATTTAACAATTTTAGACTCAATGGCCGCGTTCCATTTAGCTTGGAGTATGTGATCCGGCGTACTTGGAGTAGTTATTGACAGCTCCGAACTACTCCTTCTTTGGAGAGGAGTATTTTGTTCGGAGTACTTGGAGTAGGTAGTGCCACAGAATATTTTTGGCTCTCCCAAAATCCAAAAGATGGCTTTTCACGATTGAGGATTATATTTTTCTCGATTTGGTTATATTTACTATCAAGGTGTCAATTGTAATTTGTTGAATCCTATAAATAGTAAGTTAGTGCATTGATTTGCATCATAATAATTGAGTTTAAGGATAAATTTTATTTACATTCAGTGTTATAATTTCCGCGCTTGAAAACACGATGGAAATTCTTGAGTCTTCCTCGAGCTCTTCATCAGACTCGAACGAAGAAAGGTTGTGTATTTTACCATTTCCAAGCAATCAGTTTTCTTGCCTTTAATTACCTTGAGCTGTCACAAAAAACAAACAAACATGGTAGGCTACTTTCTGCACCACAGACATAAAAGTGCGTTCCATTTTCGATGTACTCCTTACTACTCCAAGTACGCCGGATGACATACTCCAAACTAAATGGAACGCGGTCAATGTGTTCCTGTTAATGAGCGATCATCCTTGCCTTGACTTTCAGCTTGATAAGAATTCTAAGTGGATTTTGCTGCGACTCTGCTTTTTTGGAATTTAATATTTTGTCTTGTCTATACTGTAGTTATGAAACTTTGTGTTTTTTCAGAAAAGACCTGCATTATTGAAGAAATTTTAACTATGCCTTTTTTAAGGTAAATAATTGATGAAAAATCGTATATTGTCAGGAAAGTATTTTAAAGCGTTTATTTGATGCTGAATGGTTTTTCAGAGTACAAGGACTCGCTTTAAATGGTCAACGTAAATACAAACAGGCTTAAGCCAATTTGTTTTAACTGCTCAAAATGTTAAAACATATCGACTTTATTCTATCCGTCTTTACAGTTTCTAGATGTTTAAACGTCGAACTAAAACTAATATATAGAGTTAAAAATTATTAACTGAACACCCAGGAGCAACTCCTTAGCTTCGCCACTGGTCCGTATAACATATTTTTTTTCGCGGTTCATACTCTGGAGTATTTTAAAACAATTTTTAAGTAAAATTTTTTTCAGAAACCATCAACTTTTGACGTTAAAACACAAATTCAATTTTAAATTCAAATCAAAGAGTGTCAAATTTTATTTCACTAATTTTACAAAAGGTGGCATCTAGTTATTCTATCCAAATATAGATGGCATTATTTTGTACTTATCGAAATAAGTATGGTCATTTCACTGACATATCTCGCCTAATGCGAAAGAAATAGACAGATATATGCTATATCTGAACGCTCCGTAGGTGAGAACTGTCAAAAGGTTTTTTTTTTGTTAATGACACTTTTCGTGCTGATGACGGGTATGTGTGTCAATGCTATTATTCATCTTGGGCATGTGGCGTTGTCAAAACTTCTCAAAAGTAAAAACTTTCAGCCTACTAGACCCGAATTGCCGGATGCATTTAAAATTGTTCCCATAATTTCCATATTATCGACGAACGAAAGCGGTGCTTTTTAAACTCACCGACTTGGCACAAAACTGCCTTTCTTTCTTCATATTACAATACAAAAAATTACTGACAATAACGATTTGTTAGAGTCAGACACCCCTTCATTGGCCCCAATACCCCGCTACTGGCGTATTAAAAGTTGGTCGTCTCGAATCACAATCGTGAGCAGGAAAAGACATTTCAATCGGAAGAAATCTTTGGCAGCGCAGCGCAATTCCGTCCAATTTCGTCAAATTTTTTGTAGCGCCGAGATATATGCAACGTGAATGAAGTCGCAGCTTAAAGCGCGCCTTGCATTCTGCAGACAGTTCACAAAGGGAATTAATTCCGGCCTTCAAAAGAACGACTGAAGGGAAGCAGCAACTTTTTTTGTCCGACATCTACGACGTCTGCAGCGGGCAAGGCGCCCTTCCTGTGGGGGAGAATTGGAGAGGTCTAGGGACGTTTTTGCACCCCCTATTCGACCATGTATCAGCCGTGCAAACACAGCGTTATACGAGGGAGTTCGTCGCGATGGCTGGTGAAGTTTTCCTGGAATCCCAGGGGATTCGTCTTCCATTTCTCCGCGGCTTTTGGGAACTAGCCATCGAACCCAGCCAGACTGCCTTCTGCTCGGACTTGGAGGAACATGCAGGATAAGGCGGCCAGCCCAACCCCCGGGCGCCCGAATTCCCGGTACGTACTTTCGTTCGTCACGCCATAAACGAGTTTGGGTTCATGCCCGGAGGAGTTCCTTCGCCCTGTTCCGCGTGCCATTATCTAACCTAAAACGGTTGGGTGTCACGACGGTGGACGGTAGATGCCACACGTTCATATGGGGACTTTTTGGCACATCTGGAGGTCACATTTGCGCGCCCCAGTGTGGCAACAACTTCAGTTGCGCCGTCAAAACACGCCTGAGTGGCGCTTCAAGGATGGATTGAATGATGCAATAATAATAAAAAAAGCTGCTGGCAAGCGGAAAAGAGCGCCCTTTCCACCTCCTTCCCCACTTGAATTGCTTACCTTCTCAGGTGGCAAGGCGTTCACATAAAATGTATGTATGTAAAAAGAAATTTCACTTTTTATCTGGGAAGATGCCTTCTTCAACTTCGATACATCGGCGCCATGGCGTGCAAATGGGGAAAACACGTTCGGCAGTCGGAATGCGTTGCGCGGCAACAGCGGATGAAAGGAGCGTGTAACGACTTTTGGCTTTTACTTTCCAAATCTTACTCCTGATCGGATTCTTTCGGGAATGTTTCAAGTGTAAAGATTTTGTTTAAGCGGATTTCCATATTAAGAATGCGGTGAATGAGGTTTTATTAAATTGTACCGATTTTGTGGTCTACTGATCTTAGTAAGGCACGGGAAATACCTATCATAAAAAAGCATAATCCAACAAATTAACGGAATTAAGGCATAGTATAAAAGTTTTAGTAAGCACAGAAAAAAACACTCTAACACGGAATTTGTTTTGATCGCGTCCAGAAAAAAACAAGAAACAATTTTTAAAAAAGATTTTTCAACGAAACACATTTTTTTCCATCAAAAATATACCGGGTGTTTCATTTAACCTGACATATCAAAATAACTCGAAAAACACGCATTATACAAAAAACTTGTCTAGACAAAAAACCAATATCTCCATGGGGGACATCTGCCTGTCCTAAAATCAGCCCTCTCCCCCCTCCCCTTGTGGCTGGGGCGGGATAAACTTTTTAATTTCAAATGGGAACCGGCATGTTTTTTTGCGGATTCTGATTCTACGGGGAAAAATACGGTACTTTTATCTGAAACATTTTTTTTGAATTCGGTACAGAGAACGCGGGGGAGGGTGTGTTGTCTGTCAAAAAAGGTTCCGAAAAGGTCGAATATCTCGCGAACTACACATGGGATCGAAAAAAGAAAAAATACGTGTCAAATGTTTTTTAAAAAGCTATCCAATGGTACCAAATTCGACCACCTACCGCTGGGGTTGGGGAAGAGGGAGAGACCACTTACCGGTGGAATTGGAGAGGGGGCGATGAAAGGAGGTGTGGGATCGAGTCTGGTCCCATTGGATAGCTTTTCAAAAAATATTTGACACGTATTTTTGTCTATTTTCGATCCCATGTGTAGTTCGCGAGATATTCGACCTTTTCGGAACCTTTTTTGACAGACAACACACCCTCCCCCGCGTTCCCTGTACCGAATTCAAAAAAAATGTTTCAGATAAAAGTTTCGTATTTTTCCCCGTAGAATTAGAATCCGCAATAAAAAATTGCGGTTCCCATTTGAAATTAAAAAAGTTTATCCCTCCCCACACACACAAGGGGAGGGGGGAGAGGGCTGATTTTAGGACAGGCAGATGTCCCCTATGGAGATATTGATTTTTTGTCTAGACAAGTTTTTTGTATAATGCGTGTTTTTCGAGTTATTTTGATATGTCAGGTTAAATGAAACACCCGGTAGATTTTTTTAAACAATGTTAAACTAAATAGAGTAAGTTCTATTAAAAAACGCGAACAAAACGTACTAATTTGTTGAAAAATATACATGATCCGAAAAATCACTGTTCGTAGCCTAAGCAATAGCATGTTAATACGTAAGTAGCTTTAGTTTTTTCTCAATAGATTTAAAATAATTGTTGTCTGCGTAAAAACATTGTCACTAAAATTAAATGCCCCAGTAAAGCTAGACGCAGATCTCAAATGAATGAATGAATTTCGATTTTTAGCATTTAAGGAATATTGTATAAGTTGTACACATGACAAACAACCTACATATTGTTTAATCGAATAATTATATGTATAAATGACCGGATCACGCAGACTATAATTTTGCGTGGAATTCCTCTTTGCCTTCTATTAGTTTAATCTCTATATTTATATTCAATTTTTAAAATCGCAAACTTACGTTTATATAAATTTCGTTATAACTAATTTGTGAACAAAATAGCGGCTTTAAACTAGGTGGCACAAATCTATTAACATTTTGCATTATAAATTCATGAAAGTGTGGCACGAGACATTTATATTTATAACCCAAACACTAAATTTTTCGCCTTGAGTGCATTACGCGCGATAAGAAAGCTGTAAAACGCAAAACGAAAATTTTGATAGCACCTCCTCCGGGAACACTACTGACTCGGCGCCCTGTCCCTGGACTGTTTACGGGGAATTAATGCAATAAACGACCTCCTTTGAACCCAGCAACGGTGTTACGCTTAAATATTGAAAATAAATTAACCCGTCCGGTCGAAATTTCATTATGACTCGGCAATTTATGACGACCATTAAAAATTTGATTAAAGGGTTTGCCTCTGCCGTCTCTCTGAGCTTGTAACTAAAATTTGCGCCCTTTCCGGTCCCCTCAAGAACTTTTTCGAGTAGAGTTGGTGGGTCTGGGGAGGAAAATTGCACCTGCTGAGAGGCGCCTCGTTATGTTTGCTCGGTGTGTTCAACAATGTCTTGTTGTGTCCTGGTTGCGCCCGGAAGAGACATTTCATATTGTCCAATTAAACTTTCGCCATTGGTTATGATGGCGGAAAATGAAACTTTCGGTCTCGTACTGAGAGCTCCTTTCAATATCGTGAAAGTAGGCAGAATTATGGCGAAGATAATGAAAAGCAATAGCTACGAAGACGTAGTGATAAATTGTTTGTTTGCGCCACCCCAACAATTGGCCGGGATTAAACAAATAGATATATATGTATTTTATATACCAGTGGACCCGTGCGAAATTTCGTAAACACATTAGGTGCTCTAGTCTTGCTCTAGATTAATCTAGTGCAAAAATGAGCAAGAAATGTGTTCAATGACACTCAGAGATTATTACTGAGAGATTATTTTGTAAGTGAACACTGAAACATTAAGGAACAAAAAGCGGAAATCGAAAGAACATACCTCTGAGCAAACCGAAATCTTATAAGCCAACCAACGAGGATTCCAGAATCAACTCATCATTGGTAACATATTGATAGACTCGACCATCTTTTTATCTCTACCCTTCAGCTCATATACATATGTACCTGTGCCTTTAAGAATATACATGTGTGTGAACTGGAAACGGTAACATGACCTCACTGACCACTGACATATAGAAACTGGACTGCTAACACGCGTCTGAAAAATGAGACCATTTTTAGTCTAGGCTCAAACCTTTCAGAAAAATTTTGGCAATTTCAATGCTCAAAAATCCTGCACAATTATGTTTAAACACAGCTGAATAATAAATAATTAAATTGTCACGAATCGATTTCTGTCATATCTCGCTCAATTTTAAGTTTTTACATAAAAATGTCGCTGAAAATAACCAACGGGGTATCTGCGAAGAACCGAGATAGATATTATTGTTGCTACCTTTGTCTAACCTTTACATTCCACGTATATGCCAACATAATCTAAGATATGCGACGCAAAGTGCCGTATCCTTCTGTTGGTCATCGTTAAACTAATGCAACAGCCGATTTTAATTTGGCTTTTATTCTATTAGACTTAGACGATTGATCTCAGGCAAATGACGAGGATTTCAAAATTGCAACTACGTTCGAAAAAAAATTAGAGTTTTTCGAAAGATGCTAATGCGTTACACCAGTTGTAACAAAACTAATACTGGTAAAAAAACGGCGCTCTCTTTTACATTCGTTCGTATTGAGTTGATTGCCTTACTACTTTGCTTCTAGATTACATTTTAAACCTAAGATTAATTCACTATCACTAGTAAGAATAAGTTTTAAGTCAAATGCACATCCGGAGATGTCTCAATTAGGCGTACAAAATTAAATCAAAGATCTTACCAAAGATGGATCCACTTACCGCTTATGTCATGATGGGCCTGCTGCATCGGGGCACAGAATGCACTTGATCCACTCCCAGGCATAGTGAGTGAGGGCGGCGGAATGGGGGGCTGCGCTGATTGATATGGACCCGGTTGATAGCGAACTGGGGACTCGCATCTGCTCTGTGCCAGAGGCGTCGGCTGATGCGGCTGCTGATGGTGATGATGACGCGCGAGATGAGGAGGGTACTTGGGCTGCTGTTGCGGGTGATGGTGATGATGAAGTGGGGGCGGGGGCTGCTGTTGCTCTGATTGATGCTGATGGGTGGACCCCATCGGCGACCCCGGGTGGTGGTGAGCGGGAGTATAAACATGCCCGCCCGGCTGCGAGAGCTCTTGACTAATGGTAGGCGATTGGTAAATATTTGCTGAGGGTGGCGGTTGAACGCTCGCCTGTTGGCCTGATGACTGCTGGGAAGGTGATGTGTGCTGCTGGCCTAATAGGAAAAAGGTGGGAATGAAAATGAGGACTGAGCAGATTCAATAAGGATTGGAATTTGGAGAACATAAAGCTTAACACGACAGTAAAAGGTCTTACCTTCAGGTGGTACAGCCGCCCCCGGTGGACGCATGCTGGATAATGCTCCCAGTGGAGTGTAGGACTTCGGAGGATCGATAGAGCTTGGCCGAAGGACTCGTTCCTCAGTCACACTAGATTGCACTCGATATTGCATTTTGCAGTATGCCTCCTGACTAGAACCAGTGCTGGAGTTTACGTAAACGCCGGTAATGGTGACGTCAGTATCCTGTACAATAACTACGCTCGAGGATGTCGGACGAGTGGTATCTTTACCGCCACCCTCTTTACCATCTTTGTTACTACATTTCGCATCTTCAGACTTATCCTTTTTAATGTCTTTTATTTTTTTCGGCGGATTAACGATGATGGGCTTTTCATCTTCAGGAAAGCTTTCAAAGCTGCTGCAATCTGAATTTAAGTTGCGATCCAGATGGCGCTCAACTTCATACGTCGCTGCGACTATTGCACTGGCGTTAAGACCAGCCATACGTTTGTGTACAAGCATTTGTTTTAAATCGCTTGCAACATCGTCCGTTTTTTCTCTTTTACGTTTTTTATTACCTTGTACATTTTCTTCAGAAGATTTCGAATTTTCATCATCATCATCACTTGACTCACTTGAAGAGTGACGTGGAGGCGGTGGTGTGCGTGGCTTCTTCTTTTGAGGGGGCTTATTAACAACTTTCTTCGCTTTCTGTTCAGTCTTCTCTTTTTCTTTGTCTTTTGCTGATGCAGCTACTTTAGGTTTAGGAACCTTTCTTTTTTTATTCTTCGGCTTGGAATCAAGCCGCCCTTTAAATGTAACGTCACTCTCATGTCCACTTTCAAAGCTGGATACATCATTAAAATCCCAATGCTTTCCAATACCACGAAGGCCAGGAGCGTTGCGCAATTCGCGTTTATTTTCAACTTCTGGTTCTTCTTTTTTGATATTTTTTAAATCTAAAGATTTTTTGTCTATTTCTTTCTCTTCTTCTGAACTACTTCCGGACTGAATTAGCCTCATCCTAGGTATCTGCGCTGTCTTAGACAGTCCTAATTCATGAGCTGTTTTAGATTCATTTTCGTACAAACATTGGACTTTAGCTAGGGCATTTAAGGATGCCATACGATGCCTTTTAGGGCCAAAGCTCATCTTTCTTAAACGCGAGTTGCTAGAACTACTCTCATCCGATTCAGTATCGGTGTTGCTTGACGATGAGGTACTTGAGCCAATCCGTTCCTTCCTCTTAGAAGCAAGAGGTTTTTTAGGTTGTCTAGTCTGCTTTTTATCATCCTGATGTACTACCAAAGTCACAGACTTTTTCTCTGCCCCCTTCTTAGGGGTTTGAGCCTTTTTCTCTGTCTTAACTTCGGACTCATTCATCTTTTCAATCGCACGTTTTTCTTGCTCATCGAAAAGTAACTTAGCGGCCTTTTCCTCCTGTTCTTCTTTAAGCTGGATCTTGGTTAATTGCAGTGGCCTATCGTCTTCATCAGAGAAGTCCTTTTCAAGACAAATCTTCGATAAAATACTTGATTCGCCAAGAAGGTTCATCTTGATATTATCATCGCTTTCAGATTCTGTTTTGAAATCGTACACGTCCTTCTCTTTTTTTTCTTCTTTGTCTTCTTCCTCAAGAGTACCTTTCTTGGACTTAGAAAGGGACTTCTGTGGCTTCACTTTCATCGCAACTTTTATAGGTTTCGCTTGCCTAGTCAGTTTAAAAGTCCTAAAACCTGTTGTCGTAGCCCTATTTTGAATATACTTCTTTTGAAGTCGTTCACGTACAGTTAGCACCTTAGATTGCTGCGATAATAAAGGTGAATTACTTTTAGATGAAGCCGTTTGTGGCAGTGACGTAGCAAAATTCGCGCCTACAGCGGGCATATCCTTTTGCTCAGAGATTTTAGCTAAGTCCTCATTTTCTCTTGTCATCGCATCCCTTGAGAGGGGTCCTGAATCGAGCGAACATTTTTGGAAAGGAGTTTCATTTCCAGCTTTTGATTCACTTTGTTTCTCTTTTAACTCCTTTTCTAGTTCCAGCGAAAGCGTCTTATTCGTTGAGGCTTTATCAGCCATCGCGATTTTTGTGGAAACGGGTTGCTCAGGCTCATTTGTTGCTATTACCGTATTTTGTGCATCCTTAATCTTACCCCCAGTACCTTCATCTGTAACAACGAGATTTGATGAAATTAGTCCTTCATTGCACGCACCTTTATTCTTCGATTTGTACTTTCTTGCAGCAGCTGCTGAGATTTTCTTTTGCTCTTCCTCCCTAGCATTTCTAAATTCTTGCGCTGTAACCTCTATTAGTGACCGCTTTTCTGCCTTTTCATCAGTCTCAATCGATGAAATTTCACTTGTTTTTGTAGTGTTAGGCATCGCACTAGCTTTCTTTTGCGCCCTTGTGTTATTTCGTAATATGCTGGTTGCTTTTTTAGTGGCAGTGTTTTTAACTAGCAGCAACTCGTTCAATTTGTCTACTTTCGCATTTTTTCCCTCATTATCTTCATTACTGACAATATTTTTGTCACATACACCGCTTGAGGCATTCTCGGAATGCAACCCTGAGTTGTCTTCTGCATTAGTTAATACTGAATCCGGTTTTTGTGGAATGCTCTTCTCGTCAATTTCACTGACGCTTTTGTCAGGAGGCGTCTTCTTGCCCTTCTTTGATTGTTTGGCGGTCGCTTTTTCAACTTGTTGATTGTTATCCTTCTTAACTTTCTCTTTTTTCCTTGTTCTGTTATTTCCACCTAATAAGGCATTAGTTTTGTTTCCATCATTCAACCTAGGTTTTGCCTGTCCTCCAACAACTTTGGAAGATTGAGTGGGCAGGTTACTTGCTTTCGAGGTAACACTTTCATCTCTTCCTAGGTGGATTTCACCTGTGCCTTCAGTTTTCTTATATACATACTCCTGAGGTGCATTTCCTGCAAGAAAGTCATTCACTAGAGCCGTAGGTTCTATTTCCTTATTTTCACCTCTCCTTGCACTTTGAGATTTCAATACATCCACTTCCGACTTTTCTTTAACTTTTCCATCTGCAGTGTTTTGCGGATTTTTCATATCTTTGGTTTTCAAACATACTGCGGACGTCTCATCTTTTCCGTCCTCATCTCTCCTCTCACCACTCTTGTTTTTGTCGGCAGGTTTACTAGCTGCACCTGAAAGTTTCTTGCCACCCTCCTGACTTCCGACATTACCCTTTCTGGTCGTCTTCGCCGAGGAAGCACTTCCTACCTTAGCAGCGGCGGCTCTCGACTTAGTTTTGACTATTTCAGATATTGATGCCTTGCACTCCACCGATTTCTGCTCATCGGGAATTATATTCTTAAATCCACTTATCTTAATGTCGAGACTCTTGAGCATCTTGTTAATTGCCTTTGCCTTATCTTCGTCGGGTTTCGGCTGCTGTGCATCTGCAATTTGCTGTTGCACCTTTTTCGGAGTACCCGAAGCGCTTAAAGATGTTTTTGGAGCAACTATGTTCTGCTGCCCACCGGGGGAAGCTAAGGAAGCTTTTCTTTCTTGGCCACTTGTGCTGTAGCTCCCAGAAGAAGATGTTTGCGTTGATTCCTTTTTTGCCACCTTAACACTGCTCGGAGTTGCAGAGGCTGACCTCTGTGTCACTGACTGTTTGGCCTGTTGAGATTCTTTATTATCAGATTTTTTAACTTGTTTTTCACTCTTTGCTGACGTCGTCTTGGACTTGGTGGGCAATTCACTTTTTGTGTTTGAAACTAAACGTGTTTTCATTTTTCGCAGAACACCACGTGATTGCCGAGTCGTGGCGAGAAGGGGCTTTTTAGCGCCCATACCTGCAATAACATGAAATTCCAATTAACATTTATTTGGTCTTTAGGTTAAGAAAATTCAATAAACAAAACTGCGAAACTAAAATAAAATATACAGGGTCCCTCAGAATATAGTGTAAAGCGAAAGTCCAGAAGTAGATCATCCCCAGAAGTAGTCGAACTATCCCCATGTACACATATACATATGTATATTATTATTGAACTTTGTTCCAATTTTAACCCAAGTATCGCGCCTAACCATAAACTAACACAAAAAAATTTGATTTCATTGTGCCAAGAAATGTTTTAAATTGTAAAGAGTTACAACATTTAGAAATAAAAATCACATAAACTTTCCCATCCAGATTTATCTTATTTAAAAACTTTATTTCATTCGCTATTTACCCTGAAGATTTTATTGACCATTGATTTTTAACGGATTTGAGTGAGAAGACGAAAACAGCTGGAAATGTCTCAATGTTCTTGTGACCAAATCGTGCAATGGATCTAAGTTCCAATTAACATTAACGTCTCTAGTCACCAGAGCTCATTTAGTCTGTAAACCGACTCTGCAAAAGCATAAAATGGAACTTTTTCACTGATCGGATTCGTCCATTCATTTACTCAATTTCAAAGTGGAAGGCCGGGGTGCAGTTTATTCACCGTCCTTGACCGGGGACAATGATAACGGAAAAACGATGGGATCAGGGCATGCAAATCGGATCACGGGGAATGAATCATTCATGGCAGCACCATAAAATTGTAATAAAATGTGATACGCAGGGGAAAACGTTGAAATACTTTCACCCCAGGGCGGTTCATATCCAGCAACAGAGCAATTGACTAGCATCAATTGCCACCAACCTTTTTATTGACGTGAACCTGGAGATTTATCTGATCACTCCCCTCGCATCTGATGCGTCTGCTGAAACGCGGTGAGGCGAAGATGCGAGAGTGTGAGGTGGCAAACTCGCAACGTGGCGGAAATTTGTGTTTTTATTTACTTTCACCTTTCAATTTGGTAAATTTTCACATATTTTCTGCTTTTAACCAACGTCACAATATTTAGGGTAAATGCTGTTACCCGTCGTGCTGTTAAGAGCTTTGTGAGGTGATATTTCTAATGAATTAAACCTCCGAAGTGAGAAGTAGGTGGGGCCACATTTGAAAAATGATTGATTCCGACCGTCAAATGCTTTTCTGACACAAATGAGGAGAAATCCAGTTGGTAATTTGCTTTAATCGAGTTAATCGTCTGATTGACAATTGGGCTTAATAACCTCTGTATACCGAAATGGAAAAAGGCACAATTAGAACCCAGTTATATAATTACAAGATTTTCACGTATAGTTTATTCACATAATAAATACATATCTAAGTAGTAACTTATTACTTTTTGCATTTGCATTGCATTTTGTGATTCTCGAAACGCTTCTTCATTGTCTTCTCCCAGGTGTGCAGTATTTTTAATGAATCCCATATGACTTATAACAGATTTTACACCTAGAAAATATGTAGAATAAATTTAAACTCATGTAGGCTAATATAACTTATTCACAGGTGCCATTAGTTACCTCTAAATTTCTAAAAGACATCATGTAATACGTATATAACACATAAATCAAAAATGAGGCAGTCAACGTGGTAAATTGGCACTTTTAATTTAAAATAATGGTAGATCAATTCTTTCTCATCTAAAACTATTCAAATTTCTTTCAGCTCCAGTATGCAATGAAACGATTTTATATGTATTATGCCTACATATGTATGTAGGTACATATATAGTGAAAAATGGCAAAATCATATATTTTTAAGTCAATGCATTCGTAATGTTTACAAAAATGTTAAGAATATTCAACTGAGAAAATTCAAAAGCGAAGACTTGGACGCTAATAGTTTAAATTATAAGCAGATTTTAGTTTGAATAAATTGAGCGACAAAACTTGTCCGCATGTTGGTAAGTGTGCTCGCAGGCCCAAAATAACTCCTCCGCCTTGCAGTGCTCAGAGACTTCTTACACGCTGAGACTTTCCCGACCACATTTCTCAATTGACTGCACGAAATCCACTCCGGAGTGCTCTCGTTCCAATTACATCATTAAAAGAAAGTAAAAGCAAAACTTTGAGCAAATTGCCGGAGCACGTTTCCGGCTGGAACCTTTCGAGCGGTCCACAGCGTGCACAACAACTCCACCCACAGCCCCGAGCCCCCTCGGATGTGTGCCACTGACATAGTTCCCACAAAAAGCAGCAGTTGGGCTGGAGAAAATATTGCTGGTCGCTGGGCTCGTTCGGTGTTGACTCCGCCGAGTTCGCAGGCTCGGACCTCGAACCGAACCCAGTCACTAAATTACCCCCCAAAGGGGCAGGCCCGGGAGTTGAGCAAATGTAAGGCTAACGTGGGTCGACAACAGGCGTCTTGCAACAAATTGTCAGCCAGAAATTATCCGCCGGGCTCTGGAGTCTGGTCGCTCATCTTGCCACTTATGCCCGTAATTTGCACGAGATAAAACTACCGTCGCAGCTCGCCTGCACTGGATAGATGGCGTTGGGGCGCCACCCACCATCCACCACCCACGCAAATTGATTGCTCATCCAGAGTCTTCGCTAGAGAAAAGAGCAGGATAGCATCGCTTACCGGTTCTAAATGAAATTACATTCCCACCAGGGTGCCGGGGGAGGGTACGGAGTGCGGGTAGCCATCGATAATCTTCAATTAACTCTTGGCGAAGACACCGACCCTCCACTCAATTTCTAAATATCTGCGGAAGTATCGAACCTAGGCGGGGGTGGTTGTCATTTCCCCAAACTGGAAATGGCCATCATTTCCGACCGTCACTTGTTGTCTGGGGACTTTTCAAGCAGACGGTGGTGGGAGAGGGACTTGGACGTTCGCCCTACCCGCCCTTTTTCATTGTCTCCCTAAAGCGAACGATTTCTAACAAAAGCCGCAGGGATGAAAGAAGGAACGGTTAATTCGCGGAGGTCCGATCCCAGTCCCGATCAATAGAATCCTTTCCGGAGGAGGTCTGGCAGCCTTCGCCGACATCTGGCTGTCTGGTGCAAATTCGCCGCTGCCTCTGCCACTACTGGCGGTTCTTCACGCACCTTTTGTTGCGTTTTTTTGTATGCCTCGGAAAAGCGTCCTTGACGTTGAAAGGGAAAATTTTCGATAAATCACCACAAGAGTGCATGCGGGCGGTGGGCGGCGAGTGGCGGGCGCACGGCCACAGCAGAGCAGAGCAAACGAAATGCAGAGGGTGGGCAGGGCATGCAGAACGGAACGACAGGAAGGCAGGCGGAAAGAAAAATCGATAAATTGAGCGGAAAATCAACAGAAGAAGGCATTCAACTGGACGAAGAGAAGGCAGCAAGAGAAACGAACCAGCGCCTTAAGAGAGGCAGCAAAGCAACAACTTTATTGAATTTATTTGAATTTGATTAAAGTCCCGGCCCGGCCGAAGCACTGCCAATCTCAGAAGAAAATTCTGTAAGGTGGGTCTTTATGCAAATGTTTCGAGAAGATTTCAACGATAACATTATTACCAATCACCAGAATCAGAAAAAATAATAGTTTTCTATAATAAATTTTCGATTTCTCAGCTAAAAATTATCCATACTATTTAAAAATAACGTGTATATAAATGAAATTACTTCAGATTATTATTGATAAGACTATACTATGTATTAATATTCACTTTGCTATATAAACGAATTTCATAGGTTAGCAAGGTGAACTTTTTTCAGTTCTTAATAAAAATAGTAGAGAAATTAAAAAATAGCATGAATTTTAAAAAAAATTCAAAGTTGTACTTTTCAATGTATCGTAAAATTCATTCATGTTATTCTATAGGTAATATAATTTTAAGAATACAAATAACATTTCAATGCACCGATTAAGATTTGTTCAAATTATGTGTCCGGTCAGTTTAAAAACTTAATTTCGTTTAAACTTTTATCCTTTGTTATGTATGTTCATATTTGATAAAACTTTTTTGAAAAATTCCAGATCTCACATGACAAGCTTATTTAAAAGTGAAAAAGAAATAGCATATGTACCTAGCCAGCCTGAATTATAAAATCTTGAAAAGATAGATTAGACTTAACCATTACAACGCTATGGAAGCAGTTTGAGAATTTTCAATATTAAGTTTAGGTTTTTAAAACGCATTAATTTTAATTAATACCGAGAAGAGTCACTTCTTCTAATTAATAGAGTGAAGAAAATTTTGGATGCAAATTTGATAATTTTTACTTCTTTTTATATATTTTTACTATCTTTCTTCAGCCATTTCCGTAATAGTCTCGCATTTTAAATTCTTAAAAACGCTGCTGATGACATGCAGAAACTTTTTTTAAATAATGTTATTATGGATTATTTTTTCAAGTAGTGCAAACAGTCTTTGAAAACCGCGGTGAAATTCCTACCAAAGTCTCAATTGGGCAGGGCATGTTGAATCTTTTAAGAGAGCGCCACTTTTTCTTTGAAATTTTGTAACTTTTTCTTTCCTTCAAGCATTACTGTTAAAGTTTACACCAACAGTAAATTTAGATGCGATTTTTGAAGTTTATTATAACAAGTAGTTCCAATATTAATTTTTAAATATCTTAACACAATCTGATATAAAGCAAGCTCAAGGAATATGAAAACTGAAAAGGTCCTGCAGATCTTAACGGTGTTCGGAAACTCATTCCGGAACGATTGGGTAGATGTCATCCCTGTTCGGAAAATCGGAACTATGGTTCCAATCGTTCTGCTTTTTCTTGAGTACCACTGACATATAGAACTGGACCGCTGATCCAAAGCAAAATCGCTCCTCAAAACTGTGACCACTTTTTGACATAAGATTCCTATCTCTTTCCCCCCATCCGGCCCCCAGGCGAAATGCATATGTTAGACAAAATAGAATATGTTTTTATATATCTGACTCTTGTGCTCTTCCGACCCCGAGCTGGTTGGAGTCGTAATGTTTTTTAAGAATTACTCAAAATGTAGAGCGAAATTAAAGGGGCTGTTTTGTAACAACTTATATTTATTTATTTTCTTTATTTTACAATACATTGCAAATAATTTAATGTGTTTTTATAGCATGAGTTTTTTAAGGTAGGCTTGCATCCCCACTTAGAATGGTTTGCATTTCCACTTAAAATGGTCTCACTTTTCGACCGTCAATTATCAGTCCAGTTCTATATGTCAGTGTTGAGCACAATCACATCACGTAATCATTCCCGTATTCCGTGATGTGATTGTGACGTTAACAGTTCGGCAAAAGCTCTGTCAGGCGGCATTTCTGGTTTGATTTTTGTGCAGTACGGATAGTTTATCACAAAATGTTAAATGAAAATGTGTTATAAATTTGCGACCGGGAATTTTAAGTACGAAATAGGTGTTTTATTTAGTTTAGTGACAGTTACCACCACTTAAATTCAAATGTCAAGTATAGTTCTACGGTGTTCAGAAATTCGCCTAGGGCCAGTGGTTCCAAGTAGTTCCTCGTTCTGGTTCCGGAATTAGTTTTCGAATACGGCTGTTACATTTGGCCTGGTAAAGCTTTTCCAACGTTATCTCTTCTATTTCCTTGTCTTCATTTGGCTTTCACGAGGTCTTGTTTTTGGAGTTTTCTTCTTGGATTGAGAGCTTAGGTTTACATTAAACAAAAACTACTGAATTAATTGAAAGTGGCAAGGGATCATGCTGTTCTTCCATACACGCGTGCGGACTGATGTCATTTTTCCCCGACACGGCTAACCAACTAACAGGATTTTTTTTAACTGAAGGTCGTTATCATTTAACCGATTAGATTTTCTCGGTTTATGATGGATTCGTATCATCATGCCCGCCTGTCGAACGTGTTGATTTTGATTTACAGGTAAACAGCCGAAGCACACTTTTGAATTGTTTACCTCCTCCCCTAATCTCCGTGAGCACGTGCACTGCACAGCAATCGAGAAGAAACCTTTCTGGCAATGCCCTTAAAGATCACTTCACGCCGCTCTCTGCTCTCCGAGTGGCGAAACGAGCGCAAATTGTGACATTTAGCTCTTCGATTTCCGTTTTCCTCTTCAACCAAAAAGAATTTTCCTTGTAAACGTCTTGGGGCCCAGTGAGAAGGCTCCAAAAATTCTATGGAAAAATATTTTTAGCACAGGCCTTTCAGCTTCAGGACATCAATTATGGAATTTAATTTCCACCCGCAGCGCTCACTGCTCGCACTTTGGGGAAAAGACAGAAAGATGGTGAAAGAAGGGAGGCTTACTTCAGGGGAAAATCGAGTTCTTTCAGATCGGCCTTCCTTCCTGCAGACAAAGGGGCATTTTCTCGGACAGGCTAAATCCAGGAAAATTGATTAATGCAAGCACTGCGACCGCGATATTCGGACGGAAATTATTTAAAACACGCACACACCGAGGCGAAGAGTAAAGTCCCTTCTTCTTCTTGCATCTGCAGATGCAGCCCCACAGATGCACGAACAGGACCGAGCGACTGGGCCCAATTGGCACATTGATGGGTCACTGATTGGGTTCTAATTCGGCGATGAGCGGGAGCCCTGAGGGTCACTCGGGGATCCCAACACAACACTCCGTCACTTCCAGGCAAGGTGAATCGACACTGGCGCTCTGCGAATTGCACAAACAGCAAAATTGGGGCAGATCTATTAACAACGACGGTAGCGGTGGCGCACTCGTGCAGCTTCTCCAGCAGCGCCCCAAAGGAGCCCTCAGTAGGCTCGAAATCCGCAACCAAAGCACCTCCGAATTGGCAAAATTCCGCACAGCACAATTCGATCGCTTTTTTAGCTTTTTTGTTTACACGCCCGTCAGTCAAAACACAACACACCTTGGAAAACGTTTGACTAGCGGCAGCGGGGGGAGCTTGAGCGCTCGGGAGTCGCACCAGCAGTTGATCCCTCCCCGTGTGTTCAAACAACGCGCCGCGACCAGGTCCAGCGGAGTCTCTTGCGGCCAGGGTCACTATTGATTAGAAATTTTCGCATTCAGGCACTAAACCGCACCAGCAGGAGGAAAAAAATTCTTGAATGAATTCTGAAACAGATTTGTGCGTGTGGTTGTGGGCGCCTATTGCCACACCGGACTGAGATTATCCGCGACCGAAACGTCACTGAGTTTACAAGTTTGCGAGCCAGAGCCAAACCCACTTTCGGTCCAATTAAGAGAACAAAGCGCTTTTCACCGTCTTTCGCGAGAGGAAGCGGGCGTATTCTCTTAGGAATTATAACGGGTCCTAAATTTTTCTCGGGTGTTTTATCGCATCGCCACCTAATTGGGGGCCCGGTTCACTTTTTCTGCGAGTCGCGACTCAAGCAGTTCCCTCGAGAACGCGAAGATCTTTCTGCTGGAGGAAATCGGCGATTTATCTCCGCCCATGGCACCAGCCTTGGGAACTCGCTTGCATGGTGCACTAGTGTAGTTGGAACTCGCCATTTTCATTCCAACTGTCACTGCCAAATGGATTCCTAACAGATTCCACGCAGCAATAGCGACATCTACTTTTCAGCCTCTCGTTAGTGGCTCAAACATTTGATAGCTACTAGGATTCTTGTACTGACAGAGAGAAGGATTCTGCACGTAATTTTGATTATACAAAAATTCCAGATACTTATGACCAAAGAAATAAATTACAAAACGATTATTAGCCGGCCACACACGGGACGATTTTTGGCGTACGCCAAGTTGCCCAGGCACGATCAATCTTATGTTAGTTCGCGTGCTTGTACGCCAAAAACCATTCCGCACTGACATATAGAACTGGACCGCTTATCCAAGACAAAATCATTCCTCAAAATTGAGACGACTTTTTGACATAAGATTCCTATCTCTTTCCCCCATTCGGCCCCCAGGCGAAATGTATGTGTTAGACAAAATAGAATATGTTTTTATATATCTGACTCTTGTGTTCTTCCGACCCCGAGCTGGTTTGTGTCGCAATGTTTTTTAACAATTACTCAAAATATAGAGCGAAATTAAAGGGGCTGTTTTGTGACAACTTATATTTATTTATTTTCTTTATTTTACCATACATTGCATATATAATTTAATGTATTTTTATAGCATGAGTTTTCTAAGGTTGGCTTGCATCTCCACTTAAAATGGTTTGCATTTTCACTTAAAATGGTCTCACTCAGTGACATATAGAACTGGACTGCCAATCGACGGTCGAAAAGTGAGACCATTTTAAGTGGAAATGCAAACCATTTTAAGTGGAGATGCAAGCCTACCTTGGAAAACTCATGCTATAAAAACACATTGTCAGTGGTCTCACTTTTCGACCGTCACTAATCAGTCCAGTTCTATATGTCAGTGACCGTCCCGTGTGTGGCCAGGTTCCCGTTTAGTCATGTTTAAATTATGTTCTCAAGCCTTAACTTATTTAATTTATTTATTACTCCATTCAAATCTTAAGATGTTTTCTGAATCCATGGCTAAAATATTCAAGTTTTATCGTCTTTTTCCGATTATCGTGAAATCTCCCAAAGTTTAAGATTTTCGCGCACTGCTTTCGTTTAGTCAACGTTTCGGGTACTTCAAAATCCAAGAATATTCCACAACAGAAGTTCGCTCTGGCAGCACTAAAGCTCTGAACCACGCGAGACTTCAGCTGGAATTTGCACTTCGATAAGTAAACAGAGAGAGCGTCATCTCGAAAGTTGTACACACTCTTGCGATCTCCCGTCGGGACACGAAGCGCCGAGCGCCAAATGCTCTTCACTTGCATGTGTAAAGTAAAACATTCGTCGAGTTTCGTCAAGCGGTAGTGCGTGCTTTGCTTTGGAAGTTGAGTACTGAACTGTCACTGAATTGTGTTTGTTTTGTTTTACATTTTTCTATTGTGTTATTTATTTGTAAAAGTAATTTCGTGGAGCGAAAACTTTTGACCACAAAGAGGGGCCATTCCAGCAAGTAAATAAAGCAGTGCTGAGTGCTTATGAAGTGGCTGAGACGCTGCGCCCATCATTTAATTTCGCGATAACCTCAAAATATGACCAGGAACCCGCTGACGCCAAGCGAGTGCACACAGATATTAGATTTGCGTAAAACAGGAAGTTCATTGGCGAAAATTGCAAAGGAAATGCATCGGGGCAAGAGGACCATTTCTGAATTCCTAAAGAGCTCCGAAACCTTCTTGAGTGGCAGGCGGGGCTCTTACAGGGAGCTGAAGTCTTCCCCCAGGAAAGGTAATCAGGAGTTCATACGCGTCGACTACAGAAAGTACGGCCGGAACGTAAGCAGCAAGATATCCTCTAAAATAATTTCTTTAAAAGTGAACTTTGCAGGACAACGGGTCGGGGGAACCAGCGCCCGTAGACGACGGGGCGTTCAGTGAAGTGTCCTTGGAGCACAGGGTTATCATTAAATTCCTGAGCAAACTAGGGAAGGAAAACCAGGCAATTTTCGAAGACATCAAAATGGCCTACGAGGAGAATTATCCCTCCGTCGAGTCCATAGACTAC
The DNA here is from genome assembly GCA_951509405.1 of Machimus rusticus. Lineage (NCBI taxonomy): Eukaryota > Metazoa > Arthropoda > Insecta > Diptera > Asilidae > Machimus > Machimus rusticus. The sequence goes on along the minus strand of OX608051.1, from coordinate 48,617,728 downwards.
TGGGCGACACAGTTTAAAAACGGCCGGGAACTGGTCCTGCTCCCTTGCGTGCTACCCAAGAGAGGACGAGGCAGACCTAGATTGAAAAGCAGTAACACTCCTGTAAGGAGGAAGATGTGGGTTAAGTCTAGAGCATCGGACACTCCAAAAGGAAGGAAGCCAAACAAAACGAAATTCGGTCAACAGGAAGTAAAGAAGAGTCAGGGGAAAGGCCGTGGTCAAAAAGGTTCAATAAAAATCAAACGCCTGGGAACTAACAAAAAGCTCCTTACCATCAAATTTCCCACATTGAAGAAGCTCAAGGACATAATTTGAGAACTTGTCCGATTCAAAATTTATATTCGAAAGATAAATTCTTTGTGTCCGCTTTTGTACAATTTATGCCGATTTTATTAATGACGGTTTCGTTTTTACTCATCGAGACCTGAATGTTCATATTTTTTTCAAAATACATACAAAACACACTTTCATCAAAATTATGCTTTATATTTTTGCTTCAAAAATGCACAGTTCAGCGAAGGAATTGGCATCGAGGTGGTTTTGATGCATTTTTGAAGTTATCCTTGTTTAAAGGCTTCTGATCTGCCTTTGACATTTCACACTCGAGTCGATTCGAGTGAGATATTGAACACCGGAGGAAGTCAAATTTACTCGGGTCGACTCGAGTCGAGATATTGAACGTACCCCAGGACATTTGGGTCAGCTAAATCGGCCAATCCTCTACTTCTATTCTTGGAGGAACGAAAGTTCCTCGTTCCTCCAAGCTTCTATTATCTAGTTTGTGCACAGGCTAGGAGGAATTTTGGAAAATTCCCAGTTTTCGCAATGTCGGATGTTCAGAACACGGAAATTAGTTTTACATCTGGCAGTGCTTTATGATATGTCATGTGTATTTGTTTATCTTTTCTGGCGGGAATTTTGTCCGCTATTACGTTTTCTCAAGACTGGCCATCTTTCATTTAGGATTTAAGTTTCTAGCGTTTAAGAATAAAAGCTAGCACAAATGCACCAGTTCAAGCGCCAAATCACTGAGACAGAGAAAGTTGAAAGCCCTAAAAAGAAGAGTCGCCACAGGAGCCCCTTAAAAGAGTTGAACTGCAGCGCTGAATTCGTCGATGAATTCTTCGGCGATGAGACAGATTTTGCTCTGATGCTTCAAGAAAACGGCGATACCAGAGTTTGTGACATCAACAGCTCCTCTGAAGTAAATCAGGAGCGGCTGGATCTGTCTTACTGGAGGCGGTGTGTGGTTGAGGGTTTCGAGCCGGACCCTCTGAAAGGCGCCCTCGTCGTTTACCTGCGCGCCGACGATGCAGCCAGCAAAGTGGCCACTTGCCGCCTTGAGTCTCCCTGGTGCTTCACCAAATTTGAACTTGGCGACATCGTTTCAGTTCAAGCTACCTGGAACAACGTCAGCAGTTGTTTCGAGGTGACCGTGGCGCACGGCTACTTCGTCACTTACCCCGACTTCCTGATCTCGGGCACTTCTGTAGTTGGGTCCCTGTTTTGTAAAAGAAGAGCAGTCCTGCAGGATAAGTTTCGCGGACTAGATTCTGACAATAAGATAGTAAGTCTGATTTGGATAATTCCATCAGGCATCAAATAACTTAGGAACTCTTTTCCAGATGGTTGTCGGCTCCATTATTCATGAACTGCTGCAGGTTGTTCTGGGACAGAAGTTGAGCGGTTACGAAGAAATACTAAACGCAAGTAGGAAACTCCTCAAATCCTCAGACAAACTCTACACGTTATACGCTAGCAAGATGACTGAAGCTGAAGTCCACCAAGAGACTGAAAAGTTTATACCCAACATAGTTCGTTTCGTGGAGAACTATATCCTTGGGAAACATAAACCAGAGGTATGGATCTAATTCGAGTTTAAAGGGAAATTATACGTGCCTCGAACTAATTCGATTTTTCAATCGTTGTGTTTTTTAATTTGTGTAGAGAAAAGCGTTATATACGAAATTACGGAGGAGATCATTGCATACTTTTTATCTTGAAATATATGTATGTATGTATAGACATAACATACATAAACCACTTCTCTTCGATATATGCAGCTAAATAATGTTAAATTTTAGATGTTTTCATATTTCAATTAATAAAAATCGTTGGCAGCTAAGGCAAAACTTGGTGAAATATAATCATAATTTTATATCTCTAGAAGTAAAAAATACAAGTTATACCCTTTTCTTCTATTCTGGTGTTTTTATCTATTAAAAAACTGTTTTTATCAGTTTCTTTTAAGTATGAATTTACTTTTTAAGTAATAAATAATTTCTCATATTCAGTCACTATGGTTTTCCTTGATAGGTAAACAAGGAATGCTTTTCTGGAGTAATTGATCACATTCAGGACATCGAGGAAAACCTGTGGGTACCACAATTTGGTCTTAAAGGAAAGGTCGATGTAACAGTTCAAGTCCGGCAAAGATATGCAGCCCCAAAATGTATGCCCTTGGAGTTGAAGACTGGAAGGGCGAGTTTCTCAAGCGAGCATAAAGGGCAAGTCATCATCTACCAGCTCATGCAGTCTGAGGTAGGAAAGTCGGTCGATTCTGGCCTCCTTTTATATCTTCGCGAAGGAATCATGAAGGAGGTTTCAGCGACAAGAAATGAAAAGCGGGATTTGGTCATGCTAAGAAATGATCTCGCGTACTATTTAACGCGAAACATGAAGCCTAAGTGGGCAGCAGAGCGAAGCGGTGAGGAATCGGGTGATTTCATTTTTAAGTTTACGAAGATGGAACTCCCCGAGCCAATCAATCACCACAATGCCTGCGGCAAATGCCCCTACAACACTATTTGCTGCTCTTTTCTCAAAGCAGACAGCTCCGCTGAACTGTCCGCGAACCATCCACTTCAGAAGATCTCCAAGGAGTGCACGGATCACTTAACAAGAACTGATTTGGAGTACTTCATAAATTGGTGTGGGATCCTATCCCTGGAAGAGCAGGAAATGAGGAAGAGTAATCATATCAGAAGCCTTTGGACTGAGCGGCCTGAGGAAAGGGGAGCTCGCGGAAGGGCTATCGTAAATCTTAAGATAAGCAGCAAGGTTTCTTTTAAAGAGGGAAAATTTGTTCATACCTTTACTTTAGAGGAAGATGTGACTGATTCGATGGGGAGTCAGAGTGTAGATCTGAGTTTATCAGGGGTAATCCTTCCTTAAGCTTATTGTTTGAACACTGAAATTAATATTAGTGTTTTGTTAGTTTGTAGTGGGAGAGTACGTGGTAGTCAGCACGACGAAACGCATAGCGGTTGCAGCAGGGTTCGTTTATGATATAATCAAGGACTCAATTACTTTAGGTCTGGAAAGAAACCTAAGGAAGAATTATTGCAACGATAGCTTCATTGTGGACAAACACGAGTCAATGTCAGGAAACATCTTCAATTTTACAAATTTGGGCGCCCTGCTGAATAATATCGAGCCCTTCACACAGCTACGAAAGATAATTATTGATAAAGCACCACCGACCTTTTCGAAAGTTCTTCCGAAAGTTATAGCTAGGGAAGGTGTGGACATTTTGGTTAATTTGAATGCTATTCAGAGGAAAGCCGTCGTTAAAGCATTAACAGCTAATGAATATATGCTCATAAAGGGTCTCCCAGGAACAGGTAAATGGTATACAACGACAATTACGAACATTAAACATTAAGCGATTAAACTTAACCCATACTGCTTCTAAATGTTCATTTTTAATTTAACAATAATTCATAACAATTATGAAACGATTTATATTTTCTGGCTCATCAATAAAAATCAAGTAATTTTTATTTTCTAATTAGGAACAAACATCATCAAGTGATTTCTACCTCACCAAAACCGTTATAAAATAATAATCACTTGATGATGGCCAATTAAATATAAATCCTCTCATAACTTATGGATGATTGTAAAAAATAAAAATCTTTAATGGACATTTGGAAGCAACTGAAATCACTATAAGTTACATTCAATCGTTTCATTTGAAATTTAACTTCAGTAATTAAACAATGAGTTTTACGCTTTTCGTGATAGTCACTGCAGAAGACAAGTTAAATATTTACATGAGACTTCTCCTTTTAGGAAAAACGCAGACGTTGGTTACAATCATTACTCTGCTCAACATGATCGGCAAATCTGTGCTGGTTACTAGTCATACACATTCTGCCGTTGATAATGTTCTGATTCGTCTAAAGCAGCATGGATTAAAATTCATTCGGTTAGGTTCTGATTCTCGAATTAATCCTCAATTGCGCGAGCACAGTGAGAGTCACTTAACTGCAAACTGCATCACTTCCGAAGCATTGGACAACGTGTACTCTTCCTACAATATAGTGGGCGTTACTTGCCTAGGATCATCCCATCCGATTTTCATCCACCGAACATTTGATGTATGCATTGTAGACGAGGCAACACAAGTATTTCAGCCAACTATTTTAAGACCAATTTTTTATTCCCGCAAATTTATCCTTGTGGGCGACCCCGAACAACTTCCTCCTTTGATACGATCAAAGGAAGTTCGTAATCTTGGGGCAGATGAGAGCTTGTTTCATCGCCTGGATTCACCTGAAGCTACAAGTGTCCTTTCACTGCAATATCGAATGAACAAATGCATAACTAAACTGGCTAACGAGCTGACCTACAAAGGAGAGCTTAAATGCGCCAACGAAGCAGTGGCTTCGGCCTCACTACAGGTTCCAAATAGAGCAAAACTACTTCAAGACTACAAGACAGAAAGGTGGCTCACACAGGCTCTTGAGAAGCATGTCGATTTCTCCGTGGTTTTCTTAGACACCCAAAACTGCTTGCAGATGAGCTTATCATTTGCCGAATCGCAAACGTGTGATCCTAGCAGAATGATTGAAGACAGATTTTCTCAAAATGTCTCCCCAAAGAAAAAGGAGAAAAAATTCCAGTACACAAATTACTGCGATGCAGCTCTCGCCCTGTACATAGTACAAGCTCTAGTCAAAACTGGATATGCTTCAGAATGTATAGGCATAGTCGCTCCCTATCGCGCTCAAGTTGAGTTGTTGCGTAAGCTCTCAGAAAACCTGCAACATCTTTCAAAGGAAAATTATTTCTCAGGGTTGGAAGTAAATACCGTGGACCAGTATCAAGGCAGAGATAAAGAAATCATAATTTTCTCATGCACAAGAACAGGCACAGCAGATGATATAGAAAATAAGGACAAAGAAAATGAAATTTTGGAAGATCGTCGACGTTTAACAGTCGCAATAACGAGATCGAAGCACAAACTCATTCTCATTGGGGACCAGCAGTGCTTGAAGGCGTACGGCCCTTTCGCTGACCTTCTCAAACAGATTCCCTCTAGATGTAAGATTACCTTGGAAGAAGACGGAAAACTGGGATTTTCTTGGTCTACGGTTTTCGGAAATTTGAAAAAATTTGTAAATGCTTGATTTTGTTTTAAAAATAATTTTATTTGATTTCTAATTAAACGACCTTTACTTTTGCTAAGTCACGTTTTTCGATCATACGGAGCTGCTTCTTGCGCATTCTCTTCAATTTTGCCGGATTCTTTATAACTTGGACAACTTCGGATTTCCTTTCGTTCTCTAGTCTCCGTTGGGCATTTTCAGCACGTCGTTTTTTCTTCATTTCGTTCTCCTCTTTTTTCTGTTCTTTTATTGATTTAGAGAGATCTTTTATATGCTTGATTTCCTCTCTAAACTGCATTTTCTTCTCGAAACTTGTGCGATTCATTGATTTCTTTATTGTAGAGAACCTAGAACATTGAACAATTAAAATATTTGCAGTTTTGATAATAGCGTGCTTAAGAGAGAATACAAAACTAAGAAAATGGTTGTTTGGCCGTTTGAAGATCAATTTGGTCGCTGTGAATGTAAAATCTTACTGCAGGGCAGGATACTGTTTCAGCCTTATAGAAACGCATGTTCACCATTGCCGTCTTTTCCTACCCTCTGGGAGGGAAAAACTAAAGTCTGCCTTATGAGACATCTTTATACAGGGAGTCTCGTTAAGGTTTGAACAGTGGTATGTATGCTAATTAATTTGACATGCTCTCCTGATCAACGTTTGTTCGGAAACCTAAAATCGATCTTTCACCCTTAAAAAACAATTGAAAATTTTGGAGATGAACCCAGGAAATGCTTTATAAGTATGCTCTTATTTTGCTCGGGAAGAAATGGGATAGATGTATTTTAAATTATTTTTGCACAGATCATCTGTGCAGAAACTAGGTACTGTTTTGATTTGAGGCGACCATCGAACAATTGCGGCAGGGCGTGCAAATTAAAGTATTATAAATTATATTTTAAATCAACTGATTCAGTAATTTGATACTTACTTCGTTTTAACAGACTTCCAGGGTCTTTTAGATTTCGGCTGCCCCCGAGGAACTTCGTCAACATTTTTTAATTTTGTTTTCTTTGAGGCAGGCGGCTTTTCTGTAGCAAGCGCTGCACTTTTTTTCTTCATGATATTTTCCAAAATATTACTTATATCAAGTTCGTTTTTATTTTTCGTACTAACCGAAGTACTCATGTCCTCGATGATTGTACTATTTTCTGTTGGATTATCCCGTTTCTCGCCCATGTTAAAAAAATAATCAATGACCGAAAAACCCACGCACCAAAGTAATTCGCACGTGTACATAGGGATATATTTTTATTTGGTTCGAAATTCGAAACGTCAGAATCATATGTTTGTCATTAAATAAGGGGACATTTTGGGGAAACACAAAAATAAATAATTTCTTTGCGAATTGAACGGTATTTTAAATACAAACGTATAAAAGTATTAATATTTAGAAAATGAATTTCTTAAGTTGATTTTCCTGCCAGTTAAATTATAAATTAGTATTCAATAAATTTCCCTGTTGCTGAGGTACGTTTTATCCAATATGGCACTTTTTGACATTTGTGTACATCAAGAAATTTACATCGGAGGTAGCAATTTGTTTACTTGCAATTTCCCAAAATAAAGTAACAATTTTTAGAAATTTAGCCCAACGCACTTCGCTGGTGCTTTTCAATTCAACTTGTGAACGGAGGTTTTCGTGAAAACCAGAGGAACTCGCAACGAATCCGTCGGATCCAATAGTTGCCTCCACTGTGTTTTTTTAGGTGTGAGAGGATAATTGCTTCGCGAAATGGAGCTTTCGTCGATAAAAAACCTCGAACTGGACAAAATATGTCGCGTTTGCCTGGCGGCAAAGAAGGACATGCGGCCCCTTTTCGGGGAGATGGTGGCCGACATGCTCATGGAATGCGCCCGGGTTCAGGTGAGTGGCTCCAATAGGATCTAAGCTTGAGGCCCAACTGCCTGGCGCCGCGCATCCTCTTGATTCCGATTATCAGAAGAAAACATTCTGAGGATTACAGTGGGCCATGCTTAAAACAGCCCTTAGGCATTTTATATATGCATATTTGCATATAACTAACTTAAGTACATTTTCCAACGACTTATTTTGGCTTAGCGCTCCAGTTTTGCAGGTATGATGAATGCGTAAAACAGCAGTTATGATTTGATAGTATCTAACGAGGTGCTGATTAACCAAGGCTGCTACGACAGCTATTAATTAAAATTTTTAAATTTTATGATATTGATATTAGATTTAGTAGCAAAACTGCTTTAACAGTAATACCTAGTAATGCATTAGGGTTTCCGAACCTTACAGGTTCTACTTTGCCTTGTCTGGAAAATAATATTAGTAGGTATGTCTCAAATATTCTTTATTGAGACGTACCTACCTACTTACACAAACGTTTAAAATATGCGACTCTCAATTTTAGCCTCAAAAGTAGGGTAAATGAATTTTATAGCTCAAACAAACGAAGAACAGCGATGTCTTATTTTGGGTCTACAGTAAAGCAAATGATTTTATCTTTGTTAAGCACAATTAGAACATTTCATGTTATAAATTTACTGATAGTTTTCTTTTTATCTTTTATTAAGTTAATAATAAGTATAATAAGTATCTCCTCAAAATTGTTTTACGGGTTTTGGGATTTCCAAATTTGTTTAAAATAATGTACCCAATATAGTATAAACTTATGTATATTTAATTGCTTGCATCTATTAACAGGATTATGTTCGCTCTCTTCAGCGTTTTTGATACAACACAATCTCCTAAACCATATAAATTGTTAAAAAAAAGTTATATGTTATTAAGGGTATCAGAATAGTATTAATTATTAATTAATAGATTATAAATTAAGGCTGCTTGCGAAATGCGAATAATTAGTAGGATTGATAAGGTTCCATTTAGATGCCGATAGCATATGTATGTATGTATTTTAGGAAATTTTCGAGTAACGTAATTTGCTAAAAATTGCATTTTTCAAAATAGAAATGTAGACAGTAGGTAGCTTTAGCCGCCTTTTGCACACGGTCAAGTTTTATTAGCCTTCGACAAATCTTTCAAGTCATATTTTTTATTTCAAATTTATAATTCTTGGCGCTAAACAACTAGCCTATTTCTTGCAGTAAAAAATCGTTCAAACTTAGAAAATCATAATGTTTCATAGAATTTTGGTAAAATTTTTTAACTAATACCTTTTTTAAACATTTTTATGATACAAGGACAAGTTTAGTTTTGGATGCGACTAAATGAACAATAAATCAATCAAATATCAATTAAAATAAAATAATAAAGTGATAGCGAATTTTGTGAATGCAAGAGTTCATAATATTAGAATAATGAGAGTTTTACAGGAAGCTCGTAAATAAAGAAAATTTTGTCAGTTACGGCAGACGGAATTAATTTAGCATGGTGCTGAAAATAAGCAATTTAAATAATAATCGACAATTGAGTTGTAAAATATATATTTAAAAGAATTTGCTTATAATTTCTAATTGTTAACAATGGTAAAATGGTAACTGAAAACTAATGTAACTATTCAATGGTTAAATTCGATCATTAAATATTTCCGGGAAGCCAGTAGATTCGATGATGAAAGCCACTTCGAGGATATATCGCGTTTCCTTGTACTTTTGCGTTCTTTCGTAAGCGAACTCATAGTACCAGCCGATCTTGGTTTTGCATTTCTTACACCTCAAATTGCACACTTTGTGACGTCCCGACAGGAGGTTCCGATCTCGTACTTCTCCGAGCAACACGTTGACGACATTTTTGAAGAGGTAGGCCGCCCCGGAGCTGCTGGTAAAATGGGTGCTGATCAGCTCGCGTCTGTTCGTAAATGGCGCTTTGCAGCAAAGGCAAGAGTAAATTCTTAATCCTCCGATGTGTTCTAAGAAAACGCGACCCATCTTCTTTGATTTTTGTTAAACCTATGTACAGAAGGTGCTCGGTACTTTCTTTGTCCTGCTGGTATACATTTGAATTGAAAATATTTCTGAACGGAAGTTTTTGAGTAAAAAATAAAAAAAATAAATAAAATACCTCAATCTTGGCTTTAGTTCCCCCGAAGATTTAATGAAAATTGCAGAAATAAAAATAAATCAAAACTTTCCTTTAAAAAATTTCCTTGTCAAAACATGCTTGCTGTCCTGAGAAAACAGCTGTCAATTGATAGTGCACTTCCCATTTCATATTTCTGTATGTGTAGGCGAGGGGGAAGCGCATTCACAGTGCAATATGCACTTTTTTCGGCAGCCTCGTGCAACAGCTTTTCGGTTAGTTCTGGGAGCATTGATCTCTGTAGGATTGTGTCTAGGATGAAAAAGAATTCATTATTTTGGAGGTCATCTAAGGTGGACGAAAGTCGCGCAGATACTGTAAAAGGTTGGGTTATATGCTTTATCTACAAAATATGAAAAGTAGTAAAAAATTATTTGTGAAATTAATAAAATAAAATATGCTTCTCACAAGTTTTTGAAAATAAGTGGGTATATAAAAAGTTGTTAGCAATCATTTTTAAATTGCCACATTTTTAAAAATTTGCAAACCTTACGATGATTATGATAGCAGCTTATAACATCAGTTTATTTTAAGAGCACAAAAGTTTTCTTGTAAAATAATGTTTTTGCTACTCTATAGCCTTGAGTCTTTAACTAATGCATTTTGGTGAAGGATAGTTTTCCGCCACCATTTTACCACTATTTTAACAATGTTTTACGAAAATTGTATATAATCCTTAAATTAAAGAAAAGTTTTTATTTTAATTCAACTTGCTATTTCACAAGACAAATGCGACTTTGTTGTTAGAATTGATTAAGGCTGTGTGTGAAATCTCTTTCGAATATCATTTCGATCATTTCAATCATTTCAAATGACAAAAATTGGGAAATGTTATGAAAAGTGTGCGAAATCTTTAACGTATCATTTCAGCTGTCAAGCTACCGAACTTTATTATAAAAGTATTTTGTTGAAATAATATAGCTTGTTTTAGAGTAAAAGGAACTTGTAATAGATATGGGAATAATGAAATATTATCTCTTTTTTACCTTAAGAGGACTTAAGGCACAAAAGTGACTTTTCAAGATCTGATCTGAAATGATCAGAACGTCATTGAAATGCCCGCTCTGAGGCTCATCATTTCGGCGCCATCTTGTTTTCGAACTTGAAATGACCGAAATGATCGAAATGATATCATTTCACTTGATTTCGCACACAGCCTAAATATATAAATTTAATCTGAAATACTACCTGTTAGGTTAGTTACATTGTGTCTTTCCACTTAAATATCCAAATAATTCAGTGTCCTTAAAAATTGAATTTAGATCGAAAACACAGACGGATGGCCGGATAAAATCTGCATTCAGTGCGTTCATCAAGTTTCCCGATGTCATGCTTTTAAGACCCGCGTCGAAAAATCGGATCAAGAACTACGAAATTATATAAAAGGACTTACTGTAATTGTTGAAGAGCCAATAACCCAAATTGAGCTTCCAAGGGCTGAACTTCCACAAACTCCACAGATAAAGCAGGACATATCGCCAACGAGACAGGAAATCCATCGGCCTAACCAAGTTCAAACAACAGAGGTGCCCCAGCAAATGGTAATATCAAATGGCCAACTCCACAATGCACAAATTTTAAATGCTGCACAAATTGTGACACACAATGGGCAGCAAGTGGCACAAATTATGAACGCTGGACAGATAGGGCAGCTAATACAGACTGGCAACACAGTGCAAATGATTCAGCAGAATGGACAGTCCGCGCAGGTAGTTCAAATACAGCGGACAGCCGATGATCGCTGCGAAATCATAGTACAACCTGACCTACCTGGGGACGCTCAATACTTTGAAGATGTAACGGTAACAACGCAGGCTGTACACCCAGATGATATTCAGCACACAGAGGATGTCATTCACATTCAAGACGATGACGGAATTGAAGATGAAGACGACGAAAACTTATCCGAGGAGACACTCACATTCTCGTTAGATATGTCCGAAGATTCGGAATCGGAGTTCATCAGTGAGTTCATCAGTATGCAAACAAGTTGCCCTTCGCCCGGACGGTATATCTGCAATCTTTGTAGGAAAGAGTTCAAATATGGTAAATGGCTGCAATCTCATATGAAGTCACATTCAAATTGGATAAGGGTAAGTATATGACGGATTTGTTTTAATGATCTGATCGAGTTTAAAATGTTCACGCGTTCAGGCGAATTGCAAACGACAGCCACAATGTGAAATTTGCCATAGAAGCTTTAAAGGGCCTGGAATGCTGAAGATGCACATGAAAACTCATGAGGTATTAATATTCGCGTTCTTTTGGAGTTCCAAGTACTTCAGATTCATTTTTGAAGTTTTTAATTTTCTGGTTAAAATAACTTTCTTAGGGGAGAGTTCCGCTATTTCAGCTATTTCAAGTGTATGAATTCATAAAGGGTTTTGAAGGGAATATTTTGGGAAATAAATAATGAAGGAATGAAATAAGCACTTGAAAAAGTGATTTCCTCCACTAATTTTAGTGTTTGCTGTTGCATTACTTAGGAGTAGAAAATTAAAAAAGTTGTTAATTTTATTCATCAAGTTCAAAATATCATAAACACTCTTTTATATTACCCTGACTATTTGTATGCATATTAGTTTAAAAAATAATAGGTCCCAAGTACTTTTCACTATGAACACGACGTAAACTTCGGCCTCGACTTTTAGAGATAGCTACAATGACAGCGTAATATATTCAAAAATTATAATATTTTAAAATCTGTATGCATTGTTCTTCTTTGTTGTTGTTCGACTTATTTCAACTTAAATCGCAAAAATCATTCCTGTTTTTAAAAGACGATTCATTTCTAACATTTACGGAACATTATCTAAACCATAGGCTCTGCTTAAAAGCAAAATAATAATAATTGCTTAACTACTCATTTGATTCACTAATGATTTTTGTAATTGAATTCCTTTCAAAAGTTAGGTAGCATATGTACATAGTCAAAGTGGTTCGCCCCTTCAAATTTCCTCTTCTAAGTCTGATGAATTTCCATCCATCATTTTACACTACGTTACGTATCACGGCCCCAAGAAAACGTGGAACTTTCCCTGTAATATTGCATGAGGGTGAAATCGAATAAAATAATTAAGATCATATAAGCAACAACAGAATATTCTACTGGTACATGTAATATTAGTACTTAAAATTCTTAAAAGAACGTTTGGATCCTTTGCATGATTTGTTTAAAGTAAGTGAACTTTATGCGAGCTAGATTAATTTTTACCTAGAAGACAGCAGACAAGGCTCCAACGTGTACGATCTGCAATAAAGAGTTCAAATCAAAGACAATATTGTACCGTCATAGACAGACACATCAGATGGTAGACGTGAATATCGTAGTCAATTAATTTGAATTTTCTTGTTCACTTCTCAATTATTTTTCAGCGGTCCTTCCAATGCAGCAATTGCTTAAAAACATTCACCTCCCCATATACTTTATCGTCACACATGACTAAGAAGCACATTCACGATGATCAGACGTGCAAATGTATGCAGTGCAATGAATTGTTTAGAACGATAGACGACTTAAAGGTAAGTTTAATTAGTAAAAAAGAATATTCATGAATAACACGCGATTATTTTCAATTTTTATTTCAAAGGCTCATGTACAGGATATTTCGCACACTTCGAGAGTCGTCACAAAAAAGGAGCCAACGTCGTAAATTCTATAGTAAATGTTTAAGTTAGAAATGTGTTAGGATACACGATGAGATTATCCTTAAGATTCATTAAAAGATGAAATCGCCGTTTTGTTACGTTTCTTGCGGACTGTAGTGATTCAAAAACAAAAAAAATTTTAACATCTTCGTTATCGCTATTTAGTTTTAACTTATAAGAATCTACCGGATAAAATCCGGACGACATCATGCAAAATATTTTTTAAGAGAAATAGATCGAGTAAGAAAACAAATTTATTAATGAAAAACCCTCTTTTATTTCAAAAGCCACAAGTCGTGATTTTGCATCAATTTAAAAGGGTTTCCCTTCCGAGGTCACGAGGAACATCTGCGGTGAAGAGTTCCCGAACGTTACTAACTTGTTTAACCTATCCCAACACTCGGGCCATTCCTCTTAACTCACTTAAATCACTTCATTAGCCCAATGCAAAACAATTAAAACCAAAACCAAAGCATTACATGACGTGAAACAAAATGATGGATGTTGAATTTCCAGAAATTACAGGTAAGTTTAAAAATTTTTAGAACCATAATATTAAACAATATGGGTGTCAAATGCAGGTTCTAATACGCGCAGTACGCTTGCGCAGCGCTTATTTATTAAAAAATGCTATAAAAAATATACTGTAAATTTTTCGGTTTCATGTTGAGTGTAGTGTAGGCAATAATGTCCAAGATCTTCACCGTGAATGTTACGGCGAAATAAAGGCTAAAATAAGACAGTTGACGATTGTCTCTCGACTCCATTCGGCGACTTTACACAACCTTCTGGATTTTGTTTTCGTATCACACTTTTTGGAACTTTTTAAATTTACTTATGTACATATCTAAGTACGACCTAAATTAAGTTGGGTAAATTTTTAATTTTAATTTTAATTTATATTTATTTTTTAATTTCTTTATTCTGTTACATTTGCAAAATATAAGATATCATTATGCAATGTGCAGATATAAAAATATATATAATCATAAATTTATTACCAATAATATTTTGTTTGGTCGTTAAGTTTTAAGTTTGCAAAGGTCTCTTTTACTTTTAGGCGGCCTTCGGGTAAGAATACAATAAATGTCCTCGATTTCACTGAAATGTAATTAATTTGATAACTTTCTAAATATTGACCTAAATCTGAAACGGTTATTTAAAAAAGTTAAGGGTGAAGGTTATTTTGTCTTTATTTTATTGAATAAATTATGATGTAAAGAACTTTCAAGGATGATGTTTTAGGGTTTAAGTAATTTGGGTTTTTGTGTTTCATATTATAAAAAGTTTTATGGAATAATTAAGCTTTAATAAAGATTTTATGAATTGTATTGCGAGATGTAACAACAATTTGCTAGTAAAATTTGTACCTAACTTGTCACACTTTAATATTATTAATAGGCATTCGGTGCATAGTGACTAGCTAGTGGCTAGCCGATAGCTTTTAAAGTCGTTATTTGAAGGACCTTGATGACGATATATGTACGACATAACAACCATAATAGAACACGCACAATTTTGGAACAGTAGCCACCTTCAACGTGACCTTTATTTGTGTAGACAATTTGCGGAATTGCTTGTGGGCAAAACGAAAATAGCAAAAAACTATTACACGCACTTTTCGTTCAGGCAGATTCAATGTCAAGCTAGAAAGGACTAAAATGCCTTAGTAGACTCATTGAGAGCCTTCAGAAGCGCCTTTTATTTATACTTTTGAGTAGGTATATGACTCTAGGTGTAAAAGAACAAGTTAGCGTGAGGTCTGATTCTAAGGACGTGCCAGCTATTGATTTTCATGGAGGCGAATAAAGTGGCTCGTTTTGTTTAGATCGCGACGTTGGCATGGCACGCAATTATGGAAAACACACTGAAAAAGTAGGTTTCTCACGGGCTGTTGCTGCAAGTTGCTGAGTATGCACGGAGGCGCCTGGTTGCTCATATACTTTGCCTGCCAGTCAGTTTTTTACACCATGTCGATATCGTGCCTAGAAATTGATGAGTAAATACTCGCTATTCGATTTAATTCGATTTCCGCTGAGGCGAAATAGGAAACTGAGTCATTCCAGATTTTGTGATAGTGTGACATATTAGTTTGGCTTAGAATGCTAACGCAACGACACGAAAAAGGATAGGTTCAAAGAAGTGAATTTCAACTTAAAAAAGGATTTGTTAAAAACTGATTCTCCATTGGCTTATGGAATTGGTGATTTGAAAATCGACTCATTTGTAGATTTTTCTGTTTGTCTAGAGTGGAGTCCTTTTTTAGTGGTATTTTTAAGTGCAGTGAAAACATTGTTTTACTTTACTGGGGAAAATAGAATCTGAAAGACAAATGCATTCCTTCGCAGGTAAATAATTGCGAAGAACGCGAATTTGAGATTTACGTTAGGTCTCATACCCGCTGAGGTGTGCAATTTCGCTTCATGAACCAGCCAATTCGCGCTGCAGCCCGAGAAGCACGTTCACAGTCCCAGTTTCGTGAGCTTTGAAATTTCATTCAAATGAATTCCACAGTGACGAAAGAGTGGGCTGCACTATAATGCACCATCGGCGCCAGCACCAGGCGCCGCCCCCCCTTGGGGCAGGCAGCTTCAATCAAGCCCGCAACCTGGTGGTAGTTGGTGGAGGTGGAGGTGGAGGTGGATACCGCAAGACCAGCGCTGAAATTGTCAGCGAGGCCCGAACCCTGCTCGCCGGGGGTGGCGGTAAGTCAATGAACCAAATGGAAAAAGTTTATTCAGATTACAGGGTGTCTCATTTGAATGATTGAGTGCTGAGGGATGGTTGGCGTGCTTCGTCCGATAGTGCGGTAACACGCCGTGCACCTCCAGTCCTCAGGACTAGGAAATGCGCTCATATTTAAGTTCCCGTCTAGTTTTGATGAGACTAACACGTTAAGGCTATTGTTTTCGCTTTCAAAGAACAGCACCAGACTGGTGCGCTTTTGCAAACAAGTGTATTGCATCTACACAAAAAGTGGCAGAGGTAATAGGCATATTTTATTGCGTAAAATTCCAAATGAAAAACTAAAACAAGCTTTGAATATTAAAGCCCATGCCAGTGGGAAATCCTCTGATGAACTATAGCTTTGTTGTGGAAGTCGAGTCACTTTGTTCAACTCAATTTCACATAGCATTTGTAATATCGCAGTTTAACTCGAATAGAGTGATTGATGATGACTTCCATAATATAAACTGACGTTTTGATTAACTGTATTTGAATAATTTGTATAATAATACTTCTGTTAATTTATTAAATAGGTACTTTGTTGCAGCTTATCAAGGCCAACAGTTCAATTACAATTCTATTAACATATAATTATATATGTATATGTACTTGTACTTACAAATAAGAAAAAACAAAATATGATAATAATAATATGGATTCATCCACTGCTTCCCAATGTATAAAGGAATTAAAATGTTGAAACATATGCGATGCGATGTGGAACCAAATGGCGCAAACGTAACATTTGAATCGCATTAAAAATATTTATGAACTAATGTAGTATAAAGTACGGACGCTCCAAACGCGAATACAATAATTTTATAATTTTATCTATGTATTTATAAAAAAAAAAAAAATTGAAAAGATGTACAGTCTCATAATGTTGTTTTGTGAGTTTTCTCCGCTTGAATCATTGTGCAAAAGGCAAAAAGGGTGGTAAGAAAAAATTAGATTTTTCAATAATTTTCAAGTATTTTAGGTCAAACTAGCGTAGAATAGGAAAGCATAACAACAATTTTGTGCTCCTGGAGATTGTGTTCGAAAAACTTCTTGGTCTCGCTCGAATGGGTTGAAGAAAAATTTCATAAAGTTAGTTCGTTATTGTTGCAATAATGTTATATTGTTTATATGACATTAATTTAACTAAGGGAAAAATAAAAGGTATCTATGTTATAAATTGAAATAGTTTGAAAATATTCAAAGTAAAACTAACCTGATATTCATTCAACATTGATTTTATACGATTTTAATTAATGTCGGCCTGTATTTTCGGTTATATAAAAGTTACGTTCGTTAATTGGTTTTAAAATGAACTAGCTGAAATCGTTTATAATCGCTATTAACATAAATTAATTTATAATTTACAAGTTCTAAATAACACTATAGTAGTATAAGAGTCAGAGCAATTTGGTGGAAAGTGACTCCGCTCAAGAAGCATTTTCGACAGCTGAATACACGTGCGAGTTTTTAAACGTATAAAAATTGCTCATATGCATAATTCAGCTTCATAGACTACTGCGGTGAATAACACAATGCGACTTTTATGCGTTAATGAATTTAAATTGAATTACGAAAATGGCTTGAAGAATTGAATTCTTGAATTTGAATATAATTGGTAAATAACTTTTTGCTCTTGAATTAAAATGTTTTTCGAGAGTTTGTTCAATTTTTGACTTAAAAGAAAAAATTTAAAGGTACTTTTACTTCGAAACGGAATTGCACACCGTGGTTCGGTCCTTAAATTTACTTCATTAATAAAACAAAATTTTTGCCTGATCACAATTTGTAGTTAGTTTGCTTAAACTTCCACTTAATGTTGAAAAGCATGTTTAAAACTATATGTTTGTATTGTACACATGTGCTAAGTGCACTTCGTTTTACTTTTACGTTATTTTTTTCGGTTTGTTTCTACTTGAATTGAAAATAAGGTGTAAACAGTTGACGTAATTGTACGATAAGTTATTTAAGAAAGTAAACAAAAATGATAATAGACCTAACTTTAAATCCAAATTACCATAATTTGGTAATAGAATTCCTGTTACAACTCCTACCAAAAAAGTGCATTGTATGGGATGGGAGGAAGAACAGAACCATTATTCCAGGACGCGGTCTTAAAGCAAAGAGGGGAACTTAGATATACAAGACCACAGATATACATATGTACATAGTTAATGCATGTGCCTGAACTTAGCAAAACACTTTTCACGAATCAAAAACCTAACCCTCTCATAATTTGTTGCTAAATAGTTGCTAATTAGTTGTAGAAAAAAAAAATTTGTTGCTCTTTATTTAAAAAAAAACAAGCTGTTCTGCTAAGTTCAGCTGAACTTAGCAGAGCACCTTCATAAAAAATGAATTTAGAGCATTGGGACTATGTGTAAATTATTCAGTGAATTTGTTGCTAATTAGTTGTAGAAAAAATATTGTTACTTCTTATAAAAAAAAAAAAAAAAAAAAAAAAAAAAAAAAAAAAAAAAAAAAAAAAAAAAAAAAAAAAAAAAAACCAGCAGAACGCCGTTTTTTTAAAAATAAAACCAGCAGAACGCCGTTTTTTTTAAAATAAAAAGCAACAATATTTCTTTTTTCTACAACTAATTAGCTTAGATATAGTACCGATGTTCTAAATTCATTTTTTATGAAGGTGTGCAGCTAAGTTCAGCTGAACTTAGCAGAACAGCTTGTTATTTTATTCACAATAAGTGTTTTAAATAAATGTTACTTCTAACTTTGGCTTCTTAATATCTTAAGCAGTGTTTCAGTTTTTTTATTTTGCATTATTAATTAGTTTCTCTTGTGTTTCAACATGTTTAATTTGTTCGTGTTGCCCGTTTATGTTTCAATTGGATCTCACGACTCACGCCCTCGGTAGCCGTGATCGTCTAGTGGTTAGGACCCTACGTTGTGGCCGTAGTAACCCAGGTTCGAATCCTGGTCACGGCAATGTGAAAAAGCATTGTTGTCACGGCGAGGGAAGTTCTTTTTTGCCTTTCAGAGTATAACATGGTTTGTTTTTTATTGAATAACTTGCATAAATAAATGCATTACTTTACGGTTTATTGGACCAATAGCATATTTATAATGTACATATTTCGCTTGAAGAAATTATGAAAAGTGGTCAGTATACGCTTAATAATTTTAAGTATTTACATTGAGAAAATGTAGAAGTTTAGCTTCATTCGTAAGTTCAGTTTTTAAATTGCTCAAGACAAGAGAATTATGACTTTATCTTATACAATATACATATGTACATGGATAGCCCAGTTTTCATGAATTTTTAATAATATTATAAATATGTATATTTTTAGACGACTTTGAAGTAGTATGAATAACTAAATTTGAAATTTGGATTAGTGATATGTAAATCGTGTATGTAAATAAGTAGTTGGAAAAAATAATCAGCTTTGGGATTCAAAGGGGTGTACGAGTTATGATGAACAATTAAAAATCACGCAATTAATGTTCTTTCTTCGTAAAGTTTCTTAAGAGTGGTATTGTTGGTTGTTGTAAAGGGTGACGATATTTTAATTCTTCTCGTGTTTTATGACCTTTTTATGACCAAACCCAGCGATTTTCTTTGCAAGCTGAGGGACCATGGTTCGAATCCGATCTAGCAAATGTTTCTTTTTGCTGTGGTAATTTGCTTTTTTCTTGAATTCTTTTTTATTTATTTTGGATTGTACCGGCCATGGGCATACGCAAAGGTGAGCAGTAACTTGAAGAAAATAGTTCCAGCTAGCTGTGTCAAACTCTTTTATTTGCATCAACGTGCAAAATAATGTTATTGAGTTTCTTCGCGAAAACTATCTTTAACAAAAAGTTTATTTTAAAAATTGTTCCTAAAGATATAACGTAGGGGGAGATAGGTTTAGGAGATCTAAAAAATCGATTTATTTTTATTGCATAAATCAAAAGTAAAAGTACTTTTGAATATGCTGACAAAATTTTATAACATATATATATACTTATATGTATGTATATATCGTATGTTATACTAGTTTAAAGTCGGTCCCGTCAACCGCTCGCGCATGGAGCAGGTGTTTTTTAAACGCGTTTTTCTCGAAACCACTTTTTTTCATCTGGCGTGACATCATCAAATTTTTTCTGACTTGTAATTAAATTATCTTCGATATGAACCTAAATTACAAAAAAAAAAAAAACAAAACAAAAAAACGATTATAAGTATTTTTTTCTTTCCAAAAACGAGCAAAAAAAACGTTAAAAATGTCAAATGTCTTTCAATTACTCAATTTTTCGAATTTTTACTTGAATTTAGGTTCATATCGAAGATAAACATGTTAAGAATGTAAAATCCTCTCACTTTTTTGTTTCAGAAAAAAATTGTGTCATTTTTGATGTTACTTTTGTTTGATGCTTGGGTTTCTACATTTTTAAAATACCTAATAATATAAGCCTTAAAATGATACACTTTTATATATGTGTAAAGCACCGTCGTGGTCTCCGTCATAAATGTGATAAACCTATTAAGAGTATGCAGAGTAATTTAAAATATTGACTGTTAATTTCAATGCATCAAATTTATCTAAATGCATGCAATAAATATAATGTATTACATTTAAATATTGCGAAAATGTCATATCATTCAATTCATGCACATCGCAAACTTTCCAATTTTAGGTGTCCGCCTCGTGAGCACACGAAGACCAATTACTCCCCGGGAACCGCGAAGACAACTCTATGGAAAACTAGCGCCACCTGGCAGGCCACCAAGCGCCTTTAGGTATAAAATAATGAAGGCCGTCATAATGTGCATCTTTAATTAAGCGATGCTTTTCCTCAGCTTGCAGTATCTTCAGTTTGAAAGCAGGCAGCTTCCGTCCTTGGAGCCCATTCAACAGCAGCCGACGCCATCTTCAGAAGATGTAGTCCCAATAGTCCCGAGATCTGGCTCGGTAGGAACGTTATTGGATTTCGTAAGCGCAAGTAACAACAGCAACAATGGGCGCCCTCAGGGGAAGCTCCCTGCTCTTCTGTCGCCACCTAAAATCACAGCATCACTTGACAATTGTGAGTAATTGTGACAGAAATGTTTTCAGATAGGAGCATCCCATTACCATTTTGGTGGACGGAGGCTCGTGCTCGATGACGGGGCATTAATCATGGTAGAGAATGTTCTTAAAAAATGAGGAAAAAAAAATAATATAAAATCTCTGGTGTCCTTGTACTTGTCATTATCGTCTGTCTGTCTGATTACTGCTGCTGTCAAGGATTCAATTTGAAATGCCAGCAACATAATATGTATATCTTGGTGGTTGTGACTGGTTCTACCGCCACCCTCGGAGCGCCACGCCAACCCTTACACCCGCACAGTGTCTGTAGGGTGGTTTGGTTACATGCTGGCGGAATATGCAGCATCAGAAGGAAGGACAGATGGAGAACAGAAACCACACTGGGAATATTATCTTCTACCGCCAGATTATTATAAATTTTCTGGATATACGTTATGATGAAAAATGGCAAATTGGCGTGTATATCCAGCAGGTCGGATCGAGGGTGTGCTTATGGTCCTTACATAAGTCATATCCCAGAGCCATCTTCTCACGGATTACCACCAAGCTGTGGATCATGACCATAAGGGCACTTGTGTGCCAAACGCTTATCTCTAGGTTTTTATATTGCCCGGGCTCCTTAATTAAAATCCCTTCCATTCAGCCAACAGTCGGCTCAGTACTGGAGGAATCTGCTGTTGCATGCTGCACGCAACCCATCAGGGAATTTATTGCTCTGTCTGCCCAAATGACACTATTTCGAAAGTCAGAGTCACAGGAAATTGTCTTTAGTTGAAACATAAAGCACTTAATGTGCAGGCGGCACCGATTTCATGTTGGCTTACAATCGGTCATTTTAATTTTTTTATAGCCTTTGACTAAATTGCTCCATATTTAACGCACCCAGAGAAAATACATAAAAACATAATTCTATTTTTGGTAAAAAAATTATAGTGTGTAAATCATCAACCAGTCTATTACCTATTTTGTCAGACTAAAATTCATAATATAGGGGGTAGGTTAAGCCGGGTCTAGACGAGCAATAGACAATAATATAGGTATTTTATACGTTAAAAACAGTTGTGAATACAAACAAAATAAACGTTTATTTTACGTCTCATAAACTCAAGTACCTATACAATATACTCGTACAATAGAATAATAATTTATTGATTAAAGTATTGATAATAATTAAGCACAAGCATATTAAAATATCATATAAAGATTTGAATATCATTATTAAAAACAAAATCAAGTTGGAGGATCCGTCAAAAATGTTTCCGCGAATTGGACAGCTCTGAATCTGATCCACATAAACTTAATCTTTTTTCTAGTAGAAAGGGGTATAAAAAATAAAACTCCGTTTTCAATTTGGCAACCTTTAAATATATTTTAGTATCTGATGAAATTTCACCACATCCTGATTTAATCCGGCAAGAAAGCGCTGATGGTGTCTATGTCGATCTTAAGCTGATTAATACACGTGATGACTCCAAGGAAGAATCAAAGCTTCTAAACTCCAAACAGCATCCATTAAGAAAACGGCAAACGAAGTCTTTCGATTTACCTTCAAAGTCGTTAGAACCATTCGATGCTGTCGTCTCGGAGGAGAGCAGCACGGCCGCGGAGGGCTCCAAGAAAGTTGGTAATCATTTCCTGTCCAAAACACGCCTTTCAAGAAGCAACGACCTTCTATCACAGTCAACGACCGAAACTCTATTGGATTTGCTAAAGGCTCATGCCGGCATCAAGGAGTGCAATGAGGAAACTGTCCAACACATAAATGCAGTAAGTTCCAAGTGGCAAGATTGGAAAACTTTTAGTCTTAAACTCTTGATAAGGGCTCCCTTCTGACGGCGTAATTATGGAAATCTGGAAGAATCGAGAATTTTAATAGGCGACAAAACCTTGAAAAGTTTTTTTGCAGCTTTATGGGCACTACGGAAGCAAATGTGCAGGTGCAGAAAACTTTTCGAGTTTAATCGCTGCACTTCATTGAATTGCTGCATGCTAAATTGATGGAGTCGAATGAGATTTAAGGGTAGTCTTAATTTAAGTGTATTTTTTTCAGATTTTGGTCGAGTTGTACACGCGACTAAAGGGGGCGAAGGGAAGCTGGCGCGGTGTCATCCTAGGAGCACTCTACGGTCTGGTGGAGTGCACTTCGCCGAAAATCCTGCTGGCAGTGGCAAGAGTCGTCTTGGCGGTTTGTTTGTTCATTAAAGCTCTGAAGCACTCAATCCAAGACTAATTTCTACTTAGCTCTGCGTCACTGGTAGCAATTTAACGGGGGCATGCAAATTAGTTTTCAAAGTGGCTCGAAATGAAACAAACGATCATCTTTTCTCTGACACCGATGTGCCGGAGCTCCTTGTAGACGGGTTGGGGCGGGCCAGTCCTCTGGAGGAGCCGGAGGCGTGCATTTACGGGTACGGCGCCGTGCGATTTCTAGCGAGCGCTAGTCAGAATTCAAACAATCCCGCGCCGTCTTCGGCTAATGGAAGAGCACCTGTCGTTCAAGCGGCTAACAAGCAAAAATCCATAGCTCTTCGTCTAGCTCGACATGGAGCTGTTCAGCTAATGGTCCTGCACCTCCAAATGCTAAACGAGTTTGGGGCCGCTCAGAAATTATGCGGGCCCCCCTTGCACGCTCTGTATCAACTAGCCGCGGCTTTGAGGGCCCTGGCTGGGATTCCTCAAGTAATTTTAGCGAATAATAATTCAAGGCCCTTCACAGCGAACAGGAGTGGCGGCGGTGAATTTCCAATCATTAAGGAGACAAAGGAATCCCAGCAAATTCGGCTGGAGCTGGCGTGTCCGCATCTTGTGAAAGCTACTGAAATTTCAATTGGTGAAGTTGAGATACAGTCGAATATTGTAAGGACTTTGAGGTAAGTTCTCCTTAAAATAAATTTCACTGAAAGGATTTTGCTTTAATGAAACACTGCTCAAAGATTCCGTCAGTGCTTGTCCTTTCTGTGTAGTAAGTCCTAGACTTATTTCCATTCTCCTATTCTTTTTCAGAAAGTAATCTTATTTTGTTCTACCATTTGCAATAATTTGTCAAGGAATTAAATAGATTTCAGCCCACAAATAGCTTATTGGTAGGGAGGGCTATTTGTGGTTTATTCCTACTCTTGTTCGTAGGCTTTACGACATTTTTATGGGTTTTGCTTAGTCGTATCAGTGTCTTAAAATCGCCCATCCAATTGCCTTCCTAAAATAGTGTGCAAAAGGCTTTTAGCTTGTTAATACTACCAGTCGTAGACTAAAACGCACAATTCTAAGTTAATGGCAATTTTGAGGTGATGTTAAAATAATTTGATAGTTGAATAATTATTAACCTTTATCGATGTGTCTTCGCTTCTTTTGGGATACCATTAAAAAGTTTAGTCAATTTTAGAGGGCAGCTGATTGGTGCTTGGTGTCCTAGCAGAAAAAAGAAAAACAAGCCTTAGAATTTAGAATTCAATGACAAAGGCTTCTTAGGCGAGTACAAACCAACAACCTGCGGTTTATTTTATTTAAACATTCATCTTATTATTTGTGTTTTAAATAGACATCGAACAAAAAAACCTTTCATAGTTCTTTTGATATAAGTACATATGTATATACTTATGTAATGCAACTAATTGTCTAAGGACATTACATTAGACTTCCAAAATACTGATTTTAAAATACTATAATTTACTGGGAAAATTTAATTGCTTACTCACCCAATAATAAATAAATAAACAACTAACAATAATAATTACGACAAGCAGACGATAAAGAAGTTTATCGGAGTTTTGGGAATTATTTTGGAGATTTTGATGACTGAAGTTTTCTACATAAGAGCATATATATCAATAAATTAACTTTATTTTATTTTATTTGCATTAACAGTGTTCTCTCAGAGCACGATATTTGTTGCGAGGCCTTAGCTGAATACTCTGCTCGAATTGGAATGCTACTTGGACCCTGTAGCGCGGTAACTAATGGAGTTCCTGAAAAGCCCCTTTCCTTACTTAGCCGTTTGGGTTATATTCTTGGAAATATAATGGCGAAATTTGATGACTCGAGAATCCAAGTAGAGTTTCTACAAAATTGACTACATGAACAAATGAAATAAGTTTACCCTTTCAGTTCTATAATAACGACGTTGCAATGCAGTACCTGCTGGAAACCTTGCAGATATATTCGAAGCAGAAGCTATCTATTCATAACCACATGGGAGATACCGTGATTGATGTTCTAATTAAACTAGTAAGAGTTGTGGCAAATATGAGTGTGAATGCTGACGTTGGTTTCGGACTGGGTACGAAAGCGTCATTAGGGGACACTTTACTTCATTTGATGGACACCGCGAATCGTACTCAAGGACGTCAACAGGTGATATTTGATTATGATAGGAAGCAACGAATTCAATGCTTTATTTTTTAGACTATAGAGTTGGAAGAACTTCTACAAGCAACACTCGGCGCGCTTCACAACTTGAGTTTCTACCAAGGATGCGCGGATAGTGAAGAAGATGGAGGACCGACCGAGCCAGGAAGTGTCAGGCAGCGGATTTCTTCTCTCAGTGTGGCCTTGTGTGAAACTCTTAACATCGGCCCTGAGGGTGCGAGGGCAGAAGCTGCAAGGGTTCTTGGGAACATGACCAGGAACCCGCTCGCCCGCGACTCATTTTGCTCAGCTGGCGGATTGAAGGCAATCGTTCAGTGCTTAGGATCGCACGACTATGAATTAGTAGCAACGTCTTCGGGAGTTTTAGTGAATCTTTTGGGCGACTGGGAAAGAAGAGCGCCATTCCGTGAACTCGGAGGACCGCTCGTTCTGCGGGATATTCTGAAAAAGTCTGCCTCTCAGGAGGATTGGCTTTTAGCTGAAATTGTTTGTCAAGCCCTCTGGAATTTTTTAATCGACAGTGCAAATGTAATTAACACTCTCGGAGAAGAAGAGGCTGATTACATATCTGAAAATTTGGCTGAATTTCTAGATGAAGATCGGATTTTTAAGGGGGAGCCACCCGATGCACTTTGGGAGCAATTCGCTGGCGTTGCGGCTGATCTACTTGAAAGAATTCAAACGTCTTTATCTAATACTAACACACCTGGCGGCACAGATGATGAAGATGATGGCATTAAGATAAGAGAAATACAAGACGAAGTAGAAACCTGGCTAGATGAATAACTGCTTTTGATATTTTTCCAATACTAATTATCTACTTTTGTTTAGCAAGAAATATATAAAAGATTCGAAAAAAATATTAGTTTTACTTGCCCCTGAAAATATTACAAAATTCACTTATTTAATGGGAAAATTAAGAATACCACAATGCCGGCTTTTGGACCTCATTTCCAAATATTCACATATATAGGTATATGTACATAGGCATATTTCGGTATATTTGGTATATTATTTTAATTCCTATAAGCCGTCACATAAAATCTGCACAGCCATTCAAATAAATTTATATGAAAATTCCATATTATAAGAAATAAATATTAATTAATATCGAATGCTATAAACATGTTTGAACGATAAAGCTTTATATCAGTATTACATATTTATAAGAATGTGCTTCAATATAACTTTCGCAGGCTATAAAAGGACTAAGACTTTACAAAACTGTTCAATCAATCTTTATATCGGAACTAGTCTATCTTATTTAAATTTATTAAATCAGTTAATAATAATTGGAGCAAGTGTCGGTGACGCTATTTCCCCATTGACATAATTAACAGTGCGTTGGCTCGTCCGGCCGAATGAATTGCAAACAAGTGTCGCTATAGCCAAATGCATGTGCACTGTCCGATGGTTTGTTTGCCATGAACTTCATTAAAAAATTATCATCAAGATACCTGATGGACTCGTAAAACCCCTGAATTTGCAGGTGTGAAGCCTAATGCGATGGGAAAACAACGGAGAGCCACTGGCTTTATTAGCTCATGAATTTCAAACTATCTAATACTTCAAATGGGATGCAAACTTAGGTGACATATTTAAATTATTGAACTCCTAACAGATTTCAATATATAAGGGAAGAGAAGAGCGCAATTAGTGCAGACTTATTTCTGTTCGTTTTGTGAAAGTGCAATCTGTTGGAGTACTTCAAGGTACAGCAGTGTAAAGTTCGTGAATCGAAATTTAATTTCCACTAAAATAAAAACACCCAAGTGGGGTGCAAATTGATTTTGGGGAAGAGTTTCCAAAAAAACATTATATACATTTACAGGGCGTGTCGTTAAGGTTTGAGAAATTGTTGGTTTATTCAAAGGGTGAACTCATTAACTCATAGGTTTTGGTTGTAAGTATGGACATTGCAATTATTTTGTAAACAATTAAGTTATATTTTCCTTAACAAACATTCTCTCTTGGATTTAGATAGAACATACATATTTTATTATTTCGATGCAGTATATTTTAAATAAAATGTTTTTAAAAATAGAAATGAGGACCTAATAAATAATTGTTTAGCAAATTATTGATGATATTTTGCCTCTTTCTATAAACATTTCGCTTAGACTAATGTTTGAGTTTATTAAAATTTACAAATCAGTTAAAAAAAAATGTCAGATCCATAAGCTGATTGTTTATGTATATACATATTTACTTGTAATACTAAGGACAAATAAATTATATTAATAAAGAACCAGCAACAAAATCTTTGAAATATAAAATTGTTTATATATTAAATCCCAGTATGTATATAGGTCTAAGTTAAACCAAAGTCAATTTAGATAGAATAATTGTAACAGAATATGTCTTACTTAATGTCCAGCCTTTGAAGTGGACAAATAGTTTAATTTAATGGTATGTCAGCAATTTATTCACACATACCTAGGTTACTTAATTTAAAAAGGGTGAAATTATTTTAATTTGATGGAGTAACAGGAATTTTCTCACCTCGGTGTCCATGGTTTTTCAATTCACTGGAAATTTCTAAAAACTTAATTCTAGTTGTCGTAGCGAGCGGTCGCAGGGCTCAAGCAGTAGTGTTCCTGAATAGTCCGAATTGTACTGATAAATCTATTATATTTCTACAAATGTGAATTTTGGCAAATTATTTCATACGTTACTGTTATCATTTTTATATACAATACAATATATCTGGATTACCTACGGAGTTACTTGTTTTTAAATCGCATATGTATACATATTCGTAAGTCCATTTTTTAAATGATTTCCAACCGTCATTTATTAGCATCCATTTCCATCAGCACGTAAATAATTTTTATTCTGTTGAATATACCTCTGTAATATCGCTGTGAATTAAGTAGTGGTGGCAACTCCAAATTAAATGTTCAATATAGGTATGTACATAGGTTTATATCTGTCAGTTTGTATACATATTTTTGCGTTATTTAGCTCCCGTGAGAACCATAACTCCTGTTATAAACATGACTCATTAAATTAATTCATATTGCTTTATTGAACACACTGCTAATACTCGTATCTTACCTGACACAGTTTGGTAAAATCCATTAAATTCAAAGGTTTTCGTTATTTTCATTATTTTTAGGGGCTTACATTTTACAATAAATGGAAATAACTGAGGCCACAAGGGGAATATTCAACCTCAACAGAGTGTTGGGACTGGCCCCATACATGATTCAGAAGAGTCCATCGAGTGGAAACGTGGAAATCAAACGCAGTATTTTTCTGTGCATCTATAGTTTCTCACTTCTCCTTATTTTGGGTAAGTAATTCATAATGCAGGATCTGATTTATGTTTATTCTGAAATAGCTTTAGCCTCTTGCTATGCCTTTTAGAGCTAAGAATTCCCGCAAGAGTGAGAGATCCTTAAGCTATAATTGTAAAAACCAGCAAAGTAAATCCGATCCTTACACAAAAAGCATTTAAGAGCTAGAAATGTAAAAAAGAAAAAAGCAGAGCCAAAGAAAATTTATTTGTCGCATTCCTTAAGTCTTTTAAGGTTATTACATCCATGTTTTTAGGATGTTCCCATGATAATAGTCCTATTTTCCTGAAATCATTTGCAATAAAATGGCATAATTTGTTGTTTCAGGATTTTCTACTTATTGGGGCCTATTTCGAATGACGGATCTCAAAGCCCCAGCAAGGTAAGCACGATGTTTTGCATCCTAATTTCTTAATTAATAATAGTTTTAAATTTAATTCTTAAGACCTTTCCACTATGAAATTATTATATGTATATGGATTTATAAGGAAAATTCGAAATGCTATAGCTCAAATATACGATATTGAAAATATGAAAACGTAAGACCTAAACAATCAATTCTTTCAGCAAAACCAAACTATGGCCCGAACCTGTTTTGCAATATCAATCGATTCGAGTGTGTGTACTTATAAGATAAAAGTTATTTGCAATTTTATATGGTTGGAGTGTTTGGATAGTTTTAGGTGGAATTTTTCAATTGGTGACTATTAAATGGTCAAATAAGTTTTATCTTAAGGGGCTTTATTCATTTGGATAACGCATCATATTTAGCTGCATTTCATTATAAGTTAAACAGTTAAGCTAGCTAACGCGTGGCGTTGGTTTAATTTTAAGCGACATTTCTTTAAACCCATCACTTGCTAAATCAAGTTTGTTTGCATGTCAATTCCGTACTTTCTTTAGTGTAAGTTGTATAATTTTAAATATATGTACGTATAGGTTGCTAAAATTTGTCGCATATTTAATAGTTATTTGGTTATGTTTTAGAAAGAAATTGATTATAAGTTTATGTGAATTTTATTTTTTATATTTAATATATGTATGTATTTCATCAATCAAGAGTATTCTTCAGAATGAAATCGGAGACTTCCAAAGTTGTTACCGCCATGGACGTTTCCGTTGTAGCCTTGGCCACTTTCATGGGAATGATTTGTGGGTTAGTTGGATGGCGGCCAACATTGGACACAAACCGGCGATTAAAAGAGGTATGTTAACCATTTGATACTATATTGTGCCACGCGAACACCAATTTTATTAATACCGCAACTGAGTATGCATACAATCAAACGAATTAAATAATTGCTTTTTGCAGTACGTATTTCCAAAACGTTCCTTCTTAACTGAATAATTTTGTTGTGTTTTAGGTAGATGAGGCTTTAGCCCTCTACACCAGTGAAGTTAAGGATCGCTTCAGAGCATATATGATAATGAGTCCAACTCTGCTTTTCTTGACATTTTTGATAGGTAACGTTATTTGGCATTATTTATGTTAGCTCCTTAGATAATAGAGTAACGTCATAACATGTAAAAGCCCTGTACGTGAGCGACCAAATTTCTCCTTCCGAAAAAGCCAAGGGGAAATTTTTACCACATTTAGAGAGAGCGAAACGGCACTAGAAAATGGGAACCAAATGTCATTGTCTATCAGCCTGCTATGGGGCAAATGGGAACAAAATGTCATCGGCTATCAGCTGTTATGGGGCTAAAATCAGTTGTGTAGTCTTAGGAGGGGCCATAGTTCACGTTTTCGCTTTGAAGATAAAGACTAAGGAAATGCTGTATCGTGTAAAATCCCTATACGTGGGCGTAGTAAAAATTTGAGTCGCCTTAAAAAGAGAGGTACTCGATGAATGAGCGAGACGAAATGCGCTGAACGATCTGTCAAAAGTGTTTTTAGCTCGATGTAAGGTTCGTCTCGGGATTGTTTAATTAAAATATTTATAAAGTGTGATTAAAACCGTGTGAATTAGGTTTTATCTTCAAAGCGTTTTCGCGCCTTTATACATGCGAGTATACCTATACCCCTTTTTCTCCTACGCATGATAATTTCAGTCTGCACTGAAACTACAACTACTTAAGTAAACACACTAACACATTAGGAAATTTGGGTCAGCTAAATCGGCTAATGTCGTATCCTCTACTTATATTATCTAAAGTTAGCTCACTTAAAATAATTCGGCTTAATGTTAAAGGAAAAATTGGGTGAAAGTGGGATAATCCTCTATTTTGTGAAATCAACTTATACTTTTTGAAGTATTCACAGCACATCCTATCTGTAGCTTTAAGGAGCAAATCGATCTGTTAACTGCATATCTTAAATTACAGTCATGTTGATTATTGGGACGATTTTATTCGCCGAATAACATGTGATGATTGAGAAATTGATTCAAATTGTATTATAATATCTATGTATATATTTACTCGAGAGCTCAACTTTTAAAAATATCACAAGAGCAAATTTGGTATATCCATTTCGGTATGTATCTTTACAGTTTAAACATTAGTACTTGTTGTGTTTAGAAGTTGATCATTTGACTACTATTACTTAAAACTGAAAACATTAGCTAATTATTAAATAATTAGGTTTTAATTTTAAAATTTAAAAATAACACCTCAAAAATATCTAATTGAAAACACAAAAATGTAAGTAAAATTCAGTAATAAACTAAACTAGACGATTTTTTAATAACAAATAAATTAGGTAGGTATACTTATTCTTTTTCAGTCTCTTGAAGTGAACAAATACCTACCGAATTTAGTCTTGAGATGCCTTAAAAAGTAGAGCTATCGAGTTAATATTTTAAGGTTAGGTTTTAGGTTCTCATGTCAAAAACTTGTAGGGGGAAAGACTAAAAGAAAGAAAACAACAAATAGCCGATGTAATTTAATAAAGTATGAAATCGCTTTTATCACCTTCAAAAAATTCGTCCATTTCCTGCCAGCCTGTGTTTTCTAGCCTTAATTTATCGGGATATATTATATTATATGTTCAAAAAAGCGGTCAAGAGCATGCTGAGTGGCCATGCTTAGTGTAGGGTTCCGTACCTGACTGTAAGCGATAAAATACGAATAATAAAATAATAAGGTACCTATATGTACAGATATGCATACCCAAATTCATACATACATGCACAAATACATATTTGTTATTGTTATTGTTATTTCGTAGTAGTTTCAGTCTATGCATGTTCTAGTATTCTATACGGAAAAAAATTTGTCGGGAATATCGCGTCGTTTCTGGCAATATCCCTGTATTTTCCGATGGATTTTGGGACAGTGCATTATTTTGGTAATATTTGTGAAAAAAACAGGGATATTAACTAAAATTTAAGGACCAGCGTAAAATGTTGACATTATTTCCTGTAACTTTTAAGATCTGTTGCTTTTTCAATATATGTTGTGGATTTTATAGCGAAAACGTTAGTAAATTGGTTGAGGATTTTTGCTATTCACATTTTTTTACGTGTATAGATTCTGGTATATCTATGCCGACGCAAATCTAATCGAAAATGGCCACTTTGGAGTGTAATATTTCAAAAATGGGGCATAATTTTGAAAAATAATTTAGGAAGCAATTTTAAATTCCCTTTTCAATGATACCCCACTCGAAGGGGTAAGTAATAATTTTTTTTTTCATCCTCACTCTTCACAGGAGTTAGCCTTAAATTTTTTTTGCCAAAAACAGGCATATAGTAAAATTAGTATTTATACGTTTACCAAATTTCAGCACTATAGTTGTAATTGTTTCTGAATAAAATGACTGCAATATACAGACGGACGGACGAACGGATATAGCGAAACAAAAAAGACAATAATAATAAAGTTTAGGACCAACGTCAAAATTAAAGATATTTGAATATTTTCATCATTGTGATGCTTTCTAATATAGAGACTATGAAAAAAAGTCCTGTAATATAATGTAGTATATGAAATTTGTAATTATCCTATAACAGCTGACAAAATATTTTCGTTTCCAGGCCTAGATTTATGGACGTGGAACCGACTGTTTGAAGAAATACGAGAGAAGAAAGAAAAAAGCGGTAAGATGCGAATTGTTCATTGGATCCATAGAAGCTAGAGAGAATACGCTTAATTTTAGGGAATGCCATTCCCGCAAAATTTATTTCTCACATTCCCGACGCGCTTTTCCCGGTTGTCCCTTTTATTAATGTTCGTTTACATGACTGTGCAGCTTTATTTTAATGGTGCAATTTTTCACCCCTAATGGATGCCCTTTTTTTCATTTTCATGCCAATTTACGCTTAATTTCACTAGATGAACCTCAGCCAGAAGAAGGTAGATATATCCAATGATTCATGCGAGTGGTCATTGCAGTAAAATTTGATTTAAGCAAAACTTCAACCAACTTTCACTTTACAGGACTCACCGTGCGGTGGTACCTCCCATTTTATACCCTTTATTACGTCTTGACGGCCCTTCATATAAACTTTGCACAATCTGCAATGGGTCTTGGGAGACGCTACCATCGATTGAATGCGGCTTTGAAGCGATCTTTTCAAAAAGGTTACTTCTTTACTATATTTACACATCGATTGAAATTTGAGGGATTGTAAGATTGCACCTGCAAAAACGTTTTTAAATTCTTATCTTGAGCTTTGTATGGTACATATACATATGTATGCAGGTATGGATGTATGTTGCCATAATACCTCGCAATCCATTACTAGGTTCCATCAGAAATGTTGTGAATTGACCATGATGAATTACATTCGTAACCGATTTTTTTCTTCATCAGATGCTAAGTTCTGCGATGGAGTGAACGAAGTGGCCTTGGTGCGAAATGTCGCAGCCAGTAAGTCCTTGGACGTGCTGTCAAGTGTCCAGGGTTTCCAGAAGGTGTCAGTGGGTATGAAGCAGTCGTTAATTAATGGTACGTAGTAATTGTATGGCACCCCAATGAGCTTTACTGATCCACAAAGTGAGGAAATGGATTACATCCTATGAGATTAATTAATTATAATTATTTAGTTAATTATACGCCTAGCCGAGCAGAAACTATCTCGTATGATGGTCGAAGCTATTGTAATAGTAGTCTGCTTTGGTTCGTTTGTTCTATTTATTTTCTGCTGTAATGTTTGCTCCAATGCTGGTTGAAGCGTGTAAACATCGAGTTCTTGTAATTTGCAAAATTAATTGATTTGATTGTGTGTTTACATGAAACATTATACATCTAGTTTTATTCACTTAGAGTGCGGGAAGGATTTAGCGTACGCTTGGAATGGTATTGTGTGTCTGTCCAGTAATAAGGCATCACTGCGCACGAATTGTGGGCGTGTATGCCCTCCAAGTATGATAAACATTTACAACACCATCTATTTTACCTATTTACAATTGTGAAATTCGCAATTTTCATTAATTAAAAATAATGAATTGAAACCATCGAAATTTGTTCAAATTAAATGGGAATCAATTAGAAATTTTCGTTTTCCAGGAAATCATGTTGAAATTTATAATATATTTGTTAAGCTAATGCGATATTTGGTTTTGATCTCAAGACTGATTTTACAAATAGAAATACTACAGCATTATTTGGCATTAATTGGTTCGTAAAACTATCTTTTCTAATTAGGAAACAGATATGCAGTATTATAAGTAGATACATATATAATATATGGGGTTTGATTCATATAAAAAAAACCTATATTTCAATCTAAATCTTTTTCCTAAAGATAGCACGAGGTAACGGCCGCGTGATCGATTGCTAGCAGATGCACCAACGATACACGTATAAAGACATTAGAGAGAAATGCAATGTTTTTTCTGGAAACGTCTCTTTTCTATACCTTATCTCAGCGAATATTCGAAGTCTAATGAACCGGTTTGAACATTGTTTTATTTTAATTTTTCGTAATGACACATGACTACGGAACGAAGTGAATTTTCAAATTTATGATACTTAATATCCATTATACAATCCAAATAATAAGCTATACTTGTAAAAAAAATCCCCAAAAATTACCAATTTTTGACTCGTTGCAGCGGTGTTCCGTTCTTCCTTAAAGGGTAACATCCCATACATATCGAGAATTATATTTTAAGCGCTGCCCTCGTGAGGGGTATTGTTGAAGAAGTTTTTTGAAAAATAGTGTTTCTTTTTATGTAATGTAATTTTACCATTTGCGAATTATATTTCGTCAAACTTGTTAACAATATGTCTAATAAAACACATATGAAGTCACTGGTTTGTAGGAAACTGGTGTCCGTGTCTACTTCTGAACTACAGTTTTTAATAACTCTCAATAATTTTTTTTAAAGTCATATATTGTAGTTTGAATGAAGTTAAATGAATTAATAATTTCTATTATTTAAAAGTGTAACTGTTTAAATTAAAATGCTTTCTTCCTTCCGAATTTAAGGATACTCAGAAAATTTAAATGTCTCCCG
The DNA here is from genome assembly GCA_951509405.1 of Machimus rusticus. Lineage (NCBI taxonomy): Eukaryota > Metazoa > Arthropoda > Insecta > Diptera > Asilidae > Machimus > Machimus rusticus. The sequence goes on along the minus strand of OX608051.1, from coordinate 48,582,860 downwards.
TTCTTCCGTCCTCTGTAATTATTTCAGATTCATATAAAGTTCTGAGAACTGAGAGATTTTCCCTTCTGGAAAGTCGCCAAAAATTTTCAGGACGTTCTCGTGCTCCATCATTACCCAAATTGCTCAAGTTGCTCAGGACGCTAAAGGTGATCTGAAGGGCCTAAAGACGCGTCGGTTCCATCCCCAAGTAACGCATCAATCACCCAAGCAGGAAAAACACAATGAAATAAACGAAAATGAAGGAAAAGATGAAAAGGGATCAGAACCCCGACGTTGATTAATGACCGACTGCCGCTCCGGCAGCGGCGAGCACACCAACGAACCTCTGCGGCTGTGGTTAAGCCGCGAACACATCCCGGAGCCTGTGTACCAATAACATTAGAATGATTTGGGTTAGTTGGGTCCCGGGGGAGCCCCAGCTTCGCTTTAATTGAAATATTAAATTTATAGGCGAACGACTACTTACCCCGATAATCGGCTCGAATTAATCTCCATGAAACGCCCGTCCGACAAGCAGCAGAAGGTCGGAGCCGACCATCTATCCTTCGAGTCAATCAGGGGACAATCAAAATCCGATTACAAATTACTCAGTGAGATGAAAATTTTTCATCATTGATTGATGGCCAATAACAGAATTCGACGTGTGCAGCATTTTTGGGGTACAGGTGTGAAGCAAATTGAGTTGGGACGCGCCTCGCCTCTGCCTCTGGTCCCACATGAATTTCCCAAGTTGCCACGAGGAGAGAAAATTGTTTTGCGAAAAGTTGCATTTGAAAAGTTCTTATCACTGCGATAAAATACCATTTTTTATTTTAAAGCTGACACATAACCATAGGTATTTCCTGGAAGAATGTCTGCCTTTATAACAATGTAAGCTTAAAGTTCATTACATCTAAGCTTCCATCTTATGGACCCTAATCAATTTATACGCCCACCCTGACATTTTTAGGAAATGACGACAATAACGGGAAGTTTGACGACAAACTCTTCTGTTTCGTAAAAATTAATTTTTAAAATAGCACAAGGGACTATGAGACTGATTGAGTCCTTTGGAGTATAAAAGGGCACTAAGTTATTAGATTATCTGACCCAAAAATTCTTTTGAAGGCAAGGTAAATGGTGATCAGTTAATTATGTGACAAATTTTAGCCTTGACGAAATGCTTTAAAAAAAATTAAAAGTGCGCAATGCAAGAAATGAATTATAAAATAATACCAAATCAATGAATAAATAAACTAAAATATTTTATTTTTATAACGCAAAATTTTAATTTATAAAATTCACATTTTAAATCATCAGGAGCATGTTAAAAAACTTACCTATAGTTAATCACAATTATTTGTGGTTATGGTTAATATTTATCGTTAAAAAATTCATAGGTTACCCACGAGCATAACTTTGTGCTGTACATAAGGTATCGTCTTAGTTTAAATTTAGCCCTACTCCTTGTGCAAACACATTTAAAGGTAAAGAAAAGAAGCCCTTTCAACTTTCTCATCAAGGTCGTCGAGTCATTTTTCGTATAATCGATAAGTTCAAAAAGTTCAGCATCCCTAATTGAGTGGCGATGGTGTTTTTTACTAAATCTGGAACATGAGGAGGAGTGTCTTTTCAAAAGAGGATAGTAACATGTAATCACTATTTTCAGTAAATGAAGAAAACTGACTGTGGTAATTCCAGGGTCATAGAAAAGTATAGTATATATAAGTATATCCTCTTTTGAAACGTACACGATATTGTAGATGCAATTTATCCCTTTTTTCAGATTAAGTTTACGCGATTGTGTATTTTAGCATAGAGAACAAGGTCCCATACTCAGTTGAAAAAAAAAAAATTCAAAGTGTAAACACTCCTCATATACATAGCAATATTTTCGTGATTTAACAACATAAGAGAATTTATTATTTATTTATATACTTATTTTAAAATATAACCATATTAGTAATTCTTAAAGACGGTGCCTCCATCTTAGATCTAAGGCCAAAAATGAACATTTTAAATTCACTCCATTATTTTGTTTTGGATGAAATCTCAAAAAAATGTAATGAAGGAAAAGTAATCACTAACTTTGTGCGTAATATATACTAGGTACTTCTAAGTTGAAATTTATTGAAATTAATTAATGAGAAATATAGTAAAAATATGGGTCCGCAATAACTCGTATTCGCGAGCAAATTAAATTCCAGCACGAAATTGCTTCCTTCCTTGCTCAGTTAAAAGTTGAATAAAGTCAAAGTGCTTGCAGTCAATGAAACATTTCCTCCCCAATACATAACTTCGTCGCATACATCCCACTTTATCTGAAATTACGCACGTTTTCAATTTATTATCCTGAAGGATGTGATCCCCATTTTGTGTCTCACGGAGCTTTGACTTCCCTCGCCCTCCCATCTTAAGATTATAAAAACGTACGCTTCGTGCCGGGAAACTCACCTGCGTACCCAAATTTAATCCGCGGCCCTGCCTCCTCCTGACGTATGAGAACCCACTTCAAGCGGAAGGAGCGTAAATTTGAGCCTTCGGGATGAACACAGCATCCATCTTTTAGTGACACATCCGCTCACTCCGCCTTCAGCAGCGCGAACAGCGCTCAACTCACGGCAACGCTGGCGCCGCGCTGCGCCGAATGAAATTTTGCTCCCGTCTTTTAATTTCTTTAGATCAAGTGAGTAATAGCTCCGGATCTTCGAAACTCGCGAAGGGAGTTCGCTTGAGACTTCGATTCGAAATAAGTTGAATGGGTTTGATGTCATATGACTTCATTTCAAGTCAAGTGACTGCATTGTGATTTTTGATTAATCTAAAATGTTTGTTCCCAAGCGGTTGACAATCGTATAAACTAAATTTTACTTTAAACATTTATTTTTCTTTGAATACTTTAACATTTTTGGCAATGAATCGATTACTCAGTTTTGGCACGTATCTGCAACAATTTTAGTAGCTGACTGTTATACATTATTAAAATACTGAGGTTACGCCATGCCTCGTTTTCGTAGACATATCGCAGACTAATTGTTAGAGGCATGTATGTCGATCAATTTTAAAGTAAATACACTTCGGGACTCAATGATAGACGCACATTTTATTTAATGCGCTAACTTTCTATTTATAATATAATTTTAATTATTAATGTGTATGATTTGCATTCAATGCCTAAATACTTTTTGGTAATGTATGATGGTAATGATTCATCCTCCTTTGCAAAATGAGGAAAAATGGTGTGACTGGTTCTATGTTGTCCTGGATCTCGTTTTATTTGTCTGATTGTACGCTGCTCTTCACGTGTTCATCCTGAAAATTATTTCCTTCTTTAGGTGTTTCACAACGACTTCTTCGCGGTCCGTTGCTACTACTACGGACTCTCCTTAACATGTACATACATACATATATGGTGCAGCGACCTTGAGTTTTGGGAGTCATTATATTCTTAACAAAACTGTCACTCTTTATAAATTTTGTAGAAGATCTCTAGAGAAACTTGGGATTTATCCTTCATCCCTCTACTCATTTCTCTAAATTGACGACTTCAAAAATGCTATTTCAGACAATCCGCTTATTTTTAAAGCTTCAAATATAAAAATTAGTGTTTATCTAACTTATAATAATTTTGTTTTATCGGGATTGTTTTATTACGATATTGAATTACATACATAAGTATAAAATGTTTTTTCCGATTCTACCCATAAAACATAAAATAAACGCTTTTTCTGTGTACGCTTGATTAGAACTTTGAATCAAATCACTAAAACTATTTGTCAAAAGGCGGCAATTTATGGTTGCATTGAAACATGAATAACAAAGTTAATAACTAAAATTCGTTATTTACACCTAAGCGATTAGTCCGTTAACCGGAAGAGCTAAAATGACAGAAATCAATTATTCTTCGTCATGTGGTACGGTTACAATTAAAAGCCGGATATTTGCGCGTTATCAGCTCGCTCTGCTGGTTTTCAACATCCTATCATAACGAAGTTATTTTAAAATACCGGTTTACCGGGTGTGGTATTGGTATTGGGGCCTGCTAATTGAATTGTTTGGCGGGTAATTCCTGCTGTGATTGACGTTGTTTTATTCGCTGCCACTTCTAACTGAATCAACGTCAATGCCGTCGATGGGTAAATACCCGGCAAATTAAAATGTCAACTGGAATTATTACCATCGCTCCTATTTGCCTCGATTTTTGGTTTTGTTTTTAAATGCTAATGAGACTAATTTATTTGATTTTCTCGCTCGTGCTTGGCCCCAGGCAGTGGACCTCTAATGGATCGTTTGGCGCGCATTCACGCGTCCCTCAGGCAATGCATCAGAAATACGTCTAGGTGAGACGGCTAGACACACAGCCATGGGCCAAAACTTTTCCAATAAAACTTTTATCTTGCAGGGCGTTCGGGATGGCGGTTTTGTTCTTAATGATTTCGTGTCTTCTGCACTTGGTTGCGACCGCATACTTCTTGTTACAGGAGCTTTTGGAGACAAGGGATAGCGCATTTTTTTGGCTGCAGACATTTTGGATTGTTTATCATAGTTTGCTCCTTCTCCTGATAGTAGAACCCTGTCATGTGACTACAGAGCAGGTAAACATAGAATTTTTAATTTATTTCAAAACCAAACTTTAGCTCTTTTATTTTTGCGTTCAAAATAATTATATCTATACTAATATTATAATGCAGGAAAGTTTGCTTGGCTATACTTATCTTTGAACCACAGAACTGATTTCAAAACATTTTTTTGTGGTCGAAATTTCACACTTATATACCATTACGCTGTATATTTAAACGAAAATGTAATTGATAAAGGTGGAAGTTGTTAAAAAGTAATCAATAATAGAAATATTACAGTATTTTTTAACTATATACCTATGTATTTTGAAAAGGTTCACTTGCTTAGTTCTGCTTCACATTTTATTTATTAAAAGGTGCAAAAATGTTATACCGTTTTAAATTAAAATATTTACTTTTTTTCAGGCAAATAAGACTTTACGATTGCTGTGTAGAATGCAGCAAAATTGCACTGATAGTACTTTACAAGAAAGTGTAAGTAATTTTAAGAACACTGTTTATATTTATGGCATATTTTACTTGCCTGTAAGTGGATTTTTAAGTAACCCAATAATTTCAAATATGTACATATCTATTGACTTGAAATCTTGTAGAAAAAAATATTAAAATTAACTTCGCTTGATATTATCATTAAGCTAAATGGTCTCCTAGGCGACCCCCCTACGGCCTTAGATAATTACGTCATTGTGTAGGTACCAAAACTATTAACAGTACTCATAATTCGACCTGCTTGCATTGACGGCAGATATGAGATGATATAGATTAAAAGTTAGGTAGGTATATACATATGTATGTAGATATATGTATGCATGTACGCTTTCTATCTAGAAAAACATTTAGTAAATACTAAAATAGTTATAGTTTTTAAGATGATTTTATCCAGCCCATTTGAAAAAGGTTTAATATTTTCGAACTTTGAGGTAAAGTTCTTTTCTCTATATTATCTGCAAAAAGTAGATTTCCTTGGCATTACTTCAAACGTCAGAATGAACAAGTCTAGAGAGGAGGCTGGTTTTGCAAAGAAAACGAATCGAGCCGTAAATAATAGGAATATTCCCTGACTGAGATATTCCTCCGGCAGTCGTTTTTGCTGGCTCTTGGTGCCGGGCTCCGGCATGAACTACGCGGGGAACGGACAATCTAGGTGAGGATATCCAGAATCCAGCGACACTTATCCGAATTCCACTCGATTAAGCTTATTGGGGCACATTTCGCTCCTCTGAAGGTCGGGTGGTCTTATCGAATGGGGGCCGGACTCCCGGGTGGGGCTTCCTCGAAATAATCGCCTAATGTCTGTTTTATCTCGAGCTCATTGCTTGTGAGCCGAGCGGTCCCCGGACCCCGGTGTTTTTGCCCTGGTCTTACTTAATAAATCTCATTTCCTTTTTCCTTAAATTTCCAGATGAGGAAGTTCTGGCAGCAATTGTTGTCTGAGAAGGCCGGCTTTTCTGCGTGTGGCATGTGTAAAATTGATCGCCAGATTTTGACATCGGTAAGGATATTTTAATTTTCTTGCAGAAACAAAATTTATTTCCTCGGGGAGTCTGTTCCGCTCGCCGTCTAACCCTGCACCCGCCAGAGACCGGCAGTATTTTCTGCGATTCGTGGAACGCAACTGGGGTTTACAGCGAATGTGGCCCCCGCCGAGCGAAGGCCCGGAACACAAAAGGACGCGGGTGTAACGAGTTGTGAATGATTCGGCAAGAATTCGTGGAGCGAGAATTCCTAAAAAGGGTTAAGTGGATTAATGATTGATAGCGGGAACTTGTTGAGGGCGCCCGTTGAGCGGCGCAGGGTGTTTGTTGTCCTTAAATGGGGCGCTTCCAGGCTTTACATCACATAGGGTTTAAAAATGTCAAAATAGCAACAAATGGTGATAAATAAATGGTTCTTTATGTCATTGCCCTTCTTATCCCCGCTTAAGCCAGACGTGGAGCTCGTCAGTAACAGCCGCCCTTTTTAGCTGACAACGGCAGCGGGGCGCACTTACATACATATATTTGCGCGGAAAGCTATTGAGCCAATGGAGCTCCAAAACTTCAAGTCTCAAAAAACCCTGCTTTCTTTTTATTGTTTTTGCCCTCTGCGTCGTTTTGTGTTATAAAGCTTTATTGAAAATATTAAAATGATAAGTGTTTTGACTATGAATAAATGCCTTTTTTGCAAGATTTTATGAGTTCTGTGCTTTGAAACCGAAAACGGAGAAAAATGCTGATTAAGGTAGACAAATTGAGTTTTGATTGATAATTTTACACAAAAGTTTAGGAACATTTTCAATACTCACCTATAGTCATCGCCTTGAGCAAAGCTTTCTACTATTTTTTTTTCACGAGCCCTTTTTAACACTTCTTCGGCTCTTTCAACAAATTTGAATTGTAACGGCAAGCAAAATTTAGTGCAGTAGCTAGTATTTCCAATAAAATTCATTTTGAACAATACTTCCGGAGATTACAAATGATATAGATAGCATTTCCCTAGTAAAATTTGTTGTATGTAGGTATTTCTGATAACAAACAATTTATCACCTTCCGAACGTTTATGGAATTATTTTGACCCAGATGTCTTAGGATATCGATTTGGGAAGAGCCCTTATTAGAATAAGATCAAATGGATTTTGATGAGATATATTTCTTTTAAAAATGTTGGAAATTCTATTTTGAGTATTGTTGAAATCACTCAAGTCTCAAGGAAGACGACTGATTCATTACCATTCAACTTCTTTTGAGAGAATTTGATTTGAGGGACTTGTGGAGACTTGTTTTGTTCTGTATTAAGTCCGAAAGTGTCGTCTTGCAGAGGACAATACTTGGAAATGTTGCAAGGAATTTTCATTACGCAGCAATATTCAGGCAGAAGGCGTTGAATATTTTAACAAAGTTCGATACGCTAAAAGGTCTAGCATAAAAGTTCGAGTACCGGAGAATGCCACGGTCCTATACCTGGAATCCTGGAGTTTTCTGCATGCCGGAATGCACCGACGAGCTATGACGGGAAGTCTAGACACACCCGCGCATATTCATCTCCAAGAAGCGGAACAGACAGGACGTGAATATCCTATCAAGAGCGAGCACCGCCAGCATTCCTTTTATCTAGACATGTCGCATGATTTATCTGCGAATATAAATTTCCACTTTTTGCTTAAATTCCTGAATTTTTCACATACCTCTAATTTCTGCGTCCTGGTGTCTTTCAGTTCAGCAGTGCGATAACAACGTACCTGGTTATTTTGATTCAGTTCCAGCAGAGCACGGGTGACTCCGAGTGACGGCAGGGCCAGGGAGGAATGGGGAATGCGCCTGAAGGACGTCCAGGAAAACTATTCGAAGAACAAAGGCAATGGTGAATCAATATTTCCTTAATTTGTGACACGAATGCTCTTTCCTCTGTTCTTTCCAACTAGCGAAACGAATAAACATTTCGAGCGAAATATGTTTTTCACTGGTTAAAATAAGCGAAAGAGGAGGATTTTCACTGGAGATACCTTACACAGGCTAAGAGGATTATGGCTGTCTAGGGAGACAGCTGCTTAAGTCCGCTCTTTTTTTCTTGCCTGCCTCCTTTGGAAATCCAAGACGTGATCCTCGTTAATTTGATTTTAAGTCTCGCCGGATTTCAGGCAAGGATGAAGTGTTTTATATATTCGCAAATTGCGTTTTTCGCAGCAAACGATTCGGAGCAGCAAGGATTGAGCGCTCTAGAGATGTTAGCTCAAGAAAATTAATTCTTGTACACGTTGGAGGTAGGTCAGCGAACTGTTTGGGGCAATTTAGTAGGTGTGGAACCTTCTAGCTTTTAATGCTCCTACACACGGTGAATCTGCTTAGTATCTAGGCACAATTTAAGATTTTAGTAAATTTTATTCATCTACGCACAGTGGAAAAGAATCAGGGCAGAGCCTTGTACTAGCAGAGGCAGACCTTCTGTCTGACGACGAAAGGGATTACATTTGTACGGAACTCCTATCATTTCTCTGTAATGTTTTATTGGAATTACGACCCATCTGAGGAGTGTTTCATTAGACAAAATCCGACTTGCAGAAGTTCATTATTCATGAGGCAATATAAATTAGGGTCCTTGGTCCGCCCTACTTAGATACATTAAAGCTAAAATAACTCTTTAATTGATTTCGTACCTCACGAAAATCCTTATTGGAATTTTTTTATTGAAGCTCTTTAGTCATTCCTATACCTAGAACTCCCACGACCTAGAAAACGATTTTCAAAACTAAAATTCGACTTCGCAAACGCTGAAAAAAGGTCAAAGGTCTCAAAACCATGATCTAACAGCAAAGGTCTTAAGAAAAGTTGTAGTCGAAGGCTTTCTTTTAGATTTGTAGATTTTTTGGCCTCCGAATATAAATATTTTTAATCCAAGACCTTTGTTATTGAATCAGATGTTTGATCTTTTACTATTGTATTACATAATATTTTATGCTTGGTCGCTGATGTAATCGTTTTTAAAATTCTAGGTTAATCCTTATTTTTCATTGTGTTACTATTATATGTATGTATAATGAGAAAATTTATTCGCTATTTTAAGTAAATAAAGTCTTACATTAAATTAAAATTATTATGATTTATAAAAAAATTGAAGTCATTTCTATTTGTCATTCACTGGACTATATGCAGTGTAAAATTCATAACTCATTTCCAAACCACTTCGCTGAAATACTAAAAAACTAAAAAATGGGGCATCTTTTCACAGCTTATCCTATTCTATGCAAGAGTTTTCAAAAATAAATGATCATATGATTTTAATCGTGCTGACTTATCTCAAATGAGCTGCTATCTTGTCGTTATGGTTTACTTAAGAGATACTCTCGTGCTTCATCGCGAACATGTGCAAGTGTGCTTTTAAGAGGTCCGGATTTGGAGAACAATAGTTGAATTATGTATATGTGTGTAGGTATATATAAGTATAGTAAACAGATTTTATTTATACTATTTTTTTTAGATATTCATCATATTGTAATAACAGCATAAACGACAGTCCCAACATTTACCCCGGGAGCACAATGCGATGCGACTCAGACGCGCTCAGGCGGTTTGAAAAAACTTGACAGTTGTCAAGGTCAACGACGCGCGATTAGTATCTACTACGTTGAAGGTTAAAAGTTGGCAACTTTTGTGTCGGTAGCGTTTATTGTTTTCATTGATTCTGATTTTTTATGTTTCAAACCGTCTTCGTCGCGTTGCATTGTGCATCCGGCATTAAGGTGCAAAGTTTTAAGCGCTACAAAGTACTGTAAGTTTTATGAAATCTTACACTTAATTCTAAGTATCAGAAGTGGGGGTAAGCAGTGGCATGTGTATGAATGGGATATCATTACAAAATGGAATAGTTCAGCGACACTTCTTGAAATTTTTCAGAAAAGTAGTAAAAGCTACAAAAATGTGGAATTTTATATTCAAAGCAAAAGCACATTGCGGTGAGGGCTTGATCCTACGAAAGATTAATTAACTCGGCAAAATATTCAGTGGTGCACTAAAATTTCTGGAATGTTTCCCAGTGCTGTAATTGAAACCGCATCAACCTCCTGACAACGTTACTTCAGTTTTACCCGTCGTAATCTTCCAAAAGTCGCGAAGGTGTTTTCGGTTTACATAACCTTGGAATCGAGCGGAGCACCGTAAATTAGTGGAGACTAAACGACAGTTGGGCGCCCCCATTTACCGCTGAGAAAGTTTTTTTGCGTTTGCAGCATCTAACATTCCTCTGAAAGATTTAGGAGGAATAATCCGGAAAGCCGGATAAGAAGTGCTGGCAGAGAAATTAGTCGCAAGTTTAAGAGGGGCGTAATTAAAGGCTCCATTGAGAAGCAGCACGGTCGCAACTATGGCAACCTCCTTAGATCTTTAGATCGGTATATGTACACAACATAATTAAAAGCAGAAACAGCATCGCAGCGCAGCGGGCAGGAAAGGTTGACGAACTTCAGAGTTGATACGATTTGATGCGCTCGTGAGAAGAGTTTATCGGAATTTATCCGCATCAGGATTCCTTGGGAACGGCTTGGTCAGATAGAGGCTAAGCGCCGACAAATCCAGAGTGCGAGGCTGGCCTCAGCTCCACGTATGAGCAAAGAATATGTTTACCAAAGCCAGGTTTATGCTGATGATAAAAAGAGTTAATTTTGTTTGTCGCGTGTAAACAACCAGATTAACTCGAGCTCAGCTTTTATGGACAATTTTCTATGGCCGGTGGGAGTCTGCGGCGTAATTTTAATTATGGTAATTTGCAGGGATTTATGCTCCAATTACAGCGTTTCATCCTCTGCCAATTGATAATGTCTTTTACACCTTAATTAAGCACATTCTCTGAGTCAAGCGGGGAGTCTGCGATAATTCCCGAGCGGGAGGCGTTTCGTGATTAAAGACCCGTCCTATATCTGGCCGTTTAGGCAGGTGTTAATATTGCTAAAATTAACACAATGTCCACCGCGAGGAGAGATTCCGGCAACCGTTACATAGATTGAAAGTGCTCAGATAAACGCCTCAGCAGATACGATTTGATGACAGAAATTGATTTGCTTCAAGTGTTTGTGCAGCACATACTACTCACTTAAGGTGCTTGCTCAAATAATGAGAATTTATGATGTATGTTTAAATGTCATCTAAAGGATTCGTTCCGATGCATTAAATGTGTTTAGATGCTTTATATAATTTAATTTAACTACACTTTAAAAAATATGTGTAGTATATTCCAGATTTATTGCGATATGTACGTAGCGATTTTATAATTGCTCAAAAAAATACATAAAGTTGTAAAATTTCAATTTAATAGTAAATTTTCATGTTTTAACTTCAGCTATTTATATTACATAATATTATTTTTAAGATGAGTTTTAAATGTCTGCATTAAAGCTACAGCTTTACAGGATAATAAATCAATGAAAATATATTTCGTACCATTAAGGATATCGAAAAATATACTTACTTTTAACTTTTACCTATACATTAGGTACTTGTGTCATCATTGACTCGATCCATTGATTATTTATTTAGACTTTCCAAATTTAATTTATATTGAAAAATCCTAAAATGTATATTCGGTTTTATGCATAATTTCGAACTTTTAACAAAATAATTCTCTAGTTATTTGTCCAACGCTAAAAAATAAAATAAATTTAATGTATGCAATGAAGTTTTTGTAAGACCATTGTTAATATATAGTTTAAATAAAGTAAGTGACTATGCGTAATAAGACAAAGTACAAATTACTTCTAGCTCAGTTTAAAATTCTGTGAATTCTGAAAAATTTAATATTAATTAGTTTAAAAGGTTTTCTTAAGGCTCAACAAGATTCCAAGCCTTGAGATCAAGGAATTAGCGTTGAGGCAAAGAACTAAAAATATGAAGCAATGCTTCCGACCTCGTTAATGAAAATGTGTGAAAATACGGGTCAAAGCGCATCGACAAGCAAGTTAGTTCTAGAAAGCCGAAAAGTTCTTCAAATGTACATTTATTCTGGTGTTTCCCTGTCAGTGCTCCGCGAAAGTGTTTACTTAACCACATCAGCGGAGGAGGTGCGCTCTACTCGGGATGCATTGCCTTCTCCTGTAGCTGAAGCGGGTTCAAAGAATCCTTTTTTCGTCAATGGGAATCCCTCTAGAGGTGCAAGGGACACTTTTCCATGACGAACTGAATCCACGTGGATTACGGAACTTTCAGTTTATCTGGATAATTTTGTCAAAGTTTAGAGAACCCATCTCCAATAACTTTGCAATTCCGGCCTCCTTTATGATATCCTTCTCTTCCAAGTTAGTTGCACTTCCCAAAAACTTGACATTCTTTCTGGTCCAGGTGCACAAGAAGAAAAGCTGTCTCCGACAAGGCGCTGCAGTTTGCTTAAACAACGACTTGGAAGCGAAGTGCATTTGCCTAGCGAATCCCATCCAGAGTGGCGTACTTACAATATCTCAAATTCTTTGCATTTTGAAATTTTCAGATTATTATGGTAGATGAGCAGTACCTGAGGTTTCCGAAAGTTATATCATGATTTTAGGACATATCGCAAACAGAACTAAAAGGAAAATTATAAATGACTTCGGATATCCTCTTTGCAAGCAAGCATATATGTATGTCTTACATATGACTTTCAACTGGCAGAGAACAAAGAGGCAGTGAATACTATACCGTGGCTCTCCACACGAGGATCTACTATCAATTTTTAAGATATTTGATATCACTTCATGGGAACCATGGCTGTAATTAAATTCCACTACAGTCTATGATTTCCCAGGAAAAACCCAAGCTAATCCTATTCAAAGTAAATCACAAAATGTACTCAGAAAGATAATTCCAGGAAAAGAGGAAATACTGTTTTTAATTTGGATAAAAATTCCTTTGCTAATTTAATATTGGAAATTGAAGTTGATAGAGAAGTAAAATATGCAAAAAGGGTAAAATACTAAATCTTAAAATTAAAATGCTTAATAATTAAAGTGCTTATAGATGCTAACCTGGGCAGAAGACAATTTGCTTGTAGTTTAGAAGTGGCCCCAATCATATGGCCCTTTTAAAAAAACAATTGTTACAGGAGAATTCTATTGACGTTTATGCTTGTTCATCTTCGAGACTGCACTTAAATCCAATAAAACATCTTTGAGTAGACGTATAAAAAAAGGTGTTCGAAGTAAAAATATATCACAAATTGGAACGATATTTATGATAAAATTCAAACGGCATGGGCGGCTATACCTTTCGAGCGATGACGTCAACTTATCATGTTTATGAAAAGCAGCTGTGAAGAAGTAGGTACTGCGTTACAGAGGTTTCGCAACTAAATATTATAATAATGGTGTATATCGTTTTGCTGCATGTATTTGTACACAAAAAAATGTGTCATTCATTCAACTATATGGTATGCTATACTAAAAAGCCATTTGAGTTAAATTTAAGCTTATTATGATATTAATTTATGATAGAAGTAAAAACTTTTCAAAGGAATTTACAGTTTATGCAAAAACATGATATTGTAATTAAAAGTGCCCCGAAGAAATGGACTATCGCAAATTTTCCACTAATCAAATCAATTCATCCGTAATTGAGTGGAAAGTGAAAGGCAACCACAATGCGTCATCCCAGTCCGCTAGGGCAGTTATGAAAGCACCAAAATGGAAATCCCCATTAAATGAAAGAATCATTTTATTAGAAGGGCAAATAGTAAGCTCTTCGACATTCATTTTGTTTGTTTTTCCCCATTTTCCTTCGAATTTTTTATTTTTTTGTTAAATACCAGCCAGTAGACTGCAAACACCAGTACCGGCGAAATCCAAACAGGGCGAGTGTCATGAATATCGTCTCGAAATTGATTCTGGCTCTTTTATTAACGCGATGATTCGTCCCATATGAACAATAGCCGCCTAGACAGCGATAACAACAGCCAGCTAAAACTTTCATATTCGCTCCGTCTGCGTGAGCAATCGATATTCGGATGAGAGCCGAATAAAAACCCATCACCGGGATGGCTGGCTGGGAAAAACAAATATTCCTGTTCTTAGTCCAGGACTCCACGGAAGTCTGTCCACAAAGACCTGGTCAGCAGTCGGTGGCTAGCCGAATATTTAAAAATTTACAGAGGCAATCTGTGCGGCTGCGGAGGCCTGTTTGGGGTATCTTTTGGATATCAGTTCGGTATGCTCCGATGATGACCTGAACTTTTCGAGTGGCCCCTGGGGAGAATCCACAGGGCTCCTCCGTCGCTTTATTTCGTGGGCTATGCAGCCTAATTGATGTAATGAAAGTAATTGGAGTGGCTTAATTGGGCCAAAAGTGTCACTTAAGTCGATTACCATTTTAAGCCTTCTGCCGACTGGCAGATTGCGTTTATTAGGAGAAAACACAAGTATTTCATCTAATTACAAGGAGCCCAAAACCGAATCGGGGTGGAACTTGCTTGGCGACGGAGAGGACCCAAATAAACAATTTACGGAAACTCCATTAGGCAAGTACGGTTTATGCCGGACAAGTTTATCCTTAGACGCAATTTGCATTTGAAATTCTAGAGTGTGTCCAACGCCAGGAGCGGATATGTCCACATTAATCTTTCAACTATATGAGTTGGCTGGGAGAGGAGTTAAATTATATGTGATGTCGTAGAGTAAACGACATTGATTGACTGTGCTGTGCCTATAATCCACCAGCGAAGGCAATCCGGAAATTAGTAAGTTTCATTCCTCGGGGAACCTCGGACTTTATCTGCATTCTGCAAGCCTCCAAATGGACCCACTGCAATATTTCAATGCATACTATAGTCTCCAAGAGGAACTGAAAATTGAAATCAGTTGTCTGTTCTCAATTTATCAAATAGCAAAAATTATATTTATTACTTTTAAAAGCGTAATATTGTTATTGTAACATTGCGCATCAAAAACAACTAGTTTAATTCATAGTAGCAAACGTACTAAATTTCTAAATATCCAAAACTCAACTCGATTGTTTATATTAGTATAAATTTTATTATTGAGCAAGTAAAATAATTAAAAGCTATTTAAAAAAATTAATCTTCCTCCGTGACAATGTATTAACATTGCCGTGACCAGGATTCGAACCTGGGTTACTACGGCCACAACGTAGGGTCCTAACCACTAGACGATCACGGCTATTGGAGGTGCGAGTGAACCAGTTTTAATTCGCTTGGTCACCTGGTTTTATGAAATTCAAGTAGGTCGGCCGGGCTTCGAGCTGCTCACAAGTAAAAAAGCAACTTGTTTTTACATCGATTTCCAATTCTCTTTTAGTTCCGAACACGCTGTATGAGTTAAGAGAGATTTTCTTAATTGGAATTTATCTGGTATTGTGATTCTGAGAACAATTTCAGTGGCATTTTTAAACAAAATAAATAAATAGCTGAAAATCCATCTCAAATTGAAATGATATTCTTTTATTGAAAACAACAACCTATTCCTTATTAAAATAAATAATTTATATTTACATTTCTGCTTTATCCAATAGAATTGTTTTTGCACATTATGCTTCTTGTTTACTGAGAATAAAATTCGTTAAGTTAATTAAGTTACGTTGACCGGTTAATGTTTCAGATAAATTATGTTTTATCGTAGAATCCAAATCTGCATTAAAACAGGAAGTTCCCATATAAAATTTCTTTCACTTCACACCCAGGGAGAGGGCGAGGTTTATTGATTAATACAATATTTCTTAAGATATTTAGAACTTATGATAAAAAACTCACCCTGCATAATAAAAAAATAATAATTAAAATTTTCTTAAAATAAAACTAAAAATTAATTACATATTTAGAAACTATGCGACATATTCTTATTATGAAGTCATGAATGCTGATTAGCAAAATTTCTTCAAAATTTAAGAGATTATCTTTCACGAGGCCAAATAAATTGTTTTGTTCAATATTTCGATAAATAGTTAGTTATTATCCAAATGTATTTTTTAAGGTGACTACTACCTATAGGTTGAAGCTGGCTTACTGGTAATACGATGTTAACTTTTGAAACTGAAAATTGCGAATGAAAATGTTTAAATTATTGATACAAAAGGCTTTATTTTTCACATAATTCGGAAAATGTTCGTTGTACAAAAGATCGTTTTAGATTCCATAAATTTGGAAATAATTATTTTTCACATGAAGCAAAGCGGAACTAAAACATGCCACCTCCCAAAAACTGTGGAATTAAACTTAAAATAAAAGCCGAAGTTTGTAATGTTGTGGACATTGTATCAAGTGAACTGAAAGTAGAGAAGCAGGGGATTGAACTTTGATACTGCACACATTGAACTTTGGAAAGTAAATAAAGTTTTTTGAGGCTTATGAATAAGACTTTTCTTCTGAGTACATCGAATCCTCTTAATATCAGCATTAGACTATCAAGGCTCAATATAAAATATTTTCTCATTGAGCATTTCACTACACATACTCGAAGGAGGATTTTCGGATATGCCCATAATCATGAGATATCCTCATTGGTATTGTACAAAGCACCGAGTATCTTTAAGTCAAATTTAGCGGATGAGCAGACATCGATGCCCTAGGCCCTAGGGGTTGGATTGCCAATATTTCCATCCCGCAGGAACCGATTTCCATACAGCAGAACAATGTGAAAATTCCACTGTCCCAGGACATCCAAGCAAACAAGGGAGCGGCAAGAGCATGGGAAATTTTTCATGTGGGTTCCGAAGCTGAAGCGCTAGTGCTACAAATCCTGACCTAATACCTCTGATACAGCTACCTGAGGAGGAGGATAAGTAGGCAGAAACATTGTGTCTCAGCAAATCTTGCTAAAAATACGAGACCAAAAATTTTACTGCTGATAGAATTTCGCCCTGAGCTGGCCCGAGCCGGAGTCGGTTTTGTCAAAGGCATATTTACGAGCACACGAAATTGGATCGAAGAATACAATAAGATCCGGCTGAGTGAGGGATGTTATTTTCCAGAGATTTCGGAGTCGGAGCCAAAGGATGCTGTATCGGGTTTATTAGAAATTGATCCTGTGCCTTTTTTATTGCACACGAATTCCCCCAATCGTCTTAGGAATTATTGGATGTGCGATGCCTTCAGCCTTTCGTTATTTGTCAACACTTCAAAAATCGAGAAATCGGCCAGTTGACTGATGCCGGCAATAAAACCTTTCAGCTAAAGGCGAAGGGAACAAATGACGTCATAGGGTGATTCTATCACGCCCATAAAGCAACAATTAATTTCCTAATGGTGGACTGCAAACTCTGCATAAAAACCTGTTTTCCGAAATTAGGCGAGATAAAAGGTGAGATAAAGGAAGGGACAAGAAAGCGTTTTTAAATGACATTCCCGCCATCCGCTCTAATTGGCTTGGCCGTTCGTGTTCTAAGCTCGCCATTTTTCCTCGGCCGGCGAATTGTTCCCGGGGAAAAAGGACGTTGCAGATGGATTCTGATGGGTGATAAAAGCCAAATTAGATTCATGAGGAAAACAATGTACGCAAAAGATAAAAGCAACCGTGCCCCTCCCTCACGGGACAATTTTAGGAAATTGTGCAAACATGAACCTTAAATGTCCACGTACCGTGGCGCCGGCGGTTGGGCGGTGGGGCAAGGCAAGGGTCCCTTCACCTGGAATTACTTGGGACAATCGAAAATCCGATGAAGTCATCTCAAGTCGTGATGAAGAGAAATTACCTTTTAGGGCTGTTTACAGGCTGTAATTGATCGGCCTTGCTCCGTTGATTACACATTACTAAAATGGATGTCCCCGAGTATCCCATCTACGGGAAATACATCATAGATGTTGTTTAATTGAGTCATACTATACCAACCGTTGAATGGTGACTGTACATAGGTTTTATTCAGAAGTGGGGTGCTCCTCATGAAACACACAAGTATAATTAAAAAGTGAACTGTATTTACACAATTTAGTGAAACAACGCAGTGGGTTCATTACCTTTTTCCCGTAATCCTCATCCTTGAGTTTAGATTCCAATAGAAAATTTTGCTTTTTGTTAAGATTAATTTTATTGAACTTTTAAAAATATTTCTTAAAAACAGAATCTTCAAAACATCAAAAGCCCAAAAAATGAAAAATACGAAGCAATTTTCCCTTTGGAACTCTCCGCTATTACTTACAACATAATATTATGACAATGGAAATGGGAACATTTCTACTACGTCTAATTATTAGTTTCTAATATTTTTAAGTAGGTATAACATTAAAAAAACCAATTACTGAATGAAAAATACCACTTAATGCTTTTTGACCGGCAACCTAAGTTTAAAGGCAAAACTTCATATTCTTTATTCGGGCAAAATTAAGTGAACCCAGCCCAAAATTAGGGCGTGCGTTAATGCATACAACTGTAAGCGCAGAAATGGAATTTCAGATTTTTTTAATTTAAATTACACAGAATGCAATTTTGGCGACAAAATGCTATTTGAGATTTCTAACTGCTGTAAACGGGGAGCCAACGAAGCAAAACTCTTTTCCGCAACGTTATTAACCCAGAAGGAATGAATTTCTTGAAATGTCACCACTGTAGAGCTTAACGTGCCGTGAAATTATGGGCATCAATCACCTGCGGAAGAGTATGTTGCGACTGGGGCTGGAAAAGTAGAATTACATATAAAAGGACGGTTTCAACTAATCAACTCCACCTGCCAAGAAGCAACGTCTTGCAAATTCCCTCTCAAAACTTATTAGGAAAATTGCAAATTTTATTAGGACGAGGCGATAGCAACAAGGAAAGATTAGTCGCAACCATTACACGCCGGCATTATAAGGCCCATAAAGAAAAAAACTATTTTCGCAGAATAAATATCCTTCGGGTGCTTAGACCTTCAGAAGAGTCGTAATCAAAATGTTATTGGTGCACATTATCACATACCTCCGCAGATGACAAACTCACCCCGTCGCATTTAATTTTTGCGTCCTTTTACCAGCACTCCATCCTTGATTCCTCGGGGACGTGCCCGCAAGGATGGCGAAGTGCGACATAAGCCCCCACCGGGCATTGGGAGAAGAAACTATGATCCTTATTACTGATTGTGACATTTTGCATTTTTCTTATCCTTTCCGTGCGGAGTCCCTTTCCTGTTTCTCAATTAACTGGGATTTTTTCACCAACACAGCTGACCTGACCTCCGTTGCTGGAGTGTCCTGTGACGTCGGGTCGGGAACGGTGCAAAAAGATGATTATGCCACTGCTCTCCACATTTACTGTGCAGCATTTGTTTATGGTTTGCGCCTCTGCCCCGAGCACCCAGGACCTGAAAGGACCCACCAGCCAAAGGCGTTCGCATACGTCACTCAAATGCAAACAAATCGATGGGCCAGTGCGCATCTGCAGGTCCTCGTTGCTGGTAAACGGGGAAACAGGGAAATGCCGTCCTGAATGGGAAGTTCTGGGGGAAAACGAATCTAATTCCCCGCTACAGTAATTTTGAATGGGCACCTCAGTGTTGCAGTTAGAATAGAATTATCGTTGTAAGCGTTTTTTCTAGATACAAAACAATCAATTTATGTTAATAAAATTGCTAATATTTATGTATTATATATATATACTATACCCTATATATAAAGTTTTTCTCTGCATTTACATTTCAAATGAAACCAAATCAATAACAAGAGCAACCAAATTAAATTCAACCGACAGCCTAAAACTAAGGCCCAACCAAGTTAAACTTAAGGCCAACATTTTAAAATATCGGCATATAAGACTAAAACAAAGTGCTAAATACAAAAAACCATAATGTATAAACATAAAATTTGTTACCAAGTGCAACTCACTTAATTTTTCATGATAAGTATAATTGCATAGTAAAAACTCTCAATAATTTTTCAAATGTACTATTTTCGTTTGCTTAAATTTAGCTGTAGCTCATGTGATTAGTCTTTTCCTCCATTCGTCTTGGAAGGGATTCCATAATTCGACTAGCTCTTTGATTCTGCATCACTTTGTCAAATCATTTCATTTCAATCATTTCCCTACTTGCTCTTTTCGTTATTTTGAGCGGTCTTCCACCTTTTCTAATTTTTACAACCATTAGCTGACTTACTTTACACTTTTGGATGATTAAGGAAGTCATACGATGTGCTAAAATAATGCTAGGTCAAGTTGACCATTATTTAACAGTAATTGAAAATAGCGTAAATTGTATGAGTTATTCAGAGTATCTTTTTAGATTAAGCGATTCAGTAAAATTTGTTTCACTCAATTCTGAGCTTTTTTCTTATACAGACAGAAGTCAAAATCTACAATTATGCTCATCAGTTTTTCACTGTAGATAGACAAGGTTATTGACCTATAGTAGAAAAGTTGAACATACCCTACACAAATAGTTTCATTTTTTGCGATTTAAGTCGTACTTCACTCACCTCCTGTAGTCCGTAAATATAGAATTGGTTTCGACTAAGCGGAGTGCTTAGCTTTAGACCTTAGAATTTAGATGGTCGCATCTTCGGAATGCGAGCTGGAAAGGATCTCTCGAAAAGCTTCCCTCGTGCACTCACTCTGCATCCCGGAGGACCCGCGCGATCTTCTGCTGAGGTGCTTCACATACTTAACAGATTATCGCATATCTATTAAGTCCCGACGACAAGCTACTTTTGGAGCAGTTGTCATGCACAAATCCATTAAGCCCGAGTTCAAGTTCTGGCCCGGCAGCAGGGAGCCCCAAGGGCTCAGGCCCCTCTCCTCCTCCGTGGGGCTCCTAAAGGTGCTCCTGATACTGCCTGAATCGGGAACTTTGCAGGGGAAATTTCCTTAATACACAGGCTACGGCACGGCGGCGGCCTCATCAAGGACTCCGGAACGAAATTTTAGTCGCAGTTTAACCCCTGTCCGAGTTGGATGCGAACTTCAGCTCCAGTCTCACGGTAGCCGGGAGTTAAGGGGATAGACACTCAGCCAGGAAAAGGTCAATCCTTCGGTGCTCAGTACTTTCTTCAGATTTTCTGATTCAGGTGTGCACATGAGGTGTATCGAGTTCGTGCCGTGAAGGAGCCGCTTTAGGTCCCGAGGCGTTCTGTGTCCCATAAATAAGTAATCGGCCGTTCTGTGAAATCGTGCCAGTGCTTAAGTGATTTTGGGGCTCCGAGTAGGGGACTTTGCAAGCCGCCGTTCCGTCGTTAGAAGTCGGAGAGACCTCAGGAACAGTGACTTCCGCTGCGGGGAGACCGCAAAGAGTGAGTGCCGGGATAATCCAGGACTGCGGTGCATCATTTCGTACGTATGCAATCTTTTATTTTATAATTTGAAATTAATCGCTCGACATGTGGGGGAGCGCTGTCAGTCCTCCAAAAGGTTCGCATTCTAGAAAATCCAAAAAATTATGCAATCAGCTGTTTATTGAATTTCCCCTCCTCCGTGGAGGCTTCCCTGCGCCCGCTCCTTCACGACTGACAGATTGCCGCTGCTGTGCCACACCGAGCGGGGAACTAATTTTATTGGTGCGGCTGAATTTTTCGCATTTTTGGACTGCGGGAGCCTACACCCGCTATTCGCGGCTTTTATACGTAACGAAGGGGGGAATATTAGAAAAACTGTCACCCGCCGACATATGACTAACTGTCAAGCGCTTCCGATCGATTGGGTTTCGCAAGGACAGCAGCAGCCACCGAGCAGCGAGTGTTATGCAACCCGCCGTCGAAGTCGAGGGAGGTTTTCTGAAAGACGAACTCCCCGGCGGACGGGGGCGTCGGGCGCTAATTTTAAGCAGTGCGACGTTCTCAGTTCGCCAATTGAAAGGGAAATGTGAAATTGATTTGGTTTCACTTTTTATGATGTTTATGCTCCGGTGACGTCGTTTGGGGGTGGTTTCGTTAAAGAGGTCCAGAGTTTCTCCGATAGTTGCTGCACTAGTTAGTTTAAATTTAGCCCTTTCAAGAACACGATTTTCCTCAGAAGCGTTCTAATTATCTATCTCCAAGCAACGAGGCGATAAAAAACAAAATATAAAAAAATTGGGGTAATCGATGACTCACCAAAAAAACCAAAAGTGAAGGTCTTTATCGTGATTTTATTTTCGTTTAGTTTAAGTTTAGTTTCTAAGCAAGCCACTGCCAGGTATTAAAAAGTTATGATTTATTTCTCCCACAAATCCCTTCTAATTTAGAACTCTCTTAATGAGGGCTTTTTATCACCTCGACCTCGTAGTCATAGATGGGCAACGCGAAGGTTCTCCTTTTAATACGTTTTGAGAATTTAACTTTAACCCGTGCAGGTTTTCCTCTGCTTAATTTAAATTTTTGTTTTCCCCAATGTATTTATTCGATAGATTTATCTATTTTCTTTGATTTAAAAAATGTCACAAAATTAGGAATAATTTGTGCCCGCTTTAATTGTTATGAACAAATGTTTTTGTACAGAACTTTACTAGAATGTCTAAAATTATAATACAAATTTTTACAAAACTTTTCAAACATTGTTAGTTTTATATATAATTGCACTAAGTTTAAAATTGAGCGAGCACTAACATAGAATATTACAATATATGTAAATGAATAACAAGACTAAATAAAGGTTATATTTAAGTTATAATATACATATGTATACTAACAATAAATATTAAAATAATACGAAATAAAAACAAATAAGAAGAGAAAGACGGTATTACATAATCATAATTAGGTAGGTACTAGAAAGTAGACAAAATAAATAGCAAAATCGATTGCTTATTTATTGATAAAAAGTTTCTTGTACATCTGCTTAATTTGACTCTTGGTATATGTAGCTGCAGTTCCTGTATATGTTTAATATATTGTAGAAACGATATCATTTTCGCTTCATTAGTAGGTAAAGGTATGAACAATTACGGAAGCTCAAGCAGGATGATACATAGTAATTAATTCGGCGCAAATTAAGTGTTAGTTTTAGAAGATCTGAAATAGTATAAAACGAAAAGTGAAAATACATAAAAGGACTATTTTATTATACATTTTTAACTTCATTAAATTTTTATTATTATTATTATTATTCTGTGTATTATTTATAAAGCTAAGTTATCTTAAACACCCTTTAATCCTTATAAACGTAGCAGAGCCGAAAAGTAATTTGAAAGCGTAGACGGGAAAGAAATCCTTTTGTTTCACTATCAGCGAAGCGTATCAGGCGTAGTGTTATGCTTGTCATCCTGATGATAATCTCGCGCTAACATGAGCTAAGCATAGTACATCATATGTATGTACCAGGGTAAGGTGAGAGTTGAACCTTTATTGTCTGAAATTATATGATTTCGTAGACTTAACTTATTACCAGCGATTTAGTAGACTCGCAATTATCTGAACTAAGCTATAATGCCCCATGTGTTTATATGAGAGTTTCATATAAACGTAAGTTAATGCAACTCGATTATTTCATTAACCGAATCAATTGAAAAAATAAAGAATTATGTAAATACTATACAGCTGTTACACCTTACTATGTATTGTGTATGCAATTAATCGTCACCTTCTGATTAAAAATTAAGGGAGATTTATTTGTGTTACATTAATCCATAAACATTTAGTAAAACCCCGTCGGAATGTTTTGATTTCGCATTATAAATCTGAAGTTATCATGTCATCATTCGTCGAAGAAATTTAGAACGGCGGGGTTCGACTGTCTACTACGTCAAAGACAATATCTAAATTTTTTTATTGAAACAAATGCATTTGTTTTAGAAACAAAAAATACTCCTTAAAGAATTGTGCATCGTTACAATATTGCAAATATTTTGTGTGTGTACATAAGTACATAGATGTTAAAAAAATCTATGTTTTTAACCGTTATTTGCTTAAATTTGATCTAATATCTTAATATTTATGTATTATCTTCTAATTTTTAAAGAATTATTTATTGATAATTAGACGTTTTTTTCGAAATTAGTCTCTTCAAATGTCAAAATAAATACCTTTTTTCAACGACCACCATTAACAAATTGTTGAACTGTAAATTTTATGTCCAAAATATTGTCAAGTTGTCAAGTAAATTTTGCAAATCATGTAGATGCTGCTAATTTAGAAAAAGAAAACGTTTACGGATTTTTGTAGACAACTAGATTTGGATGTGATATTTTGAAATTGTGGTTTATGGTTATCGCTTAATATTATTATTATGAAAGTAGTTTATGAAAACAAGGTAAGTCATAGTTTTTATCAAGGACTGGTAATTCAAATTTTAATTAATTTAATTTTTTAATTTTAATTTAAAGACGACGACAACGCTCGACAAAACTTATTTTGTGAAAGAGTTTTTTTCAGCGCTAATAAAAATTTATTTGTGATCTACCTAGAAGCTAGCGAGTTTTAAATTTGATCGGTTGTGATAATACATATGAGAAAATTTATGATTTTTTGGGTTTATGTTTCCATGATGCTCTGGTAATTAATGGATTAGGAGCAAAAATGCTGGGATCGTTAACGCGAAAACCGATTCACAGATTTTTAGTATACTGAGGTGTATTTCATATTAAATGTATTCGTTTTAAAAACAAATCCCTTGTGTTTCATTTAAATTTTGAATCAATTTAGTCGTTCGCGTTCCATACACCTGTTCAAAAGAGTTTTTCCATCCCGTCAAGAGGCACTCGCAACGATCGAAAATCAAATAGGCTCATAAAGCGTAAAAAGTGGAAATCGCACTTGTGTACTCGTATTCAGTGAAATCTCTTGCAAATTTTTGACGCTTGCTTTACCTGAGATAACAGAGTGAACACGTCAACGGCAGCGATAGAGAGGATTTACATGGATTCATTTCGAGGGTAAAACATTCGCATTGTGATAACGAGGTGTAAAATCAATTGAAGAATTTCGATTCAAATCTGAATGATGTATGGGCAAATGCGTGGTTTGGCCATCAAATGGAATTTCTGAAAATATTTTAAAGGGCTTTTCTTAATAAATTGTGGATCACTATTACTGCTAATCATTCCAATTCGTTTTATTATCCGAATACGAGTTTAAATGGAATATAATAATGCATTCGTTTATCAGGCGAATTGTACTCATACCAACAATTGGCAATATGCAAATGTTATTTAATTTACACAGAAAAACAGTGGACAAAATAGCAATACCTATTGAAAAAAATTAAAAATATTATCTATAGGATGGAATTTAAGGGCTTTTATTATAAAATTTTGCGCAAATACCGCAAACTTTGTTTGTTTATATTGACGTGTTATCAATATCAACGTCTTAAATCTGGCATTGAACTATATTTGTGAATTCTTATAGATAATAAGCTAATTTTCTTTCATATTTGTTACGAAAACAAATTGTTTGGAAAGGTGGATTGATTGATTCATTGATGCAGAAGAGTAACTATTACCAAAAAAAGCTAACTTTTTAAAGCCTTATATGTACATAAATTACATATCATTTAACCAATGTTTTTTCCAATTGGACAAAGTTTTAAAATCCAAGCCGGTTTATTTCTTGAAGTCATTAAAACGATGAAAAAACTGCTCTAAAAAGTAAAAGTATTTATGCCTTATCTGCCTAGCCGGGGAAAGGGTAAATTTGCAGACAGACATTTTATTTTGCATTAGAATCCTTTTTTGCATTTCGGGTAAGCTGAAATTCAATTAGAACTTCAGGTCATTGCCCAAGAAAACTTTGATACATGTGTAAAAGTCTTTCCAAGTGTTTTGAGTTTTCCCTAAACCTCCATTTGTAGAAGATTGAATCAAAAGTAAAAGGACAGTTGGAAAAAGTCTAACGAATTTCGACATTAGCGGGGTGAGCTAACGGCTGAGGGTGAGGGCGGGTAGTTCCCCAAAAGGAGTTGCTCCTTTTGTCATAATTTGGAGCTGAATAAACCATGAGTTTGTTTAAATTTATCTCGCTTGAAGGCCCTTTCTTTGCTTCTTTCAATTTCAATTTGCCGACTTCTGAGTGACAAATTGCCCCTAGAATTCCCTGAGCCGGGAGGCCGAGCAGGGAGCATCTTGTCAACACGTGACTGCCCTCTAATTCAATTTCCCACACTGTCGCCTGCGGCGATCTTGGTCGCACCGCGGCGCCCAACGCCAATTTTTAATCCACTTTGTTGTTCGGTGTATTTCGAAAGTTCTTATGAGTCATTTGAATAAATTCAGTGAAGGTCACTGACATGGGAGCCATCATAAGTCCCAGCCCACGGGGAAGTGTGCGTATTGATATTCATGTCTGTGCAAGGAACTCCAATTTACATAAACTTTCCAGCAGTCAGGAATGATTACGGCTGGCAAGGAAGGACTGGCGCGGAGCCCTAAAGGATAACTTAGCGCCAGCCCCCGAGGGGCGCCGGGACCGGGGGCAACTTGTGATGAAGACGACTCTTTATATTACGTTATTACCCGACATGCAAGCCCATCAAATGAATCTTTCATTGCTGAGCCCTAGGTCCTAGCCTGGTGCCCAGGACACCGGCAGACACCGGGGCAGTTGGGAAAGTTTTGCGTTTTATTATTCCCATAAACGGAAGCCGGCTGACAGCAAATGTCACGGAAGTTATTGATCCGCTGTTTGTTGCGCTGTGGCTGCAACTCCCTATGAGTAGCCATTTTCGGAAACAAGGATACTCTGCAATTCATCATCAAGTTCCAGACGCAGGGACTGGACCGGAGTCAGTAGTCAGCAAGTCCAAAATACCCCGGGAAGAACGAATCATGAGGCAGAAATCCCATCTGAAAAGAAAATTTCCGTAATAACAATTTCGTCTTTCAGTGGCGGATAGTTTGACCCGAAGTTCTCTTTTTCCAACTTTGCAGCTATGATTAGGTTTTCGGGCGTTCACATCGTCGGGTCCGACCCCTCAGCATAGTCATTTCTTGCAAAATTCTTTTCCGGGGGATTTCTTGGAATTTGCTACTCCCTGCCTCGCTTAGTCCTTGAATAATAAATACAAATGGAGTTGGAACCGACTTGACTTCATTTAATTGGAAATCTCGAGACTGATCGAGAAAGTCTCGGCACTGGCACAGAATATTCATTTGGCAAAATACCTCGGCATCGTCCATTCCCACTGCACGTAGAGCTGAATATTTGTACTCTGCTGGGATTCCAAATTGATTAAATGCAAATATGTATCAGAGAATCGCACGGAGACCGGGAAGAAGACTTTAAACTAAGGACTCTTGAAGAAATTCAAAATACACTCCGCCTCTGCGACTAGTGGGAATTCAAAGATGTTATCCGGACCCTTTATACTGCGAAGTTTATTTTGTTTTCCACAATCAAAACTGAAAAGAATCGAATACCTACCCCAATTCATTCCCTCAATTATTTCTTTAATTTTCAAAGCTCCGAAGAACGGAAGGAAATGTTTATTATTTCGTTATGCCTGCTGTTGGAGGTACCTACATATACATAGTTCAGACGTTCAGTTCACAGAACATATATATCTGCTATGAAATTGAAAATTTCTTTCTTTCTTTGAAAACCTATTAACTTTATGCCGTGCAAGTACATACATATGTATGTATATCTATATTTAGGCTGCCAAGTGCTACCATATTTAATAATGACGATTTCATAGTCGACAAAAATAAACGATAGTGTGTTGATATTTAAATCGTTTAGCTTTGTCTAGGTAGATAAATATATATATATATATACAATACTTTCATTTTCAATATGTTTTAGGATATGCAGCAAACTGTAAGAAATTCATATGAATAAATACTGAAGTGGAACGGTACCACATTTCGATTTGCCGTAAAATGTTTGCAGTTTAACATAGAATTTTTGGGAATTGTACATTTTGGCTTTGGTGCAGTCATGTAATAGTGTACAAAACAAATTATAACCACCGCACTTCCCTGAAGAGACGATATGTTGGACCACAGTTCATTGCTTTAATTAGGACTTTAGGGTTAAATTACACTTTAAATTACAAACCTCAGTGTTCTTCTAAGACCGAGCTTTAAATTACCTTTCTGGTAGCATCATCTAAGGATTTTATCAAGCGAGCGAACGCCCAAGGTAGCGTATTCCGGCGATAAAATGTGCCACATGACAGGTGCAAAGCCATAATGGCCGCTACCAATCAAAGACCCCGAGAGCATATAAAGTTTGCAGGCTCCCGAAACGGGGTTGGGACCCTCGGCTGGGGTAATGACGCCCTTTGAAACGAGCATCCCCACAGGTCATAATATTTGCCTGCGCTGATCTTTCTGATAATCGTTGAATACCTTTCACTAGACGACTCGCTCGGCGGGGGCGGGTGGGCGGCGAATATTAAATGGGGGCCGTTGCCGCCGCCAAGGAAGCGGCGGAGCCCCGGCTCCACGATGAGAACGAAAGATAGCGCACGCAAGCACTTTTCGCCCTTTTATACATAATATTTTATGTTTAGGCCCAAACGAGGGAGTGCGCGATGTATAAATCGATCTGCGTGAAAACAGAAAAGCAGCCGGCGTTCTGAGCGATTGTGGCCCTCCCCCACCGCAGCCGGGCAAAGTGCTTTTATGAAAAACACCGGAAAATCGAAAATGTAGAAGGAGTAAGCTAAAAAATTAAGGGTGAACTGGTGATTTGTGCCGCGTTCACTGTTCAGTTTAAACTACCATTGCGAGGGACGTCGTAAAGCCCGTCTGCTTACATGAGTGAATCATTACAGCTGCTCCTTTTAGCGATAGAAAATGAAAGTTTTCGTAAATTATACCCCAGTGCTATTTCATATTTTAAGAGAAATCAACGTTTTCTGGTACCCATGCTCACTTTTCATAGCACGCATATGTACTATACTTAGGTACTATATATCATCAAAACACAAAACTTCTCCTTTCAACCTTTTGCAAAAGCAAACTGAAGAGTCCTGAACACGAATTCTAGTTGATTCAGGTTAAGACTGCAATTAGTTATCCCTTTGCATTCAGATTTTCAATTAGCTTTTGATCATGTATTAAATTGCACTGAGTTAGTTGACTAAGAGCTGTTATAAATATAACAATTGGTCAACAAATTTAATATTTTTCGCTTTTTCCAAACAAATGGTAAATTATTTCTATTGGATTTTCTCCGCAGATTAGGAATTTTAAAATTCTAAATTCGAAAAAATATAATCAAAAAGAACAAAAGATAGTTTTTTGACCATTTTTGAAATATTATTAAAAGAATAAGGTTTTATCATAGAAGCTTCTAATGTGTTTCTCTTGAGAGCCTCAATAAAACTGTTTATAAAGCCTTTGGTTTCCGAAGTTGTGCACTTAATTCCAAGTTTTAGAGGGGAAAGGGAGGTAGTTACTCTCCCCTGCGTATTTTTCATAAATTGTCAAAATACGCTTTTTTAGTTCTAATATGAATCTCGAAAAGTAGGTACTAGATAAGTTTTTGGATACTTATTACAAAAGGGATTGTTTGTCTTACTTTATTTGATTGTGAGAAGGCTATAGCTAAGGATTTCTCTAAAAAGTAACAAATTTCGAAAAACGATAAATGCGGATGCAAAGTGGGCACAAAATTCAATTTTTCCCACATTTCCTTTTTCTGCCACAAAGAAATTAGGTTTATGGTCCAAATCGAACTTTTTTATCATTTTTTATCTGTGTACACTTCCTGAAACTCATATTCATATCATCTGTATGAATGTTTATGCACATGGGAGGACTCGAAACGATGCAGGGTAGTTTAATCGACAGAATTTATGGCAGTTTGTTAGGGCTAATGAATATGTGGAGTTAAACGTGGAGCTCGCAAAGGCAGAGCTTCGCAGCACGACCTCTTCGTTTTATTTACTCAAAATATAATTAAGGAATCTTGATAGTAGTGCGGAAACAGGTATCTAGGAAGTCATTTACAGACGGCTGCACCCGCGCTACCATCCCTTGAAGTGCACGGCGGTGTTCTGATCAAATTTCAATATTCTGGAGCGGTGCGCTGAATGCGCTCCAGTTCATTGAACCGTGGCCTTTCCCTGCCGCTTCGTAAACTGCAGCATAAGTGTCCCCATTTCGAACCACCACATCTAGGAATAAAATGCACCACGGCACGCCATTGTTTCGACCCCTAACCTCTTTCGTCCTCACGCCGGCTCCTCCCACAGCAGAATCACTAAATAATGAATGTCCTAAAACACTTGCGTCATTATGGCTCGCCAGGACTCTGAAACATAAATGAACCTGATTTTGATATACATATGTACATATTCGCGATAATTACGCGAATAAAATTTTCATGAGCTACAAAGTGCATGCGGCCGTTCTGGTTCAGGCCCAGTTCAGAGCCTTTCGGTCCGCCGCAGGACAAGGGGACATCTGGGAAACGCTTCACATGGAGGATTTGTCCAGAACTGGAGGTGTGCGTGCTCCTTTTCCTGACCATGCTCGTGGTGTTGTTCTTTATAATTAATTAATCAATGAATTTTTATCACAGGTAGTGCTGGGCAATCATCCTCGGGGCAGAGCACTATGGCGGAAATTATTTCTTTTAGAGATTGAGCACACCCCACAGCTCTAATTCTTGGAATCGCAAAAGTTTTGTTTGCTGCCGGAAAACTTGGCGCCAGTGCTCGAGGCTGTAAGGGACTTCTTCTCTGAAATTTTCATAATTTTTTAGCACAAGAAAGTCGAAGGATACTTAAATTAAATTGTGATATAATTATCTACTTAATTTATTAATGATATTAATGATTTTATAGCATCTAGAAATTTTTATTATTATTTCATAATTTATTTATCCAAATTTCAGTTTTTTCCCAGAATTAAAGAACATTTGAAAAAATTTGTTTTTGAAGCCTTTTAAATTGAGACTCCATATATGATATATCCATTATAAATGGCGTACCTATTGACGATGATTTTTAATTGTTAGGTGGTGGAGCTTCTGCAGTACAATTTCCAGTTATTGTAGTTGGTTGCTTTAAGTTGAATTAGAATTTTGGTGATACAATTTTTGAATAATTTATTCTAAAGAGTCTGCGGTTCCTCCCTAATATTTTTTATTATTATTATAATTAATATTCATTCAAAGTTATTTTTATAATTTTCTTTTACATATTGTATTATGTACCTATAATTAATTAATTAGTTAGGTATAACATTCTCTGAAAAAAATTATGGGTGATATTATAAGCGTTCGATTTTCCTTTGAGATGAGAAACTTTAAGAGGGGGTTGTTACTCCTATACCTAAAGCTATATTTATTGAAAAAATATTTCTTTTTCAGTGAAGTGTCGTATCAAAGACTTTATAACTATAGTTATAGTTATAAAGTCTTTGGTCGTATCGTTCAAATTTACTATATAAAGCTGAAAATGTTGATATGGCGGATCCAGTATTTTACCAAATTCACATTCATCATTCATACATTTTTTCATCATCAATCTTAAAAAACCCTAAAACTTCAAGAGATTGTTTTTTGGTTTTTAAGGAAGAAACAATTTTTATAATAATTCAAAGTAATAATAAATTAAATGTTTTTTCCTTAAGAAAAACATGCTCTCAGGAAATTTTAAGTACTGATTAAACTTAAATTATGTAAACACCTAAACTCTCCCCCTAGTATAAAAAGTTGAAATATATATAAAAAAAATCGATTTTTTAAAAATATATTTTGCGAATATCCTCGTAGAGTAATCTTGCTGCGTTTGTTGCAAACCGTTAGGCTCTGAAGAATTTAAAATAATTCGAATTTTTCAGTGAAAATTTTACGGAAAGTATATATACTTTTAGAGTATAACAAAATAAAAATTTTGATTTTGTACAAATTCCAAGAAGAATACCCCCAATAAGGAAAAAAGAACTGAGAAATGTACGACTCTTCGACTTCCGAAAAATGTTAAACATAACTCAGGAAAGATATGCTTTTGTTTTAGCTGATTAAGCGGGGGAGATGAAAGGAATAATTTATTAGAGACAAATTCAAAGGACACTTGCGATGTCAAGCATCTCCTAAAAATAAGTGTCCTCTGCAAAAGCAACAGCAAAATGCTGAACATGCACATTTACACATATCACAGAACGTATTTTATGTTTAATGTTTGTAGAACGGCAGACACAATATGCTGTGATTGGTGTCAAGTTCCCGGTAGCTGATATCAGGCAAATGAACACCGCGCTTACTGCGAGGGAGGGAGCTTAAAATAAATCTTCGCCCGCGATAAGAAGAGTGCGCTCGGTGGAGGAGCACTTTGAAGTCCTCGAGGCAAGCTGTCTGAATTCCTTGGATTCATCTTTTTCTCCGACTCAAAGGATGAAAGGCGGAACAACTGAGGGAATACACGCGCCGGAGACTCGAGCTGCTAGGTCTATCTGCGTCTATCAAGACTCGGGACTCAGGAGGAAGGAGCGGTCCAACAAAGGCGCGCGTCTCGCCGGGAACATGTGCCGCGCTAGCGCTTTAACAAATAGGGCTAAGGTGGGGCGGGGGAGTCCCCCATCGGCGTATATATGTAGTAGAAAAGTTTCGTTGAAATCTGTTCACAACTCCTTCCACTCCCGGCGACTTCCCTGATTTGGATGCTCGATGGAGCGTCGGTAATACGCAAGGTTCCGTGCATTTTAAATGCGTTGAAAACAACTCGGCGGCGTACGGCCTGCGCCGCTGGGCACAAAGGGCCGCGGATGGGTTCGGAAAATTTTCATTCCGCTAGTTCGTGAGCCTCGACCGAGGTTCATTCCATTCATTCGTGTATGCGTGCGATTTCGATTTTTTGCAGGCGCCCAAGGGATGTCGTCTCGGTTTACAGGCAAAACCAGGACAAGAGCAACACTTTGAGAGGTTCAGAAAAGCAGGAACTGTGGGGGTGGGTTCATCACATAGAGCTGGAAAATCTGATAGCATGCATGGGGGCCCCGTCAAGGGCAGGCTCTTGCTAGAAGCGCGAGAGGGGGGCGTGCTTGGAAACACCAAAAGAGATTCGGTCTAGAACAGAGTTCTAGGAGGCGCCTTTAAATTTATGGAGGAGCAGCGACAGATAACAAACACGGGAAGACAAGGGGTTGCGGGGTGCGGTGCGTTATGGGTTGCAAAATTGGGTAATTCCGGAAGCATTTTGCCGCCGCGACGTCTACCCTTTTCTTCGATCAATGGTCGTCCTCATTCGATTTTCGTTTTTCTCGATAAGATATGGTTTTTTATTTTTATCTAATTTTATCCCGTGTAGTGGGGTCGCGCTTCAGTCACATCCTGTCTCCGGCCGGCAGCCCCGAAACACCCGCCCGCCCGCCAAACGGCCGACTCTCGACTTGCGATTCCTGCAGGTGAAGTCAGGATTCGGGCATTTACAAGGGGAGTGGATTTCAGATGCTGAAAAGCATTAAGCCTTTGTAAATGGATTTCCTGGAAGCAAATGGGAAAATTCTTCTGGCTTTAAATGCCCTAGGGAATCATCGAGGCTTTAAGTGGTGAAAACAATTTTATTTTTTTATTTCAGGCATTTCAACCTGATTGAAGGAGAAGACTATTCCTTTAGCAAATCCAAGCAGAACCGACTAGGATTTAAAGTATGTTAAGGTGGGATTAGTGCCCTGATAAGATTACCTGCCGAATTTCACGTCCATAATGGATTTCAGCTTCTGTACTAGTTCCGTTCTATTCAAAAAACAAGATCCAGACATCGAATAGAGTTAAGAATTAAAGGCTGAACAAATTTTCTTCTTTTTAAATTCCTGGCCTTCTCTTTTCAATGAGGAGATTGGTGAATAGGCCTTGTAGAGTAGAATAGCTCCTTTTAGGGCTCTTGTGATTGTATTGATTTTTAACTTAATAATGGAAGAGCTCATGTGGAATGAAAGTGACGGCAGCCGTATCTTGATCCACAAAGCGGTCGTAAGGTAGAATGTCGTTTATTTAGGTAGATCGGAAACTCTGATGGCGAGAAAATTTATTTATGAACTACTGATGCACTCTTAAAGCTTCTAGGCAACTTTTCGGGTAGTACAGATACCCGCAGTCGATAGTTTATTTGCAGTCACAATAAATAGATATTCCTTCAAGCCTCATGGAGGGCCAAAAATTGTGGATCTCGAAGGAGAGCGAAGCATAGCCATTTTTGTCTCCATTACAACGATGTGAAGCTCATATTCATATTTATCATAGAAGGTAATACAATGTCATAAGTAATTTTACCTTAACTCCCGTAATGTTACGTCACTTATTTCATGCAAAATAAAGAAAAATAACGTGACTGAATAAATGTTTTTTACGGATAAAGTTATCTTCAAAGTTAAGCAATTTCAATCGTCAATCATTACTAAATTTAACATCTCCAAAATATCTGGCAAAAATTCCAAGTCGAAATTCCAAAAATATCTCGAAAACCACTGACCCGTTTTTTTTAAAACATATATATTTTTTTGGCTCTTGTTTCAGCAATTATGTATCCATACAGATTTTTAAGATCTTAGTTTTTTTTACACCCCTTTGAATAGTATTCAATTTAATTTGTTTTAACTGTTTAGGTACCTAAGTAGTTTAATTTTGCTGTTAAAAGCCACATATAATTTACGATTTTAGAAAAAATAAGACTCTTAAAACTAGGTTTAGCTCTTTGCGCCTATTGGTCTTAATATTTTAAAAATGGAATCACCTTATTTAATTAAATATCTACGTAACTTCGTCTATTATCTCTGGCAATATACCTTTTCGTGTGTGAGGAATCAAACATTCTTGCACTATGAGTGGTTTTAATTCCAACTGAAATACAATAACCATGTGATGGCATCAAAGTCATCATTCATTATGGTTAAACTATGTAACATAGGAAATAGGATCAATTACCCCATATTCGAGTGAAACATAAATAGACCATTGGGCTCTATGCAGCGCCTCTCCCGTTCTTCAGACGAGGGACGAGGGTAATCACGTTCACATGGGCACTAAAAGTAATTTCAGATATAACTTCTTATGGCCTACGAACTTCTAAGAGCTTTTACAACCAAGAAATAAATCAGGCGGTGCGGAGCACGAGCACCCAGTGCAAAGACCCACAAATTGAATTGTTTCAGACGGTCTCTCGTTACCGCCTCCTCTGCTCTTAAAACAGAAATAAATCCGGAAATGTATTATTCAATCAGATGGAAGTCACCCCAGCGGAACAGCCGAAAATGTGCGATGACATCATCATTTATTGCTCCCAGGTGAGTTGAAAGGGTACCCTCCTCGTCTAGCACACTTTGCCTTATCGCATCAGTGTCAAGGACTCGCCTCGCCAAGAAAGTCCTTTAAATTTATTGCAGAGGGCACATTTCTCATGTTTCATCTAGCCGCATGACATTATTTCAGCGAATTTGCCCCGATGAATACGTAACGTGCTCTGGGTAGCCTCCTTGCCCTCCGCACTCCCAAATAAAGTATATAGGCGAATTATAGTGCCATAGGGGTGTTAGGCGGAGTCTCTGATTCCAGACTTGCAAATCTGGACTGATCGAAGAGTTAAATCGAGCGGGGTCGGGGCTGGATTCTACGACAAATCACATGCTACGATGCCCAGGAGAATCTGCGTTCTGGTTAATATTGCAATCAATATCCTTGGAGTGCAATAAAGGTCGAAGGACGTGATTTTCGTTTGATGTGACACAGAAACCACTGCTGGCACCATCTGCAGATTTACTCCTGGTCACAGGGAGGAAGGGACCTTGACGGAGACAAAATCACCTGTCCAAAGCTCATTCACTACACATTTTCGGGCTTATGATTCTAACAAAGAACTATGAGCAGAGTAATGTACAGTGACACGCAACATAATACCTACATATGTATTCACTGCTGGGGCCTGGTTCATTAATGTTGTGAAAAGCTTTCGACGGAATTTAAAGTTTTCCGGTCTCACTTCCGGAACTTTTGTCCTGCACAGTTGGGCAAAACCCATCCCAACGTTCCTTAAAAGTACATCCGATAAAGTGGGTTGAGCGATGTATGCAGGAAGTTTGCCCGGCCGTTTTCCTGGGAGGTTACAACAGAGGGAGGATACCTTAATTAGTCACTGTTGTAACCAGAGGAAACGCAGGGAATTAACGGAACCAACAGAAGATTAAAGGTTAAGAAAGCACGAAGTCGCCCTTTTCTTCATCACTATGCACGGGATGCACATGCAATGCCCTCGTGGGTTTATGCGTTCCCCAGGGCACCATGCTTTCGAGTGAAGTGGACGGGAAACAGACAGTTTCCCGAATTAATGAAGGCTTTTTATGTGACTCGCTCATTAAGTCGGCTGCTTGGAATAAAGAGACTTCGGATGCTCTCCGCAAACATGGTTAACAATGCCGGGCTTTTGGGGATTCGTTAAAGATAGAAAAACTTGAAAAAATATGTTAACATTTTAATACATTGTCAAACAATTCACAACCGAAAAGATTAATCTTGCTGTGAAACATAGATTTTAAGCGATGTTGTACATATACATACATATGTATAAAGGGTGTTCGTTTAGCTTAGGTAGTAGGTACTTTCGATAGGTATAACTACATATCCGTCCGAGATGTCACTCTGACATCTCCTTTAGTAATTATATTCAGCCCAGTTTGGAAAATAATAATTAATGGACTCACGCACGGGCGTACGTTGGAGTGGGCAGAGGCTATTACTCGCGAAAACTCGATTCTTCTGCGACTGCGGTGTTTTTAATATGTATAATAATTTCCTTTTACTCAGACTTACTGACACTTTCAGATCCGTCAGATTTCATAAGCGGCATGAATATTTGTATTTGGCTATATGAGGGAATATAAAGAAGAATCAGAATTCAATTTTTTAAGTCCAATATAATACAAATGTTATAATTTTTTTCAATGGGAATTTTGGAATTTTTAACTATATTCTGAGAAAACCATATAAATACATATATGCAGTTCGAAAAAGTTATTGATATCGTATGACCATTACCCTCAAATCCATACATTTTCAGTGTACCTACCTACAGTTGAGGTTTATGTAAATAGGATAATAATTCTTTAATCCATTTTTTAGCATTTATAAGAATGTTTCATATTTCGGTCTAGTTCGGTGAACACGCTATTACAAGCCTGCAAAGTATAAAATAGTCCTCAATTAAATGAAAATTATAACTAATGACGCGGAAAATACTGTCGATATCGGAAAATGTATAGCCCCCAAAAAATCAGATGAATCAACAAGCTATGGTAAAAGCAACTGCCCAAATACATCATCAATTTGTAATTCAATTAACTTTTACAAATTTTTTTGACATTCTGTAATATTTATGGCACAACATGGAGTATATTTACCTTACAAAATCGTACGTGGTGCGTGTAATTCATTTTACTTAGCAGTCCCTCACTTTTCTTTTTCGAAAGAAGCAAAGTTTTTAATGTTTTTCTAATCTCGGTACGGACATAAGAAGAATAAGAAAAAATGTTGGTTAATTTTAGTGTCATTAATCTTATTTTAAGAAACAAAACAATATTTATTTTTATTTACATTTTGGCACTTTCAATTAGAAAAATTATGGAAAATATAATAATTCATTGCCTTGATGTCTGCATCGCAATAATCAAATAAATGGTTAAATTGGAACTACAATAGTAAAAAACTTAAACGAGGTAAAGCTTAAATAAAAGTTGTCTTTCTAATTTTTAAATTGCAAGTGCCCCCAAAACTACGTTATGGTCCATTTCTACTTAATAATTTTAAGGTCGAAGGATATTTTAAAATGACTAGTATTCAATAACTTCATACATTGAGGGTATGTAAAAACCAAAATGAACCCTCCCAAAACAATGGAATTGTACACATACCTAAAGGGGATCAATATAAAATTATAATAATTTAAAAACGCCATTTAAACTATATGCTGTATAGCTTATAATGTTAAAGAATATAATTGATGAAAGATGTCCTTTCTTGTACGTACGTCACTTTGGGTGTGCCAACATAAAATTGTCTATATGCCTTGTTACCCCGAAATATTTAATAAACAATAAATTAATTCAAATGCGACGAAGTTTTCAATTATCCCTTTTGAAATTTATGAACTCGTTATTTACTCCGTGAACATAAAGGGTTCGAAATATGATGGACCCTTTTATTATTTATTATTATTTTTTTATCACTGACTATAGTTAGCTTATCAGCTACTAAAAATGTATTGACAACATAAAATTAGTTTAATTAAATGACAAACTGACCAGTCTGATAGAATTTATTGATGTTTCTGCAATTTGGCAATTTAGTGCAAAGTTTAAAAAATGAAGAAATAAATTGTATTCAAAGACTTGACTATTGAATAACTGCGGGCATGGACTTTTGTTTACGTTTTTAATTCGAATCCAATCGGAAATTATTATTTTCATTGATAATTTCCGTCCGTTTTAATTAATATAATTTAATAAAGTAATATCTAAACAAATATTTCAATTAATAAAAATAAAATAAACATTATTAAATAAACGTTTATAAATTGTCAGATTATCAGTCTCAGTCTATTTTCCGTTCGTTTTCCAGCGGCCCTTTCACAGAATAAATTTGTAAATGGATTTCATTTTTTCAATCGAGTTTAAAGAACATCACCCATGCTCTCATTAGCGCTTTTCTTTTCTTGTGTGAAAAATATTAAAATAACACATTCAGATGGACCGCAAAATGTATTTTCGTAAAAGTATTTTGGAGAATACATTCATGGGACATTGGTTACATATTTAAAAACTGTAGAGCCAGCAAAACTTAATTTCAAATTGACTAAATTTTGAATTATGTATTAATATGTTCGAGCTATAAACATGAAAAAGAAACCAGAAATGATTACGGTTTTATTTATTAAACAACATTGCCTAATACAATTAAATAGATACCTTACTTAAAATTAAAGCGCACTCGGGTGCTGTGCCCATATGGCGCGGTGGGTTTTCGAATTATTGATATCTGCAGATTTTCGTCTGCTTCCGATCGAGTATGATGGTGCTCTTGAAATTCCGCTTGCGATTTGAATGCAAGGTTGCAACGCGATCCCTCCATAATCGGCTTGTTCCTACGACGGAGCATCTGCGTCATTTCATTTCTACAGCATGCTGGTCCATCGTGTAATTCAAGTACCAACATATGCACACGTTTGTGATTAATTGAGCTTCATCTGCGCCGTGTGATGCCATTTTCAGTAAACTGCTTAATGTTGGCAACACTCCAGAATCCATCCCGCCTTCATTCGCCCGCGTGCGCCATGCACCGGCTGCTTGCACTCTGCGTTGCTGCAGACACTTATTGTTCCCAGCGAAACCTGTGCCACAGTTGTTGCTTCAGAAAGTACAACGCATCGAGGAATGTTAAGGAGCACCTATCAAGCCAGGAAATTTCAGAGATTTAAGTAAACATGCCGTGCGCCTCCTGGGGTTGACCTCATCAGAATGAAGGGTTCTGCTCATTTAACGCAATCCAAGAAGACCTGGACCTTATATACATATTTAGATGGGGCTGATCTCGTTGTGTACCTTCTTCTCGCCAAAAAGTGCTCAACGAAGTATTCTAATCTTTAAGCCTTTCCAATCCAATAAAACTTCTTGAAATTTTCAATTCGGTGAAATCTTTGTAAGCCCTCAACCCAAACTCACGGTCGTTGGACTAGCGGAAGTGTCCAGAAAATACCTGTGTAGGTACACCTGGTTTGATTGCGCTAACAGAACACAGTTCGACCACATTGCCCTGGCTCCCGAATTGAGTTGTTAGGATGCGTGTTGGGATAGGGCTGGCCTGCGATCAAGGTAAAAGCTACACCAAATTATCTAACATTTGAGTGCCACTGGAAATTGTTTTCGAAACCCGCCCTGAGTTCGTGTACCGAGGGGAGTTGTCGGGATCGTAAATCACCGCCGAACTTACGGCCGGTCGGTGCAGTGCTAATGGTCGGAGCATGCATACGGGCAGCATAATCGCCCCGTTTCACTTGCACGGGCGACCGTTTGTCATTATGGAAAATGAAATCTGCCAGCTCAATTGGGGAGCACTCTAATCTTTGTCGAGCTGGTGTAATGAAGCCAGGGGCTTTCTGCGCAGCGTGAATGGGACGAGTCGTAATCGCTTAAATGAAGCTCATTTAATTAGGTTAGGCGGGACTTGGGCGGCCCGGCCCGACCCGCCCGGAACATGTGTAGCGAGTGGGTGGGCCCTTTAAACTGTTTACGTCGCTACAACAAAGCAATTGTCTGCCCGAATGTCGGAAATGAAGTGAAGTGAATTATTGCTGCAGGGGTCATGGGTCGATTTGTGGAGCGACTCCCAATGCGACGCGCCGTGCATGGGAACGTTGATTTAGAAGTCTGCTAAAAGGAGTCGGGCTCCCGACAACAGCTTCACCCTGTGACCCACCGCACAATTTCCTCTCTGACCAGCCCTTGGCAAGGGGCGACTTCATCTGAAGGTCGATGGCCGGCACTCGTGATGACCCCTCCCTCGGCACTGCCACTGTGAACTACTCCCGTCACTCTGACTAATTGCATTTGAAGTTGACTAATTGAAGCCCGGCTGGAACTTACAATTGCTTTTATTTAATTTTTAAGCGATTTGCAATTCCTCCCGGGTGCAATTTATTTTTCATGGTTAAAAGGTCTTGGTTCGTTAAAAGGACAATCTTCTCGCCCTTGAGGCCATCATGTGAACTCAAGCAATTCAGGGAACACAGAAAGGCTTTTTCATGGATAATCACAAAATGTCCGCATGTGTAGTTGTCACGTAGTGCCGAACTGAAATTGTTCTCTCTCATTTCTTTCAGATTGCTGGACAATTCATCAGAGGAAACTTCTACGGGTATGTTACATACTTATAGCCTGTTCATTTCCGTTTGAAAGCCGTTTCACGAACGAGAATTTTCCCGATGGTAGGTACTGTCATAGGATTTCCAACACGACAAGGCAAAATCATGTCGTAAATACACACGACTGACAGCAAATGCAACCATTTAAAGAAAATCTAATTAGCACATATGTATGCAATAATGAGGTTTTAAAAGTATATTCTGAAGGGTATCGGGATAAGATAAAGAAAAGTGCCGCATATAGCTACTTAAAGTTTAAAAACTTTTAAGTTGCCATATTGAGTCTGATTTCTATGCTAAAAGGTTGTTAGTCCGCGACGAAAACCTGATGAAAAAAAAATACATATAACAGCTAAGTACATAATCAGAGAAATATGTATGTATAGGTAAACTAAAATTTAAGAAATTAAAAAATAAATATCCGCATATTAGCTACGCTAAAGACTCACTCATTACTTACATAATTAGAACGCATTGTCCTTTTTAAATAAATTACGTGTCCTGAAGGGAAAACGACATTAATTTAAAAAATTTAAGATCGATAAAACTCCACGACTGGAAAAATTGATTACAGTCTAGTTGTCTAGTACAAATCCACTGCTGGGAGGAAACTCCGCCCCTGAACATTGCCTTTGGCTGGGTAGGTAATTGATTTACTGTAGCCAATGTTATCTGTGATTAATTCTACACTCGAAGCTAACACTTTTGCCAGATGGAGGCA
Source organism: Machimus rusticus (assembly GCA_951509405.1). Taxonomy (NCBI): domain Eukaryota; kingdom Metazoa; phylum Arthropoda; class Insecta; order Diptera; family Asilidae; genus Machimus; species Machimus rusticus. The sequence continues at coordinate 48,541,474 of OX608051.1, read as the reverse complement.
ATCCAAAGGACGTTGTCAAACCCATTGGGTCCTTAATCATTAGCAGAGCAATTGTGACTTTATCGAAATCCTCGTGGAGCTCCTGAATTTGGAGCGCTTGAACCAGGACGCTTTCCGTCCTGGTTATGTATTGGTGCTGCACAAGCAGATATTCACCTCATCGCAAACGGGACACCATTTTAAAGCTTTAAGTCTGGAGAACTCTATGCATTTTCATCAGTTAGTTTTTATACTCCAGAATGTTCTGCCTTTCCCTGAAAATTATTTCAAAGTTTACTTTCCAAGGATTTAAATTTTAATTAGCCGGTTGGAAAGCATCGCGCCCCACTGGTTTTTGCTAGGCGCAAATGCATCTACACACGAGTTAACTCCCCATAGGAACTCCACAGATATTTACAGTTTCTGTCGCATTATGTTGGCTGGATGGGCTTCAACGTTTAATAAAAAAAGCGGCCAAGTGCAAGTCGGACTCGCCCATGAAGGGTTCCGTAGCAGCGATTTATGACGTATTAAAAAAAAAATACTTACTAGATCTCGTTCAAACCAATTTTCGGTGGAAGTTTGCATGGTAATGTAAATCATATATTTTTTTTTAGTTTTATCATTCTCTTATTTTAGAAGTTACAGGAGGGGCGGGGCGACACACATTTTACCACTTTGGAAGTGTCTCTCGCACAAACTATTCAGTTTTGAAAAAAATGATATTAGAAACCTCAATAGACCTATCCATTGATACCCCACACGTATGGGTTTGATGAAAAAAAAATTTTTGAGTTTCAGTTCTAAGTATGGGGGACTCCCAAAATTTTTTTTTCTATTTTTGTGTGAAAATCTTAATGCGGTTCACAGAATACATCTACTTACCAAGTTTCAACAGTATAGTTCTTATAGTTTCGGAAAAAAGTGGCTGTGACATACGGACGGACGGACAGACAGACAGACAGACAGACATGACGAATCCATAAGGGTTCCGTTTTTTGCCATTTGGCTACGGAACCCTAAAAAGGAGACTGGAATGAGCACAAATCCTCTAAGAATATTTTGCTATTTATTCAGAAGATGTAACCATTTGCAGCGTATGAAAGTGGCTTAAGGGGTTTTCGAAATTTTTTTTGCTCTTTACACAAGTCGTGCGAAGATTGTTGTTGTTTTTAAAAGCAATTTAATGTTTTGCGTGCATCACGTATTCACAAATTTGAGGGTACATATAATAATGTTAAAGCCAATTTTAGAACTTTAACAGGTTTAATGCAAACCTTATTTAAAGTTGGGAATAAATTCATTATAAAATTGCAAAATTTGGCATTCTTGTATAGAAATATGACGAAATATTCAAATGTTAGATATATCTATTGAACTAAGATAGGTAGATAGATATTAAAAAATAATAAATTTTCTTACGTCTGCACTAAGAGAGCAACACTAAGTAAATCCTTGACATATTTCACGCTTTTGATTACCCTGTTTTCCACTTCACGCAAGGATTGTCTACTTGAAAGATTCACCCGAGCTAACAGGTTCAAAGCGATCTATAAAGTATCTCCGATTCTGAATCAGCCAGCTATAAAAACGACTCCAAGATAAACCGCACAAAGGATTTAATTCATGCGCTAGATCCATTTATCGGGGAGCGTCCGTCCGGGGCTGAATGTTTTACGATGGTCATCAGGCCCCAAGACGGCCGCTCAGGACCCCACTACTAGGTCCAGGGACGTCCCTACCTTGGCTTTTTCGATCCCCGAAAAGGTTTCGCCTCTGAGTAAAAAATTAATGAAGCAGACATTATTAGCATTTTCGCCCCTGGTTTATGGGTGTTGTGTCTTCCGCAAATAGATTCCCCCCGGAGTGTGGCCCGCCCTATAGACGGCATAAGTACCAAATCAAAGTGATAAGTATGAAATAAATCGTCCCTATGAATGTTTAGGGACTTTTTATGCTGGCCTAGGCGCACCCTGGGCAGGATTTCTTATCGGACCTCCATATGCCGATATGTGGCCCTGTTTATTGCGTCCCGATTCCCGATTCCCGATTCAGCGGAAGGTCGTTCCCAGTTCACAGGAGCATGCATGCGGTAGGTTGCCTTTCTGCCTACCGACGCGACGTTCCTTTCATTTTATGCGAACTTTAATTTATGCATGTGTTTTCATAGGAATGGAGAATTAAAATTGTATAAAGTGAAGCAGAACTTGATCAATAATTGAGGCAGGGAAAATCACTGTTGTGCATTTTCAAATGTTTAGCCTGGCCTGGCTTAATGTATAAAAAACTGGGATCTGATTTCAGTTTGTACGGAATATATAATTTAATATGGGATTCAATGCGGAATTGGATCTGGAATCCCAAATCATAAAAAGGGTTATATAATTGTGTGTTGTACTCTTTTTTGGTGGTACATTTCCAATACTATTTATGATTTCATAAGTATATCAATATATTTAGAAGTATCTTCATATAAATATGTCTTATACAATACTGTTTATAGACATGTCATTACTGAAACTTTATTTTCGACCCGAACGTAATTCGCGCAATAAACATTTCACAATCCATGGGTTTTACCCAAATAATTTTTTTTTCAATCTATAATTTTTACCTGTAACGCAATAATTTCTTAAGCGCTGAAGTTTTTCAAATGCTGTTTTGCTAACTAATACAATAGGAATAGAACAAATAAAGGCATACTAAAAAGGTAGAATGAGGATGATTCCACTCCAATTCAATCAACATCAAGAAACACAAATTCAACGACAATCATCTTCGAAGCAGTTGTTGTGCTAAATAATCCACTACATATTTATAATTGCACTCATTCTCTTCACTCTTTTAGTGGATATAAATAATTAATTTTCAACCATATTTATGTTTATAGATGTAATATCTTTGAACTTAATTATACCTACACAACATTAGATATATCTTAATGCTTCCATATCATAAGTCGTATTTAAATATGCGACAATTCCTTCTGAGCACATCTGGAAATAAGGCGAACTCTTAATTTCGTCATAATTGAGGAAGAAGGATGAGCTTTTATAACAATTTTCAAAATTTCTTGTAGGTACTCGTATTCCACATGTTCTCTGACAAATTTACATAATTAGTCTATTTGCTTAATTTTGTTCTTCCCGTTGCAAAAAACTTTCGTCGCATAACAAAAATTTATATATAGGAATAATTGGTACCTTAACACCTAATTTAACTTTTATTCCTTGAGATTTGCATATCGTGCATAGATATCATTTTATTTTGCCTATTACTCTCGGATCCCTACTTAAATATCGTGGCTTTTGGCTCTTTTTTTACAAACCAAGGAAACGTGATTTTTACGAAAAAGTCTGGAAGAAATCCATTCCTTTGCCTTTGTATTTTCAGTGTCCCTTCAATTCTTGTGCCTCGTTTGAGAATCTTTTATCCCCAAATAACATCTACACTTCTCTTGTGCCCCCGAACCAACTTCGCTTCTTTTTCAGATCGGTTCCTCCTTTTCCGGAGACATTTTTCTATGGTCTATTCAAGCACAAGGGGGGAAGAGATGGGGCAGGATGGGGTTTGTTTGTCCCTGACAATATCTATTTTGAAAAGTTTATCATGTACACGTGACGCATACGAAATTTCCTGTTTGGCCAATGTACACGTTTTTCCCTTCGACATGCTATACGAGGCTACGTGCTCACGTTTATACCTTTTCGGAGCATTTTTTAAGCTGCTTAAGCCCCCCAAATATAAGGGAATTTAATAGACAGTTTTATATACGCCTAAAGCGTGAAAATTGAAAAATTTCTAAAAGAAATACTCTAAACGAATAATAGTCTCAACATTCGCTTACATTATCATTGAGCTCTTTTATTTAATGACAATTATATTGCTTTGTATAAAGTCAGATTTTATCAAATTATAATAAATCCTTCAATAATTTTTTTTAACATTTCTTCTATCGTTTCTGTATTTGTCTATTTGCATAAGCATTTAAACTTTTTTTTACAAGAATACTAACATGGACTGACACGAACGACTGTCAAACAACAACTGAGATTTTCACTGGCATCTTTCAAAGCACATGCCATTATATTATAGTATATTGAGGCTCAAAACTTTTCAGCCTATTCCCGTATAGAATCCAAAGGCAAGACTTTAATAATAGAAAAAATGCCAAGTAGGTATGCACTATGACGTGTGTAGATCAAAATGTATCCGCCGAGTCCAATAACCGACATGATTTATTTGTTTGTTCTCAGTTCAGAATTTACAATAAATTTTTTCAACAATTCATTAGCTGATTAGGCTAAATTGAATTGGTATGTATACTTTTTCATGTCGTTTTTATGGTTTGTTTCGATTTAAATTTTATATTGGGATATTCAGCTGAGTATGTGTGTTATTTTAGTGTAAAGTATTTTATTTTAGACTTTGGTAAGCACTTAAAACGTTTTCAATAAAATTGTATACATAATAATATACCCTATGTTTCTATAGCTAACTGAAAGATCTGAACAAAGATGTAAAAATAAAATATAGGTGAGTTGCTTGTTTGATTTGAACGAAGTAGATACAATTGAAAATTTAGGAGCTGTTTATTTTAAACGAGCACTAAACGCAGACGATTCATAGTTTTTGGGTTGCATGATTCACGAAACGTTTAATTAAGAAATTTACGTAAAGAAGCAAAACTGCTACTCTAGCGAGTTTTTAACTTTCTAACAGAAAGGAAAGATTAAAGCTCAACGATTCCCTTTAAAAGGAGCTAAATCTTTTCTCTGCGGAATTTGATCGATTTTTTCTATTTCTGGGGATAATCTCAAGTCATTGCTTAACTACTGTCGCATTGATGAGCTTACGAGAGGAGCGAGGGGAGAGGTAAAAATTTCACAGCAATTTCGATCTTCGCTTTTTGAAAAGGCGTTAAAGAAACCCACTTTCACGTCCTTCCGCCCGCGCTGATTATTCTGCTGAAGGCTCGCATGGCACAACTTCGTGTGTCGGGGATTTTAACACGGCTGCCCTTAGTTGTCCTTGTGTCTCTTCGGCTGGTGGTTTTTCGCAGCCTTCTAACGCTTCCGTTTTCCCCGGTTAGAGACAGCAAAGTTCCTCTGGATGCCAATTGTGCGTTTTCAAGCTTTGTAGCGATGTTTCCTCTTTTTCCTCGCTTTTTCAGTTTTCCTTCAGGACCGCTGCAAGCAGGAAATTATGAAGACGTAGAACTGAATGAACAAATGGAAAAAAACTCTTCCAAGCCAAGAGGCTCGGTGATTTGTTGCGCGGTATTTTAGTCTTCCATTTGCAACACGGCAAAAGAAAAATTCCTACAAATGTTGGCCGCTTGAAACTGCTTGGTGAAGTTAATCAATCTTTGCCTTCACAAAATTCACAAAACTCTTCTTCCTTTGCTTAGGTACCAGGGTTTTCCACACCATTAATTGAGTATCTTGTGTCTCTTCTTCTCTATCTGACTGTGCACTCTAATTTTTTTCTCACTATTGTAGAAAACAGTGAATCTCAACTAGGATTGGTTAACTAGATATACAATTCAAAATCTACTGACAAATGAATCATTGCAAATGAATCGGTAATTTCAAAAGTCACATGAGTCAAGTTTTTTTCCTTTCTTAGTTAATTAAACGCAGTTTTAGACGTAGGTGGGAATCACAATCCCAACAACCTATACGCGTTAAGACGAGAACGTTTTGAAAAATTTATGCTAACGCGTTATCTAGCTGGGCAGGTGAACTGGATCAGGTGACGAGATTATGTAAATTCAACTTAATTGTGGTGTTAACTTATTCATAAATATATGTATATGTGTGTGAGCTTGTATATACGGTTGCATGCAAGCATACATATACATATATATATATATAAGGATGCGCGTGTGTGTTATACTTACCTATATATATACATATTATAAATGGGATTCGAAATATTTTAACAGCTACAGAGCATAATAATAACTTAAATTTCAAAATAAACTAGTATCAAAAATTTCCCTACACATCTATATTTAACTTTCCATTTCGGAAACGAACCTAATTATCGAGTTTATTGTCGAATTACTTACTCCCTAAAATTATGACTAAATGATGGCGTACCACAGAGTACATCTAAGACAGAACGGAAAACCTTTAGAAAACATTTTCTGTCTTCCCTAAATACAGCTTTCACGATGGGGACAGAAATTTACCAGTGATCATCCGCAAGCTCGTAGTAATCAAGAGGGTGCATATTAACTCCTGGACATGCTGAAAACACGTGCTGGAACACCAGATATCACGTAATTATGAAGCACATAATTAGAGTGTGGAAGCGATATAATATTTTGTTAGCCCAGACAAAGAAACCCCTTATTCCCGTAGGCATGCATCGTTCCCGCCCGCGCCTGGCTCAGATTCTGTCTAACATAATTATGTGCATAATTCGCAGTGTTCTCGTTAAAGGCTGGAAGAAACCTCAACCGAGCAGAAAAACCATAAGTATGCCCTGGAGACTACACAACCTGTCTCCAGCTCCAGATGAGCGATAAAGCTGCAGCCACAAGCCGTTCAGGTGTAATTATTTATCCGCAAGTTCCTTGTGCCTCAGGTTTAGCCAAGAGTTAATTATTTCTGCATCCTGGACAAAGTTGGGTGAAGTCAATTGCAAGTTATGAGCACTCCCCCGGCGTTTCTTGCACTCATGGAAATTGTTATATAAAAGTTATTTTGCCGGCAAACTTTACTTTTGCTATTCGATAAACGTAATCGGTGCACCATTAATGGGGTATCCCGGGGCACTCAAGTTGGTTCCTCTTCGGTTAATGGATTTCCGTCTGGTACACGGATATATACGGATATGTCTAAACTTATGTACATATATAGATATAACTGGAAATCAAATCCGTATTATTTGTAAATTTACGAATCTTGAAATGTGCTTTTACTATTATGGGCTTGTCAATTTGCGAGTGTTAGATACGGATTACTTCGAGGAAGAAGAAATTTGTGGACGATTATATCAGCATGTGCTATATGAAATTTAAATCTGTTCATTTAATGAAAGGCGACGTTTCGACAGAAACACACACAAACTGTGTGAACTTATTTGGTTCATATAATAATGGAGAATGTAATCCTTGCGTGAATTTGTTCGATTCATGCTTCATACATCCCGCCGATCGTGAAAGCTATTTTTGAAAAGCCAAAAGCCAAAGGTTAATCAAACTTGTAGAGTATATTAACATTTCTAATCCTCAAATGTATATCCCCCCCCTAATTTTTAAATTGAAATTATATAATACATATATAGCAGGTTTTCTAGATCTTTAAAAAATTAAGCTATACATTCTAAACATATGTATGAGTAATCAAAAATGGCAATATCCTTTCCTGCCCCTTCTCCGCGAACTTCAATGAGTGTAACAGCAAATAATAAATTTACTCTGTTAAAGTTTGTATTACTCTTAATTAAAAGTTTTGCCTTGGTTTTTTAAGGGCATGTAAATATTTAAAATAATGCAACCCAATACCCTTATGTAAGAACGTTTAATTCGAATCATAAATTTATTTCGACATCATCCCTTCAGTTAATTAATAAAAGATTTACCTAGAGCAAGGGTTAAGAACCGAGTACGAATCACCTGGTAATTCTATTACAAAAGTTATCTGCGGGAAGCAAAACAAATTCGCACGTACACCAGCCCAGCTGCCGCAATTATCCGCGGGAAAGAAAATTCAATTTCTCAGCTCTGCGAAAACTTTTGGTGCGGTAGTGACGAAACTTCCATTAAACGGGCCGGCCTCAGCTCACGTTTAATGGAAATTGAAAGGTCTGAATGGCTGTCAATGTTTCGAAACCCACAATGTAGAGGTCATTGGTCTTAGTTTCTGCCAATTGGAGCAGAAGCACGGAGGATACTCCTGCAAAGGGCTCTTTGGCATTTCAAAAATTCTAGCTGCCTCAAATAGGTAACTCTCCGAAAATTCCCAACATGTGGAGCTCGCAAACAGCAAACAAAACTCGTGCACTTGGGAAAATGTTTGCACTTTGTTTCAGCTTCACCTTTCAGCCGCAGGCGGGCGCTGCATTTCTTACTCGCGTTTTTACAATTGGCTTTTATCCTCGCAGGAGGCTTCTAATTAAGTAAACCAGAGTGCGCGCTCCTCTGAGAAGGAGTCCTTTCCATGAAATGAACTTATTTTCCTATTCCGTTCTCTTCGCATTGTTGGGATAACAATAAAAAGTAAAGCTTTCGGGCCAACACTTGATCCCATTTACCTTGCTAAGATTTTTCTCATTGGGTCCACTTTATGGAGACAATGACCCAAAATCCTTCTATGTTGCAGGAGATCTCTCGCTTAATGGGTCAATAACATAATTTACTCACTGAATTTAAAATGAAGGATTAATTAGCAAAAAATCCGTTCAATAAATTTTACATATTTTATTAGTCTGATCTGAAGAAAACAGCTGCCTGTGACTTTCACTCAGTTATCCGAATGAGATACTATACATATTTTAGGAGTATTAAGGTTCTTAAAATATTGAATTAGTTATAGAATGTTGAAGTCAAATACTATTATACATATGTTTTCCATTAACACTCAATTTGTAATTCTAATAAATAATAGCCTTCTACATAGAAGCCAGGTACGCCCTTAGCAGCTTAGATACCTATATATCATATATTAAATCCAGAAAGCAAAAGATCTGGAGCTGCTGGCTACAATTCTCTGCATCTAAGGTGCCGGTCAACTACTGTGTGGCGGGGCTGCGGGGTGTGGTCCATGAAGCTAACTGCATGCTTTAACTTCCGGGGACTTCTGTGCAAAATAACAACGAAGAATTCAGCTGGAAAAATACGAAGGGAATTCTTGTAATGATGGTAAATGGAGGCGCGGAATGCACGAAAGTTGGCTTCAGTCTGCTTCCGAGCGCGTCATAAGAGCTCCATTCATTTCTTAATCTTCCACCGCATTACATCCGTAAGGCCATTACACCCCAAGGTGGTGTTCATCCTTGTCTAGCCGGGCGCGCCCACCCGGCTGTCCCGGCACTTGGCCCGAGTGCCCTTCGAAGACCACTCTTGCTGTTTTTGCAGGGGCGACGGGGGTCGGGGATTCACGCCCGAGGGAACTTCGGCAGAACTGCTTGTGCTCCGCTTCGAAAACGTTCCCTCCACCTCTGTTTATTATTTGCACCGCTTGGCCTTATTGAATTCGATTGTACTGCCGAAGGACCGCAGGCGGGGGCTGTGGCGGGTCAGAGTGAGCAAATAAAACGCCTCCCGGCTCCATGACCTGCCAAAAGGGGAGTGGCCCGCTGGACACAGCTCGAGTGCCCGGGGAGTCTTCTTGGATGAGGACGTGGAGCAAGAAATTGATGCTATCTGAGTGAGTCAGATTTTATGGGCACACATTGTCTGGATCGCTGGTACCTTGATGGCTTTTCAAACTCTCCACCATTTTCGAATTCGGTGCAAAAACTGGATAACGTGGCGGAAGTCCGTCCCATCGGTCATAAAGTTGGAAGTTTTTATTGGTCTATTACACCGCTGGGATAAGTGCTTTAGGCTCCCACGTTCTTTTCCACGTAGATAAACTTCTTGGGCTTGCCTCCAAACTGGAATATGCTCGTAGCCCATGTGACGATCAAGGCCTTGATGAGGTCCTTTGGGCAGTTAAATTTTTTATGTGATTACTTTTGTGCCGAGTTTGCGCGAAAACCTCAGTGGGTTTAACTGGACCAATGATAACTTTATTATTACTACAAAATACTGTTTAAACTATGTTCTTATCAGGAGGATGTTGAATGGTAATTTGTCTCTTTTCATGGTTTTTTCAATTTTACATATAAAAAAAATATGTCTTAAAAACTTCGGCAATGTTAGAATTTTGGTGTTTAGTGTTTTTACTAGCCATAATACAAACAAAGAAAATCTGAAAGAACCACTTCAGAGAAAAAATTATAGCAAAAACTGTCCAGAATTTAAAAAAAAACTGAAAATAACACAAAAAAAAATTCATATCTCGAAAACTACAAAAAATCGCGGAACATAAATGCGGGGTCCAATCGATAGGTATTGGCGTCACCAGACCACAGACCTTCGCTGGTACAGGTTGCCAGGGACACCCTGTATAATGTAATTAAAATAGGACGTATGTATAAAACATCATCAGACTATCGACTGATTACTCAAATTTAAATAAGTGCCATACAGAAATACTATCAATGAAGATGTTTGTTTGATTAACTCTTGCTTCTCCTTGCAAAAATAACGTATTTTCTGCGTTACGTCCTTAATAGCAAAATTAATCTTAACTTTGATTATATGAATTTAAAGTATAGCTAAAAAGTTCCGCGAAACGGTCGATATCTCATTCCTTTTGTAAAATGATTGTAATTTAAATTATAGGTGCGATTGTGAAAACCATTGTTTAATAAGGCGATTTTAATGACTTTTCCTGTTTGTGTGCCCTGCTCTAAAGATATGCTCTGCATGCTTATTGTTGAGGATGCGGCTCCTGGCTTGTAAAATTCCTCAATTAGAACGAAACAATTTTAGAAATAAAACTTTCGAATAAATCATGAGAAATGACAACGAATCCCCTCGTCCAGTTGTGCAAGAACAGCAAAGCTCCGTGATTCCAGAGGGAACATGCTTTCCTCATTTTCATAAATAAGGCGATAAGCCGGATGCCGTGCTCTGCGGTCCATGAAAGTGTGTATTGTGGGAAACGTCCAGAAGGAGAATTCTCAATTTTGCACGGAAACAAAACGCCATACGTTTCCATTTTTGTTCGCAATTGTTCTGTTTATGTAAATCAGGCGTGATTTGCTGAAGAAAATTTTCCTTTAGAACGAAGGCGAGAAAGTATTGGATTTTCACGTCGAAAGCAGGAGGAATAGGAACTGGAGCAAGACACAGAAGATAAGACTTCTAGATCGCATTAGTCAGTCTTTGCCGTAGAGATTTTTCGCAAGAAGCGCTGCATTCTCGCTTCAGAGCAATCCGTTTTGGTTGGATTTGGTGTCAATGCCGCATTTAAGTGGTTTTCCGCAGAATGTGCGATCGGAAGAGGGAAAAAATGCAAATGAATCGAAGCAATTTCACCCGTGAACAACCCGCTAGCCTATTAGATCCTGAAAATTAGCTTGGGCTATCACTTTCTCAGCAGAACAGGCACTGTCGACACTTCACGAAGCCAGTTGCGAAACATTACGACAGTCGACATTGCATAAACAAGCACCAAGGGCCGCCAGATTTATAGGGCATATTTATGACTGGCATAGGCATTCTGCAGACGCTGCTGACCACAGAGCTAGACATCAGTCGTTAGTTTTGCAGGGTGTATTCCGCCTCTTCCTAGCCCTAGAGATGACAACTGCCCACTTTCCTCTGAAGGGCGCCCGGCAATCTGAGCCGCCCTAACCCTCGCTCTTCGGGTGTGGTGCTGGTGGAGTTGGCATAACTCATATGCAATTTTAGATACTAAAGCTAGCACACACTGGGTCCATTCAGCCCGCCAGATGGTCTTTATGGAAATTCTGCCTCTTATTTTAAGATAGCTTTGAAATTGTGTGCAGCTCAGTGCCAATTGGGATTGGGAATCAGCTCCCTGCAGACTCTTCAGGCCGATGAAAGGATTAGTGCAGGGCATTCAGGCGAAGGAGCGGATGTGCAGATAAGTGCAGTCTAGCAACAGTCTGCAGGGAAAAGATTCCTCAACCGAGGCTGTGATCGTAGGGTTGATGGACGACTCCGAGGCTTTAAACTTTCCGTTCTGCCGGCCGGGGCTTTGGATTAACTGAATGACTCGGATCGACCGGAGACCTGGATATTTTGTTGGGCAACAGGGTGTTCATACGTAACTCCATTCAAAGAGGCAGTTTCAGGCAGATCCGTGTTGGATCTATTCAAAAATCACAGTTTACGCTCGACTTCTTTTCAGTAGGTCCTAATGGATTTTGATTACGTGAAATTTGCTTAATCCTGTTGGGTCAATGACCTCTCATCTCCTTTCCATTGGTTCAATTGGTAAGTGAATCTGAAAAAATTACAAAACGATTAATAGCTCTCAGTATCGCACTTAAAAGATAAGTGTATAACAGCGGAGAAAATAAACAAATTATTATTATTATCATTGCTAAGTTCTTTAAATTTATATTGGAAATAATAATAATTATACGTTTTTAAATAATATCACACAATTTCCGGATATAATTTATTTAATCAAAACTTGCATTCACTTCCCTTTGACAGTAAAGTGGTGATTTTTTCTTAGGAACACTAAATCATATTATCTCTTGTCGGCTGCCGTCAAAGAGAAATTTTAAATTTTTATTTGCCATCTATGAAAAGAACATTTCAGTTTGAATGGGAGGAAATTAATTTTTGTAGCCATAAAGAAATTGAAACGAAGTCCTATCGTTGCTTTCATCTGAACGCTATTTATACTGAAGCTCTTGAAAGCCGCCGTGTCGCTTGGTTACTCGCAGGGTTTCATAATTTGATGACGGCCAACAAAATAACTTTTTCACTACAATTGTGGGGGCAATCATATTAACATTCTTTGTGATCGGCTAGACATGACAAAAATAATTTTCTTTGATGTTCTCATTGCAGAATGTTGAAAGTTTGGTATATGATGAATTAACGCTCATAAGCTGTTTTGATTGATTGCACCCAAATTCATTTACCCAGATGAGCATTCGACAGGCCTTTAGCCCTTAATTCAAAGGCGAACCACTTTAATCCTTGTCCTGGCCGTTACATCACTAATCTCTTCTGTCACTGATGTGCCATTCGTGATCTTGTGAATGACCACTAATGAGCGCACGGGAAGCTATCTCAATTGCAGAACCTTACACTCCAACACCACATGGACATGGGTTGGGTTAGCCCTGCTATTTCCTTGCAATCGAATTTCAGATCACATTCCAAATTGACTCTAAAGGGCCGAATGTAGGAACTTTGGGGCTGTCCCTGTTTTGCTGTGGTTTTGTGATTATCTTGAGGTAGCCCGTACGTGCTAAGGCTATTAATAGATGAAGTCTGTCTTCATACTTATGCTTATCATATCTATGTATAATTGTATGCATAAATAGGTTGTTCAAATACTCAGTAACATGCGTTGGTCACGATATAAAAGACGAATTTAATATTACAATTTTTTTGTTTCTCAAAAAGCAAATTACATTAACAAAACAAAAACTTTTTACTTGACAGTCAATTCAATTTTAACGGAGGTAGCTGTACTCATACAAAATAATTAACAATTTGTCTAAATATAGAGTTGATTTTGTCATACTTACTAACATAGCACTTCGTTGTCGAATTCATGATAAAACAACAAAACAATCAAATTTAAAAAAACTTAAAATTATTTCATAATTTGCTTAGGACTTCTGGACTCTTGGCGATTCTATTTTTATAAAGCAGATATTGAGTTTTAGGTATGCATTTTATTTTTCATTGTTAATGCTTTATATTGGACAATATTGGGAAATTAGTTTTGCTATATGCAGGTTAAAATACAGCTATAACGAGAAAAGCACTTGATTTTTTGCGAATGTAATATTTAAAAAATTATGATATATGTATGTATGCAACAAATTTGAGTTAAATATAAAGAAATAACCAACAACATAAGTGAAACATTTTGATTAAAATCAGTAGCCTTGCCCTAACTTGGCAACTATACTATGAACAGTTTTATTTCACCCTCAAAATTATTAAAACCTAATCGCATTTCCCAACTTCAACTATAATATGAATGCATAAAGGATATTTTTTGCTTTTTCCATTGATGGCATTTCAAAGGAAGCAATGAAGCACATGAATATGTATACAATCAGAAATTAACAGTGATTAACGTTTTTGTATTTAATTCTCATTTTCAATGAGATTTAATTTCATTTTCGATAGGCGAGTCAATTTAAATAATAGCTATAAAATCACAATTTTCGCTTGAATTTCGACAAGATTTACAATCATTCGCTTCCTATTTGTAAATACAATAAATAAATTTACGGATACAAAATTACATGTCTATAAAGAATAAAAACAAACATTTTACGGTGAATGAAGAGTACCTAATTGTTGTAGTGCGAGCTAGGTTTAATGTTATTACCATGTCACGTTATAGAATATGAACTTTAATTTAATATTGCGAGTGAATAAAATAACAATTTGCTTCATTACTTCTTCGGTAACATTAAGTTACACAATTTTCGTCGAACAATCCAAATACACAATACGTCTAATAAATTTTATAACACTATCGGTTGAAAGTTCAAATAAAAGGGATTTTCCATTTAAAATTTCGCTCAAACAAACAAGAACCCTGCATATCTATTCCTGTTCTACATTTATTCATATATTTCATAAGTCCTCATATTTGATAAAAATTATTTTTTTAAATGCTTGTAAAATTTGATTTTTGTGAAAACCAATATTACCTACTTATGAAAATTAAAATTGAATTTGAGAAATTTTAAAACAAAATAAATTATTAAAATTTGAATTATCTTTATAAATTGAAATTTAGCCATGTAGAAAATTAGGTGGCTTCAGCAGCATTTCGTACACAGCCTTAATATCCTATCCCATATAATTATATTAATATGAAATGTTACGAATGAAAAAATATGAATTTTTAATAGTTCTACACAATTTTTTATTTTTTATTTTATAAAAAATGAAGCAGTTTTCTATCCGTAGCCCCTGTTCAAAATTTTTCAATGTTGTGAATCTGAAATGTTTAAAAGTTACGTCGAAACTTCAATATGATTTTTCATCTCAAGATCGATGGAGATGTGTAGGTACGTGTATTCAATGCGATTTTTATAATCACAAGGTAGTTCTTTTTCACCCTGACCATGAAAGGTTTTCTAGACATGTGCAATTTAATTTTGAATTGTATGTGTAATAACAATTCCGTTTCAAAAAAGTTCGAATGAAGCTTAAAAAGTCTTATCTTCAATGGTGTAGATAAATTTGGATGCCAATATGAATCACAAGCGAAAGGACTTTGAAGTTCGCCTTAAAAGTTTTCGAGGATTAGGTATACCTACTTTACATTTTGGTTTTATACATCACCTTAATAACACAAATATAGGTGGGTCAAACGCAAAACAGCCGATGTAAATAAAATAAATTAAAATCAGCTCCGATTTCTTAGATATTTTGTTTAGACTTGTAAATGGGCGTGTTAGTTACAAGAAAAATAGAAACAGAGATCGTTCACTCAAATTGACTGAAAAAACGGTGATTTTCAATTGTACCTGACCACAGAAGAGATCAAATATTCCACAGAAAATACAAAAAGTAGTATTTTGTACAAAATTACTTTAATTAGTTCAATTAATAGCAATACAACTTAAGCACTAACTCTTTTTAATTACAATAAGAAATTAATTTTTTCTCCAATCATCGAAAATAATCTCTAAATGTCTATGGAAAATTCTTTGTTCTCAGGAGACTAAACAATTGCAATTAATTTTTTTTAATTCATATGTTTAGAATAATTTTAGAATTTAACAATTATACAGTCCGGTGAAGTGTTAATTTAAAATATCATCGTCTGAATAAACATCACTGTAACGCAATCTTTTTTTTGGTACTTGTGGTTGTAATGACAAATTATCAACTATTGAGGTGCGAAACGTACGACGTAATGATCTCGATGACTTGGATTCCGTTGAAGCGTCCTCATTTTGTCCAATCGAGCCTCGAAGATAACTTTGAACTAAAATTTGACCAATTTCATAATGGGGGCAAACATCATATGTTGAGCAGCTAAGACAACTCAGCCTTCTTGCATGAATAACGTCAGGTTTTGTAGCATTCCAGGTAAGTTGATGTACTTTGAAGGTGCCTTTGAATGGATGCGTGGCACTACTGTCGACAATTTTTTGTATTTCTGGTATGTCTAATGCATTGACACCAATAACTTCAATACCTTTACAAGATTCTTTCAATGTCGACATTAAATTGTCGTAGCTAGAAACATCCTTACCAGTTGCCACAGCAGTGTCGCATAAGCGCTTAACGCAGCCTCCTACACCGTCCGGTGCTCCTTTGCCATGACCCTTTTCATGAAAATGCCAAATAATACATTGCGCGTTTGATTTTTTGCTTATATATTTGGCAATGAGATGAAACATAGTTTTGTTTCTATATTGCGTAGAGGGACCATCGCTCAATATATGCAAATCTTTTAAATGTGGCGTCAACGTTTTTATTCGCTCTATAACTGGCTTTAAGTGTGCACATATTAGCACAGGATCGTGCCTCAAATCCTCTGAAACAGTGCAGATAGATGTTTTCTTCAGATAATTGTCTGGTGGATCCCGATCAGTTGAATAATAAACGCATGTATGCAATGATAGCTGGGGCTTAGAGCCACCGAAATGAGCTGCTTGTATCTCAGAACCATACTTGCAATTATAGTTCTCTGAGAAATCTATGTGAAGTAAACCTTGGGTGGGTGTTAGAGTTTCCTTAATTGTCTTGATGACTCTGAATTGGTGAAGCATTGTAGCAACATGTTGCATGAATATAGGTAAAGAGGAATCGAAAATATCCAGAAGCTTTTTTTTCGTGGTACAAACAGTTTCCTTCAATGTTTTTTTGCATACTTTGGATGTTCCTTTAATGGTAAATGTTACATTTTTTGTGATCCACCGTTCATACGATATTGGACTGTTCTTATCGTAGTCATCAAATTCTAAGACTTTACTACGACAATTAGAACACTTTCTTTCTAAACAGTTTACGTTTAACAAATTATCGCAACACAAAGATCTGGCAACATCAGTAGCAGAGATTTCTTTAATAATTTTCGCTCTGTGTAGCGCTTGTACGACAAAATCGTTGTTGACATGTATTGCACATAAGCAAGTATTCCTTGAAGACACTTTAGGAAACAATACCCAAAATGGACGGCATTGGCGAAAAGTATCGTATGAAATATTTATTCCAGTTTTATTCTTAAAACTTTTATATAAATTGAGCAATGTATCATTAAGCAGGCGAATCTGCTTTTTGATCTTATTTTTGGTTCTTGTTTCTTTTTTACCCGATGTTGACCTGCTATTTTCATCCTCCAAAAAAAAGTCTTGAATTAGTTTACTAATTTTTTCTTTCTTCTTTTCTTTAATTTCTTTAACTTCTTTAATTTCTGTTTCACTTTGGTTTCTATTTTTTTCAACTCCCCTTTTTATCCTCATAAGACGCATTCTGTACTTACTAAGTTTAGATTGTAGATGTACAATTCTGCATTTCATATTCTGACATTCTCTTTTTAATTTTCGTCTATTACGTGCAGCAATTGCTCTTCCGACTAATACACGGGAAAAAGATGAGTTAAGGTTAGAAGAAGGGCTGTTTTCTTGCAATAATACTGCGGTGCATTCTCGTAATTTATCCTTTTCGCGTTTCATTTTTGATTTTTCTCTCCAAATTTTCCTTAACTGTCACTGTTCTCTCGGCGTAAAATCCTTAATTGTCTTAATAATACCTTGTTCCTTTTTATTGTGATATCGTTCTCGGTCCTTTCGGCGCCTTTCTTCAATTTGTTCTTGGGTCAATTTAGAACGAGCTCGACGCATACTCAATTTTTTTTGTTCACGTCTTTTGTTTTTTTCCTCAGCCGACCTCTGGTTTTTATCTCTACTTGCTCTCGGCATAGTTATCTGAAATATAACACAACATGCATCAAACCGCGAATACAAGCAATAGCAGAAAAACATGTTAAAAACACAATTTCCAAAAAAATTGCCACTTCTGTGGACATTCGTATATTCTGTGGACCACCGTGTCCACACGAAAGTTGTCCACAGAAGAGATTGTTCTAAACACATTTGCATATTGAGAGCTAGCCTTTGAGGTTAAAAAAACAAACTGTTTGTTTTAGTTAATTGCACCACTTATAGCATTTTACCAATATATTAAATGAAATTTAAGTTTCTTACTTACCGAGGAATAAGTAGAACAGGAAAGTTGCACTGATCTCGAACGAAAAAACAAATGAAATCCTAAATTTCTTTGATTTTCACCGGCACAGAAGTTAACGTCGTAAAAACGTAGAAACAAATAACGGTAGTCAATGTTGCCAGCAAAGTAAAATAAAGGCCGTAAAATGCCGAATACAATTGCATTTTAGTTGCGTATTTTTGTGTCCACAGAAGTGATGCCAAAACGTGTAACAGCTTGCTTATATGATTTATTTCATAAAATAATTGTTGAAATTCTTTAACTTTCTAAAAATACACATATATGAATATGCTTTGTACTTTGGCAAATGCAAAATATTCAAATACAAATTTATCTACTTTTGAATTCATTACAAGTCTTATGGTAAGGTTCTGAACAGTCCACAGAAGGAGACGTTTTGACGTTTAACTTCAGATAATAAATGTTGGAAGAAAAATCATGCAGTGAGTGTATATATGTTACTAAGAAAAATAAAGCTGCTTTAATGTAATTCATCCAAAAGAAACAAAAAAATTTTTTTTTTTTATTTTACGCTGCCCAAACATTATTTTTGCGTGTTTTGCGTTTGACCCAGGTATCAAATTCAGAAACTGATAAATATTTATATTATTTTATATTTATGTATAAGCGAAAGTAGCTCTTGATCCAACTAGCTAAAACCAGAATGCCAATGTTTCTGTAACATTTAAAAATTAGATTATCATTTTTCGCCTTGGACTCAATTGTCTTTATAGCTTACCCCTGGAATTCTTAGCCACGGTCAGCCTTGCACTTCCCTATGACTTTCTTTTATAGGTTCTCAACTATCCTTAGAATCGAATGCGTCTCGACTTTAGGTTTGAAAAGAAGTGAAGGGATAAGGTGTACGAAGCAATCGCCCAATTCCGCAATAATTTACTTCATGTCAAAAGACTGGCGGAGGTACTTTACATTACAAAACAGCCCCTTGTTAGTGCCGCTTAAAATTTCCTTGAGGTCGTGTCATACTCGTAGGTAGCGGAAGGGTTAGGGACCCTGAACTTAAACGTGTCGAATTCCAAACATCTGACGTGAGTAAACGCATATTAGCTTCAAACCGAGGCAGCGCAGTCTCGCCTCACAGGAGCTTACCCATAGGGAGGGGACCCCGCGCTGGTCAAAACTCGTTAGCAGGACGACAACCAAAACTCAGAGGCAAAGCAATAACGAGCAGCCGAATGTAATTTTTCCTCGCTGGGAAAAAAAACAAACGAGTAAGAGAGAAATTGGAAAGTTTGCAATTTGTAACATGTGTTCCTTTTCGCCACGTCCGCGTCCAAACCGAGGCAGCGCGCTGCAGACCAGACACTCGACAGCAAATCTTGGTCTTATTCCTTTTTATTTCCACAAAAACTTTTCCATTTTTCTTATCAACGTGTCTTTTCGTTTTGCAGGAACATCTTCATTGTCCTGGGAGGAAACTTTCATTACCGCGACAAAAGTGCTTTCATGTAAGTACGTACATATGTATATATATGTATTATACACATATACCAAGTATTTATATACATATTTTATACGCTTAGCCATTTTTCGGTTTAGCACACTTTCTCATCCTGTCACCAATATTGACTTTTCCTTATAGCAGTTTTACATTAACTTTTAGCACTGCATAACTTACAACTTCATACAATAATCTGTGCTTAAAACTTAAGCTTATATAAAAAGAAGATACACATTACTTATAGCACTCTTTTTTGCAAGAAAATTGGAAAATGCGTGGGTGCAATTTAAACCCGCAATTTACATACATATAGTACATTATATTCTTAAAGGTATCTTAATTGTTCTTATTTACCGGTGCAAGAAACGAGAAATGTTGTTTAAACATTTTCAGATAAAGAGCTTGTCTTAAGTGATGATTGAAAACTTTCCCTTTTCAGTAGGACCTATCCGTTTTCTCTTTGTTCTTACCTCAAATATCTCATTAGAATGAAACTTACTGCATTAACATCAAACCCTTTGGATTCGTTACTATAAGCACTTGCAGTCAGTTTCGACTTCAGACACCTTTTAAGATTCCTTAAAGATATGAAATCAGTTAACATTTAGCGCTTATCACTTGCACTAAGCATTCCTTGTTCAGACGAACTAAGCACTAATCATTTAATACCTGCACTTAACACTCGCACTTATTACTAATCAAAATTGCGAATTGGCTTTTCGAGCAAACTGAGTATTTGAGGAGATTAACTGAATTACATGTCATGAATATAACATCGCATCTTCAAATTCGTAAGTAATAAGAGTATTAGATGAAACATTTTGCCTATTACTTTTACCAAAATAAAACGTCTCCACAATTGTAAAAATAAACTTTTATTTTTTTAACATCCTGTTAGTTAGAGTATATGATTATAATAGGCATTTGAGTTAGTTCAAATACTTATTGTACTCCAAGACATTATTATTTTACACTGAACCCATTGCAATAGATTTTAATTAGAATCTATTATAAAATATCTAATATCCCTAAAACAACATAAAATTACAAATGCGCATTATTTACCGATTTCAATAAAATATCCCGCACTTCCCCTTAGCATGAGAATAATCCTTCAGGAATACAAAATGTTCCATCCTAATGTACGTATGTGATAACTTAACAGGTATCAATGCTCAATTAAAAGTTTGGACAGTGTACTGCTTATTATGTATTCATATGTACCTAAGTTAAATATTTGCTAAATTATAAGGTGTTTAATTAAACTTAACCTGCATTGCTACTATACATTCCCATGGATTGTTATTTATTTATTTAATTTTTTGAAGCCATTTTTCAAAAGGGTTGTATGACTTATTGAAATATTCTTCATAACTCATTATATTAACCCCCGAAAACTCACTCTTCGAACTTTTGGCAACCTGCATAAAAATTATTTATGATATTTTCAGAAATTAAATTTCTAAAGGGGTTAAAAACATCATTTATCATGAACGCTTTTAGGGGAACTTTCCATTTATTTATTTGGGTTCTACTTGGCAAATATCAGTTGATTAATAACTTTAGACTAGATGAACTACGACTCTATCCAGAGCACTTCTGTCAGTCGCAATATCCCAAAGACGGTCGGATAGTTAGTAAAATAATTTGGCAATGCCTTATTTCAAGAAATCATCAATCATAGTCCCTAATACGGCAATAACTGGATTCCATGCCAGTAAATCTATTCAGTCGAGACCGCTCAAATTAATTGAATTCATTCAATTTCAATTAATACCCCGAACATTTTGATCAACTGTCCCCAGTCTAGAAGGACTGAGGTGGATTGCTGTTATTACTCCATCGTACAGGCAGCGGAAGCAGGGGGATGCCATAATGGCGTGACAGATGCAAATTAAATAATTCAGAGTAATTGGCCTCCCCGGTCCCCAGCTGGTCCACTTTCCCTAAGTCGCCTCCGCCCCCGCCTCGCGCCCCAAATACAATTCATTCAGTCTCGTCGGAAGTCTTCTGGTAAATCTGCGCTTTTCTTGTGTTAGCCAATGAATAACGACGGAATTAAAGAAACTCTTGAATAAGCTTGAATGAGCAACACCCCCACAAGTTTGCGCCACCTGCTGCCCGACTCCCTTAGGGCTCCGCTGGCTCAGAAGACTGCTCGACGTGACGTGTCAACTCAACGTGCTGCCGCCCCAGGGCATAGAGCAGCATTTCCAATTCATTTGCGATAAAACCTAGTGAGACCCGCAGAGATAAATGAAAATTCAGCGCCTCAAGTGCCCGACGACGTCTTCGGAAAACGTAAGCTGACACATTTATGGCAAACCAATTTAAGTTGAATTTTATGTCTGTAACCCCACGCGAAGGGGGCTGCTCCAACATAATCAAGAGGAAAATACGCCACCGGGGACTTATCGTAAAAAACATATTGGGGAACTTGTTAGGGAGCATATTCGGAAATATTTTCCCAGAATATATGTAATTTCGCCTGGTTAGTCCCTGCATGGGGCTGAACTTCGGCCGCATGACGGAACGGCCATCAGTCGTGCTGCATGGACTGGGTGCTTAAGTGGAATTAAGGGATTCCTGGCGGAGCCCAACTATCTTATCTCATTTAAAATTCGCCCCATTTGGAGCTAAGTAAGCCCTCCGGGAGTGGGCACCGATGTGCCGAAGATGTTTAAAGTTTTAATGGCGAAATCTGGGAGTTTTCCACAGATAAGGGAGTTTAGTTTTTTAGGAGTCAGCAGCCATTTGATATCGAGATTACACTTTGTCACATATACGAGTATATGTATATGTATTCAGAAGAGAATCGTGAAACTTCCTGCGCACCTCCAGCATGTAAATTAAATCTAGAAATATAGTATAAGTATACATATGTATGTATGTATAAGTTTAGGTACTATCCCTAACTTTTTCGAAGGCTCTTAAATATTGTAATTGGGATACGTTCGCTGAACTTTTTAAACTTCTATTTAACAGAAGAACGCAGAGTTTGAGTTTACGGGGGCGATGCCAAAATTTTTTTTTAATAATTCTATAAATTAAAAACTTCCCCATGACTACCGTAAAAGCAAGGCGAACTTAAGTCACATAAAAAACCCAATGGCACAGTCAGGCAGAAGTTTTTATTGCACTTTTATGGCGATCTAAAAGTGCCAGATGCAAATTTCGAGACGCATTTTATTACCACCGCGAAAAATCTGAGACATATTTTAAGAACGGGAGCGCTGTAGGAATAGTTGGGTTAATTTAACCCGCGTCTGGATACTTTGCTGGGTACAAAAATTAAATGCAAAATTCAGTCAAAGAAATATGCCCATTAAAAGGACTTAAACATTTTGAACTGTGCTCATCACAAATCTTTTAAAATAGATGTTGAGGAAATCGATACAAAGCTTTACATCTTTACAAAAACCAAATTTAATTTTATGAAAGCAATAAAAAATAATGCAATTATCAAGTCCCAAAAAATAGTGGCACATGAAGATAGATGTTCAGAAGTTGATCACCCCCAGGAGTACTTGAATCAGCCCATGTATGATACGCGATTTTGTTTAGTTTATGAGTTTTGATTTTTTCGGGATTTTTTATCAAGCGATGAATTCGAAGATTTTTGGTCATAGTGACTTGAATAATTGAGGAAAATGGCTGATTCTTAGAATGTGTACTATGTACATGACTTTGGATATCGCCCTTACCAATATTTTCATGAATAAATTCCCTATGTGTAGGTATATACTATGCATGTAGGTATATCTGTATGTAGGTACTATATGAAATTCATCTCACATGAGAATCATGAAATTACAATTTTCATTTGATTTTTGTCATCTCAAAAAAATGAATGGATTTGAGAGGATTAAGAAGAAATACTCCTATTTCTGTATCCCATCAGGAGTGTCTCTAAGCTTTTAAACACAAGTGATGAGAAAATTTGAATTGAGTTCCCGCGGGAAAGGAAAATATAAATGAGTCCTCCCGCCACTGCTATCGTTCCTGGAACACGCAAACAAAAGAGCCATTAAAAGTTACTTCCATACGCGCACTACACGGACGGGATGGGCACAGATCCTTCACAGATCCGGGTAACTGGGATAACCGGGATAACCAATGCTTCCCTGCGAATTGGACAAAAACAAGAACTGAGCAAACACAATATGGGCTTAAAGCGCTCCGAGGCTCTGAGCCAGCTGCAGATATTTGCTTTTTTCCATATAAAAGTTCGGGGGAGTGTTCGGTGTTGTGTGCCAGGGAATCCCCGAATGGAACCTAAAACCCAGGACCGCAGAAATAAATGCTAAACATTTCTTCTGCGCGGCCTTCTGGCACTGTCTTAAAAACAATGCCGGGGCGCTCGTTCCATTCAGAAGTTTGCCCTGCAGTTCCCGAATGTTTGGCAGTTCTTTTTACAGGATTGTTTCCTGCCAGTAAGTTAAACTGCAATGGGAGGGCGGTTGTAGTATTTCTTGTTGGTGATTTTCGTATTGCAAAGAACACGACGTCTTCAGCATAAATCACTTTCATGTAAATGAATGCGTTCCCACTAAATGTTTTTGCGGCCATTTCAACTTAGAGCAATCTGCACTGGCTCCCACCAATGAGATGTTGAAGGATGTGAACAGGCGAACTTGTTAATGAAGTGCTTGTGCTTTTCGGCTGAGATCCGGAGCTCCTTCAAACCTTCTTTGCTTAGAAGTTAGGATGAACTCAAAAATTCTTTTACTGCGAGTTTATTGTGTGTTGGTCTATCATTAAACAATATTTAATCTATACATTTTTAAGTAAGCATTGTATTTAAAAAATTTGGAGCACAACAGAAACATTTAAAAAATCATTCAGTTTTTACAAAATATGTATATTCTTTTTAAAAAAAAAACTTATAAAAGCGACTTACTTTTATGCTTTCTGGATTATACAAAATATTCATAAAAGAAACTGTCGTTCATGAAATTTTTAACTTAACTGTTAAATAAACTTTTGCTTGGATTGAATAAATGCCTTAATTTACCTATAGATACGAATACTTGCATGCTTCTTGAAGTTATTTTCTGTGCAAATGACATTCAGAGTGTAGGGTTAAAAACTTCTTAAAGTAAAGTGCACTTACTACCGCCTTCTTTGTATTGCTTCAGTAAGGGTCTTGAATTTGCAATTTCGGAGAGTGTGCATTCAGTGTTCTTGAATCGCATAATAGGTACATACATTATAGATGATTTGCTTTCTTTCTACTCATTCCACTCCATTCAAGAGCTTTCACAAAAATGTGGAAATAAAATAAATTAAGTAACTCCCTTAAACGATAATTGTTTTTGCATTATCACTTTCCACTTAAATCAACATAATTTTTAAATATTTACAGATTATTAAATTAGGGCATAGCTCCAGCTCCTGCAACAAAGCAATTCTGAATAATTTATTAGAAGAAAAAAAATCACAGTTCCCATGTTTCCAGCTTGAAACTGATAAATGATAATATAAATGAATTATTATAAACATGCACGTTTAATAAGAAGATTTCCCAACGGACATACATTTCTATTTATTTTTGTCGAATATTTTACGTTATGCATATATCTATACATATGAGCACATTTAAACTTTTGTGAAACCTTATACTGTCATAGGTATGTATGGTACAACTTGCCAGGAAGAACAGTAGTGTTTCCAGGGTGTTTTACGTGGAAATATATAAGAAACATGTTTAGAAACCCTTTTCGTTTGGTAAGCTATAAGAATCTAGTGTTCTGTCACCAGATTTACATCACCTCTGTTCGCATTAAGAAAGTAAATAAAAAAGACTATGTAATGAAAATATGAAGCGGTCATTTACTTAGAAATTTATGGAGCGACCGAGATTGGTCTCCTTGGTCATCACTCATGTGCTAGGGAGGAGGCAGAATTCAGATCTGAACACCGGAAACCTTCAACTCTTTATCTGCATCGGGTTCAAGATTGCTCACCTAGAAATTTATATTCCGCCCACCGAACATTACTCGGACCCAAAGTTGAGTCGACATACAACTGGGACATATGTCAGGAGTGGTGTCCTTAAAAACAAATTATGGTCATGATCCATTTTCTGTCCAGCATGGGAGAACGATAAATATTTATGTGTTCAAAAGACACCAGCATGAAACTACATTTTGTCCGCAGAGCGGTGTACTGATACCCATTTGAGTATCTCCGGATGGGTCGGACCTTTTAGCTCTCGGTTTATCTGCGGATATGGATCCGTTCCTACTTCGTGGTATGACATTGACACAGCATCGTTTCACTGAACATTGATGTCCATGTGCTCCGGGAGCGAACCGTGGCGGGGTCCCCCGGCCTTTCATTTTACTTAAAAGCTTCCGATTCGGATCGGCATGAGAAGGGTCATCGCCGGGATGTGGGTCCCACGTGTATACACGCCAAGTCCCTCTGCACACGGCGAAAGTTCAGCATTAAATAAATTTAAATAAGCCAAGTCGTCGACTATTATTATCACCGTCGACCTGCCTGCTAGGCGTTCTGAAGCTGATCCATAAATTGAACATGCTCCACCTGCACTGTCCGGGGACATGATATAATTTGTCCTGGTGACATTTCCAAATTTCCATGCATTCCTTCGTTCACACAAAATGCCCTCTCCTCGCCCTAGCGATGTACTTTCACATCCATTTTGCTGTTTGCCGCGCTTTTGAGGGCAATGTGAGGAATATCCCAAAATTTGGGACAGTTAATTTATGCCTGGGCAGCAAACAAAACTAATTTGTATTTTATCACAAGAAATACATAAATGAAAAGCAAAATACAACTCTATTATTAGTTAAAACACAACGTTCTGGCAAGCATATCTAGTAGTATACGTAGTAAAATTAATATGTAAAATCATGTTTGCTCTTCTTTGGTTAAACAGCAAATATAATTGTGCAGAAACAAATTCGAGGTTACGCGACTGTTTTTGGAAAAAGTACTTTTCTCTGTTTACATGAATTAAAATATAAAAAATGATTAAAACGACTTAAACTTATCTCAGTCGGCTTATATGTATGTTACATATGTATATACATATACACTATGCGTGTTTTATGAATAGATATATGTGTGTAGAGTTCCTATCGGGAAAGCACATTCAACATTGTAATTAATAATAAACTATTTTATTTTTATTCAACGATGATATTTTTTTATTTAAATTCAAAAGAGTGTTCTTTAAAGTATGTAGTCATTTTTCAATTCACGACTCCAAGAGCTCTATTTCAATTATTTATTGGTAATTCTTAATATTGACAAGAGGGTTTGAAGCGACTGCCGTGGAAGAGATGAATTTTCGCGGTACCAATCACATAACTAAATATTGTCGAACGAACTTCGAATAAGCCTAGATATTCTACGCAAAATAATATCCTATATTATAT
Source organism: Machimus rusticus (assembly GCA_951509405.1). NCBI lineage: Eukaryota > Metazoa > Arthropoda > Insecta > Diptera > Asilidae > Machimus > Machimus rusticus. The sequence continues at coordinate 48,514,641 of OX608051.1, read as the reverse complement.
TTTAAATAGTGGATTTAATTTAATGACTGCAATATTTCTAATTAAATTTATCACTGCGAAAACTGATTACGAATTTACATTCCACCTCTCAGATTGCTCTATTCATCAGACAGTGTTTGATATAACACTGATTTTTTATAACAGAGAATATTCAGAGATCGTCCGCATAAAAGCAATTAAAAACAAAATTAAACCAAGTTAGAAATGAAGAATAAAATCTTAGCATTTTAAGTTTCTTTATACGAAGTTAGTTATAAATTTTGTCAAAATCTTTGCTGAATTCTACGGTATTAGAAATAAACTTTGTAAGACAAGTAAAGGTACATTTGCTAATAAAAATTTGTTTATTTAATTTACTCAATTAACTTGATTCTCACTGTAACCTAAGTTCTTCCGAATCAGCTCCTTGATTTTGTGAAATACTAAACGTTACCATTCAAAAAGTCTTTAATTAAATAGCATCAAAAAAAGCTTGAAAGTTTGCTACAAATTTTTCAAATTTCAAATTCATATTGCCAAAATTTTATATTTGATAAATATACATATTCCGAAGTTCTGCGTAAAAGTTGATAAAACGCGTTAAAGTTAATTAAGAACCGAACGGATTTTATTTTAATGAAACTTTGTTTTATGATCAAAAGAGGAATGTGCAAGCACAATGTTGTCGGTCGCAGTATTTATTTATTTATTTATTTATTTAATTTTCACAAAATTTCGTTGCAAATTATGTAAATACAACAAGTTAATGATATCTCCACTTTTTATTAAAATATTCTTCAAGAATATTTGCATTGAACGAATCAATAGTAAATGTATTTTTCGACTTTTTTTTTAATTTGTATTGTATATTTTCATAAGTAGCGTATAATTATTTATGTCTTTTATTAAACGATTTTCCACAATATCCACTAAAACACTAAAATTAACGTTCAAAGTTTTATCAAAACCCGGGAGGAGCTCTCCATTTAACGAAATGTATTCATGACGAAAGATATACATACAATAAATCCTTCCATAACAGTTATGGTTAATTGTAAAAATAAAAATCATTAGGAAGCACTTAAAACAACTGAAACTATTAAGTATATTAAATAAAACCCACTAAAATATGGAGAGCCTGTCCGCAATGTTCGCGAGTAGTTCACAGCGCTACTTCACGACACACGGAATTTAAAGATATATGTAATTCGTAAATTAAGTATATGATAATTAAACAATGACTTCTAAAATAAAATTTGTAACCGTTACAAGGTTACGACCGTTGTTTAAAGAAGTTATTTCCAATATACAACATTCATTTATTTCTTAAAAAGTATCGCGGAGTTGGTGGTGGGTGTACCTTACAGAAGAAATTTTGAAATGCAAAGGGTAACTCAAGGCGGCCTGGCCTCGAGACCTCTATTGCATTACTTTGGCATTCGATATTATTTAAATATCGGGCAAGTAAATAAAAACTTGATTACGTTAGTTGTGCCCTTAATTTAACCTATAATTCCGTGACCCGCAGCATCTTGTTTCAAATATGGCGCAAAACGTAAACTTTTCTGATGTTCTCTGCCCAGTGCAAAATGTGCGAACTTTGCGGCGGGCACAGAATGGGCGCAATTAAAATGTTAATAAGATGCATATATCATATTTCATATATGTACTCGTAAAGACATCTGACTCGAAGGCGGCCCATTCGCATTCCCCAGAACGATAACAAGGAAAACAGCACTTTCCGCCCCAAGAGCTGCTTACGGAAAGTGCGGCTTCTCAGCCGGAGCTCGGAGGAACTGCTGTAGCTTAATTTTCGGAACTGCAGCGTAGTTTGGTTCTAGGGCCTTTAAGAAGTTTCATCCGGCGCCAGCGACAGGGGCGGACAGAGCGCAGCCAGAATTAGCGGCGGCCTCTTGAAAAGACTCGGTGTTCGTCGGTTTCATTTAATTAAAGCATATCTGAAAGCGAATTAGTCTTCCATTTCGAGCAAGCACAAGTTCAACATGTCTTTGCTTTCGTACAATTGAATTTCCTCATTCGGTTCTATTTATTTTGTTCTTTCTCTTGCAGAATGGTTCTACCGACGGCAGCGAGCACAACTTTTTGAATTTGATGGTAACAGCGCCGTACAGTCACGTACTTCTGACGTTCACCAAGAAGTTGACTTACTTCAACCGCTTCTAACACTTCGGAGTTATAAATTAAATTAAATTTCGCCAAAGGGTAGAGGTAAGTCTTTGCACGCTTCATATTCTGTGTCTTCATACGCCTTTAATTTCAAAGTTGTGAGTGCTGATTTGGTTATATGTCGCAAACTTACTCAGCAAGGCGCCCCAATAAACTGCGCGGAGTTCCATAAAAGCTACCACCCAAGGTGTCCCACAACGAAGGTTCTTTAATAGTCGTAATAGTGCCACCGCAGAAAATCTTGCGTTTATAAAATATTGTTTGAAATTTCCAGTGGCGGATTTACCAGGAAGCAAAGGAAGCAATTGCTTGGGGCCCCGCTTGGACAGGGGCCCCAAAAATTGAAAAATTTTGAAAACAAATTCGGAAATTTGAAAAAAAAAATAGAAAATGCAAAATGAAAAAATCCATGTAAACAATATCGATTATTCATTGTAAATCACATGTAAATCACTAAATCCTGTCTCTAACCAGGGTTTCGGTCATAAACCCTGAAAATTAATTCCAAAAATTTTACCAGAGGTCCCCATATTTCGTCTTTAAAATTTTGTCAGTTCTGACAATTCTGACTTTTCTGCTTTGTTTACGTTGATTTATTAGATTTATTGGTGATTTAGAGGTGAATAAATGTATCTGAATCTGAACCTTCAATTCAACAATTTGCGACTGAGAAAAGTAGAAAAAAGTTGTAATTTAGTTAGTAAATTATAAGTAAACTGAATAATATATTGATTTTGCAAAATTAACTGGTTATTTATTATTTTTAAAAAATGAGTGGGGGGGGGGAGGGTTAATGTTGGAATGAGGGCCCCAAAAACCTGAGGTTGCTTGGGGCCCCGTCATAGGTAAATCCGGCACTGGAAATTTCACACTCACAATGGGAGTTGACAAGTAAGTGCCCGGGGTTGAATGAAATGTAGCACCGCTGTAGGTACTTGTTTAGTTAATAAATCCTGAATATCCCTTGCAAGGAATTATGAACAAAAGGACATTTCTCCACGGAGAGTTAATCAAAAATCTTTAATGCGAAGTTAAGAGACATATTTTATAACCGTTGTTATCTAAAGGCCTTTTATGGTAAATAGACCTTCATTTTATAAATAATTTTTATAAATAGTAGGGGAAGCATAATGGGCACTTTAAGGATTATTATACAACCGGTGTCGGGCAGTCAAATGTGTACGACTGACTATATGTTTGTAAATTATATGTTATACTTTTGTGTTCAAACAATGAAATAACTAAGATTTTCGGCTGGAAATTTAATTCTATGTACCTACTGAAAAACAAAATATTCAAAAAACTTGTTATTGTTTTATTTTTAAAACAAAATAAATGTGCCCCAGACTGTTTCTATTTATGAAGAATTAAAAATAAAAAATATTTTAAAACACTTATCAAAATCGGTTCTGTTTTTAGGGTTTATAAGTTAAAATCTTCGCTGACTGAGCTAAAATATGGAAAAAAATAAAAAATAAAAAATAAAAAATAAAAAATAAAAAATAAAAAATTAAATTAAATTAAATAAATAAGTAAATAATCGAAACTATTCATTAAATAATGCTTATTAAACACAATTCCGTACCATTTTCACAAATTCGAAAAACTGTAATAAACCGTCAACGATTACGTTACTCCCAATATTTTGTCTTTTTCTGATTTATAACTTTTTTATTACTAAACTACCTACATATGTGCACATGTGCATATCTACATACATATATAAAAAAAAAATTATTAATAAAAGCTATAAATGTAACTACTGTTCAACGTCACGAGTTATAAAATTGTTAAATGATAGATAGAGTTTCTAAAGATCTCAAAAGTAATTTATCTTTTCATTGGCAGAGTTTATAGAGTCAGTCCACTTCAAGAAAACACATTATATTAAATTAATCTATTGAAGGTCGCTTCCGACGCTATGTACCTTTCTTTTTCCTCAAGGGACTATTTTACTTAACAAGGTGAGTCCTTTAAGGGCGCCAACTTTTACGGGTTCTGAAGTCGTCGAACCCATTTCATTAGCTATTCAAATCGAAACGTAAATAGTGATTTTATAGTTTGTTTAAATTGAACTACGGAAAAGCTGGGGAAGCGTTCCTCCAGGCCCAATCGATTTAAAAAGCAAAAATTGGTTTCGGAGCATTTCCAGACAGGAATGCCAAAGTTATAGCAACAATTCTAAAGATCCCAGAGACGACGACTACGTGAGTCTCAAGTTGTATAATTTCGTTTAGAGAGGGGGTAGTATTATTTGTACCTTCGCCTGTTTGCAAGTTTCGGCGCTACAGAGATTTCTGGAGCACATCTTCTTCGAAGGTGCTCAGACGTCCTCGAACTGAAGTTCGTTAAATATTTTCCCAAAATGAGCCTTCGCCGAGAAAAGGTGGCGGAAAGGGTGGCTGAGCCCAGCACCGAAGCTGTCGAGACGTTTATCTGGAGACAAAAGCACTTAGCCCTTTACCCACCGATGTAATTTACGTGCGCTCGGCACTGAGCTGAGAATTGCCAAAATTATAAAATTTGCATAACAAATTTAGTGGATGGAAGTGCTCTCAAGCGAGCCAAACAGGTGCCGGACGGGTGAGCAGTCGGCGCCGAAGGGTGCAGTCCTCGCCAGATTTCGCCGAAGAAACACATCTCGCACAATTCGGCGAAATCGGCTTCCGCCGGGGGCATGATTAATCGCAGAAAATTCAATTACTCCGCAACTCGAAATTGTTTCTCCATGCATTCCAGGTGTGGGCGGTTGCGAGACTGAAGACGTTTGCAGCTTTGCGACTGCGACAAAGACACCCGCGAGTCGCGTCAAAAGCTGCAGTCGGCTCGATGTTAACTTTGGGCGTGTCGACTGAGTTAATTACCTTTCCTCGCAGGGCAAATTGAGGTTAATTAAAGAGAACTTTGACTTTTAATTTTGTTTCGAGCTGCAGCGGCTCGTTTGTGTCCCGCGCCCTGATTTTGTAGGGATCGAGTGGAATTATGTAGGTTTAGTACTTGAGCCTTGAGCGAAGTGCCCGTACAAGCGGCAGTTCCTTTGACTCTTGAAAGGTTTATTTATTCTTTGCCCGGAGAACCTTGTGCAAACATAACTACTTTCTCGAAGGTTTACTTTGTTCTCATGTTAGAAGAGGAAAGGAAAAAAATTAGCTACATGTATGCAATTAATATCGTTGTTCGAAATAGAATTTTACATTCTTTTGTGATGTAGGAGAAACTCACCAAAAACATGTTTTAAAAATACCGTTTGTACTTATATTTATAAATTCATTTATTTAGTTGTTAGTGTAATGTTTTTGTGTTTAAATACAACAAGTTGCAATTGCTTGTTTGCTGCTGTTGCTATTAGCAAAAGTTACTTAAAACATGCCATGGCTGACAAAGGTCACATGAGCATCTTAAAGCATATTCCAGACATTCTCATACCGGGCTACATGCCCAACGCGAATAAATTTTGGTTTCCTTCCGTCCGCCGAAACTAATAAATCCACCACTTCACACACGTGACAAGCGACACCAGCGTCTGGCGCACTAATTGTAAGTGAGATGGAAGGGACCAAAATGCGATATGAACTGAGATAGGTACGCGCCAAAAATGACAACGTTGCAATTTTTAAAAATAACGGACTGTCAGTTTTGTGCCCAAATGAATGTTTATACAACACTTTATCAAAATTTATTAGGAGACCTCAAAAGCAGCATCTTCCATTAATAATTTCAAGATATTGTACCTTCTGTACATTCGTATTTTTCGGAGTACGGCGACCTCTAGTAAAATATAAATCCGAAACAGAAGGACTAAGCTCCGAAATCGGCGTTAATTTTAATGTTTACCAACACGAGCGCCGCTGTGCTCCAGACAATTTTCTTAAAAAACATTTCACCATTATGGATTGCCCAAGCAAATAAATTACTTCAGCTCGCGAGCATTTTACTATTTGGAGGACTAAACCGTCTAATTCCCTCGCTGGAACAGGGTGTTCCAAAAGTGAGTACATTTCGCTCTTTCTGTCCTTAGTAGAAATTCTATGCTTGCACGTGTAAATAATTCACTTAAATGAGGGTGCCATGGGCGCCTTCAACTTCCCTTATGGAGTCATAATTGCAAAAAAAATTCCTTGCAGAGCTTGAAAGCCCCTTAAATATTCGCGATTCAGAGCGGCGCGGTCTATTGTGCGGATCATTAAAAAGCGGCGCAAACTTTTTTTATGCAATGCTTTTGAAAAGTCAAACATAATTAACCCAGCTCTCCTGGCCAACGAAGCTGTGTTTAAAGGCAGTGCCCGGTTTGGAATTAATTTGACGAAAAGCAAAGTGGAATAAGAAGCGGTGAAATGTGTTCGAAATTAATTTTATGCATAATTTCTCCTAATGAAACGATTATCTGCTTTTGTTTTTAATACTTTCGCTTCAGTGAGAAGCTCAGGAAATTTTCGTTGAAAACCAATTTCCCAGCGGGAACTGAAGAATCTGACCCTAAACAAGATTAATGCAGCGACACCTCCGCACCACAAGCCCCTCCCGCCTCTTTCAATTTGGAGCTGCCAAAAATAAATAAGTTCGCACCCCGTGGCCCGTGCCTTCCGAAAGGGTAAAGGCCTACTTTGAACGGTTGATTAATTTCGTGAACAATGTTCCAAAGGCCAAGGAAGGACTCAGCTGCCACAGGCAAAGAGGGCGAAATGTTAATTTCGATTCTGAGGCCCCGGATCATACCTGTTTCTAAATTAAATGAATTCCTTTCAGGGCCCCCTCCGCAACATTAACACATTATTGTCAATCTGCTAGGAGGAATTTGTCCAAAATTTAGTTATAACTTCGGAAGGGTTCACGTCCACGGTTCTTTAAATTTGAAAGACTTGCCGTTGTGCTCCACTTAACATGGATTTTCCGGCACTATCAGAACCCTTTCGGCCCTTCTGCCCTCTTATTTAAATACTCTTTTGCGATTATGGCCCGCTGAGAAAGGTCACTGTAAGTCGTTTGGGGCGAACCAACTTTTTTTTTAATTTTCCAGAATTTGACCAAGCGAAATTACCTTCTTTTGTTGCAGGGAAAACCAATTATACGAGGAATAGACGCGAAGATATCATTTTCAGGATAGTTAAAAAGTCGTTTCCCAAATTATAACCGAAATCGAATCTTCTCCTTTATAAAATGGAAATAAGTTGTCTTGTGACTCTCATGCCCCTCTCTAACTTAAAAAACGTTCGTTTTCGACCTTAATGTCTCTATTATTGCTGCTTCAAAGAAAAATAGAATTATTTACAAATTATGTCAGCTATGAAGGGAACATTATACCCACTTTCACGAAGATAAGTTTTACCGATTTTCAGAATTTGTTTTTTTATTTAACTTTTAATATATCTAACATCTTTGAAATACTATAAGAAATAATTTTCTTTCCATTCTTTTCGAGTTTATTAACGCTATTTAGTTTTAAATGCCGAAACTTTTTCAGCGCATTGCGCATTGTCTTGCACAATAATATACTTCGGGATAAAAGAAATAATCATTTTCACGGACGCGATTGATGCTATATAGCTATCAAGGGTATATGAAAATATGCAATGAAGATTTTTTTACAAAAAAATAAAAGTTTATTCAAAGATCACTGTAAAAAGGTATTTACTTACTCTTTAAAGCTACAGCATTTCCCTATCCTTCAAGTAGTTTTTGGATTTCGTTCCAACAAAAGCTTTTTAGAAAATAACTGATTAAAATATAACAGAAGAAATGTTCAAAATAAAAGGAAATCACATTAAATTTATTAACCAGATCTTATTAAAATGGACTTGTTATGTTTAGTAAAGGTATTAAATCCATTGACCCCCATGGGACTCTAAAACTTAATACTTTTATGTGATAGAATTTAATAACATAAATTTTTTTCTTGATAGCTATTATGTATTACAAATTTTGAGGTGTTTACGCTTTACATATAAAGTGTTCGAAAAGAGATCAAAGTTAATATGTAGTTTTCCTTAGAAAACTACAAAACAACATTGGAACCAATATTCTATTACTATACTATCACTATGCAGGTATTTTGTAAGTATAGGGCCAAAATAAATCATTAGATATTACTTAAAATTTTCTTATAAAATGAAAGGCCGATATTGTGTAAAGTAAAAGATCCCTTCTTATACTTTTTTTTTGTCATATCGATAGCTGGGACTAGAGCTTCGTCCGTAAATAAAATGAAATTGTACATATTTCATGTTAATACCCAAATTAAATGTTTCTCCTAGCACTTAATTTCTTTATCGTTTTGCCATTAATTATTGCGACTAGTTTAGAGTTTTGCAGATTTTTAGGTAGACATCTATTTTCATGATATGTTGCACCAATGGCTTCTGTTTTGATATTGCAGTATATTTTTTTTAATTACAAGGTAATTTTAATGGGATATTATAAAAAAACATTTATTTATTTGAAATATTTTTAACTCAGTTGAGGAAAGCGTGTTTTTAATAAGGTCCTGGGTTTTGTTTAATTGGAGAATATTACGCTTTAATGGGATATGGAGTACGTACTCCAAGAACTAACATTGTCTATACGGAGTAACTTGTTCTTGCAATTTTGTCAAAAGCTTAAACTGACTCAATCTGGAAAGGAGCCTCTCCTCGCTGGCATCAAAGACGCAGCATTTCAGTCTTTGCCTTACAGAGAAGCCTTTATTACAATTCCTGAGCTAACATTTATTCAGTCGCATCCTCTTGATAAACTTTGTGCACAGTAGACACGGAATACATTGACTTCGTCTTATATTAGCCCGTCGTGGGCTGCCTTCGTAGAGCTCAGGATTTAGGTCAAACCCTTGAGCAGCAAGTAGAAATCAGTGCAGAACACCTCCATAGAATGTCACTGCTTTCATCCTTTTAATATTCTATTCTATTACAATGTAGCTCTCCATTTTCAGGAAGTTAATTCACTTAAAATCGTGCCCCAGTATCTTTCGGGACTGGGTTCTTATGACGGCTACTGGGCAAGGGAGTGGTGCAAATCCATATCTACATAGATGTTCGCCGTCCAGGAGGAGCAGGAATAAGCAGGAATAAGGAAATCGTTAAGCTCGCTAGCAATAAAGGCGGCAATGCAGTTTTATGCTGGGCCGGGCTGCCGGCGCACTAACCATGTAAATATGGCCCACCGACCTCGCCCTGCGTAAATAGGTTTTATTAAATTTTATAATTCTCGAGCTCGCCATTGTCTCATTAAAAGTTTGCGAGGAGAGTAGCACGAGCAAAGGCTTGCCAGGCTGCGCCAAGCACATTGAAGAGCTGCATTTAACGCAATTGGAAAAGTTGTAAAAATCGCTTTAAGAACCTCACCACCACCTTGCAGTCGAATGCGCCGCGATCGAGCGCACTTTTGTTTTTTTAATTTGAAAAGTTTTTAGAAGAGGATTCCTAAAATTGGTTTCTATACCAACCCAAATGCAATTGCCTGACACGACACAGTTTTTGTTCGGAAATGCAATTTATCCGGCTCCGCGGGGCCCAAAACAGAGGGATTTATTTTTCGGCAGTGACCAGAGGACATTCCATAAGTTATCGCGATGAAAGTTTAGCAATTTGTTAATTTGGCCGGGGACATACACTGATGATAAATGGCCCCAGTTAATTAACGCAGTCGCGCTGCGCCGGCTTTGTTCCGAAACCAAAAGGCCCGGAACAATCGGCCGCTGTAAATTAGCCCGGCGCGGCGTGTTTTGTCAACCTTAAAACAGTGACACAATGTCCGCCCTGCTCTGAGCAGCTGGCCGGCTGGCTGTAAGCCCTGCAAATTAGGTATAGCTCATTTAGGTTTTGAAACTTGAAAAACTTTTTTATATCCGCTCCGCGCTGTGCTGCTGTTTAATTGGGCGGTGAATCACAATTGCAATTAACGCTTTTTCTGACTAGTTTAAAAACAAGCCCATTTTTGTATCGCACTTGGCACAAAGTTGTACAACAATAAAATTCGTGCAAGAAGCCCATACACTTGTAAAACCCGTAACAAGATGAATTACTTTCAATCAACTCAGAGATATCTTGCGCTATAAAATCATTACTTTTAGTAGCTTCAGTTTTTTTTCATATAAGTATGCATAGCTCAATAGACAATTTAATATTGAGATGGAGCTTATTAATTTTCCCAAAATAAGGTTTTCGATAGTAAATTTTTAGAAGATTTAAAATTTTTGATGTGGATTATTCATGATGAATTTAAAACTTAAGCAAAATCTCTTTTATTCTGGATATATACGAACGCAACTAATAATAATTTGAGGTTGTGCAATATGAAGTCGTATAGACATGAAGGACTGGTTTAAGGGGGTAGAGCTAGTTAGGATTTGGAAAAAATCGCATTGCATTTTCTGAAAGCAGAATATTTCAAAAGTATTCTCTGATCATTTCAGAGAAATCGGACCGTTATTTACGGAGATATGTAACTTTGTACAGAGCCGTCGAGCTGTGCACACGTGATATATTCGAAATAGTTGCAATTTCTTGAGTGCGTTTTCTCGAAACCATATTTTCGAAGTCGGTGATCACTGTAACTTGAGAACGGCTTTGTCGATCGGTTTGAAATTTTTCTCACTTATCCTATACATAATTGTCCTCAAAGTGAACGAAGGAATTTTTTTTTTGACGATAAGTTTTTTTTTTAAAGCCGAAAATGCGGGTAAAATTTGAGTCGAATACAGAATTTTCACTTTCAATATCCGCCATTTTGTGAAAGTTCATAAAATTTCTCAAATTCCTTCGTCCAAACTGAGTTTTATGTCATTAACTAATGATCTCATTTGTTTTTGTTTTTTTTTATTTCCGATGATCCAGTGACGAGCATCAGTAATGAAATGTGCTGTATTCCAGTTATTTTTAAATATTTTTCAATAAAAAATTTTTTAATATTATCTATAAGTACATATCTTTCATATGGAAAGAAGTTTGTTATTAATTATTTTAATGCTTGGCCAAAAAAAAATCCTAAAATAGAGCTTTTTTTGGCCATCCGAACTAGCTCTACCCCTTTAAAGGTTTAAGCTCGAAATCACAGTAAGAATATTCATAAGCTCTAAGGGCGTGTGCCAATTCAACTTTTCAAAAGCAAATTTGTATGGGAGGTTGCTTTTCGGCTTCCTAATTGATTTTCGAAGGTTTTTGTCTTAGGGAAAGCCACCTCGGAAATTCCCTTTTGTGTGACAATTAATACTTTTCATTCAATATGTATAATTTTTAAAATTAAAAGGAAACGGGAAGTAAAAATGATTAAGTACTGTGTTTGAAATTTTAAATATCCTTTAAATATTTTAAAATTATGAAAATAAAATACAGGAGCTCCATGTCCTCTTCAATGCTAAATGAAAAGTAAATGAAAAGCAAACTTCGTTAATTGGCACAGGTAAAATTCCGAGAAATGTTCGAAAAAGGAAAAGAATTTGAAAAGCTGAATTGGAACACGCACTAAAATGTATAAATTAATTATAACATTAAAATTTCTTTGCAATATTATTAAGAATTTAGAATTGCTTTAAACCAAATGATAAGCAATCAGCGCTAATTTGAAATATAAAAATCAAGCTGCAAATTGCAGGAAAAAGAAAAACTCCAAAGTTAAAATTAAGTATTATTCGTTTTTTTTTCTAAGAAAAAATTTCATTTGAAACAAAAAGTATTTTAATTTTCATAAATTGCGTCTGACCTTTTCTGTAAAACCCTTAAAATTGCTTCCAACAAGTGGAGAATGATATTATCCAACTTTTCGAAGTAAGGCTGAATTTAAACTAAAACACCTACAGATATGGGTCGAAGGTTAATTGCATCGCGATGCTACGATAAACTCTTTCAGCTAATTGTGACCTATATCAACGTCCGTGTAATTTAACGGACCGAAATTCGAAAGCCGCGTTAGAATTATCGTTTGTAGATATATATGTATGTATGTACGTCTTTAGTGATTTGGTAATGAATGTTGAAAGGCTTCTCATTTCCATCATCCCACCGCGGGAGTTTTACGGATACATTTTCCAGTGGCAACTTTGGAAACAACAGATCCGTGGTGTTGTTGCAACCGGAAACAGGAGGGGTTTCAATCTTCGTGCATCCTCTACTATTAGCGCTTGAATTGTTCTCTCGCCCCAATTCACTGCTTCCTCATTAAGGCTTTGTCTATTCCAGGGGCACCTCTTCATCAAGCTGTGCAATAAACGGGCTCCTGGCTGGGTGTCTTTGCACGTGAATCGACCCGGAACGCTTCCAGGTGATGGTAGATATTATTGTAATGTTCTGCGGGCAACAAACCCACGGATCCCGCAGGAAGACAATGATAGAATCCGCAGACGTGTATTGTTCGGATTTCAGTGGAAACAACCAAAGTCTCAATGGCTAGACGTGCTTTGAGGAGTCAGCCACCTTTAGACAGTCAATTCCATCGAAAAGCCCATTCAGAGTGCATGAACCGCTTGCATAATTCGCACCCACGGCCGGGACATTTTTCACGTATCTATCAAAAAAAAAACACCACAGGGCCCCGTGATGCCGAGGCGGTTGCAGGGCCCTGGGAATTTTTCAAAGTAAGAAATTTATGCCAGTGCACTCCTTTCGGGTGTAATTCATCTGCACATGTCTCTTCGTGTATGTTAACAAAGAGCCCTGTAGCCTGTTCTGAAAGTAATCCTGAGTCCCGCCTGCACTAAACACAGAAACTACCAAACCCATTCCAAGCCTTCTGCCGCCGCCTAAGTACGGATTGGTTCTTGTCACGTAATGTCGCCGAGAATTACAACCCCCGCGGAGGACGTATGCACAGATAACCAAGTAACGGTTCGCAGTCAACGTGGCGCGGCGGTTATGTGTGTTTTATGCTAAGTAAGCCTTCCACGAAACAAACCCGATGTAACTAAGTATTTACAACTTAATTTTTTGAGTATACGTATTTTGGCTCTTTATTTATAAGTACCAGATTGTGGTAGATAAGATTTGTCAAACAGTTTTTTAATTAACTATCGTCAGTTTCTGCCAACTTCTTTTATCATCACACAAGTATTTCACAGTATAGAGACCTTGATTGTATGAGTATTGATTATGCTTCTTTAATATGGTATATACACTAGTGGCTCGACAGACCAAAACTAAACCTAATAATTTCTCTGCGCTAGACTCTAGAGGAATGGATAACTTCTTCTTAAGGGGTTTTGTACACCGTACACATTTAGTTTTTTCAATACGTATTATATTTTATCGAAAGAAAAAACATATCTTTGTATATTGTAGCTATGTATTTATTGTCGATTTTTAAAATTAAATTTTATAGCAGTAAACATTTAAAAAAAGAACAGCGGTCACCATTATTCTCCCGTGTTTTTTGTTAAAAAAAAAAAAAACATTTTTGATATTAAAAAATCTATTAAAAATTGGAAAATTGGAAACCGATTTTCTTAATCCTAGTTCGGTCTATAGCCATGTTACAACATATTGATAACTCAGACCAAATTAACCGAATAGTTTTTTTAATCGTGGCGGTGATTCAAAACGAGAATGTTTTGAGCAAAAAACTTTTAAAGCTTAAAACGATTTTTGTCCACAAAAAGTCTACTCACACTTGTCTGCGATGTCTGGGACATACATTAGTCCTCCTTCTCCGCAAATAGGTCCTGCTGCCTCGATTTCTCCTCTCTACGAGCTACCGAAAAATAATAATTAATTTAATTCAAATCATGTGCTTATCTTTCTTCAGTTATCAACCGTAAGTCTAAACTACTTTGTCAATCTTCATTAGAACTGGTATCTGAAGGTTTAAAAACATCACGGAATATTCTTTTCAATATATATGTATTTGAAAAATAAATAAATATTTGAAAAATAAATGCCTGCACTAAAACAAAATATAGTGCCAGCAACGTTTTGTGTCAAATGTAAAATTTATAAGCCAAGCAACAAAAAACTGAGAAATTAAAGTAGTGTTACATATAAATAAATAAATAAAATAAATAAATTCTTAATTGCAGTTAAAATGGCTCAAGAGACGAAGATATCTCTCACATACCTATCATGCACCTATCTACTCTTCCTCTTAACACTTAGTGCCGCTGAGAATGGGACTTCTTCAACAATATCACAAACGTTAACAGAAGCAACTTCTTCAACGAACTCAGAGGCACACACACGAACGACTCAGACGCACAGCTCCCAAAACTCCACAGCACTGCCATTCACCACTCCTCAACATGCGACGTTGGTGATGGCCGGTTCAACGGCGTCGGCTGCTTCGCCGACGTTTTCCTCCCCTCTGGCGTCGGCAACGTCGCAGTACGCGAGCGGCCCAGCAACCCCCTCGACGCAAACCACCATGACCACAAACCTCCAGGAGAATGGGGAGCACATGCACGAGTCCATCATAGTGGATCACGAGATTTTGGGATCTGCTGGCCCCGACAAGCGGGAATCCGAAGGGATCCAGAGGGCGCTGGACTGGTTAAAGGAGAAACGGGCTCCCGACTTCGGGTGGGGAAATGACACCCACATGGTCATCTTGGCAAAAGAGGTAAGGTTTGTAATACATATTGAGATGAATAGGGGGATAGATAATACATACATAGCATACTACAATACTTTTCCATCTGTTTGGAACATTGGTGAAATAAGTACAGCTGCATTTTTAATGACCTATTTGTCCAGTTATTTAAAAAACCATTGAGTTTTTATAAATCGTTAATCGAATGTCTTCAGAGCTTAAAAGTGCCAAACGACTGAAAATTATTATGTTAAAAAGCCGACTTAATTTCATCCATTTCTTTTTAAATGGATTGAGAATAGATGAAACAGTCACCGAATGATAGACGTAAAAACATACTCAGCCATCTTTTATATGTAATATGACATTTTTCCACCTACCGAAGGACTCACCACATTCTAAAAAGTGGAAAATTTTTTAGAAACTTTCTTTAAAACTGTTTAAAAACTTTCCTTAAAAAATATATAACATTTTTTAAAAAAGCAGCGTAAAGGCCAAAGAGTTAAAATCTAAATTGGCGTTATGGTGTCATACGACATACATCTTTTAATCGTACTTACTGGCGTAAAAAAATCACTGTAATATAAAGCCATTCTACACATATTTCATTCCAAATAAGGAGCCATTTCTTTTATAAGCAATGATTGCAAGCTTTGAACTGTTTGAACGTAAAAAGTATCAAACAACGCGTACGATATATGAAATAAGAATTAAAAAATAAAGAACGAAAGTTCTAATTATAGTGATTAATTAACATTTTGTACTATTTAAACAATTCCAAAAATAATATATGGATATCTACTTTTATGTGCCCTTCTTAGCTTTCCGGAGCACGAGATCCAACAGACTCCGATGGTCATCTGCAGGTCATTCAAGAGTTGGAAGATCTTCTTTCGGTTAAAGAAATGGAAGTTGAAATACTCTCCATGCTAGATAGACACCATACCCTTCCGAAGCCGATTAATCTGGACAAATTAGCCCGCTATGTCCTAGCTTTGGGTTCATTGTGCAAAGATCCAAAAAGATTTCACGGACACGATCTGGTGGCAACGCTACAGCACCATGAGCCTGCGCAGGACAACGAGTTCGCACTGACAACATTAGCCGCATGCAGCTCGGCAGCACATGTCCGCAAGCGGCAAATAAGGAGACTCTTGGACATCGCGAGCGGTGTAACAGACCAAAGTGTCGACACGATTGCCATGGTCATTTTGGCTCTGCGATGCATCGTCACGGACCACAGACACCGCCACTTGCAACACTTCGTTCGCCGCCCAGCCCGCGGCTTGGCCAGTCTTCAAGATCCCCGGGGAAGTTTTGGTTCCCTCCGAAGCACCGCTTTAGCGATGCAAGCCCTTCAAGACCTAGAACTAGACCCAACTGGTTCTTGGAACCGATCAGCCGCTTCGAAGTGGATCCTCAGCAAGCAGCGATCTGATGGCGGCTGGACCGAAGAGCCTCTTCAGGACGGACAGGATCCCAGCATTGGTGTAGGTCTTACAGCAGACATAATCCTTGCTTTGGGCTGGAAAGGTCTCGGAGCCGTTCGGGCTTTGCAGTGCGACCACGTCATTCGAGAGAGCAGCGACACACTTTCAGGTAACCGCTTTTTGAATCTTTAACGCAAACTATCTGAAATCAAATAGAACATTTTTGTAGAAAATGGAGAGCCAAAGCTTGCCGTACCCTTTGGACTCACTTCATCGGCGGAAGAGTCAGATTCGAAAAATGTGTCTTACACCTACACCCTGTGGGTTGGTTCAAATGTATCAGAAGCCTTTTCCCTTTCGCTTATATCACCGAAGAATACAAGCTTTTTCCGGGCAATGACGCAAGCCGCCGAAATTGATCCAAGGTGAGATTTAATCATTTAACGCAACCATTAATCCCCACTAATTTATTTTATTTTTAAGATTCGCCTTTGAAGCTAGAGAGTGGCCAAATGGACACTATGTGCACACGCTGGCTGGAAAGAAAGAGGAACCAAGAGGGTAACATAAATTCAGTTAATTTTTGAATACGGTGAAATTTGAAAATTTTCTAGATACAATTATTGGCTACTCTATCGATTACCCGAACTTCCCGATCCAAGTAATCCACCTGGAAATCAACTGATAGCGCCAGTTGGTAAGTTTCATATGAAAAGTTAATTTTTGTTGACCTTAAACAGTGAAGTAGTGAAGATTTCAAATTAAGTACTTATAACTTGGCTATTTAGTATTAAACCGTATTTTTTGTCTAATTAGTATTTGTATGATTTATACATATTATGTATTACTGAGAGGGACTTACAAAAGGTTTAATAAACAAAATCAAGCTCTAAATCAGGATGGATTTTAAAGTGGTTTCAAGAATTATATTGATCGATAACTATGTAATAGATCGATTTGGGTGTTTTAAAACACATACTTTCAAAAGGTATTGTACCCAATAACTTTAGGTACAAAGTATGTTTTTGAGAAGAACTTATGTTATACATACAATTTTATTACAAGTCTGGATGAAAATAATTTCTGAAAGATAAATATTATAAATATACAGTATTATTAACACTACTTGGTATTATTTTGTTTATATTTCTGACAACACAAACATGTGAATGCATTTGTCAATTTGTCGGGAGATTCCAGGGATTATTTATCTATATAGGATTGGTAGTAAAGTATACCTACGTTGGTTCTAGCTTATGTATACATTAGACTTCATTATTAAAACAATAGTTTCAAAATCAGCCACTTTAATTTTGAATCCGTTTCGGTATATAATAAAATACATATTTTATCTAAACTGCTTTATGTAATAGTATAATATAATTAAAAATACAATTTGATTTCCGGCCCACCAACCATATGTATCGTAATTTGTATTGACGCATGAAGATATCAGTGCTGGGCAGCTTATTATTATCCTAACTGGAATATCTAGACTCTGGTCTATGATATCTTTTATTATCTATGTATGTACAGTGGCTGAACCAAAGCAATTGGATACGTCGCTACATAAAATATTTTATTTTGGAAAAATCCCATCCATCCTAGATACACCATTCATCAAAATTATATGGAAAATCCTACACATTTTTATACATGCGGTGGATTTTTAATATTATTTTAATATTATTTAAAATTGCCCTGCTTTACTACTTTCCATTAAACAATAAAGATCTTAAAATGTCTTTTTATTACAGGTGTGGACGAACTAATGGTGGAAGACGGAGAACACTACCTTTACTGGTACAAGAAGCTGTAAAAAGATGACGTGGGATGAACGAGCACACGAAAGTTCCGCTTTAATAACAACAAAATTCAAACAAATAATATAAGAATCAAGAAGAAATCAGTTTTAATTTCGCATGGATATTTTTCATTAAATACACAAAAATAAGTAAATACCTAAGAGCAGCGCGGATCGTCATTGGAACGTGCGTACACAAGATAATAATAGAAACTCGAAGAAGAGGCCACTTACCACAGGAATCAAGAGATTAAAAAAGTAATAATAAAACGCAGAATATTACTCTCACGTATTGTTGATATCTAAGATGTTTAAACGAATTGTACAAATCATGTTTAGTCCCAGCTACAAGGGGCCCACTTCGATCGTATCCACTTTAGACACATTTTCGTAGCATTCGCTGTTTATATTTTTAGGACAAATTTACAAAAATGAAAAATAGTCTTCAGAGGATTTCTTGGTTAGCGTAATTTCAAAGCATTTCTTCTTCTCGTATCGTATTTAAGGAGTTATCTTCAGACTTAAGCACTGATAAGGAGCATTTGTTAAGTACTGCGCTGTGCTAAGTGGCCTTTTCGGAACGAAAAGATACGTATAGCCGCTAAGTGAATTGAATATAATTTCCATTGATTTTTTGTTATCTTATTGCTATTTGTAAGAATAAACTTTATTTATAAATAATGGTGTAGAAGACTATTAATAAATGAGATATTATTAAAACTTGCAAAACTTTTAATTCCCTTTTCTAAGACTTTTGGGAAATTACAAATTTGAAGAGATGATATTCGAATGTCTACTTAGATTTTTAAATTTCACTGATGTGTATTCAGTATGGCGCCAAGACTCTCCTAAGCTTTAAGGGATTCACCGATTATTATATGTATAAACCTACATCAAAATTTTAAATATCAATATTACAGATCCAATATGGCTATATTCGATTGTGAGAATACCAAATTGTGCTTTTTTCACTTTTCGCAAGTTACGTGACTGTCGGAATAATCGTGACTACCTGGCTTATATTTTCACGGATTCGTAATCTACGGAAAATTTTAAAATCAAAAATCGACTATAATGCCGAATCTCCATACAAAACCAGCCAACTAACCAAACCAAAAATATCTGCAGCTTTTTCACTCGAATTGCAATTTCCTCACCTATCTCCCTCATTTCGGTCATCATGCGCTAGTTTTTCCCTCTGTGTGCGTTAAGACATATCATAAAAGCTGAGACTTCGCACAACTACATACATAGCTAATATGTAAATGTGTGCAGACTTGCGATCTTCTCAGCAAGTCAGTCAAATGGTTCTGTGGTTTTGATTTGGTCTGGTTCTTTATGGAGATTAGGCATAAGAAACGTTTTTTTTTAAATTGCTCTTGCTTTTTACATAATAATAATTAATTGATTAGACTAGACTACTTGAGATTTGAAGTTATTTATTCAAAAGAAGGAGTCAGAATGCAGATAACATTTATGATAAATTCAAGGAAGAAAACTGAATAAAACAGGCACATAGATTTTGCTTAAGAACGAATTTTAATCGTCAAGTATGCCATCAAGCCATTGTTGAATGTCTTCTTTGTTGCTTGCTTCAACTTCTTGGCCCTCTCCCTTCTCCTCAACTACTATATCTTCTGTCTTTTCTCCACCCACATCCTGCTCCTCAAGTTCATCCATCTTGGGATCATCTTCTTTGACTATGTCGCCCTCAGTCATAGTGAGCAGCTTGTCCAACTCATCATCCTTCTCGTCTGCAACGTTTGCCGTTTCTTCTGTCTTGGACGTCAGGCGTTCGGATGACTTCTCTTTATTAGATTTCGCTGAGGAGTCTCGACTTGCGCCCCTCTTCATTTGGTCCTCCGCACGATTGAGCAGAGCTTTGTACGCAGCCTCAGCTTTCTCAGCCTGCTGATCCATTTCTTTGATTTTATGCTTCGGGAAAAGGGCCTCGCCGTAATCTAGCTGCTTGTAAAATGGAATTGTTTGGAGCCCCGCATTGAGCAATGCTAAATTTAATCTGAAATACGGCGTTTTCATCATTTTCTCTGTATCGGCGTCATTCTCCCAATCCTTTTCGTAACTAAATGTGAAATGAGACCCTGAATTGCGAGATTGCTCCTGCAGAGATTCGAAGTCTGCACCATTCATTTGGTCGGTTTCTGTGAAATCTACTTCAGTGTCTTCCTCATACCGCGACCAATTGGATCCAACCCCGCGTCTTCTGTACGAAGCATCATCGCTGGAATCCGCAACATCAATCACACTCTGCGGCTCAGGACTTGTCGAAGCCTGACTTCCTTTGTGAAACCTCTGATTAGGATGCTTTCTGAAAAAATAAACGATTAGCACCTGTACTCCACCTCCACTTTACGATGAATTTACCCTCTACGCCGCCGTGTGTCTTTTGCGCCTACCCAATCTCCTTTCCGATTTTGTTGCAACATTCTTAATTTTGCAAAATTTCAAACTTCATGCAAGTGGATTTACTGCAAATGGAAAAAAATAGACCGTGAAAAATAGCCAACAATTGTTGGAAGCTAGAAACTTTAACATCAACTTTAAATAGTTTGTCGAGTTTAATTTCATACCTAATTAATGTAAATGTTCTGGAAATTTTAATTATGAAAATCATAAACAGTGCACCTTCAAATACTCAATTTCCATCAAAGCGAAAAATGGAGTGGAGGCGGGATTGAGGGAATTCTCAAAAATTTGTTGTGGGATATTAAATGAAAGCTGATTAAGCAGACAATTCAATTCATTGATATATCAAAAACTGTTTCAAACTAAATTTTCAAAAAGTAATAAAATAGATTCTCGTCCAAAAGTTCCAGTCATGTATCAAATCAACAAGATCTCAAATTTGTAGTTTAGCAACGCAGACCGTCCTCGGCAAAACAAGTAATTTAGGAGAAAAACAAGATCCTAGGACTATGTAGATGAGCTAAGCCGCAAACTAACCTATTTTACAGTGATTTATTGATTCCCTGCAGCAAACTACAAATTCAATATTACAGTCTTACTAAATTACCTTCGTTCTTCAGCTTCAACTGACTTGCTTTCGGAGAATCACAGAACTAATTTTTGAAAACTGCCGTAAGAAACACGGAAAACATTTGTTGACCACTCGGCCTCGGCTCGTTGCCATAGTGGCAGTAGGAATGTAAATTTGCTTGACATGCCTTGACAGCTGTTGGTTTTAAGGCTGGAAACTTAATTTTTGAAATAACACGCATGAATACGTTTAATTTACTCTTAGAAATTTTATTAAAATTAAGGCGATAATGAAATGTCTTTTTAAGGAAAACATAAACATATAAAATATCGTAAAAATGTGAAATACTAACGAGACTCGAAGCCGCTGTAAAGTTTTACTAACTGTAATTTTATCAGCTGTCAAACGTCAATTTCACCACATTGCACGTCAGTCAAGCTGAATGCAAATTTCTCATTTCACAAACCACAACTCGTTTTTGTTGGATTTTACTTATACTTGCTTCCTGAAATGTCGTACACGTGCATAAATTGCAGCGTTAAATTCTCATGTGGCGAGTTTATGAGGGATCACTACAAAACCGACTGGCATCGGTACAATTTGAAAAGGAGAGTCGCGGGACTGCCTCCGTCCACAGCTGAGGAATTCCAAAATCGTGTGCTGGAAAAGCGAAATGAAGAAATCACAGCCTCGGAGGAAACAACACTTTTCTGCAATGCCTGCCACAAGCATTTTAGCTCACAAAATGCACACGAAAATCACTTGAACAGCAAAAAGCATAAGGACAACCTGCTGAAATTCAACAAGGAAAATGACTCGAAGGAGATCACAAGTAAAACGGTGAGAAGACCTGAGGATAAACCCGTTGAAGAGGATGAGGAAATTGAAGAGGTGCCCTCATCTTTTAGTATATCCAATTAGAGATATTTTGCACACTTAATTTTTTATATTTTTAGATTGATTCCGATGAATGGGAGGAAGTAGTAGAAAACCCCATTGCAGAAAACAACTGCATATTCTGTGACCACCACAGCGAAGACCTCGTAGAGAATCTGAAGCACATGTCCATTGCCCATTCGTTCTTTATTCCAGACACAGAGTTCTGCACTGATCTAGAAGGCCTTCTGTTCTACTTAGCCGAGAAAGTCTCAAGGGACTTCATTTGCCTCTGGTGCAATGATCGGGGCAAGACTTTCTATTCGTTGGACGCCGTCCGTAAGCATATGATCGACAAGGGCCACTGCAAGATGATCCACGAAGGCTTAGCCTTGGCGGAATACGCTGAATTTTACGACTATAGCTCCAGTTATCCAGATCACGTAAGATATTTTATATTAAATCAGCTTGCCCGGCTGCACTTGGGCTTGGCCTTCCTGTAATGGTATAAAATACTGAAATCTGCTTAAGCTCGCCCCTGATAAAACAAACTAGTTTGGCTTAAATCCAGTTCAACTCATTGGATTAGCTTAACGCTTAGGTACCGCACCAGGTGCACCATCTATTTATAATTTTTTAGCAAAAATAGTCGTTTTGCGATTTTTTACTCATTCAGTATTATACCAAAAACTTATCAGCTTATAGAGCACTATTTGAAGAACGCTTAGCAATTTTTTCAAGCACGATTCGATTAAAATTGACGAACATTATATTCGCAAATGAAATGATCACCTCCTTGGTGATCTGGATCCAGGATTTAGAATGCGAAGTATCTACTTTGTAGATTAGTCAAATCTGAATTTCAGATCCGATGCAAGGATCCTATTCTATTCGGATAGACTAAATTTCGGAAATATCTAAATAATTTGAAGCATTAGTGTTTATCCCTTATGTCACGAATCATAGACAGTATCGAAAACAGATCGCACCAAAACCCTCCTCAGGAAATTGGAAATTGCTTCACTCGATTGTTTTCAAGATAAAGATTCGACATAAAAATCTTGTTTTATAGTATAGTATATATATGTACGTGTGTAAATGGACAGACGAATTTTTATATTATTAAATTTTCTCTGCAGGAGGAAGGCATGGATATTGATGAAGAGTTCGAGCCCGAAGTTCTCGAAGGTGACGAGTATCAGCTGGTACTGCCGTCGGGAGCTGTAATTGGTCATAGATCGCTTATGAGATATTACAAGCAAAGGCTAAATCCCAACAGAGCACTTGTCCCCAAAAAATCCGAAAAGAAACTTCACAAGGTTCTGTCTGAATACCGTGCGTTGGGTTGGACAACAACCCAACAACAGGCAGCTGCTAGAAAAGCCAGAGACATTCACTTTATGAAAAGAGTCCAAGCTAAGCATGCCCAGAAGCTGGGAGTCAAGGGGAATAAACTACAGAGACACTTCAGGCAACAAGTTAACTATTAAATTTTAAATCAATTCTTAATTATGCTTAATAGACCCAATTTGAATAAATACTGGAGCCTTACTTTGAAAGATGAGGTGAATTAAGTCTTTGGACTTCTTTCGTTTCATCCTCTAGAGCAAGACTCTTAAGCTTTTCTATGTACTTTATTGTTTTATTTATCACAATTTACAATGTCAATCCTTGAAATTGTATTTGGTCTCATTTTTCATTCCAACAGAAATAAAACCCGTTGAAATAGAATATGTTAAAACAGCGGACGAATTTCGACACGCGTACTTTCAAAACGAGTATTCTAATTTTACTCCTCCTGTGTTGCGAATATTTAAATTGTGTTGGAACCAGGAATGTAATCGAGAATCCCGTCTTTTTAGTCATCCTTAAAAATGGAACGTGCGGTATCTCCAAAAAAGTATTTAGACGTGATTGAGCGAGCCAACCAAATAAACTAAAAAAACCTCGGATTATACAATATACCTATGTATAGGAAGGGCGTTTTTAGAAATTCATGGTTGCTTGCATGCATTTCGTCAAACTTGCAGTCGGTTTACTTTCACGCGAGTCGACTGCGCAACTGCATATTTGAGCAAAATCCGCCATTTTAATTGCATTTATAAACTAAATTGTATAATTCCTATTGTATATACTTTTAAGGTTGAATTGAAATAAATTGAAATTGAATTGAAACTATGCAAAAGCAAGTTTTACGCAACTATGCATTTTTAAAAACGCCCGAAGTTTTTAAGTAATGAGCCGTAAAATATATTAAATTTGAAGAGCTTGTTTGTTTCGCACAACAAAACTTATTTCCTTGAGAATTTCATCCCACTTTGATTGTCGGATAAAAATTACATACTCTAAGATTGATGTTTACAAATGGATACAATAGGTGGGTACATAATTAAAACAATAGATCCTTTACTAAACTCTTTGTTTTCTCTTTATTCATGCTTAAAAGTCAATAATAATTGATAAATAGAAAACAAGGAAAATAATTAATTTAGAATAATTTCAACACAATTTATAAACGAACTAAACGTGCTTGGCTACAATTCATCGTTTTCTTTTCGTGGATCTTCCAGGCATGAAAAATGTTACTGAAATTTGTTTTTCCTAATTTAGTAAAATGTTTATATCTCTGAAATTCTTCAGTCCCCCAATGCTCGATGATTACAACAATTAATTACATGCCTGGCTGGAGAGCAATACTTACATGGAAAATAATAATAAATACAACTTGTTGATCTGTACAAAAACTTGGCATAAAGCTTTTCTTGTTGTATCCAATGTGATTTCTAATACGAAAAATGTTGCTTACTTTTTTTACAAATTAAACAGTATCCGACAGCTGCGCAGCTCCGAAAGACCAAAATTAAAAGCAATCGAAATAATTCATTTCTCTGGTTTATCTTTTATGATTAAAGTGCACAATTTCAGGTGGGTTGGTCTTTCTGATATCTTTCTATAAAATATCATATTAAAAAACAACTGCAAAATAACATTCTAATTATATAGCTCTGTTACGAATCTTAGGAGTCTTGTTTTCTTCTAAAATTTTCTAGTTAGTGTTCAGACAGTTCTCGTTTCATTTAATTTAATTTTATCTATAATTTTACCACTCGCGAAAATATAAGAATAAGTTTCTTTTATGCAGACAAAATAAGCTAAGTTATAATAATAATAATCTCCTACCGCCTTGTTGGCAGGATTAAAAATTTATATATATGTGACATAACTCGCACTGGTTATTTGAAACGGCAAAGCTAGAATAATTCTAAAAGTAGAAACCATGCATTCCATATGAATCTCCGAAATCACAAAAGCATAAATGCGAAATTAAAAAAGTTGCAACTTTTTGCTCGAAATTCAGTAGAAATTTTTTTTAAGTAACGTACATAAATGTCTTTCATCGCCAAAACTTTTGAGTTCTTTACATTGTTCTTTATTAATCGAAAGTATAGTTTTAAAAATACAATAAAAAGGTAATAAAGAAACATCGAAAGTTAATACGCAACTGTCTAGTCAAAAAAGGTTTTGATTCCCAAAAAATGTCAATTAGGTTGAATTTTTATGGAGACCTTTATTTCAATGTCCTATTATTGCATTTTTTCGGACTGGCAAATGGATGCAGCCAGCAGTGATATAAATCATTTCAACTACTATTTATCACATTTTTTTGTCAATTCACCGTGTAGACGAATTTTAATATGTTGGTGCATATTACGGGTAAAAATGTGATGATGCATCAAACCAATGAATTTTCGAAAACACTCTATTTTTGTTTTTTTTACAGCTGCATGAACAGGTCTAGAAGACGGGACTGTATAAAGACAAGGACCCGCTTTTACATATAATTAAGATCTTTAGTAAATTTGTTTTTATATACATACATATCTGTATACATATACCATTAACAAGTAATTTTTATTTTTGATTGCTCGATAACGATTAGGAAATGGTTTTAATTTCTCGATCGCTCGCTCGGTAACGATTAACTAATAATTTTCTTTTTCGATTGGTTCATAACGAATCAAGTAATAATTATTAGAAAGAAACGATTTTTAACAGGCTTAAAAAAGAAGAGGCTATTATTCCGAATCTTATGTATTCGTATCTTTTGAAATAATTGATTTTAGCTTTGTATAAAATGATAATTTTTTGTTTTAAAATTCTGAAATAATCATTATTTTCGGTTCTTGCTTTTATCACTTCTAGGTTGGTCGATGATAATTACGTCTACTTGAAAAGCAAGGGAGCCAATTTAAAAAAATCGAGATTAGAGCCTTCCGTGATTTGTTTTTTAACTGACTGAGAGAAATAAAAATTCCACAAAAGTGCATAATTTGTCAACTTGAAGTATTGAAATCACAAAAATAGTAGCTTACAGATTCCCAAAAATGAATTCACCAGTTCTTTGAAAAACAAAATTATATATGTACATCCTGCTAATTGTCAAGAATGAGCCCCTTGAACCCATATTCTAAAAATTACAAAATAAATTAATAAACTCTCTGCCTACTCTGAAAAAGAAAAAACAATTTGGTAATTTGTAATTCGTGTTTATATTTATAAAAACATTTATATGTACATGAATATGCCAATTCTATGAGAAAGAAAACACAGAAAAGGCTCTATTGCAATTAATCAAGCACATCTCCATCTCAACTATATCAATTTATAGTGAATTTAGAATTTGATCCAGACATGCCCAAACACGTCCTTTGGGTCCGCCGAGAAGTCGTGGTTCCAACGTTTTTGCGTATGTGTTTCTCCAGGATTCCGGGCAATTCATCAAGCTAAAATTGAAAATATGTATTTCGTTTGGCTCTCCTTGCCAGCACACATTTTCACACGCACATAAAGGTTCTCATCACAATTAAACGCATTAGCGTAAAAAAGACGACGCGCCTTTTTGCACTTTTCTTTTTATTTAAATTAAGCCTTATAATTCCAAATTCAGCGACCCGACTGTGGGTAATGAAATTGAATGTGGATTCCCAAAATCACTACTTGTCACTATTTGTGTATGCATTTCAATGAAAGTCGATAGTCCCTTGAAGTTGAGAATACTCGTCCCCTTTATTCCATTTTTATTTGGGAACTGGTCTCACTCAAATATGTATGAAATTGTCGATGGATCAGCTGGAAATTTTATTGATTGTGAAAAGTATTATCGAATATTAACCGAAACTATTTAAGATCTTCTATGTTGTGAACGGATTTAAATTCCGTGAGAGTCAACAATGCGGCTTAATCTTGTAAAGTTAAAATTTGGTAATTTTGGAAGGATTTTCAACAGTTATACAATTTTAATTTAAACAAGTCATTGAAAAAAATTTAAATAAATTAGATTATCAAGTTGTTGTTGTTGTTTTTTTTTTAATATAAAATCAAGAATATCGAACAAGATTTTAAACCTGATTCAAGGACTTGGTTTCGGAAAGCAAAGTTATTTAAACATTTTGTTAAAACAAACAGAAAAGTTTGATACATTAAATACAACATGTACTGTAAAACCCTCTAAAGTGCGTCTGTATTTTGGAGATTTAAATGTACGTAACCTAATTTTTGGTACACTGAAAAAAAATATTAGAAAAACGAACTACTTTTTTAGCCTACTAATTTAAATTAGATGATAGAACTAAAACAGTGGGAAAAATATTTGCAAAATTATTTGGTTTCGCAAATATTTTAGTTGATTTCCCTACTATTTTATTTGGTTTTCCAATTTTCGATTATTTTACCAACTAATTTAATAAGAAGGCTGAAAATCAATAAAAAGATTAGTTAGTGTTTCTAATCTGTTTTTTCAGTGTAATTTCCCTGCTTAAATGTTCCGGAAAGTAAAGTGAAAATTGAATCAAATAATAGACTTTGACCACATTTTCCCAAGCATGAACACAACAATTGATCCCACAAGTTGCTGATAAAGGCTGAGCAGAAGCTCCGGACAGCAGCTCCACGAAATTGCGGCAGCTAAAAAATATGTGTAAGCAAATTAAATACTATAAGTACTTACGAACGTATATATTGGTAATGTTCAGCCCCGCTACAAAACAAATATGCTACCAAATATCGTCTATTGGCAGTTACTGAGCTTTTTAATGAAGATCAAGTGGCTTACACAATTAGGCGCTAGTCACAAACTAAACTGAGAATACCACGGAAAAGTACGTTAAAAACTAACAGTTATCACTTTTAAACTTAAGTCTACACCCTACTGTTTATCTAGGTCTTACATAAAAAGAGTGAATCGATACGTACACTAACTAGATCTAGATCCTTACTCGCAGTAACGGTCCTATCGTAAATCAGTAACTTCGATAACTAGTGGCTTCAATAAATATTTCAAAAAAGTCCGCTTCTCCATATTTAGCAGCTCGACAGAAATAAATGTACGATTTAACTTTATTAAATACAATTAAAATTTAATGTGTATCCTCTAAATCACAGGTTTTGTATAAATATCCTGGTGTCCTATCTGCGTCTGGGTGGCTCAAGACTTTTTCATCTTTTTTTAAGTGTTGTATAAAACCGAATTGAAAACCCTTCAAATTTCAATTAATACGTGTGCACTTTAACCAGGCTCGGAACCACTTAAATGAGCTACAGGACTCAAAATAAATCAAAATTTCGCTAAAATGGACAACTTAACCGACCTAAATAAGCTAAAATTGAGGAGAAATTAAATAGGACCTAAGTAGGAATATCTTAATCTATCCTCGGGTTAATGGATGACGACGGGACTCTGCTGGACGCACACGCCGACCATCGGCGAGCCGTCGCGGTCGTTGGGGTTCGCCGTCGAGGCGCTCGGCCGGCTCGCCTTGTTCTGCTGGAGGCCGCTCGGCGCGGGGGCGGAGTCGCTCATGCTGACCATGAACGGGTGGTGGTTGTAGTGGTGCTGGTAGCTGCCGGGGCCGGACGACTGGGCGGGGCCGACGGTAGCGTCCGACAGCAGGAGGCCCGCTCCTGATTGGCCGAGGTCAAGTGGTAACGAGGCTGGAGCGTAGTTGAACAGGGCGGGGCCTTTGTTGTGGACCGTGGCCAGGAGGCTGCTGGAGGGGGGTATCGTGTAGTGGACGCACGTCCGGTGGTTGTTCCGGTGGTGGGGGTGGCTTGCGTTCGAACTGTACCGCTGCGGGCCTGCGTAGGTGGCTGGACACTGCGTCGACATCAGCGGCGGGTCGCAGTCCATCGCGTGAGGGTAAGTCGTGTTGTTCGACGCACTCCCCTGGGACGCGGCTGACGAAGACGAGTTCGAAGACGCCGACGAGGGCGAAAGCATCGACTGAAGTTGCTGCTGACTTTGTAGGGATTGCTGCTGCTGCTGCTGCTGATCAAAGAACTTCATCAATTGATCGATTCGAGCTGGACGAGGATGTGACGATTGCATTGCAGTCGTCGCTGGCCCTGACAGACCAATTAGGCTTGATGATTGCACACCCGAAGAGGCAGAGGATGACGACGAGGAATGAGCTCCAGGATGCAGTATTAATCCTTTAAAAAATTCCTAATTAGTAAAATGTAAAATCAGTTAAATTGTTTTTCATATTAATTCGTAAAACTGCGTTAAAGTATAAATCCGTTGCTTAAGCTCTACAACTAAAAAACTGTTACGTTTTGTAAGGTTGGATTGTGACGATTGTTAAAAAGCACCTTTTGTCGTTAAAAATTGTTAAAACTTTTTCTTTAAAATTATTTTGATTTAGAGAGTTTAAATAACCTTGCCTCTTTGTATAGTCTGATGAGTACAATTTTAATTAAAAGATGTAGATGCATGAAAGCATAAAATATGTACTAGGTATCAACAATTAGTTGTGATTCTATATTATTATTACTAGTAGTCGCCCTGTGGTCGAAATTCGACCTACTGGGGTTACTACGAAAAATACGAATGTACACAGCCTACTATGTAGTTGAAATTGGCACTGTCAATAATAAAATTACGACAGTTTGACCACAGACTACCATGCGTTTGACATAGACAGTATGAACGTAAATAATGAATTTATTTAATGTTTTTGTAACACATATTATATATACATTTTAGCTTTCTGCACTTCTTCTTTATATAAACTTTAACTATGCCAAATCTCACACTCCTCCGTCCGTCCAATATGCTTAAAAAGGGGTACACAGTTTTCCCTTCACGTATTAATATATAGATTTCGATATTTCAAATGCGTTTTCTAAAAAAAGTGTTCAAATCGATCAAAAAGTACTAAGCCCTACTTATTTATAAAATAGTTATACAGAGACTGACGGAAGGATTATATTGCTTCCAGTTCTGAGCTCCAGTGACTTTAAATGCTTTTTCATTGAAAAACTAAATTTTTAAAAATTACATATTTTCCAGCTGCCCTAAATTTTTCAATCTTCAGCAAATGAAATTTGTTTTCGATCTCTTCAATATGGAGCTTTATGAAGATGTAAAATCCTTTTGAAAATTCCTCTCTTTCATTACTGTTGTGCCCTCGTCTGTTTTCTCAAAAAATGATTGAAATTTGAGATAAACTTGTTTTTGCTAAAGTCTTGAATATTTCGTTGTTTTCAAAAATTGTTCATTATATTTATTTTGATAATCCAAACTGCTAAAAGGAATAAAATTGATTTCCTACTCTTGTATAGTTGTTTTTCAGCTCCATTCTCCATTAAAATATATGACTTATAAATGACAATAAATTCCTTAGCAGGATATTTTTGGTTTAAGAAACTAGAGACTACAAAGAACCAACTGTTCCATTAATTAATTTTTAGTTAGTTTTAAACTCGACTTATAGGATTTGCTAGGTAACAGAGATAAGGTTATTTTACTTATTAGTTTCGAAGAAATTTTCCATTCGAATTTTTAAGCTTTACTCTGGCAATGAAAGTAAAGACATAATTCTCAAAACACTTTAGAAGTTTATCTCTTCGTTTTCCAAAGTTTCATATATATTGGGTGATAATAATTAATTCATTTAAACTATATAAATGATATATTAATATGTATAAACTATAAAGTATATATTAGTTCTTTGAATAATTATTTTGAATAAACTACTTGCATCTATCAAATTTCAATACACATTTTAACAAAGATGAAAATAGTTAAATTGCTCATTGACAAGGTTACAGGATGTTATGCAAATCATCATTGCCAATTATATGGCGTCATATCTAAAGATGCCTAAAAGGTTTAAGAGGGATATTTCGTAGGAAATCTTGTTATATGAAGTAAATCACTGATTACAGCATTTGTATGGGAGCATATCGCATGGAATTAAAGGCTTTAAGTATTTTCTCAAAAATGTGATATTAGGAAGACATTCAAATCCCTAAACTTTTTTCTTGAATGGGGCCGCCTTACAAACAGGAGAAAAATGTCAGTAGTGTCCATGAGTTGTAAAAACAATTTTTCCTTACCTTAGAAGCCCGCATCGCAGTCCCAGTCAGCCAAAAGCTGCTGATAGCGTTTAGTGCATCCATTTATATTTTTATAATTTTCGCTTTTTTCGCCGGTTCTGCTGGAAGGCAGAAACATTTCTAAAAGCAACATCGATGTGTTTAACAACCGTCACAATCTTCTTATCATAAAATGTTACAAAAACACAAAGGCGAGGGTTAGTTGCTAGTAATGTAGATGTGGGTGCTCGAAAATAAAAATACTCATAGATCAAAATGTATAAAGAAGCCGTTGTTTCTAAAAAAACACTTATAATACAAGGGAGTAGGATGAAAGAAAAATTAAAATAAAGTGGGGCAAGTTACAATAAAATACTACAGTATTTTACGCAGGTTAGTATCTATACAGTAAAAAAATAGCAAAATGTTGCAATCTTCAATTACCTATGCGCCTTTTTGTTAGTTTCCATCTCAACAGAAGTTTTAGTATAGAATTATTCCGCGTTAGCGAATAGCAACATTAAGAGTATTTGCTAGGGATGTAGTTAAATTTATCGCCTCATAGAATTATAAAATTTCAAAATACCGCCGAAATATTTACTGTGTTTTACACGAAAGCGAATTAATTAACTGGTTAGTCTCAAAATTGTGTTTAAAAATTTGTCCAAGTAATTCGTTTCTATGAGATGCACTTTTGGTTGGGATTTCCAGTGGTCGTCCTTCGACTGAATGAGACGTTTGTTTTCTTTTTTCAAAACTATTTTATTCTCATAAAAAATTTTTACAATTTCTTTCTCCAGTATTTCTGTTGTTGTGTTTTTATGTTTATTTTTTTGTTACATTATATTTGTTTAGTTCTCGATCGAAGAACATTATACGCGACGCTTAAACACCATGTTACGTTTCACGAAACTCGAAGTCCAACAACAAATTTTAGCTATCGCAAGAGGATATATTAAGGAGTCCCATATTCTGTTCATTTTTAAGTATTTTATCCAAACGAGCATATCCTTTTTTGTTTCCTAAAATTCTTAATTGTCTTAGCTGTGAAATTACGTTATTTTCCTGACCGATTTATTCACTCTCCTTTACTTCCATTGGCATACTGTGTTTGTTTACTGAATCATGTTACCCTTTGCGTTTCTTCGTTTATTACTCTTTGGTTCGCTATCTTTTCTGTATAGTTATTAATTATAAATTATGATTATTACTCTTTTACATTTACTCTTATCTCCCGTCCATATGTACACGTTACTTTACCGAAAAATTTCCTTAATACTTTTTAAGTAATTATATCGTATTTATGTTACTTTTCTATTTTACTATTTTTTTGTTGATTTTCATTTTTTTTATTTATTTTTCCTTTTACATTCTTCTCCACTAATTATCTGCCTTAAGTTTAACTTTTATAATTATTTTACGTCTTCTTTATATTTCTTTCTGGTACAAAAATTCCGTAAATATATGCTTTGCTTGCTTTGTATATTTAATATTTTACTTCTTATATATATTTACTTTTTATTATTGTTATTTGTGTTATAAATACTTTTACTTTTGTTTAATATGTTTATTATACTTTTCGATCTTTTTCTTTTCTCGTGTCTCAGTGCTTTATAAATTTTGAAACACAACTCCTAAGAACGAAACAGCAACTTGCTCCTGTGAAAGGTGCTTTTATAAATTAATAATACGGAGGAATTAATTAAAATTAACGCAAACATTAAAGTTATAAACTGTTTATTTTTTAAGTTTTCAAAAATAAAAACAAAGACTACAAACAGTAAAACATAACATATAAAACTAAAAAATACCTTTTTTGACGAAAAATAATCATATATAAGCTTTGTAGTGCTTTCAAATGTAAAATTAATATAAACAAAATTGTCTGAAAGTTCAATGAAATTTAGAATTTATGTATATTTTTTAATGTTTTTTAACGTTTTATTAAAAAGTAAATGTTACTTTTTTTCAAAAATATTTCATGCATTATTTACTGACACAAGCGCTTATCATTTTTGTAGCAATTTTTTCCGTAAATTTCGAATACCGAAACAAAAGAGTTAAATCAGCTCAAAACAAATTAGATATAAAATGTTGACCGTATTTGAATTTTAAAAACAATAACAACATTAATGAAAAATAGTTTTGGCATTTTGCCATTTACAACATTGAATAGGTACTAATAATATACAAATTTCTTATTCTCTTTATTTCTTTACCGGCCGAAACCTAGCATTTTTTTAACTTAGAAAAACCGCCGAAACTGAGAATAATAACTGCATAATATAACTTCATTAATAGATGTTTGCTAAACACCTCTCTTTCCATATGATTTAAATTAGAATATTCAATCATATCACTCACATTTTTGTTATTTCTAAAAAAAACTTTTAGAATCCGTTTTCTGGCGACTAGAAAGCCACGAAGGTCAAGTATCAACAG
The DNA here is from genome assembly GCA_951509405.1 of Machimus rusticus. Classification (NCBI taxonomy): domain Eukaryota; kingdom Metazoa; phylum Arthropoda; class Insecta; order Diptera; family Asilidae; genus Machimus; species Machimus rusticus. The sequence continues at coordinate 48,481,049 of OX608051.1, read as the reverse complement.
GAGTTTTTATAATTTCCTTTATTTTCTATAAAATTTTTAAAATTATATATAATTAATTTCATATTTTTCGAGCCTTCGATGAATTTTTGAATCGAAATAAAATATTCATTTACATAGGAGACATTGATTCTATCAATTCAAAATATTGTTCTTAGAAAATTCCTTAAACTTTTTATGTATTCTTTTTTTTATAAACAGGCCTTATAAACTCTAACTTGGTATTTTTACGAAATTCAACACTTTCTAATTAATAACAGCTACTGTTTTAATTGTTGATGATTTTTTAAAAGAAAAGTGCTGAGATTTTTTTTCAGTTTGAGTTATTTTAGACTAGGGGCCCTATTCTAGTAATTTTCAGTAACCGGTCATTAAGTCGCAATCGAATCACAAGAATACGGCGGTTTATGAAAAATCTTGTGACTTGTGATCGGTCACATCGCTCTGAATAGGGCGGAGCATTTGGAAATTAAAAGCATGCTATGATCCAAAATCCGTTTGCCGTTTTTTAACCACGTTTATAATCTCTGATTTCCTAGATGTATTCTTTCATACTTTGTCATTGTGCTGAGCATTGAACGTTAATAAGGGAATAGCGCTCCTTAAACATATTCTTTAACATTGGGTGAACAGAGCTTCAGTTATTTATTTTTAAAAAGGCTTTTTATGGATGTACTGCTGAAAATTTGCAATATTAAGATAATTAGGCTGAATGATAAAAGGACAGAGGTAGGTTTACTGGACCAAATATTTTAATTTCCATCTTTGTTCTATTTTTAGATGAGTTGTTGTATTGTATTAAAAATGTCTTTCTGAATTTTGAGGAAATATTATTGATAATAATTTATTTTTATGAAGTATAATTAATTCGGCTACAGGTGGTGCTTTCACATTATTTCATATATTGCTTCATCCAATTGCAAATTTAAAATATAGTTGTTTAATATTTATATTCGAAACAAGCGATCTAGAAAACCAGTTTACATATATGAATTTTTACTCCTGCCACATAAACCAACCAGCCAATCATTCATAGTATGATAAGTTAGTAAAAAGTATTGTGAAACAGAGAGGAAAAAATGTGAAATTAAATAATTATGACTCGGCAATAATATAATGCCTAATATAAAAAAGATGAAACTTGCAAAAAACAAAAAGTAATTTGCAAAATAAAAATCTCTCTTTAGGCTTATTATTAAATGTGACAAAAAAAAAATGAAAACAAATAATAAGAAGCTGATTTCAACGAAAGAGCGTCTAGGGACATTTTAAAATTTAATAATAGTATCTCAGGACAAAAACAAAAACTCAAAATCGTTCGGAATCTTCAATCAGAGCAAGTTGCCTGAATTGTTCAGACGAATGTCGAAATATTATTTTTCGTAAACTGTTTTCTTTTCTTTATTAAAGTACCGTTGCTCGTATAATAACATTTGTTTTTTTATTTCATTACCTTAATCACTCTGATTTACTTTTAGTCATTTTTACAAACTTAAGCCTAATTAGTTGGAGCCATTGTGTTTTTAGTGATGATGAACATTATAAGGTTATACCAGTGGTGGAGCAGTAGTGTTAGTGCTAGCTACTGCTGTGGCCGCTGTTGATGATGATGTAGAAGATGATGATGATGTGTTACTACTATGATCCCGAGGCACTACCAGTCATCGGCGGTCGTCTTTTCGATCATCGCCAGTTTTCGTTCGATCAAAATGTAAACACAGTTGCGGACGGCGAACACACGATTTATATCGTTTCATTAGAAAGTTTAATTGCGAGTGTTAGAGAGTAACAAAGTGATTGATTATCCCAATGCAAGCGTGAGGAACAAGATTGTCGGGCGGTTTGCGGGAGTGGGAGAGGGAGGAAAAAGTATACCTTTTGTTAGTATTAGAGTTTTATTTCGTTTACAATGTTTTTATTTTTAAATATAAATAGATAAAAAATTAAGCTAAATTATGAGTAAATGAACAGTGAATGACACGTGATACAGAGTCTTAACAAAATTGAATTTTGGCAAAGAGGCAAAAGCATAAAGCAGATTCGGTATCTCAATTTCGAAATGAAAAATTTTAGCAAATTTTCTTACTTTGGGGAAACCTTTTGAATGCGTTCTTCTACTTAGTCAGTCTTTAATTTTTTTATAATCTATACAAAGTTTAACAAAAACTAGCAGTTCTTAACCATCCCGATGAACTACAAATTGAATCTTGGACCTGCACTTTTCTTATCACACTCATTAGCATGATAGGCATAAACTAAAGCGCTTCTCTCTTCGTGCTAGAAAAACATTTTCCGCTCACTCTTTCCTTTCGGGTCGAAATATGCTTGTCAGCATCCAAGAAGTTTTTCTACTATTCTGACTATACCATAAAATATACATATGTTACAACTTAAAACAATACCACACGTACATATTTAAACTATATATAATATAACAACGCGATATGTTTTGGTAATATGAAAACTATTGTACATTAACATCCTGCTTCTCCCTGCAGCAAAAATTTTACTTTCTATTAGTTTTGAAATGCGAGTTTCTGTTTATATTGAAAAAGCTTTTACAGAGAAATATATGCACACTTATTTAGAAGTTATTTCAATTTATAGCAATGTTACAATGCATAAAACAATTTTTTTGATTACATATTAAATTGATCTTTTTGAAAATGTTTTTAATTTTTAGCTTCGAATGTGAATAATTTTGCTATAAAGCGTTTATTACATTAGGTTCCACTAATCTGCATTTTTGAAATAACCGACATAAAAATAAGGTCATTTTAGGATTTAAATTAATTCTGAGAAACTGTGCAGATAAAGGATATTACATTTTTTGCTGCATCATTGGAACAGAATTGTAAATATAATTACCATTCCCAGAAGTGTAAAATTTCAATTCTAAAATTTTTAAATGACTTGATGAAGTACGAAATGATAATTTCAAGTTTCCCTATGTTTTACAAGTACTGATACAATTGAAATAGCAAATATTTAAAAATATGAATCAGTTTAAATTCCTCAATTCTTTCAGATTTAAAACTTTTTCAAAGTTTTAGAAGTAGGTATGTACAACTTTTCGATTATTGTTGTAATTTTTCATTTGTGAAATTATTCTCTTATTTTAAGTAATTTCACCAGAGTAAAATAAAAACGTATAAAACAAATAAAAGCGCATTTACATTTCAAAACCAACGTAACAAAGATTGATTTGTTGTTTCCATAAAAAAAGTCGGCAAAACTCAAACATTGCTTATATTGCTCTTGACTTAGCCTTCGGAAAATTGTAAAATATATTTATTTGGATAACATTCCAACAAACACAATTTTACATATCGTTTTTTGGCTAATTTATTATATGTCATACTGCTTTAAACATCTAGAGATTTATTAAAGCTACTGAATAGTTGCTAATTTTCCCTTTATAATAAGCATTATAGCGATTAAATGGATTAAAGGTACTTATATTTCTCCATTTGGCTTTATACTTGGAACACATATTGGTGCATAAAATTATTGACAAGGAAATAAATGCCAGCCAACAAGTTCAGCTCCTAAATGTTAAGCGTTTCTACAATAGTACATTGCGTTTGACCTAAACTAATTACAATGGATGCACTTTTCCATATTCAACTACATTAAAAACCTAAATAATAAATTATTTTACAAATATGTATTAGCTAGTAGAGACTTTATCTTCATGATTACTCTCAAATGCCGAAGTCGCATTCAAATAGATTTCCTTAACTTCGTATCAATTTAAAATGGGTGAAAACTTATAAGAAAAAGAAGAAAGAAACAATCAACTAAAACTGATGGAAAGGTAAATAATTAACAAACTTACCGTGACTCTGTTGATCTGGATGCTGCTGCTGCTGACTAAGGACTGAAGACGTTGAACTAACTGACGGTGATGAGATTGCTATACTAGCGGTATTTGTGCCTTCATCGGTTGTCCTCTTAAAGAAGTTATGTTGCAAGGCATAGTACGGTGTCACTCTTGTTTTCGGATCGAAATCCAACATCCGCAAAATTAAGTCTTTAAATTTAAGATAGTCTGAAACAGAGTGGCCTGGCTCATCAAGACGCCGACCACCTGGTCCACCAGTCTCTACACCGAGAATGTCATGTAACTTTCTTGAACCAGGCGGTTTATACTTTCTACCATTTTGGCTCTTCTTTAGCACATAACTACCGTCTGAGACCAATTTATCGAAGAATTTCCTCGTTTTGTGCGCTTGGTCTAATAAGTATTTAGGTGGCATCCCCAGGACCTCGACAATTTTGTTCATTTGATCAACTTCGTTGCAGCCGGAGAACAGTGGCTCGCCAGTATGCATTTCGACTAGAATGCAGCCCAATGACCACATGTCTATCGCCAAATCATACGGAATTCCCAGCAAAACTTCAGGTGATCGGTAAAACCGCGATTGGATGTATTGGTATATCTAAAACGAGCAACAAAATTCATTTATGATAATTGTCCAAAAAACCGCATTAACCAGATACTTGGTACCTACCCGTTGTCCCAATTGACACGAACTACCAAAGTCGACGATTTTTATAGCCGATCGCTTTGGGTTGCACAGCAGTATATTCTCGGGCTTAAGATCACAGTGTATTATATTCAGTTCGGGTGTACTCAAAAAGAGCAGAGCAGTGCATAGCTGTTGGGCGAATTTTCGCGTTAAATTTAGGGAAACGCCTCGAAAATTTGTATTCCTCAGAAGATCATATAAATTGTAGGAGAGCAATTCAAATACGAGACATAAGTGATTTCGCCACATAAAGTGTCGTTTTAGTTTAACTGTAATGGAAAGCACATATTAATAATTTCTCAATATTTGATTACAAAGATTCAAAATTTTGTCTCTTATACCGGGTCTCCCATTAACCTGACAAATCAAAATAACTCGAAAAAAGCATCATACAAAAACCTCGTCAAGACAAAAAAAAAAATAAGTATTTTTAAGGGCGCCGGGTACATCTTTTAAATTTCAAATGGAAACCTCCATATTTTATTGCGTATTCTGATTCCAAGAGAACAAATACGAAATTTTTTTCAATTCGTTAGGGACAGTTCGTAAATGTTTCCAATAACTTCGAACTTTCCTATAGGTACCTATGAAAATATTTTCACAATTATTAATTTTGTAAGCAGCAATCTACTCAGCAGGTGACTCAAGCAGTATGATCTTTGGGAATGAATGATCATAATATACTCAATGGTACGCAGCTTTCTACAATATAAGTAAGTATTCATGGTAATACATTTTTATTTATTTTCAGCTCAAATATATATTTTTATATTTCTTGAGGACCATTAAAAAACGTCAAAATCTATAGCGTATAATTCCTCTAATTCAACATTACTTTACTTATCGAAAGTATACTTAAAAATTATTCGAAGTTACATATTCCCTCCAGTCTATTAGAAAATGAAGGTAATAATTATTTGGAATTCAAAGTAGGTACCACTTTAATTTAGACTAATAAATGGTAATATTGTAGCTTATAGCTTGTTTAAATTGGGTAATAAAAATGTTGTACTTCCTCAAGTCCTGCATGAAACTTCGTGAAACAAAATTTTGTAAAAATCGACCACCACTGGTCAATGGCTCATTTAAATTTGTGGAGCCCTCATCCGTTCTACTTCGACACGCGATTCCTTCCCACTAGTTATTTGTAGAGCATATACTTACAATGAAAACTAGCGTTCCGAATCGATACTCACCTATATAATATTTGTTTTCCGCATCAGCTCGGTTCATCATCTCAAGCAGTTTAACTTCTATTTGTGCCTGATTTAGGAACGGTTTCTTATTTTTAATAATTTTTATCGCCACATGGCATTGCTCCTCATGGTCGTATGCCTTAACCACTTGTCCAAAGCTACCCTTACCTGAAAATATGAAATGAAAATACGTAAAAAAAAACACGAGACGGGGCAGGAAGGAAGTTCGAAATTACTGACGAAATGATTCAATGAATATCAAATGACGGCGCCACTTGCTACTTGTCGTGTTTTTTTTTTTTGCCAGCATACGTGCGATGGCCCATATTCGCCAGAAGCAAAATAGGCTGCTTCGGACGTATGGAGGGTCAAGTCATGATGGTTTATTCATGATGCAAGACTCCCACGGCACCAAGTTTAGGGCGCAAGTAGGCCGCCTGGGGAAGGGCAAACGGGGGGCTATTAATACTTTACCAATTAACGAATCGATTTCGTAGCGATCCAAGAACTTTTCACCAGTTTTAATGATATAGTCATGGTTGTCGTCGTCGTAACCATCGTTGTAGAGTTTACGCTCTTTTTTATTCGAGGAGTCGTCGTCGCCCTGGGTCTGTTGGGCCCGCCGCTTCTTCTTCGCGTAGTAGACCTGCGAGGGAAGAGATAATTATAAATCGATGGATTAATTGATTTTCGCCCGGAGTTAGTGCCCAACTGTGCCCTGTGCAGTTCGAATGCAGTTGCCCAATAATTTTCATTTCTTCCCGATGGAGCCTCCACCGTGCCCACCGCCTAATGGGGCGCGGGTGCAACATCCTTCCTGATTTACCCCATTTATGAGCCCGTTTTTACTTCAGTTGAGCCCGTTTCAAGACTTCCATGACAGTAAGAGTTGAGGTAGCAGCACAAGCGTCTGGATGCTGCACCCTGGACCCATGTTCCCGCCGTTACTTTGGGCGGGGATAAGAATGACGACGAGATAAAATTGGCGCACCAGAAAACAAGAAAAGACTACGAGGACGAGGACGACGCCGAGACGACCGACCAAGGAAAAGAGTTTTGTCGGAGGCTTTTCATTGCTTCCTGAAAAACTTTCTGAGATTGTTGATTTCTAGCTCAAGGGCTTTTTTCTGTTCCCGTCTCCCGAGTCCCGCTGCTGCTACTGTTGGTGCTGCAGCAGCTTTCCTTTCCGAGCCCTTCACGGGAATTTTCCCTTCTTATTTCATCCTCCATTTTTTCCCCGAGGAATAATTGGTTCGCGTGTCAAGAGAACGACAACAACGCAGAAATATTTTCTTTCCATCCGTTTCTGCTCCATCTGCTTCTTTTTTAATTTTTTTTCTACAGTTGCGATATAGTAAAATCCAGTTCAGATCGAAGGGAAAATTGCTTATAATTTTCAATTTGTATTGAACTTCGAGTGCTGATTAATGCAAAGGGAAAAGTAACGAGTTAAAAATTCCATTGCCAACAGTATGAATATGTTGTGAACTTCGGTCGGAGACAATTCCATTTTTGATTGTTCACCTCTGTGATAAGACTACTTTCGCAGGGTAAGTAATTAAGAAATTCGGTTCGTTCAATTCATGACACCACAAGTAACTCATTATTACCACAAATACAAACAATAATAAATCCGCATTAGAAGTTATTTATCATTACTTAAGATTTATTTAGATTAATAAATCAAACTAGGGATAAGTAAAGTCTTCATAACTGAGCCCATATGTATATGTATATTATTTTTGTGGTATCTGGTATCTTTATATTTTTCTTCTACAGAAAACCAGATTATGCTTCGCAATGACGTATACAATGAATATTAAACAATTTACGAGTACGTACTCTATAGAGGACTCTTCGAATAAACTTAATATTTGCATAGAAAATGATGCACAATGAATTGAATATACTTAAAAAGCCTCGAACTAATTAGATTTAGTAAATAACTAATTTGCTTACGTTCTTAAATGTTAGTTAAGGAAATGATATTCAGATTTCCACGCATTCTATACATATGTACATTATATAGAAAAAGAACAAAATATATTTTGTCTGTTTATCTGGCTGCGAATCATACATTCACCGAATGGCATTTGATAGACTGCAGTTTATATTCTTTTCTATCAATTTAGCTATGGTTTTGATTTTTTTGGAATCACTCCAAAATGGGTGGAAATGAAATTTTTATTTATATTTTTAAAAAGAAATGAATTAATTATTTTAAGGAAACACATTTGAAATAAAATAATAAAATATATAATAGAAAATAAAAGAATAAAATTAAAATTATTATTTCTTTTTAATTCCATACTGCACATAACATTTTCTTGCTACAGCTTACGTAAACAGAACACAAAATAATAAAATTTTAAGAGATACCCTGCTTACTAAGTATTATGTATTAAGTTGAACCTGCTTAATGATGTTTAGTGAAGCCAGAGGAATTTTGTCCGTTTAATCAACTTGAATTTATGCTTCGAAAGGAAATCCGAAATACTGAGACATAAAATGGAATTGATCACGTCTTTCGAAGCGGGCTTGTTGACTATAAATTACGGGTCAGTGAACAACATCTAGCTGTTCTACTTAAAATCTCAGAAAATAATAAAACTAGGGATACTAAAATTGTCTATTCTGACACTGCAAAAGTTACTCCTCCTTCGATTTGTAGCGGATTTGCGAAAACAGAATAGTGGTTTTGTATTGACAAATGTTTATTGAGCTGAAAGACCGTACCGCGCCAATGCAAATTTTTCCCATCGTCATAAAATTCTGCGCATATAAAAAGCAAGGTCAAAATAATGGCTCCTCAGCCACACCCGCGTACCAAAGAGGAGTATCATCAGTAACCAGAAGAGTTTTGAGGAAAGGCTCGGAATTTGCAGAATTTTATTTGCGGAAAATCCATTCGTTGGTGCCTCGTCAATTTACTGTAAACTTCATATAATAACTCTGCAGAAACATCCGCGCTTTAAAGTGTTATTCACGGAATTGTCGCACTTCGTCTAAAAGCACTCGAGAAGTTTCAAGATTTTTTCAGTATTGTTCTACGGAAAAGTTCAAGTTTTTGTTCCAGCAACAGTTTCCGCTGTGTTGTCCTTCATCCTCTACTCTTCGAGATGAACAATCTGGTTCCTCGAAATCATAATTTTTGAACTTTTGGAGGCTATGCTCCACTACTAGTCGAAATTCAGTCGATAAATAAGAAAGTGGAGAGATGGGGGAAAAAAATAGATTGGTTCCATGACTAAGACGACAAAGCACTATCAAAAGTCCTTTTTAGTCATTGCTGCGTGTGTGTTTGTGTGGGGGGATGCATCCACAACACCGTTGTGATGAAATTTAGTGGGTGTCACAGGGAGCTTTACAGTGCCCCAATATTCATCCCTTCGTCGGATGACTTTCAGTGACTAGAAAAAGGGTGGTCAGAGAACGCTTCTTGCTGCATCCCGATACCTATACTATACCCAAACCCGGCCAGTTGCATTATCGTGCATGTACCACTTGTTTTATTCCCCAGACCAGCGCTGCATCCCGGATGCTGGGATGCTGGGGTGCCGGGATGCGGGGGAAGAGACCACACACAGGAGGAGTGTGCGACAGTGGATGGAATTGGCTACAGCTCCGGGAGCGAGTTTGCCATTCCGTTCTGGGGCTGCAGTTGTACGAGACAACAGTGCCAGTGGAGTCACCTTCACTGTTGGGGGCCTCCAGCCTCAGCTGCAGCACCATCAGCAGCAAGAGCTTCATCGACCAGGACCAGGGCCAGACCACCAGGCGTTTGGTGTGGGAGCAGATTCGCTCGAAGATGTCTACTCCTGGTGCGCCGTACCGTGCCACACCGTGCCGTGCCGCATAGTGCTGCACTGTACGGCGGCGGCGGCAGAGTTAGCAACAGAAGACTAGATGTGGAATTACCGATATCGTCCCTGGTCCTGGTCCTCGTCGTGGATGCTGCATACCTTCCCTGCACACCAGAGCAGCCGCTCGTGATTTTGTATGTACCCAAAGCCGATCTTTTCATGTGTTCAAATTTATGTCCGGATCCGACGACTACACCACGCTTATGCCTTACACCGCCAGCCCCACTGCTTGGCGCTGGCTGCCTTTTTCCCAGCCCTTTTACCCCACTCAGACCGATTACGTGGAGATAGAGGGCCCTTCCCCTCTGCTTCCCCCCGGATCTATGGGGGTTGTTTGTGTACTCGAAATGCAATTTTCAGATGTTTTTGTTTTTTTGACAGCTCCTCTGTATCTATAGAGCAAAGTTAATATCAGTCAAAAGGAGAAACTTAGCAGTGAGCGGCGGCGGTGGGCTTTGATATATCACCACCACCGGGCAAAGAGTCACCCTGTGCTTTGTGTGTGTGTGGCTCTGAGGAGCTGTCCCTTTCCGTTGATAACAAGAACGGGGTACCGAAGTTTAAGACTTTTGGCGACTAATGCAGCTTTGATGCCGTCTGTTACTGTGACAAATGCTTGAAGTAAATGGGTTATCATCCCGCACTAACAATGGATGTTGGTTCCCGGACTATCCTTTTGTTTTTTGTTATCTCCGATATTTTTATGGCTTGATTAAAATTGAGAATTTTTACGACTCTTCAAAACGTCTATAAAAGGACACATTAAATTTATCCAATTTGCCGTGAACAAGGTGTTATTTTTTAGAAGGCTAAAGTTTATGGCTGAAATAGTTGAAATATAAAAATATTGGAGACTATCCTTGTCGAAGGAAAAATTCTTACTTCTGAATTCAAGCTCGTGCCTTTAAACTAAACCCTTCCCTCATGTCTGGGTCTTTTGACATTACAGATAAAGCACTGCTAGTAGGTGGAAGTTTTGAGTAAAATCATCTACGCAAACTTTGATGTTTGAAGGTGGTGCCTCATGAACTTAACAGTGAAATTATGTACCAAAGTTAAAGAGAGCTTCAGAAAGATTAATGGCATTTTATAACTTTACGAAAAACAGCCCTGTTTGGTATTGTAAAAACAAACCGTGTGTTTGAATAAGATTGGAATTAATAATTATCTCATTATTATCTCATTATTATCTCTTAGAAGTATACAAGTCGATATACTGCAAAGTGGTCATTCATGAAATCTAGATGCTTGTAAAATTTCAAGAAAGAGCTAGAAAACTATCTAGTTCTTACTTTCATGGAAATCTGAACTTATTTACATACACCCCTGTAATAATTTTATTTAATTTTATTCTATTTTCTATTTTTTGAAATAGGATTGTTGATTTAATATTCAATAAATTATAATAATATTGAGGACTTAGATGTGTAGCGAATTGTTAAGGTAGATAACTTCTGCCACGAATAGATGAAAACTATATTTAAATAGCAATATGGGTTTTGGGCTATGACTTTATATTGCATTCACCAATCTTAGTCACATCGTAGTCCACTATTAAGCTGGATGCAGTACCAAACTGGAGCATTTGAGAGGTCTTTAATTAAATATTATTTAAGATATGATACACCACGTAACATCAGATACCTGCAGCTAGTATGTGGAATATGAAGAAAATTGTTTACGTTAAAGATCTAATTTCGAGATAATCGTTGAACAACAACTACTTTAAATTATTTGTACCAAATTTCGACATTTTAGTTCATTTGATACCGTCCAGGAGCTATCGCATACAATTCATTTCAAAAATTTAGAGTTAAAAAATACAATGGAATATGGCTTTTAAAATACTTTCCTATTACAGGAATTACAAACACTCCAAGAATTTAAATAAAACTTACAATTTAAATTTCATATACGATAATGTTAATAATGAATATTGTCAACAGAGAATTGAAGTTTATAAAATCTATTCTACTCAGACTCAACAGCACCGCAGCATACTCAATGCAATAAAATTATTGATTTTATTGGGCAAACATCCCTGAGGCAATCTGAGATTTAATTTAAAGAAGATGGCTCTTGCCTTATTTGAAGTGCAACTTAAAGTAGAGAATGGCGTTGGGTACTTAACCAGAGTTGCCACATCAGGTACGTCTGTCAGGATTCGAAAGGCCTCTTTTAATTAAATACAAGACCAGAGTAATAAAACTGCGCAGAGATCTTTTGAGTTCCAACAAATAAAATCCCACCTAGCCGTTGGGACCCCGGTCCAAAGCCAAAATAAGTGTGGGAAATGTAATTCGAGCAGACATGGACCACATGGCCCGGGACTACCCACAGGGTAATGCGGAGACCGGAGCGGAGCTCCTTCACGCCTTTTCAACTGGTCCAGACCCGTCTAGTGCCGAGTTATAAAGTATCGGGTAGGAGTTAAGAGCATAAACAGCCATAACCCATAACCCGTGTCTCGTTTTAATCTTTTAGTTCCACAACTGGCTGCACATCAATGGAAAAATCATTGCGCAGGGTCATGGGCACTGTGCAGGAACAGAAACGTGTTCCACCAACCTGAAATGGCACCAGCAGGAGCGACGGCGGTGTCTACTGTATAGGGGCCCCACTGCGGAATGCGTTGCAACAGCGGATTTGGTGCAAGATGCAGCCCGAATGGGCTTCAGCTTTACGGGATTTAAGGGACACCAGAAATCTCTCGAAGCCTTTAAAGCCCCGCAATTGAAAAAAAAATATATATATAAAAAGAATCTTTCTTTTAACACGACGACGTTACACAAGTCGGGAACACGCATAGCGAAAGAAGTTGCTCTAGAATTTGGGTTGGGGTTGCGAACCGCAATAATGAGAAAACTCCGAAATACTTTCCGGCATCGAAGCCGGGATTGGGGCGTAAGCGAATAGAACAGGAAAATAAGTTCAAAATGCGAGTTTCAGAGCAGACAGGGCAGGCGGAGCAAGGACTTAAGAAGTTTTAGTATTTCAAAACCAGGGAGGATTGGTGTCAGAGGTGGGGTTCCAACTAAATCTAGCAGATTCTTATACTATAAAAGCAAAATGAGGCTCAAATCCAAGTGTCTCCAGCCTGCTTGAACGTAGCAAGCGAACGAGCGACAGAGAAAATCACAGACCTTTATAACCCCCAACGCCCCAAAAATTGTTGGGGCTGTGTGCCATCATGAAGACAGCCAAAGAAAGCCAGAGGAGGAGAACGAGAAAGATCGATATGAGCTGCGAGGTGACGGCAATGTACCCGCGTCAGGAGAAGCAGTGCTGTGCTAGGGCTAGGGTTGCGCTAGGAATAGTGGCATCAGTTTCAGGGGTCGGGAGCTCCTGATTCCTGCCGATGGGGCGCGGGCAGGTCGGCGGGGTTCGGTGGCACTGAGCACACAATTGTTGTTGTTGTTGTTGGCCCATTGCTACACTCCTGGAGCGGAGTCCCGGTGCTCATGCTAACTGCCGTTGCTATAGACTATGCGATGGTGGCGCTGCCGCTGCTCCTGCTGGAAACCTCGCTTCTGGTAAAGGCTCCCGGCTCCGTCCCGTTGAAACATCAAAGAGCACACAACCACCAGCCAGGGAATGTTTACAAACGGGATAATATTGTCTCGACACACAGGCAAACACAACACAAACACATATATATAGTATGCATACCCTAAGCTTTTTCTTTTGGGAAGCTTCAGCGGTGCGCCGTGTGTTCAGACAAGAATTTTTGGTAATCAGGGGAGGCACAAGTGACTCCCTAAAAGGACCCGACGTTTGGGTTCAGTAAACTCTTTATGCCTTCGCAGATGCGAAAGAAATCGCAACATCAAATTGCGCTCACCCAAATGGCGAGGGATCGGCAGCCCTGCCTCTTCCTTCGTCTTCGTCCTGGCAGGGTTCTTTCTTCCAAGGAGGAGAAGGAGATAAGTCATTGCGTAGGACATTGAGCAGCAACCGAGGGTTAGTTCACAGCCGCTTCAAGCAGCCACTCCAAGATTATTATTGGGCGAGCTAAAATGTTTTTACGATGTGAACATTAATTTGTTTCTTGAGAGCTCTGCTCAAGCTCAGGTCACAGTGGCGCGGCGACGGGGTGGGCGCTAACGTCGGCGCTGAATGGGTGCCACAATCAAATCGGGAAAACTGGCTATGCATAGGTACCTCCTCGGGCAGAAAATCGAGAAGCAATTAGGTTGCTGCTAGAAGAATGGGTCAAAGAGCAGCACGCTCTAAATAATTTGCAGTTCCATTATAGCGGGGAGTTGGTTAAACTTCTCGGGACCTACTTTTTTTCAGACATACTTTATATGGAAAACCACCTTCAGATTAGGAACGCTTTGAAGACACCGTCGTCTTAAGTTGAGACCTTTTGAGTGAAATTTTTTCCCTTATTGTTCGATTACACAAACTGTGGGTCGTATAATGCCTCATTGAGACAGCTTGATGTAGCTAAATTATGCTCCCGTAGAGCAGGCGTTTTACGTTCCGCTAGATAAAAGTGGCCGGGTTTTGCTTTCATTTCGCGCCTCCCAAGCATGCAAGCCATATTTAAAGTCCTGTCGCATTTTCTGCGGGGTACACAAATAAGACGCACCTCTCTGAAAGCAAAATTTTACGCGAAACAGTGTTGCGTAAAGTTCATTCATAAATTCAAGTCATTTATTCGTAGTAACGTACCCTGGTATTTCATTTTTTTTCTTTTCACAAGTAAATAAAGGACTTTTACATACACATTTTTACATCACATTTTCATTTCATAGTGAATAGGAATCAAAAATGCCTTTTACATAATTTTAGTACATGCCCATTTTCGTCTGATTCAAGTTCTCTTATTCAAATACTCATGTTGTTATCTTTTTCAAAAACCATCCTAACATTACAGCATTACCTAACATAATAAGCATTTGTTACAGAAAATATGCCTGAGAAATATTTTCGAGTTTGTAATGGGAAAATTTAAAAGCGATGTAACTTTTTAAATCTTCAGAATATACATACTTATTACATTATATACATTCATATATTAAAGGTACAATAATGAAATAGACTTATTTATTTAAAAAAAATGTGTAACTTTCTAATGCTTTAGCAAATATAACTAAATATATATTTATCGTTATTTTGAATGTGAAAATAGCAGCTAATAACTCTCAGAATAGGTTATTGGCATCATCCATAAGAATTGTGCATCGATCTAAAATCAAAATCGATGAAACGCATCGAAATCTTACCTTCCCCCTCTTGTAAGTCGAAATTTAAATGCATATTCAATGACACCAATAATTTTGGTGGTCCATCCAAGCTCTACGCTTTACGGTTTTACGTTCTCCTTTCGCTTGTGAAATTTTTCATTTCCAATATGGCAAAATTATACCAGCTTTCTCGCTCCAAATGATGTACCGCACACTAATAGTATTAACTTGAAAAATTGCAGCAGGCTATTGACTGTTTGCCATGTTTTCTCTAAAAGCTTGCCGGCTTATCTTCGCCCAAGCACACGCTATACAACTGGCATCCATCAAAACGTCCCGAACATCAGGAGGGTTTGAAGAGGAGCACCTACTACTGGGTGATGGTAGGCTGGCCCCAGCCCGCCCCGTCTCCGGGGCTGCCGTGTGATTTGAATTCATAGCCATAAAGCACTCTCCCTTTCCAAGTCGTGACATTTTCGGACGATAAGAACGGCTCCTCAAACCACCGAAAAGGTACACCGCACCAGGCTGCCACTCGAGCCTAATTCTGACAAATTATATCCTCCTCCAGATGAATAGACCAGCCATCCACAAACACTAAATTAAGCAAGGGAAATTTCTTTGTCTTCGCAATATATCAACTCAACTGCCTTCCATCATCCGTGCAGGGCGGCAGTGGGGCCCTTGTGTGCTCACTTAATATCGAGGGAAGATACTACTCTAAATTTTCTTGGCTCGTCCAATGCCCCCGGAGTTTGGTGGGACACAGGCGGGCACGCCTCGACTCGACTCAACCACACAGCGCCCCCGATCCAATAGTCCCGATGAGGAATTCTAAACACGTAATTTTTTGACATTTATTACATTCCAGACTTTATCCCGACATCCTCCAGTTAGAATTATAAAAACAAAAAAGCAAAAAAAAAAGGGAGGGTAGTAGTCCATCCACCCTGTCCTGCGGAGTTCCGACACACTACTCAGAATGGAGAAGGAGGTTCGACGGCAAGGAAAACCGAGGGGTCTCCAAATGACACCAGGACGTCGTCCAAGTTAAACAAGGTTGAAGCCATGTACACCACCACGGTGACAAATAGATGGTGAAAAATAGTGTGAACAATCTGCACAGGCCGCCCCCGCCCATCCCGCGTGGTACGGCATGACGAAGACGACGAGGACGAAGTTGTCTACGTCTCCTGCTGGCGGGGGCGGGCGCCCACGTCAAGCTGCTTCGCACGCAAAAATTCATTTAACGCACTGCCACGGCGTTGCTGGAGTCTCTACCGCAAGTGCGGACACCTCGAGCCCCCGGGGGGCTGGTGCGAGTAATATCTTAGTGCCATCACGAAAGGTCCCCTCTCCCAGAGGCGGACCCCCGACTTCTCTGGCTTCTTCAAGTGCTGTTCACTCGATCCAGCGCCTTTTGCGCCAGGGAAGTGCGCCATCATCCACAAGACTTTTGTAATAACGGTGTCCCCTGACACCAGAGCATCCCTGTCACCTATATATCATTATTGTCATCTGAAATATCTCTAATTCCTAAATCTCCTGCTCGGGTGGGACAACTAATTGCTTGGAAGACGGGCCACTGAAGGGACTACTTGCCTTGCACTCATTGGCCTTACTAAGGAGAGGAATCTGACCTCATCAGAAATTAACGAAATAACTATAACATAACTCAGTCATTTCGCAAAATCTTATAAAAGATATTTTATGCCTTATGTAGCACTAATTACAATATTGTACTAATTGCAATAACATTCAACTCATATACTGTAGGAATTGAATCAGCAATCTTCAATTTCAAATCCCTACAAAAGGTGATTTTAATTTTGCTTTTTATGCTTAATCTCCAATGCGGAGACCAACCAAGTTCGAACTATCCAAAATCGCCCCTTTTCAGAATTCCGGCTTTTATTGTACCCATGCAAAAAAATATCAACGAACTTTTTCGAGAAAACAAAATGTTTAACTTTAGATATGTACAATTTATATAGTATATCCTTAAGGAAAAAGGTAAAATATCTTGCGATAGACACTGCACTAAAAGCGTTTTGCATAATCGCCCCTGTGTTGAATGTTTCAACAAAGCTTCATTACAATCTGTTAAAGCCTTCAAACTTACGCCATAACTCTCATAGATTTCAAGTGCAAAATACTAGTATGAATAGTATGAAAGCAAGTAGTTAAGTAGTAGTAGTAACAAAATTATTTTCGCAAGATTCGCAAACACTTAGAAAAAAAATGTTTAAATTAAGATACTTGGCGATTCCAGTCGAACCAAAGTCCTTGAAAGCACTATGAAGATTTGTTTGGAAACGATACTATACTAATCTCTCTAGCAAATTACGTAGCAGTCGGTGAATAAACTCACTTTTCAGCAGAAAAACGTACAGATATTATTAGTGGGCAGAAAATAGATGAGGTCCTTGGTGCTAAGAAACAAAATGGTAAGAAATTACAAAAATGGGCGAAAAATTATCGTGGGCCCAAATAAATATGCATATATCTAGCTGAAAATTGCTAAGGAGGCAGAGTATTATTAGGTAGGAGGGTGCGATGTGGGCAACTGGCGGTCCCCGTCGTCCATTATGACTGTACGAAATTTTTAGCTTGTTGCTATGAAACACGACAAGAATACCAATCGGCCCAAGTGAACGCACATCCAGAGGCGCCGGCGAAGCGCCAATAGGCGACAACAAATGGATTAGGGAAGGTAGACGAGCCTCCAACAAACCGTTCGTAGGCGCTGACCCACTTGATTGCAACTCTTATTGGGGATACTCGGTTGAAGCCGGCGGGTGCTCCTAGTTTGAATGATGTCTAGCTGCGTCCTCCGCCTAGAATCTAGATCTAAAAATGAATTAGCGACGCTGAGCGGACAGAAGCAGTTTCAAGGAGGATAAAAATAGCGCAACTAGAATGTCCATTCTATTCGTTTGATTACTCTCATGACAGACATGACTCATTCTTCGGTTTTACTGTATTCTCTAATCAGAAAGGTTGCTCATTACATGAGAAATCTTAATTTCTTGAAAAT
Source organism: Machimus rusticus (assembly GCA_951509405.1). Classification (NCBI taxonomy): domain Eukaryota; kingdom Metazoa; phylum Arthropoda; class Insecta; order Diptera; family Asilidae; genus Machimus; species Machimus rusticus. The sequence continues at coordinate 48,463,232 of OX608051.1, read as the reverse complement.
GTTAATTCATACCGTAGCGATCATTATCAATTTGCGATTTCGAAAATGAATTTATTGTAAAAAAAAATCTCGGGGACCACAAAACAGGTTTCCAACTTTAGTAATGAACAGAAAACAATTTTAAGACCTTCAGACAAAATGTTTTACAACAATGCTAAAACTTAAAACTATATCAACTATAATTTATTAATAGCATTGGTACTCAAAGATCAGCCAATATCTTCGGAAATTTAATAAAAAATAACACTACTTTTGAGCATTTGCATATATAAATCATAAGCTGCCTGCAAAACCTGTAACTGGATCCGATATGAAAAGAACACAGCTAACATTTGCATATGCATATTTGTAATGTACATATGTATTATTGAATTTCGACATGTGAAAATACTACTAAAGAAAAGGGCTGCAGCTTCTGAATGTACGCTTGTTTTAAAATTCATGCACCGTTTATTGTAATAATCGATTTCTGAAAAAAAGTCAATTTAATGGAAAGCCATCGAAAAGAAAGCTTATGAAGAAACCGATCTCAATGCAATTCTTGATTTCTTGATAAATATTACTACTCTGTTATGTTATGCGATAAAAACAAATTTAAAATGTGAACGTCAAAAACGTTCTTTTTAGAATTAGTAAATTACATTTAGACCAACGAGGAAACAAATCTGTTTCTAAATTATATTTTCAAAGAGTTATTTAAAATATAATTTAGAAGTAAGAATATTTAGTAACTTTAAAAATGAAACAGTGAGCAATGTTTATGAAATATTTCAAGTGTTTCTTAATTTTTGAGTACCTACCTATAAAAGAAATCTGTGTCACTTAAATAACAAATTATTAAGGATTAAAGATTGTATAGTATTTTTTTCTATGTATATCATATATAAATAAGGATTCATATAAATAAAAAAGAGACAAATTGTATTTCCCATTCGAACTGCATATGGCCTTGCAAGCTAAAGAATGAATGTTATCTTAGATTACATATCACTTACCTCGTTTATGTGTTTGTATGTTTTAATAAGATCTACGCTTAGTTTCCTTAGCGGCGCTGACGCTGGATCTCGAAAATGTGTGGGTATTCGTGCCTGCATCGCTCTGACTTCCGACGACGATGACGGACTCGACCGCTTCAATAAGTAATAAAATAAAGTCAAAAACATTCCAATAAATAAACATAACCACATCACTTACATGATGCATGACATCTCTGTGTGTGGCGGGAAGTTCCTCTTCAACAACGAAACGTCCATAGAGCGGGGCATGACGTTGGCGTCCTGATTCAGGCCCTGTTGGACCAGAAACGTATGCCGCCGACACTGCAAATATAAAAAATTGCCATGTTAATTAATTTGTTCTTCGATCGGAATGTGCTGGGCTGTAAATGAAGAAATAACTCAATCTTGATAAAAAGTCGCCGAGCAGGCGGGGAGGAAACCACGGACAACGCGCTAAATTGCCTCTGTCCGCTGCCTGAGCACGATTTGCGCGCCGCTGTGTGTCGCGGAAAAGAAATGGTCATTGGGTTAAGATTTCGGTTCGCGACTATGAGTCATTTGACTACAACCATGACAACCATACCTGAAATATGCTCAGTGCGGCCTGCCTGGGGAGGGAGAGACTAATTATAATCGTCTACCATGGCCTGGAGGGATGGAATTTTAATGTCGCAGGAGCTGCCTCCAGCCAATTCCAGAGCAGCCAGCCTCGGGTGAGCTGGCATTCGATTTCACTCGTTTGGTTGATTGACCACTCGAGATGAATTATTATCTGCAATCAGTCCGATTTCTCGGAATTTCTGAGCAGAAATGACATCAAATTACTACTTCTGACGGCAGCGGACTCCGGTGGAGTTGGAATGGAGATTGAGATCAAATTTGCTTTAATTTATGTTTACAGACGGAAGTCATTGTCTGCGGAGGAAATTCAAGCTCTTTACAGACGCTAATTACCCGCGGTGCAAGAATATATTATCGATTTTGGTGATATTCACGTGCACGTAAGCGTTTTTGGCTTTTTGCTCTATTTTGATATATATACACATTGTTTGTGATTGCATTATTTAATCATAAGGAAACCTTTACCTCCTCAAATGGTCCTATAGAAGCCACTTTAACAAGAAGGTATAAACTTTTACATGTAATTAGGGGCGGTACTTGATGGAAGTTATTTAAAATTGAATAATTAAATTTTTTCGACGTTGTATTAGTATTTTTGTTATTAGTTCAGAAAACGCTACATGTTATGATGCATACATTTTTGCTGAAAATCTCTAGTTAATTCAAAAAATTTCATTGTGCAAGAAGGACATCACAGTGAGTTCTGTCAAATACTTAAAATATGATCTTTATTTTATATGAAACAAATACTTATGCATAATGAGATTATTCGTATTTTATATTTTTGGTATGTATTTAATTTTCAGCTAAAATAATATAAGAATTACTCTAATAAATAAATAGAAAAAACCTTTAGTGGTCACTATTTTTATGTGCAGGTGCTTTTTTCAATAAGACTATACATATTTATAAAGGAGATATACTTCTTTTTATACCAACTAAGTAACTGAAAAATAAATTCAATAACAGTAGACTTTCACACCCAAAAACCTTCAGATATCAAAACTTCTTCTTTGGTACTAAACTTTTTTCTAAATAGATAATAGAAATAGCAAAAGTAATTGATAGTAATAACTCAAAATAATAACCATGTCAATATAGGGAACAATATTTTTTGATGGAAACTATAAGCTTAATATTTCTAAGGAAACAAAAACTTTTGATCAGAAATAAAGATTTTTGTTATATAGGATCCTATATACTAGATAGACAGGTTCGGTCCAATAAAAGAAGATTGAATGAAAATTTGATTGAAAATATTAATTCACATGCTGTCAGCCAGCGGTTAAACTTATGAATTATCTAAGATACTTGGCTATGAATGAAAACTCGAGTGAAAGATCATTGGTCGGAACGTTCATTCGAGTACCCGTCTACCTCGAGTATTAGATTAGTAGTGGAATTAGTAAAAAAATGTAGAAATAGCTTGTAAGAGTGTTTCGACCGAGACAACTAAGCCATTGAGTAAGAAACAAGAGCTGTTCGTTTTTGATGAATTTTATGTGATCATTTATAAAATAATCATATATTCTAACATCTTAAACAGAGAACTGCGTAAATTGAGCCAAAGCGTCATAGCTATTGATGAAATTGTTGGAATTCCTATTGCATTCACGGTATTATTCTGCAGTCAATCATAACCAAAATATCTCCACATTCATAAGTCGTCGTCCCTGTTTTTCAAGTTGTAAAAATGTCGAAAGTTATTACTAGAAGGTATGGTTGCAATAAAATAGTAGATACTTATTATTTTAGACTTCAAATTTATTTCCAATTTCACAAAGCGTGTGATCTACGCAGCAGCCAAACCGAAAAGAAAAAGAAAGTGGGAGAAGCAAGGTTAGCTATGGTTTACGATTCGCTTAAATGCGAGCAACGGGCAACACTGAAAGTCTTAGACTGTTGGGAAGATTGGGCTCACCGTACGTCAGGTACGCTTACGCTTGAGGTGTTCAAAAATGCTAATTCAAAGAAGTCCGTCCAATGCCTCCGCTTGGGACATGGCAGGCCTCATATGTGAGCCAGAAAAGCGTCCAGGCTCCTTAGATTTTATCTGCGGAAGGCGGGAATGGGTCAGGGCAGGCGGGGCTCTGTCTCCGGCGTGGTAATGACCAAGCAGCACGACCAAAACACCAACGAGCAGCGACATCAGCAGTCAAAGTCGTAATTTCGGCGATGACGATGGTCATTGAACCTATTTCCGGATCTTTTAATTTCGTGGGCTCTGGCTGGTTATGAGGCCCGGCCACCCGACGCGAGCTCGAGCCGTGCGCTGCCGCCCCTCAGCTGCCGCTTTGGGAGTTGTTACATCTGAGGGCTCTTCACTTCATCCGCGTTGGTCGGTCCTGGAGCTGGCCGGCCTAGCGAAGCCCGCTGTTGGGGCCCTTCTGCCGGCGAGGCCCCCTCGGCCCGAGCCCTCCGTCCTGCTCGACGGAACCTTCCGATGGTCAACTGGACTGACTGCGTGCACGAAGTCAGGCGGCGGCGTTCAAGCGCCGAAGGTTACATAAGAACAAGTGGGGCACGGGGGGCGCAGGGACATGGGCCGTGCCACGTCAAGTACATTGGCCCTTCTCTCTTTAAAGCCGCTGACGTGTTTCTAATGCCGCTGCCCAACCGTAAAATGCCTCCAGTGTGATTTTACCCCGAAAAATCGAGTCGAATTTTTTCTTTTTTTTTAAATTTTTGGCTTTTTTGTTTTTTTACTGTAAGCCAGGGATGTACTCAAGCTGGCGCTGGTCCCACCGAGAAGTAATGACTTCCCAGGAATTGGTGTCGACCCCGACATTCGTTTCAGCATCACAAGTACTCAGCGGCCAGGCGGATCAGGTTTGATGGCGACGCGGCTTGGGAAGATGTGCCCGGTCCCGGCAAACAGCTCGCTTGACCTTGTAATTATTTTTTCATGGTTTTTTTGTGGAAAATATTTCGAGGCAAAAGAGATGGGAAAATGTTTGCAAAAGAAAAGCATTGCACGCATACACTGCTCAGATTTTCAGTAGGTATGCTAAAGGGAAGTACACAGAAAAGTTCCTACTTTTGAAAGATGTTCAGACTGAAATTATTCAGGTCTGTTGTCCAATCCCTCATCAGGAATTGGAATTCGGATTCACTGATACTGATTAGAAAAAGGTAAATAATCTCCAAAAAGCCTAACAAAATGTGTACTTTGAGCGGTTTTTAATTCAATTAAGCGACTGATATTTCTATGAAAATTATAACACATGACGATTTTCAATTTCATTAATTTTAAATCTATAGTCCAAAAACATCCGAATATCCGGAAGTCAAAGACTTTTTAAAACCTTAATACAGAGTGTCCTATTTGAATCTGTCCGACTATGACGTCGATATCAGCTTTTGCTCAATATGTCACATTGCCAAATAACTAATTGTTAGTTAACTTTGGCAGATTAATTTTTAGAACGTATTGGTTTTCAAAAAATTATAAATACAATTAAGTAGGTATATGGTCCGGACTTAATTTAACAGCGTGAACCGGTCCTGTTCTTTTGGGACGGAACATTCTGCATCAGATCCGGATAGTTCTTAATGTTTCTTACTACTCAAGGAAACCGAATCCTGCTGATAGTTTTCTTGCATTTCCTTCTTCAAATCATATTTAATTTCGGAAGTATACGTCAATAATGAAGAGGAAGTCTAACACCTATGCAGCATCATGGGCCATGGCCATGCACTTTGGGTAAATGTAGAAGATATAGACTAAAGCTTTAAGGTGGTTTCCGTCGACTAAGGGAATGCAAATGCGATTAACGGCCAGTGGGTGTTCGATGCGACGATAACAGCGACAAAGCAAAAGTGAAGTCCGTTGAGAACCGCAGAGCAACCCAAGGGTCCCGCAGAGCACAAGTTTTCGGAAAGCAGTTTTATTGTTATCAGAAACAGCTTTGCCCGCTTTGCCGCCCCGTGGGCTGGGCCGTCTCGCCCGGTGGCCGCTCTGCCGTCACTCGTGAGCATCCTCCACGATAATGGGAGTTGGGCAGGCACATATTGCACGGAAAAATTAAAAAAGTTTTACGAGGTGGACGGGGCCCTTCACCCCTCTGCAAACACACCCCTGCAGCCGGCCTCGTCGCAGTCAGGCCCACTGGTAATACAACTCGTGCTTGTCGATCCTGTGCCACTTTCCGCCCTCCATTATTATTGCTTTCCCATTTTCCTCCTGGAGCTCACTCATTTTTCTACCAGATTGCCAGTATGATTGTCATTATGATGCAGGAGAATAATAATATGAGGCCAGGGCAGGGCGGCTGTGGCTTGGCGTCAGGGTGGCTCTGGGGTGGGGCTGGAGGCCGCACGGGGCGCGGATGAGCATGGATTTTGTATTTCCGTCATGTTTGGCTCACATAATACGCTCCGAGCTGGTCCTGTGGTGCTCCTCCGCCGGCGCTGTCTCGGGCTCCGCACGGCACACCCTGCACAGCACGCCGCTGCCACTGCTGCTAACTGAGGAAATCTTTCGTTTTTCTTCATATTTGTCAGTCTTATATTGGCATGTTGTTATGGGACACATATTAATCATATTTCTTCATCTATCATGACCACATTATGAGATTGATATTAGCGATATACCCTGAATTTTGAATTCCCCCGCAATTTGCTTGTAATGTCGGTGCTGTTGCTCCCTGGGTTAGTCGAGGATGCAGGGATGATGGGTGGAACTGAGCCTGGATTAAGATATATGTGTGGGGCCAATGTACCGCGAACGCGTCAGGGATTTTATTGGATGTGACATGTCGTGCGGTACGCTGATGACTAATGTTCATCGCAAGTCGCTCAATTGTTTCCGTCCAACAATGTCGCCTTTTAGGCCGTACTTTTTTGAGAAGTCCATTGGCTTTCAACATGGCCTATCAGATTTTGCTTCTTCCAAGTCTTTGGTGGCTTGTGTGTATCTTTCAACCGAATATTAAAGACAATTTTGATCTTTGACCTCATGTGTTCATTAAAGAGAGCAGTAAAAATTTCCCAAGTCTTCCTCTCTGGGGAAAGTTGACACAAGTAGATGCTGACGGCAACATCGATTTGAGTAAAACTACCTATAAGAATCTACTATACGTGGCTAAAATAAAAGCCTTGTAAGCAAAAAAAAAGTAATAAAATGTTTCTATTTTGCAACTTTCAACATTTATCATTTATACCACATATAACAAAAAAAATATAATCTATACAAATAATAACGAAGTAAAGAAACTACCCCTGGATGACCATATGACCCCTATTTAAAGCACCACAGCAATGTTGCCCGATCGGACAACATTTTAGCCCTAAGAACCGTTTGCAGCATCACAATTCGGACATTAATCAAGTTAACCTTGAAATTAATGATATTTTAATATCAATGTCAAGTAAAATGATTATAGGGGTGCTTTTTCTATTGGAATTTTACGCCAACACAACTTCAATTTAAAAATAATTGTTTGTGACCCAGTCTGCTTTTATTAATTCTACAGTAATGTGACAATTTTTAAGATTACTTCAATGTATCGGGGACTTTTAATGTTCTCTTCTCTTCTTCTTCAAAGCCCAATGGAACGCAATAAGTGACGCATATACATACATACATATGTGAATTATTCGCGTACTATATAGTATCTAGTATCTAGACTAATTGCGTGTCACAGGTATTACGGAGCGTCAAGCTTTGGGAAAAATAAAGTAGGTACCTACTTACTTTTCTAGAAACATTAATTTGCAATAAGGGGAATTTGATGTTCAAAAGGTTTAATTTGTACACGGAAAAAATTTTTTCAGAAATAGCCCTGTATTTTCCGACGGATTTTGGGATAGTGCATTATTTCGGTAGCATTTGTGAAAAAATACAGGGATTTTAACTAAAATTTAAGGGCCAGCGTAAAATGTTGACATTATTTCCTATACTGTTAAGGAGATCTGCTGCTTTTTCAATATGTTGTGGATTTTATGGCAAACGTTCGTAAATTGGTTGGGAAGATTTTTACTATCCCAAATTTTTTTTCCGTGTAGTGCAAAATCTGTAGAATATATGTACCTATTACAATCGACTTTGACCACAGAAAATAGGCAGAAGAAGAGTCTGTAAATTATCTGGTAAGATCACTCATGGTGTTCCTTTCTCATGAAGAAATTCGAAAACCTTAAAGTTGAGCGAGCAAATGGACAGCAAGCAGTCGAGAGAAGAGCTGCCTGGAATTTGCGGTACCGGTCGCCGGAAAAAAGGCACATCCAGCACTGAGACAAGACAACACTGAGGAGGAGCTCGCTAGCTGTTCGTAGAATTCCCTTGTAGGTGAATCACCTTAAGAAGAATGCAAAGAATGTTGCAACCACAGGGATTCATCTTAAACTCAGCGAAATAAATGAAATAAAAAAGCGAAGATATAAACGAAGAAAAAAATCACTTGCCGTCTCACTCGCTCCGCCAGGGTGGCCCGCGTAGCCTCCACACGGGTCGGGGAGTCTCTCTCGGGCGTTTGTTTTGCTTTTGTGCATTCAAGTTATTTGCACTGGGTGCCCCCCGCCCTCCCCCTCCGCTCGGCCAGTATCGATGAGCACTTATTCAAATGTAATTGCGCTGCACCAGCTCCGCTCATCTCTTCCGTTTTCTTTTTCTTCATAAAGTTCTAACGTCAATAAAAAATCAGCCAGGAATGCGGGAATTTCTGCTCAAGAAGTCTCAAGCAGCCTCGCGAGTATTTATTAAGGAAAGGCATAGTAAACACCGCCCATGCCCTTTTCCATGTATTTCGTGCGGCTCGAAATTTGGAATTTTCCTTGAATGTCTAAATCACCTGTCTGTCAAAGACCACCCTGCCGAGCGCCCGCCCGCCCCCTATTTGGTGCTCCGGCACTTTCGTCCCGTCCCGACGCCACCGCCGCCGCCACTGGAACGGATGGGGCATTTTTGTATGACGTAAAACTGGCCGAACGAGGGGCTGAAGTTGGAAACTTTTTTTTATGTATTTTATAAATAGACGGCACAGAATATTTGATGGCGTCACCAGACTGTCTCGATGCTATTTTCAGAGCATATGCCTCTCGTTCGCTCCGGCGCGGGTTCAGCCGGGTTCGCCTCGCCTCGCCTCGGCGTAAGTTGTTTATGGGCAGCTTAGGCCGTTGGCAATCGTGGGATTTATAAGTGTGGCATCGTGAATAGAACAGCGGAGCCCGAGCCGCCTGTGGGGCTGGCTGGATGCTCCAGCTCTGAGCCTGGGGTGCTCTGCTGTGTGAAAATGATTACAACAGAAATCTACCTCGCCTGGATTCCCACAACCCGTTCGGCTCGCCCCCCATCTTCCCTCCGCAGCCATGTTAAGTTAAGGTTGTGTTCGCCTCCAATTACCACCGATTTCGCTGGATAGGAAGTGTGGAACGTGCAGGCAGAAGAAGAAGAAGACCGCCGGGCGGCTAGGAGATAGAAATGACTCCGAAAGCTTTTCCAAGTATTTTTCTCTTCTTCCGGTCTTTCGTGACACGCTTTTTATTTGTTGTGCTCTTTCCGTTTATTAATGTCAGCCAGGAATGCTTAACGGACCGGACTAATATATGGTCAGTATATTTTTGCTTTGTGGAAAACGGGGATCTGCCCACGGCTGTTTTTCTTTTTATTTTTATTATTATTTTTTAACTACGAGCGAATTGAAAATTCCCATTTTCTTTGAAATTAAATATGCACATAAGATCAAGGAGTAGGTACACATTTGCGAAACATTTTATTTATTTTTAATTTATGCACGAGAATGAACTTCCGACCTAAATGCGATTTAGGGAAAATATGTACCTACATTGCTTAGATGCAAATCTTCATTTGTGTGAAAATCGAATTATTTTTGGACAAAACAAAAAAAAACGAAATTTACTCGTAAACGATGACACCAACAAATAAAATATATTCCGTCACTCCGACGATTCTTACTGCCTTTGTTAATAAAGGCAGTGTAATTTTTTATCAGTCTAGTGCGCCAAAAAACCGCTATGAGTGCAAGGGGCCAGGCTAAAATTCTTTGGATGCACTGGCGCTCGTAAACGAGTTCAAAAGTTAAGGTTAATTCTTTATATACAATGGTTCTACCTTAATTTAATTAAAAAGTGTGCTAAATTCCTGTTCAAGCAACAAATCAATCTTTCTTATATCCCTTCTTACAAGCTTTATACAAATGTGAATTTCATTTTTTAAAAAATAGTTTAGTTTGATTTTGAATCGAAATACATAACATACATATATATTTCTATTTTCTATATGGAATAGTTGTGCTAAATTCGCGACCCCCACTCTATGCCATTTTTTGCCTACTGCGAAACCACCTAGACCAGTGGCTCTGGTGGGAATCGAGCCCCCAACATTTTACTACTCACCTGGCATCGTGTTACCAGATGTGGTATCGGGATCAATCTAAAAAAATTTATGTATGTACATTTTCGAATTAATATTTAAAATTTGAACGTTCCTAATTGTGTGAACAACGTAATTATAATAAACTTATTAATTAAATAGAGATTTTCAATGAAACTTGACTGAATAGATAAAATGTATGCAGTAAACAATTCAATTAGAGTCGTTCTATATATTAAATATTCAAACCAAACAATTAGCCCCATATTTTAAAGCCCGTAACTGAAGGCCAGCCCGTATAAGTACGTTCCATGAATTTTTCGCTTCCTCCACACCCAAAAATAAACATCTCAGTTTCAGTGTGAAATTCAAAAGTGCCGGCCAAGTCCTTCGCGTGCTTCGAGAAGCTTAAACAAAATAAATGGTCACAGCCAGAGCGCCGACATTTTAAAAATAAAATTTTCGTTAATAAAACCTCTATAAGAATGCGAATGTTCAACAGCGATTCCGCTGTCATTCCATTCACAAAAATAATCGCTTTTCCTTGGGAATATCTTCCTCGCTTATTTGAAGAACTTCATATACGAGACTTTGCTAGACCGAGCGATGAGTTTGCTGTCATTGAGAAATGGTGAAATTCTTGATAATTTTCGACTTTTTCTGTTTAGCTCCAAGGTATCCGAATAAAAGTAAGGAGAAATACATACCTTCTTTATCTCTCTGTCTTGCGGCTCCCTCACGGTGAAGACAAAATTATAAAAAGCAAAGATCACCGGGAAAAAACTGAATCACTCGGCTTCAACTTCTGCAGTTCATGAATAAATTAAATATTTATAAACGAAAATATGTGTAATAAATTGTTCCGGCGCACCTCAGATCTTTGGACACAGTCCCAGAATTTTTAAATGACAAATATTTTCGCAAAATTTACCACTTGGCAGTGACTTTCATTCTTCAGTAACAATCTGGAAGGTGATGTACAACTAATATGGTTGCAAATGCGTAGTTACCCTGCAAATGCTTATGACAATATTTCTTTAATTTTTGCGGGTCAATCTTCATGGTAAATATCAAGTTAGCATGTCATTCACAGTCGAGCAGAAGAATACGACCGACTTTCTCTTCCAAAATTTATCGAACGGTCATACCAAAAAAGATCATGCTGGAGGAAAACGCGAGACGATCGCAAAGATTAGCCAAATTATTTTTTCACCTGATCTTCACGCTCTTTTTTGACCCTTTCCGTTTCTCTGCAACTTGTTTACCCATCAATAAGGGTTTCTGCCGGCGAGACAACGAGTAGAGCACCAGAAAAATAAGTGGCTTAAAATTATAATGACCTCATCACTTTTCAGGTTAATCAGATTGTGAATGGCCGTGAACATCGTCCAGAAACGGAACTGCTTGAGCGTGACCATGGGGATCGGGACAAAATCGCGAAAGAACAGCTCCTCGCTGCTTTCTACTCGCCACGAAGACCGCAAAGCGATTGTCTCCCAGCGGTGTCAATTTATTGGTGGTTTGGAAGAGAAACACGTCGTTAGTCGTCATTACTCCTAGTAATCGGCTAATTTCAGACTGGGAAAGCGACGGATTATGGAAATCACATAAGTCACTCAACAGATTGAGAAGTTGATAATCTTAGAACAGAAGGTGCGATGAACTGATCGTCAAAATTTTTGATTTCTGCGGAAAGTTCATGTACCTCGAAAAATCATTTAGTCATTCAAAGACGTGACATAATTGTATCCAGCTGAATAACGCAAAATATTTATAATTTAATACGTTGAGGACGGCGTGTATCACCGGTGGTTCACACAAGACTGAATCTGGGCAACGCCACCCTCAACGTGTTAATAAAACGTTGAAAATTAAATATAATCATAAAAACTAATAAATAAACAATATTTCTTATCATTCTTATTGTCCACTCTTTGAGTAACGCGATGTTGGAGCTGTGTGGCAGCAGGAGTACTCTCAGACTAATAAAAATTCGCCGAAAAAAGTTAAACCTTTCATACAAAGTATTATTGAGTCTAAGAAGTATGTAATTGATTGTAGTTTAATATTAAGTGATGATTTTTTTGTTTCAAATTTCAGAAATAATAATTATTTTCGATCCTTGATATGCATAATTCCATGAATACCTACATGTTGAAACCCTCTTTGAAATCTTTACAAACCATGTCTTTTCAAAATGTCGAGGGATGTTTTCATGTATTTAGACGGTCCCGCTTTATTGAAACTAAAATATTATAACACTAAAATACGAATCCTATTTGACGACCTCTATCCTTCTGTAATCTCTCGCTCCTAATTCAACTAACATTAACATTACATATACGAACGATTTGTATACCACCTAAATTTAAAAGTTCATAGCTACCTATATATACCTATATAAATATACATTTTGATTAAAATTTTTGTAGGTAGGCATGACTTAATTGAAATTCTCAAAGAGCTAGTATTTTGAAATCAGGTCAATTAGAAAATAAGCCAAATTTCGTGACAACCTTCGAAAATTAACGGTTATAATAGAAGTCATGTTGAATAGGGATACCCAGAAAACGCGCCAAAACTAGGGTTTTATAAGGCGACATTTCAGTGACACGTGAGTACCTCGCCATGACATTAATTTCAAAAAATTGGTACATGGTTGAATGCGTTAAGTGCCTGATCCCCTCGTAGAGAGAAAACGTAATGCGGCCATTACCTTAATATGATTTGTAGGTGACAAAGTACTATAAGGAGGAAATTACTTTCAAAAGCCATCACTTTCCCACATAGAACACTAATGGGGAGCATGTAAAGAATTTTTACAGTTAATTTCGTTAGATAAAAGATACCCGATAAATTGGCAATCCTAAGCTAAGACATTTTTTTTTGGTTTTTTCGTTTTATGTTCGGGTTGAATATACTGTCAACGCCACAGATACATTAAATGCCTTGTGGAGAAGGAATAAGGAATGTTAGGGAGCCCGAACTTAAGGAGTAAAAAAATTAGATGGAGTTCACCCTCTTGCCGACGGGACAATACTTGCTCAGACTGATTCGAAATACAATTCTATCCCTGTGTAAGTTGCGGATATTCACTCAGGAACTCACACCGATGTGGGATAACAAAGCTATTCCATAAAAGTCCCTAAAAGCCAAGTAGCCGTCAGCACATGCCAGGAAATCCCGCACTCCTCCCGAAGTCATCCAGAGTGCGGTCCAGACTTTTAATTCGAAAATATGACAGATCCCGAAACAAATTATTCTTATATTTCGCCGAGGACTACCGAGACTCGGGATAAATTCCGAAAAGAAGTGAGGAACATGCCATATAATGCTCAATTTCGGGGAAATCGACATTTTTATTCAACCATTGGGGCATGATGCCAAACCAAGAGTAAAGTGGATGGAATTAGGCTTTTCTTACTCCATGAATCTTTTCAGTTTTCCCAGTTTTTCATTCTTAACCTACAACAACTTTGTCTAGACTCCCCCAGACCCATTTCCTCACCCCCTCCCACCACCCCGGCGGGAGCGTCCTGCTTGAAGCCAATCTCGTTATAATACCCCAGTTTTTTGCCTCTGCCTACGGAGTTGCACGCCACCCCGTCCCATGCTCAGCCCCCAGCCCCCCAAACCGTACATATATATAAATCGCAGGGAGCAATAAATCTCTCATCCCTTTCATGTCTTCTCCGCTCTCTTTACTCCCTAAGGATCCTTACATAACTGCGATAGTGGGGATAGGAATGTGAGGATACAAAAAAGAATCCACTGCAATTTCCTATTGAGCAGTGAAGAGCTCGTGACGCCAGCACTGCGACCAACCGCCGAAAGATCCTTTTTCATGTTGAAAAGGGCATTAAGTGAGCAAAAAGTCGCCAAGACGCGACGCACTAAGTTTGATGCATGCCTATGCGGAGATGGATGCAAAATTGGGTCGCACCGTCTACATGGGTGGGGAGGGGGGGCGCTGTTGTGCTGCCTACGGAGCCTAGTTGCTGTGGCTTCCTGGCATGGCTGCGGTGGACGCACCCACACCCTCTGTCGTCTGCGAGCACGTTATCGGCCAGACAATAGGCGAGTCCTCCCCCCCCCCCCCCCCCAACTCTTTAGTGGCGGCGATTAGGTGATAATTAAGTTAAGCATCAGTTTTTAGCGAATCCCCTCCCCCTCCTCCCGTTGCGATCGGACGCAAACCCCTCCCCCGTATGTCTCAAGAAAGTGATGCATGCTGATTGATGAGGTGATAATTGGTAGGTGAGGAATTCTCATCGGAGGTCAATGGTTCGCCCCATTGCAACATATGTGGGAGGTCTGTGAGACTGTTCATCGCTGTCCGTTAATTGCGGGGCATTCCGACTGCTTGGAATGTTAGTTACAGTTCCGAAGCGAACCCAACTTCCTACTTAAACGCGGAACAGGAGAGTTTAAGACACCGCAAGTGGGAGTGTCTTATCTTTGAAACATCTCCTGCATGTAAATCCCACAAATTGATACTAAAGGCGTCGTTATTTATTTATTAAATTCAGCGCCAATTAGAGAGCGTTCACATCGCCTATTAAAAAAAAAAAATTAATATAACCGTTATTGAGGCATTAGCTGCGTTTTTTTCATCCGGGTCTGGTTCTAGTTCACTTTTTGAACAGAGAAATACAACAATATGAAACCCAGATATTTATCGGGGTCTGGGTTAAAGAACCAGATGATTAATTCGAAAATATTCCACCAGAGGTGCTGTGGAACTACTTTAATTTTTCGTTGTTGGTAGCATTGCTCCTTCCGGAACGGCTAGTTTGTTTTCACAGTGAAAAAATGGAGAACAACAAGTAAGTGACTGTTACAAAATATCTTAATAATTTTGTTTATTACTTTTTGATTCCTTGCAATGTCAACAAAAACTTTCCTTTTCACACTGTCAATTTTATTTGTCACTTTAATAAGGCAGGCATACCAACCTTTAAGAAACAAAAATCCTTATCTGGGTAAATAACCTGGATCGTTTTTTTCATGTAACACGTTGTAGGGCATCATTACTGTAAAGTTAGACAAAAGTTAAGAGCGTGAATATCGAAGTTTAACACAAACTCTTTTTTTCTGGGAAGCATTCTTCTTCTTCATGAGCAAAGCGAGATATTCTTTACGTACCGTAGATGCGGGTTACTTTGGCTACTTTCTTCTTATATTTTTAGATATCGCTAGGTGTTATAATGTTTTCATTTGATAGAAGAGGATAATAGCTAATCAGTAATAATCTTTTATACATATATCAAAAAGTTTGTAAAAATATCGTTTTTATTATTTTTAAATTTGAGTCAAAGGTGTCCTTTGAAGAGGGTTACTTTGGCTCCCAGATAGTTTGGGCACAAAAACTATATACTTAAGCAAGTATTAAGCCAATGTAAGTCCTTTGAAATAATAGAAAATAAACAAATGAAGCAACCGACGCACAAAAACGTTTAATTTTCAACAAAACATTAACAAAAACTAACTTTCCTACAGTCGTCTATTACACAAGAAAGTTTTCAGACCTAAAATACGTGAATATTCATAGCAGGTAAGTTTGAAGCGAAAATGACAGTTTTAATTTTGAAAAAATTCGTGCAACCAATTACAAATAGACGCCAGTAAAACCATCTAACATTTCCGACTCGAAATAGATCGTTTACTGTCATGACTACGAAGAGGTGAGAAATTCAATATATTTTTTTTTTTGAGCCAAAGTTACCCCCTACAGCTAAAGTAACCCGCATCTACGGTATGTGTGCAAAACTTCACAGCTATGGCGCAACAGATCAACAGAAAAAAAATCTAAAAATATATGTGTAATTCATTGACAATAATTATCTTATAAGAAAATCGGTTCTTAGTTTTTAAATAAGATAAAATAGTAAGAAGAAACATATTTCTACACTTTCTGACAAGTGTTTTACGTACACATACAGCCCGACCTTACAAAATGAATGCAAATTTTATGAAAAAAAGAACAAATCGTAAAAAACAGCCTTTATTATGGCATCTCAAAGATTTGAACAACAGTAATAGTTTTCGAGTTATCGTGCCTACAATATGAGTCCCTAAACCTTAGTATTAAATTTAAACGAAAGAACACATACTTTTTTTATTCCTTAAGAATCCTTGAATCTGCTATTATACTTAACGTACACTATAACTTTATAGACACGACACATAAATAATACATATTCTACATACATTATGTTAAGATTTGCGAATATTAGATATTTATTCAAAGAAGCAGTCAATTCTGAATAGGTATTGAGAAAGGTTATTTTTCAGTTTAATGGGGGTTTCCAATTTTCCTGATGTCAAGATATCAATATTAAATTCAAGTCTTAGCAACCAAATTATCTCAACTAATTTATTTAAGTATGTAATGTAAATATTCGTCAGCTTTCGAGGAAGTTCTCACATTAGAAGAGTATTTTTTATTTAATTATGCTTTGAGGCTCTTCTTCAAATCTTCTTTAGTTTTATTATTGTACTTAGGAAAAATCATTACTATGACCAGTAAAGTCTACTTTTTTCGAAAACAAAACAAAAAATCTATATAAAACAAACTATGTCGAAAACCTTAAGGATTTTCTTTTCAAAATTTAAAAATTTCAAGGCCTAGTAAAAAAAAGGAGCAAATAAAACCAATGTAGTTTTATTTTTAAACACACATCGTATATTCAAAAGAGCAACTCTAATGTGTATTTACATAAAAATACTTCATTAAACTAATAATTATTCACATATGGCTTGGTCACAAAAGTGACGGATATGTTAACAAAGTTAATCACTCCTATTTCCTTAAATTTTGAAATGTAATAGTTCTTTGCTGCAATTGTCTTCCTGTTCCCTTAGTTGTTAGGCGAAATTGTGAAAATTCCTAATATTAAAGGTATTTTCACCTGATTCCTGTAAATAATACACAAAAAAAAGAAATTAAAAGAAAATTTTATGTTTCTTCGTTTGCTATTTCCCAATTCAAAAGAATTGATACCTGTTTTTCCGCGTGTATAGCTAATATTTCACTTTTCTATTCGTAATTTTAGATATTTCATATTTTGTAGACATGTCGAATAAGATAGTATAGTTATTTACTCCACATCAATTTTTTTCGACAAAAGTACACATTTAGGAAATCAAATATCCACAGGTAGTGAAAATTTCAAAATCATTTATGTCGTTACTGGAAGCCAAATGAACGATTCCTCAAGATTTCATCAAATTATTAAGCATATCTCAACTTCAATCTATTCCTCAAAATTATTTAATTTAGACGTGAATCTGAAACATTAAGTTTGAGTTCAGATTTAGGCTGTGTGCCAAACCAGACTTTTCTTTTCAAAAGTCGACTTTTCAACGAAAAGTATGCTGGCGAGTAGACTTTTCAAATAATAAATCAGTACTTTTCCTTATAGAAGGCTATGAGCATATCGCATATTGATTATCCTATTTTGCATGCAATTTTTAGTTTTCCCTCTTCCCCTTTATGTATTTAATACATAGTTTATTAGTATTTGGAGAAATAAAATTATAACTTCGATACCTTCTTCGTCCATTTCCCGATTTAATATCAAATATGCTAATTAATATCAAAGTGTGCTTATACGTCGATACAAAAGTCACTTGAAAAGACTCTCCTTGTTTGGCACAGGCAAATTAATCTAGTACATTTTGAACGAACTTTTGAAAAGAAAAGTCTGGTTTGGCACACAGCCATAATTAAGGCCTCAAAACCAAACCCCTTATGTAATTTGATTTTGAGCTTACTATTCCCAGTCATAATTGCCAAAAATTTATCAGTCGACCAAAGAACTAGTTATCATCAGAGCAGCCATAAAGTAGGTCATGGGTAATTCAGAGGCGGAATTTGTGTCAAGCTCTGCGAAACAAAGCGCTCCTTAAACTTTGCACTCGCCGTAAAAGCGTTGTTTATCAACACTGGCCGCCGCCAGCAGTAAATCGCCCATAATCAGCCGTTGTTCCTCAACTGCATGAGGTTGAGCGCGCGAGTGAAGAGCCCCCGACTTGGAAGCGAAGACAGCTGCGATCTTCGCGAGCAGACTGCGCAATGCGCGAAAAACCGCGCTGATCACTTCGCGTGCGAGCGCGTACTTTGACCGCTCGGAGTGACCCGCGGCTGCCGTGATCACTTTGCGTAGTGAGTTAAGCAGTCACTGATCTTCGTTGACGTGAAGAAACAGCAGGGCGAGCGACATTGTCGAAATCAGTCGATGTAAGTAGCTGCTCAAGAACCTGATGTGTCTCAAGATCTCAGACAATTCCCCTAGCTTGTTGGCATGCCAAAAATCACCTTAAATGTACCGGGGATCCTCCCGACAACAGCACGGAAGCAGATCGTTGACTCAGAGCATTCCCACCAAAAATGGCATCGAACTCGGCCAGAGTGTAGTGAACCGCACCACAGATGAGTTTTATAGCGCGACGGATTATGGTCGGTCTTTTGATGCTTCACAGAATTGAGGGGAGAGGTGTGAAGAGCAACATTTGGCATATCGCTAGCAAAAATAATAAACCCGCGCTCTCAAGATGTTTTACGTTTCCTCATTTCTCAGCTGATAAAATCAGAGCAGAATAGCGGCTTTATGACTTTTCATCTCTTAAATGCTATTTATGCACATAAACGCCAGTGGCTGATCTGCCACAGTGCCGCCACCATCATCGTCAGCCACTTTATGAAACACAGAACTTAGCGCGATACTTGCGACTGATAAACGCCGGCAAACAAATTAATACTTTCAGCATCCCTCGCAGATAGATTATGTAAATAGAAACCAGGCATACTTCAAAATATACTATCAAAGTTTTGAGTTTAAGAAAAACAAAAAAAAATGCGTGTGGGTTGAACACGTGCGACGCGAGATTTCAATACGAGAAAGTAGTCAAATAGCAAGCAATTATGTATTACCTGTCGTCATTGAAACGATGTTTTTCTCCTATAATCTATGACGAACTTACAATCTAGAACTTGTTCGCTTAAATCGGTTTCTGTGGAAGTTTCTTGAGATTATCTAAATCACGTGGGGCATAGCTGCGCTTCTGCCAGTGATCTTCAGAAAACAAGTGATCTAACGTAAACGACAAATAATTGTAAATTCTGATAAATTTAATCTTTAATCATCATTCCAATAAAATCTTATAAGCTAGAAAAAAAAAATGCCTGAACATAATCAAGACCATGCCGGACATACCCGATGAGGATAATGTAAGGAATGTATCACAGCAAAATACTGAGGAACTAATCAGGAATATGTATAGGTACCTTATGAGGAGCTGATAAAGTTTTCCGAATCAGAAATAGTTTATATGGAACTATCCACATATAAAATATTCTGTTACAATATTTTATAAGATGTGATTATGTTAGGACAATTCTTGACCCCGTTGTGGTCAGAAAAACCCCTTACTTAGAATTTTTGACTGTTTGGATTATTATAATACTTTTATTTTAATATGCTGGAATGTCTGATGATACTCAGTTCCTTTGTTCGGAATATATTAACTTCGAACCAAAATCAGAAAAGTCTGATGCTACTTAGTATTTTTACTGTCTGGATATTTGAATACTTTAGACTTGATTTGTTTTCGTCGTCAGAAAGCATACATATTTAGTTACATACTGATATTTAAATGTTTTTCCTGAGGTTAATTATAGTAAAGATTTTTGGTGGTGGTTATCCTTTTTAAAGATGCAATTAACTATCTGTTGAAATTTATTTATAGTCCAAATTTTCTTTTACATCTGTAATAATACAACGAATTCGTTTCTTTAAAAGGAGCGACCTAAGGCCTAAAGTTGTTTAGCTCGCACCAAAAAAGAAAATCGTGCCAAATCTGCCGCAACATTAATCCGCTGATTCCGGCTGCCTTGCTGCTTTTTTAATCCCCACCTCTCTTGGTAAGCCCATTAAGCCAAAGTTTCCGGGCGTTCTGGGAACTCACCCGAGGACTGGGGCGCCCCGTCCGGGAATCCATCATCGCTTCCCAAATTGCCCGATTTATTACATCCTAAATGTCAAAGCGCTTGATAATTCAACCGTGGCGGCTGCCAGGTGGCAACTGTTGCCTAAATATAAGGTCATGGGATGCCAGAAATCGCCGACAGGGCGAAAAAAATCTGTCAGGACCCCCTTTTTATGTGGTTAGATTTGAAAGTCGGCGTCTTTGCATTGATGATTATGATAAAACGCACGCCGGCAACGCCACGTCGTAACAGTTATCTCACGATTTGTTACCATGGCAGGCCAAGTAGTAGGCAAATTCGGTAGTCGAGCCATCAGTTGTAGGTAAATATCGCCATCTTCCAGAACGTAGGCTCCCCAGCGAAGCCTACATACAACACAATCCGAAAAATTATCCAACCGTGATCCACCCCTCCGCGGCAAAGCGCCGGCGGGACGGGCTGAGATTTCATCCATTCGCCTTAGAGGTAGATGGAAATTGACTTCAATGGAAATTTGTAATTAGGGCTGGGCCGCTCAGACCCACACTTCAGTGGGCTGCAAATGGTTGGGAAAGTAGCTGCTGCCACTCGCTGGGTAAAATCGCAAGGCATTGGCGACTGGAGCTGCCTTCGTGAAAGAAAGAACAAAAATCGAAAAGAGGTAAATGGAAATCCGCCAACACACAAATTGACTGACATACCGCACATACAGGTGGAAATTCGGAGGAATCCGGGCGCCGTCGGGCGCCGCACCTGGGACCCCGGCTGGGTTTGGGGCAGCGCATCGACCGACGACGACGGCAGCGGCGGTGGCAACAACATGAATGAATTGAAATGAGTCACCGCGCCGCGCCGTCCCTGGAATTAGGCGAAATTAACACATTCACACAGCTGACGACCGCGGCGTCGGCCAATGTTTTTCTACGTTTTCTTGGAAAACCGAACAGCGGCCGCCGCCGCCGTCCGTCACCGCCATCGAGCGGGACGGGATGGCGGGCTCTGCGCTGGTTAATGACAGGTTAAAAAACTAAGTGAATTTGGTGATGCATGGGAAACGGGCCCCACCACCGGCGGCCCCAGAAGGGGTGGCGACGGCGTACACTAAGCAGCAATGCACGACCGCACAACGGTTGTTTGCTACAAATATGTTATGCACCGCCACCAGGTAGTACCTCTGCATCTGCTGGGGTAGGGCAGGAACGGCGCGGGTAATTAAAGTTAAACGGTCGCGTGAAAAGAGTTTCGCTGCAGCCAGACCTTTGATTAACCGGCAGCCATTACAACAATTATCAAAATTAGGAGATGACAATTTAAATGTTGCCTATTAGCCGCCGCGCCGCCTAGGGCTTGTTTCAGGTGATTGAATAATTGCCACCCGGCCACCGATGAAACTGGTCTGTTTTCATGTCGTGCTACTTCCCCTCAGATGAGCACTAATTCCCCCTTTTTGGGCTCTAATTTGTCGTATTTTAGTATGCTTGGCAGTTGATTTAGATAAATATTTCTCGTTTACTCGAAGTAAACCAAACTACAAATTAATATCGGCGACTAATAACAATCGTGAGAAGATGTAAGTTATATACAATATTATTGAAACTCTGTACTTTTCAACAACAATTATCAAAAATAATGCATTTAAAATCTCCCTTAAAAAATAAAGTGAAATTTGACCTTATCGATCACTATAAGTTGATAATTAATGATCATGAAACTGGAAAAACGTACCCAACCCACTTTTGAGTTGTTGATGAGTTTTTTAATAATTGACAGGACAGATCCTACACCAAAAGGGCGTTTTGAAATTGAAGCATAAGAAGTTTCGTACAATATAACTAAATGAAAAATGAAACGTTTATTATTATAGTCAACTTCGAAAAACATGTACACTAATAAATAAATATAAACTCTTATAATCAAGAGGGCACATTTTTGGATTTAATTTTCAGAGTCGCTAAACTAGCGAAAGAAAAACAATCTACTTCCTCCACGACGATGATTTTTTTAAATTTTGACACTAGAGCTATGTGCTAAAATAGTAATAATCATAGTCATACTAGAATTTCAAGTTAATGAACGAATAAGCAGACCCAGAAATCTCACCCTTTACTAATAAAGTAAAAATTCATGTCCGGATTAAAAAGCCCATTTTATTTACTATGTTAATTTGTCCACTCTGCAATACAGCACAAATCCTTGAAAATGCTCGAAACAGCATTTCAAGAAGAAAAAAATTAAATTGCATTTAATTCAAAACGTTTTAGCAACATTTCATCTCCTATAGTTATATTCAGAATTAATTATAAGCCAAGCCTCACATTTAAATAAAATGCCTGGTGAAAATTTAATTGCTCATTAGTCATGACGGAAATGTGGTAAACATTAAAAATAACGACCTAATCAGAACGCTCACTTACTATTTTCTCATCTTATGACACCAAAAATAATATACATACATATATTCGATACTTAAACATTTAGGCACACCGTTTTCTACTAAAATTATCCAACAATTATGTAGACATTCATATCTGAGATCTGTCGAAGTTGCCTGAGTTTCCTAGTAAACTCAAATTCTCTTTAGAGTCTAGACTCGAGAGTGTTGACCCGGAAAATGTAATTTTCTAATAATCCATGTTAAAAAACTTAAAGTAGCGAGCAATACTCGCAAAGCCCGAAGTGGTTGCCCTAAAAATATCGAAAACGAGGTCTAAACAGCTGAAAAATAGCAACACGAGAATATCTTAAAAAACATAACAACTATTTTTAGTAAGTAACATTGGCAACAACCTCTTAAAAAACGAAACGGACGCGAAAACTGATCCATTACCACGCACAGGAATTCGACGGCTGCAATTTCGAATATTCTTAATAATTTACCAGGAAATAGACGCGCGACGCGGAGCGAATAATCCGCCTGAGGTCTGTGTCTAGTGGGGGCAAATGAGCCCGTCGTTCTTTGGGACGGCTGCAATGATTTTATTTTTACTCTTGTCTTAACATTTTTTATTGTTCGGACAGCCAGTGCACACGCAAGAAATAGAAGAGTGCCAAAATATCGGAATTCCTCGGATTATGCAACCGACAAGAAGACGGTCAGCAACAGTGTTGATCACTCAAAGTTCCCACAACATTGGAATTTCTTTATTTCAAAACATTTGAACAGAGGAATGAAATTATTTACCATTTTTCCCGAATTTACTTTGCAGATTCCAATCATGTTGACAAGGTCGCATTGCAGATGACGACTGGAGGTAACACAATGCTGCTGTAGACATTGTTGAAACCGTTAAAAATCCACACGAACTCAAAAGAAAAATACTTCTTGACTAAAATCCGCGCTTCTTGTAAGCGTCACCTTTCTAAGTAATAGCGTGAACCGACAAAAGGCTTTTCCAGATAGAAGAAAGCTAAATTTTATCTCTTTCGGAAAACTCCTGGTAAACACTTAAACCGCTGTTCTTGGCGAAAAAGGGAAAATCCTCACGCCCGATCTGTTGACAACAAACAAATCGACTGAGAAATTTGCTAAATAGTCACAGCCGTGGAAGCAGCAACATCCCAGGAACTGAAAAACACAAAGAGATGCGAGTTCTTTCGTCGAAAAATTAGCCATTCGTCTTGGAGCGCATGCGCCCGTCACTTCTGAGTGCATTATAAATAAATAAAAGCGTACCGCGCTCGCGTCTGTCGCTAAATCCATTACTGAAAGGCCTTGAGACGAAAATAGTCAAGTAAGAAGCGACCCGATCACGAGACACTCGCCAGGGAGGAGAGAAAGTGAGGGGAAGCTCAAAACACGGAACGAGATTTGCATCTTCGCCGTCTTCTTAAATCACCCCAGTCAAGGATTCGCGACGTTCAAGGAGCCTTCTTCTGGTTGAGAAGAATGCGTCTGCCGGCCCAGATCAAACAAGGGGATGACTCGTGAAAATATTTTTCACTTTATTTCGCGAGGCAGGGGATCGACCTCGCGCACCCATCACCAAACGACGGGCGCTTTCTACTGGACGAAGGCTTGAAATACTTTTTCGCCAAAAGCTGTCCACGGGTAATCAAAAGTAAAAGTCCAGGCGTCAATCATTACCTCCACGTTTCGAAATGTTCGCATTTTCAGTGTTTGTTTGCATACGCGACAATAATTGCCTTAGGAATGCTGCGCAATACACCACTGAGACGCTTGCTTTTCGGATGAATGTGAAGTTGTTTTGACAAAACAATCAAAATATGTCGAAGATAAAGGCAGTGTTAGTAAATTCTGCCAAGTAAGCCATTATTTAGTCACTTTCACTCATCTCTAAGGAGCCGTAACTGTTATTTCAGCATTTCCATTACAATTCATCCGACATTATGAACTAGGAGGATAGATTCAACAACGATCATTGTTTATGTAGAAAAGCCTAAAAGCAATAAGCTCTCCTACAAAGAGAGACAAGTTTTGCGAATCCGCGATTTACGATCTAGTCTTGATAGAAAGTAACCGACAGATGAAGGATGTTACAGTGTTGGGATTTTTGGTGACATTAAGAGTGCTTTCGACAATGCCATACTCTGATCACTGTGTAATCCTAATCATATAGCATTCGTAAATCCCGTACTTGTAAGATGTAAGATGGTAGTATAACTTACAATCCCTGGTTCTTATAATCCAGGAAGAAACAATGAAAACTAAATATCAACTAAAAAAGTGCAAACTTTAGAATGAAGTGCATACTATCGGACATGGTGCCAGAGCGGTATGTTCTGTACCTACAACATGCTGACGAACGATATGATGTCGTTCACATGTTCAGGAGAACTTTTCAGATCGATCTCCCACTAAGCGAAGAGTGGATTGAACTAAACAAATTATTGAATGGATGATTTTTTCTATACAAAAGGATCGACATATTCATTTTGGCACAGAATACTAAAAAGGAAAGATACAATTTAAAAGGCATGTGGCGCCTCAAATGACATTGATTGTGATTAGAACCAATAAAAATAAGATACAAAACAACAAAAATGAAAAATTCATCTACGCAATAAGTGGGTCGACTGCCTCGTTTTCATTCAATGTTTTTATGATAAGAATTATTGAAGTTCTGGCACAGTGTAGGAAAGTATGATTGAGATACTAAATGTCTACTTCTATCTTATAATAGATAATATCATTCCAAAGATCAACTCGAATATTCTAACATAAACGGAAGTTTATTTATAACTTTCTAATATTATTTTCCATATTTCTGAAATGATTTCCCAATAATTTAAACAAGATACAGAAAATATGAAAAAATTGTTTTAGATGAGGTTACCCACTTCAAATAAAGTCGGCCCATTTTTTCTATAATTTCATTGCAATAGAAAGATAAGCCTGTCTGTTGCCTACTGTTTTAACTCTAGTGTGCGTTTGGTCTTACAATAAATGCGCACCACCAACGATAGAACTGTTTAGAGCAGTAGGCTTTCGTGTCTACTACAAGCCAATGAAATTAGTAGTAGGGTTGAGTCCAAGGGACACCAATTGAGGATGCATTTTTCCAGATTTCTCAAATTTAATTAATTAATTAGCACCAAAAAACGATAATTTAATTATAGTTCTTAATTTTTATATGTGCGTCAAAAGAAAGTAAATTATTCCGACACATTCGCCTTTATTATAGGATTGCGGGCAAAAGTAAATGAATTTGATTAATAAAAGCCAGTGGAAATTGATTGTGCCAGCTGAGAGGTCTAGATACAAGTGTGCACAATTTTCAAGTCAAAGACAAGTTTGTCTCAAGACAGTCTTGACTACAGTGTGCGCTAGCCTTTAGTTACCACAAATTCCAGTCAATGACTCATTTTCATGGGAAACACATTGAGGCAGCAGCGCAGTCAGCCTGTGGCTTCAGAGTTCAAAGTGCAGGCTTGGAATTTAAGGCGGCAGTTAAGCCGGAGTCTAGTCTTGAAATAGAAAAATTAATTCTCTTGCTGTTTTACGTAAATAGCTAGATTTTTACGCAGGCAGCGAAACCGATAATTAAATTTGTGGCAATCCACAGAACGTAATTTTTTTTCTTATACGCGACTTGCAACACCGCACCACCCAGCCATGCGTCGATTTTGCGACGCGAAAATCAATTTCAACTTTGTTCCCTTTTTTGACTTTCGTTTTGTGTCGATCTTTCAGGCAGGGCAATAAACGAATCATTTACCAGGGAAAGATGCTCCGCAGGAAGGTGAATCAACTCGAAGCGATTCCCGGCTAGGCTATGTGGCCTATCAAAAACAGACCGAAGCGATTAGTTTGCTTAGAAAACAAGCGGAAATGCCGTACGGCGGCTTTTACGGCGGTGATGATCTCGTCACATATTCAGCTGCTAGATAATTTTAGATAAGCCTGTGATTGACGCTTAAGGAATATTTTTAACGAGACGACAACTGAGACGATTTTTCTGGTATACAGTTGGTAGGTGCCAAGAATAAATGGGCAATCGGGCAAACTAAATTGCTCTGCCCTATGATCAGAGCGAGAAGATTGATTGCGTGATCTGCCAGATTCAGATTCTGCAACTTTGCAAGTTACATCATTCGAAGATCTTCAGCTGATTCAAACTAAATATAATGAACAAAAGGTCGTAAATTATGTATAAGATCACCTCTTTCACGGGAGTATGTATGTATGTATGTATGTATGTATACGTGTAAATAAAATTAATTTTTGAAGCATTCCAAATAAAGGCAACCCTTTGAACTGATATACCTAATGCATTTATACCTATTTTTGTAGTAGCATTTATGTTCCAAACTACCAACTACCAAGATCACCTCTTTCACGGGAGCGGTAATTTTAAAAGTTAGATTAGATAACAAGGCGCAGACAAGTTTCCGTAATAATCCAACATAGCAATATTTTAGTAACAAAAATCATTATATATATTATACTAACACGATAAAGCGGCGTGGCGGCCGTACCTCATGGTTTTTAGACGACACACGGTACGACAGCTACACAGGCTTATAGTTTTGAAAAATTTGCATCGACTGCACTCACGACCGCACGGAATATGCAGCTTATGGAAAACGCAAAGCTCGGCCGTACGAGGACCGAACTCGGTTAAAAACGGCCTTGTGAACTCAATTACAAACGAAAACGGTCTCAGCTCGGTTGCACCACGGCTGCACCAAATTTATAATACTAACCATATATAATTATTATTGGATTAAGAAAAAACCGAAATTTTTCAACGAAATATGTCATATCACTTCTTTGGATGTTTCCACATGATAGCATACGAAACATACTGCGAGATTGGTGAAAGATTTGTTTCAAGAAAAAGGACTTCATGTCGTGAGCTGGCCCGCACAATCGTCACAATCCCCTAATAAATAGAAAAATTGTAGAGCATTATAAAGCAAAAATTAAGCTATTCAATTTGTTGATTAAACTAACAAAATGAGTGACGTTATTGTTTGCACAGGTGTTTTACGCACTTCTAGAACAATTTTGCATATAACTATAACAAATGAAATGTTCCCATTATTATTATTATTATTATTTTTATTTTAATTATTTTTATTTATTTATTTTTTGGTTCTTTAGAAACTAAGAACAATTAATAAACTCCGTCATACTTACCATTGGACTAGATGTACTTTTCAATTAACACGTAACTATACCAATTTAAAGGTCTTCAAAACGATGGTAATTCTTTGCACACAAGTGCAGGTTAGGTATGTATGTATGTATGTATGTATGTATGTATGTATGTATGTATACGTGTAAATAAAATTAATTTTTGAAGCATTCCAAATAAAGGCAACCCTTTGAACTGATATACCTAATGCATTTATACCTATTTTTGTAGTAGCATTTATGTTCCAAACTACCCAAAAGATCAACACAAAAAAAAAACTTGTTGTCCTTGTTGAGGAAATAAAATAAAAGTAAAAAATACGTTACCAAAACTGCTGTTTGGATGAAAAGCCGTGTCCGACAATACATACCTGAAAAGGGAAAAAGTAAAATGGTAAATTTTGGCAAAATATTCGATTTCGTAAAAATTTCAATTTGCGAGGATAACAATCGAAGGAGAGCTATGTATGAGCCTTCGGGCTAAGCAAATATTAATTTCGCGTAAACAACGAAAGGCGTGTATTTTCGCGAATTGAGGAAAATTTGAATGCCAGACCACAAGAAACGGAGATACACTGCAGAGCAAACAAAAGGTAAGATTAACCGACCTGAGCTGAGCCTAGACGACAATCTCTTATAACTCAAGAAATTCCACCGAAAATCTCGTGACCCACTTCGGAGTCTAATTTTAGAGGCAAGTAAAGATATATTCGCCGCTGTTCCTTAAAGCCTCCTTTTTTGGGGCGAGGGAAGTGCCTCCGGATCAATATTTGTTTAGCGCAAATACAAAAAGGGAAAGGAGCAGCAGCTAGGGAAACTATTTTCGTCCGATTTAATACCAATAATCTGGAATTCCTTTTTTTTTTTTTGTTATTATACGATTCTACGACTTGACTTTTCCTAACGACACAAGAAATATTGTATGCCATCTCGTCAAACAATAAATCATTTTTCCGCGTTTCGAGCCGTCTGAGGACCGAAGTACAAGCAATTTTGTGCTTTTGTAAATTTTTCTGTTTATGTCATGATTTCCCTAACCGCCGCCGGCCCTCCGGAACACCAACCTCTTGGGCGGGCCGCTTAGATCAATTCACTTTTCTTGTCGCCTATAAATATTCGATGAGCGGGGGGATGACCCCGACCAAAGAAGGCCCGATCTCCTTCATGGTAACAGTAACAGTAACAGGACCGTCAAGTTCAATAAAGTCAAAGTCAGCGAAATAACGGCATATCCATCCATAATGTATGCGGGCACACACACCTAAACCACATAAATAACTGGAGCACGCTGTAATGGAGACGAAACTTTGCACGGCGAGGGGAGAGGAGGTGGAACACCCTCAACCCCTCGCCTGGCCCAGCAGAACTAAAAATGACGCATCCAAATTGATTGATTGACAAATTGTGATTTCGCCGGAGTCACGGCAGACGGCAGCGTCACGACTCCTTCCGAGCTCGGCCCTATTTATTTATTTGTCGTGTGTCATATTTGCCGGCTACACTTGTGCGATATTAGCATAACATGGCAACGGTTTAGCACCTCCTTCTGCGCTTCCCGGTCCCCCGCAAACTCCTTTATCAAAAATGTGCTCCTTGCGTGCATGAGGCCCCACCGCCAACCCCAAATTTTCGTGTTGTATACCGCCGATGGGAACTACAAGGACCCCCGGTTAGTCGGCAAAAATTATGTTAACACCACTCGGCCCTCCAAAAGCTTTGAAACACACAAACACACTCCTAATATCCTCCGTGGGATTGAGCGGAACAAATCGGACTCCACTAGCAAAACGTGATATAAAAGTTACTGAAACGAAAACTGGGACATCGCCTCGCTTACGAAGGGGCCTGCCGTGCGGCGACCACAAGACAATCTGGATCTGGACACGTTCGCGACAGTGAACCCCAGAAAAATAAAATTTAAAAATGAGATTTTTTTCCTTTTGGTTACTCTATGCAGTCATAAAGCACAAAGAGAACGCGACTCAGAACAATTAAAAACGCCAAAAGGCAAATATCGCGAAAAGCACGATCCCTGATTGATGGAATGCAAAATATCAAGAATGCGTATTATCACAGATTGGCACAAATTCGGGATTTCATTTTGAAGAAGTTCCAAAATTGAAAAACTCCTCAGCTTCCAAATTGAAAATCTCTTAAAACTTTTTATAAAAAAAAAAAGTAATTAAATCCGAATTTGACTAATGCACCTCAGTCCTTTATTTACCTATGCAGATTAAGTCCATTTTTAGAAATTATTCGGATAATATTAGTTATGGCTTTGCCCGTCTAGTTCATGTTTTAAAGTTAACAAAGTTTCATTTTTCGTTAAGTTCGTTAGTTAAACTATTAGATTTATCAAACACAAACGGAACAGCAACGCAACGCAACAACTTTATATATCCTTTCTTTAAAAATCGATAAATAACGAAAATTTACTACATATTTTTAGGTATAAGTTTCCGAAGAATGTTACACTTCGCCACTTACAGCTTATAATAGGAACACGGTTAAAAATTTTGGAGTGAAATACAATATTAGAAAAGGCGTTTTCTAAATTAATAAAACTACAACTTTGAAAAAGTTACAGTGACAAGGATGAATTCCTACAGGCTTTTTCTTTTCACCATATTTGGTTTAATTATTTAAAACTACAGCAACAGAAAAACAAAAACCATACAATATAAAAACATTATCATCCAAAATTGACTAAACACAACAGAACCAATAAATGAATAAATACCCCACCAAATTAAGGGTCAAACTCCTTATTTGAAGCCGATGAAAGATCAGAAAAAAACCTCTTTAAAGCCTCGACTACTTCTAAGCAAATACATGTGAAATACAATAAAGCAAATCGAGTTTCGATAGTTACGGTTACGGTCTTCATTTTAACTGAAGAATTGGACTGTTCTGCGATTTATTTATAATTATACAAAGCCTGCACGGTCCGCCATTGAATTTCCGGCATGCGATCGGCGGCGGCGGCATTCTAATCGAACCGACCAGAAGTGTCTTGGATACAGCGAAAGAATAGTTTCAAAGCGGAAAATTAAGAGGAAAGCAGACGGGAATGCCGACAAATGAATAGGCGAGAAATGCGGAAGAGGAATGCAATAAGAAGCACATAGGCGCTACCAGCAAAATAGCTCCTCCGAAGGCCCTCCGTCCGCCGCCCGCCGCCCGCCGCACTGCCACACTGCCGCCCTTTATGCACCCGGGCCCCTGTTGTCGGGCCCGAATTTAGAGGGATTCGCCCTCTGGAAGAAAAAAGCAATTACCTCGCCGACTTTCTCGGCGCTGTAATTTCGAAGACGTTCGCTCGAATCGCACCTCACTAATGAATTCAGCAAAGTTTATTGTGCCAAAAATCGAGTTCAAAGCGCGTATTTTTGGCAAGACAGCATGAAACGGGGGCGCTCGGAGACAGGAAAATTCGGCAGGCACCAACCACCTTCGCAGCTGATAGTAAAGAAACTTCTGAAAAGTGCCAACAGAACCACCTTCGTCATGCCGATGCACCCCAGAAAACTCATCACTCGACTATGTAGCCACGAAAGTGCCATCACCAGCTGCAAGATAATTTTTGGCGAGACCTGCTCCGCACTCAGTTGCAGCGACGGCGACGGCAATCCGTCACCAGTTCTTACGCCCATATCGCGCGGGGGTGGTGCGGGAAAATTCAGATTTCGCGGGGACCAGCGCTAGCAGCTGCTGCCAGGTCAAGACGACGGTTGGTTAATTAACTGGGCGACAAATGAGCGGCCAGTGCCTATAGATTGCAACTGAGACTCATCTTTCACAACCACTCACGACCCCTTTGTGATTATTTTCGGGCTGTTTTCGATTTAGTTACTAATGTTTTTTAAGGGTGACTATCTCGACATTTTCTTTTAAAAAGTAGGTACTCAAATTATAGAGGCTGCCCCGAAAAGCTAAAATCCAGTGTAGCACTATATGAAATGAAATTCAACACGAAGACAGTCCTCTTGAATTCTTTATTTAAATTTGACGAAGCCAACAATTACAAACTTTCAGGATTTGCATTTCTGCCACCTTAAATTCGTAAATTTTGACATCCGAAATTTGAATTACCCAACTAGCGTCTTATCTCAAAGTAAATTCATCATAGTAGTGAAAAGATCTCTCTCCTCTCAAAATGTTTGTAAATATCAAAGAAAATTTTAAAAGTAGGATGTCATTTTCATCTTGAGATTTAAACTTTATTAAATAAATATAGTTATATTGTATAAAATGAATACAGTGATGGGAATTAAATTATCGTCTCTCATCAGAAGATTGAATCAACTATTGTACATTACTTTGAATTTTTATGCTTGAAAAGGATCAGTTTTTGTTATATGGGTTGATCTCTTAATGTTTTCTATTTTCCAATATGAAGGAAATTCATAAATTGTAAGCTTGGAAGGCCTTTTTTTGCTCGTAAGATATTTGCTCTATTAGTTTGTAGACCTGTAATAGACCTAACCGACAGAAGTCCCATTCTTATGTACCGTACCCCTTGTAAGGGTTAAATTTGTGACTATTTTATGGAAAAAATTATATTGTCTTTACCTCAGTATTGCTATTCCGTGCACGTAAAGCAATTTATCAGAGATTTGATTTGGCATGAAAAAGGGTGGAGAAATCACCGACAGAAGACTGCAAGTCATTCATGAAAGCGCGGCGATCTGCTTCTTGGGCTGCCAATAATTTTACTGGGTTTGTTTATCAACAAACAAAAGTCACGAAATTGAACGAGCAAAAAAAAAAAGTATAAAAGAAAACAGCGACGGAGTTCATCGGTCGGCGTATTTTGCGATAAAAGCCCACAAAGGCCAAAGAATCGCGGACGGACGGAACTTTATAGAAATTGTTTATCTCAAACGTTTATCTCTGCACGTAAAACGCCGTTTTGTTTGCACTATATTCAAAATGTTACGATAATTTCACGAAATTCGGTTACGCTCGGCTCTTACTTTTCAAGTGCCTGCATGCCTGAGAAAGAACCTTTCTGAACTGGCACTTTCTCAGGCGGTGGTACTTGAGTGCGTGCGAAATGTGGGGCATACTCGTCCAAAATTTTAGCAACGTCATTCAGCTTTCTTCGCGAGTTAATAAAAATTTGGGGCAAATTCGACTTTTGCTCTGTCGCTCGCAAATTGACTCGTTTCATTGCTCCCTGTTGCTGCATGGTAACAAGCAAGCGGCTTCCACGGCACGCCAATTCGATTCAGAGCCTGTCGAAAGGCGTGGATCGAAGCGAAAGTCGCAAGTGACCACAAAGCAACATTTCAGCTGATAAAGCCCCGGAGTCTGCAAGCTCTGCGGGGTTTATGTCGGTGACTAATTGCCCGGTTTTATTTGCACTGCAAATTTTCAAACCGGACGATGGCCACCCTCAAGGCTGTTTAGCTGGGCAGCTTACAATTTCCGCGACAAAAAAATATTTCAATCCAACCGATCTCTCAGTATTTGGGCGCCAAGTGCTTTGGATCGCTATCTTGCACCCGATAAGGTCAGAGTGACTCTATTTACTCTGCAATTCAAATGCATAATAGCAATTACTTTGCAATTCTAACAGGGCTGCATCTTTTATCAGTCCTTCCCCCGTATTATTCTATGTACCCAATATAATAAATATTTTGAGTTTTGTTAGGCTAAAGTATGTTATATAGACACCTACGGAAAAAATTGATATCATTTTAACCTCTGCTGAAATATCATTTTATTTGTTTCATTTTTAATTAAGTAAGAACACTTGTAAGTTTGAACAAAATCAATTGTTTTTACCTTTTGGAGAACATACCCTGCTTACTTGAATTATGTACTGCAAATCTTGTTCTATGTCTCGGAGCAAATCTAATGGGGGTTTTCTCAATTTTACTATCCAATTCTTTGAAATTGCTTGTACATTTTCTAAGTCACAAAAACTAATCTTCAAAGGGGTTTTTTCGATAAATGTCTAAATAAATAAAGTAGCGCACTGCCATTATTTTCACGTGATAAACTTTTTCTGTATTAGCTATTAAAATTGTTCAACTATCTCCTCCCTACCTTATTTATTTCCTATGCCATAATATACCATATACCTAAGGAAGTTCTATCAATCATGAAACCTTAAGTTCCTCATCTTCCCACACCTTATCCTATTCATATTTATTTTTAGTCAAAATAGAGCCAACTAGATATAAAACTAATTTTGATTTTGTTTTGCTATTATAATATTGGAGGTCAACAAAGAGGTTAGTGATTGCAAATATAACATGTACATTTTATGTGAACACCAACTATTTCTTAGCAATGTCGATGCCAAATGAAACTGAAATAATCTACTCCGTATGTTGACAGGACTTGTGAATCGATAATAGAATTCGCTTAATTGCCCAAAAGCACCTAATTACTTCCAGGTGCCCAGTGCCCTTCCTATCACCTGACCTCGAAGGACAAGGGGAATAAATGAACCAAGCCAGCAATCGGTCGGCTGCACCATGATCGGCGCACGTGTGTGCCCTGTGCATGCAAATGCTCACCTCCACACCACTAAGCAGCTGCGGGGCGCCTCTGAGCTCAATTATAAACAAACTAAAATAACTGACCTTGGGATTTGTTTTTCCATGTTGCGAAATTTCCATTTCCAATTTGTACACAGAGAGCAGAAGCGGACACGGTGGACGGGCGCATTAACTAGCGGAAACCAATAATCACAAGTGCGCCTCGGTGTTGCACCCGAGCGCAGGGCGACATGAGGCGCCGTGGGGAGCGGGGCGCCGGGGCTGCATAATGGCGCCCCTGCCGCCAATTTCGAATGCCCTAAGAAAGCCCGAGGAGGAGCGTTGCATACGATTGCGTGCCGCCGAGTGCACACAGCAAGATAAAGTGTTGACTCGGAGCGGCAAGCGGCAACACAGACGGCTGAATGATGACCCGATAAAGACGAACTGCTGTGCGCCTCCGGAGGAATTAATGAAACTGCAACGCTCCGTCGGTTAATGGTTGTCGATAAGACAGCCACCTAAGCCCCGGCTCTGCAGTATTTTCGGCTGCACCCAATTCGAACCAAACTCACCCCAGGCAGCGCCACTTTGCCCCGGGTCCCGGACCTGAGCCGCACTCTGATCCGCTGGGGCCATTCCGGGGCCTCCGCAGCGCCGGCCAAAGTCGCAGCTGCTCTTTCCAGCGCTGCATACGTGTTACGTGGAGCCTGGCTGTGTGGCGCTGCTCCTTGGACTTTGGCTCGGGTCAGTAGCGAGCCTCCCCCTCCCGCAAATAGCAGGCGATGTTCCTTTGTTTACCACGTCTGGTTGAAGACGTACTCAACCGCATCGCTCCGTGCTCCAAGTGCAGCAGTGTAGACAAACAGAAAATATGACTGTGTCACGTCAATCAA
The DNA here is from genome assembly GCA_951509405.1 of Machimus rusticus. Classification (NCBI taxonomy): domain Eukaryota; kingdom Metazoa; phylum Arthropoda; class Insecta; order Diptera; family Asilidae; genus Machimus; species Machimus rusticus. The sequence goes on along the minus strand of OX608051.1, from coordinate 48,428,327 downwards.
TACGTCTACTGGGGGTGCCCGCACTATCGGAGTCGGAGAGCCCCTCACAGTTGGTGCAGCTCTAGCTCGTCGAATTTCAACTCGTAATAAATTGATCTGAGTCTAGCTGGGCCTGGGAGCCGAGCTGCTGGGACCCTGGAACCTTGCTCCGGCGATGGTGCTGCTGGGGCCCTGGTGGTTGCTGGGTCCTGGCGTGGCGTCATGTCAGTGGTAACCGACGACCAAGTCTGATTAGTGCGGCTGCGAAAAAAAAACTCTCAAGAACTGCTGTTGTGCGTAATTTAGAGAAACCCGACAACACCCGGGGTAGGTGCACACGGATGTTGCCGTGCCAGTGTAACCTGAGTTATAAAAAGGCGCCATCGCAATATTGTGTTACGCGGCAATAAGACAAAGCGGCTGACAATGGCTGGAGCAAATTGCAAAGCCAGAAAAATGCCGTAAAAATTAGACACGGAGCAGAACCGAGTTCATGTTGCCGCCACTTTTTGCTGCCTTAATTAGTCGCTGTGGTCCAGCTTCAACCTTCCTAGCAAGGTTGTGGCATTAAGCAAATTACAAGTGGCTCCACGACTCAGATCCGGCCTGTAAACAGCGCACTGAGTCATAAAATCAAACGACAAGAGCAGACGACTGCACTAATGGGGCACTCCCCTAAACCTGGGCAGAATTTTATGGCACCGTAGTTGATTTTAAAATAAACCCGCTTTCCACCTTCAAATCGTTAGGGAAAACTTCGAATGCCAGGTTTGGTGTTTTAAACGAAGATATACACAAAAATTTTCAACGTTGCTTTGGACAAAGTACTCTCAGCACGATCAAAAGATGAGCTAGCTACAGAATGAAATTATCGACTTACTAGTCGAGGTTAGCCTAATAAATTGCCTTGCAAATCGAAAAACTAATTCCAAACCACTGTCGTTCTCAATGACATGATAATAAAAAAATAAGAAAAATAAGAAATAAAAATATTTCAAAACGCTTATAATTGCTCAGCAGCTTTGGTGTAAATTTTAGTTGGTTTCTATTTTTGGCTTTAAACATCCTCCAACTCAAAACAGGACTATCGCTTCGTTCAACTCCATTTTCGGTGCCATGCCAACTGAAAACAAATTAAAATTTCTATTTTTAACCAAAGGACGCCTGTAGGCAGGCAAACAGGTAGGCGCTCCGATTAATTGCTACGTCACTATTCGTGAGATGATTCCTCCCACGGCTGATTGGAAATAAAAACCTACTAGCGAACACAAACACGCCCACGCGTATACAGATAAAAGTAGGTGCTGCCCCCGCATTTCGGAAAAAACGCGATCCTTCGTCTCCAACCCACCGCTCAGAAAGCATCATACAAGTCCGTCACGTTGTCAGTCAGTGGGTCCTTTTAAACAGATTTAACAGATTTATTTTTAAATAGAAAGCAGCAACGTCGGAGCTTCAAGAAAGTTCAACAAAAGGAAGTTCAATGGAGGCACTTGGATTAGTTTACATCTCAATTTTCTTGGCGAATCATTGACTATTAACGTCTTGAGGCAACTTGTTGATTTTGGAAGATGTTTAATTACTACATTGGAAAATTTGGGGCCATGCTTTAATTCATGTTGGTATCCTAAAATGCTACCACTGTTTTTATATTCAAAAATCAAGCCTATTTTTAGTCACTTTGTTCCCAGACAGTTATTAAACTTCTGGAAACTCGATTTATTACGACTAATCTTGCTGGAAATAAAAAAATATTATAATAATAGCTTTTGTTTCCCATGTGACTATGCGAATTGTGAACTGCGACTAAAATTACATACTCTGACTTAATTCTTAAAAAATGTCGATAACACAGTGTATTCTAACTAATTAACACATCAATTTAAAAAGTCGACTTCCAAAGCTAATAAAATTAGTGATTAACTTCCGCCCATATCAAGAAAAAAGGTATTGAAAAAAGCGCTCTAAAAAAAGGTATCCTACTGGTTCAATACTGTAATTTTCTTGCCATTTTCCGGAAAACATATTTATTTTATATTATAAGCTAGCAACTATCTTAAAGATTAAGTATATAAAACTATATATGTATGTATAAATGAAATTTATGCTATATACACCTACTTATAACTACGAATGAAAATTGGACGAATAAGATGACGTGAAATTCTGAACACACTCTTTCTGGCCTAAAAAATTAACCTACAAGTACCTACTTCAAGCAGCAAACAAAAATTGTTAATCTAATGATTATTAATTAGTTCCTCCCTTAAACTAACTTTTTTTCACGTATGTTAAAACAGGAAGACCCGACAGCAGTTGAACTGGTGCGAATTATTAGTTATGTCACTAAAGCGTTATTTTTTTCACTAAATTCGGAATCGCACATTAATAATGGCTTGATGAGGGAGAGCTGCCGCTGGCGAAAAGATGAAGTTCCGCAGGGGCTATGATAACACCGACGTCAGTGCAAGGCAAATAAGCAGTTCGGGCTGCGTCGAACCGTCCATTTTTGCGTCAGAATTCCCCATTGTTATTTTCTGTCGGCTTTACATAACGCCGCTGCTTACACATGGCCGCACACGGGTTCGCGGCGCCAATTTCTCGAGCTTTCTTCGCTAACGTGCACTAATAACGCTAAATTTCTTCTCGCTGCCTGTTCCCGTGCATTGCTCGACATGTGCATGTGAGCGTCCGCTAAATTTTCCCGCCCTGGAACAGTGCATTGGAAACAAACGGCGCAAAAGTTATTACTGGTCAGCAGCGCCAACTGCCACCGCCGCCTCCGAGCCGTCACGTCGTTTGCAAAACTACCTTCGTTCGTCGAATTGGCCTCTCCTTCCGGATGGCAACACTTTTTCTTAAGCTCGTGTGGCGCCGCCACTCATGCTTACTCCGTTATTTTTTTTATCAGTCGTTTATTCGCGCCCACCTGATAACTTCGCCCCTTATCACAGATTCCAGAGCCCGCGAGAGGAGCACACCTAGCCCCTTCATTGAAGCTAGGCTAGCGACTCAAGGTTGCATTTGTTTACGGTGGGGCTCGTGACGCAAGCGAGCTTTTCGCGGAGCACCACTGCTTTCTGCCGCATCATGCAAATACGGAAGCGGTGACGGCATTGCGCAAGCCTCTGTTGCTAAATCGTAAGTGGCCTCGCGCCAGTGTCTGGAGAAGTTGTGTAAAATATGCCTTTGAGTAGGAGAATTACGGTATGTTGCCGCTTGGTGGCAGCAGCTGTTGCAACAGCGCGGAAACCGAAGAATTTATGCTCAACAGATGACAACAACCTCACTGTTGCCGCGGCACGGTGGTTGTAATCAACTGAAGAGATTGGGAAACGTTTGTTTTGAAATGCAATGCTAAAACAGTACCGAAATTATTTTTATTGATAAGATTTCTCCCAGCTCAACAATTTGACGACTCAATTGATTGGAAGAGGAAAATGAGAACTCTACAAACAAGTGTCCCTGGCTCAAGTGTTTACAATTTCAATTTTTGACAGAAACTTTTTTTTTCATCCTAACACAACTGAAACGCCCATGGAAGGCTTCCTTTTTTTTCCTTTAAAAATTGACAGCAAAGGACAAGGCTGACTCCAAAGTGATTCCGTAGAAAAACAAAGCCAATACGTAGATTACATGTTCACTTTTGCATCCAGTATATCTCCTATATTATATAGTCGCTGTGTTTTTTTCATAACGGATCTGGATCTGACTCTCTCAGGAAATTTTGCACTGGATTGAATTTTTTGAACAATTACCCATATCAAATACCTGCTTTTTATTTCGCAAAAATAAAATCCAATTGCCTGAATTTATATCCACTTTGCGTCAAAAACTTAATTCAAAAATTTATCTAGTTCAAGGTTTGAAGTTTGGATGGATATGTAGAAACAGGGCAATTTGATACGCTATTCACAAATTTTGAAATCTTTTTATACTTGACGGTTTTTAAAATTTCAATTCAATGTAAAATATCCTGCAAGATCTAGATCCGGATCCGATGTGAAAACAACACAGCTAATAAGCAGTTTAAAGCCGAACGGAACGGACTGTTATAGCCACTTAACCGACTGGTCGAAACGGAACGAACGTGAACGTGACGTGACGAGACGGAAGCTATATGTTCGGGTCTTTAAATGCAAAAGAATGGTTGAAGCATACTTACTTACGCCACTTTTGGCCAATTTGAATCTACAATCAGGATACACCCTTCAGCATTGTACTGAAAGAAAATCTTGTAGGCAGTATTTCGCAGACCAAAAATACCAGGCTCATTGACTATAGTTAGATTTAAATAATTTCAATAAAATTCATTCGCATTTTGTATCTTTTTATGTAGTGTAGTCTTGCGTTTTTAGTCCATTAACTTGTTTTAGGCGCATTTACCTTTTAAGAAAAGCCACTTCGTTCGTTCGTTCTTCTTCTGACACGACGAATGGGACACCAATGGGGTCAAGCCACTCGTCGCAAGGTGAGAAAATGTCTTGAATTTTCGCTCGGTGACTTGTAGCCGCGAACGAGGAAAGTGTTAAGTAAGCAGATACAGTGCAACAATCGCAAATAGCTTCCACCGCACAATGCGGAACCACTCACTCAGTAATAGACAAAGACTCTTCACTTCACGCAGGTGGAAAGCGTGTGCAGCACTTCAGACCGAGACGACGACGGCGACGACGCGACGTCCCAGGACAACGCACCACCGGGGGGTGAGGAAATGAGGTGGAGGGCCGAGGTTCCTGACAATGGGCATAACAGGGCCAGGCGGCGACGCGCTTCTGCCCACCTACCACTTGGGCAATAAGAAAAATATGCAACGCAATGAACTTACAACGTGTAAGAACAACAACGCTCGAGTGCCGATGGACTTCAAGTAGAATTTCTCAAGGCGGCAGGCACCGCGGCGCAGACACGACCGCCTTGGAAACTGTCTCGTCGTCGCCGGGCGGCGAGGTGGACCCGCGCCTCGCAAATAAAGAGGAAATCTTCCAGGGACACACGCAGGGAATGGACAGGGGATGACAGACGCGGAGGCTTTAAGCTCCCGCGAAGGGTGGTTGAAGCGCAGGAAATTCTTTAATTCGCCCCAACCAGCTGTTAAAGACAATGGTTCAGTGATTTTGCTAATTTGCGGCGTGTAATGCAGCCGTAAGTAGAAAAGTGGACTTCACGGCGGCTTTTGTTCAAGAAAATGAAAATTTAACGGCACTACGAAGGGGAACATTGCCTAGGTGCATGAAAGCGTGATCTCGAATTTCAGTGGTTGCGGGCGCCTTAATTGAAACAAGTCATTAAGGCGCACTGCACAGATTCATTGAGGTGTTTTTTGGAACAACTACTGAAAACCCTGGCCTTGAATAAAAGAGTAAAAAAATTAAAGTAAAAAAACAATGTGTTCCAGTCTTTCCGTGGTACACAATCTCTGGACGGTTTTGAGGAAATCTGTCTGTTTCCCTTGTCTGGAAATTATCTCCTCTTTTTAGTCAACAAGCTTTTCAATTAGCTTGGATGGTTGTCTGGTTGGGTACGAAAATTTCTGTTTCAAGGAGTTATTAAAGAATCATACTTTTCGAGGTAATTTCATCCTGCAGGGTGGTTTCAAGTAAATTGAATCACATGCAGTTTTCGACTCTAAATTTTAACATAATATTATCACATATCTGAACAGCATTGAATAAAATTAAGTATGATAAGCAAAAAAAAATGTAGATATCTCTGCTTTTAAATCGTAATTTGCATCTCTTTTGCAATAGGGAAATCTTTAGAGTTTTTTATTTAAAGCGCACTAGACAGTACGAAATAAATATGGTTAGGTATAATTGTTATGAAGTTTCTAGAGTTTCTGAAGTGTTTAATTACTTCGAGTTAAAAAGCAAAAATTAAGCAGTTAAATTATGTAAAATAAGGTACCTACTTATTTGAATAGAAATAAGCAAAATATTTCATAGAAATGTCTAGGGATTTCACTTTCGACTGAGGAGAGCGATTTAGAATTAAGTTATAGAGCGTAATGAAATCCGCAAAGCTAGAATTCACTGAACGACTTAAATGTTGAAAAGATCAATGGCATATACATATTTAATGACGAAAAACAGTTCAATTTAGAAGGTCCCGATGGTTGCCATAAGTAGGTATTGGAGAATACTCGCCGGGAGTGCGAAAGTCGTCATGCCAGAAAATTATATGATATGAACCGCATTTTAATATCTCAGAAAGTGTCTAATACCTATATTTTCTCTCGAATAAAATGAATTCGGAGAAATAAGAAACTTCTTGACAATATGGTTATTGAATTTTCAAGATAATTTATAAGGAGGCTATAAATTCGTATATATTATTTAACCAAAACCAAAAGTAAGATTGCGCTTGCATGTACTTATATTCGCAGTTAGGTCCGTTTTTAATACAACAGTGGTTAAGAAGTCAAAAATTATCTAGAAACACAAAAGCTCGTTTTCGATTTTTCACATTATTTTTCGAGTAGGTATAAATAACATTGTTTTAGTGCTATTTTTTCTATGATTCGAACCGAATCAGGGTGTACTCTGGAATGCCACAGTAGGACGCTGAACAACCGGGCCTGGCCAGAAACGTTTCAGGTGGTTCGTTATGTTAGTAGTCTTTCCTATATTTAAACTTATCTAGTCCTGATGTCTATACCTTATTTAAACCCTAGTACAAATTGCCCTATTTGAACTTACCCGAACTTAATGCGATCGCCTCATTGTGCCTTATTTAACAGTTTGATCTACTCCGGATCTTTTGAGATTTTGCATAAAGTACCGACCTAATAAATTGTTCCAACACCGGGGCAGCACAGTACTAAGGAAAACCGAATCCACTGTTGCGTATCTACTTATACATGTGTAGGTCTACCTTTGTTCTACAAATGTTTTTGTTCTTTTAGAGAATTTATGTTTAATTTTAAAGTTGTTTGCGAAGCTTGTGTTCTTCAGCGATTATTTCTTATATTTTATTTATTAAACTATTAATTTTTTTGCATTCAAGGGGAACAAATATAAATTTTATTCAAAATTGGTCAAATGTTGTTCTAATTCTTTGTCTTCTTCTTTTAGGTTTATTCGTATCGATTTCTGCAATTTGCAAAGTTTTTAACTTAAAATAAGACCGCGACCAAAAAAACCTATCAATTAGAAAAAAGAACAAGTGGCAGCAGCAAATATAGCAACAATTGGCGAGTCTGCGTTCCCAAAGCCTTACAAAACAAAAAATGAAAAATAAAATATAAATTTAAGCAGCCACTCCATAGTTACAAAAATTTGCTAGAACGTGTTAGCGGTCCCCGCAAACATAGCCTGATTGGCATCCTCATCAAGCGAAATCCGCCGATTTTCAAATGACTAATTATCGGGAGATCTCAGGGTAACTGTAAATTGTTGAGAAAACCGGATTAGAAGAGAATTACGTATTCAAATTGAATTCTGATTAAGATGCACCACACACCCAGTCACTGCCTGGGAGTCGGTCGTCGTAAGATTGTCGCGAAACGGCCCAAAAATCGCTACTTTTAGATAGAGGGCGGCGGCGACGGCGCATTCCTGCGTGCTTTATTAGCGTCCAAGTTCTGCTTCTGATTATCTGGTGGCGGTCTGGCCGCCCACTCCCTTGCCCGGCAACTGTGCAGGAGAGCCGCTGAGATCGAGGCCGCGCCGGGCCGAGCTGGCGGCGGTAGCGGGCGACACACACCGGTTCGCACGGTAAAGAAAGTTTCCGCCTTTTAAGATTTTCGAGGTATAGTCGAGCCAAGAAGAAAACGAGAATTTCTGGGGGCCGAATAAGAAATTTCAGAAATACCACCCATTAGGTTTCCTGCTCTTTGGAAAAGTGGATTTCCTTGGAGCAGAAGTCTGACGTGGTGGAAACCAAACCAAGCACTTCTCGGAATGTGTGCGGCCCCTTCCTCCACCAGCTCCTGCCGGGCTGAGGCGACCGGCAACATCGCGGGCCACAGTAAGCAACAATGGAGCAACTCCCAAGAAGCTTGCGTTAGCCCTGAGCCACTTTGGCTAAGAGGAAGTCACAACAGTTTCGCTTGGTACTTGTGTGGCTGGGCGCATATTTCGAACATGTCACCACCACCCGACCGCCCACGATCCATTATCCGAGACTGATGATGTAATTGAAAAAGAGAAAAAAAAAAATTTTCGTGTGTGTGCGTGCCGCGGGTGGGTGTACACCTCAGACATCGCCCTACCACCTCACCGCCGCAGAACTAACCGTCGTTCCGTCCCGCGCCGCGCGGCCAAGTCGCTCGCACAGCACAGCAGCAGCACACCTCAGACCGCTTCAAACAGAACACGTTTAGTCGGCGGCGACGGGCGCTCCGAGCGGAATGGGGCTATTGAGCCCTGACATCGATGATAAAGTGGGACGGAGTAGAAATGCGAAATGCCAGTGAGTCAGTGTCTGGTAAAGTGGTAAATTTGGTGCCGCCGCTACCGGTCAGCGCAACACCAGCAGCAGCAGCAAGCAATCAGCCCCGGTGCTGCTCAGATGGACTTCTGCGGCGGGCGCGGACAAGAGAAAGTCGAACTCTGCGCTGAGGCCCCAGCACAGCACCCCCGTCACGGCAGGGGGATGGGGGAAGCCTTTTATGATGATTAGATCCGGCGGACCACTACCCCATTTAAAGCCAATGCAAAGGACGCCATCATGTTCATATGATGCAATCCGATAGCTTTTGCTTGACCACGGTCATGTTGACACCGGAAGGATCGTTTTTCACAACATATGCCGCCTGAAGGTGGGACCGTGCTGTTCTGTTGTCACTGCTGCTGCTGCTGCTGCTTTCCCTCTGCCATGGCAGTCCACTGACCACCACCCACCGCCCTCCCTCTAACGTCCCTTCCCAGCAACTAATATGCCATCGCCATTATTTTGATTATCCAGGCACTTTTTCAGGTAAGCAGAATTCATTCGAGAAATCTGGGAGGTCCAGCTGCTGCCGTCGTGTGTGGTGCGCAATGACAGGCCCGAAGGAGCTTCTCACAGGGTGACTTTTTTAACAAAAATCTCCATTGGTCCAGCAAACAGAAAATGAATTGATATGGTGATAACCCGGGATAGTCGTGCACTCAGAAAGGAAGCACTAGTAAATTTTTTCACTTTTCTACCAAGAAGGTAGTTAACACAACAAAAAATTAGGTTGCTTCAACCAAAACGACAAGTTACTTCAATAAAGCCCTATAAAACGGATCATTTGCTATACAGGGTGCGGTAAAATAACGTTGACCAGTATTTTTGGCTATGAAAACTCTATATAATTTTATATAAGGCTCAAAATCTGCTAAATGGCTAAAAGGGGTCCCCGACATTTTAAACAATGTAAAATCATTCATTCTTCAAGTTTAACACTTAAAATTAAATTTAAATTTCATAACGAATGTCTCAAACGTCGTATTGCCTGCCAACCGAATTTCCAATGTTTTACTTTTACTTCTTCTAAACTTGTTGAAACTTGTTGTATTTAAATGGTTATTATTTTGTATTTACGACCCTTAATAACAGAAATTTTCTTAAATTTCGTTACAATAAATAGCGGGATTCATTTTGTCCACTCAGCAAATTTTGACCCAAAGAAGAAAGGTTGTACTCACATTTTTGTTTAGTTTTGTCCATTAGCATGCTAACTCCCTTCAATCTCTGGATAAAAAAAGTAAAGCGAAATAAAAGAACGTTGGGAAGTTCGCACGTGAATTGCTCGACCAATAGTAGTTTCCACACAAAACGATAATGTTCAATCAACTAAAAAAACTGCAAAACAATTTCAATATTCCGGCACTATTTGCTTCACAATATGGTTAACACTTTTCTTCGCATTCAAAAACATTCACAAGTAAAACTGAAGCTTGTGGCAATCTCTTATCGCTTAAATTTTATAAAAAATATAGGCGTTTTTCTCTGTTTACAAATACATCCATAATAAATCAGAGGATCTAAAGTTAAACCAATTGAACATCCCACTTGTTTGTTGTTAAAATTAAACCAAACTTACAGCGCGAAATCCCATCAGGATTTTTTAACAAAAACAAATAAAGGAAACTGCTATGACGACACATTGTTTATGCTGATCGCGACTTTCGGCTTATCTTTTTCTATTATACTCCACCACTTTTATCATCTTCATGTACTTATCGCACCAAAATCACTTGCTTCCTTATGTTTTAGCTTTCGGTTTTACGTTGTTCATTAAAACTGAAGATTCACACCACTTAGCTAGGCTTTCCGTAAGTTTTTGTGTAATATCTGAAAAATAAGAACAAGAATTGTTCAGTTACAAGGAGGTTATCCTTTTAAGTTTTTCGCGACAATGTGACAAAATTCAAGGTAGATCTCAGACTAATTTTGAAATGTTGTCTCTGGCGCAGGAATTTGTTTCTAGGATTGCGTCTGAAAAGAAAAAAAAATTGATTAAAATTATTTTTCTTGTAAATTTACAGTAATATAAAGTAAAAACTCAACCCCTTTATCATTCAACCCTCAACTCTTTCCGCCATACGATTTTAAAGAAAACTAATATATAATTGTGAACATAGTTGAGATATTGCCAAGGAGAATTAGCCAAGTTTAATTAAAAGCAATTATGAAATATACAGTACACAAGAAAAATAAATAATTAAAATATATAGCCAGGTAAAAGTCCCTTTCCCCAAACCCCGCAATTTTTTAGATATCAATAAATGCATACGCAAAGTAGGACCAAAATCCATTGAAAAATGCGCCAGTTATCGTGGTAAATACTGCCTCATGCAATGTGGTCGATTATGTAAATGAATTACTTTTATTTTTGTAGGATGAGAACATATGTACTTCACCTTCACATTTTGCCCCGAATGCTTAAAGTGTAACGACTAACTAATATGGAATGAAAAGTTACACTGTCATCCATTATGAATTTAAAGCTAATTGCTTGTTGTATTTTACAAATCCATTAAAATCATCTGTGCAGTAGGTGTCTTGTAATTTCTAAGCCGCGTTTTAGTCTTTCTGGCAGTATGTGCTGGTACATGGTCTAGCTGAAAGATGTACACCCTCATACAATTAATTTTTGTACAGACTGCATTAAATTGTCGTCCAATATTTTTATACACTTTTTAGCATCAACAGTTCCTTCAATAAAAAGAGTTTTCGGAAAACTTTGAATAATTTTTGTCGAAACTGTATATTTACACCTGGTTATGCTAACTTAAGTTTAACTCAATGGAAATGTAAATAGTGCAGTTAACAGTCGAGCATTATTTTATTATAAATGCAACCTTTGGGGATTTATTTTACCCCTTAGAGAGGTGCATCAGACAATAAACAGAAGTAGGTACAACCTAAATATGTAGTAGCACTGAATTTATAGTAAACATATTAAAAAATTGTACCCTACTTTTTGTTTCGCATTAAGTAGTCGAGTAAAACGATCAAATGAGTCAACCAATATTAAGTATAAATGATTTACAATTTGTGCAATTCTACAGAATAATGGCTTTTATTCCATAATCCACTTTAATGAGAAGATTAATTACCCTTTCTTTTTCAGACTATTTTCGAGAACTATCGGCCATAATTTTCACATAACATTGCACATCTTTGTTGGCCAAGAAAATCACTTTGTAAACATTTGCGGCTTTCGATTTGTTTGCTATTGCAAATATTCGAAGCGCCAGATGTAGGGGAATTTTATGTTCTCGTCTATTTATAAAACTGTGTTTTTCCCAAGATCTCCCCACAAGATGGTGCTTACCTGCTTGCTAAAAAATAAATATTGAATGTTGGTGGAAAACGGGTGGGTCAAGCTTAGCTGGTGCGGCTGAATCCGCTTCGCGATAACTGATTATTCGCCCGCTCGATTGCTGCAATCATGAATTTCTGACTGCCTGTGCATGCTCGCACCTCGAGCAAGTGATGTCACACGTTTCAGTTAAACGACGGCGTAATTACCGATGGTGATCACGTGTCGACCCGTGACTATCAAGGATTTATTGCGGAACAACTTGTTTATTGCCCTGATTGGCTTTGTGTTTATGCGAAATCAATTTTGAAGGACTTAGTCGCCTTGTTTTATTCTGATTTATTGAATCTTGAAGGAAGTAATTTTTTAGTTATACTTTTTGACGATTACTTATTATAGAGAATCCTTCTCCCAGGAACTCTTCCAGGTTGGCTCGGAGCGCAAACAAACAATTTTAATATACCTAAAGGCTTTATAACACGTAAAAGACAAGCATTTTTATAATTAATCAGCTTATTCATTATCTGTAAACTTAAGCGCATATTGGAATCTTCTTTCCCAGGGTACTACTGCGACAGGGGGATCCGGTCCGATCCAAAAAAAAAAAAAAAACAGTGCAATCGTTTAGCAAGCGAAATGTAAATTGACTTACTACCAAATAATCTCATTTCCGTAGTCACTAAATGGCTTCCCTACTTTTTCTTTATGTCGACTAAAAATGACAAAATTTGAAAATGTTATTATTATTCACGAAAATAACTGTAAACTGTTTTTAGCCCGCAGGCCTAGTGAAGATTGCAAAAACGCAATTATTGGGAGCACCAGCGCAAATCCCCAAAAGAAATTCAGAAGAAAGCCAGCATAAAAACGGAGCAGAACGACACCGAACCGATTGCGAAAATCCACGCCCGGCGCAGTACGGCAGATACGCTGTCACCAAGTATTAAAAAGCCGAGGACCGCACATCCGTCCTCTGCACATATCGAAAACCAAATCGAGCGGAGTTGAGTGCTAAAGGCCGTTTGGAAAGCACCGCAAAACACGGTCATTTCCGTTCCCCGCCCTCCGCGGAAATATGGGGTAACAACACTTTTGTTTACAAAACTGCAATCGATCGATCCGCCCTGACGTCAACAACCATTGCTTTCAATTTTGGCCCTGCAAGCCTGGATATTGTGAATCAAAATCCGCGGAAACTTGCGAGTTACCTGGAATAATCATAAGCCGTTGAGTCCCACCAAAGCCCCCACTTTCAGCGGGTTAGGGTCACAAGTAGCCGCATTCAAAAATTCTCGGCAGTTCGGCCATGACGCCCGCCCGGTCGCAATCAGAAGCACTGATGAATCAGTTGGGCGACACATCAACTGAATTCCCAAGAATATGTTCAGCTCGTTTTCTCCACCGCGTGATATCAATGACATATGACACGAATCAGGAAATGAAGCAATAAAATTTTTTGCGATAAAATTGAACTGTTTATGGGGAAATTATTGTTTATCGCATTCTTCGCTGGAAAGCCGACTGTGCGCCACCGTCATCAGCACTCACTGGGACTCGCAGTTTAGGCGCAATTCGTCGGGGCGCTTTTCACCAGACACGGTTTAAGTTGTGGCGGCCACCCAAGGCACGGGAAACTCTGACGAAATCCGTGAATATTATTTGTTCAGTAGTGTATCAGAACTCACCACTGCATATTTATTTAGCACTTGCCTTTTAACATTATTATTATTATTTTTAGCTTTTTTATGTATATAGAATTCAACCATTGAATTTTGATTCACAAATGAGGAGATCGGAGATTTAATGAATTCAATCTCAATGAGCTCACTTTCACTTGCTCAAAATATCCAGGTATGCAAAATAATAATTTTCGATGGGGATTCCACTTAATTTCCGTTTGGATCCAAATTTGATGATATATTTTAAAGAACAATTAAACAATACAATAAAGATCTAATATATTTCTGGATATTATGATTGATAACAATTTAGAACAAACAAAAAAATAAATAAAAAAAATTTTTAAGTATAACGATTCGTTGTTAATTTTCAGTTTACGGTATTAAATAACTTTTGAACCATTTTTCACTATGTATATCGTGCCATAATCTGGTATATCAATCTACATATGTACTTATATACATATATGTTACAAAACATTAGACAAATTTTTTAGTAAATGTATACAGATTTTAGATTTATTTGTTCAATAATTTTATATGGTTATAAAATCGTAGGCGCATAAAATAGCTGACTTATTATGTGATTTAGTAGGTTCTTCTGAGTTTCTAATTATAAAACCATTTACTAATTGATCACATCTTTGAGTTATACACAATCAAGCGCCCACGATTTTGTCCGCCATTTCGAATTTAGAATGATGTCACCCGATCTATCATTTCTGCTCCTCAAACCCTTTCATTTGACACCTATGTCTAGAAGGTTGTAAAGGAAAAGATAATCCGCCATCTTGGAACATCCGTCATTTTAAATATATTACAATTCTGAGTACACTATATTATATTGTCACCGGAACCAAAGCTGGGTGCAAAATTTCAACTCAATCGGTTAGCGTAAAGTGGGTGTAAATGAGTTTACAAGATTTGACTGTTACGTACACGGTTTGAAACTAAATAAAATCGTTTAATAATTATGTTTTCACAGGTGTACCTACCAGGAGCAAAAATTTGGCGCAAAGCTTGACACATTATGTTTGGAAAGGGAATGTTTTGCGTCGACTATCAAATGCATTTCGTGCCATAAAAGAGAAATTGCCAACGAAATATCACTCGCTAAATCATTCAAATTTTTGGATTCATATTTGCTCTGTTTATATAGCTATATTGATTAAAGCTATCTTTATCGACTTTATCCTAAACATGGTTCCTTGCTAAGTAATTGAGCGACGCTAACATTACCGCTGGGCTATTTTTAAAAGTTCAACGAACGCCCTAAGGGAGAATACAGTCCAGTCCTTTTTTCCATTCTGCAGCTGATAATTGAACTGTGGAGGACTCGATCTAATCGCCATGAAAGGTGCGTGCATTAAAGTAATAACTCGGTTGACCCAGCTGATAACGCGCCACAAACTGCCCATTTAACACGTACACCTCTAATTATTTGTCGCCGGACATACATATTAGCAGCGGCGGTGACAAATCAGCCGAGTGGAGTTGAAAAGCCTGACCGACTCGGCCCGCAATTATTCAATTGGTTCTTTGGTTTGCTACGGGACCTCAGCAATCATTTATATACATTTAGTAGCTTAGTAACTCAAGAATAATAAATACTTAAGAATATGCAAAAAGTTAATATATCTATGTCATGTTTCAATGGAAAATGAGCTAGGAAGCAGGGACGTGGGCGATCGATATAAGGGCAAACTAATTTTAATGGTCGGATGCATACACTACTTCATTTTAATTATCAGGAGTTAATTAAAAACTAAGTGCAATAATCTTGGATCAATGATATCTCTTGAACTCGTAAATACAATTTTTTTTGTTAATATCATTGTTTTTTGGCTTCGTATAGACAGAAGAAATAAAGTCGAGTTTGGGTGTTCGGTGGTATCAGGACCTTTACGATACTTGGAAAGGTCATTGAAACAATGAAAATACCTAATAGTTGGTTTCGTGGATTAAGCAATATAGATAAATCATTGCTATAGTTACTGGTG
Organism: Machimus rusticus; assembly: GCA_951509405.1. NCBI lineage: Eukaryota > Metazoa > Arthropoda > Insecta > Diptera > Asilidae > Machimus > Machimus rusticus. The sequence continues at coordinate 48,412,932 of OX608051.1, read as the reverse complement.
GTCCTTTACTTAAACTAATTACACCTCGCAATTATTCGTCTTGAAATCATATTTAAGTAAAATAATAGAAAAGGCGTTGGAGCATAATTTCGAATGATCAAATAGATAATATTGGAAATTTTTTTTTTTTTATTATTTTTATCGTAATACACTTAACACTTACAATTAACTAATTTTAGCAACCTCTACGTCAAGCACTAGATATTTTTGTTTTTTGTTTGCTACCTTCCATAAATATATATTTTTGCATAGATCACAAGATAATTAAGTGCTCTTACCTCAATTGTCAAATTATTTATTTATTTATTTATTGACTGAAGTCTATCAAAAGACAACGCTTAGAACGTTTTGCTATTTTATGTTAGCCCAAAACTATGGTCAAAAAGGATTGCCGACTCAGGCAAAAAATCGACTTATAACGATTGAAGTTCAACTGGGAAAATACGAAAACGTTAAAACACAAATTCGTATCTTTCAACAAAGATGCTGAACAGATCTAAGATGTGTGCCACCACGAAAAAAAAGGAATTGCCTCTAAGGACGTTCCACGGAGTGCCCAAGCCAGGTGAGAGCAAAGTACATATTAAATGTAGGTAGGTATCAGTGCCGGCAAATTCCAGGCTTGATCCATTTTTGATAAACACCATAATGCGCAAATGGAGGAAAACAAAATCAAAACACCTCTGAGTTGAGGTGCCCCTCCTAAGATCAGAAATGTTGGGGCATGGGTTTTTCAGACGGCATCATCGACGGTTCGGGGCCCCCATCTCGTCCCACATTATGCCCCAAAGTGGCAGCGACAGGGGAGCATAGCAACAAAATAAACGTCCACTTGATCTCGACCGGGAGGAGGCTGAAAGGAAGCGGCCCTCGAATTTTGTCACATTGAACAAATTTCTTAGTCGGCACCTGACAGCTGATTATGGATAAAATTACAAAAATTTCCATGGCATGGCAGCGCAGTGCTCTGGCCTGGTTGGCAGAAAAAGCAAACGATCGGGAAAAAATTAATTTGTAATCCACCGGCACCGACAAAAAGCATCGCGCGAAAAAATTAAATAAATTAAAAATCGAAAAGCGAGGAATTATGCTTGGCCGCGAGAAGAGCAAAACGCAAAATAAAAAGGAAAAAGAAAATAAAATTGTCTCTGGACTCCGTTCCACTTGCGCCCGTGCGAGTGTGCGATGCCGAGAACTCGAAGAAGGGAGGAAAAATCAAACCGAAGCGAGCATTCACCTTTGGTACTTTTGTTCGGCAGACACGACCAACACATCTCCGCGGCGAGACGAAACACCGCCGCACGGGCGCACGGGCGCACGGCACGGCACACGGCTCTCCTCCGGCTCTGGGGCCGCCGAAAAGTTTTTTATTATTATTATTTGCTTGTGTGCACTTCAAATCGCGCACATGCCGCGCTCCATATTTTCTGCGGGACCGCTTAGAGAAGAATTATTTTGTCAAGGAAATAATTTTCGGGACTTTCGGTGGGACACTCCTGGAGCCCCCAACGGCTCCAGTTGTCCAGTTGAGTGTCGCCGAAAGCTCGGGAGTCGCTCGCACGCAGGATGAGGTGGCACCCGAGGATTTTCAACTGACGGGAGCCCGACGAAGAACAGTGTTGCAGGCTGCAAGGGAATTCCCCGTCTCACGGGAAGAGTCTTTGTCGTATTGAATGACGCATTCTTAAGACATTCACCTCAGCTAGGAATTATACCAAATTTCACCCAAATTGTTTTTATTTATATACTTGCTTTACTATTTACTTTATTTAGAATTTTATGTTCCAAAAACAACTTTTCATTCAGAAAATAAATGAATAAAGCAAAATTTACCAGCTCTATGCCCAATATCAAATACTCAATCCTGTAGAATTTTCTTTCGCTTGCGACAATAAAATAATTCAGGAATAATAGACATTCAACGTAAAAATAATTTGTAAGAGGTTGGATTTATGCATAAACATTGGAATTAGATTCAAGACACATATAGAACTGGACTGCTAATTGACGGTCGAAAAGTGACCATTTTAAGTTGAGATGCAAACCATTTTAAGTGGGAATGCAAACCTACTTTAGAAAACCCATGCTATAAAAACATATTAAATTATTTGCAATGCCAATTTTAAATATGTGACTTATGACGCTGAATGTCGCATCCCTTTCATAGATATCGGCTCGTAGGTTGGGAGAATTCCGAAGAGCAAGAGGAAGGACACGCGCGCGTTGTTGACCTGACGAAGGCAAACAAACAAACAGACAGACAAGAAAGCGAGTTATAATTGCATTGTCATCCAGTTCTGAGCTATGTTTAAAGCTTCAAGTCTCCAGCCCATCGGGAAGTTTGTTTAAAATCGATTGCAAAATTTGAACCGAAAAGACTGACAAGAAAGCGATCGGTAATAGAAACGTAGTAAAATTATCTTAAGTATTTATCATTGGATTAAGTAACTTCCGCGCTTAAATACACCGTACAGCAAGCAGTATAATACAACACAGATAAAATAAAAAAGATATCAAACTAATCCTTGACAAATATTTCGCTTATATTTCTTGTGTGATGAATGCAAAGCCGTTGATTCTCCTAGACAGGTCAAAGGGGCCATTTTTGCTCGGGGAAAGAACGAACTGGACTTGACAAACAAACATGTTTTTGAAGTTACAGGGAAAAAACAATTCCTCGACGACTTGCATAAGTAGGGCTCATTCCTATTTGTTTATCTGGGCGAGCGGGCTCAGGCGAAAATATAAACAGGTGAACTGGACCGCAGGAGGCGGACAACTCATTGCGAGCAAAATACGAAAATGTCAGTCTATAAGGCTCCGTTTGGACGCATACAAGCGCAGGCTGCCAACTTAAAAATTAATTATAAAGTCTCCAGCACAGACATCCATTACCCTTCCATTAGGGGTTGGAAACGGGTTATTTGCGGTTATTAAAGGCGAGGAAGGGCTAAACTTAGTCATGTGAGCGCGCAAAAACAATTGAGGTGAAAACCAAGTCGAATATGTGAAATGACATCATTTGGCAATTAGGCATTGAGGAAAAATCGAATGAGTCATGATACCGGAGCATGCATTAAAATCCCCTTAACAAAAGAGAATTTCCTTCTTAAAGGTCTTGTCGAAATTTAATTAGTTTAACACAAAATTATGCTTAGCTTTGTTTTTACAAATTAAAAATTTTGTTATAACTATGTACATAATTTATCAATTGATCCTTTTATACGCATTTAAAAATAATAAAAATAGGATAGTTATATCATGCAAAATAACTTCTTCGATTTTAAAATCAGAAATATTACAGAAATTTTACCTCTTAATCATGGTCAAGGTTAAGGTCAATGAAATGGCATACAACTTTAATTTACAAATGCAAGATATTCTTGTCATTTCTTTGACATATTTTTGGCTGCAAATCTGTGACACGAATTAGTAGAAGAATTTGGGGAACAGATTCTCTACTAATATTGTTTAATTAAACACTCATAGTGAAACATGGGGGCGGCGGTAGCATTGCAGTATGGGAATGTTTCTTCATATATGTATGTATGTACAAACAAGTCCTTGTCCTGGAAATTATCAAGCTTACGTATGCAATGTGGGAAATGTCGCGGTTTTGGAGATATCAGTACGATATCGATTTAAAGCATACGGCTAAGTCAGTTAATCTTTGGATGGAATCGAAGAAAGTAATTACCAGTTTTAGAATGGCCATCTCATTCCTCTGATCTCAATCCGGAAAAAATTAAGTTCAGTGAGCCTTCTCAGAATTTAATGAAATTTGGTCGAAACACTCCGTTGAGCTCAAAACCAAGGAACGTGAAAAAAAAATTGAGCGGCAACCTTTAAAACCCTAAAACTAACTTTGCAATTTCGAAATGTTTCTACCAAATTTCATTACACTCCGGGAAGGTTCACTAAACTTAACTTAAACCCTCGATTCAACTTAAATTTGTGGAATGATGTTGGGCCCAAAATTGTAAGGTTATATGTAGATCAACTTTAGATTGAAGTTCAGAGCCTGGTATGCGATCACTCCAAAATTTTTCAAGAGGCTGATGTTATCAATGAATCGTCGTTGCAGGACTGTAATTAATGCAAAGGGATTCCCTACAATATAATTAAGATGTCAATTTTCCAAAATGACGTCATAAGTAATTTTAGTTATTTTCATTTTGCAAGTGCTATTTATTTTTCGCTTTCAAGTGAATCAAATCTGTGATTTGAAGTTATTATTTCTAAGAGTAATAAAATGGAATTTCTTTCATTTTGTTTGCTATATTACACCTAAACGAATATTTAATTACGAAATACATACTATTCTGCTTAAATCCCTCATAATATTGGGGAATAAAAAATTGATAGTGGGTGGACTCCGACCGATTCGAGAAAAAACCGACAAAGAAAACGGGTCAAATATGCCCTAATTATCAGATTACCGGTGATAATGAATATGAAATTTTAAATAGTTTTTATATCTGATAGTCGCGGATAATGTGTTAATATGTTAAACTCATACCGGTCGATTTAAAAAGCTACAATACGTTTAGTGTTAGTGGACCACCGACAATATTTATTTTTAAGTTGGGCGAAATGTACTAAAATGTCCCTAACGATCAACCACAAGGACTAGAATCTAGATGATGTTTTAATTGATACAGAAAATCAATAGTAGATTTTTACAAATAAAATAATTCCATTTTGTTGTTCGTTTATACCACTTTTTAATTTTTATTTCTACACTGCCTGGCTTATTTTGATAATCATATAGCTATGGCTTTTAAAATTAAAAACAAAACTGATAGGTTTATATATTTTTGCAAAAAGATTTCGCCTGCATAAAACCATTGCAATATTATGATATATTGAAATATACTATGTACTAATTATTATTACCGATATAATCTAAAATACTTCCCTTTTGCACCAGGCCTGGGGTAATTTTGTATTGGGCGTGACCCGTCTCGTTTAAATCCGAGAATAAGAATCGATAATGTTTAGTAATATTTAATAACAGGAAGGAAATCAAAATGCGCCCGTACCGATAACGGTTTAAAACAAAACTTCTCTAATTAACCTTAGGCTTAGATCCATATTTATTTGGCTATTTTAATAAAAATGGGATAAAATAGGTCAAAACTAGAAAATTGAAGAGTTCAGATCTTATAAATAACATTGCATAACATAGCAATGCAAGTTAAACTCACTGAGAGAGGCTTTTGATGTATAAAAATACGCTTCAGAGACCGTATCGTTTTATTATAATACATTAAAATAGAAATTTAAATTTTGTACAGTAGTTTGAAGCTATAGACCTTACTACTTATTTGACTTGACACACGGACAGACGGTCCTATAAGGGTTGCGTTTTCCATTGTGAAGTACGTAACGCTAATATAATGGGAATTCAATCTTCTATTCATTTTTGGCCTTCTCAATACATTTAATTTAGTTTAGAAACTGAAGATTCCTGATTCCTTATTAATTTAAGTCTCTATAAATGAGAAACCGAACAAAAATTTTTCGTATACCTACAGTATGGATATCTATCGGCTGAAGATCGAAGACACAATATGTAATATGTGGATATATGGAAGTTCACTGGACTTCTAAAAAACTTAGAAATATGTAGCTTTCAAATCAAGGGGACTCGGAAATGAACATATCCTACTGTTTTATAGCTTTTGGAAAAAAAGAGACTAGTCAGGTTATAAGGATTAATCTTTCAGTCTTACTAATTACTGATTTACTTAGAGACTATGACACTTCTTTTGTAATTCTGCGGCCACGTATTCGCTGAATGATAAACGCATAAAAATAACCCAAACCACAAATTTTTGACGGATGTAGTGCAAATACCCACTGAGTTGTTTCTGAGTCGCATTATAACGCCGACTCAAATGTTTTGAGACACCTTATCCCACATCAGGTTTTTACTGACGTAATAACTTTTCTCCGAAGCAACAGCACAGTGAAGCAAACGAGTCATCGACCCGCTTAAATATGAGCCGCATATTACGCACTTTGGTTGGTAAACAAGTTAACTTCAAATAATTACTGCATATTGTCACAATACTCAAGTCTCAAACTTGAAGCGAATCAATTTTCGGTGTTTTTAAAAGCAGCTCCACGAGCAATCGAGACGGGGAATTTTTGTTTAAAGTAGCTTCCAACACTGTTTTAAATAGAACAGCACAGCATATAATGCAGCGGGCCGGTCAAGAAATCTCTCGTTTTCTCTTTTTCCTTTCTGCTCGCGATATATATGTATATATAATTTTTTTCGGGGCGAAATAATTCTTTCAATTCATGCAAAATTCTTGTGAAATGTTTGAGTGAGCAACGGTTGCGGCAAATGCACAGTCAGCAAGCTGCAAAAATGTAATTCACAATCGCACCAGCGTTAAAATTTTTGGGTAAAAAAAGAGCCGAGTGTATCAATTCGGGCCGTGCCGTGTCTCGAGCGGCGCGGACCCTCCTCGATTGGCGGCAGGCGGCGTTGGGACAAACGAGATGGATACAAAAACGCGGTCATCATCATCATCAGCAGCAGCACCAGCGGCAGAGAGATAGGCGAATGCACCGTTCCACAAAGGCAACTCGTCCCGTCGGTTTTATTGAGGAGAAAACTATTTCCTCGATTATAAATTACAGGGATGGAGCGCGAAATCTCTGCTTTATTGGCGATTATAACTCAGGGGACAGGAAAAAATGAAGTTGTCGAAGGCAAAGCCAGAGAATGAGAAACGTCAAACACACAACAAACACTAGTCCATGGGTCTCCTCGCGATAATTTAATTGGGGAAAAAGAATCATTACACTACTCACATCTCGCTTCCGCACACAAGCTGGTGCAGTCATGCGTCTCTCTCTGTCTGTGCCATACTTTAATTTCCTGAGTTTGAGATGTTGACAGGCAGGCTGGGCAATTTCAAAACACTTTGCAATTATAAACACCCCCCGATTCCGGCGAATTGGACCTGATGATGCTCTGACACTGGTCCCCCGCTTTCCCGGAATTAGCTCCCGATGCCCACGATTTGTCACTTATTTTTCGCTAATCGTTGGGGATTTTTATTATTTTATTTTTATAATAACAGGAACAAAACGCAGTAAATGAGCTGAGCGGAGCGCGCGGCGCAACACTGACAAAACACACAGTCAAAGGAGAGAAGACGCGGCGACGACGACGACGACGGCAGGGCAGCGAGGGCGACGGACAAAGATGACGGCGCGGCGGCTCTGTGATGTTTTTTGAACTCGTTCTTTTTCTTCTTCTTGCTCTTCTTCTTCCTCCGAATATAATACAAACAAATTTACACAATGTTATTTATTATAAAAATTATATGATTCTATACATGCACGCACATACACCACCACACTGCTGCTCCAAATTTCTTCGTTTCCCAGCGCAATAAAAAAAATAATATATATGAGAACTCGCATACACCACCAACCAACACAGCAACGGCCCGAGAGGGAATTTTTGTTGAATAATTTTTTTGTTTTTGGTGGTCGAGACACCGACGACAGCGATTTGTTCGCCCAAATCTTAGCAAAAAAAATATATATCGCGGTCCGGCCGTGCGAAGCCCCACTGCACTGGAAATCACAAGGCAATTATCACCGACTTTTCATTTGTATTTTCCTTTCATAAAATCTCCTTCCTGTACCACCGTCGGGGCCGGAGCGCCTCAAGCTCACAGTCCTCGCGAATCCACTTTTTTAATTGAAACTTCCAATTTTATTTATTTATTTTTTTAATCGTTTCGTTTTTGCCGTCGTCGTCTACTGAGAACTTGTTCTCCGCCTCGAAACTCGACGTCGACGTCGGATACACAAACCGATTGTCGAGGGCGAAGTGAAATATACAACACAAGAAGCAAAAAAGAAAAAAGGCGAAAGAAACCCTCCTCACCAAATCAACCACGGAACACACAGAACAAGAGAAGAATCTTTTCTTCGTCGAGCTGCAGGCGCGTTTTTCACACGCAATTCGTGAGATTTTCACGAAACTCGAATTGTAACAGACGTTACGCACTCTGGCGAACAATTTTTAATTGATTTTACCATTTGTTTTTATCAATTTCCCATTAAAATCGCTCAACATAAAAATTTTCTGTGTGAAGTCTGGTCGCGTTTTTTCCTACTGGCTGAAAAATACAACATAAACCGTCTCGCTCTCTCGTTCCGACTGTAAATATATTGTCGTTGCTGTCGTCGTCGCCGTGAAATGGAACGGATCATGAAATTTTCTATCGCACACAAAAATAAAAATACTCGGGAGGGAGGCAAACAAGAGAGGCTGGGTATGCGAGTGTGTCGATTTTCTAGTTTATGGGACGGCCGCTGCTGGTCACTAAGCGCTGCAGTTGGTTTGTGAAAAATGCAACCGATTCAATGAGCGGTTCTGCTCTTGGCGGGAGCTTTGAATGACTCAATTGAAATTATGTATGTACATATATACGTATTGATGTTTATATCAGGAAATAAATTAACCAGTTGCGATAATTTACTATCTCTGAATTTTGGAACCTTATACCTATGACACACAGCTAATATAGATACCATATAGTACGCGGATGTACTGCGTGTGGGTCGCTAGTGAATTTAATTTAAAAATTACAATGACATCTGATAAATGTCAGTTAATACTAAATTGCATACATAGTATTGACGATACCATGGTATCTATACTAGATCGTTCAGATTCTAAGAATGTTCGAAAGTCAAAAGACAAAACGGGGTTGTGGGTTCGATTCCCACATGAAATACCTTGGTTAAAAAAAAAAAAAAAAAAAAAAAAAAACGGCTATTTTTTACAAAAGAAAGAGTTGGATTTAATAATTCGCAAAGTTACATTTTTAAAGCTTTCCTCAAAATGATGCACCAGTTATTTAATTCAAAGCTGCTGCGAAGTAATTTTCCGCAAAACTTTTCTAGCTGCAACATTTTCCCAACCACCTTCGAAATTTTCAAATGTTCGAACCGGTCCAAACTGCATTTAGCAAGGACACCTCTTAAGCGTTCTGCAATCCCGCAACTTCGAGGACCGTCCACTGCGGGCGTCTTTGGCGTGTGAAAAGAAGCAGAAAAATCGACCAAAATTTATTCCATCAATTGCTCTGCCTCGCTCGCGCAACAGGATGTTTATAAGCACACAGCTGGTCTCAGTCTAGCCTACGCCGGACATAAATTGAATATACATAAATTGCGCGCATAGCAACACAAACAATTTTCAAAAATTCTAATTAACAGTAATTAAATCGAGGGGAAATTAGATTGCAATTAATCAGGGGAATAATTACGAAAGTAACAGCGCCAGCCAGCCGCCAGCAGCGGCCGAAATTAAGTGGTTTCGCTTCGCCCCGGACAAAGTGCACCGCCACCTGAGAGAGGCGAAAGTTATAAGATAACGACCCCAGGCGCTTCGCCTCCCCCGGCCGGTCGCCACCCCCTTCGGCTTAATTTGACACATCGATGCGCGAAGGGTTGACCAAAACAAAGGAAGTGCGGCGAGGACGTGGACGGCTCCGCTCCGCTCCGCACTCGTCGCCTCGTCGGAGTGCGTGTTGCGGCGGCCGGTCGCATCGCGTCGCACGCACTGCACGCCGCGGCCGGAAAAGCTCCGGCGCCGGGGCGGCAGTTGCGTTCGGCTTCAGCTGGGTGTTGTGCCGCGGTGCGTTGCGCTGCGTGGCGCTGGCGGTTATCAGGCTGGTTGGCTTGGGCGGTGCTCGGGTGGGTGGGCGCCCAGTTTGAGAAGCGCTATGCACTCCCAGGCGTGGCCTTTCGCTGTGTTTCGCACACATAGCCCAAGTTTTGCTCGTGCGGGCTGCGGGGCGGGGGCAGTGTTCGCCGGCGCGGTGGTGTGCGTGCAGCTTTTGTTTTATTTAATGCAAGGAGAGGGGAATCGAAGGCAGCGCTTTGACACGGTTTGCATACCGATCAGGCGTGCATGAAATTCGACTTCTTTCGCTGCGGCAGGGACAATGGCGGGTCGCCTGAAACCGTGTTGCAGATTACCGCTAAGATCGGTGACCCCTTCGCATCGCAGCATTATGGCCGGATATTGTCAATTGAATTAATAATTGATGACAACATTGAAAAATTCCAATGGCAGCGGGGCCGACAATCGAGGGACGGTTTGGGGGAATTATTTTGCATAATTTAGGGCGATGGCCCGCTCGTTTTACATGTGTAGAAATTTATAGCACGTTCGCTGACGTCCTCGGGTAACTGCAACCATAAGTGGCGAACTTTCCAAATTGAAATTTATTGCAGACCACCAGTGTGGTTCAGAGATTTTTTCGGGGGAATTTGGAGCTTGAGGAACCTTCCGAACAGTTCGATTCTCCGCAGTGGCATGCGACATGGGGCGCTAGGCGTAGCGAAATCGGGCCACGTTTTGGGTGTTTTGCTCAAAAGGTTCAAATGAGTCCGTTATAAAAAGCTCATCTTTTGACAAATCAGTTGCAGGATGCCACTGCATTTGATTATATGTAAATGTAAAAGCAAACAACATCTAAAATTGCATATTGGTTATCGCGTAATCGTTCATCAATTTTATTATATTTACATACTTATATTTCTATAACTCTCGGTATTCGAAAATTTTTTCAATACAATGCCTCCGAATTGCTATTTCCGTCCTCAATGATCTGTACTGCCTGGAATTATGGTGTTAGTGCCGATGGATTTTCTGCTGAGAGATAAGTTGCACTAACTAGAGACAGTGGTGTTAAAGACCGAAAACTTGACGATTGTTGCAATGGCAAGTTTTCAGTTAATTTTCCCAAGCGACCTTGGAATAAAATATCGTCTATATGCTTTTTAGCATATAATTGCTGTTCAGGCGTAAGCTTCCTATACTCTGAAGCCCAGGCTCGTCCGTATATTTCGCCTTCATCATTATTCCTGTCTAAATGGTCGACTGCCTTCTGTAAAAATAATTGTTTTTGTCGGTCGCTCCTATCTTGTTTCTTTGCATGTTGAGAAGTAGCGTTTTTGTCTGTAGAATTCTACAATGAAATAAATAAATATGTAAACACATTTTAATTTTTATTCATTTAATATTTTCATGGTTTGAAAATTATTAACAGAAAATTTTTGTGAAAAAGAAAAAAAAAAAATTGTGCCTTTTGCCATTAACGGAAAAACCAGTTGAAATACGTAAATCACCTGAATCAGGTTGCAGTTGCTTTAATTACAAAAAATCCTGTTTTATTGCCTGCTGTAAACAATAATAATGAAATAACAATGACTGAAGTATTTCTGGTGGAGGTATATTTAGAGGATGAAGAATTATACAATTGAGAAAAATTACAATTGGCTTAGCATGTCAGAAAAGATTACCGCAGTTTAAGATAGGAAGAACTAATATCCTCGCAGGCAACCACCCCTAGGAATTCTTCTGGATCGGGAAAAGAAATTATAAACAAATTTAAGAGATATTTTCACACAGGTGGTGCAGTTTCCTCGGCAATATACAAGATAATGTTGTTGCAACTTTGCCTGCCGGCTGCCGGTTGACTGACAAAGTTTCAGTTTGGCCCTCGCTTGCAGTTCCTGACACGGGGACTTGTTCACATTTTGGTTGAGAATTTTCCTTGTCCGTCGAAGCAGCCAGTCCGCGTTTCGGTCTGGGCATCAGTTTGATCTCGACAGTGTGGCTCTGACTTGGTGTCCTTGCCACAGACGCCACAATCGCATGGACCCAACACCAGTCCCTATCTACTTGATTCGAAATGATGCGATAAGGCTAATCTGTAACAATATATTTGAATGTTTGTATGCATGCGTCTACGCAAAAAAAAACAGAAAACAAAAAAACGTTTAAAGAAAGTAGTCGAACAGTATATAGTGCTTTTATAAGTATTTCTTCCCTCTATTAAACATTTGAAAACGAAAAGTGTTCAAAAATTTCCTTATGCAATTAGAAAATTTATAAAAATATATAATTTACCTCTTTTCTTTCCAAATTTTTTTCATTTTCTTCGGAATCCATTGTGGACTTTCCTTCGACGGCGTCTTGGTCTCTCAAAAAACTCAAGTCGTCAAAATACCACAGGTTGGGTTTATATTCCGCAACAGTACCAGACTTCTTGTTTACAAGTACTTTTTTTAACTCCCGTCGGTAATTGCATCGTACAGTATTAATTTTTTTCTTAACGTGATCCGCTGTAGCACTTGGTTCCACTACTTTATATTTTTCTAAAAGAGCTAAATATCCTCTATTTCTTAGATTTTTGTTTTTATACCCTTCATTTTTCACATCCCATAACTCATTATGAGACTTATATAACTCCAAAAATTCTCTCCAAAAATGTTTATTTACCGAACTTGACATCTCTTAAATTTTTAAATAAAATTCATCCAGCGATTCAACCTTCTCACCCTGAGACTCACAGACAGACTGGTGGAATGATTGACTGCAAGGCATACACAGGACTTCATGCAGTCAGTCACGCATTAGGTCCGCCTACAAGCTCTTAAAAAGTTTTGAGGCTCGTCATGCATGCATGAATGCATCATTCTTCGGCCACGCACTATCCCGCTTGCATTTCAGTCAGTTGTGCATAGCATGCATGCATGATAGTCAATGCAATTTGGACGCTCACAAAGTACACACGAAGTTGCCATGTGCCAGATTTTTCTGTTCTGTCCTAATTGTACTTCAAAAGGAAGTGATAATATATTATAATGTAGTGATTTGTACTTTACATAAATAAATTATTCAGTAATTCTATCCATCTAATTTCCAACTCAAAAATACATAAAGGTGGTTTTAGGATTGGTGTTACTCTGCCAGATATGCCAGGCATATAGGTATGTACATATGTATGTAGTTTGCACGGATGCAAAGTATACTTATTCGAGACAAATTTGAAACGGCATAAAACAGTTTGAACAAATAGTTCACCATCGGTCTAGGCTATCTGGCTACCCTAGAGGCGAGTCGAGTCTACGCGGCGTTCAGCGAGTAGAGTCGAAAGATCTCTAGCTAGAGCTGAGCTCAATTTGGTGGCCACATCGCACTCTCACCGGAATCTCGCCCGACGCTGATATCCAGCAGCTGCGATTTATTTTGCGTATCTCGCTCGCATCTGCGACTAAACTGAAACCTTGAGCCTTGAGTCTACTTGCATTAGTCGCGAGCTTTCTTCTCTACGTAGAGCAAGTACTGTCTGTGAGTTGTTTCAAATAAAATGGACTATCAGACGGCGACAAAAACCACCTTCGTGAAGTGGAATTATGACAAAACAATGCAGTTAATTGAAAATTTCGAAAGATTTCCTCAACTGTGGAATACTAGCTTAAAAGAATACCGCGATAGAAAAAAGAGGGCAGCGGCATTGGCGCAGTTGTCGCTAATAGTAGCAATGGATGAAACCGAAGTTTCCAGGAAATTGCACAATCTTCGTTGTCAACTGAATAGTGAAATGAGGAAAATAAAACAAAAACAAAGTGACCAGGGTGCTGAAGAAGGATGTGAAAGTAAATGGGAATATTTTGCGCCACTTCGATTTCTTATTACAGAATCAAAATTAAATGAAACTACTTCCCGCGTAGTAAGTACATATGTATATACAAATTTAAGAATAAATGCGAATGTTCGTTCAAATAAGGTACCTACAGACGTGAATTTTAAAAAGCTGAATTTTGATTTTGAACTAAAGGTCGTGTAGAAAAATGGTTTTTACTCATGATTAGCCTAAGAAGTTTTCCTTTTAATTCATTAGGCTTTTTCCAATCTCTTTGAACAAAGAATATAAAATTTATGAGTTCAAATCAAACTTAACAGAAAAAAAAATTGTATTTTTCCCTTTGTCTTTCTCGTTTGATAATGGAGTCACGCAGCATCATTCAGCACGTATATAATAATTTCATATTAGAACATATTAATTTGCTAAGACATTTAATTAACTCTGTCCAGTCCACTGTTCCTTATGAAGGTCATATAATAAGTATAATATTCCTGTCCAATATAAATATTCGATTATATACACATGAAAATTTCGCTACCAAGTGCTTTTTAGTAACGACCACAAACGAACAAAACAGCCGGATTTACGAATTGATTTTAAACGTAAGTAGAAGATTCAGGGATTAAGGGAAAAATATAGACGAAATATGTACCTCCGGAGCAAAAATTTTAAACGCCGCGCCGGTACACAGAATCTGGGGGTGGTATAATGTAAAAATCATAGAAATAACCAAAAAAATTAAATCTGTAGGCCCCAGAAGGCCGAAATTCAACACAAGAAGGAGGCAGTCTTAATGAGGGCTTTGAGGCTTTGCATTCGTTGTTTTCATTCACTAATTTTTAGATCTGCCGCTATGATATGTTTACCATGTACTTTAGTTGCGCTTTAATTTCTTAATACTGAACGTAAAATTGTAAAGAGCTTTGGGATCAGATATAGTCTAATGTTATTATAAAATTTTTCCAGCGTGTTCAGTTGATGTTGGTGCTGGTTTAAGAAAACCCGCACCCTTCAGAAAAGTTTACACCCAGATCCCAGCTGTAGTCACTTTCTTCCCTCCGTGCCAGGTTTAGCCCGGAGAGCCGCACTCGAAGAAGTCTCGAACTGGGAACTGGGACTGCATCGAACTAGCACTAGTTCGCGCGGAAATACGTCTACATCGTCTTAATACACGTAATCCTGTTGTTGAACATTTTTATTTATGAATTCAGAAAGAATGCAGACATTTGGAAGCTCAAGATTTATCTACTGCTCCCAAAAATTTAAGTTGTAAAAAATGTATAGTTTAAAAGGGATAAGCTACTTCGGGGATGGTACAGCTGGGAAGCTGGGAAGTCGCGAAGAGCGTGCGGATACCATTCCTTGGCCTTGCGCTAACAATGAGGTATCGGAGATGGTTACGGCTGGCAACGCGGCTGGAGTGCAGCCGAGGCTTCCTCAAAACGTTTGCGTCCCTCTGACGAAGTAAAGTTTCAGTCTAAATACCTGCAGGACTGGCAAGATGTGAAATCTGCTATGCAGATGTTTTTATCCAAAAGTTTTTCTTTTTTTTAAGATCCACTTAACCTTGCTCGTATCGTTCCTGCAATGAGTAACGACTTGCGATCCCGGCGAAATAAGGGAGGAATCGCAATTGGAACTTCCTCGCTGTACTGTTCCCGAGATAAAGTCAATACCCAGGTTTATCTGGGCGTCCTCGTTTACAGCGGAAAATTCTACCCTGGGATAAAGAAAAGTTCGTGTAGCAAATGAGGAGCGCCAAATAACGTGTGGGGGTGGGCCGTTCCGGGGTGCGCTGGTTGCTGTGGGGCTGCATGAAAAAATGCTCAGAGATTACGATGGACACCGGCAGATGGCACTGGCTAGAAAGAGAGCAAGATCCCCGAACTCGTTGACTGCCCCAAGGGAAGGTTGGGGCTGTTCTAGAAGCTGCTGCTGCTGCTGTTGGGGCCCTGTTGGCCTGTTCTAAGCAGACGACCCAAGAACCGTTCGATTAGGGCTACCATTGCCCTTCACAGATGACACGGACCCTTGGGAAGGGACGTTAAGTGTATGTTGTCGCACCACCTGCTGAGGTCAAGAATTCAGCGCCGCTGCAAATGACTGGGAGAGCAGCTACAGGAGCGGCGTCGCGTCGCGCCGTTTTTCTCGTCGCTGCCTGCTACTTGTAAAGAATGTAGATGACTTGAATAGTTGAGGGGGGCTCCACACGAACCCACCGGATTGCGGGCCAGATGAGCTTACCACCGTCGTCTCGTCCTCCTTTTCGTTGTCGTCGACGTCCCGACGCTCCCGTCGCTCCAGCGCAGCGCCACAAGCAAACAGCTTCGTGGTGTGCTGGCAATTGTGCCACAGGACGTTAAGGACGAAAAATTATATCGGGGGCTTCGGGCTCCCCGAGACAGGCCGGGGTGTGCTGAGTATTGTTGGGTGGATGCTCTGTTAATAGCATGACTTCATGCTACGGGGACTGAGTGGTTGCTGGGGATGAGCAGCCCGAGCCCCAGCGATGCTCATGCTCTAAGCTGGTCGCCTCGGTCAAATTTCCGAATTTCCCACCGAAATCCTCTTTATTGTATACGTAAAAGTTATGAGAAGGAATGATACGCAGTTAAAATATTTACATATAATAAAACAATAAGGGTAACAAAGCCGATACTCCGAAGATATTTTCGAAAAATATAAAATTGAAATGCGACTAAACTCAAATATATAAAAGTTCATTCTGACAAAAAGGGTAGTACCTTTAATACCTTATATAAAAAATGTTACAATTTGTTTCGATAAGGTCGTTTCTGTCTTTGCTTCGATAAGACATTTACCAAAGTTATTAGATGATTTCTTTTTATATTTCCTGATAAAGAATAAGAGCGCTATTATTTAAAGGAGCTGCTGGCAATGTATGTATTACAGTTGCAGTCAATATGAAAATACAAATTGTAAGTTCAATAACAAAACATCGAGTGACATTACATGTATGTTTAAAAGTGATATAATTCAACTTTTAGCAAAATTCACATGAGGGCTACCCACACATTAAGATTTAAATGTTCAATAGCACAGTCTGCTCAAACGAAAGCAGGAAGCGGTTAAGTATTAAATGTTAATGAAACCTTTTCCTTTTCTATATAAATCTATATGATTTCGCAATCAGGAATTTTAAATTTGTTTTATTGATTTGACGATAAGAAGGTCCTTTAACTAAAAACCAAAAAACGGTAAATTAAAAAAAGCGGAGTTTCAACAATTTTCCGCGCTTATTAACCACTTTGTACTTCTTTATAAATTTTTGGGATATGGCGCCTGGCCTGGGGTGCCGGTAGTGTTAAAACCCAGTTGTAAGGAAACCACCTGAAATAATGCAACGCAGATCCCAGCTCGGGATTTAGCTAAGAAGTTTTCGATGGTGAAAATTCTGCAAGGAAGTGAAGCCACTTCCATGGCAACTCTTCGCATGAGCGCTTCCTGCAGATAGTTCTTATCCGCCATCCAGGGGAGTCCCTGCCCGAAAACGAGAACGCAGGGACGCCGGAAATAGACAGGAAAAGGAAATGCAAACGTCGCTTACCTTTCCTCCCAGGCCAAAGTTGCTTGTGCACCGCTCCGAGGAGCTCGCGGGTATCAATAAGACCAGGCCCAAGACACGGTCGGGACTCCGGAGGCGCAGAGGGCTGTTTGAAGGAATTTCCCCACTGTGCACGGAGCGCAGAGGACCGTTATCTAGGAGACATTTGCAGCGGCTAGGGCGCGGGCACGGGCACGGGCACGGCACTGCGTTCTTATCACGGGCACGGCACGGTCCGCAGTCCACTTTGGGGCACTGCACACAGCCCCGGCGAGGCGAGCGAACCTCGAGGCTCGAGGGCCGGGGCACAGGGCTTTAAAGTTTCAAGTAGCGGCCCTGGATCCTTGTAGGAACCCGAAGCCGTTCAGTCCGATCTAAAAAGCAGGCGACGCGACGTGACGTTCTGTAAATTTTGGCAATTTGTATCATTTCGTTTCGGGCGCTTGGCTGCGCTTCGCCGCCGCCGCCATTGATTTTATTGTCAACTTGCCACGCTAACACTACACCCTCCTTCTGGAGAGATAATAATTATCAGCGGAGCAGCGAAAGGAGTTGCGACATGACATCATGGAAGTATGCAAATGACGACCAGACTCCACTTGAATGGGCACGGATGGGAAAATTGTTGCAATTATTGTTCTTGAGGGATCACTCCTTGGCGGGGTCAAAGAGTCTTCCATTAACAGATGCAGTGTAAGTGGCACAAGTCTACCCGCTTTAGCTAGAGTTTTGGCCCTCTTCTATTTACATGGTATGACTATTGATGCGTTCCAATAACCTCTGTTGGTTTTCATTTCCATAGCGGCATTTAAATTTAAGAAAGATATCGCAAATCCGTAATATAATGTCGGATGGAAAAGTCAAAGGCGAGAAATACATATTTGAGGCGGAATAAGTTTGTACCCCTGGTAACTGGTTGTAGGCCAAAAACCGTCCCCTGTGTTATACGGCCATAAAGGCGTTAAAAAAAAAAAGAAACAGGAAACGAATTTGTTTGTTTAGAAAAAGCAAGGTACCAAACTTACACTAACTAAGCTCTAAGGATAAGTTAGATGATTTTAATCTTTTTGAAATTAAAAGTTATACAGAATATGTTTAAAAATTCAACTGCTATAGCGACATAATTGAAAATTTGGAATAAACTATATGCTAAATCTGAACTCATAGCATGCTATTTTGATTAGATAGCAGTCATGCGAGAACATTTAGCTGATTCCTATCTTATAGTACGCAGCTTGAGATGGAACTTTTTGTTACTCTTCCAATCGCTGGACATGTAGTAAAATAATTTTCTTCAAATTTTTTATATTCTTGAATTAATTTTTTCGGGTAGGAGGAAGAAAGTGGCTTTAAGCGAACATATATTTATCAATTGTTTTTCTTTTATTTTTAGATCGAAAATTCATCAAAAAGTAATCAATCATTTAGTAAAACAACGCAACATTTCACAGAAACAACCGTGGACAATTTGGGGGATTACAATTCCTCGTGCTTCAAGAGAAAAAAGACAATCAAACATATTTCGTTAAGAAAACATCCTAAAACAACACATAAACCAAAAAGTGAGAAAAACACAGTTTTTCAGAGGACACTACGTTTAGTGGAAAGATGCACTGACGATTGCCAAATATTCGCCGATTTTATTGCAAGTCGTTTGAGGAAATTGAATGATGCCAAACGTGAAGAACTACAGAGGAGTATACAACTTCAAATTCTTCAAGCAGAAGCCGAAGAAAGCATTACAAGTAATCACAACGCAAACCAGGCGTCATCTGCTCCAATCTCCCGCAATTTCTCTGATGTGTCTCATAATTAAATAAGTAATGGAGCAGAGTTGTTATCAATGGTTTTAGGATCATTAAATTTTACAATATATTTAAAAAACTGCTTATTTTTATCGAAAATGCATGCGGACATTTTAAAGGATTTCCTGCCCGCTCCGAAAACAATTGACGAAGTTATTTTAATTATTTTTATTTATTTATTGCACAACGGAGTACCTATAAAATAAATTTGACCCTACAATTATGTGCGCTCGGGTACTTAGCCGATTTAGCACATCCTAAAATACTTTGTCTTTTTTACATATGTACATAATACAAATTAACTGAATAACATTTAACAATAACAATGTTCGAACAACAGAATTAACAATAATACAATTATTCATATTCATTCCATTTAAAACTCAAATGACTTTTAAACAAACAGCAATCATCTAATTATTCATTATAAAAATAGACTTTCTTTTCTTACAGGTTTCAGGTGGATAAATCTGAACTCCATTGTTATACACAGGAAATATTAATTCTATTTATATTTATACAAGACATTAAAAATAAAAATTCATAACGAAAACCAGTTCTTTTTTTCCTTTCAAGATTCGGAGAATAATCATTTTAGTATTTAGATAAATTTAAAGAAAGATTTAAAGAATTCAAAATTACCTATGAATTATTCATCTGTAACACAAATAATCTATTAAAAAATGCCTTAACAAAAATTTCGAAAACCGAAATTATAATTTAATTTCGTTTTAATGCTTGGAGTCATCGCCCGTAATCACTGGAATTTTTTCCATTCGTTTTTGCGCAAGGAAAGCCCTTTTTGTACATTGGTGGTGTTAGGAAATGATTCCAGTTATGCCAATATGACCTGGAAGCCGAGTAAGTATTATGGCTTTCGGCGATCTGTGCCTGGTAAAAACTGATTTAAAGGTTCTTCGCATCGGGTGTTATTTACGGCCTACAATGTTGATAAAGACTCCGAGAATATGACGGCTTCCGTTTTCATTTTCATCGCATATGGCCTTCCAAATGGCCACCATTTTGGTTTTATAGCCAGTCGCATCCAGATGGGGTTTAAATCGTTTGATGGTCGAAGGTCGTCGTCTTCCGGGAGGAAACGTCATAAGAACAGCTGCTACATGGTTGTCATTATCCGTCAGTATAGATGACATTTCTCCTTGTGGATTTCTGTTAGTCCCCAATGCTCTGCCCTAAGTTTTTCCCTGGTGGAATTTCCTTTGTTTTCAGGTCGGATGTTTATCAGGAATATGGATATGTCATTTCTACTATGGCCTGAAAGTGGAAGGGATAAGGGGAAAATTTATGTCTAAAGCTAAAACTATTCCTAAGGCTATTTTGAGCGCTGGAGTCGTCCGAGGTCAAGTGCTGACTGTTTACAAGCGCATCACTGTCTGGTGGTGAGATGTTCTTTGGTTCAATCAATTTTCGATCACAAATTTGCACCTGACTGTCAGCTCTGTCCTGCAGTGGAAAGCAGCCCCTTTCAATCCAAAGCGCACGACGAGGGGTTGACTTGAGGGCACCTGCAGCGGTCCGGAGGACTTTATTTATCTCCGTCTGGATCTTGAGAATGTTATTATGAATTTCTGGTACATATAGGACTATTCCGTAGTTCGTAACTCCTTCATGACACGTTCACTGGAGCTGGACTATTGCTTTTATTAAGTAATTTGCTTTTTGCAGCTTATTAACAATTTCGCTGCAATGCCTTGTTCATTTTAGGTCCTTTGAGAAGAAAATGCCCAGGATTTTTTGAGATTTTTGAGATTTTATTGATATATTTTCCAAGCGGTTTTATCAATGCTGTTTTGAAGCTTTTGATGGTATCCACGTGCTCACTATTTTAGAAGACTTAGTATAAAATTGTGCAGCAATCTGAAATTGTTGGACTACATTATTATTAATTTATCTGTTGTAGACATATTAGACATGATAATAAATATGCGACTCCGCCAATTCACTGTGTAAATCATCCGAACGGAATCGCAGCCAAACAGAATTATAACTGAATTTATATAGAGTTCTGTAATTTTGTAGCCAATTAATTTTTATTTCCCAACATTAGATTAGAAATTTTTTCATTTCAGAAGGCTAAACTGTATTTTAAATTAATAATATGATTCTCATCTACTTACCTAACGCTCTTCTTCGTGCTTTGATTGATTGAATTTTTAATCTAGCCTATTTATAAATAAAGTCATTTCACTTTGTGCTCTACTAACCACCCTGGTTTTCAGCCCACTCTTCATGTATGCATAAAGAAATGTATAATCTTTTCAAATGCCTGCTAACGCACCGTAACGTGAATGCGTTTTAAAAATATGTTATAAACAATTTGCGAATTTCTCTTGGTGTATTATATATTCTATAATTCAAACAAATTAAAGTTCCCATTAATAATCCTCCGCAAATATTGCCGGCTTTAATTGAATATTATACAAGAAATTTTGTTCAAATGGCTATAATGGATTGAACTCCTCAGTGTTGTAACTTATAAAGGGAAATGCAATTCAAATCAAATAGCTTTTATGAAGAAAAATCATCATTAGGACCCGTTTGGGTTGGCTGGAACCGCAAAATTTTCAACCAATTCGTCTCGGCTTTCGTCACAAAGCGAAAAGGTGGGACTTAAGAAAGGTAAACAAATTGTGGGACAGCATCTTTGAACTGAAAGCAGTGTTAATTGGCATCGCCTCGGCTGAGGCACACCTCAAAGAAAGTCTCAATTCTTGTTTGATAACTTTGGAGGCCTGTTACGACGTTGCTAAAAAACAGCCGTTCGACACTCTTCTAGTGTTTGCCGCTACCGTCGGGCCTTGGCAGGAAATGGATTTTCACAAGTGTAGAAATTCCTTTTGAACATACTCTGCATATCTCGTCTTAATGCACAGTCCACGGTAATTTATTGCTCATATTCCAGCATCGTCTAGGAATGCGCTTTCAAATTGCGGTTTCTTCAGCTAAGAGGATTGGATTGCCTTTCTAGGTTCAGGTTTAACAACTTTCCGCTATGAAAGACATTGGTTGGTCGCTAATGCAAGGTGTCTAGAGGTATGGAGGTAAATGATGTTGGAATTTACTCTTTACGACAATATAAGATGTCTAACTGTCTGTTATTCCTGTAAAAAACATCATAATATTTGAAAATCAAGGGATTTATGCAGAATTGTATAAATATTCAATGCAACCTTTGGCTCCTTGCATGTTAGGTGATTTGGTGAGTACTTCCCCGAGAACTAGTTGCTGTAACTAGTTAGATCAGTTAATTTTTATATGAAACAACAAAATAATAGGCGACGATATAATTTGGGATAGTATGAAAATACAAGCTCAATAAGTACATAAATGCGACAAAATCCATTTGGATGATCAATGAATAAATGGCAGCTTACTCGAGTTAAACAGAACTGATCAAAATGGTCTAAATCAATTTTTTTTTTTTCATTTTGAGATATTCAAAGGTTTTAATATGAACAAATGAAAAATTTGTTTATAAAATATCTTGGAAAATATTTACTTTTGTAAAGTAAGAATTTTTTATGATTGTGAATGAAATGTGATTTTTAAACCTTTAACACAATTTTCAAAATTAAAAGAATGTTTTTAAAATAAATTGTAACAATAAACAATGACGAATTTTATAAGAAAAAGTAAGTTTGGAAACAAAAGTACCTATTAATTAATATTTCATAGCTTTAGGTACATATACATATCCAAGCAATTTACCTTTATAACACTGGTTTAAAAAATCCACATTTTGTTCATGCGAGATATATGTACATATGTATACAAAGCTTTATGTGACTATACAATGCTTATACCAATTATTAATTATACTATTTTACTGGGATGGGTGGGATGAGTTAAATGTACATATACGCATATATGCTAATGTTTTGTTTAAATCTATCTGTGGATATTTTAAAGATTTTTGCATTTAGATAAAATTTATTTGTTATTATTGTTTTAACAACGACTGAGGTGACTTACACTTATTTTGTTTCCTTACATATTCTTGCGAGAGTCGCACAAGGATTAAATTTAAAAACGATTTTAACATGAAATCCTCCAAAAAGATCTAACATGTTGCGCTACAATTCAAGGGTTCAACAAATTGACCTTGCATGTGCATAACGAAACGATAAAAATCTTAAATGCTCTGTAAATGGGCTTATTAATATTGTTAGTTTAGTCGCGAAATGTGTCACGCCTAGAGGAGCCTCTAAGCAATTTGTAAACAAGTCGAACCCGTCCCATGCTCGTTTATCAAAGCAAGAACGCTGAGTGACCTTGTTGGCTCGACACATTGCCGCTTTGAACGCAGTCGCTAACATGGCTGAAGATCACCTCATGTGCGTGATGATGACACACATAAGCCCACGATAGTCCGATCTTCTGTAACGGTGCCTTGTCGGCTCAAGATATCTGGGAACTAAAGATCGACAAATCTAGAAAGAAAGAATGTTGCCGGGAAGCGCTAAGAGGCACTTGCCGTTTTTGATCAGCGATCTTCGCATATTTCAATTGTAATAATCGAAGAGCTCTGGTAGTTGTCATTACATAACGAGATGTTAGTATGACTAGCAGAACCACATTAGAGCACAATAGACGTTGTGGCTGTCTGTTTAAAGCGATAAGATCGCCTCGGGCCTCAAAGAATAGCTGTGTTCACGCTCAAAGTAAAGTGTGCCACAGGTGATCAGCACCTTCATTGCAAGGCTGTGGATTCTGTGCTGCTAAACGTTACAAACCGGCATTCAGCAAGAAAAGTGTTTAACTCAAAATAATTGCTCGCCGCTGGATGCATGATCGACAAAATGAGATTCCATTCCGTGGTGGAATTCGTCTTGAGCATCCCTGGGTGTATTTTGTGGTCACTAATCGTTTGTAAATCTCCACCTGAGAGGAAAAACCTGTCGAGCAAGTTCGAGGTTGAGGAGGTTTTGCGTGCTGGAGAAGATCGCTGAATAGCTGGCGTGTAATGAAAATAAACGATGCATGGTAGCGATGGGTGGAACAGTGAAAATGTTAAAGATCGCCGTTTGTATGCAAATAAAGAAGCGATAAGCGCTCGCTTGCAAATTCTAATTGCTCTCGCCTGCCGTAGGAAACAGTGGAAAAAACGAAGAGGAAAACTTGTAAAGGCGAAGCTCGACCGTGATGATACCAAAAAGTAAGCGGCTCGCTTTCAAAGATCTTAATTATATGGTACGTCGATTGATGAGTACCGTTGAATCAAATTCGCTTTAAAGAGAGCCGTGTGTAATTGGTGGAATCACTTTAACCGATAGTTTTCTTCTGTAACTTTTTCCAGTCTATGCTTAAATATGCAACTAGATTATTGAGACTCGATATATCTCGAAGAATATTTCGAAGCATTGTTAGTCAGTGAGGTGCATCGAACCTAAATATCCTGAATATTAATTAACATTAATTAATGACACATAGTCGGTCACAGTGGTAACTACATATATTGATGGACACGACTTAGTGCAACGAATCTCAACTGGTTGTGCATACTAAAAATAGTAAGGGTTAGCGGTATGCACGTTATTTTATAATGACTGTTACATTAGCAACTTTACAAAAACTGTTTAATGTTTTTATTGTTTATGTGCGTTGTATTTCCTATAGAGCCAATTTTTCAATTTTCGGCAGATAGAGTGAAAAGTAATTTTTCCTCACAGTGAAGTTAATTGAAAAGTCGGATCTTAATGAGGGACAAAAAAATATCTCTTTAGGATACTTTTTATTCAAAGCTATGTTATTTATGAATAACACTAAAATATACATTGTATTTCAAAAAGATATTCAAAAAATTTGACATAAGAATATTTAAAATTGATATTAATTATTATGTTTACTTTCTAAGGTTCAGACTCATTATTCCTCCAAAATGCCTTTTAGATGACTTCTCCGTTGTTCAACATGGTCGGTTTGTAAATTTTGAAAGTTTTTATGCAACTAATACACACATACATGAATACACTTAGATAAAACCCCAATAAAATCGCATTAAGTAAAAGCCCTGTTATAAATCTTCAAATACACCGCTTTATTTTTAGTCTGCATTTTTAATTTTGTTATATACATATAATACATACACCAGAATTATCCCCGTAGTAAAAGAAACTGAAAAACGATGCGAAGAAATTCTATTTGTATTTAGATAATTCTTGATAACTAGGTCTGTTTCAAGGAAAGTTAATTTAATCTAATCATAAAATTTCATAGTTAATCTTTTGTGTGTGCGTATGCAAATCTTTGCCTAATGAAAATTTACTAGCGTAGCGCTACACATGGTAGCAGTAGTAATAAAAGAGTATAACTCAGTGCTAGCTGGTATTAAGAAGATTAAATAAAATAGCAGCAAAATAAAATAACTACCTATGTTGTCCATTTTGATGAACGTAAAGAATGTTGTAGCTGTTCTTAATTATTACCGTTATTCCGATATGGAAAATTATGGTTTGAAATGTTGTCTTTAAAATTTATAACTACCTAACGCACGTATCATACCACTCTTTTATTTTATCTGAAGATTTGTTTTAGCGGTAGCGCATAAGTGAGTTAAATAACCGACATTTTCTTCAAGTTTAAAGAGCTACAAATTAAAAACCAGGCGTTGAATCAAAGAACATTTATGCAGAGCATATGTATCAATCTTACCTTGGTTAAAATCTACCGCGTTATAAGCACGCTAGAATTTGAAAATCGACATGCGGTTTGTAGTGTTGTAATCTGGGATTTTTTAAGCCAATGAAGAAATTGGTATTTTGACGGTTTTCGAAACTATAAATGAAAAAAAAAAAATAAGCAAGGCTATTCTTAACATTTGATTAGAAAATTTAGCCAAGCCTAATGATCTGAACATCTCCCGGAAATTCTTATTAGTCTAGTCTATAGTAGTCTAACCATTCTGCAACTGGTAAGTAATTGCTAGTCAGAGTAAATTTAACGCACAGCCTCAGAGGCATGGAATTTATTCTGCTTGGTATGCGAAGCGGAGCTCAGCCCACAAGGCATCATCAATAGATTTAGGTCAACTGAAACTAATTATGCTGGAGTCTGCCCGCCCTCATTATTCACGCAAGTCTTTACTTAAATCTACTCGGGTCCAATTTGCTCATACGTCTGTTTCGATTCAAACAATCTCAGCATCTGAGGAGACCTATCTGAAGGGATCCCCGACAAGGCTAAGCACTACAAAATGAATGGCAGACAGCACTTAACCCACATCGCGAATGTGTCGATCACGCATGACCTTTCGATTGATCGATCCGTGCCCCGAGCGGAGTCTCAATGAAATCGAGTCCGGGGAAGCGGCCAAGCCGCTGCTTTATGAGCGGCACAGCGACTCCAGATCTTGCAGTAGACGATGGCCGGTTCTAGCAAATTTTTTATTTATTTTCTTTGGGTTGCGTTTAGATCGCAGTTTCATCTAGCAGCTGGCTGGATGCTAATTGAGTGCGATGACTTCAGTTTAAGAGACAGACGCGAATTGCACACAGTCTGCGATTGCACCGCGGTCGTATTTCACCGCCATCAGGTGAGTGGTCATAGGCACTGTTCGTAAGGCGTGAACTCTTTCAGAAAGAGTGCGGGACATTCACTTTAGGAGATACTTACATACATATGCATGTACATATATGTACAACGGGGTGAGAGAAAGCGGTTCTCTAAACGGGAGGTTTAGTGAAACCAAATTTAAATATTACGTATACTTCGGTTTAAATAGATGCATTACCATATCGTCGACAACAGCAGAACTATCGATAATTAATAAATAACTATCTCTTTGCAAAATCAGTATTAGTGACCTCTGAAACTAGAACAACCAACATAGAAGAGCTAAATATGCCTCTTCAATTTAAAAATATTTCATTTACATATAGTTGTTATCTGTTCTTTATTTACATAGTTTGGTTTTGCTGAAATCGCAATCGGGTCGATGCATGCAGATTCTTCGAAAAAGAGTTAATCAACACATTTATTTTAAATTTGATATGTGTATATTATACTGAAATTTTATCACCTTCGCCATTGAGTGGAGCACATTTAGAAATGTAAGCCTCTTCGGTTGGATAATTTTTTTCTTTTCTAAGCACCCCAGCTGAAAAACTAATCCTTATAGGAAAAATACGCTTAAAGCCTTAACCAGAATAGAAACGCAAGAAATCTTACGTTTCGTTACGTTTTAACAAAACTGAGCTACGGAAGTCAAGACAGTTTGCCCAAAATAGAAATGTAAAGTGACGTTAAGTGGTAAAGGAAAGATGAATTTTATTGAAGACCTCAAAGATTTGTACGACCTCTATAATTTGTGGAAGGATTATGAGGACATCAAACCTAAAAGAAATGTAAAACGCTTCAGCCCTAACCAACAAAATGATGGGGCGTAACGTAACGAGCGATCCTGACATTTCTTCATTTGACGAAAATTCGTCAAGTTGTCTTACGTCTATTTCGGACGGCCCCATTTATTTACACGTTCACGTATATTACGTCCCAATATAGGTAGGAATTGATGGTTTGTATTGTTAGAATTTGTAAAACTATTAACGATTCATGCATTGAACATGAGGAACCCAAATAATCTAGAAAATGTAATGATCCAAATAACGATAGGTATTCTGCATGGCTTATAGACAACTAGGTATAGTCAAAATTAAACACGGTCACTTTGTGCATCATACTACATATCTATATAAGTTCGGACCAATAGGAAAAGGGTATAAAGAGAAGTCCCACTTGATAATCTGAGTCAGTTTTAATTCGGATTTCAGAGTTCAATTGAATTGAATATGCTTTCTTGAAACAGAGTTCTGAGTAAACTCCTGTAAATCATTGAACTAATTGTTTATGTTCAAATAAAGTTGTTTCACTGTTCCTCAGATTGTAAAAATTCAGATTGTTACCATACTGTTACTTTTTTGAATAATTGTTTGAACATTTTATATTATCGTAATAAACTATTAAGCTAAAAAATATACTACATCAAATGATATCGTGTGCAAATACGTAACAGTATGTATTATTATAATTATAATGCTATTATTATAATTAATTTTTAGTTGTTTCTGTAAAAGGAAAAAGCAAAATCGCTGTGCATATTTAATTGTAATTTGAATGTTAAATTAAAACAACTGGGAGAGCCTTACTTGTCGCAGAAAATTAAATTCAAGCCGCCAAGAAATCGATTTAAATTAATTAAGAGGCGTAAATTTATGAGTTATTTTTTCAATTGCAATATACATAAATAAGAGAAAGCATAGAGAAAGAATGCTTTGTTTGGGTAAGGCAGGAAAACACATTTGAAGTAAGCGGTAAGCGTGCCAATAAGTAATAAAAAACGTGAAATTTCGAATCCATGCTGGGTCTCCCAAAAAAATTGTTTAAATCAATTAGTAGCAGTCAGTGTAGAAAGTTTTTGTATGATTCAAATTTGTCTTCTTACACCGGTTATTTTCTCATGTTCGATGGAATGCTTCAGTGCTTCATAAGATTTGCGGGGACCACTCACTAATCAATAAAATTGGCGGATAACCGCAGTACCGTCATCTATCGAGAGTAATGAACTTTACTGTAAACTTTTATTATATCCGAATAAAGTTACCAGATTTTCATAATTTTAGCGATTTCTTGCCTTATTTTTGATTTGAAGAATGAAAAACAAAAAGGTGTAATATTCTTTGAAATTTCAATGCAAAAAATGTGCATATGAATGCATAAACAACTGATCAATTGGTATCGGTCTGGTTTTAATAAAATTAAAACACGATTCCAGTATCATATTCTTGTTTATAAAAAATGTACAGACATTTATTGCAAAATCGACAACTCTGAAGAAATTCAGTATTTCGATTTATAGACCGAGCATGAACAGTTGCTAGTAGATTGACAAGTTGAGGCACCTACAAAAAGTGGTCGCTGAACTCCAGACTGCTGTAAGACTGAAATCAAAGGTATATACGACACGGAGCCTCGATGCACTCCGTCTTGAAAGTTTAATTATGGCTATCTAATAAAATGCATCATATTGAGCACCTTCCAATCAACAGTAAAAACAAGTTTTTCAGATCATCAGGTCCATTTGTGTCGATCTTACTGGTAACATATATATTTCAGAAGGTGATATACCAACATTATATACAATAAAAGACTTATCTTTAGAGCTAGAATATAAGTTGCATCTATGATTTTATTTAATTTGTAGTCTAGCAAAAGTTATTTCGGTTTCGGAAAAAATAGTATTAAAGAAAAACCCAACTAAAAAAAAAGTTTTATCTTACTGGTACTTTCGGTTCTACAGCATTTTAGTTCAGCAATCGTTTTCGACAGATTACTTCTCAACAGTATCGGAAGTCTACAGATAGTCAACTAATTTCGAACTTCCAACCGACTAAGAATTTTTAGGAAATTAAAAAGACAAAAAGGCATTCAAGGTGTGTTACCTCTCCCATGTTTGTTGCCCGATGATCCGTATCACTTCCAAGATTGTCGGTGCTCGCCTTAAATCTAAAGAAAATGGCAAGAAATTATAGACGACGATCGTGCCTAGAATGGAATTTAAGAAGGTCTTGTTGCAATCATATGTGACGCGCCCGTAGAGTACCCTGAACGCGTCTCGTATCGCAGTCTTACAGCCAGGTCAGCAATGATCGGTATGTGAAGATCGTCGTCTCAAGACGCGGGCAAATGCGCTATTGCCGCTAAGAAAACCTGACGC
Organism: Machimus rusticus; assembly: GCA_951509405.1. Classification (NCBI taxonomy): domain Eukaryota; kingdom Metazoa; phylum Arthropoda; class Insecta; order Diptera; family Asilidae; genus Machimus; species Machimus rusticus. The sequence goes on along the minus strand of OX608051.1, from coordinate 48,383,346 downwards.
TGAAATGGGAGAAGTCTATACCCGGAGCGCAAGAAGTGGAAGTATCTGAAAGCCCCAAGCCTCAGCGAAAACCAGTCTTATTCGAATATTTTGTCTGAGAAGATCGTTCATTGTGGGCTGTAGTCGGGCGCGAGAATTTTTCTAGTACTCCATGGTGGAATCGCCCATATTGGTATAGTGGCTATACTTTTTTTATGATTATAAGTCCTTTCGGCATAAAATTGGCACAGTGATTCGAGAAAAAGTGCAAGGTGATTTTGTAAGTGCAAAGTTTCAGTGATCGTGCAATTAGTTTAGATAATTTCTGGTTCCTACCAATATCTAATTTCACGCTATTTTGGATACTTTTTCGGTGGATACAGCTCCTGGATAAACGATCGGCTTGACAAGGTGAGTAGAGAAAGTTCCGCGAATCCCATAACAATGGCTGTTCGAACACATTCAACCAAAATTTTAAATTCATGGGGCGTTTTGGTTCCAAATCGGTCATGCGACATTTTTGCAACTACAGCCCATAGACAGACGTTTTACTCCGCAACGGTTTGCCATAGTAGCGCACCTTCCATAGGTGGACTTGAATTTTTGATCTCACTTGGGTGATTTTCTGGGATTTGTTTCGGTGTTGGGATTAATTTCCTCTTTTCCTTCGCTGAATTTCGTTTTTCTCCCCAACTTTGATTGTTTCTTATCCGCACATCACACCTCGGTTTTGCGGGTGTGCCACTTTAAGTCACTTAAGCTGAGAAACCGCAGCTAATTTGGGACGTGATTAATACCAGTCATTAGTAAAGTCGTTTTTAGCAACTTTTCTGTTTTGTTGAATTCTTTGAATATTTGATGAATATTTGTTTTTTCTTCGCTTTGAGGTAGGTAAGGTTGTAAACAGAAAAATTATGAAAAATTATCAATTACCAATTTCCCTTTCGCGGAGTGACTTTGGCATCAAATTGCAGTGGCATGTGAAATGTAATGTAAATTTTTTTAGAGTATGCTTCCGAACGTGCGCAATATCTTCTTTCGATTCACTCTAATTATTTAACAACAGTCGGTAGCTGTAATTGCAAAATATATATTTCCTCATTGACTTGAAAACCTACATTAAGCAAAATGTATTCCGGAAAAAATTTGTGAACGTAATTAATTGTAAAATTAATGGTTTCCGATGTTATAGTAAGCACATTTTAGATAAACGATTTAAATAAAATTATGTATTTAAAAGGGACAGGTTGAAACACCAATTTCGTTGCAGTAGACAATTTGGTGACTAACATTTAATAATTATTCTAGGTAATTTTGTTTACTTTAGATGCAATCAATGTTCTGTATTTATAATTTATTGTAAGTAATCAGGCATTTTTGATGATATCTTAAATAAATAATAAAAAATGACGGCTAGAAAATTTTTATAATTTAAAATTTGCAGGATATAAGACAGGTTGATCTTTTTTTTAAAGAGATAATGAGGTAATTTGAAACAAAAACAATTACTTAATTCAAAACGCAACATATCTTTTTAATTATTGCTCAAAATGTTGCTGAATATGTTTTCTTGTATTGGAGGTAATAGACGTTCCTGGTGATTGCAGAGTTTGCATCATCAGTATGCATTTGGAACCCGTTTATATCGATAAGGTTATTTGCCCCTATTTAAAACATAAACACTAATTTCATTATTAGAAATAAGCTTATTGTTTACAATATTTTCATTAAAGTTTTTTAAAGAATGAAAAAATATTTTTAGAGATGTGATAAACGAAGACTGGATGTATTGAGTATTCCTATTCGTATTTTTAATGTATATGTAATTTATAATGTATTTAAGTAGCTTTACTATTTGAAAGCAAAAATTGCAATATTTGCACATCTTGGGTAGAAATCAATTTCAATGAGTTCAATTCAATAACAGAGAAATTCTAATGATCGAAAATAAACTATATTTTAGAATTCGTTATTTTATTTCTTTTAACCCTTCCAAGCGTGACTGGTTTTTCAGGAGCTTAGTGGCCCTGACTGGTTTGGGGATAGATAGATTCGTTTTGTTCTTGTCCGGACATACATAGATATTTTGGAATTTATTTAGAAAGGCTATAACTTTTATAGTAGAAATTAAAATTGAAACACGGAATCATTCTCTAAGTTAACTCTTTCCTATAGTAAAAGATGGTTTATGCTTACAACATGGCGGCGAGTATTTTAAGTACAAAAGCTATAAAATGGGTTTTATTATTCATTTGCTAAAAAGGCTAATTAGCGAGTTCATCTACCGTTTCGAAGCACATCGTATTTTCCGCAGGAATTAAGATAGGTAAGTTTAGATTGGATGACACTCAATCCAGGTTTAAAAAAGTGAAAACAGAGCCAGTGAGAAGCTATGAAATTTCATCCGACAATATAAAATTTCACTTTCGTGCACACGACAAAACTGAGTAGCTGCAGCGAAGTTGCAGTGACGACTGACGTCAACTTGTTCCTTTCCGTTCATTAAATATTACTTCATACTTCCTGCAGCTCATTATAAATATGTGCATAATTGTAATAGACAAGACCTGAAACCTAAGAAGCAGGCAATAAGCTCACCAGACCAAGTTCTTCGCTACTTTAACGTGACAAAATTGCCTTCCGCCAACACTCTTGGAACAATGGGCAAAATTTAAATAGAAAAAAGCGTTTTCTTCTTTTTGAGTGGAGTTTCCTCCGCTTCTTCGAGATCTTCAAGTAAAGGCAGAACGCACGACGACGAGCTCCGTTTCCGCAAGTGAGCTCATAGCGATCGCAGCTTTGCGCTTAAAAAACGCAATCTTTATAAAACCAGTCCACATTTTGTCGTAATTTTTTCTTAGCGTAATCGATTGCCATGACAAGCAAAAAACTGCAATAAAGTTGAATTACGCGGCGGAGGGAAGGCGGAGGCATTAAAAACAAGAAACAAATTGCACATGGTCCAAACTAAAACACGTACCACTTAAGGGGGGCAGCACAGTGCTAAAAAATTGCCTCAATTTCGGCACAAGTGCTGAGGCCTTCAATTAAATTCGATGGTAATATGTCGACTGTTGCATAACACCTTAATGCAGGGAGCGCTTTATTTCTCGCGATGCATCTCGTACGAGAAAGCCTAGGCTAGCTAATAAGTGGAAATTAGCTAATTAGCCATGTCGCTTTTTGCCATTACAGAGAGAAAGTGAATCGATTTGCGCACCTGATGCAGTTGCTTGCGATGATAACTCTACGATGAAAGTGGAAGGCGCTGATGAAAGAAATCGACTATGAAGTAGATTGAAAGCAAATTGGACTTATTATTCCGATGAGTGCGAAATAAGGTCATAAAATTCAGATGGACTTGCTATTAGCAACAAAACGATCAGAATGGGAAGTGATCACTCAAAACGTACCTTAAACAAAGTAGTCCACAAAAGATGGTCCATTTGTTATTAAGCCTGTTTCATCATTTTTGGGTAAAAACGCGCTGAAATAAAGCTTGCAACAGTAGTGAAGATAAATGTTGTCAAAAGTCATGGTACGCTTTCGTGAGGTTTTAATGTATTATATAAAACATGGAGTATAAGATATAATAATTAAATATATACTTTCATTATTAAATATATTAAGAAAATTTTGTCCTTTTTAAATGATGTTGGAATCTGTAAGTGTTGGGGACTATTCAAATTTTTATGCTTATCGCTCTATGTACATACACAGGGTATTTCTTTAAGGAATAGGGGTATGCCAATCAGTTCTACGCGTTCTCCAAATAAACGTTTGTTTGGAGAAAATGCTCTCTGAGAGACATCGTAGCACTCTAGCACGATTAACCTTCGTCGGATTGGAGTGTGGTCTTTTGAATTATAATGTAGCACACTTTTCTTCTCAGTAACTCTAAACATGTCATTGAAAGATATATTGGCTTTATTTTTTTTTATATTTAACCTGGCATAAATAAAAAAATTTAAAATTTCCCTTATATAGTTAAGATCCAAGAAATATTCGGAAAATTTCTCTACCAAATTTATTAGCTTCGTCTAATGTAGGCAGCATTTTCAGAACCAGGCCAAAAAGTGAAACCAGAAGTCCAAAAGTCCAAAAGCAGTAGGCCCACTACTTGTTGCTTTATAACGATGAAAAATGATGAAAAATTTTCTACACATATCTGTCTGATTACCTATATTTATGAGGGTCCGCATGAGTAGTGAGTAAAAAAAAAGTTAATTCAATTATTCAATATGTTTCTGTTGGTCTTAATAGCTTTACTTCAGTAGATTGGTAATAAAAACAAAACAGAATAGGATAAACATAATAAGGACTGAAAATATTCAAAAGTGTTGCATTCGCATAATTTGTTTATTTCCATTCCCGTGCTATTAGCAGTGAAGTGCAGTTATTTTCGAATTAATATTTGTTGCCCGTGTTAAATGACCTCAAAAAAATGTGTAAACAATTCCGATTTTAATTCGTGTATTAATATTTTTAACTTTTATTTAAGTTTCACCGAATATGCAATGAAAATTATAAGAATTTTTTATATGTGGGAAATATTTAAGAATGTATTTTAGATAATTAATTACCTATTGTTTGAATGAGTCCTATTCAAGTTTGTAATTTAATAAAATTTTGCAAATAGAAAATCCTTGCATCAGTACCAAAGTTATTACTGCGATGCTAAACTCTGGCCGAACAAATTTTAACTAATTGTTGGACAACCTTTTGTACCAAAGAATTTAACTTAAAGATGATCGTAATCTACAACGAACTCTGCAAATTCTTTGGCTGTAACAAGCGCATGTCTTAATAGCGTGGGAGTCTAATTAAAGACATTCCATACAGCGTTTTTGCGCCAGTAGGTAGGTAATATTCGAAATAAGGGTAACGCCCCAACCTGGCTGCTACTATGATTATGGGAACATTCGCCTTCAATTCTCAGGCCAACAATGAGCAATCAGACGGGCAAAGTAGTGGAGAAAACCTGAAAGCGAATTTCAAGGCAAAGCAGCATATTTACTTTACGCCGGTTTTAATGATCGTGACAGAAGCATGTTTCTGTGGCACGTTTTTATGTGTCTTCATCAGCTAAATATTTGCCCGGGCAAAAGGTTAAACTCTAGCGGTCGTACAGACCAAGGAAATGGTCAATTTATATAAAAGAAATAAACGAACGTGGTTAAAATACAACTGATGTGTAGCACGCATCCTTCTGTGATCGTAATCAAGTTCACGGCAATTGGATACTTCCGTTTACCTGTAAGATGCTTTGTTGACCTCACTGAACTATTCTTAGAAATTTGTTTCGTAGGTGAAAGAATGCAAACAGACAAGCCCCCTCGCTCATTTTGCAAATCATATAGTTGTGGGAAGTTATCGTGAGTTATTCCGATCAGCTAAATGAAGTCCAAGGCTTGCTGATCGTGAAGGTCGACATTGTCCCATATTTTTCGTTGAGTTAAGCAGTCTTCTAGAAAACAGGTGCTCGATTGCTTTGATTCAAAGTTTATGTTTATTCATCAAGGTGTTTCTCGAATTGGCAATAAATTAGTCCTATTTAGAAAACAAATATTTTAATTTAGTTTTGATTACTTATTTATATATATATAGTTGGGAAAATTAAAATAAATTAAATTTAGTATATACATACTTTCTTTCATTAGATTCTTAAAAGAATAAATTATTATTTACTTAGCTGAATATTGTTTTATATCCTCAAGGTGCATACTTAAGACTCTAAGTCTAAGTCATTGTGATTTCTGGTTTCAGAAGTGATTTCATTTAGTTCGAGAACTCGTATAATGTTTAGGAATAATATACACATATATATATAATTTGATCACGTGTCAACACTGCCGTTGTGGTGTTGGTCTGAAGACCCAAATATATAACTTTCATAAAATGTTGTGTTTATATAAAAAAGTTAATTAAAAAAGAATTTTATTTTTTAATACAAAAGAAAAGCAGATTCAATGATCAATAAAATTTCCAGCGGCAGCGTTTATTTATTAGATACTACATACTTTGGTGGCAACGCTAGTTGGCAGGCTATATTTATTTGATATTAAATATTGTATAACGTTCATTCTATTTCTTCATGTATTAATTTCTATCAGATCCTTCTGTGAGAACTTCGTTAACGTCAGTGCAAATTTCACTAAATGTTCACTTATGTTAAATTGTCTACCGCGCATAAAACTGCGTTTATAATTTAAATCGCAAACAAAAATGTGCATATGTATATATATATATATATATATATATTCTTTACTTCTTTAATTACTATTAATCACTGTTGGTAAGAAAAACCAAGTTACGTAACATCTAAATTAAATTTGGCGGTTGATTGATTTGTGGAAGCCGTTCTTAAATCAGTCTACCGAAAGGAGGTAATTACGGAGTGAGTGGTAACCTAACGAACAGTATCAGTCCTTGACAGGAATCTCTCACGGCTAATGAGCGTGAGCCTTGAATAATCTTAAGCATTTTTAATTAGCACCTTACTTTGATCTAACGAAGCTCTAATTCCAATTCCGAAATTCCCGATGGTATCATCATGACCATTGACCAATATAATCAATTGCGAACAGCATACCTCAGTATGTGAACAAAATTCCATAAAAATCAACCTAATCAACGATTTGACCGAAACAGTCTTAAATACTCGAAGTAGTTAGCCACTAATTAGCGCGGCGCGGACCACGCTGGCTTCTATTGAAAATTCTGTTTCTTTCCTCGACCTGTATACCCTTGCGAATGATTCTACGATTTCTTCTTTTGTTTTTCCATAGATCATAAAAGTGAAAACGCGAAAAGTGAACGCACCCAGAAGACAGTCCAAGGCTGTTTGCGCGCTCAAAATGTTCAGCCCTCGACGCTCGAAACAGATAAGTGAATGTATGACTGCAATTAGGAGAAAACACCTGAGGTAGTTGCTAATTTACGGTTGATTGACTCCGACTCTTTGGACGTCGTTAGAGCTTGCTGCATTCGAAGAGTCACAAAGAAATACTTTTTGGCCGGAAGATATTTACGGCTGCGGCTACTGAATGCCGCAAGCTACTGGCTACTGGCGACAAACCTTAGATGGGAATTTACCTTTTTCGTGTGAAAATTGTGAAGGCAACAAATTCAGTTCTAGCGTTTCACTTTCCTTGTTCGGAAATGTGGGGAATGTGCTTTAGCGAACGTAATATATTTTGCCATAAAACCTAAAACTGTAGCTTTTCCCCTATGAAACTTAAATTTCCACCAATGACAGGTAAAATTGAGGATGTCTTAAAAATGCTAATTTATTTTAGCAATATAGCTGCGTGATTTTACGGATGGACCTGTTGGGTAACCTTTCGGTTATTTCGAAGCGCGACGAGGCTTATTACTTAAATAAATTTCGGTCATCAGCTGGTCCAGCCCAGCGCTTGAAATGATTACATCAGATTTTGCACGTGAAATTTTTTTTTTCTTTAAAAGATATATTATTCATAATATACATATAATATTACATGCTTTAATAACCAAGCTTCAAGCTCCATATTTTTATATAGTCAGTGAGTTTTAATACAAAGTCTACAATAATTTTATTGAGACTGAGATCGACGACCGATATAAGACCTTAGGTCATATAATTGTTGGTCATATGGGGATTCCATGCTAGATTTAGACTTTTTCTAGTGAGTTTCCTTTAAATGCACAAGAGCTACGCTCATTATGAGGCAATAAAAAATTATTAATATAACATAGAAAAAATTGCGGAAATTTTATCCACAATTTTGAAATCCTCAAAACCATACCAGGTATGATACAATACTTTTATGAAAATCGTATGATGGAGAAAGTATTTATTTAATTTAATGTGATCAACATCAACACTTTGTAATAAATCTTTTGAATAAATAGTCATTGCTTGGAGGTTATACATATTATACATAGATAAATAGCCTCGCAGATATCCTTAACTGTGACATACATACATAGATGGTATCTCAGCTAATGCGGGTTTTGGGTTCATGATGTCATAAAATTCTTCATAAAATATGGTTCTGATTAGAATTTAAATACAATAGTTGAAACTACAGAACAAAATTTGTATACTACTCAGCGAGGAAGTAAAATAATTAATTTTGCTTTTTGTAAAGAAAAAGAATATGCCATCGTTTTTTCTTTTGACTAAGAAATTCAAAACAAAGACCGTCAAAACTGCATTATTATTCTCAAATGAGTAAAGGGTGACATAACAACTAAAATTTGCAACTCAATTGGTAGGTAGCAAAAATGCAAATGTGAAGAACTTGAACCCATTTTAGCACCGCAAAAAGCCAAGATCAAAAGATCCATTCATCTTTGTTTTAATGAACGTAACCAATGTGATCTGATCCGCGAAATAGACTATCATCAAAACAATACAAAAGAGTTTTCGCTATAGGTACTGACCAGTCTGCTTCAGTTCGCTCGCTCTTTGTAAACGAGAATTTCATTTTATCAATTTATCGAAGCGTTTCTAGAGCAATTAAATTGGCCAAGTTTTGGCGGGTTTTGATGCTTATTTCGACCGGTGTTCGCCTCATTCGAAGGTCGATGGATTGCTTTTTGGAAGCAGAAAACCGAAAGCGCATGCCCTTAACAGCTCTTGTATGGAAAAGCGAGTGTCTAACGAACGCACGTTCTCTAATCCGTGGCTCCAGACGTGATCGGAATTGCAAGCCTCTGTAATTGTAATTGGTAACCTCCTTAAACGTTCAATTAAACACTGACGAAACGTTCGTAATTAGCGCGCCTTTGTCGAAAACAATGGAAAACGAATTCCTTCAGAGCAGCGTGATTGACGACGCAAAGCGGCGAGCTCATTGACCGAGTTTGCGTGCGAGGCGCATCGTTTAATGGTTCGTTCCATCGCATCGACGGGATATTGTTTTAAATTGCGTCTGCACTTTACCGCCATTTACCGCCTTTTTTACCTTGCGTTTGGGCAGCCACTATGAAATGCAAGGCAAGTTTCACCGATTCGACCTGATACAATCTTCAATATAACGAAAGCGCGTAAATTTTGACGCATGAATGCGTCGCACCCATTACAAACTTGCAATTCGGTCAAAACTTTTAGAGGCTCGCTCCGCCAACGTTATCTAAATCTTCAACAGAGCGCAAGCGTATCTGAATGCAAAATTATATGTATGTAGATGCACTGATTTCTATCCACCCAATAAGCGGAGGAATATGCTCAGTCTCAGAAAAGACTGGAACTTCATTTAAATTGCAACTGTTGCCATTTCGAAAGTTTCTGTTTTTTATTAAAGGGGACGATTATTTCCGCATTTATTATCAGGCGAACCATTCAAGCGGGCGACCGCCAGCATACCTGAAATACCTCTGCATTTGATACACGCAAAAGTTCGATTCCGTAATTTCGGAATGACAACAAAAAATCTAAGATTTTATAGTCTTAGATCAATCGTTTTGGTTTCAATATGTTTTTGCTTCGTGCGCTTTATTAAACAAAATAAAGGCATCATGATTACGCAAGTATAGTCAGTCACTTCCTTCCTATTTTGGCATTATGTCATATATTTTAAGATTATTCTTACATCTGACTTATATAGTACATAGTACCTACTATAAATTCTATAATTTCATTATTTTTAGTTGAACATTAATAAACGAAATATCATCCAAGTATAAAAAATTACATACATATATAAGGAAGGGATAAATTAAACTTTATAGTTGTAATTGCAATGTTCCAATTATACATCCACAAATTTTGAAATGCTCAATTCCTTTCAATATTAATTAATTCAGCTGCTGTTAATAAATCTAGAGCTTAGTACCGTGAAAAGTTGCTCGAATATATTAAATTTATGCCTTTACTTCCTCCATATTTTAAAGGTGCAATTAAGTATAAAGTCTTTAGTATCATCAACTTAAGTGAATACGTGTTGGGAAAACCTCAACATATTTTATGCGGCAACAAACGCATAATATTGATTTCTCGAACTTGTCGTCGGCCACCGATACCCTGAAGATTAAGGCTGATTTTAAGGCTTTTTAATTGGACTTTAAAAGCCTGTTGGACACCATTAATTTGTAGCCGAGCAGATGTCATGTTTAAACTTTACGGCTCAATGACAAATTGACTTTTTGCTTTTTGGTATGTGTTCATCCATAATACGACTGAGATGCAGTAGCAGTTGGAGATATCGAATTTCAAAGACAAATTGAAGTCGACGAAGACAGTGACAAGGCCGGGCTAAGAGACCAGATTATTCGACCCCTTTTATTTAATATTGATCGAAAGCATATAAAAAAGCCTGCGATTTCTCTCAAGTCGTTTCGATGTTAATGATCAGTTTTTAGACAGTATTTGGATGTCACTAACGTAACATACCTATGCTGAATTTGGCAATTTTAATTACCAAAAAACGAAAGAAGGTTCAAAAATACTACTTAGGCATGCAAAATTTCAACAATATTATCGGAGGAACACCAGCGAAAACCATAACAAATAAGAAAATTAAGAGACCTTGTTTGTACATCTGTCTAAATTATATTGTTCGTCTGTTAAATTGCGTCTAACTCTCTCTGGAACTGTGTTTTTGTTTGTTGCATTTTACTGTCTCCTCTGTCTCGGTGGGATTTCGTAGACAAAAAGCAAATATTTGCTCTTATAAGGACTGAGTTTCACTCTGGTGGTCATTAACTTTTCCCATCTTCTTTTAGGAGTGCTTTACAATATTTCGCGCTGCTTTCTTTCTGTTGCTGCCTGAAACAAAATAAAGTCATAAAAAGAGATAAGACACGTCGAAGATGTTCGAGAAGAATGAATGGGGCAATCGACGACGGTCAGAAACAGTCTGACTTGGCTTAGTATCCACTGTTTGTTTTCAGTTGGCCCCGAGTGCACCCGTTGGTGGTCAGTTTATTGAAATCAGCGGCTTTTCACTCGTCAGACTTGGAGCGTTTGTTTGAACAAAGAACTATTCATGGTGGCATTCAGACGCACCGCATTTTGATGAGAGATTGAACTGATCACTTTAGCGCTAAGTGTTTTTACTTACATTCACCAATATCCGAAACATACATTTCAGAAATATCAGAGCGAACAGGGTTCTTAATATAACAAAAGCTTTTAAATTAATATTTGAATAACTATCAGTAATGCTATTCTGAGTTATTGGATTAACTTTTCGCAAGAGACCAAACTATAGTTGTTGATATGATTTATCTTATAGATTACTATTATTTTTATACCAAAATGCATCCAGTTTTAAGATAAAATTCGGTTTAGTTCATTAGCCAATTTTTAAAACAATACCAGCGTATATTTTTTATTACCTCTTTATTATATAATCCATTATATGGAGTTTGTTTTATTGAAAAATAAATTTTTTCCAACTAATTTCTGCTAATTATCTTCATTCCTATGGAACCCTTTATGAGTACAGGGAATCACGGTTGAAAAATTTTATTTTCACTTACATAATTAGAGAAATACATTAAGGCACCTTGTACATCGGGTTTAATGGAAATTGATTGTTAATTTGAAGGCAGTCACCTTGGAACGTCTGAAAATATAATTTGATGTAGACATTTTTCTTTTTAAACACTTCTTCGCACACTTTAAAAGGAAGAACTCATGCGGATTAACATAATCCTTGAAAATTGAATTCTATTTTCCTCGAAACAATAACAAGAAAATGTGATAGCTTAAACCTTAAACGTTCTTGAGTAGCTGACTTGAAATTTTCTCAGAATTTTGTTAAAAATCGTTGGAATATGTATTATTTATTTTTTCATACCGATAATTAATCGCTTTGAATATAAAACCACCCAAATGCACAATACTTGGTCTACTCACAAAATTAAGAAAACTTTTTAATTGAATAGAAAAATATTTTATTAATAAAAAAATTTTTTAACAATTTTAAAACGACATAATTTACATTTTTCGACTATGAACAAAAAACAAAAATTCATATAGAAAAAATAAATAATGCGAGTTTTAAAAATCATGCTCAATTTTCTAAGTAGACCAACTATTTTACATAGGGTTAGCTAATAATACAGAATTTTTTCCAAAAATTTGGCGTGATGGAACAATTTTGTTTTCATATTCGTAGAAGGAAGACATAATAAATAAATTTCTTTCTTTGTGTTGTTGAAATTTGACTATCAAATATTAAGGTATACACGCCATACGGTTTTATTTATGTAATTAATGGTTAATTGTTTGGATCCTGCAAAGATATGATTTTTTTTCAAAGAAATATCCCGAGCAATTTATCTCATTTTTTATGATTACATATAAGAATGAAAAACGTGCAAACAAAAACAGCTGTTCTACATATATATACATACATACATAGATTATATGCATTTGTGTTTTTCCATTACAAATCTGATTTATATTCTGACCAGAAAATATTTGCATGCAATTATTATATTTGTTCTAGTTCTGATGATGAATCATTTGCCCTGGACCTAATTATTGGGTTGTCTTTATCTTTTCTCTAAGCCTGCTCGGAGATCTTGAAAACAGCTACAGTAGTTGTTTTCGGGCTTAGCAAGAAGGAGGGTGAACTGTGAAGTCATCTAGCAGCTCGCCGGTGCGCGAAAGTCCCCTAAAAGAAGTCCACAACGCAAAATCAGTGTGCTTAAATTTTAATGGCTGGTTTCCCGCTCGAAGATTATCCTGCGATTTTTGAGGAATACGTAGAATGGATTGCGAAGTGCATGAACCTGGAAGCAGACCCTGCCGAGGATTTCTATGAGTATGCCTGTGGTAAATACGAAACAGTGGAATATGACAACAAAATCGGTGAATTCATGCCCGGCATCATGCTCGATGTGTATGACGCGACGCTTATCAATGAAAGGATTAACTGCTCACTAATAAAAAAAGTACGAGATTTCAATAGTTCAATTGATCTGAATCCAAAAAGTATTCTGGAAAATGACGAACTTCGAGCGTTTTGTGGTGGTTTTCCTACTTTTGATGAGACATGGACGGAGGCGCATTTTGATATGGTCAAAGCAGCTGCAGTGCTTTGTCTCATAGGCTGTGACACGCTGCTCTCATGTCAGTTTAGTTTCACCGATGAGAAAAAAGTGATTAGCATATCATCAGCGAAGTTAACTATCGAAGAGCTGGAAGGCGCGGAGGACGTCCTGAAGATGGCTAATATTAGCGCTCAAGGCATAGCTATGATAAAACAAGATTTGCACAAATTAAAAGAAAAAATTGATGCTATTTCTTTAAACACCAATCAGTCTGAAGCTAGTAGTGCAACAAAGAGCATTATGGAACTAAGTGGCTCTTCTATATTCAATTATAGGTCATTTTTGGAGACAATGGGTTACGTAATTGATATTGACGATGTTATATGTTTCCAAAACGAAAGTCCAGACTTTATTGAGAAATTCCTAAAAATTTTCTTCGATAGCCCACCGCAAACTGTTGCAAATTTTTTTGCTTACAGAATTGCCTGTATTAAAGACAAGCACATGAATCGGTTTGGACTTGTCCGTCAACATTTTGAATCAGCTATTTTTGCAGTCGCACTGTCTTGGTACTTTACACCAGTTGATGAAAAGAACCGGTCAGAATTCTTCGAACGTTTGAAAAATCGCTTTAGAGAGGAACTTCCACTACAAATCGAGAATTATGATGAAACTTTTGACCAGAAGACATTAACTCTCAACTATCTGCGATTCAATTTTAGATACGAAAATGTGAGAGACGAGTACGCAACACTCCACATTGAACCCGATAATTTTCTTCGGAATATAATAAATATTAGCAAACATGGCATTCCAAGGTCTCTAAAAAAATGCAGACCATATCATCAATTGGACAAAGATAAGTACAACCAGGCACGAGGTTTGTTAAGGTCTCTAGTGGCTAATCACAACAAACCAATGCTTCACTTTTGCGCGGAGCATGAAATAGAAATTTGGAGGAAAATTTTTGATGACATCAAGAAGGAGGAACACATCGAAAACTTCGCCACACTTAGTGAAAATCTGAGAAACCAACTGCGTGAAACTGGGCAGACATTTGAGGACATTGAGATTGATGAATTCTACGTAAACTTATATCTGTCCATCATTGCAGCTTTGCAAATTGCCTATCGAAACTACGTGTCCTGGCACGCCTCAAATGAGCCTTTAGGCCAAATACAAGAGACCATCTTGAAGAAATATAACTTGAACAGCATGAAATTTTTCTTCGTAAAATTCGCTCATGCCTTTTACTTCGACGACTCTTATGCTCGGCCCATGACTGCAAAAATGGCACTTTACAACTCAGAAGACTTCGCTCGAGAGTTCCGGATAACGTCGACGTCGAAAATGAATCTCAAAAAAGGGGAAAAGTGTTTTGTGAAATGGAAGAAGTCTTGAACTAATATTTTGTAAAGCAATCTTTGTAATATAGTAAGAAAGTCTTGTAGTTTGTCTCTTAAATACAATTAAACCTTTTTATGTACATAATTTAAACAATTTTTCGCTAATTCTGAAATACATTCATATATAGACGTGTTTTATTTATTTGGTTCATATTTTGAAAAATCAAAAGAGATGGGGTTTAGCTGATATATTAATTCAACTTAATAAGACGTAATAATTGAAACATTTTTATAATTTTTTTTTGCTGCAGTTTCAATCAAATCTTTAAAAAATTACTTCGAGAGAATACATTTTTAACAGAAATATATACGCGTTTCTTTATAATAACTATAGCAAAAAATTACGAAATTTTCGTAATGAAATTAAATTTTTGATGAAATTTGATGGCAAACCGTTTTTATAGGTATGTTTTTTATTTAATCGCAACTTTTGAAATTCATAAACCTTTTGTTGTTCGTCCACTCTAGCACGAATTACTTCAGAACGCAACGACGGATTTGAGTTCGTTTGTTTTCTTCTGAGAAGGGCTAAAGTCAAATTTTGGGCATTGAAATTGCTCTTATCGTTGTTAGAAAACTATTATTAAAACTATTAAAACTATTATTAAAATCTACTTTTTAGTCTGCGTTTATATATTACTTTGTTGCATGCTGCACCAAGGCCGTAAATTAAAACAGTCTATCGGTAGTTTTCGTACAAAAAGTACGAAATACTTTTGATATGAATAAATTTGGTTTCATTCGAATTTTTCCCTAGTTATTTCCCTGACTGAATGAACGATTACGATTATTTTAATTTCAGACATGCCATAATGGAGCTCCAGACAGCTTTAATTCTGGCAGTGCAACTAGTTGCGTTGTTTTCCATAGCTGGGGCATTGCTTTTGTATCTGCTGTGCAAGGTGCGCGCGACCCGAACGAACCTCTCCGGGCCGCAGAACGGCATCGTCTTGATAACGAGCGCCGACACGGCCCTAGGGCTCCAATTGTGCACCCACCTGGCGAACCGCGGCTGCAGAGTCTTCGCCGGAATGAAAGACGCGGTCGACTCGCTGCCAGCGAAGCTCCTGCGCGGCTGGATGAAGATGCGCGAGGGTTCGGAGGTCCCCATCCAGGGGTCGATCGTGCCCATGCAGCTGGACGTGACCCGCGAGGACGTCCTGCGCGAGGCCACCGAGGCGATGGGCGCTCACATGAGCGCCGGCGAGCGGGGGATCATGGCCGTGATCAACACGGCGGGCACCGTCTTCCGCGGGAGGATCGAGAGCCAAGACGTCCACCAGTGGGAGGCGATGCTCAAGACGAACATCTTGGGGTCACTGCGCGTGGCCAAGGCGTTCGTCGGGCTCCTGAGGCCGACCAGAGGACGCCTCATTTACCTCGGGGCGGGCAACAGCGGAGACGGCCTGGTGGCGTTCACCGCCTCTCGAGTGGCCGTCGAGTGCTGCGCGGAGGAACTGCGCAAGGAGCTCCAGCCGTACGGAATCAGCGTGGTTGCCTTGGACACAAACGGAGTCCCGGCGGAATCTTTATTCAGAGCACCCACTCCTTACAGTAAAGGCATTTTATAAACTTATATCTTGATGATATTTTCTCTAAATTCATGTCACTCCATGCGAAACCATCAAATGCGCCAAGTTGTACATTTTTGATTTTTCGATAAGACTTGGTAGAAATTTCTTAGATGTTAAAAAAGGGATTACAATTATTTATTTTCTTTGTCTCCAAGCTTCTATATATTTCGGCGTCTAGGTGTACAAACATTGAAAGGGTGCATTTTTTGCCTTACCATAAATAAGCCTATATGAATTTGATACCTCATAAATTATAATAATGCGCCAACAACTCTATTAAAATTGTTATTATTTAGAGTAAAGATCAACAATTTTTGATAGTAACACCTAAATTTTTGGGGAGTTTCAAATTTAAAGATAAACAGAATTAATGCCGAGAATAGAGTTTTAAATTTACTTAATCTTTCATACTTCTTTAATTAATCCTTCATTGTTCCCAAAAAGTTAAATGACTACTGTTTCTATTTTTAACATCCAAAAGAATATTTATACCGAGTCTCCTCCTTTTCATATTTCGCATGGAATGACCACCCTATTAAACATTTTTTATCCGTTCATTGCAGATATTGCCGAAGCGGAAGGATCACCCACGCAGTACTCTGCAGAAGTGCTGACAAGCAGCGCCCTCACCGTGATTGAGCACGCGATTTGGGACCCCAGGCCTCAGGAGCGCTACCAGCTGGCTGCGCCGCACAGCAAATTCAACCTGTCGTTGCCATGTAGATCTTCGTTTCGATTCAAGATGGATGTCGCCGCTGTTCAAAGGGTTTAAGACGTGGAGTGTATGAAAAGTGCTCCCAAGGACTGATTTTGAACAAAGGGACTTACTCTTTGATTGCTTAGTTTTACGACCTCTATTAATGTACATAAGTATCTATATTTTGTAAATATATAACAATCATAATACTTCGTGTTTTGATTTTATTGCTTATCCGATTGGCACCACAATCAAAATTTTAATTTTCGTACATATTTATACATATTTTATAAATATGTAGGCACACTTTAATCTTTCATAGTAAAGCTTTATGATGGTCTATAAACTCAAAAACCCGATATAAAAAAGCGATATGTACTTACATATTTTATTTGTAAGTTATTTTGAAAATTTAAGAGGTGAAGCTAGAGGATGTTGTACATTCTTACGTGTTATATATATATATAGGAAAAAGGGTTAAGTTTCAATTAATTTTAAATTGAACAAAGTTATACTTTTGTACGAAACTTCCAAATATACTACAAATATCTACATCATTACTACAGCGAAATTGTTACTCATATTTTGAAATAAAATCATAACGTAGCACAGAGGCTGTAAGAGATTCTCCTTTATGTAAGGTTTTGAGCGTATCACTACGACCAGGTAAATGGAGCAACACGTCAGCACATACGATGCTCTGAAGACGACTGCTCATCTGCATCGAAGTGGAGAAAATGTATCGACAGTTCAAACTACGAACAAAAGCTTCATTTACCTGATTGCCTGTAACAGTAGCGAAAAGAATACCATCCCTGCTCGTTATTGAAGCACGTGCAAACTCGGGTCGAGGATCCAGAAATATTTCTTCATTTCCAAGCTATAAAAAAATCAAATTTAATAACAGTTTTTGTTTTTATCATCAAATTACTTCTCGTCTTACTTTAACATTAATTGTCGAGAGTTCACATTTATTTCGATCCCATCCCGAAGCCCATCTTAAAGCAGGGAGTGCAAAGAGGTGAAATGTTACAAAGGCCGAAACAGGATTCCCAGGAAGGCCGAAGAAATAGTTTTTATTGGAAGACGCAAAAGTCATTGGTTTTCTAAAAAAATATATAATTATAAATGAGTACACCTTTTAAGTACATAGAAAAAATGACCCTGGTTTCATGTTTACTCTGCCGAAGTGAATTGTGAATCCAAGATCTTTTAGAACGGGTTTGATGTAATCTTTGTCGCCCATAGATACACCACCAGTGCAAACCACAAAAGTAGCCAACTTAAAAACGTCTTTTATACATTTTCGGACAGAATCTATGCTGTGAACGCAATTATTATACTAGGATTTTTTAAACTATTAATGTAAAACTTGTACTCGTCTTTTACAACAGCAGTTTTAACACATTCGAAACCGAAGTATTTTAGCAGCTCCACAAGCATAGTTGTATTCGAATCGAAGATTTTGGATGTCGAAGTAGATTGATCTTTTGGATCAAGTAATTCGCTACCTGTCGATATAACAACTACCTTTGGTTTCTCTAACTCTTTAATTTGACCCACTGATGAAAGCACCGATTTGAAGACCATGTCTGAGTAGTCCTCACCTGGGAAAAGCACGCTACCCTTTTTCAGGTCGCACCCAACTGGACTGTGAAAATACATACATACATTGCAATCTAAAAATTAAATTAGAATGTTTGAACTAACCGAACATCCAAAAGCGCTTGAGGATCTGTCAATATTTCAACTAGTTCTTCTGTACCGTCTTTTTTTATTTTGAGTAGTTTTGTATCTTCAACTTGAATTACACAATCCGCAACATCGGGCAGGGGAGCTCCAGTATTAATTTTAAAGCACTCGTCGTCCTCCAGTGTAAGGTTTGCCACCTGCAAGGACGAAGTATAATTTTTGTAATAGCCAATTGTTTTTTATTTAGTGGTTAAAAAAAGGGTTATTTAATTTTGTATTTTTTAAGTATTTTAAAAATATGTACACATGTGGAAATTATGAATATATTACTGAATAAGTCTTAACACTTTAATTTTTAATAAAAAGACAGTCCGCGATGGCATCACACAAATGTGATCGGCCGCTAACAGTTGTTCAGGCTATCACACACATATTGTGTGAGCGGCCATTAAAGTGTTGCGATTCAACATTTACCTTTGAGAAAATGCTTTCGTTTTTATAAACAAAGAACTAAGGAAAAAGATGTTATTAATTATGTGTTATTTACACAATTACATATGTATTTATTTGTCCAGTTTATTTACAGCTAACGGCGGTAGGACTGCTTAAATATTTTACATTTATCATAACCGATAACTTATCCTTATGATATTTTCAACCAATTTGACCGGGATCAATTTTCCATATAATTAGTACATGGTCCTTTGGAACTTTAAGCGAATTCCATTTTGAAGTAAGTGGCAAGGACAAATTAACCTCACTGAAAAGATGTTTAATCTTATATATATTTTAACATATGGAACTAAATGTTGTTAGAAGTAACGTTGTCAAAAATTTGTCTTTCATTCATTTAAGATGGAGCACGTAGAAGAAACCTTGAACAGACCCTAAATGCTATTTTTTAAACAGAGTAGAAACTCTCTACTTTTCTAAGACAAAGAATTTTACGTGAGATGTTTTACCCAACAAATAGAAACACTTGCTTAACTTAAAAAATTAAAAATTGGCCCAAGTAGATGCCTACTCTCTTGCCGGATGTTGGCGAACACAGTTGCATTGACTGTCATTTTAAAAACAATATTTTAAATTTTCCTGGTCAAGCTAGTTTGCAAATTATCGTTTTTAAAAAATTGTTATTTGTGAGATTTATCCAATTTATGTAGACATGGATTCAAGTGGGGTTCCGAAAAAAATTAACAGGCACGTTCTTAAGGCCTTAATAACAGTTCTTGACAAAGGATTAAAATTTACCGAAGTGCTACAGTACGTTCGACTATGCAACAAGAAATTGAAGCCAGTCCCTAATATAAAGCAAGTGGTATTAAGGTCTTTAGCAAATTTTCAAAGAATTGGCTTGATTAAAAGGGACAAAAAATCTCGTTATAAAATCACAAATTTGGTTATTCCCAGGAGCGTTCCAACTGGTAGAGTAAACAAGCGTGCGTCTGTAGAGGTAATGCTTTCAATATTAAATTACATTTGGAGAACGTCTTTCGTTCGTTTATGATTTAGTAAACTATTCTGTTGTATTTGGACTTGCCTTACTTAAACTAACTCAAATTTATACTTTTCAATTTAAACGAAATTGAATTTTGTACATTTAAGAACTTGTTCTTTGTACTTTAACTAAATAAATTTATTATTATTATTATTATTATTATTATTATTATTAAATTACCTTTTAGGTTATTTCCTAAGTTTTTTTTAACACATATTAAGGCGTCTTTCGAAAATTTAAATGTCATATTTGTAAAACATTCAATATCAATTTTTTATCGGCTAAAAGAAAAACCTGCTTAATTTTTTAAATTGTGTTGCTCTAATTTTATGGAAATGTTAAAATTGGTTCGCAGACAATTTTTTTTTAGCATATGCCATAGAATCAATATATGTGTGGTTTTTTTACCATAAAATATTTTGGACCATTTACATAAAAATAGACTTCCATATCTTCTAATAACTTTCTTTTTTAACTAGACTACAAAACAAGCATTTATACTTGATCCTAATTCGCGGAGGCGAAGCAATGACCCAAGTGAGGAAGAAACTGTCGAAAGTGCTCGCAAACGATTTCGATCACAAAAAAATATAAGCAATCGCGAGGGAACTAAAGTAAATTTACCGCATGCTAGAAGGCAAGATATAGCCCCATTAAATTTTCCAAGAGATGGCCGTAAGTAAAGAAATGTTTTTCAGCAGTATGGAGTAAATGTAACTTATAAAATTTTTAAGAACTCTTTGCGGGCAACATAGTCTCAGCGCCAAATTTCGATGAAGATGTACCAATGAGAGCGGTATGTACATATTTCACAGTCTACAAAACGTAGGTTTTATTGTGAGTAGATAAGTTTGATTTTAAACGATCTGGGAAAGTAGCAGATATCTGATTATTAGAATCATGACAGGCATTTCAATTAATTTCATCTTGCAAAAGGTTGTCATATATTTTTTATCAGATACCTGCTATGTTTCCACTGTCTTCTGTCTGGCAATAAAACAAAGAGGAAAGGAATAGGGGGAAAGAAATTTAACCACATTTAGTAATATTTACCATTCTGACTAAATTTTGATACGATTGCATTTGAAAATCGACGTCCCAAAAGATAGTGTTCATGCCTCACTTTAGGGCCCTGTTATAACTTTTGTACGAAATGAATCGAAAAGAGCTACCTGTACAAAAGCCTTTTTTAACACCCTTTTACTAGCTTAACCTGTATGTAACGGAATCTTTGAACGTGATTTTCACCCAAAACAAAACGTCACATAAAATTGAAACTTTGCACACTTATCACAGACTGATGACAATACAATAATTTAATAAGTTTGTCCCATTATCCTTAACAGCCACAATTTTCTTTTGACGCCAAGCCTTGCGGCCCGTCAGCCGGTGGGTTTTTACCAGCCTTTTCAATGGCAAGTTACCAAAATGCGACGAAAATCTCTTTCGGGGTACCTAACTCAATCGCAACAGCTGTAAGCACTCCGGTTAAAATCCCAACGAGTTCTATGTTAGCGCCAAAGAGGACAGGTAATGAAATGAAGCAAGTATTCGGAGTGCCGCCGAATAATCAATCAGCCTTCAGCGCCGTCGCAGGAACAGAAGGACTTAAAACCCAGACTCCAAACGTTCAGTGCCACACAAAGCGCAAATGTAACGACAAGTACTCGTATCAAGAGCTCATTGTTTTCAGCTCCCAGCACAAGTTTGCCCAGTATCACAAAAACTCTATTTGGAGTTTCTAATCTTGGAACTGACTCCCAGAACATTGAAAATAATGAAAGAAATGGATTTTCTTTTGCACCTTTGAATCCTGGAGGGGATCTGAAAACAAATACAACACCATTCGCATTTAGTTCGAATCCCAGTCAGAACCCTTATTCATGAACTCGATCAAATCCATTTATTTTAAATCGAATCGAAAAGAGCTTTTAAAAGACTATTTTGAATTGAAAATCCTTTATAAATTTCTTAATTTTTTAATACATTCGTTTCAGTTTCCTTTGACTTCAATTAATTTTTTCGTTCAAAGTGGTTAAAATTATTTGATAGTAAAATTTAGTCGATTTAGTTTAACGTTAAGGTGCGGAAAAATTATTCGAAGTCAAAGGGTAACTAAAATGAATTTATGAGAATTTTAGGATCTTTAATAAGGAATTTTTATCCAAAAAGGGCTTTTGTACTTTTTGATTCGATTTGAATGAATTCGATCGAATTCATGAATAAGGCCCCTGCTGGGGCTGTATCGGGAATGTTTTCATTCAGTACATCTAATACATTCCCACCAGTTTTTGGATCAATACCTTCAACTTCTACACAAATTACTACTGGATCAGCTTTTGGGATATCTTTTACCACTGATCCAAGTAGTAGCAGTGGCTCGGCTGCTATTCAGTTCCCATTTTCAGTAAAAAATGGAAAATCGTCAATTGGATTTACACTTGCGGGGGCTGGTGCCGAGAATAAGCAGCAAACAGCTGCAACATAAGCATAACATTTCATTCGGTACACTTTCTAAGCCCCAACCTGCTCTAACGAGTAATGCTTTGTTGAGCAATCCTACAGAAGTCCGACCCCTTCTCATTTGGAGCACCAAATCCCCAACAAAAACCAATCTTTGCAAGTTTTATTTTCTTTGCTTGCGGAGAGCAAAAAGCCCCGGCTTCGACAAGCAGCAACATTTTTGAGACTATTTCGAATTCGTTCGCTGCTTCTGCTCCCACAACTGCTTTAAACTTTGGCTTTACGCCGCACCTTTGGGACACCCACGATTGCGACATCTAATTCATTCAGGATGCCGCAAACAAGATCATCTTCTGTTTTTGGAGCTCCAGCTATGTACATCTCCTGCCTTTGGAGTTACAACACCGGCGCCTTCTTCGATTTTCGGGCAGACATCGATTTCCTCTTCAGCGTTTGGTGCTCCTAAGACTACTTTGCGCCCCCAATATCCGAAAGCAAGCCTCCTGCCCCCCACGCGTTCGGAGTTCCAGCTCCGTCTAGTAATACACCAGCCAAAATGAAAACATTCTTTTTCGGTGCAAATAAAATAATAACGTCTGCTGGAGGGTTTCCTTTAAGTGTGGCGGCAGCAAATACACCAAGCAAGGGAGCAATATCTGTAGCCCCAAAATGAAGGCGAACATTTTTTTAGGCTAACTAACTTGATCATTTTGTACTTTTTGGCAAAACACATTTCATCTAGAATAGATGCGGATAAAACAAATTCTACGTATTGTAAGTATAACTACATATGTCAATTTCAAATCGATAGCGTTAGTAGTTTCCAAGTTAATATTAAAAATCGTTTGTTCTTCAATCTAAAATTAATGTAATGTAATAACATTGAGTTAACTATTGAACTACTGAAATAAAATATTTTACTGAATTAAGAAATTTACTGACTCTCTGTACTTCAATCGTTAAAACATAAAAAATAGTGGTGCCAATTTTAGGAAATTCACCTCTATGTTCTGTGGGGGACATAATTGTATGTACCATTAGTTCTTGAAATATGATTTCAATAACAATGCGATATTGAATACGTATTATTTTTCTTTTAAATAAGAGACTTTTTTCGCATAATAATAATTATTATTTTTTTTAAACCAAAATTCTACCTTACAGACCGACGAAAAGGATAACGAATTCGATGATGATGAAAGTTTAAAAGCACTTTCAGATGAAGAAGACGAGGAGGCAGATAAAATTATGGCACCTGCTACGGATGATAAACCAGAGCCTGTTAAAGAAAATCAAAAAAACAATGAAAATGTAGAATTTTGCTATATATTCTGTAAACGCTAGATGAACCTTTGCTTTTTCAGAGTGGAGAGACAAGCACAGTTCCCAATGCAACTGAAAACTTCGACAGATTAAATTTTAGTTATCGACCTTATTTAAATTGATGTGTCTGTGTTTTATATTTCAAATTCAGGCAAGTATAGAGATTTGAGATAGATATTTGTAGGTTCACTTGCAATAATTTGCAATTTTATAAAAGTTAGTTAGCCTACGATAATTGTCTCTGTATCAAAAATTATTTCCTAAAATTAATATGTACTCATCGTGATGTGAAAAGTTTGTAATAATTGAGTAAAGCAGATTTACAAATAAAAAGTTATTTAAATTAGAAATAATGTATTTTCTAATTTTCTAGATTTCATAAAATTGTTTTTGCTACAAAATTGTAGTTGTATTCTACAAGAGGGAATTTATATGACTTTTTCTTATTTGGTTTCACTCAAAGTTATTTATAGTTGTTGAAGATGGGTTAATCGGTTGTACGATAGGCTACCGAACGCAATTCGATGCAAAATTTAGCTTCAGATACAGATTACTACGCTGAATTGTGCATCGATGCGGTTTTAATGCATTTTTTAATTTACCCTACATGATGTGAAAAGTTCTTCAATATTGCTGGAGCCTATCGATATCCGAAAATTGTGAAACGGTACTACCTATACGAACGTGTGAAACAGTTATTTATTTCAATTTTTCTGCTTATCAAGTATTTGTGGAACAATTTTTTCTGCTTTGTTAAACCAAGTCTTACAAATTATTATTGTAATCCACAAGTAAATAATTTTGGCTGTAATTTCTAATTTTGTGAAATAGGCTACTGGTGTAGGGTACTTACATCATCTCCTGCAGCGATGAATCCTACAACTTTTCGAACGCCAGGAAAGCCTGTAGATTTGATGGCATACCCGTCCTTCACTGAGGCGCGGAATGGTGGAATGTCTACGGGAGACGAAAATTGTCGAAGGAAGTTTGAATTTGTTGTACTTCTTTGCACTGTCTTAAGGACTACTTCCAGTGCCTCTTTCAGAGGCAACATAGGATACGGGGAGTTCCTATCATCCTTGCCTCCGGTTCCGGTTTTATGCGGACAAACATGGACATGTTGCTGCACCCGCTGATGCACATCTCTGACTTGCTCCAAATCATTCCTCAAAAGCTGGATGGCGTGCGGGAGAACCATTTTAATGGCCTCAAAGCACTCCTGCACGGCCTTAACGCTGCCAGGGAAGTTCACAATCAAAGTCCGATGGCGAATACCGCTTACGGCGCGGGAGAGGGCTGCAAAGGGGGTTTTCTTAAAGCTCTCCAGAGCCATGGCAAGAGCCATTTGGGGGCACTCCCTGTGGATGATTTCGCGGGTCGCCTCCGGAGTGACATCCCGCGGGCCGAATCCAGTTCCACCAGTGGTGAATACGGCGTGCACTTCTTTGTGATCCGCGTACTCAATTAGTTTTTCCTGTAAAATAGTTTTATCATCTGGAACAATCTCACAAAAAATCGTTGCTTGGGGAGCGAGCTCGTAAAGGAGGCGATTTAAGCAGGGACCGCTTTTGTCTTCTGCTTTTTCGTTGTAACACGAGTCGCTAACTAAGTGGCGAGAAGAAGTATTAGATTCTTTTTGCACAAATCAAATTAAATTACCTGTAATTACTGAAAAAACAAACATTATTATCGCCGCTCCGTTTCACTGGACACAAAACACTTGTTGCGCTCAACCGTTATCGAAATGTCAAATCATCTGGAATTCGGTTTGTATTGTAGACCCAAACCGCTGATTTTTAAGAGGATTTTTCGACGAAGAGTTCGTACCGACCTCTGCATTTTGATGTCCAAAAACAAAACGTCAAACGAAATGTGACAGCAAAATTTGTAGATTGCTCCCGATGTAAACAAATTACGAATTTTTCTTTAAAATGAGTTCCTCGAGTGTGGAAGATTTGATTGAAATGAATAAGATGCTCACCGCGAAGACCGACGTAAGCAGCGCAAATTTTTACTGTTGGGATAATTCCTATTTTGATTTTTTTAGCCGATCATTAAGAAGGTCCCGGAGAACCTGACGCCGGGCCGAGCGAACCTGAGGAAGTGGCTGTCGCGCTCCTTCAGAGTTGTGATCACAGACGGCCGGATTTTAGTGGGAATTTTCAATTGCACCGACAAGGACGCGAACATAGTCCTCGCCATGTGCGCAGAGTACCTGGAGGAGGGCGGCGAGGCGCGGATTCTCGGGAACGTGATGATCCCCGGGAAGCACATCGTCTCGATAGAAGTCGACCTTCTCGGCCAGCAGACTGAGTCGTGAGCAACCAGAAAACTAGTCTTGTAAAGTAAATCGCACTTTATTTCGATATTATAACAATAAATTACAAAATAACTCAGCCGGTGTTTTTCTGCGGCTAGGTCGGCTACTCTACGACGGCTGCTTACTTTCCAGAGGGTCGTAGCCCTTCTTCATCTTCTCCTTGAAGATGTCGTAATTGCGCTTCCTGTCGAAGTGCTTCACCCACTGCGCGGGGCAATTTTTCTCAAATATCGCTCGGAGTTGTACGCAGGATTTTGGACATTCTGCTCCACTGGTGCTACTGTGGTCCGGGGCGTTTTTGTCTAGGCACGCCCAGAAACTGTCACGAGCATCCCAGCACTTTTTCCGCTCCTCTTTAGTGGGGTAAGACATTTTCAGATAACTTCGGTGCAAGTTTTCAGCCCTAAAAACTGCAACTTCTGTAATAACTCCCTTTTCTTCTATGACATAACCTTCAAACAATGTTGACAATTGACCGATGGTGTGGAATGTGGAATGAAATTCGCTAATGCTAAATTGTATAACAGTTTCAGTTGCTCAGAACCAAAAATTGACCGAATTGAGGGTACTCATCTTGAAAACTTTCTGGGTCGCGTCTCCACTTGTAGCTGCACAGCTGGGCCTGAAAAAAGTTCGTCCAGTGAGTGAAATTATGTCGTGGTTGGAAGGCTTAAGGGATTCTTAAAATATTTATTAATGTAATGAAAATTTAGCATAATATAGCTACATAAATCCCACCGAATGTCACTCATAAAGCAAAATAAAGCCCAAGCTCGGCATTCCGAGTGAAATGAAATCGAAAAGTGTTTTTTGAATTGAATTTCCCTCAAGATTCTTAAAATTGTAATCAATTCAATTACTTTCGAAGCGTTTTTGAAATTTCTAAATGGGAATTTGAGCCTGGGCCAAAAATCAGAGATGGGTCAAATGGTAACAAATTTTAAAATTGAATATATTTTATCTTAAATCCAGTTCCCCTCAAATATGTAATTTCGCAGCGAGAAATCGCTGGAATAAAAATGTTTAAATTGAAAAATTCCCAGCGATATGGCAATAATTTTAATAACACAAAAATCGCAATTAGAGCACTTTTGGGTTTTTGCTATAATCCTCGCTTTATTTTAGTTGCAAGAATAGGAGGTACATAATTTGAAATATATCCTAATTAACTCACCACACTACGCCTTCGACAGTTTTCTATTTTTTTTAGTCCTTAGTCCGTGTGCCAATTCAGCTTTTCAAAAGCAAAATTGTATGGGAGGTTGCTTTTCAGCTTCCTAATTGATTTTCTAAGGTTTTTGTCTTAGGAAAAGCCACCTCGGAAATTCGCTTTTGTATGACAATTACTTACTTTTCATTCGACATGTATAATTTTTCAAATGAAAAGTAAACGGCAAGTAAAGATGACTACTGTGTTTGAAAATTTAAATATCCTTTAAATATTTTAAAATTATGAAAATAAAATACAGGAGCTCCATGTCCTCTTCAATGCTTACAGATATCACATTAAGATTTCAATGAAAACTAAATGAAAAGCAAACTTCGTTAATTGGTACAATTCCGAAAAATGTTCGAAAAAGAAAAAGAATTTGAAAAGCTGAATTGGCACACGCCCTAAAAAGTAATGGGCCAATTTTATGGTTTGCAAAAATTCGGGGCTTTTAGTTCGTTAATTTTGAATGCCATACTAATATTGTATGGATGTTTGTTAAAGCAAAATAAACTTTTTTCTACATAAGAATCTTTGAGACATTTATTAATGGAGGAAATTTCAAACTTAATTTGTTCCTAGGTATAACAAATAGTGTTTATTCTGCGTAAACTACATACATTGAATTTTTATTTCAGCAATACCAGAAATTTACATTAAATAAAATTTAAATTTAATTTTTAAGCCTGGTACAACACATTGTCGAATTTTTCAGAAAATCGTCCGTTTAGGCGTGGTGATCGTTGCTGTTGACGTTGTAGTTGCCATTGTCGTAGTACTGGTCGTAGTCGTAGTAGCGACCGTTATCATAGAATTGACCGTTACTGTAGAGGTGGCTGTTGTCGTAGTAGCGGCCATTGCTGTGGTATTGGCCGTTGTCGTAGAGGTTGCTTTTGTCATAGTAGCGGCCATTGTCGTGGTATTGGCCGTTGTCGTAGAGGTGGCTTTTGTCATAGTAGCGGCCATTATTGTGATCTTGGCCGTTATCGTAGAGATGGCTTTTGTCGTAGTAGCGACCATTGTCGTGATCTTGGCCGTTGTCGTAGAGGTGGCTGTTGTCATAGTTGCCATTGTCGTGGTATTGACCGTTGTCATAATTTTGGCTGTTATCGATATATTGATCGTTGTTGCTATTTGGGAACTTATTTTTCCATTTTTCTGCTTTTTCTAATTGCTTTTCCTGAAATTTGCGCTGCTTGTCTTCGAATTTTTGTTGTTTCCACTCTTGTTTTATTGCCTTCCGGTTTGCTTTAGCTAGCAACTTTTCAGTTTTTTTATTAAATTTGTTCCACTCTTTGTTAATTTTTGCTTGTTCTTTACTATTAACTGCGTAATTGACATCTCTCTTCACCATTTGTCGCAAAATTTTTCCATTGTTTCCACCTTTGCGGCAAGGCTTGGCTTTGGCGGATATGAATATCGTACACAAAATTGTTGAAAATAAAATAACCCGAATGAAGTCTGTAGAAAAAGACTCGATGAAAGTAATAACAAATTAAAAGCCCATGTAACAATATAAACTTACGCATTTTGAAAATAATTCTAATTCACTTAATTCTTCATTGCCTGATTAGGGAAAACTGAAGAATAGCGATCGATGTTGAGTTTTATATTGGCATTTGCGAAGAGAAGGTGAATGGAACAATACTTAACATTCGAATGTTTGACTAACAATCCGCGTCAATTTGAACAAACCCAGCCGCTACTTTTTGCATATTTAAAGTCACGTTTCCGTAATATATACTACGCAATGCGTTACGTTTGCGGAAGGTTAACACAAATAATATCATAATCGCAAGACGCTATAATTTTATGGGAGTTATTTGTTTTATAAATTAAATGACAATTTAGTAAAGGAGACACACTACATATATTCGTAATGAGCGGATCATTTTACTTCTTATGTTTTTCCATTAGGCTTTTGTATCTATCATGCCAGTTCAAAATGAGGGAGATGAAGAAAGACAAACTCTTACGGGTTAATTAAAGTGAACGCTCGAAATTTGGAGAAACATGTTATAGCTAGACATAGTTCTGGCCTTGTAATTAATTTGTCATCGTACAAAATATTTTCACAAGCGGTAATAAATGAACATATGTTTTCCAATCATTATTTGTTTTACTGATATTGCAAATGAAGTTCTTGTTACTAGGCTTAGCTTTTTAATAAGAAATGGATTGTACTTAAAATTTTTGAAACCAATAGCAGATGAGGAAGAGCTTTTCCAAATGATTTCATTTGTTTTAATCCTCCTCTTGGAAAAGCTAATCTTTCTCTTAAATTGGCTTCAATACGTGAATAAACGAATCGTAAAAGCAATAATAAATTTTTAGTAATATCTGAAATTGGCCAGGCAAAGTTTATACAACTCTTCGTGCTGACAAAAAGTCTAATATGTAGTTAAAAATGGAATTACATATAATGAATCGCACAGTTTTGTGGTTTCCAGTTAGATTACTGCTATGCTATTTGTTGGAAGATTTTAGGGCCATTTGAAAGGTAATGACCCTCTGAAAGTATCTATACGTATTAAGGATCATTTAGTTTAGGTTTACACTGGAAAGCGTTAAATGAGATATAAAACTAAAAACACATTTAGATAAGTTATTTCAATGCGGTGCAGGAGGATGAAACTTATAAAAGATTCTGTGGGATTCTGTGGCTTAACAGGCGGAGAGGCGATTAAGATTTTATTACAAATGCTTTATGTTGCATGCAATTTTATGAAAAGCAATTATATTCAAGGTAAACTGTCATATGCCGAAAGCCAAAACATGTCCATTAGTAAGTTACATTTAATAAAAATAAAAGAAAGGTTTCTAGTTCTTAATTACCTTTATTTCACATACAAAGCAACTACAATTATTAATATTTGAAGTGCTACGAGCAATATACCTAAGAGATATAACAAATGAACATTGGCATTTAGCACTAATAATACAATCCTGAAATACCAGGGCCATAATTGTAGCCGCCGCCTGAGTATCCAGGATAATAACTGTACCGTGAATAGGAGTAAGGTCTGGAATATCCGCCGTATCCGCCGTATCCACCGTATCCTCCGCCATATCCTCCGCCGTATCCACCGTACCCACCGTATCCACCGTATCCGCCGTATCCGCCATATCCGCCGTATCCTTCGAAGATATAAAATACGATGTTTACATCTAAAAAGAAAAGTGTCGTGGTACCAACCTCCCAGACCTATAACTCGAGGGGAGTATCCGCCGTAACCTCCGTAGCCTCCGACGCCGCCATAGCCTGTACCATCATATCCATATCCTGAATTATATCCTCCGAAAATTCCGCGCTTCTCTTGTTTCTTCTCAGTAAGTGGAGTTTCCAAATTTCGAACTCCTTCGGATGCCACAAGAACGATGCACAAGATCAGACCGATAAAAACCTAAAACATCGGAAAATTAACAATAATTCTTTTCATGTTAAGAGAACACTCACTAGGCACTTCATTTTTCTAAAATTCTTAAATTACTCTGTAAAGCTCGTGTCGATACTGACCATCAGTTCAGACAGTTTACTTTATATACCAAAATTTAAGCTGGTACTACTCGGTCCAGCACTACGGGAAAGATATTTGCGAGTAAAAACTGCCTTGTACATGTTTTCCTAATGACCGTAAACATTGGTTGCGTAAGACTACAATGGATTTCTTTAAGAAGCCCTCATGCAAAGACCAGTGCGGAGTGATCTTGAAATCGAGTAACACCCCGCATGAATGTAATTCTTGTTACAAATAAATTGACAACCAATGATTCGCTTGTTTCTGTTTACAAAATAACAATGTCTTTATTTGTTGGGAGGGTTTCAAAAAATTTCATACTGCAACTGCATTCCTAAGTTTGCCGATATTTGGAAGGATTTCTATTCCTATATTTACTCAGTTCATAGACACCGTTCTAGAAAGAAAGTTCTGTAATGTTTTTAAGGGAAAGGCCAGACTTTCATCTTCCGGTAAAAGATCCCCAAAAAGGTAAATGCCTTCCGATCATAATGAAATCAAATTAATTTTTTTTTCAAATTTTCTCTGGGGAAAAACTAAAATATAAAGGCTGTTTTCAAAAATTCATTCGGCTGCCCAGTTGCTGCAGTTGGTCATTCAAATATTCTGACTGCTTCAAATGCGCCATAATTGTTTTTTCCAAATTTCAGTCGGAAACCAAATTTTTGTGCAAGCGTTGCTTGACATTAAGATGTAAATTGCCGAATTAAGGGAGGACCCAACTGTGATGGACCATGTTTTTGTATTCTTTGAAAGTACATAGCTTTAGAAGTATGAGTACAAATTTTTAGGTTCTAGTTATAAAAATTGTTAAAAAAAGTTAAGTTTCAATAAATCCAAGTCTGCTGCATGGTCTTAGTTTAACCGTCTTTTCAGCTGGGTTGGGTATGGTATCGTTTATAAAACTAGTTCCAATCAAAATGGGCTTATGCAAGCGAAACTTCTCCGATCAAAAGGTAACTTTGAACTGTCATAGCACAGGGAAATGTTAAGATTTCAACAGCTTCGGACTTCAGCCTCAGAAGATCCATATCAGGAAACAAGGTTCCAGCAAAGTTAACTCGAAGAATTCACTTACCTGAGTCTCGAGCTATAAGGAAAGCAGCCACATTATTTACCCTATATCTAAATTTACTGATTTGCTTGTTGCCATTTTAAAGAAGACTTCAATTTTAGCTCGCTTAACGAGAAATTGGACCTGTCTCTTCGATGTCGACAAGATATTTATGTCTTAAAAAGTACATCACCAACAACTTTCCTTCAATTGAACCCCCAATTAAGCGAATGCGCGGAGTTAAATATGCAACATTACGGGCGTTTCGATCAAGGTCGACGCTTTCAGCATTGAACCAGGAAAATTTGATTTTTATTTTTGCCTAAAGGTGTGGCTCTCATTTAGAGAAAATGCTAATGGCGTAAGCACAATCACGTGTATTTCAGCAATTGTGTATAAGGATTTTTCGCAAAACCAGTTGCACGACATTTGTTTACTAAAAGTGGCAATATTCGTCCATATGTTTTGAAGTTTACTTCTTTTTACCTTAACGTATGTTTTCTATACCCTGCTACTGGAAAGCACTGAAGCATGAAGATGACTGAGTAATTAATCGGTCTGTATGCATTACTTCCGGATACAGAGCGAACAATTTGAATTAAGCTTAAACGCTTTTTGCAAAGTCGCTTTAAGCGTGATATTTATATTCAGCATTATATACCAAGGAGCTATTTGTTGTCTATACATAGGTCTAGTTGTCCGCATCTTGATTTCTGCTTAGTCAACTGTGAAGACGTTAAATTCCTGTCAGAAAATAAGGCCGCGAACTTGACTTTGATTATTATTATTATTGATTACTGGTGCTATTCTTGAATCCGTTCGAATCGAATCGAGAAGATCTTTTATCTTAGATAAAAATTAAAGTTCTTAAAATCCTCACAAATTCATTTAAGTCACCTTTGTTTCAATTAATTTATTTCAAATCCAAACTATTCATTTGATGTACCAAATGCTGGCGGCATTTTGCTTTACATAGATGATTATAATAATTTGGTTATACCTTTGCTGCATAACATACCTACTTTCGAACGTTAGTTATCCTTTTTAAGTACGATCTCTTTTGTAAGCATCAACCTTTCTAAATTTTCGTACTATGCTTTTCTATAAATTTACCAGAAAATGGACTTAGTTAGATATTTAACACATTTCAGCAAAAACCAAAATCTTGCCAAACCTGAGTGCCACGGTTAATTCATCATAGCACGTAATTTATAACTTAAAAATAAAAATCAAGTGAAAAAGATTATGCAGGAAATTTCTGACCAAGCCTTCCTCCTCTCCTGACACCAAGTACTCGGATGCAGAAAGCAGCAAATAAAATAGTTAAGTATAGCTAGATTTTCAAGATTCAGCTATTCGGATTAGATCTGGAGATGGAGTCTTGTTATTCTTCGCGTTATGTACACATAATCCGTTGCAATTAAACAATTTTTGCTTATGTTACGTAACATCTGTCTGTTAATTAATTGTTTACCTGAGGCAGATTATAGCATAATTGCCTGTGAAGTAGATTATATGTACGTACGCTGATGGGGTTTATCTGAAAATCCGACCAGAGCAGAAACTCCCTGCACTTCTCATGGCTATTAAATGCTATTAGCGAAAACGCGCTCAAATTCTGTTGGTTGAGTGCTGGGAATAAAACCTCTAGAACACCTGAGGGTTTATTAATTACTCATCCTCGAGGTTGTTTGGACTTGAAACTGACTTCTAAGACAATTAGTTTTAATTTGTGCATAATGAAGAATAACACCATAGATATTGTAGCATTTCACCTTTAACATTTTCCCAGCAGAGTTCCTTACAATAATTGAGCATAAAAACTTTTAGTGAATGCATACATAATATCTTTAATCGTCTTTAAGTTTTAAAATCATTTATAAAAATAAAGTCATAGAAATTAATTATAATTTTTGATTAGGCAGTTCCAAAAAATTAAAAAACCGATTCCTTATTTGATCTCATTTATTATTATTATTTATTATCATAATTATTTTGTTTTTGTCGTATAATAAGTGTATGTATTGTATGTGCACAACACATAATTCTTCATCACTTACGCTGAATTAATGTGAAATACAAAACTATTATGATGAGAAAATAGTAACTTATTTTATCTCGATATAATAGCTCCTTCCAAAAGTCTATTTTTATGTTATGTATCTATGTAAATAATTTCACAAAGCACTTAATATGGAGTGTAAAATATTCAATGAATTGCCATACCAATGTAAGTGACTGACTAAAAAACTTTGACATTTTTCTATACATATAATAGTAAAATGAAATTATATTCAAGTTAATGCTTTCATTTTCAAGTTTTCAGCTTTTCCTTGATGCCTACCTCCTTACAAAGACTTTAAAGTGTTGAACATTCAGCGTTCAGGTTCCTTATATTTCAAACAAGACGGCTTTTCCAGATCTATGGAATAGTTGCAACTTTTCTTTAAATATTAAAGCCTAAGCAAGGTGCTACCGATATTGAGAAAAATGAAGGAACTGTTTTTGTTATTAGGCGTATTACAGGCGACAAAAGGTGCGGTAGCCTTGTTTTACAAAGAGCGGGCGTTTGGTAGTTGCAGTTGCAGTTGCAGTTGGTCCCTCCTAACATATACCCTACTAATATGCACTTTTCCACTTATCGGCTCACCACGGTGCCTTCGCATGCACATGAAGTTGAATATAAAAAACCGCTCCAGATAATTTTCAATTTCACTTTCAATTCGCGCACTCAATGGAACTCACGGAGGTGGAGACAGCGACCGCGGAAAGCACTTAACCACTTCTTGCGAGGATATCTTGGCAGTGAAAATTTTTCTAAAGTGTTCACAGAGTGCGGGTGTCGGTGCATAGTGAGTTCCTTGATAGCTTGGTGTCAGTTTGTGAAAAGAGATTTGGGCTGATTTTGCAGCTAGAATAATGAAACTGACGGTAAACGGCGCGGCGTTTGAGGTTTTTAAGCGTACATTTCATTAATTTTCGCTAATTGCTGCTAGGTTATCTCTTTGTGCTTATTGGTTGCCACCGTGGGAGTCTTCGGCGAACCGGGAAACGGACAAGGTGCAAGCTCCAGTAACACTGGGACCGCCAATACTGCAAAGAGGGAATCAAACGATGAAACTGGTACTAGGAGAATTTTTTTTTAAATTCATTCATTAATAATTGCTTTTCTTTTAAAAGTAATCGGTGATAAGTCAAGCGGCCAAAGCTATCGTCAAAGTATACCGCAGCATGGATACTTCTTAGCAGCAGCAGCACCACAGGTAAGAAACAACTTTTAGTCCGATATTTCTTAAAACATTTTACATGGGTATTTTGAATTCAGAATTTTTTAAAGTGTGAAAAGAATCGTATACAGTTTTTCTAAGATTAATCTATCTGGAAGCGTCCAGAACAAATCACTACTTTTAGGATTTTGTTCCTAAGGTTTTATATAAACAAAAATAAATATAGTGCCAAAAAACACGATCGCATGAATTTTAAATGTATAATATAAACGTTTGATTTAGAAAAAGCTGATGACAATGAAATGATATACCAAAACCATATGAGTTATTTTTCTGATATAAGAAAGAGGTCTCGGTAGCCTACAGCTATAAATTATCCTTGAAGATTGCCTCGTGGAATAAGGCCTTTTTCAGTTAGCTTAATTAAGAGAGCGGGTTTTAAGTTAAGTATATTGGCAACAAAAAGCTGAGCTGAGTCTTTTTTTCTTTGAAATAATTCAACTTTATTAGGTACAATGAGTAGTACAAATTACGAAAAGTGGATAAAACTAAGTAATTTTGAACACACTATTTTGCTCAAAAAAAAACTTTTACTTCTTTAAATTGTTTTATTGAATTAATAAAAAATTTGCTATGAAGTAGTGTCAACTAATAAAATTCATTTTAATAAGAA
The DNA here is from genome assembly GCA_951509405.1 of Machimus rusticus. Classification (NCBI taxonomy): domain Eukaryota; kingdom Metazoa; phylum Arthropoda; class Insecta; order Diptera; family Asilidae; genus Machimus; species Machimus rusticus. The sequence continues at coordinate 48,347,722 of OX608051.1, read as the reverse complement.
CAAAATTTACTTATTTCTTCTTCACTTGAATATGTACTTGTATTTAGTAAATTTCGTTTAAGCTTTATTTGACGATAACAAACTGTTGAAAATTGGTTTAAAAATAATAATTTTAATGGTGATAGAATTTTCGGTACTCCTATAAAAAAATACAGAAAATGGTACATGAACGACACATTCTTAAAAGAAGTAAAAGTCTTTCATGCAAATTACGCAAAACATTAAAACTTGCTTTAGGCTAACAGGTTAAAGATTAAGATAAAATCATGAAATACGACACACTGGACGGATATAGGTGCTTTTATTTTTTTTAGTTTTGAATCGTCATAGCAACGGAGAAGTGAAAGTGAATCACTGATAAACTAGTTTTCAGGGAGACAAATGTTTCCGTGGGAAATCATGGAAATTACACACATCCTAGTTACTTAGAAACGTGTTCATATTTTCTGCTTTTTTTCTTTCAAGACAACTGCCCCCACAATATTTTCATTTTATCTTTTACAATATTAACTAATTGTTTTGATAACGTTTAAATACTATATTGACTAATTAATTAATTAATATAAATGTTATGTTGAACTTAATGCTTTTACTTTCAATTAATCAGTTACAAAAAAATTTAGTTATATAATTTGCAAATTTTGTATTTAATATTTTTAATCATTGTTTAGTTACTTAAAAATAGCCGAATTTTTTATTCCACACTGTCGTAATCTCTAAGGCAATACTACTTGTCTTTGTCTTACATTTGAGGCAGAATGTAAGACAATATAATTCATCTTTTTACCGAGAGTTTCAAAAAACCAATTTTCAATTTTCACACTAAAATATAATTTGCTACATGTATTTACAAATAGCATTTATTTGTATGTGTTCTAATTGTTTAATTTAAAGACTTAAAGTGGAACCCTTTTTTATTAGTAACACTTTGGTCTATTTACCTATATACTAATATCTATAGAAAAGACCTCGTAATTTTGGAGAAATTAAAAATTGATTATCTTGTTAAAATAGACTCACTAACATTATAGATTATTATTTTTGTGCAATTTAAAAAGACGTTCCTAATTAAGCTACACCGACGCGACGGAACTACTTGAGTTTCATTTAGATAGCACTGAATGTCGAATCGTTGGTTTAAATGAAGGCAACATTTATGAGCCTTAAAGCAAAACTTTCGCTCGTTAATGTCATCTGTTGCAGCCATTATATTTTCCCTAGGGCAATCGAATCGTTTTTCCAATTGTTTTTCTGGGAGCACATAATACCTACATGTGGTCGAGCGCATCATTGCTATGGATTTTTATTGGAAAAGGTTCATTGCCAGTTGTTATTATTACGAAAACTGGACTCAGATGGATAGGATTTGTAAAACTTGGTTTTCAATGAAATGTAATATTATACCAACTGCTTTGTTTTTCTAATTAATACTACATATGGTTAGCTCTATCTGACGATATTTTCCGGGTTGATTTGATCACGAGACTAATTATGTATAAAAAGAAAAGCTTCCGCGCCTGTCGCGTGTCGCATAGGTCATAAAACTTTTCTTATTCTCTAAACAGAGTGACTCCAAGAAAATTCCAAGTTGAGTAATGAGCTCTCTGCAACAAGTCTGATCACTTTCTTCGGTCCTCGTGGCTAGAGGTACCTGCCGGTTGCACGGCAGTTGCATGGAAATAAACGAGATCAATATTACGGCAACAAGCCGAGTTTTCTGCCAAGAATGCACGCCATAAACTCGCCTGCGCTCACCTGGTGATTAGGCGTCATTGACCGTGACTTTTCTTAGTTTGTGAAACTCTGTCAACAGACGGACTCAATAAATGATGAATGGGTTCTTGTTTTTCTCACAGATCGATCGTTACACTGGGGTTTCTTTCATCGACACGGCAAGATATTTATTTGCATTGAGTGATGAAGCACCGCGATGACTTCAATTCAGTCGTTTTCACTGTGGTAAATTTTGAGGAAGCGATATGTTTAGAGAGACAAGTTATTTCGCAATCGGAAATAGATATTTTAACCACAGCAGAAACCTAAGCAGCCAACTTCCCATTTCGTATATTTAAGTTATCAAGAAACAGCTCGCTACAGACGGATAAACCTCTTTGATTTTATGATGGATGGATTTATGTAGATGGTTAAACTTCTGCACAGCAAAATCTGGTAATAAATTGGCTTGTTTTCACTTCCTGGAGCACTTTTAGGGATATGTTTAGGTTTTTGCTTTACTTTAAGTATTATAACGTATTATAGTCATTTATTTTAATAAGACTATCTATAATGTAATTTATTGTTTTTCAATGCATTTAAAATCGCAAAATCAAAATGTTCGTGTATTTGCAGTATGGAACGTTGTACACTTAATATGTAATAAATATATTACCATTAACAATACTATGCTAGAAGTGATATATGTACGTACATATACATATATTATATTAAATTAGCTGGTTTAATTGATTTCCAGATTTCTTACGCCAGGCCAGACGGTGGAATTCATTATGCTAGCAATGGCTACCGAGGCTCATACTTATCACAGGCTCCCATTCTGATACCCCAGGTTGCGTTCGCGGCTCCTAGTGCCGAAGTTAAGTCTGCTGGCGCCCCAATTCAGGTAGCCTATGCGCATCCCGGGCCTTTTCAGTATGCAATCGCCATTGCACCATCACCTGGAGCCGAGGTTCGGCCATCAGGCGTCCTACAACAGTCAGCGGCGATACCTGTTCATGGGCATCATATTCAATTTGCTCTAGCACACATTCCTCAGCATATGGGGCAAATTGTTAAGGGAGGAGGTGTAGCCTATGCTCAGGTCCCCCAAGTTGCCTTTTTGGCAGCGCCGCCATCATATGCTAAAGTTGCAGCTCCAGCTCCAGTTCCTGCTTCAGCTCCACAGATTTTATCTGCACCGCAAGCACCCGCCTATGGTAATTTAAATCATATAGGGCATGACTAGTGCTTAAACGTAAATTTCACTGTCAGCCAACATTTAGTTTGTAGTGCTAAACCAACTGTCTTAACTTAAATCAATGCCTAATTACTTCAATTTTAACAATCTTTTGAAAGCTTACTCCATCCAACCATCGATACAAGTTGCTGCTGCCAAACAGGTGATCGCTCCAACTGCAGCGGCAGCCTCGCAGCAGTATAAGCACTTAGGCGCGCCGCAAGCAACCAGCTACGCTACCTTCTCCCAGCAGCTACCAACGGCCAGCGCGGGACACCCGGTCAAGGTCAGCTCTGTCGTTTCGCAGCCCACGTACGCTACCACTGCCGCGCCGATTTATTCATCGCCTAAAGTGACGTACAGATCGATTGGTTCATCGGTGCAAGATGCTTTGGCGGCATATTCTCAGCCCGGCTCAATTTACTACGGAAGCCACCTCTACCATCCAACTCTTGCAAAATTTGCAAACCTTCTTTCCCAAAAATATTACTAAAATTTATTAACTGAGTGTAGCAGGAGTCAGATTTAATATTCGCAACTTTTTATGCGATTAGCATTAGATTACTTCGTAGTATTCATAGTCATACAGTAGCATTACGAAATAAAGAAGGCAAAATTATGTACATTTGTTTTAAACCTTCGAGTGCAGACCTGGTCTGGTAGACCGCCAGTTGCAAAAGTTTCAAGTCCCATCAAAATTATTGTAAACATTTATTTCCTGAAAATGTAAACTTTTATTTAAAGAGTGGGTCTGTGAGAGCCAGGTTTGTACTTCTAGGTCAGTTTTACAATAGTGAGGCAACAAATTTTGCTTTCATAAAGATTTATTAATTATATTATGTAAATTTTTATTTTTCTCTTCAGTTTTCGAGATATCATGATTATCAAATTTAAGTTTAGTTTAAGAGTATGATTAAAAGAGTGTTTTTTCATACGGCACTTTTTTTTTTAAATATTAGTAATCAAAATGGAAAAAAAGGAAACAAAGTATTTGCACATTCACCTTTTTGTCAATGGTAATTGTATTGAAAGACAAAGAAGATAATTCTTTGTAAAATTGTACTGAAATTTTTAGGTAAGTAATCTCAGTTACAATATTTAATCGCTTGAACATTTCCTGAAAAGAAAAACTTTTAGTACTAGCCGTACGTAGGCGATCCAGATATATCCTTATAAAATCAGTAGCAAGGTGGGAAAAGTAATTATGGTAAAGTCTAAATCTTCCAAATTTATTTCATTTCATGTGTACTAAACGACACTCATGTACATATTTCGATAATATTCCGTGCCCACTTTCTGAAATCGTAAGAAAAATATCGCAACATATTAAAGGTTTGGTACATAGATTGTGATTGTGACTGGACAAATATATGTATGTATATGTATATTGATAAATGCGAGCGAAATTAATGTATGTACGTATGTGTACATATGTATGTATGGTATATCTATTTTAAAATGAAATCCAATTATCCTACGTTCTTTCATAGTTACATAAAGACAAAGTATTATTCTACCTACCAAAATTTATGTTCTCAAGCTTTTTACTTTTTAACCAGTCATTTTTTATAATCTAATATAGGCAAATTTTATTGCTGAATATCTTTTCAATATTTTCAAGTTTATTAAATCTGAAACTGCCCCTCCTGCCTCCTCTGACGAGCCGCCACTGTTTTGAAATATTGTATTAAATAGAACCATAATGTAGTGATACTTTATCACTTTTTTTTATTCAAAGCTCTTTCCTTAATTTAAATTGCTACAAAAAACTTTTTCACCTAAGCACGTGCAGAAACGTGCCTTGAATGTTTTCTCGATTAATTCGTTGCTCCTTTGCAACAATTCTACCACGTTTTTATTTTTAACCTTCATGCTAGCTTTGTGCACGTTTTCCTTATCGACCAACGCCAAATGGCAGTTATAATTTATGATCAAAATGCAAGGCTGGCGTTAGGATAATTAAGTAATTAATAGGTATTTGGGCTATGTTTCGTTTTCCAATAAATTTTCTATAGATGTATCAAAAGGAATATTTCTCAGCATTCCTTCAGGAATACCTTTGCCTTTCTTGATACATTTTGGAAATACGACCGTTTTCCTTGGTGGTATCCGATTAAATTAGGAAAGAGAAAGAAATAATCTGTTGCTAGGGCGATTTGTTAATTAATACTTTTTCACAATTAATTATACTTGGTTAGCTGCTACACCATTCATTATTATTATTGTTTTTTTTTTTACTTTAGTTTTAAAAAGGCGTTGAAATATTAAATTATGTTTAAGTCGAAATTTTCATCCTTGGAAAAGTTTTTAACATGGCAAGTTATCACATTAATCCCAATGACTAACGAAGTCTGTTCAATAAGATTTCGACGCTTTCTTTTTATTTTCGGTATGGGACTAAAAATAGTATTAAATCAAAGTTAAACATGATTTTTAAAGGCTGGATTAACTTAATAAAAAACTTTCGAATAAATCTTCTGTTTCACTCACTCATTACTTAATGAGATACTTTTAAGGAATTTATGTTGACATTGAAGAATTAGGATTATCTATACTACAGTACCAAAGTGCGAAAATGTATTATTTATAACTATTATAGTGAAATCGGGTTTTTTTCCTACCCGCAGGTTGTAAAGAATGAAAATTTTAGATTTTAATGCCAAATGTACAACATTTAATTGAAATCTATAAGCAGTCCGTTTTTGAAAATTTGAATTAATAATACGAGCGCATATATGGATTAAGGGTACACACTAGTTGGTCAGGTACACAACTCCAGTGCCCTTAGCCACAAAAGGTAAAATTTACATTAGGGCCTAAACTGAAAAACTTTCTCAATTTGCACAAATTTACCCAAAATCTGGGAGGGTAGGTTATTTTAAGATTACAAAACACATTTATTCTTTGATATCGACCTTCTCGGCTACGGACAAAGTAACACGTACATATATTTCAAAATGCTCACTACCAGAAATCATAACTCTGTCCTCCTCCCTCTGAATGCTTTGAGGCGTGATTCCGTGCAGGACTATCCAGAGGAACCCTCAAAGTCCTTTAATCTTTCATGCTGAATAAATATCAGATGGGACCTGGAAAAACCACAGTAGCCCCAAACACTTAATCAAGCAAACGATGGAGACTATGTGGGCACGCATCCCTACAACGTGCGATAGGCGGCCTTTGGGTCGGAATGCCCAGATCTTGGTGGTCACCTTCATATTGACGGAATGCATTATTATAATAATTCATCAGGAATGTCCCCGGCTCCGGCCTGTGGGGTCGTAAAGTACTCTCGACAAACATAACTCGGGCTCCACCTTCGGGAAGGACGCGTTGTCGTTATCTGAAACCTTCAGGACGGGGAGGTGTAGCCCAAATAAGGGCGCTTTCCACCTAGTCAACTGCACGTGCCGATTAGAAATATTGCGGGCTATTGACTGCTCCTGGCAGGCTGCAGAAAGGGGTGCTGCTTGTCACTCGCATTCTAGTCCGGCTGTACCCCCAGGGGAACGGGTCTAACCCTAAGCCCCTAAACCCAAATTATGATGACAATTTGGGGCCGAGCGGACAAAGAGTGACCGTCGCCTGTGGGACTGGTAGCAACAGGAAGGATATTGATGGTGTACACAGTCTTGCCAAAATTGGAATGTGTTTAGTGCGACTGTAATAGGCCAAAGGGCTGGATACCTTTCACCGGAAGTGGGTTGTCCTGGGAATTCGTGGATGCCGCAAGGGCTTAGTCGAAATGGAAAAGATTTGAAAATGGTGATAAGGCAAAGGTTACTTCTTGAGATTGATTGCGGTAGCCCTACGGTGCGACCCGGCTATAAAGTTAGATTGATTGAAGATGTTTGAAGATGATGTCAGGGGATAGTGTCAAGAAGAGTTGACGGAAATTAATAATGAATGTAACTTGTATATTTTCTAATTTCGGAAATGGAATTTTTCAATCCCTCATTTCAAAGATGAGCAAAACAGCCTATCGGTCGAGCTGAGCCTTCGCTGGCCATTTATCATGTTCAACAAGTTTGCCTAAGGATTTCGTCGAACAAAAGCAGGCGCGGATCTCTTTCCCTTATATTGCATGGGTAATATGAATGATTATTTATGTTCATTTTAATAATTCCTCGATAAATTTCCATCGGCCCCCAGAGAGCAGCCGAGCCACCTAAGGAATAAGGACGCTATCTCTCGCCCTTAAACTTGGCACCGCCCCAGACTCGGGGTAAGAAACTCTAATGTGTTTTTATAGGTGGTGGTGGTGGTGGCATATATCAATACCAGCGCCAACAACGTTTAAGAGTTTTATTAGATTTCGTGGCAGTTTAAACAAGAAGAGTCACTGCGAACAGTTTGTGGGGTAAGTGAATTAATGTTTTTCATGTTTGACAAATGAATGAGCAACAGCTAAATTTTTCTTATTCGAAGCATGCTAGAGAAACATGATTTTGTTTCTTTTTCAGATGGTAGATATGTATGAAGATAAAATAAGGTTGCCTACGTTTTATTTTGCAAACATTTGAAGCTCATTTTTGCTCAAACCTCAATTAATAGCACTATAAGATTGTAAGAGCTTGAAACTATGACTATAAAATTTTCAAATAAATGCACTGCTATGCTTATGAATGAAAATTGTGATTTTCAGATAAAAAATAGTATTTTGAACATGTTATGGCAAACTTTCACATTCCGTTATTTGGTTATTTTTTTAAATTTTCAAATATGTTTAAAACATGAAATGTGACGTATATATACTGGAAAGAAAAGGATTTCATTAATAATTAGTTATTCTTAAACAAATCCAGAAAATGATTTCATATAAAGTACCAAAAAAAAAATGAAATTTCGCAAATAATAATGTAAATTTTTTTTTTATTTTGATTCTTGATCGCTGGAATACCCGAATATATAATATCTAATTCAGGTCTCAGGTGATGATATGTTATGGGGAATTGTGGAAAAACAAAATTCCTAAACATGTTTGAACATCAATTAAATATCCTTAAAATTTGAAAACATTCAATGACATTTTCTCTTCTTAAATACAGAAATAAAAAAAAAATGATTTCTTATGTTGGAACAAATTTGGAGTTGGTAATTCGAGTCTTTTTTTTGGAAAACACTGCTCCTGAGCTTTGATGTAGAAGGGTGGATATCCGTGGTACAGAAGGGAGCTTTACTTTCAGAGAAAGCTCAGTCTCCCCTTCTACGTTCGCCCCTCCGAGGACGATGCTTTTTCGAACACGCGAGGGAGGGGCTCCCTTCGGGGCTTCGGCTGCCGCGCCGAGATGGTAAATTTGAGGATGGAGTTCGGGACTGGGGACTCGGGACTCGGGACTCGGGACTCGAGTGGACGGGCCTCGGTTTTACTACGAACCACCACAGGGGCCGCCGCGGACCACTACAGGCGCAGGTGCGACCCGCGCTCGGGAAGGGCCCCATTAAGCTAGCGCCCGTTCGTCTGGTCGGCGAGGAGCAGGGTCCCGAGTCCCGACCAACATTCGTCCGCCCGTCAGTTGTAAATATCCATCTTGGATCTGGCTGTGTGTCCCGTCAGTGCGGCCTGGAACGCCGCCCAGTCGACATGTGTTTCGCGAACTGAGTCCGCAGCAGGTGCGCTCGAGTGGTTCAAGGAGGCGCGATCGAAAAATCTGTGCTTGTGGCCGACACGGCTAAGAGCGGGTCCTGATCCCGGCGCAGGATCTTTCATCCTTGGGGAAACTCAATTTATAGTTCGGTCACCTGGTCGTGCGGGTGGCTGCGACCCGCCCGTGGGGTGGAGGAACTGACTGCGGTCGCCGGAGGTGGCGCGCTCCGTGTAACAAGTGATTGACACGGTGCGGGAATTTTGATGTCAGCTGTGCAAGAAGTGAAATCACTTTCAGTGGCGAGATAATCGAATTCCGGATGCTGTGGAAAATACTAGTGCTACTTGAGATAAAGTGCGTTTGTGTTTCGATTGTGTGCCCCTTGGCGGGACGGGGTGTATATTTATTTATTTTTTCTCCATTTGAATCGATGTGAAGTGGTTGCTGCGAAGATTTCGTGCATGGTGAAAGGAGGAAATAATAAAGAAAGGAAATAATAACATCAGAGAGGAGAGGAGCCCGAGCAAATCGCCCGAGGGATATACCCAACTGACAGCCAGGCGGACAGGATATCATGTAATAATAGCAAAATTATCATTTTATGATGTTTCCCTTATTCCCTGCTGCTAAAGGAATTCGAAAGGGGCATATGTGCGGATAGCATGTGTTATATGGCTGCAGGATAACGAGATAGGAAATTGAATTCCACCACTTGATGCTATTAGACGAGCTATCCCCGGCGCAGCCTATGTCCTGGGTTGGGTCCATAAACTGGGTCCAGGGGCGGTATCTCTTAAAAGTCCATTTTGTTCGCCCAAAACTTTTTTCCTGGGGGCGAGGGGAGGGCAAGGAATCCCGGGCGGGACCAATCTATGCATGCCACTGGCTGGTCCCGGAGAGTGAGTCCTAAAAATAAAATCGCACCAGGATATCGGGGACTTGAAGTTTAAGTTTTTCCCTCAAAGAGTGTTTTCGAGGGATGAACACGTTGCCATCGTTTCTGTTGACGATAATGATGATGACGATGACGGCACGGCACCGACAAAGACTACGCCCTTTCCTTGGATTAAATGCGATACTTTGAAGGATATTTTTGGGATAAAGGGATAATATTAGAGGGATATATCCGCCGGGCGGACCGGGAAATTAATATGGATATTTTGAGACACGTACAAATCGTCGCCCGTACCTCGGCTGCGTGGCGTAAAAAGATATTCCACAGCCTAATGGTAATTAAGGGAGAAAATCAATATTTCTCATCCGGACGAGGGGCTTTCCATCACAAAAAAAAAACAACATTTGCCGCGTGCGATCAGGTGAGAGAGATGGTGAGGCACGCCAATACTTTTTTACGCAGGGGTTCATGTTACGCCGGAGTTGACTTTGCAAGGGGTGGTATGGTTTGGCTGGTCATTTGGAATTTATCGAAGTTTACTATATCTCACATATTTATATGATGCTGTTGTACCTGTATAAAGTGTCTCAGATGCCGAGATTTTGCTCCTATTTGTTGTATTTTGTACCAGGATAATTTTGCTTCCAATTATCATATTTTATGTTACTTAATTCTATTTAATTTTCAACAGTGGTTAAATTATTTCAGAAGCTTAAGCCGTGTTACTACACTATAGTGTAAAAATTAACTAAAAGCGTAACGAAATAATTCGAAAACTAAAAGAGATACAAATATGCTATTGTACCAAAATGTATATGTCCCCTTCTTATTGAATATTTAGTTTTTTTTTATTTTTCTAGCATAAAAATAAATTGAGATATAACTATTAGGAGTTTGCATTTGAGTGTGACAATCACCTTCTCTGAGCCCTTTAAACTAAAAAATCCCCAAAACAAAGGGCTCAAGAAAGTTCAATTTCTTGAAAAAGGATAACAATTTTTTTTTTGCCACTTATGGCGGTGTGTCTAATGGTTGAAACTTTGCAATATGTCATATGATTTAAGTTCAAGAATTGGATAATATTTATTCTACATATTCAAATAAGATTTTCATTAATAAAACGCTTAAATTTATAGTTTTTAATTTGTTTGTCTAAGGGGTGGTTTTAAACCCCTTTAAGCACACATCAGGAACATATAATTTTGAACTGGAAGGTAAGATAAGTTTAATTACGAATTTTCATAATAATCGGACGGGACTATTATGAAGAAGATACTTATTTTTACAGCAATTATATTCTCAGTATTGTTATTAATAAACAATCAAAAATGGAATTAAAACCATTTATTCATATATTCTGAAAATAATATCTACAATCTACTCTTTTCATTTGATTTACGCAAAACACAGTTTTGTAAAAATGAATTAGACTTTTAAGCGCTGATTTTAGTTTTATTACTTCGCCACCAAAAGAAACTTTAATAACTATGCTAAGGGAGTGGGCACGGACAAATACTGCGTCTTTTCCTTGGATTAAATGTGATACTTTAAAGGATATTGTTGGGATAAAGGGATTATATTAGAGGTTTATATCTACTGAACGGGTCGGGAAATTAATATGTATATTTTGAGACACGTACAAATCGACACCCGCACTTTGGCAGCCTAGCGTTAGAAGCCTCCATGGTAATTAAGGTGGAAAATCAATATTCCTTGCGGGAGGTCCTTCCATCCAACAAAAACCTGCCGCGAGCGATCAGGTGAGATGGTGAGGCGCACCAATAATTTTTACTGGAAGTCTGCGAATTAGGGGGATTTCAGAAAATTCAAATTTGAATATTTAAATTTTCATGAGCCACGCCGCGCCTCGATAAAGTTTTCCCGTGGACGCTGCTAGTACTACTTTAGTACACGAGATTTTTGATTACTTCAGGAAATGGAGGAGGCCTGGACACCCGCACCACCCGGCCCGCGTCGGAATATTTAAGATTGAATCAGACGGGCCCACTAATAGAATTTAAACTTTCGACTCGCTGGACTGGCGCGCCCAGAGGAATTTTTTCGTTTGAAGAGCAACTTAATGGCTGGTGTTATTGCATTTACCTTTTGAGTTCCCTCCGTCTAGCCTGAGCCTCCCGAGCTCCAGGGCCTACGAGGATGGAAAATTGATTAGGACTTTTCAGGATGAAGCTGTCTTGGGAAATATTTTCTGCCAATTAGGAAAGGACGAACATCAATTGTTTGTCTGTGACGATGTTGCTAAGGAGGTTTGGTGTTTAACTTCGCTCCAGCACAAGTCCGGCAAGTCCTGACTTTTCTGTAATTTGTGCGATTCTTATGTAGAAAGAAGAAGGTTGTCGTAAACATCGGAATACAAGCAAAATTGTATGAAGGATTGTTTTATTATATTTAAGATTGGGAAAATTAATAATAATTTAGTTCTATGTACAAAGATTATTTGCACATATCATCAACTAAAATAGTGAAAAGTCAAAGTCAATAAAAAAAATAAATTTCTTACATTTAATTTTATGTACATATTTTGTTTTTTTAGTAATTGTACATAAAAATTAGAAAACTATTCCGGAAATACTTATGTATATCAGCATGTACTTTAAAGTTGTGTTTAAAGTGCTATTTTTATATATAGGGCCAATTATGGCAAACATTTATAATGTAGGTACTATATTTATAGCTTTAAGGTATCATGACTCGCGATAATCAAATCTACATACCTATTGTCTACTAACAAAATATATTACTCAATTCTTTCCAACTAGGTGAATGAAATAATTCAAATAGGTATGCGTATAAAGAAAATTTTGAAACTAGTTTGCAAGTTGACTTGAATGTAGAAGTATCATTCAAGAAAGATCGAATGGTATTTCGAATTTAAACACAAAATCTGAGGAAAAGTTCAGGCATTATTTTTGTCAATATCAGTTACACGTCACAAATACGGAAAACTTTTACGTTCCCGTCCTCATAATAAAAATGAGTTAGCTGAACTGTGAGTAACTTTTTGATTTATTTCCTTTCATGTCCATGGCCTGCCAGCATAGTTTTGACATAAAATAAATATTAAATCGAAATGCTATTTTCAAACGTTTATCAGGTTTAACGGTCATTATCGGATTTTATACATTTTCACAGATTTGGCGAAATAATGACTTCCCGCACGCCATCGCAAAATGCGACAAATTATTTGCCTGCAGGAACGTGGCTAATTATGTCCGCAGTGATTTAGGAGAGCAAAAACATTTTGCGGTGGGTGGTTAACTATTTCTAAATTCGTATTGGAAAATTTGGCTTACGATTTATGTATTTTATATTCAATAATATCGAGTAATCTAGCAAAGAGTCAGATATGGACTTCAAAACAATTCTAATTATTTTGCGCTTAATGTTGGAGGCTGAAACAAATGCGGTGGAAATCTACACTCAGAATAATAAAAGTAGCTTAGTATTTTTTCTATTCAGCGGCTGAATTTAATCTGATTAGTAGGCTTTGTATAATTTGGGAATGCATAACACATTTTACCAAATGTTCAAAACAATGCATTTTAAAAATCTCATTAAATCAAACAATGTTTAGATGTGTTGAAATTTTAAATGTTACATTTATAAAATTTAAATTTCATGTTCAGAAATGAATTTATTGAAATTGGAGCTTTTCACATTTTATCAATATATGTCAATACTCAATTGAAGCAAAAATTGAAAGTTTACAAATAAAGTAAAAAAGAAGAACAAAATAAGTATAATAGAAAATGTTGTCGAATTTAAAATCCAGGCTGAAGAATATAATGTGTTTTGAATTGTAATTACGATTTTCTAGATTCTGAATTTAATTTATTATTATATCCTTGCAACTTCAATTAAACTAAATGCGTCTATTTTTTGATAATTAATTTACAAAACACAATTTGATGTTAATAAACAGCAGTTTAAGATATTCGTTTGTTTTCATACTCAGTAATACTGTTCATAGTCTCTATTTCTTGGATTCATTATTTTTTAAAATGACAATAACATTTTGATATTTTATTTTTTTGACTGGCCCATTTCGCTTCCACGATTTTGGGTTGATTTGTTATAATGTTTTATTAAACATCTTTATTGTTGTAGTAGTCAATATTTTTTTTAAAAATGTCTTTTAAAATTTTCGAAAAGATGTAATACATACATATGTATATCTGTGTATCGCATAATACGTTATAATTGCAAGATGTACATATACATGTACAGTTTATTTGAGTCGCAGCTTTAATGGCTTTATAGTATGTAACCGGATTAAATGCTGCAATTAACTTTGCTTACGTTTTAAAACATGAGAACATGACGCTTTTTAGAATTCATCAAAGTGCTTTTCTGCTGTAATGAGAATGGACTGCAAATTATGCTATCACAGGCACTAAGGAACGCACTATGACTATAAAAATCCATCTCTCTGAACTGGGTCGAGCCACATGCTCGAGCAACACCAACGGAGATAGCTTAAGCTTCCATAAAACACTCTTAGAGCTCAACTCTGTCATCAGAATGGATTAAGTGCGAGCAAGATGGGTCCATAAATATATGGAGTGTGATGTATTTGTTTGGATATCGGGTCTGCAATTGGACTGTCATTTCATCCTCGCTGTCGGAATCCTTGCTCAAGGCCGCGCATTGCCCCATACTGCCATGTGCCCTATAGTCCTGTATGTTCTAGTTTTGCATAGGGAGCTCGGGAGAATGGTCTTTGAGTATTCCAGAAATATGTCAAAATTTTCTGAATATAATAACAGAATCAGCCGCGAACTTCCACGCTTCTCCACAACCGCATATACATAATTCACTTCAGCAGTTAATGTGGAATTTGAACTAAAGTCAGTTTTGCTTACTTAAGTGCCTCTTGGGGTAGAACTTAACGATGGCATCTGAATTAATTTATGTGTCGAATGAACGGCCAATTCCTCCAAAGGGTCCTTTAAGATCAAACGTGGCAACAAGGACCCAAGGTACATCTGCTCGGCCACGACCAAGTTGCCAAGTGGAAGGACAGGCCAGGAACAACAAACGACACGAGCTTACACAAATACATATGCATGTCTATATGGCTTCATGGGCATAAATTAACATTTTCAGCGAAACAGTCGAGTTAGACAGAATAGATTTCATCTTTGGGACAACGACGTCCCCGGATGAATCTCTTGGTAATGAACGCAATTTTGCATATCAAAGCAAATTAGGGTCTGTCCACTTTTAAAGCAGACCTTTTCAGATTTTTGCGCCAACTAAAACTAAAACTCTGCTTCTGTTGTGCTTATAAAGACCTTTGTTGACTAATGTGTGCACTGATGCTCGTCAGCTTCGATAGACTAATGAAAACTAAGCAAGAGCATAGCAACAGCGCCATCTTTAAGTGGCAGCGTCATTGTGTCTAGTGCCTGCAAATTATTTTGTTTTCCAGAGACATGTAGAATTAGCACTGAAGGTTAAAGCAGCAACAGAGGAATCTTTTGTTGCTTCTTTAGAGCGCAAAGAGAAAAAGAAAGTATCAATCTACAGAAATAAAACCCTCATGAAAGAATTTCATTAAGAATGACTGGATGGTGATGTACCAAAGATTGGATTTTTTGAAAGCTTAAAGTTACTTTTCTGTTTAAACATGCATTAAAATAAGTGCCACGTTTTTTTCAAAATACCACTATTTCAACTAGTTTTTTAAAGCTAAAGGATATGTGGTAGACAGCGGTATTCTCTGGGCTCCGAGTGAAAAAACCTTAAATAATAACTTTCAGTCATCAGGAAGACGCTACAAAAGTCGTTGCGGCACCTCTGTGATTTAGATTTATGTGTCTAATCTTTTTACGGGCTAGGTAATTCGTAACTCGCGTCGTTAAAAAAAAAACTACAATGATAAAAGTATGAATGCATAAAATTATATGAAGAATTATTAATCAAAAATTACTAACTTTTGAAATATTTAGGAATGATCCTTCCTGAATATTTTGAATTTTCCAAGCTCAAACAAAATCATAATTTTTGGAATTGCTTTCATATTTAAAACCCTTTACATATCAATTCTATTATTTCGTCATTATATTTTCTGTGGTTATGCTATTTATTTATCAAAAACTGAAAATTTACTGTCCATTTAAATAAGCACCGCATCACTTAATCCTAATCATTAAAACTTCATATGGTCAAAATATAAAGCTAAAAAGAGGCCTATGTCTTGATGTTCATTAGAAGCACTCTGGATCTTAAACGTCTGTAATGAATTCACTAAATGATTTGTCGTTGAATTCGGTTTTATACCACTATAATATGGGTACAAAATGAATTATTGCTCCATATGAGTAGAGTTTATTTGATTGATTAGTACTCATGTATGTACTAGATTAGAGGATACAATTCTATACATATGATGAACTGATTAGTGAATACGAGTTTAAGGTCTCAACATGAGGCGGATATTACTTAAGTAGCTAAATGATAAATGTATCTTTTTAACAAACAAAAGTTGTTTTTTACTTTTTCAGTTGAGATTTATTTTGTTTTAACCTTTATGCAGTAGGTTTGATTACATTTCGTCAAGGGATTCAAGGATACGAAAGTTGAACTTGAGTATAAAATGCAATATTTTATTTCGCTATTGCCACAAGCTGATTTTAAAATTTTACTTAACATCTGTTTGTTTTGTTTCGCTTGGGTGAAAAAAATTGTTCTCCTCTTAAGCAAAATAAAAGGAAATTCATACTAAGCTTATACCAGAAGAAAAACGCAAACAATCTTATTGCCGTCAGGCAAGTTATTTTTTCCCAAACTTGTGAAATTGAAAGATAAATAACGAATTCCAGCATAAGTTTTCGTCTTGTCACAAATTGCAGAAGTTCTCCCTCACGTTCAGGTTTCAGTTTGCCCTTCCTTATGATTTGGTCGAAAAGTTTTTCTTGCTTCTAGAACGTGAATTTAATTCGAATGCCTGCAGGGCTACATGTGCAGCAAATGGAGTTTAAATTACATTTTATTGAGCTCTCTCCGGTGCAACTGATTTTTTTTCTTTTTAAAGAATTTAATATTGGTCGAGACTGACGTGAAAATATGGTGAGGCAATCTACAATAACTAGCTTCTTCTTAGAATAAAATAGATAGGGCCAGATTATCAATAAAAAGCGTCGAAAAACACGAATTTATGTTATTCTCTAGTTTACGTTTTTTGCACAGTATTAGTGTTTTATAAAAATGTGATTGTGAGTGTTTTCGTAGTAACTTTTTGTATTAATGCATTTATTTTCGAATCTCAATTATACCGCAAGTAGGTATTCCTTTCAAAGGGAATCGAATTTTTTAATTGTATTTAAAGAAATGAACTAAAATGAAATTTGCTTCCATTAACGACATTTCGATAGTACATAGAAGTATTAACTTCTGCAACTGGAAAGTTTTATGAAAATCCGTTCAATGGTTTTGTAGATGCGTGTCCAAACAACTAAACAGAAATTATTCCAGAAGGTCATTTTTTAGTTTACATTAAGAAATAAAAATAATAGGTAAAGTTATTAAATCGGTGCAAAATTGTTCGTTCTTATTTTTGCAGCGATTTAATAACTTTATTATTTTATAACTTTAACTTACGCCATATTTTGTATTGGAAACAACGATGCGCTATAACTGAAAATGTTCCCATGAATGGAAGAATCGGGGTAGAGAGTTGAACTCCACGTTGCAGACTTACTTCGTACATTTGTGAGCCCGGTCTGAATGGTGCCGCGGAGGGAAGCAGTAAAAATTATTTTGTTGGAACCTTTCTTTTCATCCCGGCAGAAGTCCTTAACCGTAGAAGCCAAACATGAAAGCTTTTTAAAATTACCTGGGCCTTTATTGTTCTTAATTGAGGGCATTCAGAAAAAATAAGTTTCGAAGAAGAACCTGAGAAGCAATAAGGAAGAAGGAAAAAACCAGGATATTTTAAGAGCACTCCGACGAAAGCACTTGAACCTTTTGGGCGAAGTGAAGTTCCACGTCGCTCAAATCAATTCGCTCGGGCTAATGGAATCAAATTGAAATTAATTGATTCCGCGGCGAAGCTCTCCTTGGCCTAATGAAGGAGCGAATTCGTGGGTAAATTTAAAGCGCCTCGATTAAAATGTTATGGTCAAGGTCACACCTGAGGGGCTGCACTGGGGATACACCTTGGCGAGTGAAGGAACCCGCCTCGCACGAAACCCTACACCGGCCGGAGGTGTTGCTGCGTTTCGTGCCGTGAATTAGCAGAGGGCAATTATGTTAATACGGAGCGTTCCGGTCAGCATGCCCAATAGTAGTTAATGCCGGTCTCGAAATTCGTGGAGCCGCCGCCACGGCAAGGCCTGCTAAGCAATTTAAAGTACTAATTAATCTCGAGTGGAAATATTGATTCGTGCCGGAGCGGCGGCGGCAACCTGGGATTAACCCTGCAAATGGACACAAATTGACTGTACTTCGGGCGGGCGGCTGCTTATGTATAAGTCATTGATGATTATTGCCCGTTTCCTATTTTTAGATTTTTCAAATATTACCTCCTGATGATAATTCGATTTTCGCTGGCTCTTTGTCACTTTAGCGGATGGGCGCTTTTAGCTGAGGTGATTAGTTCCTACCAAAGGAATGGGCTCTGCAAATGTATTGTGGCACGTTATGAAAACTTGTATATGCATAAATATGATGAAAGTTATGTTCTCATTTCCGGTAATGACAATGTAATGTTTTCAATTTATTTCTAAAGAGAAAATAATGAATCTACAACTCTAGCATTGTCTTTTCCATTCGATTTGTTAATGTTAATATGCCTCCAAACTTAAATTATTAATATTAATTGATCACTTTTTGTTCAAGTTACACCCTTTAGTCGATGTTCCTGATTTTCTTCCTGTAATTTTCGGTCAGTTTACACATAATTCTAATGATGTTTTCTAAATTTTTCTGAACGCCCTTTTTGGTGATAAGGATGGGGACAACAATCGACATTAAAAGGCCAAAGTGTCAAATTTAAATTACATAATTTTGCTAAAAATATCGAAATTTGTCGGTGTAAATTGAGTTTGAGGAGGTTTCCTAACAGATTTGATGGACATTTATAGGAAAGTCCATTCGTAATCTGTTCCCCAAAATTGTTTATATTTAAACATATGTTTATACACATAAATATAAGAATAATCTATTTCGTTCTTTTATTTCAAATAATAGAAATCGGAATAGGAATTATTACCGCATAACAACTTTTTGCAAAAGCTGTCTGGCAAAACATTCATATTAAATAAAATTTCTTTACAAGCAGATTAAATTACCTGCTAGGAACAAATTTGGAAACACACCCTAATTCTTCTTCAGAAGACAGACGGACATTAACAATTCATTCGCAGTCAAGAATTTCTGTAATGGTGGTAGAAAGTTCATCTCCAAAAATATTGATTGCAGGCGACTTTTCTGCGATTCTATGATAACATACTTGTACATTTTCAATGATAAACATAACATTTTTCGTAATACTTGCGACTGTTGAAAGCACTGAAAGTGTTTTTATCTAATGTTGCATGGTAACGAATTGCCATCTCACGCTTAAATCTGACTCAAGTGTCTGCAACAGGAATTTGATAAAGGTAGCTGAAATTCAACGTGAGGAATTTTGCGCAAGTAATGATGATGATTATCCAAAAAATGAGAAAAACATCTGAGGAGATTCGAGAATGATGGGATTTTTATAAGCCATAAAGTTTGAAAATTAAAGTGATTTAAAGCTAAATTTGACGATTGTTTGTAAAGAAATTTCAGTTATGTTTTTAAAAAAGGACATGTTTTAGATATAATTAATGAAACTAACCTTTTTTGCTTCAAAACGCATATCTTTAAGAATTCACAGCTTGTAGGTGATCAATTAAAGGACGCAAAAAAATCTGACCGCAACAACATTTATGTAAGTTTACACATATATGTTTCTTACTAAAAATCAGGTACCTACAACAATTTATATAATTTATTAAGAGCAAAAATTAAAATTTGCTAGATAATAACGGTTAAAAGTTTATATATGTATATTTAAAAGTTTGTCACAATGGAATAACTCTTTTTATAAATATGCTTCCTTTTTATAATTTTTTTTTTCATCTCGTTTTTCAAACTCATGTTTCTATCATAAAATGATCACAATTGTAAAGCCATAAAAGAAATTGTGATTCGTTCGCAAGATAGTCAATTTCTTGGTTCTGACAGCCACTTTTAAAGCTTTCGGCTTGTGATTTAAAACTGATAGGGTTTTTCAAGTTATGGTATTAATTGTTAATAGGTGATGAAACAAAATTGAAATAAAAAGAGACAATTTAATGCGCCTTTATTATATTATTGAATACTTACTCACATAAAAAATTATCCCAGTAATGATATCACCAGTGATTCCTTAGGTTTTCTTGGCATTATGTTTCCGGAATTTAGTGCACGTGTTAAGCTCCGACAGAATAAATTAATTTCGGTTTTTGCAATTTGGATAAAAGCCTGCGCATATAACCCCCGCACGGCTTGATTGACCTTGCCGCAAAGACCGTTTCCATCATTTTATGGTTCATATTTTCAAGATATACTGGCGCAATAGGAGTAAATTATCGTGCAAAATAACTCAGCATTATTCTTTCGCACGCTTTTACGGACTCATCAAAAGCCAGCGGGCTATGATTATATGATAAAAAAGAGTGCTCTACAGTGCTATAACATTTAATAGCGAGGAGGATCTGACCGCTGTCTATAATTTATCGTTGACATTATCTAGGTCATTTTAACAAGCGACATAATTATATGTGACAGAGTCAATTATAAACACCGCAGAAGCCATGGGCTATAGGTCATGATGGGAAGCGCTGGCTTGTACCAAGAAACAAAAATATTAATAAAAAAAAAAACAAAATATGTATATACATTTATAATCTATTTTGAAAGGAGGTTGTTTCTAAAAGAACTCCAAAAAGCTTTTGTCCTTTGAAAACAGCTTCAGGAATAATTTTTTTTCCCTATTAAAAAATAAATAAAATATAATAAAAAAATGAATAGCGCTGGTTCTTACAAGTGGAAGAGGCACACCGCCACATTGAAGTCGCAGTGCCTCACAATATTCATGGCAAACGAAAAGTTAATGATGAAAGCTTTTTGCAATAAAAATATTTTTATGCGATAATAAAAAATATTCAGTCGAGTGAAGCCATCATCCGGAGCGCACAATCCCTCGCTTCTTTTTAACCATGGCGGGGATTCCGGGGGTAAAGTACTTAAGTGCAATGTGACATCTGGTGATGAACACTGGCGTCTTAGAAAACTATTTCTATAGCACACCTGGAGGCATTAAAAAACGAAAAAGCAAAAAGTTTTAACGAGGTATTTAGCGCAGGTAAAGAAAGTTATAATTGGATGGAAATTGCGAACTTCACTGCTTTATGGCGGATTATTTGGGGGCTCCCAACTTTGTTGCACGATATTAGGTGGAAATGGCTATTACACCCAGAGTAGTTAAAACAAATGGCGCACAGGAGAGTTAATTGATTTTTATCTACAGATGTCCCTCGTGAAACTTTTAGAGCTATCTAACATTGTATTTGAGATAAAATCTCCAAGGAGTACAAAATTTAAGGACACTATGAAGTCTTTCACTTTTGCCATGTTTTCGACAGAGCCAATTTTAAAATCTTTCTGTTCAAAACGTGCTACAAAGACAAATTTTATAATCCCTTTTAATGAAGAGAATGCATCCCAAAGCCTCAATTTCCTTCAAGCAAAACTGGTGATGCTCCACGAATTAAAATTAATGAATGGTTCTGTCTGGCGCAAATGTAGACAATAAAATAATCTCAGCTAGTCCTCACTCGAGCGCGGTAATTACGTGACCTACATTGCATTTAATGAGCTCTTACAGGCAGGCCAAATACGAAATGAGGAGACCATGGTACAAGCGAAGGATGTTACTTATGAGATTTTTTTCTACTTTTCACCCTTAATATAGGCACATTTTGCATAGCAAATTATCTAAGTTTTCAGTATAGTTTACGCCAGAGATTTTTCACCTTTTTATTAGCTACTAAAATTAATGAAGTCAAAAATTGTTTAAAATTTTTTTTATTTTAATATACAGTTCTGCGTAAGAGTTTCAGACAACCATTGATTTTTAGAAACGCTCCGTTTTAAGATAGATTTTAAAATATCGCAAAATTTTTATTAGAAAAATGATTATTAAAATAACTTAAATTTTACCAAAATAGAGTGATGTGATATTTTATTTATGTCGGTTTCTAAAATCTTCATACGTTTTAATAATTTCCTGATTCAGTTGAAAATTAAAGTTTCCTTTCTTAGGTAGGTACTGCTAATCCTAACTACATTATATGTATTTATATGTAGGTAGTCATAACAGTTAAACAGTTGAGGCGAAATATTATAACTTGTTTTAAATCTATTGTATGTATATTAGATTTATTTACATAATTAATAGTTAGTATAGGGATTGCTTAAATTATATATTAATAAAAACAAGTCTTGTTCAATTTTTGTTCTTTCGAAGCTTTAAATATTGCTTATTTAACGAAGTTTTTATATATAGAGTTTATGTATTTCGGTTTTAACAGAAGGAAGGCAGATAAATACATATTTCAATGAAAAAGGTAGGAAACCCTCTAGCCGGGACTTAAACAGGAAGATATCGACCAGTGTCTAAAATATCCCCCAAGAGATAGTCAAAGGACAATGTCTCTTCCTACTTCTGTCTGCTAAATTATTACACAGTTTACTAAAATACACAGAGAAATTACGTGTGGATTTTCCTACATGCGCATAATGTCATTGAGAGTCAATTAACCAAAAAACCCTGTTTAAATTTAGTTGTTTTCAAAGGTTGAGTAAGAATTGTTTGACTTAAACAATGTTTGCATCTTGTTCTATTTTCTTTGTTATACATATATTATATAAGTGATAAAATTGCTTCGAGTAATTTGCTCAGAGCCTACCTTGGGCAACTTAAATTAAAGACAATTTACAAAAATGTTTTCCATAAAGCCTAATGGCGGTAGTTTTTCAAAAGAAAGCCACTCCAGGCAGTGACAACATTTCTAGCTGTCGACTGAATGAAATTGAATTTCTCATCCTTAGCGCTGGGAAACGTGCCTATAGTGGCAGCACGGCATCAGCATGAATCAGGAGGAGGAATAGCATAAAAGTCATTTGACTAAGAACAATGGCAGAGTCAAGCGGGTTACTAATGTCAGAGCTCGAAAACAAATCCAAAATGAGCTAATTTCGGTAAAAGCCAGATGTTGCAGTATTATAATACTCCAGCCCCCAGTCGGTTTTCGAGCAAATACCTCATCATAATTCCTCCTCTTTAGCAACAGCCATGTCTTGGGGGTGACATAAGTTTAGGTTAGGGATGGTAATGTATTTTTTATTATGGACGCAATTTCATCCTTCGGGATCTATAAGAGCGATGGTAACATATTGACGAAAGATCCAACGAGTGCTTCCATCCGGCCGGAGGAATCGAGCACTTCTCTGTTCCGAAAGACGGAGTCGGGTAATGTCTGAGGAAAAAATTTCAAACAAATTATCCCAAAAGGATTTGTTTGTTTGCCTCTTCGCTGGATGGATGACCTACGTGTCAGGGCGGAGCGGCGCGGGTTTGGAAAGAAGTCATTGAATTTGTCATGAATTTTGGGACTTCCCCGGCGGAGTGGCTGCCAGTCCGCCCGGATTTTGCCACCGCGGGTACAACAAGCCATCAGGAAAGCAATTAGAGAAACCTGGGGATAGCCAGCAAATACCCACTCAGCGTTTATTGCTGTTGCTAAATTAAGGAACGTCTGACGAAGGCCCATCCGGTCAGAGTTGAAACAATAAAGACGATTGAAAATTACAAATAACGACGAAGGAACGCAAGCAGCTGCGTAACGATTGTTTCGGGCGAACGCAAATAGCGCCGCAACTGAGCAAACTTTTTACTAAATGAGAACAAATGAGCCTCTCACCTCCTCGGCCGTGTTTAGCAAAAACAGAGGAAGGAACACTCGCTCCCTCCTGGCAGTGGCGCCACAACAAAGAAAGGGACTCGGAAAGTTGTCGGCCTGAGTACACCCCCGGGGCATGTGTTTAACATCTTTTGTAACTTGACATCAGTCGCCTGCCCTCTGCCCCCTGGATTTGCTAGAAGTTTTTCTTTTTCTTTAAATAATTATGGCGGC
This sequence comes from Machimus rusticus, assembly GCA_951509405.1. Classification (NCBI taxonomy): domain Eukaryota; kingdom Metazoa; phylum Arthropoda; class Insecta; order Diptera; family Asilidae; genus Machimus; species Machimus rusticus. The sequence continues at coordinate 48,324,055 of OX608051.1, read as the reverse complement.
CGTTACTAATATTGTTATTATTATTGTAGCCGTTCTCGGCTTCCTGGCTGTCCTTTGTTTTTAGATTAAACCTCTGAGGATGGAGTCAGATAATTTTTTCCAACAAACGACAGGGGCGGAACGACTTCCGGATTTCTTTTAAAGAGGAAGAGATTAGGACTCCTGATGTAAGTAAGAAGTGCTCGGATATCCCTTTACTTTTTGCCTGATGCTCCTTCGGGAATTTACTTCCGAATTGCCTCTTTTGCCTGGAGCAAGGCGATAAGCGACGACCGGTTACCGCAGTTGGGGCCGTTTAATGCAAATATCCGTGGCCAATGTGACTTTTACATAACCTTAAAAGGAAACTAACGTCCACTCAGGTAAAATTATATAATATGTAGATTAGGTTAATGTTTCCGTAAAATTATACCCTGCGCAAGACTCAGAAGATGCGTATTAATCTTTAAATGGCGATAACATTTACTAGGGTGGATGCGATAACATTTTTATATTTAGTATCATCTTAACATACAGCTTCATCGTATCCTCAAAAGAACGCTTAATTTGGACGGTTTCTTTAGGGGGTGAAAAGAAATTAAGTAGATTTACCATTTTTTCGAGAAAAATCGTAATAAGAAAAACTGTAGTTTAAAATATTCTATATATAAAACAAGCCCAACCGTTTGTCGGGTTTTTTCAAAAACCTCTAAGTAATAAACACTTTCTGATTATTATTATATCTTGATTTATTCCCAAAAGTAATTTTTATCATTTGCATGTGCCCAAGTGCAATGGTTATCACGTTGGCGTTAGAAAATCCTATAGATTGTCTGTAAAAAAAAATTGAATGAAATATATATATATTATCGTAAGCCCCAAATGATGAACATTTTGTCTAGGAAAACTAGCTCCATGAACAACAAATTGAATTTTGCAAATTTTTAAAATAGCAAGTTAATTATAATGTTTTTTTTTTTATTTTTGAGATCTTAAATGTTTTCCGGAACCTTAATGTTTACTTGCTGATAATAATTGATTATGAACCATGTGTAATGTTTAATTTAATGAAATTTAAAATTTTTTTACTATCGATGAAATCACTGAATCTAAAAAAAGGAAGAAATAGTTCACCTCGTGATAAGTGCAAGTAGCGCAAACACTGAAATAGCAATCCGAGCTTCTAGATTGTCTTTCAGAGTTAAAAATCATTTTGCCCTTGGGTGTGAAATTCAATTACTCCTCGTAACCGCGTCGATTTTTCGCAACAACTGCCCTCTCGATTGCACTGAGGGCTAAGCAAATGAGTTGCCGTCGATAAACATGTTTTGTCCCACATCCCTCAGTCCAAGTATGCCATTCTGTTTTGTAATGCTCCACTAGTCGCACAATGGCTCTGCTATGACTTAGCAAGAAAACTTAGTATTCCATTCTGTGAAACGCCATTGTTGTTGACATATTTCAAAGTAATTCCATTCCCGTTTAGATTCCAACGTATGTACATAATAAAGAGGGCACTTACAGGACAATGGCGCAACTTGAACGATGGCATTTAAGGTGGCACTTCAAAATAAATTCCTTCAATCTTGGGTCGATTGGGGCCGAAGATATTGACAACTAGTTTTCACATAAAAAGATCCGATATTTGCGTAACTGAAGATATCGGTTTTAATCTGCCTTCCAACTCATATAATTTGGTATGTTTTTAATTAAAGTTGTTGTTTTGTTCTATACTTATGAAAAATTCGACCCCCTACATATAACGTTAATATGCAAACTTTCGTTCAGTTTATTTCTATTTCGCTAACTTAAAGTTGATCAAGATTCTTGATCAGAAATATGGAAGTATAACTGTCTATCTGCGTATACATATATATTAAAAGTGATTAAAGTACATGTTGTAAGGTATTAGTTCAATTAGATGGATATTGATGCAAAATTAATAGGGTTATTTCTACCGAGTTTCGAGACTTGCAATAACTTTATCATAAGCACCTCTGCATGGGATGAGTGCACATTAAAGTCAAAATTTTCTGTCAAGTCCTCAACCATAAAACCCACCACAAAAGCCTTTCAATTGTAAAGTCATCAAACTCTGTAATATCCATGCCAAACTTTCCATCGGAAATTTAAAACAATCTTTAAAAGCTTTTGTGGATCGAATAGCCTGGAGATAAAATTAATTTAATTTCTCTTTGGTTTTGAATTACGCTGAAAAATTATATTTTGAGAGCATTAGCAGGTGCCTAATTATTTGTTTTTGTTTTCAGGTGTAATCTGTTTACTTAACTCTTGTTTGTTTTGTTTACAAAATTCGCTCGTGGCCTTATTCAGTTATAAGCAATACATATAATAAATGGCGTTCGATTGAGTTCTTTAAAATGTCAAAATATCCTCCTTTAGTCTTCCTTGTGATGAATATGATAATTATATGTAAATAATTATATGAATACATAGATTTGTACTCATTCTTATTTCTTCTTAGCGTTACTTTCCACAAGGGGGTTTTGGCAGCCAGTAAAGAGTTTTCTTTTTACTTTCAAGGCAGATTGTTCAATTTTCAGTTATATTTATTCCAAATTACTGTTTGTCTACTAGTCGACATTTTGAAAGTTAAAAAAATACATGATTTCAAAATTAATTAAAAATAACAAAATTCTAATTGTGACCATTTTATTCAACGAATAAATCTGTCCAGCTATTTACATTCTATACTAAGATACTATACATTCCTACATGCATGTAGTATAATATAGTTAGTATATATAGGAAAAAATGTCAAAAAGTATCTCTTACTTATTCGGGATATTTGACACAAGACACAAAAACAACATGTTGAATAGTAGCAAACAAAAGAGATAGGTTTTAATGTATAATTTTCGCAAACATTTCAAAACATGAAGCCTGATAAAATCAATTCCAAGAAGAAGCATGTGGACGAATATATTCCGAAGTAGAACCTGAAAGCTTTGCCCAATTTTTTATAAAAAAAAAAAAAAATTGAAAAATTTATGTCTTCCATCCTGTGTGGCTGCTTAAATTCGATGTGCCGACAAAGTTTTTATTTGCATAACACGTTCAGATGTTGCCAGAAAGAAAATATAAAGCAAAACACTCCGTGCAACGGGTGCAATAATTCCAGAGAAATCAATTTGCCTCTAAGACATACACTTGACGAAAAAAATGTATCAAGTTGAGTCAAATAAATTTGCATTAGGCGGGGATGAGAAAGGTGCAGATTACTGTCCGCAGGGAACAAAATTGGGCCGTAAACGTTCTTTGTTTACGATGAGCTTCAACCTTTTCATTCAATTGGAATTTTATAACTCTAAAGGATCGTAACTGCGGGATTTGATCCTGTTTAAATCCACATGTATGGGGGAAATTTCTTTCGTCGACCCATTGGGCACAAATGAACTCGGGTCGGGTTCGGCGGTCCAGACGTTTAAGGAAGGGACGATTGGATTTTCCCTTTCAAGGGCATTCACATATTTTTCATATTTCATTTGGATCCTTCCTGCTCTCTAGAAAGATGCTCTTTCATAACTTTGAATGTTCTTTTTGCGATAAAGGAGCTATTAATGTGTCAAAGGAAATTGCAATCGTTGCAAGTCAAGGGCGAGGGAGTGTAACTTGTCAGAAACAAGAATTTGCAGCCAGGACCCTTAGGGTTCTTACATCAGAGGAGAAGAGGTTCGGTGCGGTTATGTTCCATACGGCGTTGAATTTCGTTTTCGTTAACAACGACATCAAGTGAATGAACATTTGAGGACAACGACTGCATGAAATACGCTTGCTCTCCATTTGGGGTATAACAAAAATCAAGACTGACGTAGAGCCTGACGTAGAACCTGACGTAGAGAAAAGATCTATGGAGATGCAGGATTCGCCCGGATACTCTGGTTTTGACGTCCTTGAAAAAAACCCGTCTGTGCTTGAGCTACGCGAAGTGGAAGGAACCGAAAAAAATATCGCTGGCTGGTGTATAGCCCATGAATAATAAAAGCGCGGAAAACGTACTAGAAACGTTGAGTACAGTCGTCGGTCGTCGGCGGATGTCGCCGGTCCTCCCCCGCCCGGCAAGACGGTGACTTTATCTGCCGTAGAAGAACTCTAAACATGGGCTCATTTGGTTTTCAGCCAGATCTGATTTAGGGATTTCAATCACGCAATCAGTCTCAGTCGGCTTTTTTGCGTTATGATGGAAATATACAGCACATCTAAAAATTTTATTGCCATCTTCTTATATGAATTGTTCGTCCCGTCCAAGGCAGAAGCTACATTGGCGGGACAAGCTAAACAGCGTTGAATTGTGACAGGTGTACAGACATGCCTTTTGCGGTGTGACGTGAATATTTTATTCATCTCCTAAATCCGCATCGTAGGACGTCAGAAACTGCACATACTTAGGGCTGTGATTTTTCGTTACTTTCGACTATTCGTTACTACTCGTTACATTCTAAAATTGTATTCGTTATTAATATTCGTTACTCGTTACTCCATTTAATTTATAAGAATCAATATTTTGGGCTTAGGATAAGTATCTGCCAGATAAAGTTATTTACTTTGAAATGAATGTTCTTTTTATACAGTTCTAAATGTGAATTCACAGTAAGGTCGAGCGGAAATAAATACAATAATATAACAAAAATAGCTCAGTCTTTTATTTCATATATAACAAAATAGGGAGCAAACAAAAAACAAATAACAAAAATAACTCCTTTTCTTAACTTAAACAACTTAGATAAATAACAAAAACTAAAAAAAAAATTTAATAAAGAAAACAAAGGACACAAAATCGAACGTCAATGAGAATGATGCATTTTCACGTTTATGCATAACCACGAGCCTTTTATTTTGAAAGTGGCATAAGAAAATCAAAAGTAGAATATGATTCTTGGCATTAATATAATACTCATTAGCTCATTACGTTACACCGGAGAATCGTATTCCATTTCCGAGTAACTTATGTCACTTTCAAAATAAACGGCTCATTACTTAATGAATTTCTTATTTGAGTTTAAAAATATTATCATTTGTTAAATATTCTATTCTTCTTGTCGATAGCAGCGAGAACTATCTTTTCAATGGAACAATTTGAGAGACTCGATGAAAAAATTATGAGACAAAAGTCAATCAATTTCAATGTCAAAGGCATCATGAAAGAAGAGAAAATAAGCCAGTAATTAATACAAAATAACGAGTAACGAATATATTTGGGGGCAATCAACGAGTGGATTCGAATACTTCAAGTAACGAATACTTAGTAACGAATAAGTTACTATTCGCACAGGCCTAGCACATATTTAACAATAAATTTTATGTACCCATTTTGTATTTAATGTTTAGTAATTCACCTCATAACATATATTACATTACCATCGTTGGTAACATTTCATTACTTTACAATTTAGCGCACACTCTCATTTTTGGCATAGAAATACTTTTTGCACTTGAACAAATTTAAAGAAAAATTCAATCCCTCTTTACTCTGTAACTTAATATGGTTTATACGGAGAAAACCACAGTGTTTGAATTTATGTCATGTTGCCTTAAAAAAAATCTACAGGCGTGACCTGCTTACGAAAGTCTTAAGGCGATTTTTCTTGTTGAATTTTCTAGAATTATATAAAACATTTCAATGTTTGTGGAAAATTAAATCAAAAGGATGGGGGTGAAAAACAGCGCGTGCCATGAACTATTTTATTTGCGTACGTGTCAGCACCATGAAGAAAATTCAGAGACGCGCAGGTTCAATTGAAGGTAATTGAAAAGATGTTGGTGAATTGGCAGGCAGTGATGATGGCGACATTTGCAAAGACTAGACAAAACTTTTATTTATATTATGTCTTAGCTGTAAGCTTAGCGAACTTTAACAATAAATACTTATCTATATATTTTATACCTACTTTATTTGTTTTCGTTTTGTTGATTTGAACATATGATTCATATTTCTTTAAGAGAGTTTTAAACAAAATTTCCACTTGTTTAAGTTGAAAATTCATTTTTTTTTAAATGGGCAAAATATCCTCTATAATTCTATGCTATTACTAATTTATACTACAAATTTAAGAAGCTTTAGTAAAAAAATGATGAAATAAATTAAAATACAAAAAAAAAATTGTTTTCTTGTGGACCGGTCAATGTAACTTAAAATTTAAGTAAAACACAATTTTGGGCGGAAGGTTAAATTTATGATTTAAATTGACTTTAAACTACAGTTTTATTAAGTATGTATTTAAATTACACAATTTTTAATTAAATTGTGTGTAAAAATGTGGAAAATAAGAAGGAAAGAAAATCGCTTTCCAAAATTTCGAAGTTAAATTTCCACTTTCGACTATGTTCTCAAAACACCGCAGCAAAAGTCATGTGAAGACCTAAAGCTCAATTTACTATTATTATACTGAATCACCTTGTAGGTTAAAAATCGATACAAGATATTTTATTCAGACCAAAGAAATTCGTTAAACAAACACTTATAACATTACTTTACGAAGTTTGTTCTCACATTGTGTTCTTTGATAAAATAGGATAAGTACTTGCTATACTTAATACTTAATAGAGTGGAAGTCTTCTTGCAAATTTATTACATTAGGATTACAAAACATACATAGGTGCATCTTTCTGTGAGAAACAATTTACATAAAGAGAACGCGTGCTTCCTATATAAAATGAAAAACACTGGCGGGAATTTGCGTTTTAGATACACCTAAAAGCTCTTTCTAATGTGCCATGAAACTAATGGTCCTCATAAATTTCGTTACTTCTTTTCACGTAAGGTTAAGTCGTGAAAGTGTGTTATACGATCTACTTTGTTGTAGGGAAGAACAGAATAATTTTCTATTAAATTAAGGAGTGAAAGATGTATCGCTTCTCAAGGACGACAATTGATTGCATCAATTTTTCAAACAATTTGGGAGATAGGAAGGTTTACGATTTAAGAATTTTAATATTATTGATTTTGTGCAAAAACATTTTATTCTCCTGAACGCAGTTTGAGATTTTGGTAAGAAGTATAAGAGTTTCATTTGAAAGACTTTTTGCAGTTTTATTAAAAAACCAAAAGTACATATTCATATCCTTAGTTCCTGATTAATTTGAAACATTTCCTCAAAACTTTTTCATTTCAAGGAATAATGGTAGACGAATTTTGCCAACACGTCAGTATAAAAAATCCAATTCCTTAGCTAAATGCAAATGCAAGTGAGATTTATTCAACATTCAAATGTCTCCTAGTGAAAGAGAGAGTGAACTTGAGCTGATTAATTAAAAAAAGTCTTTCATTCCTCTTTGTCAGGTAAATGTGATAATAAAAAAGGGAACAATTTTAAAGAAAGCCAGACAAAAAGGAAAAATATTTCCTTTTAAAGCTATGCAGCAGAATGCACTTTTTAAGGATGGGAAGACATGATTAAATCTTCTAAATGAATTTCAAGAAAGGGGATTAAGCGCCTCAAGAAAAGCTACGGAACAAGAAGGTATGTCAGGATCAGAGACTTGAAGAATGTAAAAATGTTAGCGAAAATCTCGTAAAATTACAAAAAAGTTTTCACAAAGAAAAGAAAGTATAGGTATTGAGAAAAAAGGGAATTCCTGGAATGTGTTTTACCTGAATTTAGTCATTTATTATGCATAGTCCAGGGGGTAGAAAGCCTTTGTGGTTTTTGTTACACTTTTTAATTTCTAATTGCTGGCCGACAAAAGTTTGAATACTTATACCTACTTATAACTTATTCTATTTTGTTTCCGTAAAATATGAATATCACTTACAAACCTTCGCATGCACTTCTTACTTTCAAAGATTCTTGTTAGTTCAATAATTTTTCAAGATAAACAAAATTAAATACTATATATTATATTTCATAATTTGATGCATAAATTTTTCCTTAGATTATCTTTTTAAAGAAATTTTAGTAGGTATATGATTACAAATCTGAAATTAAATTTTCAAAATTTAAAATAGCATTTCCTAATTTTTGAATTTATGTATATTATTCATCACGTGTCATATTGTACGTATCTTCCAAAAATAAAAAACAAAAATACTTAAAACTTAAATATAAATCGACAGTAATAATTTCGAAAGAAAAGTGAACGATTAGGTAACACAAGCGATTTATATATACATGTGGTATATATCGTACATATACTTATTATATCTTAAACATTTCCACTTAAGGTGATTGCTTCAATTTAATTTAACATATCTGACGAAACCATCCACCTTATTTCTATCTTGTTTGTAAAGTGTCACATGCAATGCAGAATATCAATGAAAATTGTAAATTTTATAGACTTTTAATTTCGAAAAAGGAAGAGGGTGACAGTTTACAACCATCGGAAAATCCATTAAATTTATAACAGCTAAAATCACGGATGGTTTTGGATATTATTGTGTTATAGCCGAGTAATAAAATTTTGGATGAAGCAGACGATAAATGTCGTCAGCAAAGATTGGAATTTTTTAATTTAAAATTGAGAACCGATTATAATTAGTGCATTTGATATTTGAGATAATTATTTGTCGTTTCTTTGGAAGAAATTGTTATATCGTTATGTTAATGTTAGAATATCCCGGATTTCAGAATAGTTTTCGATAAAAACTAGCATTTAACCTTAAATTCAACTCAGGATGTATTTCTTTTAAAGGTCGATGTAATACATACATAAACATACATATAGTAAAAATGTTCATAAAAAGGTACTGACGATAAGCCGCAGAACCCTAATATTGGCCAACATGCTTTTTACTGCGTTTTTACTTAGGAAAAGAGATATTGATATTATGTACTCGATTTGTTTTCAAAATATGTATATGCACATATATTGAATATATAAATTCAGAGCTTTTACTGTTTTGTTATAAGTATAGGTTCCCCTGGGCACATGAAAACAGCATAAACAATTTAAGCTTTTGATTTATATTTATTAACGTATGATATTTTATTTACCAAAAGAATGTTGAATATCTTTCTTTTCTAAACGCTTATGCGTGTAATATGGTGATATTATTTTGATTGTTTTTAGGTTGGCTCTAAATCTGAGTAAATTTACATAATTCCTCCGAAATCCCTTCGTATCATATTCAGCGCTGACGAGCGAGAGCAGCCGTTCGGGTTAAATCCTCAAGGCAAAACTGAAGCGAGTTTGAAAGACGCGGAGCTCTCATTAGCGCGCTGCAAGGCGAAATTAAAGCGAAATGTTTGCGTAATCCCCTTAATTTGTAAAAAAGCTGCACAAACCAAGATGTTAATTTCCTTTCAATTTAAATGCTCATAAGTCTCTTGGCCGACATTATCGCCATCAGTGGAACTAGGCACGAATCCCGGATAGCTCTTCGGGGGTGGGATTAATCTTTTTATCTCCTCGAAATGTCCTCGTAAATCACTTCAGCGTTCTTTTCAGAGGAGGAGCGACGCGGCCATGGGCACGAAAACGCCCAGTTGAATCGTGTCTTCGCAGCGACGATTTACCTGTTTGTCAATTTGCATTCATTTCGTCCTGTGCGCTCGCTGATGACCTTTAAGAGTTCCCTTTTCTTCCTCGCAGCGAGCATACATCCGGGAACAGTTCCAGAACGGAGGTGAGTGTAATGACTGGAACTAGATTCTAAAGGAGATTAGGGAGCTGGGAATCCTTTGTGTCTCGCAGCGGACAGAATCCTTCAGGCCCAAAGTCGAAAGAGGAAATTATGGAGCGCAGCGTCACAGCGAGAATACGGCAATTTTTAATCCGGATAGAAATAATGCCCGGGAATCTGTGGCGTCTCCAGATAGAATCCCAGAAGGTTCCAGGGCACAGGAAGGGGAGGGCAGATGGAACCGCCTGATCGTGGTCTAGCAAGATTTATTATTGTGCGTCACCTAATCTGCGTCGCCAGCGAACGTTAAATAGAACAACCAAGATATTAACTGGGATCCTATCGGCTGGTGGCTTCATCGTTTTTTACCGCCTGGTTATAGGAATCGGAGATTAGCTTTCTGGATCGAATAAGTCCGGCGATTAATTTGGATACTGTCCAAGGCTACCAGCGAGAGGCGACCGTGCAATGAGCTGGGCGAATTTTCTGCTTAGGGATTAGTTAACAAAAATTAAAACCAGTGCAGTGGAAAGGGACGCCCGAAGGGATTCGAATGTTAATCTCCTTGCTAATTGAGAATTTTCAACAAATTTGTATTATATGTAAATAGTAGGATAAAGTGGTTTAAATTGCAATTAGAAGCAAGGCTTGTTTTTCATTAATTTTCCGACAGTTGCATAACATCCAAATCTAATTAGCTTTGAATGACAACCTTTTGAGAGAGTTTATATGCTATTGCAGAATAATGTAGTGAACAGATGTAATTTTTTTTTTTTTGGCTTTTATAAGCCTCATTTGAAGAAAAACAATTATCTCGAGCTTAGTTTAAGCCCGAATCAAGTTATATTTAAGCCTGCTTAATTTTTGGATTAAGTCTGAATTAAATCAGGTAATATGTTTTCCTTCTCCAATACCGAAACTCTTGCTTTGAAAAATGACTAAACCCACCAAACTTTTCCAAGAACAACATTGTGTGATGGCATAAATTTTTGATCAACTTTATATTGTGAAGAAGAATTGATGAAAATGCCGCAAACTTCTACTGATCAACTTATATTTCCAGATTTAGGTACTTCCCTTCCTGCCTTGAAGAACTGTAGTCATATTTCGGGATAATTTTGATAGATTACTTCTTATACTTTTGATACAATTCAAAGCCACAATAAACTTCTTAAACTAAATGAAGTTTATCAGGTTTTGCAGTAGCGAGATTTCATTTCTGTCCAGGAATCATTTTCTATTCATGCTTTATAGCTTATAGGGCATTTGGAATATGCAAATTCCTTAAAGAGCTCCACCCAAACGACTTCGCTAAACCCAAGTGTGGTACGGTGTGACTGCCGAAATTGTGGCGTGTATAACTTAGAAGGACGTTTAGGATCCCCGCACTCGACAGCAGTTGGGTAAGTTTTTTTTCTGGCAAATAGCAAAAGTTTTGCGGGACAAATACCACAACTTATATTTACTTTTGGCCATTATAAGACCTTCTGGAATGACCAAGGCTTTAACGAAAATTTGTTGTTTCTTGCGAACTTGAGTAAAAAGTCCCAAATCTGCTGACGTTAGCACTCATGGCCACATACTTAATAGAGGGCGTCCAAACTTTCCCTGTTATAAATAATTAGCCCATGGTGAAGGTCGGGTCGGGCTGCTGCCTGAGGGCAACATAATTCGAAAAACAAATGCGCTGCATTGTGAGGAGTTTAAGTTTTGACAATGAAAATTTCAAGCTGAGTAAATTTCTATATTTTATGGAATAGGTAAACTCGGCTAAAAAGTTTCATAATCACAAAGAAGTGCGATACATTGCGGCAGTAAATAGTTTTGCTAGCGAACATACTTAGAGTTTTTATTGAGTGAAAGTTTTCAGTTGGTTGAACTGCTTCTGTTGTTCCTTTTGTCCATTTGGTTATTCTAGTTAAAACTTCAACAAATTTTTCGTCAGATAACCTTTCAAAAGTAAATGCAATGAATTGGTATAAAGTAAAAGCAAAAGATATAGATTTAAGATTTTTGCAATTCACTCTAGAAAGCACTCCATTGAAATGCTTTTAGGTAAAAAGTTTAAAGAAGTTTTCTATAGATTTCAGTAAAATAATCTAACAACTAAAAATTCGGCACTTCAAGTCAGAAAATAATTGTGTTATTGTGTGCATATAGCTTCCTTATTGTCAAGTTTTTCTATTTTTAAGAGTTGGCTGCAATTCATAATAATTCCATTAATAGTATCGTATTGCCGAAAATTATTTATTTTAAACGAAAAAAACAACAATTTTCGCAATATTGCCTTAAAATTATGATATAAAACACAGATCGGTTTTTAGTGGCTGTTTTACTCTATATTGAAAACATTAATAAATTTAATATTCTATCAAACTGAATACACATGTGTGTGCCTAGGTAATGGAAGAAAAATATTTTCATTTTTAGTTTACGTATAACCCAATTAAAATCTTTTTTCGCTCAATTTAGTTCAAACTATGTAGTCGTTAGGAGCAGAAAAGGGGTTTAGTATCACCGCAGGGATTACGAAAGGAATCGGCAGAGCTCATGAGGAGTAGTCGGAAACCCTCTGCATGCAAAGAGCTCCCACTTTCATTCGAAGAATGAAAAATATCGTTAATTGGTCCGCATATCATAGGCGCTTTTGAAAACAAAAGTCGGTCGGGACTGTGTCAAAGGCTCTTTAGAAGCGCGACAGTGCGGGGCCCTGGGCTTTTTTCATGAATGAATATCGCGGCAACATTCAGCAACTGTTCAGCATGTGCTCCAGTGGCAAGTCTCCAATGACTGAATGGAAAGGGACGAGAAAAAATTTGTTGTATTTCGAATAAATTTAAAATGAGACCGAGATCTTTTACAATTAAATTGAAAAAAGCGGGCTCCCGAGCTGGGCGCAGTAAACCTCAAGGAAATCCGTCAAAAGGAAGGCCATAAAGCGTGAATTCGGTAAAAATTAACGTGGAGCAGGCCGCCAGTTCGCTGGAACGACCTCTTATCATTGGCTTTAATTTGCAACCGAAACCTGCTTTGTGACCTTTGCCATTAGCGAGACTAAAATTGCCGTGGGATTTTATTCAGGCCTGCCAAAATAAAAGACGCACTGAGCGGGAAAGGAATGCGAGCCGATTGCCGCTCCTTCCCGCGGCACTAATAGGATTTGCGTTTCTAAGGAATTTTTATGGGCTGCGTAAGGGCGCTGTTAAATCTGTATGTAATCGGTCACACTGCCGATCGTGCTGACCTCGGCCCTTCTATCTTCTTTCCGAGTTATAAAAGTTAAATTAAAATCGAAGAATAAAACGAAATTTTTAATTGATCCATAAAATGGAGGGAATTCCGGAAGTTTTGCGCAGTTGTCTCAAATCTGAAAGGCAGCTGAGGACGGATGACGAAAATTACATTAGAAAGCGAGCGAATGGAGGCGGTTTTGATATTGCGATGAATTACGAATTCGTGAACCTTAAATTTTGCTTTTATGGGTCTCTGCGGATACATTTGTTTATCGCTTTATTTCCTTTTAATGCTGCCGGATGTGCCGTAAAATTTAATGTATGCAAATGTTTCTTCCTTTTAGGTAAGAGTTATAACTTTGAATAAGGAATAAATTCATTCGACAGCTACTAGTAATCGACTAAATGTTGAATTTTTCATTTGGGACATAAATTCTAAAAATCGATAAATTTACATAAAAATAATAGTTTATGACCAAAGTCATATCCTTCTTCAGAACATTTGTTTTAAAATTACCATATCTTTATAAAAGCTTGCGGTAAAAACGCATCCTCATGACACTATGTTATAAGATGAGGACGCAATGCAATAGTCTTGTCATCATGTTTTAATAGAAGATGGTATGCTATTGATTTCATTATAAATGTGTGAATCTACATACATTTAATTAAAATACATTTTCGAAATGTTAAGGTTGGCGAAATGAGTCGCGTTATAGCAGACACTACCTACATTAATTGAAAAACTTTGATATAATTCTTAAAGGAAAACCTGCCCTTTATAGTATAAAGTCTGCACTGATTTTCTTACATATTTAAATGTACCAAATTAGAGAATCTGCATCACTTAATTCTATGCAAAATTAACCATACATAATAATCAAAACCCCGACATCGCTTAAATCTGAGAAAAGCTTCATCGCTGGAACGCTTCTACATCCTGTCGACGGTATAAGCAACCTCCCACTACATGTAGACCCGCAATGCCCTAGTGAGGGGTGGGTGGCGTATAAAAACAGTGTACAATGAAAGTACAAGCCTTCGCCGGTTCCAAAATTGATTTGTGCTTCCCATGAACATGCCCTGGTTGTTTTTTAATCCCGATATCCAGCAGTGCGCACTTCCAGGCACCAGCAAACTCCGGCTAAAAACTGAAATTTAAAACAGCAAGTCAGGTCAGGTGGGGATGTGCCGCCTACACACGCTGCGGCCAGTTCATTTGATTAATATTCGCACCCTTTCTTCCTCTAATACCATTCAAACTCGACGAAAAGAAATTTTCATTTTCTAACCGTGTTCTTATTGTTTTTCTTGCAGGGTAGCTGAACTCCGTGAGACTGCTTAGCTCTAGGCCTGATTATACACGGGAGGTGGAATCGACCTGGCAGCAAATCGCTGTGTTGTATTATATACTCACCATATTCACCACACGGGAAAGGGAATTTGTGGTGAATGCGATAACAATGATGTTCTAATTACACACCTGATTGCCAGGGCGCATGCAGGCTGAAGGGATTTGCCATGAGACTATTTGCTCGTAATGCTTACCTGTCGGAAATTTTGTGATCCTTTGGGGGCCTCGGATATTTTGCGCGGTATAGTCGTTGATGTGGTGAATTGGCGTCGGATAAAATAGTGTTTGAAAAGCCCCGGAAAAGAAATGGAGTCCGATAGTCTATCATATGTTAAAGTTTTTATTTCTTGGCAATTCCCAAGTTCACTTTGAGGAGAACCGTCGAACAGTTAAAGGATTCCTAGATAGAACCATCTTTTATCAGAATTCCTCATTTACTTGCTTTTTATTTCTGCTGAACTTGGAATAGCTATCTAGATAGATGGGACCAGGGAGTGGGGCATAATACCTCCGAATAGTTTCCAACCTACAATTCGTCCTGGCAAATGGATTAGGTTCACAGTGCATAGTGCCGAAGGGAACCTGGGGAAACTAATCAACATGGCACCTGTAGAGAACTCGACAGCCTGGAACTCGTCGGATTATTTCAAATTGTATGAGGATATCAGCTCGTGGAATCATACAAATCAAACATCGAAATTTTCGGTTGGCGGGTATAGCGTTGGTATAAATGATGATGTTGCCTTGATAAGCAGTGCAGAGGTACAGAACGGGGATGCTGACTACTCCGCCGGTCTGGGACACACCAATTTAAATGAAAACGAGACGAACGGCGGCAGTAATTTTATGCTCCTGCTAGAGGATTTTAGCGAATATTTCTACAATTACAACTACAATGGCAGCGGTACGGTAACAACCAGCAGCACCAATACCACAGACTTCGACTTCAAAACCAACTGCTCCATATCGAACTCCACGTGCGCGGATATTAGTGAAGGTAAGCGCTGTTCTATGTCTACATTATTTCTTATTTTATTACATGACTTCCACCTCCTCACAGTGCTATCTGTTATTTTGCTATTATTATGCAGTAGCAAATTGCTCCATATCCGATTTATTTTATGGAACAACTTGCATCGCTCGTACGACTCTCAAAGCGTTTGTAGATTGAGTTGCGGGAGCTAAAATTTCAAAGACGGTGATCGTCTTTGAAGCGAAATATGCGAGGTAAATGGGGTGGTAAAATCCTTTAGATGAACTAGTCTCCTACAGTTTGAGCATAAACTAGCTGGGATAAACATTATAGTGGATATGCTTCTATCGCCAGATGCGTCGCTCGTAACTCAGGTTTAATGTTCGCGGTTTCCATGTGATGCTCTTAGTATAAAATTTGGAAGGAACATTAACTTTTATACACTAGTAAAAACACAGTGTAGTAGAAAGGGTTCTTTTATCTCCCTAACACTATTTTCATATTCAGAATCGTTGTCTGCCTAACAAACACCTGCATGCTATAATCACTATAATGTTTCGATTCTTCCAAATTATAATAACTGAAAAACTGCTTGTGAGGCCATTATTCTAAGACCACTGGGTAACATATAAACAAATAAAATGCTACAAGATTTTGGGTCAATAGGTTTCTCCATTCATTTCAAGATATCCCAGTGACGCCTGTAAAAAAGGCAATTTTAATAAAAAGCGTTTGGAGTTTTAGCAGTGCCTATGTTTGTAGCCGATAATTTCAGAATAAAATACAGAACAGATAGCACTGCAGTAACTAATTTATATATGCTTATTCGAATAATTTTTTCCTCATTATAAAATAATTCTTTATCTTTGCAGTTCATCACAACTATTGGGCGCTAATATTAATTTTGTTTCCATTTTTGACCCTTTTTGGTAATGTGTTAGTAATAATATCAGTGTGTCGTGAGCGTTCATTGCAAACAGTGACCAACTATTTTATAGTCTCATTGGCGTTAGCTGATCTCCTTGTAGCGGTCGTTGTGATGCCATTCGCCGTTTATGTTTTGGTAAGTACAATTAACATTTGCATTTTACTTATTACGTCCAAAAAAATTCTGACTTAATAATGCGTTACGGGTTTATGAGCTTGCATTACAATCCCGCATTATACTTTTAATTAACTTCATAGAGGTTATGCAGATCCCAGCGGCATGGGAACGGAATTTTTCGGTTTCTGAAATAAAAATCAGGTGCATGATAAACAATCGAATAATTCACTTCAATAAAAGCATTCAATTTCATGACAGAGCGTTTTATAATTGTCTCTTATTAATATTATTTATCAACCAATGTCGCAACAGCTTCAGGGCCTGGAACTCCAGGAAATTACGGTTTGGGAAAGAGATTCGCTGGATTAATTATATCCCCGATGAACAAAATGAAATTAAACGGATGAAATCCACATCGAGCCAAACGTATAAATTTTCCATTTTCAGAATATATCCGCATTAATGCGATACATATATGTAGTCATTCATTGTTTGACTAAGTAGCTATTTTGTTCTGCCCTCTGCAATTGGGAAAATGTTCCACTGACCTTAATTTTAGTTTCCTTTTTAATAAAATTAATTACGCCGAAGTGTTCTGAAAAATAATTTGATTCCACCAACAGGAAATGCTAGTTATTAGGGACTCCTTAGAGATGGGTCGCACCCTAAGGAAATTCATAAAATAGGAGGAACTGAGAAGAAGGATTTTTATAAAGTTTCTCATCTCGAAAATGGTTGTGCCTGGAGCAGTAAATCATTAACAAGGAATATTCTACTTTTCACGCCAACTAAACTTTTATTAAGGAGGAAAAACAAAGTTTTGTTTTTTGTAAGTAAATTTAATAGGATCTGTTTATTCATAGATGTTGAATAAAAACCAAAGCTTCCATCATGAATAATTAACCCTTTTTGTGAGTATGACAGCTAAGTTACTTTAATTTCGCGCTTTTGTGCGCAAAAGATAATTAATTAATTATTCATAACAACTTTGCTTTTACATTTTCGTCAGAGGAGTGTTAACGTTGACGTGCGTAAATCTATACCCAAAATATGTGCGAATTCGCAAACACCGCAAGGAAATTAATTATTCAAATTAAGTACACATTCATTAGCATAGCTCTTTAAACAAAGAAAACGGACATCATTTTCGAAGCCTGTTCTTGAAGAGGAATTTGATGATTTCTGTGAAGTACTTCTTCTTTAATCTACGGAGCTTTGAAAATAAACAGGTCTTTTATACTATAGAATATAGATCAAGATATACAACATACACTAGTGGAATTAATTTTGGGAATTTTTGGGCTTTTTGTTTAAATTTCACAATTATTATTGACCATTTTCCGGCCCTCCAAAGGAAAAAATTGAACTCTTTATTAGTCGATTTTCTCTTTCTTATAGGATTAATTGGATAAATTCAATTTGATTTGTGCAATAGCGTTCGAATCAGATAGCTTAATTATGATTTTTCCTGACCCTACGTAGATTAATGTGTTGAATGAAGAGTTGGGGAGATAATCTCTGGGGCGTAAAGTTGTTTGATGAGGTCTTTTCTATATTCTGTGAAACGTGATAAAATAAAGAAACGTCAAATTGAAATCTTGGCGATGATTGTTGATGGATGATTAGCTTATTGTTCGCGTTCGGCGTTATCAATTTGTGGTGAGTAAAATTTAAGTACTAGAAAAATATTTACAGGAAATCGACAAAGCAGATGTAAATATTTCGTTAATTTTAAACATGCTTTTAAATAGCTTCACTTGTATGTAACGCAAACTTTGAAAGTGATTTTCACCCACTTCAAAACGACACATATAATTGAAACTTTGCACATTTATAAAGAATTTATGACAATACAATAATTTAATAAGTTTGCCCCATTATCCTTAACAGGATCGCCAGGATCAACAATTTATTTCGAAGGTAAAATTATTATTTGAAGGAACTCAGGGGTAAATTGATTTTCTGTGTTTTTCGCTAGAACTGTCATCCAATTTAATTTTGCAAATTTAATTACACACGTTAAGCGTGTTATTTAGTTTTTTAAGCTATTATTATTTTCAACACATTTTTCATAAAACAAAATTTGTGTGATTGAAATTATTTAACAAAACTCTAGTAAGGGATACAATTTTATCACGTACCTAGCGATATCCGGTAAAAACCCACGGAATGCTTATAGAGATATTTACATACATACATATGTATATACATATATGGAAATACTTATTATTAGACAAAGCATTGATTAACGCACCAACGTATAAAATATAAATATAAAATCTTGTTTTCGGTAAAGAATTTTAAATATGAAGAATCTGACTAAATTGTTTAAATCGAAAATGGAGAAAATTCAAGAATATTGTACTTTATAACATTAACTATAGAAAATATCTTGATTCCAGTAAGAAGAAAAGAAGCCAAAAATAAAAAAGATTTCAAACTATCGAATTAAATAACAAAAATACATATTACTTATATTTAAATATATGTATACATATATATATGTATGTATATTTCTTAAATCCTGTAAAAGAAGAAGCTGTCTTAAACAAATTGTCTGAATAAAATCAATGGATTATATTTTTAAAACAAATATATTTTTGTAAAGAAAGCAAAGACGACATAGGTTTTAAAAGTAAGGAAATTATAAATACATACATATACATATATCTACTGGCCGGGCTACTATGGTGATGAAACCGGTTCTCACATAGTATTCCTGGGAAGATTGAAAATGTTCTTCTATTCACTTACATCAAATAAATTGCCTATAGGCTATAATTCTCTTTTTTACTTGCATTAGTTTTGAACAAGGATAACTTATTTGATCCAATTAAAATTTTATTACATTTTTAAGTTTCCAACAAATGGAATTTTTATAATTTAATTTAGCCTTTTTGTTTCGATATTTCGGCTCAATTTTAACGAACCTTTTTATCCGTAGAAAAGTTTGTAATACTTTCAAGGAATGTTCTTTACTTAATATCAAACTTTTTATTGGTTCGCTATTTTCCTCCATTGAGACCTTCCCATGCCGAAATGACAAGGACGCCCATCCGATAAGTGAGGGCTCGTCGGCGTTGAAAGGGTGCATTTTCTGCTACTTAGGAGCATTTTATTCTTCTGAACCGGTGGATCTGTCGTCTTGCTATCAACTGACTGCAGCAGACAAGTCAACGAATTCATTAGAAGTCCTCGAGCAGTTGTTTGACGATTCCTTTTAATTTCCTGCCCTTAATGCTATCATCTCATCGCCGCCTCTATGCCTGTGACTCAGGACTAAGGTTTCTTGGCAAAACAGAGAACGGTTGACGTCCTTTATGCTTCCGTGCCTTCATAGGCAAAGGGCCGAGCTCTTTACATATCAAAGTTCCAAAGAAACCTAATAAAGCCTAAAGAGTTTTCAGGAAGAGTGTGATTGAAGGAGCTCCAAGCAAAGTAGGTCCAATTAGAAGCGCCTGAGGAGACGAGCGACAATTAGTTCGTGCGACTCGGTGAAAACTTATAGCGAAGTGTTTAAATAGAAAATTTCCACGAAGAAACTCGGGCTCGACTCGAGTGATCCCGTCCTCAGCTTTTATAGCTTTCTATAGTTAATATAATTTTTAGCGCTTCTCGCGCACGCTATCGCTTCAGGATGTTTGACTTTTTGACAACAACTTTGAGTTTTCCTGCCTTTTCAATGTCTACGCTTCATCGCCCCAGAGCCGGAAACTGTGTCGCGCACATGCTTTTATGTTGTATCACTTTGCCCCCGGGGAACCCCCGTCTGACAGACTGACACAACATCTACAGAACGCTGATTTTACGCAATTCAGCACCCCCAGAACGCAGGTTGAAGAAAATTTCCGCAATTTTTTGTACTTCCTTTGTACAATTGAAAAGTCCTATCGTTTTTTTAAAAGAGTTGTATTGGATAAGAACATAACGACGGAAGAGTTGGGGACATTTCCGTGAGAACCTATGCCTGGATGTGAAATCAACCCGCATCCTTGTTTGTTGTGGCAGAAATTTTTCGCGACATTAATTCTGGAAGCGTTGTATTGTTCGCCTCCGGGGAGGATATTGATCGCTTGTAAATATAATGGGAAGCTGTGACGTTAATAAATTGATGGAAATAGTATGGAAAAGTGGAAGCTGTGTAGAAAAGTTGAACGAATTTCTTTTCATAGATAACTTCACAAAATCGGGTATCGACCCTGCCATTTTGTGAGATTTGGTAATAAACAGCTACTTACTTTTTAAAAGAAATTAGCAATGCAGATGCAAAACATTTTCTAGCCAATGGGAATCAAGTAGCAGTAGCTGATATCGAGGTCAACATTTTCGAATATGAGTAAGTAGTGGAAATATCTAACAGATGTTTTCATTACTACATATCATGGCACGACTGTTTTGTTGTCAATAGGTGATCAATTTTTCAATTTTCAAAGACAGTGACTTCTTTGTTTTAAAAACCACTCGAGGGATCTAAATGAAATTTATGCGGTATATTTTAGGCACAAAAAGTTAGAGTTTGATGCATTTGTTATTTAATATTGTGTGGACGCTGTTACTTTAAATGCGTTTTATTCAAAATAACATTGTTGCCAATTCCCAAGAAATCTACAACCATTTTTATAAAAAGTAGTCAAATTATCCTGGACTCCTCTAGTCGAGCGAAAAATAAAGTTAGAAAAACCCAAAACCTAACATTTATCTGAAATCAATTTATATTTCAAGTGATGCATTGAAAAAGCCCAATCGTCAGGTACGTTAAATTTTCCATCACAATCTGATTAAAATTTTATCAGGAGTAAGCAGGCGATTGCGAAACCCTTACGTATTTAGCATTTCTTATTCGAATTGATCAAAATTGAAGGACCACCTTCTCTATGTGAGCGGTAAGACAATTCCTTGAGCCTAGTACCTGTCTAGTTCGGCGGCCATCACTTATGCACGAGGCAATTGAAACTTCCAATTTTACCAGCACGCGTGGGAGCACCGCAGCCCTCTCACGTCTGCTTAATTCAACAGGAGATAGGATCGCCGGCCCACACCCGCGCAGTCCGCAGGCACGCCTCTACACGTCTAGAAGCGACTGCTATAGGCATTAGGTGGCTAAACTAAAAGCATCCTCCATCAGGGCAAATTACACAAACGTGTGACTTGAAAGCAGCCAGAAACCAAAAGCATTCGGGGCATTCATCTTCGTAGTTATAGGGATTTCCATCGGTTAAACCCTTTTGGCATCCCCATATCTTCGACTAGCACTCAGTCATGTCTCTCCTTTGACACTTCCACTGCGTCGGGGTGGGGCGCAGTGAAGTCATTATTGATTTTCAATTTTCTTGATAATATTTTCGCAGCATCCAGAGAGAGATGTCCTCAAATTTACCCCACTGACTGATAACGGGCCGCTCAGTCAAAGATATATCGTCCCTTCATAATTTTGTTACATTATCTCGAACTGCTAACAAGCAATAGGCCTCCAGAGTTTTGGAGATTTTCCTGCAATAGACCTTTTGGTCTGCAGGAGTTGGGAGAAGGTCCATCGTCCGATAGCAATCATCAGCACTTTTTCCTCCTTTGATCCCTTCGAATGAGGGATGCCTTTGTAAAATACATAACGAATACGACAAAGATTCCACTCTCAAGTATTAAAGTAGTTTCCCTCGGCCCCAACACGTGCGCAAAAATGTGTTAAATGTGTCAATGGTGTCGTCCTCACTTTTATTGAGTTTGCTAAGGGAATTGAAAGCTTTTGGTGGCACAAAAGAGCTCAAAAAAAATTCGATATTGGACGAAGAAAGAAAGCAGCATCGATATTTAATACTACTCATTCACTCCGTATACTATTTGCTTTGAATATTTACTTAGTTTTCTCTAGCCGTCTTATTGAATAGTGTTTCCTAAAGAATATTTTTTTGTAATCTTGGCAACTGCAACGACGAGTTTACAACTGAAATTTTTTGAAATCAGTTTGCTTATTTTTCGGGCATAAAATAATTCCCATTGTTTTAAGAGCTTCTCTTACTAATAAAAGAAAAAAAATTATATTTCTTAATAAATGTAATAATACACAGGATGTTTGTTCAAACACTCAGAAGATTAATTTGTAATATGTATTTAAGAAAATTAAGAATACAATATACTAAAACATCGATGACGTTCTTCATATAATAGTCCTTATTTTCATCTCCACAGAAACATATTATATTATATGTACATATTC
Organism: Machimus rusticus; assembly: GCA_951509405.1. NCBI lineage: Eukaryota > Metazoa > Arthropoda > Insecta > Diptera > Asilidae > Machimus > Machimus rusticus. The sequence continues at coordinate 48,301,674 of OX608051.1, read as the reverse complement.
CATTAACAAGGTAAACTCTTAAAACTAGCATACTATTTAAACAGCTTACATAAATGTGAAACATCTAAATTTTACACCCCGTACGTGGAGAATCGTCCAGTATCTCAACTTTTACCCCATATGGTTTCACTTTGTTAAATTATTTAAATAAATAACTAAACTTTATGAAATCAAGCCTTGTCAAACTGAAATTTAAATCTGCTATGACCCAGTGTTTATTCCATTCCAGAGTTAGTCACATAAAATAAACTACAAATTTCAATGGTAAAAATGTTGACTTTTTGCTCGTGGCGGTGGCTTTCTGCAACCCTTTCAAAACTTTTAATAGCCTCGAAATTACCAGACAAGAGATGTGAATTTTGTCACCTGTTGCCACACTAGCTCCGCTAAAATTCAGGAAATTTTAATGGCTATGCGGTGAGTTTAACAACAGGAAACGAACACCATATTCTGCTGGTGAACATTTTCTGTTTTACTACCTTCTGAAAATTAACGTGTTTGCGGAATTTGAAATGTTCAGAGTAAAGACTTAGAAAACTGAATAATACTTTGGTATGTATGTCATTAAAATTAATATGAGATTTTATGTTGTTGAATGCATAGTGTCATCGCCGTGCTGTTAAGTAAGACTGTTTGCAAAATTTCGTAACGGTTTATATGAAAAAACGAAACCACTCCAGATAAATTAATAAGTTAAAACATTTCAATACTATTACAATATTATTCATTTAAATTTAATAGTCGAGGGTTTCTAAAGTTTGTATAATGAATGTAAGTATGTATGTTATGTATGTCAGATGAATTTTTGGAATTCAAAATGGCGAAGAAAAACTGTAAAGTTTTCTATCCTTACTATACAATAGATATCAAGCAGGTTTTTGCGTCGCTTATTATATGAATCCAATGTTAGATTTGCTAAAAATAATAATAATACTAATAATAATTCTTTATTTGGCATATTTGAGTTACAGAACTCTTAACAATATGTGCCTACTTCAAAGTGAAATTGTGAAATTCAATTAACAATATGTATGGTACAATAAAATGAGAATTTCAAGCAAATCTAGTTGTAGTAGTAGTTCGAAGTTATTTAAAAAAAGAGGACAGAAAAGTATGAGAGTAAAATGATTTAGCTCTTAACTGCATGATTCTTCTTCTTAATTTATCTGATAATTTTTAATGTATGTATTTGATCAGTGTTTATGTTACGATTGATTTTACAATAAATTTCTAGAAAGCGTATTAAAAATATATTTTTGCAATAATTTAATTACATTTTACATACATACGTAGGTATATACATATGTAATATAAACAGGAATTACAAATCTACAAATAAGTACATAACATAGGTATCTATCAACATATCTCATTTTGTACCAATTTCAAGTAGCAGGTCAGAACTATAACGAGAATAAATAGTAATCGTGTTAGACCATAGGGAGTTTATTTATTGAAGTCCCGGTCCCAAGGCAGTTTGTTAATTTCCCCTACTTTATAACTTTGTTGGCTCCCTGGAATAAGTAGTTGAGTCTGCTCGAAAGTTTCCGGTCAACTGAATTCATAACTTACAAAGGCTAGCTATCAGCAGCATGTGTGTTTCAGAGCAGTTCATCTATACTAAGTTGAGAAAAATTGCTCCGCAATTTGTTCTTGTACACCTACACAGAACAAAAGCGGATTATCTCCGATAAAGTCGGGATGTTTGCAAAGACATCTCCTGACCCTCTTCAAAATTAAATGTCAACTACAAAATCTGCTGGGCATTCAAAACAATTTCACGTTTATAAAGGCCGTTCTCCAATGCACCGACCACCCAACCAAAAACGAACCAAAATCGCGCCATCGCGTCACACATTATGTTGGCCTCATATTCCCTCTCGCTCGTGTTTTGGTCAACCTGGCTAACTTTTTCATGTGTGCGTTTTAACCACATAGTACTAGTCGCCCATTCAGCGGTTGTGTTGTACTAGAATATCTGTCAGTGAGACAGCTGCCCCACCGGTTGCCAGAAACTCAGTGCGCTAATTTTAACATAAAGTGCTTATAAAAATGTGCGTGGTAATACCAGCCCAGCACTAAAAGTAAAAGTGAGTAGTTTTTTCGCTCAAATAGTGATAAAAACTCTTCCAGATAAAATATTTGCCCGAGGATGTTGTGACAGCCGGCAGGCACAACTACAGGCAGGGGCTTGTATTTTACACGCGAATTCAGGCAATTCAGCGTTTTCGTTGGTTGGTTCGTGGTTGGTTGGTCGGCGCATTGGAGAACGGGCATAAGGATCCGCCAGAGGAGCCTCGAATAGTCGCAGCCTATGGGTGCTCGGTTGACTTGCAAAAGTGGCGAAGGCAAGCATCCTTCAATATCTGTATTTGAGCAGAAATAGGCTTTTGTTTTCATACACTCAGGGTGTGTTTACAATCGCCCCTGATAGCACGTTGAAAAATCGATAAGTATCGGGTTCGGGTGATATTCTTGTTTTGACAGGAAGGCTCGAAATATGATCTGTGAGTGCTTCGAGCGACTGCCGTCACGATAAAAATAGGGCTGTCACCAGAGCACCCCAAAACCAGCTCACAAACCTTTCTACGCTCTCTCCCGGTTCGACTGGAACATGTGTTTAAGGCGAGGGTACAGCCAGGAGTCATAAGCAAACTTTCCCATTTTTTCCAATCAACTCGGGTATACACTGCCGAGGACCATTGGGATAACCAAAACGCACATACATCATCTGATAAAACTTTGCCAAAGGAGCGCCGGGGATGGGGACCCCTGAATTCCCAGAACTCTTGCTGGTGTGCAGGTGCCCGCTTTGCAGGCAATGGGAATCAGATGGTGTAAATAAAATACACCCTGGCAAATATTTGGCTAAAATTCGATTTCCATCGGTATTTGCATTATAGAACACAAGCACCCGTCACTAGTGGCGTTCACCGACGGAGCGGAGCATCCCGCTTCTGAAGACGCAGGATTTCCCGTTCTAACAGGTATCTTTGTAGTCAAGAAAGCGAAATATTGAAAGATGAAGATTTCCCCTGACAAGTCGTTTAAGACCGCCCTGAAAATATCAAGTGAATTGCTATAGACTCAAAATGGAGCCACTGGGAATTAGAAAACGGTGCCTATTTTTGACGTGTAGCAGGTTCTGAAGAATAAAGGACTCGCAGCGTCGAATACATTGGTAGCAACATTTCATGGAAGTTGTTTGTCATGAACCGCCTAATATGTACCTCTTTGCACAATAATAGGTGAAAGACAGAATTTCAATTTTAGCCATTTTATGGAGCCCCTTAAAAGGCAGCAGATTCTATGTGAGAAAACTCTGAGTTCACAAATCACAATTCAATCCCATATGGTTTAAGCTTCTGTTCTTGTGTGCAAACACTTACATCTTTGGAAAGCAGTTGTATATATGTAGCTTTAATTTGAAAAGATTTTCAATACCATTTTAAAATACTGAATTTATAACCTAGGAAACTTTAATCATGGTAGCCATTTTCTGAAAAATCGGAAAAAGTCAAAGAATTTAAGTAGTCAGGGAGATATCAAGGAATTTTTATTGAAATTCGGGGAATTTTTCATTCACAATATTTAAATTATTTTCTGATGAAAGTCCCACGAGTATTCTTCATCATATTTTACATCCACTGCATTCCCTTTGCCCTTACAGCAGAGAATATTAGTATCGCATTATATAAGAAAAACACCTATAGACAAGTATGCGTTGCAATTCTGTACTATGATGGAATACAAAATGGATAATTTTGCACTTACTAAAAATTGTATTCATTCGATCTGAAACTCGTACGAATTATATCAAGAAGCTTTAAACATATAAAAGTAAGAATAAGTTGTCAATCAAGCTTGAAATCAGAATAACGTAAAACTTCAGAGAAAATCAAGGATGTAAATATTAAAATATAGAACATACTAGACAGCTTCAGGCATGAAGGCGAAGATTTAGAGAAGCAAATAAAGAAAATAATTCAAACAAAATTTATATTATATTCTAATTTTGTTTACTAGCTTCTATTGAAATGGCCTTAAGGTAGGTATTTAAAAAAATAATTTTTGCTCGCAAAGGTTATATTTTCACTTTAAATATATTTTTGTTTATATAAATGTATTCTGTTGAAATTAGTATAGCAATCTGTTTCGTTTCAGCAGTTTTAAACTTTTTCAAGTTTGAAGTAATTTCCAGTTTTGTTACTAATAAAAAGGAATGAAATTTAAATGGAAGCAAAACGCAAACCAATTTTGTTGCCAAACCTCAAAACTGTCCGACTAATTGTTTCGAAAACTTCTGCAATGAGGAAGTTGATTTGTGTTTGGAGCTATTCTCCAAATATCATTTTCAGAATAAAGCAAGTGGCATTTGTTGAAATACGTAAAAGATAAATTGATTGCAAAATCAGGAAACAAAATTGTCCGGTAAATAAGGGAAAAATTGCTGATTTCACAGGGGAGCATTTAGACTTCCGAAGTGATTGACAACATTATCAGTCTGGACAGACAACCACGATTCATTCATTTGCACACAAACAGACATCGGATAGCTTTTATAAACGTGTCATCTACGAAATCCGAGAAAAAATTGGCAACGTAGGAAGCCTTTCGCATAGCGACTGGGAAAAATGATACTGATTAAGGGTTAATAAGGTCGCCCAGGGCTTACAGAACCACGAACGTAAAAGATTTCTTTGAATATTTCGGTGCACTTGAATGGATGTGGTTTTTTGGGTTCTTAATTTCATGGACGGCTTCATTATCATTAATGAGCCTTGACTTTTAGGAGTATTGCGGCATCAATATAAATTTATGTATGTTCGTTAATGAAATTTTTGTATATACTTCTTCAGGCGAGGGAAGAAATATTTACAGGAGGAAGATTGATGCCTCATAAAGCACTGATCAGATGACCTGACCATGAACTGAGTTATCAGCTGGGTACGTGTGGTACTGGCTTTGGTCCGATGGGCATAAATGATATGAGATACTTTATGTAAGCTGTAAAAGGAATGTGACAAATTATTCTCAGTTTGTGTAACATGTACTTATCTAGCTACGTATATTGTATATTTCGCATATAGGTTATTTGCCTTAAATTAAAATTGACGGAACTAATCGAACTTTAAGAAAAAAATAATCCAGAGCAATAATTTTTATCCACTTTTAAGTCGAAAATTGACCTGAAAATGTTCTGTGTAAGGTTGATTGCAAGATTAAAAATAAAACATAGTCAACAAGTGTCTAAATTAAGAAAATTATGAAAAATTATGATTTATTAGGAGGGAAGTCGCACGACCCTCTTCTAATTTGTATTTGAAATTACTTTTTTAATTTCAACGAAATGTTGACCATTCCTAATGCGTTTGAAATGATGTGGTTTATCACAAACTTTTGGTTTCGATTTGGTTCACGGTTGGTCGGCTATGTATCTAATGTTAATAAAGGGTAATGCGTTCATCAGAGTGGGGATGTCGAAGCGCAAACAGTCTCCCAAACAGTTTGTACCCGATAAATTACCATCCCGTAAACACGTCGTAGTCTGGCCAGGACCTTTATGTGTTGTTTACCGCGCCCATGTTGACCAATTTACTGCGAAAATAGTTTATATGGTCTCTATGTCAAGGCATTAGTGCTGCTGTGGTGAGAGCCGAAATGATAAATGTTTAATTTAGAGGGAAACTGCTCCTTCAATGAATTAATTATACTTTGGAAAAACAGCACTCTGCAGGAGTCGTGTTTTATTGGATTGACTCTGTTACCCTGTATAGGCGTAATTTTCTTGTTGCTACAGCATATATTGTATGTATGTAAAATATCTCCTAAATATTAGACTTGTCCGCGCACACACCAAGCGAGAGATGAACGTATTTCCTTCTAAAAGGATGAAGATATGAAAGGTGCTTTCAAAGCACTGCTTGGAATTGAAGCATCATGCATCTTGCTTTGTTTAAGTTTACATTTTGAGTTTAACTATTTTTAACTCTTGAACAAACTCTAATGTATATCTTGGGCATAGATTATTTAATAAAACTTACATTAATTTATCCTTATACATATCATGTTGTTAATTATATTAATATATTTATAGGCAAATTAATTTTCGAAGAAGTCCGTTTATGTAGGACCTCTGCACAGTGTGCTACTGTTATTGTACTAGGTCCTAATATCATTCATATGGATTTTTCGACCTAGTTGTAAGAAACTAAATACTATAAGCCTTTTATTTCTCTTGTTTAAATAGAAAGTAATTAAGTTTGGAAATTTGCTAATTAACTCATTTTGTATGATATAAAAGCAGCTTTTTATTTGAAGGGTCTTACTAAATGCACCTTAATTAAATTCAGCATGAAATTTGTCATCGTATGAAAACAGTCTGGAGAATGGGGTTCTTCTCATGCGCGTTGTGCGCGCCAGAAGTAGAAGTGAAAGTAGGCATCCCAGCAGGCGGCAGTCTGAAAAGCTCCAGATATTACACTTAAAACGGTGCAAATTATCCGAGTTTACAGTATTTAGGCATCAAGAGCCCGTGTGAACGGTAGCTAGGTCCATGAGCCCACCTTCGTTCAAGTCGGAGGCAATTCATGGGGCGAAATTCGCACACTTGTTTCTCTTATTTAGGCGAGACCTCGTCCCCGCTTTTATAAAACCTCACATTACGGCGGAAGGATATGGTTTCAAGTTTTGAAGCTTTTCCTCGTTATCACGTAACACACTGCTCTGAATATATCAAACCTGCGCCTCCAAAGGGCGGCGTGTATCCCCAGGGCTGCTTCACTTCACGTTGTCGTGCCACGTTTCCTACGGGAGCCCGATATGTGGGCCACCAATGGCGTTGCGGAGGTTGCTTTCCGCGCCCGTCCAACCTAAAGGTTACTTTTTTTAGCGTGAAATCATTTTCGAAGTACATAAACATTCCTTGAGGCTTTGTGATTCATTCACTTTTTATGCCACGGCACTTTCGCTGAACGCGGAGGATGGCGGAGGACGAAGCAGTTTTATGATTTGTTGCTTTTGTCGAGTTTTAACTTTTTTTTTTATCATTATGAACAGCAAAGTGCCATCTTTATAAAGCTATAAAACCCCCAAAGTAAGTTCCTCTAGAGCTTAGCTAGCAAATTTTTATAAACGCGCAACCGGGGAATAAAGGCAACGTAACAACCGGGAAAACTACCTTGGCGGGCTTTCATTTTGACGCCCTATATGGAGCATAAACCTAAAGAAGTCCGTTCAGTTGGCATTAAAGTGCATTGGACATATCAGGAGTTATGTCTAGCTATAAATCCGAAGCTCCTTCCGCATAAAAATCGTCTTTATGATGCTTCAATGCTTCCTTCTGATTTATCTCCGCAATGTTTCTTTATGAGTTGCTCAATAAAGCTGAAAGCATCCCAAATGTATCAAGACTGATTTAGTACCACTCACGAACAATGTTATAATTATCCATTCATTGGAGAATTAATTTAAAAAAAATGTTCTTATGTAGGTATTTGCGTCATTTTTGGCGCCACACATGAAGGGCTGCAGTTTTTAATGTAGATAATAAATTTTTCTTTTCCCTTTGGAATATTAATATCATATAACAAGTTTGTAAAGCGGAAAATCAATAGCACAATTATGGTACATTAATAATATTATTCTCAAAGTATTACAACGGGTCTGTAATTGTTATTCATGCATGTTATAAAATATAAAATACATATTGTCCAAATAAAGTACTAGGTTGTTGAAATAATACAAATTGATTTGATTTGATTTCATTTTACGGTCGAAAAACTTAAATCTATATTTTTTTTTTAAATCTGTAAGGTATGCATAATTTAAAATAAGTTGTGAGAAAATAATTTGTTCCAATATTTGAATCTTTATTCATTTTGATCTAAGTAAGTCGCCACAGAGGTTAACATCATAAGCTTATGTTCTTTTGGTACGAATTTTATTTCAAAGTCAACACATTTTAATGCAAGGTTAAGGAATGTTGAGGCGGAACAAAAGTTTACAAATACCTATTTAACTATAGAGATTCTTGAACATGACCTTTTAAAATCTTTGCTCATAGTTCGTGTCTTTAAGTTTAAGGTTTGTCCCAAAATTCTTAGAAGGATCCAAATAATTTGAGTTGTGAAAAAGCATGGCTATAATCATAAGCGGGGAAAAGCCGCATGTCACTGACATTAGTATCCCCATAAAAGGAAAATTAGCTTGCGTTCTATGAGCTCAAATGTCGGAGATGCCAAGCCTGTTGAAAGTTTTCAAGTCGCCTCATTCCAGCAGCAATTTTGAAAAGGTTTAGCTGAAACCGCGTAATTGCTTCGGCATTGTTCGCACGATAATGCAAATTTCGCAACAAAAGTTTCTCTTGTTTAGCAACTATTCGGAGGGACGCGGACGGTGTCTTCGACCGCAGGTACGCCCACGCACAGCAGCGGCATAACTTCTCATAAGCCCAAACTTCCAGCAACTTTCCCTACTTTTGCGTGTTAATAATTCTTCCCTATTTACGAGCGTTAAATGGGCTCAGCAGGCTTACCCACCCCGCCACAAATCACGTCTCCAGCTTAGTAAATAATTGCTCCGAGGGTGGTTTTTACCTGCACACCTGGCGGGAAGATAACGGAGTGCAGAGCACAATGGAAGATGGCTTCCTGCAAAAATTCATCGGAAAATAAATCCTCCTCCCGAGCCCCATCATTTTCTGGTCAAATCGAATAAATCCCGCAGGAGTGACTCTCGATATTCGACCTGTGGAGCCCCATTGTGTGGTCAGCAGAAGGGATAATGAAATTGCTCGCCTTCGATTTTTCTGCGGGCACGAGAATATTTTTGAAGAGCATCTCGCAATGTCCTCCTCGAAGGCCCCAGTGAATCCCCCCAGAATGCGGCAGCCGCCCGGTGCACTGCGTTGCCCCAGCGTCTTCGAAGGGCAGAGTGCGCCCGGCCCCTTTGAACTGCTTTTGTGCATCGGATTTGAATCATTGCATCAAATCCTCCTATAGAAACTGTCTGCAAGGGCCCTGTGCACTGACGACGTTGCAGAGAAATATTAATTACAGATCTTTCTGGATTGGGGGATTTATGGCTTTTGTTATTCTAGGTAACTTTTACCAATTACTCTTTCAGCTGCGTCGGGATTTCTCGGATATTTGCAAATACAGGACTTCCTCCCATTTATTTTAGGGATTTGTTTTGCCCAGGTCCCTCGACTTTTGCAGCACGTGCATCAACCCACGCCCTAGGGCTAATATGAATGTTCCACAGAAAGTTATAAAGTTTGTTCTAAATCAAGTTGGGTAGAAACTTCTGAAATGATTTATTTTTAAGTGCGCAGATTAAGGCGAATTATTCAGGATTACGCGAGTTGGAATCATTTAATGGGCGCAGATAATTTGGGTGCCAACGAATAGGCCCTCTTAATCTTGCTCTCATCTCATAAATAAATCCAAAAAAACTTTTAAAAAGTTTGGTTAGACATTTTACACTGTTTCGGGAACTCGCACGCTTTAATTTATTTAACAATTTTTAAACATCTTTTCCTCCATGAAGTTTTCCTGAGTAGATGATTTTAGATTCACACACATTTTAAAAATTATAAAATCCAATATGGAGGACGAAATTTATAAATAAAAGAAATTTACATATAAACGCCTTTCTTTTCGCCATTCCATCAATATTTGAAATAATCACCTTCAATTCATGGTCAAAGAAAGTTATAAGGCTTAGCCGTTCCGCGGACCTATGACAAAGGGTATCATTTATTTATTAAATTAGTCTTTTTGAATATTTAAATATTTATTGATATTTATAATACGCGATAAAGTTCTATTTTGGGGCCGCATAACTAAGTTTGTTTGTAAAGGATTTTTGCTGATTTCTAAAATACTGTGCTGAGACATCGTTTTATTTTTCCTGTAATATTTACGTAAACCTCTATTATATTTAATTATTTCAGATTTATCACTTTGCAAATTTATCTTAGAAATTGTTGAGTCTGAAATTAAATTAGGTTTAAATTTTTTCACTGGGGTCGGTATTCCTTTAATACAATTTATAGGTATACGGAGATGAATAAAAATGTTTATTTCGTAGGTAGAGATGTACATTTCATATAATGCGACAAAAGTTTAAAAAATATTTTTTAATATTCTTGCGATTATGTATGACCATGAATGATTTAAGGAATAAGTACAACAAGAGGGCTCCAAAAACAATAATTTTTTCCCGTCTACCTCAACGAGGGGCGCAGGAGGCGTACGGATCTAATAAAAAATTCTCCACGGCCGCGGCCCTTTGATGCTGTAATATAAAAGTATATGACTGTCAGGGCAAAGGCGCCCAGGGCATGCTCGTAGCCACTGTGCACCTAAGGATTTCCAGTCGCGTTCCACTGTAACAAAATAAATTATGGCCATCATCAAAATTACGAGAGAAACCACTTTTCACACTCGTAAAATGACAGCTATGAGGACCGTATGCGACAGAAAAACTACTGCCATCAGGAAAAAGGTGAAGAAAAGGAGTGCCGGGGGAAAACACGAGGAATATACGTGTGTATAAATCATTTCTCAAAGTTGAAATGTCAAGGGGAAGGATCCCGGCCCCGGCCCCGGCCCCGGCCCATTGCGGATTCCGGCCACACACACGCCGGCAACCGCATCCAGCCACTCCAACTATTCGTAATAAAAATAATTCAGCATTCAAGTGATATGGTTGACAGTCATTTCGTATTCACAAGTTGTGTTCGGGGGGCTGCCCTAAAGTTATACTTTTGATTGCGCTATGCGCCACCAGCGGGGTTCGATGGCTGTTTGATAATCTCAGTAGGACCTCCTTCCGGATTTATGTAACGAATAGAAAATGAATAAAAAACAGCGCTCGGCACTCCCTCCAAAGCACAGGATTGAAATGAAATTTGTAATTCATGTGAACGGGGTCTTATGGATTTCCTTTCAGGATGTGATTTATTTGATTGTGTATTTAATGCCCAGCTCCAAAGTAGGTTTTCCGACTCTATGATTTCAGTTATTTATGGCTGGACCTAAACAGCTTACGCATAACATTATCCTCGCACTATGCCTTTCCAGCATCCAAAAATTGGATTTTGTTATTTGTCACAAACGATATGCAATCGTCGAAATAAAAAATAAATTAAATAAGATTATACAATTCCTGAGTTGAATTCACAGTTTTCAGAAAGGACTTAACTCAGAAAAATAATGAAATTTGATAGTTGACTAAACTACGATTTGTAGTTATAAATAAGGAAAGGAAACTCACGTAATATTTATATTATTTAAAGATTAACCTTTTGGCCCCATAGGGACATATAAATCCCAAAGGTTTTAATTCAGTATGTGGTGAAAGAAGTTTGGCTGAATCTGAACTTGAAAAAGTCGCTGATAATTGGTACGATGTGTCTTCACCAGATGAACTAGATTCGATCTCTGGGGTGTCTTCTTCAGAGGACGGTATTCCACAATAGTGAAGAGTCCGACGAATCACTTAGATACTTCAGAAATGTGATTTGTTTTATTTTTTCAAAATATTTTACCATATGTAATATTAACAACTCATATCTATCTCAAATAAGCTCAGAACACGAAGAAACAAAATTGGGTCCCAAAGGGTTAAAAGCAAACAATTTTTTAAAGGTAGAATTAATTTTTAATTAAATTTTAATTAATTAATTTTAATTTAATTTTTCTCGCGCCCAGGAAGTAAACCCATATGGGGTACCTCTGTAATCTTTCATGAACAAGCATCATATGTATAAAGCCAACTATTCGAACAAAATGTTTTTTTCCCTTTTTGGTAAATTTTATTCAAATAATTATTTTTGGAACTATTTCAATTTTCATTGATAAAAATAGTTCTAGAAAAGAGTCACTTCTTCTCAATGAAATAAAAAAAAAATTAAAAATAAAAAATGAAATACGTTGACAAAAAATGTATCTTTCAATCCTTTATCCTCTGCAAATGAATTTTGAATTGAATTTTAAGCTTAACTGATTCTTTTAAAGCGTATAATACTTTTGAACTTTATAGACATGTAACTAGTTGCCCAAGTAAGATATGGACCCGGAATAGGAATTCTTATTACACATGTACATAAATTGCACTTAATAATCAACTGTGATCAGAAATACAATTACGCACAAAATAGATTATATTCTTGATGCTAAGATTTTTGTCTCATTATTGAAGCAACATTTCACATTAGTAGGATTTTGTTTTAAGAGGCAACTCCAAGAAGGCGCCAATGGGAGTTTGACAAAGTGATGTTGACGACAAGTCACTCAATGTGGGTGGAAGTATTCTGCCCGAATTGATTTTTCCACTCTATTTAATCATTCAAATTTCGCAAATTTATCCAATTTTTAGCTTATCTCTTCCAGCCTGCTAAAAGTATCTCTCTTTAAAACGCCATTTCTGTCACATTATCGAAATGACCTTGTCACAAAATTTCTTGTATTATGCCGGAGGGTGAAAATATCCAGCAATTTCCCTAATCGAACATGAGCGATAAAAATGGATAGGTAAAATGGAACAAAAAGCTAAGAAAAAACGAGAATTCGTTAGAAACAGGCTATAGCTGCTGCGTAGTGTGAAAGGTTAAGACAAAAATCTGTAAAAAATTTCTAGAAAATAGAACAATCATTGAAAGATCGAAAAAGAATAGAAACGTTTATTCCATAGCCAACAAATTTAATTTGTCATTTTCCTACATGAAAAAATTTTTGTTACGTATATACGACATGGAGGGTTTGATAGAAAAATCGAAATGTTCATTATCTTTTAATCTAATTTATTTCTTTTCTCAATTTTTTTTTGTGATATTTCGATCTTAACTTTTTACAAAACGATTATATACATAAATTTTAATAATTAATTAATTAAAATAAACAACAACAACAAAATATTTTATATTTTAATAACAAATCGTTTCGTTTTAAATCTCCTCCTTAACTATTTTGATTTGCAACCTATTTTGCATATGAAAGCCATAAATACTTACTATGTATAAAGATTTATGTAAACCAATATATTTTGGAAGGGATTTAAAGTCTTGCAAATGCTTTTACATATTTGTGAGTACATCCATAATTCGCAATCATATTTCAAAACAAATTGTACCAGAAAGCACTCGAACGAAATGTTACAAGTGCTTTCAGCATATAAAATATGAGTACCTACCATTTCGCGTTCTATCGAATGAATCTTTCCGATTCGCTATTTTATGTTACGTTTGCATTTGCAAACGTCTCTTTTAATACATAGATTGCTATGGAATCAATATAACAACGATTTTCTGCCATTGCACTAAATTTTCAAACCTTTCCTGGATTGTTGGGTTTAGGTAGTTGGTATATTATGTAGTAAGTACATATGTATGTATTCCAATGATGTATTTATATTTCTATCATTATTGAAAAAAGTATTGGGGTAAGTAGGGTATCTCAAGTAGGTTTTAATTATCTTAAATAAAGAAGTTTTCCTTCCCGATAGAATTCTACTTTTACACTCGTAGTAAGCTTTGTGAGACTGCAAGAATTCTACATGGACTCTTTCCAATGCAAAGGTATATTGAAATGAATTAATGACTGCAACTTTGCTTGCATTTCAATTTATATGGCTGCCTTAGAAACTGGTAAAGCTCTTAAAACGAATAGAAACCAAGGACCGTAATTACTGCAAGCAAAATAAACAGATTTAGATTTTAAACCTTAATTTTTTTAAATGTTATTTAGAGCAGATATTAAGAATGCATTTCTTTCATTTGGTTAAGCGTATTAACACCGCCTTTGGTTAAATTGTATGTATTTCAAATTTATATCAGATGTGTTTTTACTAGGGTAGGTTAGGTACCTACATTGAAGTTCGTCTTGTGTCAGTAGCTTGTTATCAAACATTCCTCAGAATAACTATGAAAGATTTCTGAGTAAAACTGATTTTAAATTTGGATCAAACGCATGTATGGGTTGATGTTTATGGACAAAGTATAGCAGGAATAATATGATTTTCTTTCTTTACAGGTAAGTGTGCTACTCTGAACATATTTGGTAAGCTCTATAATATAATAAGATATATTTAAAAATAATAATTCCTCTGTTTTCCCCATAATTCAGCTTTAAGCATAATTAAGTTCATGTACCTTAATTCCGCATATTTTTCAGGAATTTTCTCTGAAATTTATATTTACATTCCTCTTCAATTTTAATTAACATCTCATCAACAAGTGCCCTTTTGAATTTTTCATAATTCTCTAATCACCACTTTTTATCCCGGCATTTTGTTCTAGCGGTGGCGTAGCGTGTCAAATGCAACACTTTTTTTCCACTGTTCTGTGGGTTTAGCACCATTCTGCTGCAGTAAAGGAAGTTTTACTTTTAAGAAATTTACAAAAGAATGCTTAGCCAATGTCAAACGACTGTGAATAAACAAAGCCGCGTCGTTCAGGAAATTGTTGTTCTTTAAAGCGCTACGCTAGCCTTGTAATGATTTAGCGCTATAGTTCGGCTTAAGAAGTAGGGTTGAGTGCGACAATTAAAGGCGCAGGCAGTGCGCCTCCAACTTTAAAGACCCAGCGGCAAGTGCTTTTTTGACGAGGAAAGAGTCCGCCGACTCCTTGTCGTGCCCAGGGACATCGTGTTTTTCTTGACAATTGCTTAGAAGTATTTGTACGCCCCAAACAGCATCCGAACTATGTGGAACTTGTTTGATGTCATAACGTTTGCCCAGAACTACTCGGTCTAAGTCTGAGCCAGTGGATGCTCTTAAGCGCCCCAAGTCCAAGTGTAGTGTTTTTTCTTCTGAGGAGTTAGCAAAGAACCTGGCCCGCCCTTTACAACTTCCCTTCGCAAAGTTTTCCCATTTAGACAAGCTCTCTGCGGATAGCTGGCTCCTAATCTTTCTGGAGCTCTGAATAGCCGAGACAATTTTTGTAGCACTTCCAGTTAATGCCGTTCATATAATTGCATTTCAGGCTCAGTCAAGCAAGAAATTAGCGCTGGCCATACGTGACTTCTTGAGGCCTGTCGAGGTGAAGAGCAACTTTCTTTGCCGTGCACATTATTATTCGGGCTACCTCTTCAATGGCGACGGCTTTTTCATTGCACTTAATAACTTATTGTTAGTCGAGGGCAGAAAAAACGAGCCTCAGCGCTGCTGATGATGTCGCAAATGCGCTCGAGACTCTAATTAGTCCCTCAGTTTCATGTCCCGGGAATACAAGTTAAGTAGACATGAGAAATTTGCGTGGCGTGGACACAGTAATTGTTTGCTCCATTTATCGTCGGCTGGAGCGACATTCAAAAGTTTCAGACATTGCGAAATTGGGTAACTCTTGGAAAAGTTTGGCTTAATGAATTCTCCTGAGTGGTGTTCGACCTTGCGCGCACTGCAAGTTCCTGCTGGAATTTGTCTAACTGGTGCAATACGTCACGGGCTTAATGGCCCGAAAGGCTCAAAGAGCACGTGGTTGACGGTATAGTCTTATTGTTCCACAGAGGTTTGTTTTTGATGTCAGGATGTAGCAGGAGCTGGAAAATTCATAGTTGTTTCGTATAATAGTTCAAATCACATCCTCTTGGTCATTTGTACGGAAAATTATTGTTTGCTAATGAGTGAATATGCGAAAATGGGTTTGAAGACCCATCGTTGCTGTTACAGCAACACCCATTTTAAAGGCTCAAAACCTGTATTCTTTTTAGAAAAAAGGTCTATGTTTAGAAATTTTTGGATGGATTAAAGGCTAAGCTTTGAGATTTTGGAAATAATTTAAAGTAAGAATATTTCTTATTCATTAGGTACTGCTTATGTTATAAAAGAAAAGTGAATGGGCCGTATCTTTTTATTGTGTTAATGGACAACAAAGTAATTCTATAAGGGTTCTATTTTTCGTACGGATGGTGGTACATATCATGCCCTTTCAATATTGACCGTTATAGCATTTGTAGATTAAAAGTAAACTAAATACATTTCTAAACTGACATTTAATTTATGAATCTATAACAGTAATCTAAAAAGCAACTAAAAAGTGCGTTTAGAAAAAACCTGACATACCCACATAAGTGGACCTGAAATACAGATTCATTCCTAACCAGAGTTCGGTCTCATTGATCAATCGAATTCTAAGAGATTAGCTTCTAAACTTTTATGAATTGTCACTTTTATAAATTGTATATCCTGATGTGTGAAGTATCTGTGTCCAACAAGTTTTGCAATAATTAAGGTTTCTAGCAAAAAAAAGCATATGTATATTCTTATCTAAAATCATTAAAGACATAAACAATTATAACCAAACTTTTTTGAGAATTATCTAATTTTTGCTCAAACTCAGTTTGTATGAAAATTCTATTTTATATTTTTTTTATATGCGTCCTTTAAAGTGACATTTCATTTGAAGCGAGGTCTCGTTGCTTAATAGAACAGTTACTTTGGAATTATGGCTCTCTCATATCAACCTTGAACTCTTGACTTTCCTCCATAGGGACCAAAAAAGTGTTTTTGTGGTGTGAATATATCATGATTTTGCCCACATATCTACGCTGGTCTGGCAGCAGCTTCTGGGAAAATTGCTGCAAGTTACTCCGCCAAATTTGCTCCATATTAAAAATTCCCTTGAGAAAATATGGGTCCCAAGCAATATACGTTTTTCACATGTTTCTGGTGCATTATGAATGTTGAACACATCCCCCTGCATAATGGAAATTTTCAAATGGCGGCGGAGGTAGCGCTAAAACGATGAGACGCTTCCAGTGCAGGTATTCAGCTCGTGTTGCCTCCACCTGGTCCCATTATCTTACGGCATAGGTACGGAGATACGAGCGAGTTGGATAGACGGTGGGAAGACAATTTCATGACATTGGGGACACAAGTGATGCGGGCTGAAAATTTCGTTGGTGGAAAAACCGCCATAACAAGTTCAGAAACATAATTTTCCCGTTTTTCATGCCTAGGAAAAGGAGGTCATTACCCTTCTGGTGGCCTTCAATCACCTGAGGTAAGTCTGCTCTACTTCTTTGCCTAATCACCAATAGAATTTATCCGTTCGTCCTCTCACAGTCTTCGATCGAATGTTTTTTTGCCTTATCTGCAGTTTGTTGTCGTTCAATGAATTCGATTTCCAGTTGCTGCCCTATCATCAGATCATAGCACACATCTCGGTCCCTTTCACGACTATTTGGTTTGACTTCCAAGCGCCCGATGGTTACAAATCGGTCACAGGAGTATAATTTACTGGTTACGCTACGGCGAGCAGAACTTAATACAAGTAAAATTGGAAGGTCCAGTACCTTTGGGAGTATTATCCGATTCCCTTCCTTATGAGACCTATATGAACAAAAATTATGCTAAAAAGGGGGTGGTTCTGCTCACAATCCATGTGATTTACCCGGTTTTATCGATTGCGGTGTGTGACCGAAAGCGCATCGGGACACTTACGGAATACACACTGCTTAGAATTAGAATAACTGTGTAGGAAAACCCGCGTAAGTAACCCTTGTGATGGCTGTTGGTATATATGTATGTAATGTACATACATGCACTCATACACATGAATATGAAATTTTTCTATATAAAAGTATAAAATTAATGTAAATTGCCTTTTTCCAAATTACTTACCACACAAATTACGTAAATTTCTTATAATATCTGCATTTAAATTTTATTTTGATTATACCCATACTTAAAAGAAAATATTAAGACTATAATGTGTTGAAAGATATGTATCCTATACACAAGTGCTTCTGTTCTGAGTTTTTCTGAATTGGTTTTCCTATATTTTACTATAGTCATTCACATTATAAAAGTTAAGCTAAACAGGGTGTTTCTTTCTCCAAACGATTCTACGTGGTCTCTTGATCAATGTTTGTTCGAAATTCGCAGTTAGTATGAGCTTAATAGTTGTTCGAATTTTTTTAAACTAAATAATGCACTTTTTTAGGGGCATATTTGCAATTTTTCTATTAACATAGATATGATGACTGTCTAAGAAGAGCCCAATTGTATAGGCGAGGGTTTAATTAATATGGATATATGTACGTATAGCTTCGTGTAGTTTAAACTATTTGTTAAGTTTTTTAGACGAAAACGAAAACCAAAGAAAATTTCAGTCAGATACCTTTTAATTCTTAATGGACAACAGATCCAATAATTCCTCTTGTGAAAGTAAACGCAAGAAACAAGTGAATTTGTTCATTAGTACATTGATATCAAATATCCTTTGACAACCCAAGAATACGACTGTAGTGCTAAGTTCGAAGGAATAATGAATGCGAGGTTGTCTTCAAATGCAAGTGGAATACTGAGAAAAGTCAATTTCCTGATTCAATTAAGGAAATCTAATAACAGGTATGTGCCATTGGGCTGTCACATCAAATTTTCGAGTTCCGTCGTTATGTCCATTTCCAATTCCTCAATATACTCAAATTATTCCTGACACTTACGTCACATTTTGTTCTTCAAAATCAATTTGATCAAGGGAAGAAGGATTTCCAATGCGACGTTCTACGGCTGTCGCTTTTGTATTCATTCGATCAATTTCCCCTAAAAAGTGTTTGATTTTCCTCCTGCATGCGTGAGTTACGTATCATTATGGAGTAACATAAAATGAAATTTCATTTAGCTCATGACAAAAGGACGATCGGAATTGCGAAGCCGCCAGTCGTACGTTAATATTGAAACGGAACGCCGAGAGGCACAAATCAAAGGTTTCTGTCAAATTCAGAAATGCAAATCAATTTTTATTTATTTTTTTAAAAAACATTATGCCAGAGGCGGCACACGCATGAGAATGGACTTGCGGGGAACCAGATGTATTGTACTTCCTAAATTGGGTTCGACATTGTCAGAGGCACACACCACGATTGATGATCCCAATTCCTTGCTGTGGACCAGCCCAGTTTTGCCTGTGGGAGAGAAAACAAATTATGATTATCGTCCATGTCACGAATAGTGATTTACAATGAGGAGCGGCAGGTTTTTATTTTTCTTAATTATTGCTTTGTTAATAAAATGCCCCAATTAATAAACATCGTCATTGCCATATTATAGTCTACCAGCATAACAATTTTTGTGTTCTGAAACAACAAGATATTTCGTCTTATTATTGACCAGCGAGTCGACATCTTGAATTTCAAATTTTTTTATAATAGATTCGAAATCAAACACCTTAATATTTTGCCGCCATTTTGAATTTTAGCTATGGCTAAAAGCTATAAGAGAAAGGTAAACAACTTTTTGCGACTTTTCTGAATTTCTATGACAACATAATAAACATATCTATAATATCATATGTATGTCGCTTAATATTTACAAAACTAAAGCCTTGTTTCCAAATAAGTAGTGTGCAATTTGTGTTTAATTACTTTATTTTAAAGTAAATGGTTAAATGTTGTTTACACACTCGTAACAAAATCAATTCAATTCAACTTCAATAAATGCATCCTCCAACATGTCCTTAAGTCTCGTTGTTTTCTGTGGGTTTCTATTCAAGGTTTTCCGGGATTGGATTGTCCACACAGGACGCAATCCCAATACTGAAAAGTCAAAAGAAATACTGGTGATTTGATGAACGTGCCATCGTCATGAAGACAACTTACGGAAATTGCTGCTTCTTGGCACTCTATAGAAAGCCAACTTGGAATTTCCCTTTCAAAATGTTATATAAATGGAAGCGCTGCAAATATTTTTAGCAATGTACACCCAGGAGAGTTTTCGATTTCTTTGATGGCAAACACCTTTGCGCTTGCTTCTTCTCTGCTCTTAATCCAAATCTTTTCCGGAAATTTACCACTTTCTAGACAGTTGGAATTTGTCGGATTAATCAGCGCTTGTTTCGCTCAACTCAGGATAGAGTTGGAACTGCAGCACTTAGTTCCATCAAGAAGCGTTTCGAGAAATGAAAATCCCAAACAAACGTGGCAAGTTTTGGACACAAAGGAGATCGGATGTTTTTATGAAAGCGATTTAAAACTCTAGCGGAGATTCCGGCGTCACGATTTATTTTCGTTTCTAGACATTTTCTCTCTATGAAGTGCCTGCAAATGTCTGGAATATGTGTTGAACACGGCAAGGACGATCGCACTCCCTCCCGGGTAAAAAGTGAGAAGCAACCAGATTTTAGCGTTGCATTTCAAAAAGAATGTACAGAGGCAGTCGGATGCTGGATAAAGTTTTGGAATGAAATCGGCCGTCCCGGTGCATCTGCATCGTTCGCTCGAGTCTCCGCAAACCTCATATCGACTTCTTTGCGATGCGCCCCGAATTCGGAATGCAAATAAGAGGGATTTATTTCGGTGGCTCGTCTAAGCACCCGAGTTTATCTTTCCGCTCGGGCTGCGGGAAAAATGGCGGGGTCGAAGACGAGAACTTTTCATTATTCCTAATCGAACCGGCATGAAATTTCCCCGCGGCCGGGCGCGGGCCTAGCGTCATAAAACGAATGATGAAAAATGCCTCCCCAGACGAAAGTTTAATTAAACTTGTTACTCCTCGCAGACCTTTTTAATTTCATCAATCCCCGGACCGTCATGTTTGTGCGAATAATTTCGGTTTCATGGCGATTTCATCCCGAGGATTCCCTTGGGATGCATAACTTACTTTTGTTGAAAAAGTTCGGCAAACTCCCATGAAATTAGATAACTGCCGAAATTCTGATAACTAATCGAACCGAACTCAGGTAAGGCAAAAAGGGTCAGCGAAACAGTGAGCGGATATTTTAGCAGGCCTCGCCCAAGGCGGAAAGCTCAGCCCCATAATTCGTCCCGAGGACCCAAATCTGATTAAAAAATTCAGTCTTCTGGAGATAAATTTTCATTACCCCTCTTGTTCACCATTTAAGTTCTGCAAATTATTTTTGCTCCCAGAACATGGCGCGCCTAAATAATTAATGCGACCCGAGAACAATTTAAAGGTGGGCGATCTGCAGCCCGACGAGCCTTTTCGGCGTGATTCTAGGTTATTGAAGAATTAATTCTTGAAAAGATGTTGACAGGTGACTTTGATTAAATATGAAATATTGGACGTTAATATGATTTAAAAGGGTTGTGAATGAAAGTTCCCCACTGCTATAATTCATCCAAAAAAGCTGTAAAAATTTTGAATATCTTTAACAAAAGCTAATGAGTGTTTATATTTGCATTCTATTCTAGTTTTCTTCAACAACTTCAATATATGTATGTAGGTATATGTGCACGGTTTTAACATTATTATTTTTCAAGATAATTTCAAAACAAAGCTAGCACTTATTGATAGAAGATTCTATACTATAACATTACATAAACAGATTATGACTTTGTGAATTTTGATTTTTTTTTGTTTTTCGTATATATTTTCTTGAAGTACAATATAATTTTAGATAGAAATTCAGAAAATTAGAGGAGAATTTATTGAACTTTTTAAAAAGCTAATTTATCATTTGTAACTTTGCACATGGTATAAAATGTAAATGGAAATCCCTTTTGAGATATTAAAGTGTATTTGTGGTGTAAGCAAAAACAATTAATCCGGAATATCGCTCACGATTCGATTGATTTTTCCACTTTATTTTCCGAGCGTTTTTTCTCGGCGCAATTTCGTATTAATTTCCGATAATTTGAGATAATTTAATTACAAGGCCTTTAATTTCGGGGACCCATTACGCAAGATAAATTCTCAATCGCTTCTCAAACAGATTTTTTTTGCAAAAGAAAATCGATGCGGCTCCTTTACGTAAGACAATTTTTCGATGGGAATGTGCAGAATTAGATTTTAGCAAATTTCCGTCTGAGGTTAAATGACTTTTCCCTTTAAGAATAACTATCGCAAAAAGTTTACGAATTTAAGTGGGTCAGGATGTGCTTCCAGAAATTGAAAAAATTGGAAATATTAAAATCAGTTAAATTTTTCCTAGTCGTAGCCTTGGGTATGGTCGTTCAATATAACGTATTTTGAGACGAGGTCGGAAAAGCCGGGCTAGACGAGCAAATGCTTTTTAATTTGCACCATTTGCATTGAATTTTTCATAGAAAGCGATGCAACTGGTAATGGTGAAGGCAGGTGCAAGGGATATGCTCAAAATTTAGACTGCTTCGCTGAAAAGAATCGGGTGCAGGTCTGGAAAACCTTTTGTGTTCTGGCGGCGATTTTCGTTCTGGGTTTCCCTATTTTCAGGTTTTCACTGAAATTGTCGGATCCATTTTCCACCGTGATTTGTTGCATGCATTGCACCTACCTTCCGGCCAAGATGCGGACATTCGGCGCGGCGGACTATTTGCAGTTAATCATGAGCGGCAGATATTTTCAAGATATTTCCAAATGCCGTGCAGTTGCTTATTTGATTTATCTCATCCAGTCGCTGTGCCGGCAGCAAAGCAAATAATTTCCTTCCATTGTTTTCGGCGCCGAAGCTGCAAGCCCAGACGTACTCGACATAAATTTTCTGCTTGTTTTGTCATTTCTTTTGGTATAAACGGATTTTTCATTCGCTTTCCATTTTACAGCAGATAGCGATTTGTTACATTAAAACATCGCCATTTAAGAGAGTTCCTGTAGTTTATGGATAGGCGATAAAATCTCGAAATCCTCGCTGGTGAGATGTATATTTTTATCATCCCACCAACCCGACGGCGATTGTGGCTTATATCCAACATGATTGTTTTTATGCGACTTTAATTCGGGCATTGTTTT
The DNA here is from genome assembly GCA_951509405.1 of Machimus rusticus. Lineage (NCBI taxonomy): Eukaryota > Metazoa > Arthropoda > Insecta > Diptera > Asilidae > Machimus > Machimus rusticus. Next base: position 48,279,003 of record OX608051.1, on the reverse strand, counting down.
CACAGGGTTTTTTGCTTAGCGCAGAGCCAGGCGCACTTTGAAGCTAAAAATGCTTTTTAAAAGCCAATTTTTACCATGAGGCCTAGCACTCAAATTAGCTTAGCTCGTCGTAATTCCCGCATTTTCCGTATAGTCAAAGTAAAAAATTTTTATGGGTTTTGTAGTACGGATTTCGATGGTTTAGATAAAAACTTAAAAACAATTCCCAAATGTAATACATTCATGCAAATAATGTTCGACCTGCAAAAATATAGCAAAATATATAATTAGCATTAAGTTTTACTGCTGAAAGATTAAGTTGGTTAAGTATTACTATTCACCGTTTTGGTTGCACAAACATACGATAAAACTTATGATGCATTGTGAAAAACCAGCTTCAATAACTAATATTACCGCAGGGACGTTGTTATTACCTAAATGGCACTCAGTAATTGTTTTAATGTTTTAATGACTTATTGTTAAATTATTCAGTTAGGCGCCGAAATAATAAATATTCAAATAAAACCAATAGGTATATATGTGTATGTATATTCAAAATTTTAAAGTGATATTTTTCGACACATTTCTCATAATAAATACATACCTTTTCGAGAAATATTTCTTTAGAAATTGAAAAAAAATTACAAAACGATAACTTTTCATTGATTTAAGAAGAAGAATGCATTTTAGAATTCAATAAATAAAAATAAGAAAGTATTAAATCGATTAGGAGCAAAGATAAATAATTCTGTTTTCACATTCTTCATAATATCAGCATTAAATTGAAGATTTTACCTTCTTGCGGTGAATGCGGGGATGGACCATGTGCGACGAATTGAACAATTTCTTTAATCTCATTTATCAATTATTTCGTCCTTTCAGCAGATTTTAGAAGAGGCTCTCGATAAGATTAATTTACAACTTTGCTCTGTTGTTAAGGGGTCGAAGGGTTTTCGATTATACCGCTTCATTTATTATCTGCTTCTGGAGACGAGCGAAATTACGATCACTCAAAAGCTGAGAAAGGACCTGATTACTGGCCCCGGGCAAATTGATAAATAAACTCCGCGCAAAAATTGCATATTCATCCCATAACGTTGAATATCCTTTAAAACCCTCGTCGCGGACCTCGAAAGACAATTGGATAACAACTGAGAGCCATCCATCTTTTTCTTAATTAAATTGCTCGCTCGTCAGCCGAATCTCGTCAGGAGCAACCCCCGACAGGGGCTGTACCTTTCTACTTACATCATCATTCAAAGGCGTGACAATCCACTTACACACCAAGGTACTACGTGGTGTGGTTAGTGGCAGTCCCGCTATTTGTCCACCCGACCAATTTATAGGGCCCGGGAAAAAGGCGAAGAAAATTAGCGAGCAGCTTGAGTTGGGGAAACCGGCTGAAGACAGCTGAGGTTGGGAAGGATCTCTACATCCTTAGTCCTTAGTACAAAAATTGTCACCAGAATAATGGATGAAGAAGACGTGGGTAAAGGAGCAGCGGAAATGTTTTGAATACTCTGCTATTGGGGGCGAGACGGGCGAGGGCTAATTTCAAAAAACTAATTAAGGTATAGCTCCACCGAAAAGGACAAATTTGTTTATCTAGAGCAGCGCATTGCAGGCAGGGACCTTTCCCCAGTGTCCTTTTTCAAGTTGTCATCATTCTTGAATAGCAGTCAACAGAATTTGATACTTTTGTCGCACTCTGGTTTCTTTTTTCAAGTTGTCAGCACTATCCCCAACATGACCCTTTACGAAATTCCAACCTTTTACTTTTAAGTGTGGGAGTTTCAAGCTGAAATACATATGGACGGATTTTTAGCGGGCCTTGTAGATGTTGCTGCAGTCAATTCATCACGAGAATATCGAAGGAGCCCTGAGGGCGGTTCGCCGACGCGATAATAAATTGCAACAAGGTCGTCCTTGCGAATTACGATAAATCACATCAGATTCGCCCTTTCTGGTTAATTCACTCAGACTTACTTTTTGCTGTCCTTTTATGATGTATTACTTCCAGATTTCCCATAAATGTTTTTGATAATTCCTTTTAACTTCCTGTGTCATTAGTCCTCCGCTTACGTTCGATTTCCCACAGATGATATATGAGTGTGTTTTTGTTGACGGTCTACCAAATTTTTAACCAAGATAAAAGATAAGTAGTTCCTCGTAGAAACTTGTTCTTCCCTTAATGGATTCTTTTGATAATCCTCTTTATATTTAGCTTTTATCGCTCCACGTGGAATAGATGTGTTTGCCCTACCAGTCTGCAGAGTTCTTCACGTTTAACTAAGTAAGTAACTTTTCGGTAAGGGAAAAAAGTCTTGATGAGTGCTAAATACACAAAAAAAAGAGCACCGATTTTTCGTAATTTAAAAACTGCTCTTAACATCAAATATGAATATTATTTTAGAACTAGTGAAAAGCAAGCGATAATACAACACGTTATAATTTGACAACAAGTTTGAATAATTCAAAATAGTCACAGTTTAGGAGGGAACCACCTTTAGACAGGAAAACAGAAGTAAATTTTAGGATTTTTTCTTCTGATGAAATGGTTTGAACAAATATATTTTAAAATTTTATTATGATTTATTTCACTTACACCCTTGCAGAACTAGAGTTAACTATTATATTTACTAAAAAAAGTACCCAAATCATTTATAAATCGGATCATAAAATTGCAGTTTTCTCTATTATTCGAATAAAGTTAACAATAGTTTTTATTTAGATTCCTTCAAGTGTGTTCTTCTTATTGTACATATATCTGGTTATATCTAAAACGATTTTTTAACGTTAAATTTAATAATAAAATTTGTGCGCACATAATTTGTGTTTGAAATGAGTAGAATTTTAATAAGAGGTAATCAATTAACTGTGACATCTTAGATAAATGTTTATTAGTTGGTGTTTAAATAATCGCAATGAATTCCAATTTGAATAATGTAGGTACGTCAATTAAGAAAATATAAATTATGATGATTTGAAATACACTCAATGATGAAATGAAATCCATCGAACTCCTGTTAGAATTCATTTAAATGAATCATTCCTAATTTAGATACATCAATCAGTCACAAATGGATTAGCACGCATCATTTGTGGACCTCGAATTTAGTCAATTTTTCGAAAGAAGAAAGAGACGAAAATGTCGAAGGCAATTTATATGCGGGAGTTAAGCCCGGCCGTAATGAGACAATTAATTCTGAATGTTTGCTTGCATGAGTTATTTTCAGGAACACAAGTTAATTGCTAATGAATAGGCGGAAGGGTGACATTCACCCCCCGGTAATGAAGGTGAGCATTAACTGCCCTGGGCCGCCTTTGCACTCTGATTACGATTCCGAGTCGTGTTAATTTGGCAATCATGAATGAGATGAAATTCTGAATTTAAAATAAGTTTCCGTCCTGACACATTCGGTTGTTCGGTGGAAAATTGGAAAACCGAAATGCCGAAATTACCTCAAATGCCAGGTCCGGCATTTCCCTTGAGGTGGCTGTGGAAACGGCAATACCACGCAATTGATCCCCCGCTCAATCCATTATTGTTCCCAGAGGTGTGCTGGTTGTTGTAGGTATTTACATCGGAAGCAAGCAAATTTCTGACCATTTTATATTGTGCTGAAAGGAGCTATGCTATGTACATGTAATACTCCATTGACAGTTGACACTGCTTAATTTATTTTTGAAATAATCAAGTTAAATAGCTAAATATAAAATTTAGCTTACATCATCAAGAAAAATTAATGTATTTTAAATTAAAACTTAAAAAATCAAGATTAAAAATTAATCAACCAAAGTAATTGTTAAGTGACTTTTGTAGTGGTGATATGCTAATGCACTGATGTTTGAAGAGGATAGTTGAAATGTTTGTTAATATACTCATGAGTTTCGAAAAATATATTATTCTTTTGGGATGATTGCAAAATATAATTTTACTTTTCACTCAAAATAGTTTAAATCCTAGTAACATCAAGTTAATTAATTATATAGAAATTTTCCTTCGCTATAATTCACCCTTGGAATTCCCACCAAGAGGATATAAGGATCGGCTTTCGATCCGCCCGATCTGGCGTCTGTGGCTAGGGGCATTGGTCATCAACCACACTGATGAGATGTGACCAATGCCCGAGATCGACACGCCGACCTCTTTTTCGAGCTCGTCTGCCTCCGCGGACGAGCCTTTATCTTCAACAAGAGTTTTTATAGCGAAGGGAAATTGTTCAATTTTGTCCGCTAGCCGCTCGGCGGGCAAAATTGTAACAATATTTTTAATGCGACAAAAAGTTATGTTCTCATCGAATATAATTAAAGATATTGGATTTCTAATAATGAATCAATGTAATATGTTTGATTTGATCGATTTACCACTTTTCCATTTAAAGTAACCCCATGTTATAATTTAAAATCTGTCATACAAATTCTATGATGAAATGAATGCCCTTAACACTTGTTCAGTCTTTAATGGCAAAAACTATTTAAGAAGTCACCTATTGACAGCTTCTCTATCTTCATGAATTCAATTATTTTTTCTTCTTTTAAGCACATTATAAATGAGTTTTCCTTTGGATGTAAAAACCATGCTTTCGTCGCATGCTCGAAAAATTCTGAAGTGTGCTCTGCAGCAACATTACACAGAAGTTCTCTGTGGCTTTCACAACCGCAAGAGAAAATTTTCTGTTCAAGTCTTCTAACAAGCTATATGGAGATGTCTTCTTTTCTCTAGTTCTTTAGCGTCGTGTTTTCCAGTAATCCAAGTAACGTGATTTCATTTTATCTGATTTCAAAGAAATTTCATTCACTGACGAACAGCAATCTCTTTTTACGGATATTCATACAAGTACGTACAAATGAAGACGTATCAAAATGTTTCTTTCAATTTGAAGTAGTGCGCATGCAAACATGTGGTTTAGCATGTATATAAAGCTGTATCTAAGTAAGTGAAGTGGTAAAACATCATTTAATTGTACTAAGAATTAGCAAAAATACAAACATGCGCTCTGTTAACATGACAAAATAAAAACATGTGATCGAATTCTTATTTTTTACATCAAACCTATGTTTTCATACGCCAATATGATTTTTTCTGAGAAAAAGCTTTCCTGTCTTGTGGCCTTTCTCAGAAAAGAAGCCGTATTCAAATCCGACCACGCATTCTAAAGTTATTCGTGCTAGACTGGCTCAGCACCATGGTCCAGGTGGGCCGTTGAAACTTCGATTTAGCCTCGTTGGCACATAATCAAAACAAGTTTCTCATTTTTGTTATGAAACTCGATGCGTGAGGTTGGTTTAGGAGATTTGGTGTAAATTGGGAAATTTTTTTTTATACGTAGTTCGAATGAAACATTAAAATCCTTTCAATTTTTGGGATTCTAATAGCTTCAAGGTACCCTTACTACCTATTAATTTTTACTTAACTTCCTTGAATTTTGAAAATTTGTGGTCGCCATTATTCACCATATTGAACTTTTAAATTTCGAAATTAAACTCGCAATCAGAATCTTCAAAACTTTTGCCAATTTTCATAAAAATCCCTCGAAATTCACAATCTTGGGTCCGCCATTTTGAAATGTGCAAATAAAAAGTAGTCTATAGTTGAAATATCTAATGTTTTCACCTAATAATTCAAAATTATCAGACCAAGCGTGTGATTGAGTAACAAACAAACAAATTAATAAAGCAACCAAACAAAACTCACGGTTATTTAATATGTACAATATACATATGTATGTAGATATGAAAGCTTGAGTGCCCTCACATTTTGATTTGGCATGCAACAAAGTTCAAAAAGGCTACTTTTAAGTTCATCAAATTAAATTAACCTTTTTGGTGTTTTCTCAATTGAAGCATGGCTTTGAAGACAGCGGTAGAAGAAGAATGCTTTCAGTGTCCACTGAGATGCGTCAGCCATGCTAAGTGTACAGATCTAATTCTCCTCAGCGCTACTTTTCTCAATTTTAGCAAAGTGCTCTACTTCCATCTAGCCATTCCTCATTGTCGAGCATGTTTCGTTCGCGACAACTCTTTCAGAGTAACGACCAACGCCAGCAAAAGAATAGGTCTCCGTGGCACCTCCTACTTTAATTTAATTCATGACTAAAAGAAAATCTAAAAAAGTGGAAAATCCTGTCAGAAACGTTTTATCAATTGAACACCATTAATCACTTTGGCGGGTTGAAGAAATGGCAGCAGCGTCTCAAGATGCGAAGGTGGGTGATGGCTGAAGCGATCTAAGTGAAATCTCTGGGGTAATCAATGAACCATTCATTGATATAAAATAAATAAATTCTATCGTGTTAATGTAATTCTTTATTGAAGACAGCGATATAGAGTGGGACCTTCGTAAAAAGTAATATGAACCGACTTATGTACGTATATATTGATTTTGTTTATTAAATTAAACTATTAAACTATATATAGAAAGCTCTTTACTATAAACAATAAAAATAAAAGCAATGGATTGCTTTTAATAATGCGTTTTTGTTTTGCATAATATAAATGAAACGTTAATAAGTAATGTTGTCCACAATTGTCATTTTACATGAATTTGTAACAACATTTTACACGAAATTTCAGCCAATGGACGGTGGCATCGGTGGTCATCGGTGAATTTTAAATATAAATAATCAACGATAATTCTTATTCGATAACCAATAGAAGTAAATCGAGAGATAACATTCTAAGCAGTAACCAAAAAAAAAAAAAATCGACAAATACCTCTCATTGTTGGGTAGAATTATAAAAGTTGATCTTGTTATGCGTTATTCAAATAATGAGGAAAAGTTTAGTTTGCAAGTATTACTGGCAACAATAAGCGAAAGAAGCATAGGTTTCATAAATGTTTCAGAGGAAATAATTGACATCATAACCCATTAAAACTAAACGGTTCGTACACCTGCATCTTTCCGCTTTAATTATTTACATCATACATGCACAATAGCTTTAATTGAAGCACTTGGAGCGAGAAATTATGCAGATTCAATTATAATTTTACGCTAATGTAGCAAAATTTAGGAGTCATTAAATTTTCTCTTCTTATAATCCATTAATCATAAGCTTGTGAGCAGTTTTATTGCCAAAAAGTTATGCTGGAGCAAGAATCAAGTGGAAATGTATGGCGGTGGTTTTCGTTTGTATTTTCCGCTCGAGTTTGTGCACACTTGTATTCGCACTTTGAATTATACTCTATAGCGTATATATAGCAAATAAATTATAATTGAATGAGTAATGCGTTAAGAAATTTTATACTTTATTAGTTGAGTTACCCGGTTTCATCATGTGTATCATATGTACTGCTTAATTAGAGAGTTATTGGGTTCTAAAGTTTGAAATTCTTTAAATTGGAAAACGAAAAACAGAACTAACAGAAACTCCTATTACTTACTACTACAAATTGTAATTCAAATTGGATAAATTATAAAAATAATCGACGATTATTAATTTCAAAAGTGGATATTCAAGAACATAAAATGAACTAATTTTTTTTGGAAAAAAATCTTTTCTGTATAATTGCTTCTGTATTAAATTACGTGGATGTTCGTTTCATTTTTTTTTAAAAAAATTGTAAAAAGCACAGCATTTTCATAATTTTAAAGTGGTGTTACCTCTTAAGTATTTTCAGTATATTTTTTGAAAAGAACTTATTCGTATTCTTAAAGATGCTTTACTAAAGCCTTAATTTCTTTCGCTAAGCAGAGAAGGAAATTTCTAACATTCACCTGTCCTCCTGAAAGTCGCAAGAAGTTTACGTGATTTGCGTCAATAATTTTTATCGGTTGGCCAAATCGTTAGTTACTGTATCTTCCTGTTTGGCAGAAATTGCCGCCACATCCACTCCCGCTGGTCATCGCCAGGGGATATGATAATGAAGTTGTTTTCCCGCAGAATGAAATATATCCGGGACGTCCCGGACTGGCGATTCGTCATTTATTTGTTCGTTTGTTCGGGCAGACAGCTCGTTCTTCACTTCGATGACTTGCGGGTTGCCGAATGTGAAAGGTCATGCAAAGAAATTGAAGGTGAAAAGTTCCCGAAAGTTGGTCGCCCAAATGCCCTTCCCATGCATTACCCCCAAAAACAGTTGCGAAAGAATATTTATCTAGAATTCTATAACAAGCCGTGAGTACGCAGCATGGTCCTTCAAACTCCGCAGAAGGAACGCCAAAGTAATTACGGTGACCTAACTTTAAGTCGTGGCCAATGTCGAAGTTTAAGTGGCACGCAATCCTGCGATGATTTGGTGATTTGCTCCTTTCTAATTGTCCCTACTTCAGGTTATTGGGTCTAACGAGAGTGGGTGTATGTAGATTCGGATGGCGCTGGAGCGGCTTGCTGCGCTCAGCAATTACAAACAAAGCAGTGGCTTACGGCTTACCTAGGCATTTCCTAATGGAATCGGTCTTACTATCTCGATATGCCGCACGAATGTCGTGCTGCTCGGCGCAATTGTACGGAAGGGCTCCGAAATGGGATTCACTGGTAAGTTATCATTTATGCCATGAAACTCCCTGTTTGTATTCACCTGACTCCTATTGTCTCCAGTTAATTAGAGCTGGCTGTTGTACGATGTAGGGCCGCCCGAAATGTCGACCCAAGCAAGCTTATCCCTGCCGAGGATATCCTGCTGGGCGAATTTAAATGGGAAAATGCTAAATGAAATCGCCCTGAAATCAATACTCCTGAATCTTAATTGCGGCCCTAAGTAATTAAATGAAGTTGGAGGCAACAAAGACACACACGCCGGCAAATGCAGCATCACGTTTGGGCGTTAATGGCCGAGGCATGGTCATTTCTGTCTAAGTAGGTAACGTTGATAGTTCCATTGAGATGGTGATCTATGGAGCAATCAATAAATCCACCCCCCGAGGATGTAATTTTCGTGTTCGGACTGGTTAATTTGTTTTTGTTCACTTGACTCGCTTGGCAAATATTTATATAAACATGGTGCTGAATGAGCTATGTTAACATGGAGGTGTACATCTTTATGAAGACGAAACTGGCAGTCACATTTCAATTACTTTATCCACTCAATATGCTAATAGATATCCCGTGGCTTGTACAGAAGTGCTCTTTGAATTGAGTGGCCCTTAGAATTATGCATAAATAACCGTCCCATAAATTAAATCAGATTTCAATGAGGGTTCAATAAATAAGTTAGCTTTTCAGGTAATATTATTCGAGACATGGTGAACGTCGAGAAAGGTCTAGACATATCTATGACAGTTCTTAACCTTTCCACATCAAGTACCTACATAAAGAAGACAGAACACGGCCTTTACAAAATTACTCCAGGCCCGAAGCACAGCAAACGTAGGCATTTTAGATTAATAATAATCAGTGATAATGGGTATTGAAATTGCAAATAGTTTCTGTATTCTAAAAGTGTTAATTATGAATTAGCTTTAATGTAATGTATTAAATTAAAATATAAAAATTTTATTTTATAATATAATTTTTATATCTATCTATAAAACTCCAATCAATTAACAATTAAACAAAATTCCTTTTCAAAAATAATATTAGCTAATAGAATTAAAGTTACCGAACATCTTACAAAAGATTAAAATAACATTAGCAATTACTCTATAAGGATGTGTGTCAATTCAGTTTTTGAAGAGCAAATTTGTAAGGCAGATTGTTTTTCAATATCCTAACTGGTTCTCGAGAATTAGAAAAAGCCACATCGGAAACTTACTTTTTGTTGGCAATTATTTGTTTTAATTTTATAAGCAATATATCATGAGATTCAAAAAATAATTTTAGAAGCATTATATTATGAGATTGAAAATAAAAGTCATAGAAAGGTAAATGAAAAGCATGCTTGAATTGGCAGAGTTAAATATGTTCGAAAAATATGTTTATTTTAAAATTAAAATTGAATATCCCGGATTCTATTGTAAAACAAAAGTATTTATTAAAGTTGCAACTCTGTAATTTATTAGCCGTTTTGTCGATATTTTCGAAAAAAACCCTACCCTTTTAGCTACATTATTAGCCTTTAGCAAAAGGGTGTGCTTAACTGATCTAAATTTCAATAAGTAAACGAAAACTGAAATCAAGTCTTTAAAGTGGTTTTCCTGAATTAATTAATTGTAATAAAAGTTTATACGGTTGTGGTGCGCCTGATTGGAAACAGCTGGTTGAGCAGATCCTGAAGCTATTTCGGACTCTTAAACAATTCGGCAAAATAGTGCTAGGGCAAGAGTTAAAGTAATTGCGGATATTCAAGTTAGAATTGCCCAGCTCGGTGCAGAAAGGGATCAAAAGATGCCATCCCCAGAGCGGAGGACTCCTAACCACATCAATTTGGACAGCGCTCCTCCTGGTTCCACAGTCCATTGCCTGTCTAGGAATCCATTAGCAAAGTAGGGAACGATCCCGATGACTCTCGTATAAAATTGCCGTCCGGTTTGCTTGCTGGAGGAAGTTTTGCCACTTAGGAGGTTAAGGGGCTTGTAAAGGAGAAATATGTGCAGTGCACAAATTTACAGTTTCTCACCACATCCGTCACTGGTTCGGATCTTCCCCAAATAGCTTCTTGGCAAATTTACCTTCCTCAAGCTGTTGCGTCTGAGATGCTATCATGGCGCAACAAGAAAAGCCAAGATTGCTTGAATCTGGCTGCTTGCCCTGCTCTGCGTGGCCATTCCGAGAATCCTCCTCCTTCTGAAACCATTAAAATGATTTACAGAGGCGAACGAGTATGCTTAATGAGGAAGCGTCATGAAATCTCACACTTTCGGGTTGCTAATGGCGAAATTGAAAAATATTTATACCTGGGGCAGACATCTTCTTCAGCGAAGAATTATGTCAGCTCGCACAACATTCCACCTAATTCGCATTCAGAAGCAACCCGCGCCACTTTAAGAGCATCCATCTTTAGTAGTCCTAAGTATCCGGATTTAAAATTCCGTAAAATTATGGTATAAATTAAACTCAAAGTTAGAAAAGCTGTTAACTTGATATCTTAATTGGTATCAAGGGATTTGAGAGGGTTAATGGATGATGGGAACTGACCGTCTAAAATTGCGCTTGCAGATAAAAGGGACTCGCAGCTCATTATTTATTTATTGTAATGCTCTAATACACGATGCTTTCACAAATAGGGCAACTCTTGCTATTGCGAAAATGGAAGCAACCCGACCGTCCGAGCAGGTTTTTTAATTACTTAGCAGGTACGGCAGACTGTTGGAATTATTTTATAAAATATAAATGAAACTGAAAGTTAAAGATTGGAGTAATCCTTTTTCCTACAGGAAATCAGTTACAATTTTAACTTAATTCTTTCTTCCCTGAAAAACCTATGTAGTAGCTATAGTTTCCTTCGAGGGTTATTCAACACCGTGTTTTAATAGTATATTGTGCAACAAGGGCGTAAAGTAGCCGTTTGCGCACGCTGGCAGCAATAAACGCACGAGCGAAGCGAGTTTGTTTAGCTGCCAGCGTAAGCAATCGGCTACGCACAGCCCGAGTTGCACAATAAAGCACTAGTGGATAATAAGCCACTTTACAACCGGAAAGGCGTGCGTTTTAGTGGCACTTTTCCCTCACGCGTGTGGAAAAATATTTAGCCTCTTAATCAATATAATAAGCAAAGAATATAATATTAAAAAAATTGATTGAGTGAAATAGTACTAAATCTCCATTGTTAAACAAAGTCTGGTCGAGAGGTTCCAAGATTTTTATTATATTCTTTATAGTTTGTGGAAGGATCTTGAGAAACCATTTATTTTGTAAGGTAAAAAGGATTGAAAACCTCTGAACAAAGTGTATGGAGAATTTGTAAAAATGTAGCACAATTAAATTAATTTCGAACATAAAATAACAATCCTTGAACAATTTAAAATTGATTGGAATTAATATTATTACAGTTTTCGTGCCAACTTCAAATTAAATAGATGAGGAGAGTTGTGTCCGCAACACAATTGTCCACTGGGGTTTTGTTCGAATTGTTCGTGCAGTTGTTGCAAACTCTACTATTCTTTTTTTGTCGCCATAACTATTTTCATACCAAAAAAGATATTGTAATTAGCTAAACATCAGTTCTCTTGCAATTATGAATAATTTAGCAATTCCTGTGCCTCGCGTGAACCAAACATTATATCAAGGCGTTTTCCGGACTTCATTAATATATGTATGTTTAGACAAATTATGCTTCATGTCTTGTATAGGAATTGTTCCGGGGGTCGTTTCTGCGAACAGAGTTAATTAAAGTGACGTTTAGCTTTATCTAATACCTAAATAATAATTATGTATTCTGATCGTGTACAGAACTTATACATTTAACAGCTAAAAGTTAGATTTGATGCTGTTACAATGTAGAGCATTTAGTGACGGAAAAATGTCCGTATTGTTTTTTTTTTGTCGTCACAAGAATCTATAGAATCTTTTTCCATATTATTTTTAGATTTCGTTTATCAGATTTAAGTGTAATGTGCATGTTAAAAAAGATTTTAGGCAAAAATATAACTTAATTAGTTTGGTAATCAATCGTAAGCGCATCTGGTAATTTACTCTATTCCTGAAATTTGTGTTCACCCATTCTACAAACACAATTTATATATAAATTTAATATTTAGTTTGTTCCCAATAAGCGGAAAATTGAAAAGCAAGCTAAGCTGCGCACTAAAATTCAATTTTATAGCTTTGTCATAAATCACCAGTTGTCCGTTGCCAAAGCGTCACCTTGGAGAGCATTAAGCATCTTCCCGGAATTTAAACTAGATTGCTGGTGGCACCGTGAAAAATTTTTATGTCTTTTATCGGGACAGCACCCGCGAAGTTTTTTACATGATTCATGAGGGGTTGGCGTTCAGCACACCTGAGGGGGACTGGTCCATAATGTAATGAAAAGTCTCCAAGGTGCTTCACTGCCTTTCTTACTCCATGCTGCGGGATCTTTTATTTCTGCAAGGAGTCCATAGGAAGCGCTTCCCTCCTTTCTTATGGTTGGACTGCGCCCGGGAGCCACTATCTTTTCTGAATAAGTAAAAATCACCAGGAAGAAGGAAAGTCTTTGGCATGGTCCTTTGCTCGCACACCGCTCCTTCGTGCGGCTGTTTGTGTGCCATGGAAATTACTTCTATAAGGGTTGTGCTGCGGAATCCTTTGTAGTCTACGACTTTCCACATCTGTTTATTCACTATGCCCTGCAAAGCGATTTCATTGGGCTGAAAATGACGAAATTTACTTAATTTTTGTCTCTTACACCCAGGGGATTAACCACATTTTTTAAGACTGTCAATGTGAAAGCAATAAGTAGAAAAGTTACATGGTTTCCGCAATTGTCTTGTAGCAGCTTTTTTTTTAGAATTCCTTTCTTAAATATTTATTGCGAAACTAAAAAGGTTTGCCTATGTCTGCTCTAAGTTCTTAAAAAACATATAGAGTTTTTAGCTTATACTTATATCATACTATATTGAGTTAAATTAAGTAAACAAAATTCTGAAAAATTACAATTTACCACCGCAAAATCTTTATCCTCCCACAATCTTTTGCTAGCGCACTTAAAAAACATCAGCTTAGAAAAGCGAACATTTGATTTTAAGAGGAGAGGTAAATCGTGGATTGGTTGATTTTTATTTTTCTGGGACATTTCAAAGTTTTGCATACTAATTGTAACACTAAGGTCAATAACCCAGCTATAATATTTCTGAAAAATGTTATCAATTTGCGAATGTACATATGTATTTATGTTTATATTTTCGTTTAAAGTTTAATGGAAATATTCACAAATATCCCGGACATAACCACTCTACGACTATTAAAATACGAGTATATTACTTTATCTCAATGCCGAACTACCTGGTCGATATCTGATGATATATCATGGCTCATAACAGGCTGTCATTATGGGGAATGGTACCAATATCGTTGCGCTATTTACCCAAATTGAATATCGATGACTCTTGCAATGCTGAGCAAATTTTTTTATGAATTACCCAAACGACCAAATTGTATTGAACTGTGATTTAGTGGCTTATCGAATCGTTTACCGTCAGAATATTTTATGGCTTCTTTCTCCTGCCCTGAAATCTGTTATGAAATATTGAGTGTCCCCATGTACATATGGGAGCATATTAATTAAAATATTTTTATGAGAAGCTTTTAAAAGTTATTATGTCTGCTTCCAATCATATAAACAATAATAAAAGTGAGGAAATTAAAAAGTAATTTTGCTTCACTATTAAACTTTATTAGGAAGGAAAATTTTTTAGTATTGTACATATTCGCAAAATAAAAAAGTTAATTAAAGTCAAAGTTATAAAAGCGATGAATACTTTTGTAGTTTGCTTATTTGTAATTGCGATGAATTTAATTTTGGATATATGTACTTCCATTTAATTTTAATTACATTCCTTACGAAGTTGTTTTTTTTTTCTTTTAATAAGATGACGCACGGCCGTAGACATAGACTTATAAAATATGAAAAACCAAATTACTCTATTTTCTTAATTCTTGTTAAGAATCAATATGACGTTATAATCTGACAATATTTTTTAGAGATTCCAAAATTTCCAAGTTCTAATACATAGTGCTTGAAAAGGGAATCTTAATGTTTTTATACATATATTCCTTTTTATTTTGAATGTTTATATTTACATATTGCTATATTGCTGTTAGATATCTGATATTGCTATATTGCTGTTAGATATCTGATATCTGATTGTTTACTTTCATTTTTTAATGTAATAACTAAAAATATTTTGAGTAATGCCACAAATAACAAAAAAACAAAAAAAAAATAGGTAAAAAAAAAATTTGTAAATTAAACGGTTTTATTGAAAAGAAAGATACTGATAATGTAGATTTATTATGTACTGTATTCTACTAGTCAAGCCCTTTCATTTGATATCCATATGGAGGAGGGTTGAAATGGCGGATTACAATTTTGTGGTGGCGCCCATCTCAGATTTACAACGATACTGAACATACATACATGTATTGTCATCCAGAATTTAAAGTGTGTACCAAATTTCAGATCAATCGGTCAATAGGTGAATCGGTCAAGGGGGTAAAATTTTAATTACTAAATTTGACCCAACAATCAGGGCAAGCTAAATAAAACCATTTAATAACGATAACCTATTAAGCTCAGTAGGCACCTACCTATATATTTTTTATGGCATTTGGTGCTTAAAGTGAAAAAGATTTTTTTTTTGTGAGAAAACGAAATGGAAATGTGTATTTGTGTTTACATTTGATAAAATGACCTTTGTTAATTGTTTATTTATGTAGGTACCTGTACTGTATAATAATCGAAAAAAGTAAAATGTTTGTGAAAACCAAAAATAATAATTCTTTTTTTTTAAAGTGATCAACGTTTCAAATTTAGAGAGAGCAAGATTCCTAAAATTATTTTTTATTATTTTAGATATAAGAGAAGCTAATCAAAATTAATGCAAAATACAATTGCTCTTTTACTCTTCGTTACAGCTCTGATACTTTGCGTTTATTTGTGTTAATTAGCAAGACCTCATAATGGTGATGATGATTTACTAAGTATTATTTATTATAGTCTTCTAAAAACTCATGTAGCCCGCTGGTGAACCAGCACTGTTACACGAAGCATTTAATCTTGCTTTTCGTGTACTCAAACCTCGGGACTCTTTTGGCAAATATTTAACGCTCCAGTAATAATGAATATTGGACCCACACTTTGCTGCCCCAAAGCCTTATTTTTCCGCTCAATTAAAGCACGATTCCATGTTCAATTAAGTAACAAGCCACGGAGGAAAGCACCACGAATACCACGAGCAAAATTTCACCCCGCAGGTACTGCCGGGGCCCTGTGCCAGCACGAACGACCATTATTTCTGGTATTAAAATAATCAGGGAAATAAGTACCGCCGTGCATTAGCAGTTGTAAGTGCAATTAGCAAAAGGGCTGGTGCCCACAGCACCCACTGTTCCCGAAATGAGCCAGCCGCTCCTGAAAATCTTCGGGGCAAGCATCCGTGAAATGACACTCTTCCTTGAGTGGTTTATCGTCGGTCTGCGGGGATCAATAAATGCTACGAAATGGCGCTTCGACGGCGGCGTCTTGGTTTCGATCTATTTCCTTAGTGAAACCTTCCAAGCGAAGGAAGGCCGATGCTTGAAAATTTCAAAAATCAGTGGAAAACCGCTGAGTAAAAGGATTAATTACGTGTTGACACGGGGAGAATTACTGCATGTGATCTGCGCGCGATAAAGTCGTGCCGAGCACGCGGTCAGCAGCCAACAGATGAAAATCCTGTTACCACCTAAGAAATTTGCATAAATTTGTAATAACGTCGTAATCAACAGTTCGCAGGGATCTGGCCGTTTCTGGCAGACTCTAATTAGAGTTGCATAACCGCTTCTGTAAATTTACTAAGGTCAACGTGACGTGACAAATTCAAATGAAGCTGTGGCACGGCAGCCAGGGTTATTATTTATTAAGTAATTATTTCATTAAACAGAAATTGTGCGGTTCTATTAAAAATAACCTTATGGCGTTTTATATTTACCAACAGAGATCTGCTCTCCGAGCTGGCGAATTAATGAAAGAGTTGTTCTCGATCCCTACGTACTAAGAAATTGTTCTTGTGTTTAGTTTTAATTATCTTACGATTTATCTGAAATCCCGGAAGGTTATTCTATTAAAACTAAATTTCAAGAATCCTGATATTATTTTATAATAGTAATTTCTAATTGAATTCAAATGAAATTCTTTGCAAAAATATGGAAATTGAAATTTAACTTAAAATTTTAGGGGATATTTGCTTCCATAGTTATATATTGCTAAAATTCTAATTCAGTATGTATTCGATAATTTGTAATTGAAATTCAACCTATTGAATACTGAAAAGAATAGCGATGTCATGTGTTTAATATAAAGAGATTCTGAAATTGAAAAAAATTGTAGTCGGGTTTATCCAAGTGCATAAGTGATTTTTAATTATAGTAGCGTTTACATTACATAGTACCTACGTTAAGTTGAACAATTAAGCAAGCTGTAAAGTTACCGAAAACAATTCTCAGACTCATATCTATCTAACGCTTTTCAAATACATACCTAGTTGCCTTGGTAAGAGTGACGTCACACTTACTATGGTTACGTAATTTCCGAAGCGCGAAAATTCGTTCACCTCTAATCACTTTAAAGTCAATCCAATTTCAAGATTATACATCCTAGTAGCTTTTGTATTTTCGTAATTATATAAGGTACTTTTATTTACACATAGCTTTTAAATATAGGTATACATAACAATATATTGACAAAAGATTATTTACTAGAGCAATTCTCTCGTTGAAGTTGAAAACGCGATTGCGCATTATTGTAGTAGAGATTAGATTAGATTTGGTTAGGGGCGAAAGGCCCGGGCGTGGCCTCACAGTCACCGCGACCTAGGAGGTCTATCGTGATTCCCCGATTTCTAATTATAATCCTAGGTTCAGGCCTTTGATCATGCCGATTATATCCTTGGGATTGGATTCTCAGACTTGTCTTGGATGTGGGAGCATTGTCTAGATGGGCCAATCTGCAGTATGGGCTGCAATAATAATTTATCATCATAAAACCAACTTTCAATCGTCTGCTATGACACTCATAAGTTTCGTTTTATCACAATTATGATTAGAATTTTTAATTTTTAATTCTTCGTTCATTTATCATCAAATGTCAGCCTAAATTTAAATTATGTAAACCATTTTGAATTAAGTTAGTATACGTATTAAGTTCGATTCATATAAAAATTTTACTTATTTCTAAACGCAGCGTATCTTTTTTAATTTCTAGGGCTTTAATTAAAACATTCCCATTACTTGCTAATTAAGTGGCTACAAAACATGTTATTCTTGGATTCATCATAAATTGAAATAATCTTTTTTCGGGCTTATAAATTAAATTGCTCAAAAAAGGACATATACGCGTAGGAAATACATATAATATAAACGATTAAAAAAAGGCATATTTTCGCCTTTAATTAACCGCACATACCACGTGTAATTAAAACTCCGCACCTCCTCTTGTCTGATTAAAAATACAACGAAAATTGATTAACACCCATTTCGCGCATGAAAGGACTCGCTTTCGTGGCGACATAATGAAATTTATTCGCAAGTATTATTCATTCTGTGAGTGGTAGTGAGGCTGTTTATTTTATATTATTGCACGACTACAAAAGTTCTTTTCAGGCTTTCGTAATTGCAGCCAGTAATCAGTAGGTTGTCAACAAATTTCCCTCTTTGACTACGCAATGCACATTATTTATATTGGCAGTCTGTGTTCTGGTTCATGTGTAACAGTGCCAGCTAATTTAATACATAGTAATGTGAAATTCTACCACTTGGATGCATTTGCAATTAACTGATTTCGGATAATTGAAGACAACAAAATTTAACAAAGCTTAGTTAGGGTTTTAAATAACACAACACAAATATTTTGGTATTACGTATTTTAATGCTTGACTGATTACTTTGACAACTTTTCTATTGTAAAACTCCATAGTGAATCCGTAGAATACGTGCATCTTCATCAGGAATCGACTAAAGTCAATAATTTATCAACCACTTTGCTTGGTCAGTGGCCGTTTTATTTATTAGGACATAATGATACAAGTTTTCTTTAGAAATATTATAAATTTTATTTACCTACATTGTTTTCTTTTAATGTTTAAAATTCATTATATTTGGTTTTATGTAATGAATATCATATTTTAATTTATTTTACTACAGGATGGTCGCTAGTATCTACCTTATATGTACATAGAGTATAAACAATTTTAATAAGTATCGATACCCTGAAGTAAATTGAATCATGGTTTTAGTCTCCGTTCGAAATCCAATTCAAATCCCAAAATGAAATGTTTGAATTATAGAGCAGAATTTTTAATTGTATATGTATATGCATAATTGTCTTTTATTCTGCTCTGCGATCTAAGCCATAATAGCTTCATAAAATATTATTAAAATCCTTCCATCATATCTGAAATCTGTGTCCGTCTATGAAACAATACCAAAAAAAACAGCACAACGCTCTCTTCCTTTCCGCCTTGAGCAATCTGACAAATCCTGATAATCCAAGCTCTACCTTGAACTCTGGTTTCAATAACAAGCAATTATATTCAGCGGAAAGGACCGACTCGAGATAAGAGTACCAAGTACAAGACAATAATTGTCCGTGAGCACGTCTCGATAATAAGCAGATGCGGATTTCTGGCAGAAGGATTCCGGATTGCGGGCGAACAAGTCGGTGCCATTTGAGCAAGTGCCCAATTATCGCGTAATGAAACCGGGCGAAAGGCGGATTCTCGGTGCCACGCCGCGCTGTGGAGCGGCACAAAAGCGAACTAGCTGAACTCCCAATTATCTGGCGGCTGTCGTTATTATTCATGCCGTTTCCATTGGTGTGAAATTTGAAAAGCGCAAATCATCATCTAGCGAATTTCGGCAGTGGCTTCATTAGAGCGGTTATTGTTTGGCCGCCAGCATCTCGCGCCATTAAAATCCCTTTTCTTCATTAAGTTCCAGCTGCTCAAGAGGTTCGATTTCATTGGCCAGCTCGAACAAGCAGTGCTTTAACAGCTTGCTAAACTTCGACTCCGAGGAAGCCAAGGCGAGCGCTTTAACAATTCCTTTTCGATGGAGGAAGTTTTCGACTGGAATTAATTAAAGCCAAAAATGCTGGATTCCACCTCGTCCCTTGGCTTCCCGGACCGGAATTTCGATACAAGCCCCGCTCTTCGACGGTTAGTGCGATGCTAAAACTGGTCCTTGGCAAGTCCCGGAATTGGAATGCAATGATGAAAGGAATCAGTCGATATGTTGTCCTCCACGAATTCCGTAGATTTGATTCCTTACAGAGAAAGGAACTGCGAAATGTTGACATTTTCCGACCCCTCGGTGCCAGACCACCGAAAATGCTGCAAGGGTTATGGCCAAATAAAACCATTTTCGCATCAAACATTTGCGGGTATTAATATTGGGGTTGGAATTTTCGGTGGATGATAAAAAATCATTAATTCACCGAATCTGCAAATAACGACCGATGCCGACGAAATCTCGTGTTGGTGGAGCACTCATTTCGTTTCGAATCATATTTTTTTTAATCCCTTAATAGAGGAGGATTAAGTGGGTTATTGTTTGCCTAAAGAGAAAAGAAAACGAATTTGGCAAGATTCAAGAATCAATCTTTCTGACTTCTCTTCGTCTACAGAACATAATTAATTTATTAAGTGGATGTTTGAGGATTGAAATTCAAAGTTTGTCTTAAAATAATTACTCCATGACCCAGTGCCAGGAAATGAATTTGGATGAATTTGAAGTAATAAAACAACATGTTTTAATTTACATTAGACATTTGTAATTTCAGCAAGTAATTTTATAGAAACTGTGCTCGACAATGCCATTGCATTAGTGTAGTCTGAAGAATATTAGATGAAAGCATTCGGTTTATGTAAGTATGTTTGCCCTAAGTATTCAAAAAGTCCTTTTAAGTTTGCAGCTTGTTAAAGTTTTCTTTGCTCCTAAGTATGAACACAACGGACCGAAACTTTTTATGTTGCTTCTCTACTAGTTTCATGTGCAAGAAATAAGTTGTTGAAGAAAAAGTGGTTTGTTTATTATTTCAAAACTAATTTGACTAATTTCAGTCAGAAAAAATGGTTAACAGCTCTAATTCACAGGAGCTCAGATCAAAGAAATAAACTGATTGTTAAAGTTTAAAATTGACTTTTGGTTCACCTCGTTTAAATCGTCAAAAAAATTGCTGGTTTTAAGATCAGCTCGGCTTAGATGAACAGTTGATATGTTTTATCTACGGAATTGAATTAATTAGCTAACAAAAATAATTTTTGCGCTTTTATTATGTGCGTCAAAGGGTAAAAAGAATTTTTTAAATTTTCAGGGGTTACATTCAGTTGTAAGTTTAAGAAAATTTTGCATATTTTAATAACATGAACTTCTAAGAATACTTTGGTGCAAGCCTCATTAAAAAATTCTCAAAACTGGCTGCTCTATAAATTTTTGGACCAAGTCGAAGATCATATATCTAATGAACGCACTGGGAACAAAAATTTTATTATTAATTAACAATTACGGTATTTGTAAACAAATTAAGGGCGACATTTTCATTAAAGACGAGGTTTGTCTTTTTTCAAAATAGTTCCGAATTTCTAAAAATCAATTTTTTTTTAATAACCGTGTGTCCTTTTATAGCAAAAGTTATATAAGCATTGTTACTTACTTCTAGTAGAAGTATATCTATATTGTATGAAGAATGTGTTTGCAACTACGTTGTAGGAAATATCAACAAGATTTTATATATAATTTTGAAAATTTCGTGCATTCTTAGAATCCTATAAGTTATTATCAAAATTTCAATAGAGTGAACGCATGACAAACATGTAACTTGAAAATCTCTCTTCTTGTTTCGTCTAACTAAACCTTAGAAGTTATTTTCGTAATCTCTCAACTGTCCTGTAATTGTCACAGACTCACAAGTCACGAAACATTGAAAACGGCGACATGCGATATTATGTAATTTAGATAAATTCCTTCGGAAATTAGTCCTGTCGTAGAATTCGTGTTACTTTATTATCCATTTTTATGTCTGTGCGTGCAATTTTTCACACTGTTTGTGACCAGAGCAGACCATCGAGAGGTAAAAGTATTTAATCCAGTTTGCAAATCAAATCATTTTAATTTCACGCGTGCACGGTTCGTGTGCGTTGGTTCTTAATAGCCATTAAATTAAGGGGAAAATATGCAACGGCGGCGAATGTATGTAGTTTGCGGTCAGAACTCTGGATATTAATACTCACTAATGCTCGCATAAAATTATTAGAGCACCAATTCTTCGGGCTCTTCGTCTGTGTTTTAGAAGAAAACCTGTGCTTAAGGCTTTCGTAGCCGGCAATTTTGAGAGCCCGTTTCCTACATTCTTAAGAAAATTGCTTGAATATCAGAGTGGCCAATTTCACAGGCACTTGGGTTAAGCCATAATTTCATTAGAATACAACTCGGCCACATATCGTGTTTTAATACAATTAGAAAGGAGGTGGCGACTATGAATATTTTCCAGGACGGGGCCAATTATTACCGCATAGAACCCCCAAATGCTAACGAGATCCAACAAGTTGACCTTGACCAAGGCAGCCGACAGAGTGGAGCAAATAATCTTCTTTGCGTGCTCGAAACTAAGCCCCGAAAAGGGTGAGAAAAATGCTGAAAAGGTTAAAATAAGCAGGGAGTCCTCGTTGTATGCAAATTGAAGCTATTCTAATGGAAAACCCTGATATTATGCAATCAGAAAGTTTCGCTGCGATGTGGTCTGGGGAAGCGAGCACATGGAAAATTTGCGGGAAAAAAGTTTCCGGATTAGGGCGGAAGATCAATTTATTTTTGTTTCATGGACTGACCCTGGTGGGGATTTGTTGCATTAGAGATCTCGAGAAGCTGGCGAAGGACCTCAGACTATCTCGCAGACTCAGCGCTGAAAGTGTGGCACATGAAAACTGGTAAGATGGATAGATGGTCTCTCCCAACAGGTCGAAAGGGCTCGGCTGTAACCAGAGCACGTACGGGGGCTTCCTTTTAAATATGTTGTGTGACGAGAATACAATGCCTTTTCTTCAAAGCTTGGCAACTTTCTTGGAGGACAGGGGACCTCTGACCGCAGGGTGATTTCATCTCTTCACAAAATTAGACGCCTTTTAAAGCTGAAAACAATTTCACCCACCGTCGGCACGCACTGGCACATGCGAGATAAAGGGAGGTGGCTCCACCCGCGAGAAATCGTCCACATTCCAAATCTGGGGCCCGATCAATAATCTCTAACCTCCCGTTCGGCTGTTATTTAAGAATCTGATAATTAAGGTCAAGAGATTT
Source organism: Machimus rusticus (assembly GCA_951509405.1). Classification (NCBI taxonomy): domain Eukaryota; kingdom Metazoa; phylum Arthropoda; class Insecta; order Diptera; family Asilidae; genus Machimus; species Machimus rusticus. Next base: position 48,256,173 of record OX608051.1, on the reverse strand, counting down.
TCAGGATTTTCCGAATGGATGTCCTTAATTGATTGTTTTCCCCCCTTAACAGCTCCAGTCGGTCTTATCGCTGCCGCTATTCGGTCCTCCCGTTATCCGAAATCTAACGCTTACTTGATTCCCGGTTCATTTACTTTTACTTTTTCCCTACTTTGATGTGATCATTGCCACCCCCGGTCTCGTTTTGGTTCGTCTCCCACCCTCCAGAAAATGGTTTATTTGTCGGGAGCTTACGGCTTTGATTTGAAAAGTTTGTGAAGAAGTTTTGTTGGCCACTTGATGATAGCCAACGGAATGCGATCTGCGGCTTTTCGTAATTATGTCCGATTCACTGGATTTAATAGAATTATAATTAAAGAGCGCAGCAGGCGACATCCCACGCGAATGGCCTTCGCGCGGAATGGCGCTGTGAAGTATGTCAGCTGAAAACTCAAATTTCTTGAAATCCCAAGGAAAGAAAAAGAAAACCCTTTGAACTTTCTTTTGTGAAATGCATAAATATGCTCCTTTTCATTTAACTTTATAATGAGCCTCAGAGGAATCAAGTCATTTTTAGTGTCTAATTCATTCTCTATCTTTCTTGTTCAGGTAAGGCTGACTGTTTTCTTTTTTAATCAAGAACAATAATTTTGTAAGTAAATGTAAGAATATGGAAACCAATTTTATGACTGATGATAACCATTGGATCACATGTAATAGCGACAACAAAGCAGAAATCAAATAACGAAATAACGATGCCGAACGATGTTACTATAGTGATTTTGTAGCTACGTTTGAATAGCAGAAAAAGAACTGGTTGAAAAGCAGCTACGATAGTGATTTATCGCCAATAGCAATTCCATAGCGACTCGCTGTAATTAGCAAAATAAGCTCGATTATCGCAGAATATTGCATTTATGAAAATGCCCATGCCTGCTGAAATATAAACTTTATTCGCGTTAATAACACTTTACACATGTTTGACTAATAATTAAATATGCCTGTAAAAAGTAAAGTTGTCATTACAATTAATAGAATAAAATCACTTTCTTATAAATAAAATTAATACCATTAAACAATAAAAAAGAAGAAATATTTTACCCTTTTTTTCATTTTTCCAATAGCATTAGGATTATTCGAGGTTTTTTCGACAATTTTAAATTAACAATTTAGCTTAGGATTTCTGTGATTATGGTAAAAGTATACAAAAAGTGAAAATAATATATAAAGGCAGGTAAATTTCGGAACGTAGGAGCTTATTTGTTAACATCCTTTTCCCTAAGGATCAAATGAAAACGAGAGATCATTCCGCTTGCCCTCGTTAATTAAATTTAATTCCTTGGGCACAGTGGCAATTAAAAGGTAATAAAGGGAATCAGTTCTCACCTCGGATTTAATTAATTATTCGAAGAGCACTCTGACCCTGTATAGGCAATTTAGTAATTTGATACGCTTACACTCCTCTCCATTTCAAACCGCCATTGTTCTCGACGGGCAAATGTTAAGAGTATTTTCCTGCCGGGATAATGTGAACTTTCGCAGGACCTCACAGAAATTCCCCTGCGAGCCGAGTTTTTCCCACCGACACTCGAGCTGGTGTTTAGCATTCCGACATTGTTTTTGTTGCTCCTGAATTGGCACTTAGCAAGTTTCCTGGGCGAAAGTAACCGAAGGAAGAAATTTTCGAATTGACTGAATATCCTTGGAGACACACAAAAACCGGAGCAAGAAACCCGGGCACCGCACTCGAGGAGCTGACAACAGTATTTCTGCTTTTTCCGCAGGCAACTTTCACTTCGTTTTGGTAATGGAATCGTTTGTCTTATGCAACAGAGGTTCCAGTTCCAGGACTCTGCAGTTCCTTGAGCCACTTGGTTTTTTCCTGGCGAGATTCCAGCCATTACTCCCGGGAGGTGCGGAAAGAACGCCAGACGGCGGTTTTTACTCCTCGGCGCAATTACCCGATTTACTCCTTTACATCGCTATTTGGCAAGTCATGCAGGCAAATAACGAGACGCGGCGGGAGACTCCTAAATGTTGGCAAGGACTTCTTTAACGTCTTTTATTTATTTTTTAGCTGCTTACAGACGCTTTCCAATTCCCAAAGATTTTCTGTGATCTTCGGTCATTTATTTTCCTAGAATCAATGCCAGTAGATTGGTAAAAGAAATGTTCGATGAAATAAGGTCAGTGAAGCTTCTGGAGTATTTATAGACAATTTTCTTTTTAAAAAAAACTAGAACAAGTGGTATCTTGATATATTGAAATTTGACACTTATGTTTCTTTTGGGTCCTAAATGTGCTTAAAAGGGATAAGGATGTTTTTGCATGCGGACAATTTTGTCGATTAATGTATACCTACACATGAACACATGTAGTAGTAGCTTATAAAATTAAACAAGCATAGTAGGAATAATTTTGTAATGTAATCCCGTTATTCCATTTAAAAAAAAAAATTTAATAATTCACTTGTTACTTGTTACGCACTTTACTTCAATCATCTTCCTTTGGCAAAATGGTTGCTTACATTTATTAGTACTTTTTTTCCCGTCGTAAAATCGATATTCATAAAGCAAACGAAAGAATTTTTCGAGCGGTTGGTGTAGAAAACATTCCAAAATACAAAATCTAAATATAAAATGTGCAGCGACCATTAAAATGCGAAATCACAATGAACGTTCTCTTTACGTTTCCATAAAGCAAACATTGAACTATCACCGCAAAGCAATTTATGAAGCGTATTTAATCAATAAACCGTAAATGTGATTTAAAAGCTAACAGCTCACATGGTCATCATATGGTTGAGTTTCTGTATATTATACATATAAATACATATATTTCCTATATAATGAACGGAATAATATTAGATTAATTTTAAGCACAAAATGCATTTCCGTTTCATGTAATTTGGTAGTATTCTTAAAACTCTATTAAGTATAAACGATAGCTCTTGTGTGCTAAAGTAATAAAATTAAATGCAAACAATGGCCAATCAGACAAGTGCTACAATTTCCGAAACTCATCCAAACATGACTTTTAAACGAAATGAATTTCAGTCACGTATCTTCACACTTAATTGTCAAAGAACGGACCCAAAAGTAACAAAATGATGTTCGTGAGTTCCACTTTCTCTTGGGTTCGAGTCAAAGAATTTCTCGAAAATTGTTAAGGAGGAAGAACTCAATAGATATGTATTCCGGGTATTTGTGTTGATTTTATTTAATGAATATGTGTGTTGTGGTCTGTAGTCGAATAAAAAACATACTTGATTGTACCACAACAAATAGAGCAAATATAATTAACTCAGACAAGGCAGCAATTCAAAACTTTTTTGTCGATTTGAAGTGCTTTCATTACGATAATCTAGAAAAACAAAAGGACGTGATCTTTCTTTATTTATAAACAAATCATCATTTCTTCTTCGCATATAATTTCATCTGCTTTCGATAATCATGTTTGGGGACATACATACATATATGTACATATGTATAAGGGCCACATTTCTCCTTATTATTATTATTATATTTTTTCTTTTTAATCTTATTAAAATTTATTTTGAAATATAATATGTAAAGTTTAAACATTTCATAAATGTTAGAAATTTATTTATAATTAGGTATGTATATAGAAAATTAAACATTCAATAAATTTTTGAGGTCTTATTAAAACCTTAAGTTACAATTGTTTTGACCTATTATATATTATAAAAGTGTTCGCAACAAATTTTTCGTCACTTTTGACCTCAAATGTATGTTCATATAAAATATTATCAACATTTTTTAAAATCAAACTGTATTTAAGTCAATTTAATTATTAAATCAAGCCCCTAATTCTATAAGTCCGTAAGTTCATTATTACGGTTGCAACTTAACGCATTTTGAATGAAGCTCTTTGCTTATAATTCCCATATTATTCTAATACGCGATGTAGGAGCATCTTAAAGCATTTCATTCCTTAATTTGCGTAAACACTTATCTGGTTTTACCCCATCCGGCGTCGCATCGCAGCAGTCTCATGCATAAACATAAATCTAATTAAAATCTTACTCCGCTCTAGCAGACAAATGCGATAATAAATTTTCATAAGACAACGCAGCTCGACCCTTTATTTTCCTTCATAATCGAAATTTACCTTCGTTAGTCCGTGAAACGCTCCGCCGACGCATTTCCCGGCGAGCTGCCAAGAATCGCAGGTGCGCAGGGGACCGTTTGTGCAGGAACTCAATTTCCATAGTCTATCGATTTCTGCAATTGATATTTGCCTAATGTTTTCGGCTTTAATTCAATTAGCTAAGTGAACGCAGGTGTGAAGGTAATGAATAGATTCGCAGGTTTATCTGCTGGATCTATGCCGACACTAATGTTTATCGTCGGGCGAGCGTTTGAATTTACTGAAGGCATTAATTAGTCTGTCTGCAGTCTACACGCAAAAGTAATTATCTCCGTTTATTAATAACTAAGGACGAAAGTTCCAGTTCGCTTTTTCGTCTCCATTCCGTCCGTCGAAGGCGTCCCAGTTTTCATAAATAAATAATTTAAAAATTCTGCCGCCCATTGACTTTTGCGGTGTGTGCAAATATTTAGCCTTAAACCTTTTGATGAATAATTATTTCGAAAATTTTAATCTACGGGTTTTATCTCTTACTTTGTTGATTAATGCAAGGTCCTGAAACACGCTTTTGATTCTGACCAAATCAATTCTGGTAATTTTAACTGGATAGACTTTGCGTTCACCTATAATCATGTCAAGGAAAAATAATTTATAAGCAAAAACCTTGCTTATTATTCTTGTTAATTCAAAGTATAGAGTTCACATTTTCATCTGTATTGTAAAAATTATTAGGAAAATTTCATAGTAAACGTAGGGGAGACCGGGTACAAAAGTAACATTTTTTACTTTTGCCTTGATTTCTGGTTAGGTGTTATTATTTTGATGAAATTAATATAGCCATATAAAAATTCCGTTCATGTTCTTTACATTAGTATCTTGATTTACCTGATTATTGTGTATTTTGTATGAATCACAGAGACTTTAAAAAAATTCGTCCGTTGTTACTTTCGACCACGTTGGCAGGTCGAAAGTAACAGGTCAAAATGTTTGTAATAATTATGATATTACATATTAAATCAACAAATTATTTATTAGAAATCTTTTTTATTAATAACACAAATAAGCACTTTCATTTTAAATGCTAAAAAAATATATATTTTACGAAAAAAAAATCAATATTATTAACTCTTCCTTAGAAACTGTGTTTAGTAATTAATGACATAAATTATTGTATGATAATAATTTTTTCTAAACACACTATTCAGTATCAGTCTTCTATTCAGACTCGCAATCAGTAAATCAATCCGAAGACAAAAGTAACATGTTACTTGTCTACCCATAGGGCTATGTTACTTTTGTACCCTACCACATTTTTGTTAAAACATGGACGATAACCTGAAAACGGAACGTGCTAGACAAAAATGAATTAAAACACTGTGTAATAAATCTAATCTAGAATTTATATGCAAATTTTCAGATCAATATCGTCCTTAGTAGTATTAGTAAACATAAAATAAGTGAACGTAAAAAAACTTAGTTTTGACTTGTGAAATCACTTATTGTCCTCTCAGAAAACCTAACAGCGCGTGGCGCGCGCGGTTACTGAATGCAAGAGAGGGGGGCGCCATCGGCCATCACCTGATGGCAACGAAGCGGTATTTTGACTATTGGATAGACCTACAGAGCCTTTGTTACTTTCGACCCGCCGTTACTTTTGTACCCGGTCTCCCCTACTTATAGTGAAGGAACAGACTTTGTAGATGATGGATGAGTTAGATTTACTATACTTTTTAAGCGCTAAAACTATACTTTGGAGGGTTTTTGTCTACTCGGAGCCTTAATGTTATAATATCGAAATGTGATTGAACGAATGTGTAATCGAATCTTGATATTCTGAATAGCGATTCGATTTGACTTGAATATGGTGATCAATTTTGAATGTTGTGTACCCTAAAGCTTACAGCTGTTTCAAAGTAAATATTTCGATCCAAGTTAAATTCATAAAAGTCTATAAAACTGTTTTTTATGTGTGTTTATTGTCGCCCAAGGCCAGAATAAGTTTCCCTAAAATATTGTCGCAGTCACGGAACAAGGAAATTAGCCGAGGGATGAAAGTGGAAATTTAAAACAAACTGGAGAGCATTCTAGCAACCACGTCACGTATTGCAAGCATTGCAGGTAGCCCTACTTGGAAGAGAAAAAATAAAGTAAGCCTGAGGCTGCCAGACATGGAAATTTTCGCGTTTCTGCCAGCATTGAAATTAAAATTCGAAACAAGAGAATTAATTAATTAAGCCAAGCAATATGAGGTTCAGCAAAAATGCAGACGTACTTAAGCCGACTGTGAGCCAGCATCCGTTCTCGATTGCTGCAGCAAATGCTGCACACTCTATTAAAAATTCAAACCGAGTGTCCTGCAGGGGCAGCGATAATATATGTGCCATCGGCCAGGCTGGAACCAACAGATCTGCAGAGTTAAAGCAAAGTAGATTATGTATTACGTATATTGTTAGCTTTAAAGTTTGTTCGAAATTGCTCTTGCGACAAACTCCTGAGGAACATTAATTTTTTTCAGACCAGAACATTTTTAGGCGACCAGAAGAACTGGCATAGACTAGAATTTTTTCGCAGTAAATTAGATTATAAAACTTTAATTAGTTCCAACTTTGTAAAATTGCTTTACAAGGAGAAGAGCATTACTTTACAGGAAGGCCAGAAAGAAAAGAGGGTTCTCAGCTTCAATTCTGTTAATTGCTTTCAAGGAGGCACAAATAAGTAGGCCAATCAACAACTATCGATCGCCCTGAATACCACTTCCTCAAGAAATGCTTTCTGATTAACACAGCAGAAATGGAATTCAGTGTTTAAATATTCTTTGCAAACCAAATATTATTCTAAAAACACTATTTCTTCAATTAAAAAATAACTGAACTAGATTTCCCGCCTTGGGTTCAAAGGCTATGCCCAGACACGCTTGAAATTAAAGCTATTCTATAAAATGATGTGCTACTATTTAATATCCTCAATTGTTACTATAATTCAGCATAAGTATAACTAGTAGACGAAAATAAGTTTCATTTCTGTCGGAATTGCGTTGTTTTTTCTATGAATCCGGAGCATTTTTCTTAACTGATTACGACTTCAAACTATTAATCGTTCTGTTGGTTCAGTAAGAGATAAATCAGCTAATAAAAGCCGCTACCATAAAATCATTAAATTGGGTCAATATTTTCCCTCTACATGCTGCTGTAGTGAAGTATTCTTTGTTCCATTAACTGCACACCAGTGAGTAACCGCCTTTGAAACCCGCTGGTGTATGTTGCCACTAGTCGAGACTATACATGAGCGAGCAACAGCCCCGAGGAAAGTGTCTGTAATCGAAATTTTATGTCATCCCTTCGGGTTAGGTGGAGCAGATTCAGCCAGCAAGGCGTCGGGGATTTAGCCCATAAAGTGCCATCCAGGCGGGGGAGGGCCATAGTACAAATAAGTTAGGGCCAAGTGAGAGCGGTAATGCAGGGTCATCAATGAGGTTTTTGGGTAAATATTGCTTTCGGTTTATTCTTTTGACCCACTCATTATCCAGTCCTTTGGGTTGGTGTAATTAAAATCCGTTCAGATCATTAATTTTGTCAAGTTATTCGTAGCTTTCGACTATTACTGAAAATCCTTTTGGGGCCTACCCTAAACTCAGAGACCAGCCTATTAATTTTTCATTGGTTAATTATGGAAGATTACAATAAATATATGCCGTATTTAATTTGTTCCAGAATTCATTTGCCTTGAAATATCATAAGATTATAAAATTAACACGTTCAGTCCGGCGCTCTTTCTTATACTCTTCACGATCGGTAGGCGCTGGTCCACGCTGCCATATGTTCACTAGCTAGCTTTGCACCAAATTAGTCCACACTATCAGATGAAATGGATGCCTGTGGACCAAAAAAGGGTGATTTGATTTCAAATCGGCACACTGTTGGACTATGCCAAAATTTTAAAATCGCTGCAATGAATATTAAAGTACCTAGAATAAATTAATTAACCATATTCTACAAATTAAAAAAAATGTCATACCTACTACGCCTCTAAACTAAAATAACTTCTCCCTTCTTTTTAAATTTTTCTGAAAAAGTCACCAAGGAATTTGAGCTGTTGAGTTTATATTTTAAGACAATTGATTTCTTTAAACCTATTCTTTTGGGTTACCTTATAAATATATTTTCATGGAGGCTATCGCATATAAAATAAAATATCACTATCAGCGAACTATGTAAAGAACATAATGGTAAGGTACGTAATGGTTTTCTTCTTCTCATATAAAGTGACATATTAGTGTCTACAAATAGTATCGAAAAAGTAAAATCGTATAATAGAAAAAGGAATGATGTGTATAACTTCCATTAAACGATTTTTTTTTTTCGAAAACAGCATCTTTCGAAAACTGAGCACATGTCATTTAGGAAAGGATCTCGCAGGAATTATTTATTAAATTTCCCTCAATTCACTAAATCGAATAATGCCTGAACAACAGTGGTCTAAGATTTCAAAGCAGTTGACTGAATACCGGAGATGAGAGGTCCTTTCAAGGAATTTACTTTTGTCCACACGTATTTCACAAGGAGTGACTGGGGTTTTCCTTTTATTTATTTTTTATATATATTTAGAAAGTAAAATCGAAGCAATCATATCGCGTGCACGTCTTCACCGAAAGTATTCTAAAGAAAGGGCAAGGTGCTGACATGCTAAAATATTTTCTGAATAGAGATCCTCAAATCTAAGGATAAAATCGAAAATAGAAAGTGGAAGGTTTTCAAAAGAAATCGAATGACTTTACGCACTCAAGGAGGGGCTTCGAAGTAACGTACAAAGAAACGGATTAAGGGCACCCTTTGACCAAAGAATTTGATTTCTTTGTACCCGAATAGAGTTGCTTTGCTAATGCCCGCTAAGAGTGGTGTTTACATTATTGGCCGGTCCCACGTCATGTGACTGGCAGGACCTTGTGCTCGTGCAGTGGTCTGTAACTCAAGACTTAATTTAGCGTATGCACAAACTCAAGTGGGATAAAACATCCAAAGGAATGAGCTCCGAAAGTCGTGTAATCCTCGAAGATGGAAACCCGACCCGCCTTTTCCCTTACGAGCTTCAGCGGCCTGTTGGCGAGTGTAATTCTCGTGGCGCTTGGATATGTGTTTCTGGAACGGTTTTAAAAGGTAAATCTCCAAATATCACAATGAATCCCACTTTTCCGAGAGGAGCTGCAAACACACCTAAATCAGAAGTAATTCCGGGAGCTTTTAGCGTGTTTGTTTTAGCTACGAACATTTGTCGGACGTAATTCCACCTTTTTCCAACATATTTTGTAGGCTTGTTCGAAAGGATTTGTCGTAGAATTATCGTCTCACTCCTAGTTCTAAAAGATTCTCGAATAGTTTTAAATTTTAAAGATTTTAGGTATCTTCCTTAGTAAATACCAATAAGTTATTGCTGTTTCATACGTCCAAATGAGTCGGAAAAACTTAAGAAGATTGACCTATACCTACATAGAATGCGAAATGTTCATTCATTTTTAAAATATGTTTTTTTTTTCGCATAGAATGAATAAATCAATTTTGTTAAATACTTTTTTTTAGTTTTAGTAAATATAAGTGTAAAAATATACATATAAACCTATATATATTTTTAAATAATCCAAAATGGCGGAACTGTGTTCGTCACTTCCGGAGACGACGTACGCGATAACTCAAAAAAATATGGGTCAAATCTTCTAATACTTTAAACACACATTCGAGCATTACCTCCTGACTAGATGAACATTTAAAAATGTATGTCGAAAAATATCTTTTGCTACTGAAAAAAAGTCTTGAAATTTTCTGGGAAAACTCAAGACTTTTTTTAATGACTGACTTTTGCACAAATTTGGTTTTTTATTCGATGGTTCATACATGAGTTATTATTGTTCTCAGTATACGATTTTTTTAAGATAACTACAACAGTAGCTAGACTAGCTGATAAAATTTCCGTTGTTAAGCACAGATTTTATGTCTTTAAATTAATTCTTAATGGTTTAATTAGGGGTTATGTTCAACATAATCTCTGAGCAATAAGGGCACATTGTATCCAGGGTATTATGTACTCATTTAATGTCTAACAATAAAATCGCACAAGTGAAGAAGGGGCAAAAACTGTTCAGATGTGAACCGTGATAGCAAAATGACTCTTGGAAATCTTACGATACACCGGGAAAAACATTTTAATAAAATTGGACTGTGCGGTTTATAATAGCACCTATGATGCCCTGTTCGGTAGAGTAAAACAGTAATTAAATAAGAACAAGAACAGTTGATGATTGTACACTCTTTGTGAGAAAGTCCCATACTTTTATTTGGAACTAGCTGTAGTATGTACTCATTTCTTATCTCTAAAATAAAGATATTTTTAGAGACCATGGGGCAGTTATTGCAAACTTTTTACGACATTTTTGTTATATTTTAAAGTTGAGATCTGTAATAAAGTTTGGCGATTTCTCCATAGAAATCTCAGTTTTAATGGCCTTTTTATAAATACTACGTTTTAATTGTGCATTAAATTACGCTTTGAAAAATTAATTCTCCTATGTCCTGATGGACTGATTAGTCTTCTTCTTTATTTGTATATTAAATTTCTAAATATCATTTATGTAAATCATAGTTGACATGAATTAAGTTTATCATTTTGATGTAGCTTATAATAAAAGAGATTTGAAAAATATTTGAATTACATTTATAGTATAATATTTAATATTTCACGAAACATATATGTAGATAGAAGTTGAATTATATCTGCCTGCTGCAACTCGTTATGCAATAATTATACATAAACATAGTTTTTCGATCCCGACACTACCATCATAATTAATATATCTTACGCCACTGCTGGCACGCTTTTTGGTCGTATATTTTTTATTTTTGTCCACCGGCTCCATCCTTGAATCAAAGCACGTTTCAGTTGCCAATCCAAAAATTCACAGAAAAAGTGAATTCTTAACATTTTAAAACTTATAATTTTGTTCGACTACTAGCAATTATCGGGGCCCATTTTGCATCACACAATCTCAAGGCCGAAAGAGTTTTTAATTAAATTCGTTTTGAACTGAAGCTCCTCATGTGCAGCCATTAATTTCAAGTCTTTGAAAACAGCCTTCTAATTTCACTTGAAATTTTGAACCTTTCAGACAAAGTCTGCACTAATTGTGTTGGAAGCCCTCCGTCTTCGACTCAGAGCCTTAAAGTTTCGTCATCAAAGGTGCGCTGTGAACGCCCACCTAAGGAGAGTTCTCACACTAATTGGTCAAACCAAGGCGATAACCCTTTATAATGCTTCTGCTAAAGAGTGAAACGTGGCAAAATTCTTAAGCAAATTTAATGATGATTGCGGCATCGTAAAGGACAAATGAAGGTGGCTAATTGATAATATCGCCAGCACTCTGAGGTAGAAATTATGTTGTCGCCCTTAAGAGGATGGTCCTTAGGGTTTATTTAGATTGGAGTGGTTTTCAAAAGAGTCATTTAAAGGGGCATTTTGTTATTTCAAAGTGATTGACTTTAGTTCAGTTATTACATAAACGTTTTTCTTAGGTTTTATTACAACTTTTATTTCTCTTTCAGGTGAGTGTCGGGAAGAATTACTTAATTTGATACTTTCTTATTCCAGGTAAGCTGTTTCGGGTTTTATATCTTGTACTTGTACATACTTTCTACTGCCAAGTAAAAAATTCTTAAACACCCCAAAATTCAAAAGAAGCATTTTTTAAATGTTTGAATTTCAGATGTTATACGAGTATGTACGATTTCACCAATAAAGTGAAATCTGTTATATTTAATACAGGAGAATCAACCAGATATGATATATCATTTGTTTCTTTTCATAAAAATGAAAATCATTTTACAAACTCAATAATTTTAATGGTCATTGTAATCAGTTATACATTTTGATTTGACGTAGGCCGTCTTCGCCACAAATAATAAATATGTTGTTCACTATGTTCGCTTGCCATTTTTATTGTTAGTCTTCAGAAATTAAAACCAAAAGCAAAAGAATGTGTAAAAATGTTAACAATGGGTAAATCTTGATAGGCTGATGTGAGAAGGTATTATTTCTGTTTACATGTTATTCCTTATTTGAAATACAATTTTGTAAGAAATTCCCTGCCTCCATTAAAGCGAGTATTTATTTCGTACAAAGAACGCAATTTGAGAAGATGCTGAACTGTAGAGTTAGAATCCACCACAATTTATTTTAGCCCGAGGCTAAGCCAATTTGAAGGAGCAGGATAACTACAAAGGGTAGTGAGGTTTCGCCCGAATGCTTGAGTCTGCAACAGTTTGATAATTGCGGAGCACTGAGAGGTACACAAGCTATTCAGATTCATTGAGCCTTGCGGCTAACAAACACAAAATAACTCTGAAGTTAATAATGCTGCTGCCACCATAAGACTTCTGGATTGTCCTTCCAGATAAATGGATTATCCCATTGCACTCTCTGTGTTTTATATGCAAATTAAATTTCAAGTTTGGAATTCCAAATAGTCAAATGCCTGGCTCATTCCCAGCTGAGTGCAGGCCGTCATTTAAATAGCAAACGAGAGCGGACATGTTATAAGGTCTAGCTCGTATTGTTTTTGTGTAATAATAAAATTTTATGGGTGTATTTTGGAAACCAAATTAAATTCAAATGTTTAGCCTTTTGGAGCTATGAGACTAAAGAGCAAAAAAGAACATCAACATTTCGTAGCTTATATCTTTGGAGAAGTTTTAAAATATCAAGTTATTATTCGCCTTTCTCTTTAAAACACATCTTAATTTAAGATACCTACACAAATAGATACATTGCATGCATATGTCCAGTCGGTTCAAGTTTTTTTTTTATTGGAATTTTTAGATATGTTTTTTAATATGACTATGACTATGACTATATGTTTAAATTATTAATTTATTGATTTATTTTAGAAAGTGATTTTTTTAGTTAAAATGATGATAAAAAAGGAACATTAGTTGTTTAGCATGATAAAATTAAATAATTGAATTCGATTTTGGCAAAGCCGCATACATATCTACAATATTAGCTTGAGAGATTTATTAGCATTACAATTTTCCTCTGCATAGCTGATTTAAATGGGAAATTGAAGTTCTTCTTTCGTTACGTCTGGCCATTTTAAACCGATTTGAAACATATGGTCCATGAACGATGAACTTTCAAGGAAATTAAGAAAAAAATGAAGTTATAATAAAACTGTCGCCATATTAGACATACCTATGCTTCTAGATTCCTCCCGTGAAATATGGTTTAATGGAGCCTCGAATTGTGATTAAAAACAGTTTTTGTTCAAAATGGAAAATGGAAGTGAAACTAGAGATTTATTTGAAATATTGCTGCGTTTAACAAGAGTGGAATTTAATTTGTTCGTCCTTGAGGAGTACATAACACCTATGCGAGTGGCACCACTAATTTTCAGAGCCATTAGTGAGGGTAAATTTATTGCCTCTACATATCGTCCTCAGGCACTCTGGAAGCCGGGATAACCCGCTTAAAGCCCCCGGTCTCCCCCAAGTCAGCTTTGAACGGCTGCAACGCAACCCCGCCGTTGCTCAATTTATTCCAAGTTTATTCACCCCCTTGGTGCCTGTTGATAGCTACAGTTTTATGCCAAAATTTTGTCATTCATGTCTTGGAGAGAATTTGCATAAATAAAGGGATAAATTATGTCATCATTTACTGCGAAGCATTATCAATTTTCACGGTGGAAAATGTTCACCTTACGCCAATTTATTCGTGACGTAATTAAAATGCAATTCTTTGCGGCCTTTCACTTATAAATGCACTCTTTTGAGATTTTCGCGGTTTCGAATTAGTTTTTGGTTTGCTTCATTTACATAGTCACTGATTAAACCACCCTGCAACAAAGTTTTCATATTCTGCGTGGCAAGGGTAGAAAATTGAAAATCGGAAAGTGAAAACAATTTAATTTTCCGTCGGGAGATAATGTCCAAAATGAACCAGGTCACAGACGGCAACCGCAAGATTTTGGTGGCAGCAGTGGGGTACTAAAGTCGGGTTGATTTCCCTGAAGATGGCATTGCACTACTGCCGGCATTGATTGCTCCTTCGCTCGTTCCCTGCTTAAACTTCATGAGTTTTATTTAAGGGAGCCAGAGCCCGTTTCCTCTTTCCCCAAGCCACATTCATTTTGGACTTAAGTAGTTCTTTCTGCTACATGTACAAATTTACCTTGTGTGAATGTTCAAAAGGTTTTTCGTGAAGGTTTCATTATTTGCTGTGCGATCTCCCTTAATTAGTGCATACAATTTGCTGCTACAAACTTTTCTCCCACGTTTGTTATTCTACTTAAGTACCTTTAATTTGTACAAATTTTTATACATAAGTTGGAGCCACGCATACTTTTGATTATGTTTAATTTTCTTTAATTTGTAGAAGTGAGACAGCTATAATATAATTTTAAAGATAATTAATATTTGAGGTTATAAATTTTTTTAATATACTTCTATAAATTACCAAAGGAACTGATTAGATAAAATTTGTATAGTGCTTTTCACTGAGGTTGAAAAAACAATTTGATAAATCACGACATTTTTTATGTTATTCTATTCTTGCAAACAGTATCACTAAAAAACTTTGTTTGTTAAGAGTTTTATTCCGTAAATTGACATTGAGTCGGAATTTAAGCCAAGACATATGTATGTACATGTTTTAGACTTTAATGCAATAATACCTACTTATGGTGTGTGAGTAGATTAGGGTCAGAATGCTGGCTCAAAAACAATAAGACCTAGGCTATTGTTTTGCTTTAAACTTTTAGTAAGCCTCTAGAAACCTAAAATTCGAAAATTAGGAGTTCTTCGCTGAAGGTCAAAGACCTCAGATAACATTTTTTTAAGTGTCAGGGAGTACCTACTCAAAATTCCCCTTATATTTATTTCATCATAACATCTTTAAGCTCCAAAAAAAAGATTTTTCTTGTTATGAAATAATTTCCGATTTGCTTTGATATAATTTATGAATAATAATATTGAAATAAATAATATAGGTACAAGTATATGGACGTTGTTAGCTAGTTTTATATAGAAATATGAATTGGAAGCATTCAATATAGAAAAGAGGTTGTCCAGCGAGTCCAGCGAGCGCAGTCGTATATCAGGAAATAACCGACTTTACTTTAAGAGAATGGATAGTTTTTATAAAGCTCCTAAGAGAATACATAAATTGCGCTGTACATCTACAAAAATGAGTAACATTAACCCTCTATCATATTATATTTAAATAGGAAAACCATTAACCTTATTTGCTTTCTTAAAATTTACAAGGAAACAGAAGACTTGAAGCGTAACTTTAGAATTCCTTTGTGTTTTGCTTTTGCCACAAAACATAAACTTCTCTTTTGTAAAACTGCTTATCATATCTCTGGTGACCTATAA
Organism: Machimus rusticus; assembly: GCA_951509405.1. Classification (NCBI taxonomy): domain Eukaryota; kingdom Metazoa; phylum Arthropoda; class Insecta; order Diptera; family Asilidae; genus Machimus; species Machimus rusticus. Next base: position 48,240,673 of record OX608051.1, on the reverse strand, counting down.
AACATCTTTAAGGGCTTTTAGAATCGACTCTTCGCCTGCATGCCCTCTTAGTTCCCGTATGTTTTAATTAACATAAAAGTTGCTTATTTGCTTAGTTCTGTCCTTTTGTCGCAATGCCTACAAGTCTTAACATATCCCAGTTTAGTTTTCATAAGTATATCTACCATTATCGTTTAAATCCTCTATCTTATATGTACTTCATGAAGTAATTGTAAATGGTTGGTTCTTAAAATAAATGCTATAGACGCCCACGTGTATCTAAGAATTTTGTGATTTCCAGTATTGTTTCAAATTGCGTTGTGCAAAAATGTTAAACGGCAATAAATTTTCATCATTTGCCTTAGGAATCTTTTAAAAAGACCGGCTCCATGCGTTCCATCTCTGCGCATTACGCATCCTCAACGGACGGATAAACAAAGCATTTTCTTTTTATTTTTGAAACAAGAACGCAAGAACATTATTGAGGAAAGCGCTCTTTGAACGGCGGGGCACTTTACAAATGACAAACATTAATAACCCAAAGACATTAATAATGAAATTTCGTATGAAATGTAAGTGATTCTTTATGTTTCCTCCAGCTGAAAGGAGGTCCATAGAGAGCGTCTGAATGGCACGAGGAGTTGCTGCGGAGCCATCATCTTTCCAGCCTCCGTTGAATAGCGTTTCAAAATGACATAAATCAGTTCTTTCTGTAATGAACCCGCCATTGTGCACTAATCCCATTTGTTCAACGGTGAAGTTATTGTTTTCCCTCCGAGTCTTATAAAGCCCTATTCCGGCAAAAATTTATAGCATATTCAGCTCATCAAAGACTGGCGGAAAAGCGGAAAAGCGGAAAAGTGGGGAGTCCTGCACGGCATTTTTCTTCTTTAAGACATCATGTGCCCACTGGTCCGTGTCTAATCGCGTTGCATAAGTTGTGGCTGCTCGGAACTCGTTCGAGTGGAGAAATGCTCAGAAAACGACTTAATGCTCGGCTGTAGCTAATCCTAGCCGTAAAGATGGAAAAAATGGAGTTCGTCAACCGATTTGAAATTTCAATAAGTTTCCAGGAGGCTCATACTGCTGGGGATTTCGTCTGGGTGGGTGGAGCGCCGGTGGGCCAGTTTGGTAGTTCGGCCGGATTAAGTTTTAGGAATATATTTTCCGTTCCTCATTCACCCGTGGGATTGCGACGGAGCCCTTTACGGTCTCCTTAGTCCTTATCAGCCAGCAGTGGAGCGGCCTTAGGTCCTCATGTTTTTACGAGCCGAACACGAGGGCGTAAATTCCAGGGATGGCTTAGTAATTCAGATTAAAACACAATTTGACCCAGTTTGCATGAGCCCGGCGCTCCCGTCCCTTCGGCGGTCCTCGGCAACACAAATTCAATTCCCTTCAAGGAGGCCGTTTATCAAACTCGAACACCTGGCCGGCGCCGGAGTCAATTCCGCACATGCCAGCCGGAACGAAACACAAGCGCAGGGCCCTGGGCGGGAATAAAAAGCTCCAAAACACAACCGTTTTCAATAAAATTGTGTATTTTACCGATTTCCATTTTCCGTTGATTTGCATAGAAAATGAAAAAGAAAAAGGCACCCGAAATGAAAAATGTTGAGGAGAACGAACGCACAGAAAGCGAAGCGTTTCAGATGTGCGGGACACCTCCGGAGGTCCCTAAACATGCTTACACCGCCCGACATGTGTTACTCCCAATTTAAATAATTTCTTTTGTTTATTTCCCTTCCCGGGATTTCGGCCTGACTTCGCTATTCAAATATGGATATGGATTCGTAGAAAGGTCGACAAAAGTTTTCTTATCAGACTTAATCGCTGGAAAACAAATAAACAAATCGTTTAAATTTCGGGTTCAGTCCTGACCCCGGGCGATCTCAAAATTGAAAGATTTCAAAGGGATTCTCCGAATATCTCGGGTACAGCGTTTGAATACCATCTGGCTGTTGATTAGCACATTCTAAGATGCAGTTAAGCATAAAATGCCTTTGCTATGATTTTATTTCGTTTTTCACCATGTTTATTTATTTCCGTCATTCCATTCCAAGTTTGAAAAGTCTTCGGAACAGATTGAGTTTGAGATCTCCTCAAAGATTTTGATAAAACTTTATTGAAGTGTGAAATTTGACGGTCGCTTATACATATACTTCCAGATATATTTAACTTCAAAATTTCGAAAACTGACACATCGCCGTTATGATTTTTTTGCATATTCTCACACAGTGTCGTTAAAAATTGTATAAATACCTTTAGGCATGGAAATTGTCACTTTATCATTACAAAAAAATCTTCAAGAAGTTTTGAAATCAACGAAATAAGAGCCCAATTTGCATATGTTTCTATTCTAAGATTGTGGTCAATTTAATAAAACTTCAATCTATGAAACATTGCTCCATTTTCCGATTTATTGTCAGTAAAACTTTAATTTGTGTAATGCGCTTTGATATGTCAGTGCAGGTGGTATTTACGCCCAAAAGAATCGAAATTTCCAGTCGAAATTTTTTATCTTCAAATTGAACATTCTGCAGAATTCACAAGCGCCCTCATAAAAAATGCCCAGCATCCATCGTTCATTCATTTGGGAAGTCGGTTGATCACTCAATTCTCCACAGACCCTTGGACTGGTGCTTTCTCGCCATTTATTGACATTGAGTTATTTCGAGCGGACGTGATGAGCCCCGGCTTTAGTCCGAGGGGCAATATTCCGCTCGAACAGCGCCCGGTTATAATATTTCTCCAGTCGGCTCCGCAGTGTTTATGTCAGATCAAATATTTTTTGGTCATTACTCTTAACAACCTCCGAGAGTTGTGCAACTCCAACAGGAGTGCCAAATCCCTAGGCCCCGGCAATAAAAGTTTGGAAAAGTTTTTTCACGGCAACGCCTCTGGGACCTGTGGGTGGTTATTGAAAACCGAGCAAACCACTCGTCCCGGAGCGGAAGCTGTTTGGACAAAATCCCAGAGGAACTACCTTCATCTTGCGGCAGACTTGCGGCCCCACTGTAATCAGCCCTTAATTACATTTGATGGGATTCAATCATTGAAAACCGCAAATATGACCACGATTCCACTGTGAACTATGCAGCACCAGCCGGGCGAGGTAATTCAATTCTGGGCCTAGAGTGTTTGAGGTGCCCGCCGTAATCTCAGCGAGACCTTTTGAAATTAATCAGACTTGACTAGATGGATGCTGGATGCTGGTGCCGGAGCCAGCACCACGGTGCTAAGTTGATTTTCCATCGACTTAAAAACTTTGTATTATCATCCGGAGCGAGCTAGCTTCAGCACGTTCCTTAGTTTGCGCTGCGACTTCTTGCGGCTCCAAAACTGCCGTTTTCGACCACACCGCACCCGCCCCAACAGTTTAGGTGAATTAATTTTCCAGATGACTTTGGAGAGGCACTTGCAAAAATTCGATAAATCCCGAGGAAGCTTCAACGAACTTTCCCTGAAAACGACATATGCAATTAGCGTGAAAACATTAACCGAAGAGAAAAGTGGACGACTGAGATTGTAACAGAATTAAAATTGTGTTAATTCCATTACGTACACCCTTTTGTAAATAAATCATTTCATTTTATAGATATGTATGAAGCTTTTGAAATGTTCGCTTAATGAGCTCCTAAAGATATTAAACTACACTGGTACAAAATATTCACATATTTCGTTTCGCTTCTTCTGAGAAAACGGAATTATACCCAGAAAAGTAAAATAAATGCGCTTTTGTTATGGAAAATCCTTTAAAATAATTGGACTGCGGTTTTCCATAGTTGAAAACAAACATTTCGGAAAACAGTTTCTATCATCTATGTTGCCGATGAAATAAAATAAAATAATGCGAAGGAAGTTGATTTGTATAATACAAAATAAAGATAATTTAGGAAATGCCTTTTCAAAGCAATATCTTTTTATAGTGAATTATGAAATTCACGAAGAGTTTCAAACGAAGTCAATCAACAGAATAAAAGAATTGACTAGCGATTAGTTCCTTCGTTTTTTTTTTTTTAAGCAACTCAACTAATTGAACTTTTAGTAAAGCAGTCAAGCTGAACCTAGCTTGAGTCCGGTTTATATTATAAATATTGATTATAAGTGTAATTTTGTGTTCCCACAATCGATTCTTATTCGTTCAAAGATCAAGTTGAATTAAAAACTGTAATTGCATTTCAGCCTTAAGTCTTTGAATTTTCATTTGTTTTAATGTATTTATACATAAGTTCTTTAAATATTAATAAAAAAAATATGGTAAATATATCTATTATTTGTTTTCTTTGCATTCAGTCCTAAAAATGGTTTAAAACTGCTTTTCTAGAGCCGACTATGCCCTTTACATAAAGTAACTGCAGTATTTTTTCTATTTATCGAATCTATAGGTATTACCTAAGTACCTACATAACTCATATTTCATCGTGAGTATGCTTTTAAAGCAAAAAAAATATATCAAATTAGGCAATAAGCAAGATATTAAGTTACTCCAAAATTGGAGACAAAAGGGAACGCAATTGCAATTTACTCGAATAATGTCGTTATCATCCACTCATCGTCAGCCCTCAGTATTTTATAAGCATTAAATTGGGAATCACCAATAAAAGGAACCGTCCCGGGAAATTCTTAAATTCTTGGGTAAATTTTCAGGGATTGTCCTCTCCCTTTTTGTAGTCTTTAAGTCCTCCCATGGCTTTCCGCTCCTCCGGGAAGACGCCGAAATGAAGCACAACAGAGCACAATCAGAACAGACAGTGGTGATAATAAAAAAGGGAGAACGGAAATGGAGTTCTTTCAAAAATTCAGTTAAAAGAGACAAAAACGTCAAAAAATGATTATATCCCTTTCTGTGCCTGTGTGGTTCTGGGAGCGGCCTTCGGAAAAAAATATTTGGCAAACACACATTCATTCGTCATTAGGTCTGCACAGATGAATTGCGAATATAATTACTATGGAGCTGGGATTTTTCAGTCCCGGCCTTCGGGATATAGTTAAGTAAAACTCCGGTCCCGGAGTTATTAACTGCCCCTTCCATTCCCACAGAACCACTTCGGGCCACAGAGAAAGAAAAAAATGAAATATAAATTCGGGCTCAACTGCGAGTTCGTTACAAAAACACGACGAACAAGGAGTATCGTTCGAAAAGACCTATTATGTTTTATGGTAAGTTTTTTTTTGACTAATCCCACTATCTAATTTTTATTTTTCGATTAGTGGATAACGATCAAGTAATAATTAATCATTGTAAGTAATTCTTAGGTCACTTAAAAAAAGGGGTTTAAATTCCTTTACCGATTTGGGTGACTGTGTAATATGTACAATTTTTCACACTGTGAATTGTTTGTTCCTGCTTAAGCCAAACAATAAATAAGTGTAATATAATTGTAAATGTTTTCATTTTATTGTCACAAATGACGTAATGTTTAGATACCTTACTTTGCAGAGCAGCTTCTAACAATCTTATATAACATTTATTGCCATTTTTGGCTTACAAAAGCTAATGTTTTTGTCCTCGAAAAATCACTCACTTTCAAATTCAATTATTGTTGCTTCAATTGTGTAACGTTCGCGGCCAGCAAAAAAATGTTTTCCCGTTTATTCACAACACACGTGTGGGAAATCGGTCTCATAAAAGTTATATCTGTGTAACATTGGAAGGCAATTGGACTTTTGTATTAGTGTAATCCGAAATTCTCTCAGAAATAGGAAAAAAAACAATTAATAACGTCTCCACGCCTTCAAAAGAACCCCCCCCCCCCCCGATGTATTTACTAAAGTGACAGACATAAGCTGGAAAAGATATAAATAAGCGGGCGATGGCGAACTTTGGCAATAAAGCAGTAAAAGAATTTCCAAGAAACGAATGAAATCTTCAACCCCACAAAGATTGATGGAGTTTCAGAACTTCCTAATTTGTCATATTGATCCCGCAACTTAGTCGCATTATTTACTTCCCAAAGTCTCACTGTACAAGCAAACCACTCTATTTTGCCATATTCCCTAAACTGGCTGTTATGCACCATCATTTAATTTCTACATTCTCACAATTTCAACAAACCGAGGCGAAAGACGTGTCAAGAAAGTGTACAGCCAGAAAAAGAATCTTTCCTTTTTGAACATCCTTAAGACGCAGTGATATTTATTCTAAGCCCCGCACGGTAGAACCAAGTTCGATATTTGTCGATTACATTATATTAAGGGAGAATTTTGGTAACACGAAAAATAGAGGAATAGTTTCGGAACTAGAACCTAATTATTAATTTTTGAAATATGTGTAATTCAAAAAGTTTAAACATTTAACAATAAACGTTTCAAGTTTTTTAAAAGCCTTAAGAATTCACATGACTCATAAGGATGCAGTCTAAAACTACTACACTCTAACAAAGAGTGCAGTCCCACATTGTGTAAGTAAATAGATACACATAAAAATATTCAGAAATCAAACCTTCTTCTTCCATATAAACTTTATTTAAATCTCTTGTAGATCGAAATACTTGATAAAATCGTTATATTGTATTTTATATTTCTTTGATCATAATCATCACATTCTCTGATTTAAACGTTATGTGTATGAAAAATAGATTAATATATTTTAACAGTTACTACATATACAATATACATGCATACCTACATATGCAGTTGTTACGCTAAAAAAGGATTAATATTACGAAATAATTGCAATTATTTCTCTAATAAGAGCGAGAGCGAGTCGTTACAGATTTTTCTCTGAATGCGCTAAATGTGCAGTAGGTATATTAAATTTGTTGTACCTACTAGATCGTTAAGTCCCTATACTACCAATTTTTTTCACCAATAGGAGAAATGAGAATTTTGTTTATCGTTTGTTTAATTTACATTCCTTCAATAAAATTTATACTGAAAATTGCAACTTAACAGATTCCTCAGGTGCTTAAGCCCATCAAATTTTGGACTATGGCATATGATCAACCCTTTTAAGCAAAATCACCCTCAGAGCCTCAACTGTCCTGTCCGCAGGAGTCTTTCGAATGGCGGAAAATGTCATCCTGTTCGTATTACATCTGGCATTTTGTTGCTTGGGTAACGCGTCGCAGTAACAATATCAATTTCGCTTTAGCGCCTCTTTGAGCCTTTTAAAAGAAGCTAACAAATTACGGCAATATAAGAAATTGTGCCCAAAATAGACCTATTTGTCATCTTTCTTTCACATCCCGCACGCTCTGGGCTACTTTTATCCCAAGACACTTCTGATCGCAGGTGTTCCGCAGCAAAGTCCCCTCCTCAGAATAATTTGCCAGGATGACTGCGTGTGTCGAAATGGCTCATAAATATGAGGCGAATCAATTTTTAATTAGGTGGGTCATGCTTTTGTTGTCTGGTCACGAGTCTCTAGGAAATTTTAATTCTAAAAGATGCGCAAAATATTCAGAACTCGTACCAGAGATTAAATTTAAGGGGACGCAAGAGTAGCAAAGTAATTTCCTCTCTGGCGCGGAAGCCTTGGGAACTTATTAAAATTGAATAGCTTTACCAGTCGTCGGGAGTAAGTGGTGCAGCCCTCGCAAAATTGATTCAATTACCTTTCTGGGAAGGAGTTAGCAACTATAATGGCTTGAGAAGATCTCCAGTTCACGAATTATTACCTTCCGCAGTGTAAGTGTTTCAAGCACGTAGACTCCAGACTCCAAGAAGTAGCGAGTGATAAGTGAACCTTTCACAGATAAGTAAATATTTTGGCCAAAAGCCAACTTTGGGAACTTTAAGGAATTTAAACCCTAAGGGGCATCTTAAGTGGATTTTTATTCCATTTGAATTTCGTTTAGTAACTTTGTTCGTTACTACAACTGTTTTACTGAAAATAATTATGTCCGTACTTTTAATGCAACATTGAATAGATAATTTTATTTATTTTAATTCTTTTTTTTTTTTTTTTTGTACTTATAGATTTGTAAAATGAAATAATGTTGTTAAAATTCATCATTTATTTTATTTTATGATTTATGTAAATGTCTTCAAGCAAGATTTTATTTACTAGTCTTATTTATAACTTATACCACGAATACTGTACAATATGAAGTAATGAAGTAATTTCGATTTTGAAAACCATACATATATAATATTAACACAACAATATATGTACATACGTAAAACTCCGTTCTACATTGTATGGTAAACCTTTTCAACTAGAAAACGATAAAACGCAACAAGAGTTGAGAGTTGAACTAACATCCCCAGAATAATGCCTAGTAGACTTAAGATTCATAGAAATCTATGGTGAGAAATTTCTAAGCCGATTTCTTGGGATCTTTTCAGTTTTAAATTCAGTGTCAAGTGTCAGGGGAAGTTTAAAAGTAAAATTCTTTAAAGAAAAGGAACAGAAAGATTATCAAAATTCGTTAGATACTAAAAGATTATTTCCACTATTTCCACTGAAGACCCTAGAATCAATGCATTGAGTTCCTGGGAAAACTAGTAAAACATTATGTCAAAAATGATCTGGTTGTAATTTATTAAAAATAATTTTTGCTATGTGGAATTTATCAAAACATAATCAAGGATTTTGACGATCCATTATTCATCACTAAGCTTTCTCTATTTTCGCACTTCGCTCTTCTTGAGTACTCTAAACCTGTCTAGGATCCACGCTGTGCATATTAATTGGATCAAAGTTATTCAGCATAATTTTCTTCGATTGCGTTGCCTTCTTTGGGTCGATCCCTTGAATTTACCTTCTTTTTTATCAGAATAGACAAACTTATTTTTTGGATTTCGGTACCATCTCGCTCCTTGGAATACCACGGGTTTCTTAAGCTCCCCTAAATTGAAAAATTAGCTTAAAATTGGTCTCAATTAATATTTCGTTGTAATGACAATTTGATGAATGTTCAATGAATAAACTTCGTTAATTATCGCTAAATATTATATATACCTTTCACGCTTTGAATTAATTGCTCAACGCTCATTTATCTTGAGTGATGACGTAACTAAGCTTATGAGTGTATATATTATTAACGAGTGACTAATCAATGAAAATCAATAAATAAATAAAGATACTGATAATTCGAAATCGAAAACACTTTATTTAAAGAAATTTATTTATTCAATTTTGATGATTTCGCATATTATCCCTTCGAAATAACGCCGGTTTATAGTAAGTACTGTCCAAGAAATCTGCTTGATTTTGCCCCCTGGGCTAAAAAATAATAAAATTATTTAAAGTGTAAAATTATAAACGATTTCCTGACGAACATATTTCTCACTGCCAATATAAAAGTGTTACTAAACTCTTTTAGTTTCGACTGCACGTTGTCTGCAGGGAGTTTCCACAAGTGTGGACTGTTTTTCCAGAGCTCCACGTAACGCGTTATCACGACCAACGTTTATTTATCGCCTAACACTCCATTTACATTTTGCTCTGAAAATCACTTTAAATTATTCCGACGCTCTACAGAACGCTTTAAGGACCTGGCCCGCTTCCATCATACGTGCACGTGAAAAACGCCGTGAATTACTCAACGTCACTGAACGGAACAAGACGTGGTGGTAATTTTTCGAGCTTGCATGCTTATCGCGCATTTGTTGCAGGGCCGCTCGGCGTGGGAAATCTTCGAGATTCGCCACCCAGGCACAGCACGAGCTCCTTCTTCCCGCCACGAGGACAAAAAGCTCATCTCAATATTTCGCACGGTTTTTCACGGCGTGTGCTCTCGTCCGTTTTGAGAAGCGCTGGTAGTCATGCATAGGCACTTTCGCCAAATTTATTGCGCGGAGTTAGCGGGAACATCGCGCACTTACCTCGCCCCGAGGCCCCACAACTTCAAGTCCTTAGCGCTCCCGAGGAATAGTGTGAAATGCACAAAGGGTTGCCTCGCCGGGGATAACAAGTTATGGCATTTGTCAGTGACACATGTAAAAGTCTGGGGGTAATTTGTTATTGTTCCATCTTCGGCTGTGCCTGGCTCAGTCGCCGGGGGACTCTTCCGACACCCGATGAAAGGTGACGCTCTGGGCCGACAGGGAAGCAGGTCGACTGGGCTCCTGGAGGCCTAGGGCTCCGCTCGGTGGAGCAACAGAAGGCGAAACAACGGGCGCCGGGCTCAGGCCGTAGGTGCTGATCCCAGCAGCCGAACGCTTCCTACTTAACGAGCACAGTGGGTGACGACGGTAGTTAGTGTCGCTTACCGATTCACCGTCCTGCAGGAGACAGCTCTGACAATTTTATGATTTATTCAAGAGTGCGAATGTCAGGACCCTCTGGGCTCTCCTGGACGTCACACCGAAATACACAAACTTTGATTTATGTATGTTAAATTGAATTTCGGGATAACGTTTGAAATTATCCAAGGGTAGGCATCCCGAAGGATCCATTAGGTAAACGTACTGAATAATGAATCGGACGGAAGAGGGCTCGCTGCGCTGCAAAGGTTTAACCCCTTCGGCACTACAATCCCACTATTTGCTTATATTTCCTTTAATTGAAAGGCTGCAAATATTTTCATCGACAACCTGACAAAATGACTACACTCTAAAATGGAAATATTCTGTGAACTCCGTACGGGACTTAAAATCAATATTTCGAAGTTCCTACAGCAAATAATATTTGCTAAAAGAAATTATATTTTTTCAGTACATGGTGTACTTTTGTTTTTGTGCGAGCTATTTTATACCTCTGAATTGCATTTTTCTTCAGTATCAGAATATTGCATTGGTATATTTCACCAACGCAACGCAAAAAAGTTCGCCCATTTTGAATGGGTAACGTAAAGTTCCCTGTTTCAAACGGCCTCATAATTCCGACCGGTTTATATGTATTTATATACATATTTTTCGATGCATGTAAACAAGTCAAGACGTTTTGCACAAATCATATATTTCAGTTATATCAAGAATTGACAATAGCTTACTATAGTTTGTTTAATTTATGGGAGTCCACACATGTGCATGTCAGTAAGTATTTTATTAACTGGGATTGGGTAGCTATGTGGAGACATAGACAAATTAGATACTGCGGTAATTAGGTCTAAATCTAGTTTATCTATGGTGGAAATGTGGCAACTAAAGGAATTCTTTTTCTTTTAAAGTTGCGTTTGCCAATCTGTTCTTCTTTAAATTACGTTTGGTTTATATAGTAAAGAAACAGGAATTCTTGAAATAAGTTTAGTATAACCACTTGTCTACGTTGTGCTGAAGATGTTGAAAGTACAATTAGTAAAAAAATTTGTGAGAGCGATTTGTTCGAAACAGTGGAAGTTTTTTGTGCCCGGTGCAGAGCCCTCATGCCTTTCGAATTCTGAGCCTAACTGCCACTTGATCATTTTTTTTTTTCATTTTCGAGCACCGTTCCCATTACGAAAATGAATTTCGTACAGAAAAATCGTACGTGGCGAGCGCTCGTTAGTTTAAACATGGAATTTAGAGAACCGCATTTGCCCGTGCATCGCTCCATATAAAGGCCCTTGTAGACCCAAGTGGCAATTAATTCTTAATTTTCCGTGTTAGTTAACGAACTGCATGTGCTTAAAACTTCATTTACTCCCGGAAGTGCAAGAAAACGAACGAAAAGCTTTTAGCGGAATTAATTTCCCTCGGCGTATTTTCGCATTTCGGGAATTTCGGAACGTTCGCCAACTAAAGGTTTGGAAGGTTCGGCGGCTGGACGGGTCAGCGCGGTTCAGACGGACGTGCACACGTCCGCCTCGGAGGGTTTCGGCTGCAAATCATTGTCCTCACAGCGACGCCGACGCCGGGAGCGGGACCAGCGCCAACGACGCGCTGCGCCGCTTTGCTTTCGTGGCAAGCCGCCGTACATCTGTTGAATGGCGTTGATGCGCGCCGCGCGGCACGAACGAGGGCGTCGCACGTTGCTAACGTGGCCGGGCAGGTGGGCGGGCGGCGGCGGGTCGCTGCACGTTCATCCGCGGGACCCCGGCCAAGGAGCCAACGCTGAGAGGACGGCTGACAGAGGGAAAATGAATTAGCAGATATTCGGGGAGATAACCCGCGCCGCGCCGTGCCGTGCGAATGCTAATTTGCGAATGTCCTCGAGTGAACACGTCGCTGCCATATGTTCCCGCATAATCCTTGGCGGGTCTTTTGCGCCGCGCTGTGGCGTGACAAATGGGTTTTTCACCTTGATTCAAATCACAACTTTCTCCATTTGTTTTGATTCCCAGATAGGACAAACTTTGATGTGCCGGCGGCAGGAGGAATTTTTCGTTTTCCGGTTTGAATCAGGGCTGTTTCATGACCCAAATCCACCGACCCCCTCGTCTGAATGAATTTATTGCGGGCTAAAGTGTTTTAGATCATAGTCTCAAGGGCAAGAATTTACATTTTTAGGAAATGTCCGCCCTTGTAAGCCACCTCCAACAATTTCAGTGCTTCAACAGGATAAATAAGGTTTACCTATACTGCTAACTATACCAGAAAGAATTGTGTCAACGGATGGATATGGATAAAATACACAAAATGGAAACCATTAATACTTAATTTGTGCTAAAAAAAAATTAAAACGAAAAGTACACAGCGGACCAAGTTTACTTCAGTACGATGACAACTAATATCTGTGGAGCCAAGCCTGCCATAAAACCTCTTTTTTACGTTTAAAAAACACATCATAAAATTATACAGAACTTATTCATTGATAATAGATCTAGGTATTATTTAATATTAATAATTCTCTCAATCTTATTAGATACATATAGCAAAAATCTTTTTCAATTGGGTCTAGCCTAACCAACCCAAAAATATTATAATCACTCCATACCGCCCGATTATTCCGCTTACAACCCTTCTAAAAATGTCCAACAATTATGTCTTAGACGTTTGATGCTGAAACATACTTAAATAATGTCGCTATTATATCAAGAACAAAAACGAAACATCCGAAATCTTCCGAATAAATGTCGGGAGTTCCTTAAAGTTGTGTGTTAGGGCCTATAATATTATGCATACACTTCTGAATCTCCCAAATAATATTTTTGAGAAGATAAATATCCGTATTTCCCAATAATTGTGTACACCTGCCGAATATACATTCTCATTGGCAAATTAAATACAGTATAAATTGGAGAAGGAACAAACAAAAACTGAAAAATGTTTAGAAATTAAAACAATTCATTCATAATAACACTTTTCCATTGCAATAAGTGTCATGGAATACAACTGAAACAAACACCAACACCAGAAAACGGCCTAACTAGAATATTTTAATTACATTTTCGGCTATATATAATATTTTAATTATGACAGAAAATAAGATACAAATCTCTTATTGAGTAACATGATCCAAATCGCTTGCAGTGTTCTATTATGAAAATCTATCGAAAATATATTCATTAACGCAACATGCAATACTTTGTGAATATTCGTTACGAGGTAGAGCCGCTGAAATAAATCTGCGAGCGATTATGAGCTTGAAACACAAAACCGCCAGCATCGAGGTATGTTTATAGGATTCAAATATGCATATGCAATGAGCAGCCTTACCTCTATGATATACTGCAGGGCATAAATATTTAACCCTTCAGTTGCTTTTATTGTATATGCTAACCTGAGGGTTTTGAACGCAATCCCTCACATTAGCCAGTGAAATTGCTTTGAGGGGATGATGAGAATTACAATAGCCCGTGGTGACGGCTGCCTAATGCTTTTATGTATTTGGGTAACCCTTTATCACTTTATGGGATATCACAGATACAAACTATTGTTTTGCTCCCTTGTACATTTTGTATAATTTAGAGTTCATTTCGCGTCTCACTCTTCTTCAGCCTTTCAAACCAGAACTTTCCGCAGGTCGAAATCTCTCTTGCTAGTACTGCTTTATTATTAATAAATAATTACAAAATCATTGGATACACTGCACCCATCATACCTATTTGATATGCTGCGTTCTGCCTCAACACAATATTTATATGTATTTAAAAATTATAAAAGAATTTTTTACCTATTCATAGATTCATATATGTATGTTAATGTTAGCATAGAATTAATAAATTAAATGTTTTAGGTATTTTCATGCTCAGTATATTCAGTACTTTAAGTGGAGTAGATATTTTCTTAAGGCATCTTGTGAACTTTTGTTATGGTCCCTAAGATATACACTTATCTTTCATGTAACCGGTAATAATTTACTTTGAAATTTATTGGTGGATTACTTTGCACAAAGTTTCCCCATTTTCCTTGAAGCAAGTCGCGTTCAAATTTAGCTACCCTAAAGAAGCAGAAGCGTTTAATACCCAAAGAGAAGAAAATATTACAAGTTTATTAAATTGCGCAATTTTCCAGTAGATTGCTCCGTTTAAAGCAGAAGAATTAGTCCGCCACTTTAACCATCGGAAGAAAATTGAAACTTTCTTGATAGACATCGTGAACACCTCCTTTGACCACAAAGCATTGCCATAAAGTCCATTGTGATTACTTATATAACATAAATGCCTATAGTTATACCTCGTTCCCATACCAACTTTGTATAGAAGGAAATGGCTCCGCGTCCTAAAAGGAATAAGCGCTTGGCAGTTATATAAAAGAAGTTTTTTTTTACAATGCCAAGGGAAAATGTTAAGGCAGAAATTCTGTTCGATAACGAAACGGAATTGAATACCCCTTCCATAGGATTGAACTTTATTATTAAGACGTTCTTCGATAGAAAAAAAAATCTTTATTTAGATTTGCATTTTGAACCGACGGCACAGCATCGGTATCTGCCGGCCATAGGTGGGGCGGACATTTAGCTGTTTAGGTAACCTCGTGCTGTATGCTTAAGGGATATGGAAGAATTCTTTAAGATTTTCATCTCCTAGACAAATATATTTGTAATGCAGAAACTCTCGAAATGATTTCAGTTATTCTAAAGGAAAATTGAAAGGGCACCCTACCTTCGAGTTTATGGAGTACTCCCTTGCCTCTGATACGATCTTTTAATATAATCTTGGTCTCAAGCCACTCAGCTAGGGAATATTAAGGATCTGTGCGTACAATCCAAAAGGTGCATGAATTGAGGTCTAGGAATTCATGCAATCTAGCATTAAGGACAGAAAAACTGGAGGGATTTGTATTTCAATGTTAAACTCTTATCGTTTTGTTCCAGTCATGAAAAGTAATCGAGATATGTAGCACCAATAAACGAAGTTATTTCAGCATAAGTATTCCTTACATTTTATGACTCTCAATAATATCCTAATCTCTCTACTTTAGATTTAAGGATTCCCTCAATTCATATACATTTGTATATCTATTACTTATACAATTAGAAGATTTCGTAAACATCAATTTAAAATTTCGTTACGTAGCAAAAATATATTTGTCAAACCGAAATATAACCTTTCAAAATCAAGCTATGACTTAATTGTTTAAGGTTTTGTTAAATCTCAATTTCTTCCGCAAATACTATAACCAAATTTAATGACTGAAATTAACCTCCGAAATGGAGGTTAATAATAATAATAATTTTCGTGTGATAAAAACAGTATCGGTTCAAGATATCCCTTGGAGTAAAAATGCCCAGCAATTAGGAGTCAATATTTGCTGTTTGCGTTGCGTGTTTGGAAAACACCAAGGAAAATCAACAATATAATGACTCCATTTAGGCAATTTCATCCATTTTTTCATAATAATATTGATTCGGCTGGGAAAAGAGAAATGAGTACGAAAAAAAATAACGGATGGAAATTAATCTTTGTATTTCTCATGGAAACTCTTCATACGTGTACTTTTATTTAGATTTAATCGATGAACCTTTTAAAAATAATTGGGTATGAAAATGTAATATTCCTAGATATGCACAAAGTACCTATTAGTGTACTCCCCATTCAAATCAATTAAATAAATTAAATATTTACCAATTCTATGAGAAGATGAAATTCCAAAATTATTCATTTGTGGTCACATCCAAAACTGCTCCAAATTACATCTTATATTGTTTGGAGAGAAAACGTTGTAGGTGATCTAGGTATAGCTGGAAGAAGATATCAGAAACTAATTATTAAAATTATGCCAACTCCCAAACATCTTTAGTCACTCATGAATCTTTTTTAATTTTGGAAAATCATAACTATACAGTTAAGAAATCAAAAGTTTTTCGGTTAATTTGATCGTTTAAAATCTTCGTAAGATTACGTTAATTTTAAAGGAAATTGTATTACCTTGTCTCTTACCGCTTTTGTAATAAATACATAAATTCAATGGCTTCTTTTTAACTTTTAAAAAGAAAATTTGTTGCCTTCTAAAGTTTTTCCAAAGTCACGGTACAAAAATTGTGACTATGACAATGAACCGACACGTAATTTCTGAGTGAAGGTAATTTGTTTATTTCGCAAGTTATTGCTGCAAAAGATAAGCGCAAATCAAAAGTGAAAAGTTGTCGGTACGCCTTTAAATCGTCTGCTAGGAGTTTGAAAGTTTAACTGCTGAATGCCGAAAAAGTTCGGTCATTACATGAACTTACATTAAAAATTTTGAAGGCGAATCGTTTGCTTTTTATTGGATATTTCGAAATTAAAAAGTTTGCCTTGGACGGCATTTTATTACGTCCCTTAAATTGAACACCGTTTACAATAGCTGATTATGGAAATTCACAGTAGTAGAGGTCAAGGGGAAAAGAATGAATAGTCGGACGCGTTGTTGACCTTTATGGTATACGGAAAGGGTTTCCTTTCAGAGCTCTTTGTGTTCATTTTTTTCCAGGTATGGAGGAGAAAATTTCGCTGACAAAAATTAGATCAGGAACTTTATTGGGACAGTAGATGTTAATATTAGTAGCTCTGGAAAGGAAGACTGAAGGATCTTTTAGGTCCACTGGGTGCTGGGGTATTATCTGTATTAATTATGTGCATAATTTGATAAAGTTTTCATTTTACTTTTATTCGTTCATTTCTGCATGCTGCATAAAATTTAAAATGATTTAAATTGTACTCTTGCTTCATCGAAGAATATGGGTTTATTCTTTAATCATCAAAATTTTATTGTAGCAAACTATAAAGGGGTAACTAAAACACTCGTTATAATAAGTAGATAAATAATTTAATTACTTGCATTTTACTCACAACGTAAAACTAATTTGCAAAACTAGTTTGAAACCCTCAAGATTAAAGAGTATGCATTACTTATCAATACGTCAATTAGTAAAATTTTGCTAGATTTTACACATTTAAAGAACAAAAAAATACTGGACGAAACATTCAAACTTATAAGCTTATTAATAGGTACGATTTATCTCCGTTTTTAAGTACATAGAAAAAACTCTTAACCTATTATATTATAAACAGTTGTTTCAATAGGAAATAAAGTAGATTACATTTCGTGGATTAATATGAATGAAATCAGTGAATGACTTCATCTTTAAAAATTTTAATATATTTTATTGAATATACATATAGATAGAAGCATAATAATAACAAATAAAATTTACATCATTGTTTTTTAACTATGTTTCCTAGCAGATTAATTATGTAAGTGTATCCGTATTGCAGCGAATGCAGCCCTCTAAAGTTTTCCACAAGTTACTCGTACTCACTGCGACCATGTTGTGGATGTGATGTAGTCGATGCAAATCTTTCAAAATCGGGCGTTCTCAATCCTGACGATGAATAAAAGAAGTTATTAATTTATACAATTGTGTTTTAATTATATTATTATCATTATTTTTTATGAAAAATAACAACAATATTTTTTCACACAGTCGTATTTTGAGATAACGTTTTGAGTTGTTTTCATCTTTGTCCTTAAAAATGATCTAAAATTAAGTTGCTGTGTCAAGCTACTTTACTTATGTACGTATTCATATTTGATTTTTATTGTGAAACAAAACACATGTTATCGCTTTTTGACATTTAATTTCAAGGTTTAAAACAATTTCCGATCTCGAAAGGTGTTGGCAAATAAGTTTCAAAACAATTTAGTATCATTTGCCATGAACTTTTCTATTTGATTGTTTTTTGTCTTGGTACGTGTACTTGTAAAACGTTACATCGTTATTTTTTAATGGACACAATATTTTTAATGCCCCTTTTCGAATACTTGATTATTTACGTCCTTCGTTCTATAAAAATAAAACACATTAAGCGGAATGCTTATTTATCACAGCAGCCGACAAGTCGGCACATGGGGGAGGTTGAAAACAATTTGTAACTGCAATAAAAGAGCATTAACTTGATTCAAGGAGCTATCCATCAAAAGTCTTCATAATTTAAACTTTTTTTTCGGAAAATTTCTGGGAACTTTGCGATTAAAAGCGGAGAAAAGAATACTTGAAAAGTTGCTGCCTTATCGCAGAAGAATCGTTTGTTAGCTTATTGCCTTATTTTGCTTTTGTGAGGCACATGCTCCTCCGGCGCGTCGCGTCCCTTTGGGCTTTAGAGTATAAGCGAAATAAATATTTAATGGGCAAAAGTTCAGCAACAAAACTAATTTACAGGAACCATAAATATTCGCTATTCGCTACATTTTGAGCGCAAAGAAGAACTCTGAGCAAAGACACAAAATGATTCAGCAATCAAAACTTACTGCAGAGCTAGAATTCTTTCCAGAGTGCCATAGAAGAGGTTCCCACTTTTCGATTTTAATCCCGACAGAGTGTAACATCCCGTGAAACGTATATCAGCTTTGGGGAAGGTTCCGGCCGCTAGGGAGAACAGGGAAAGCTTAGAAAAGATAAAATATTGGAAAAATTGAAATCGACGAAGGACCTTGGACAGAATACCATAAGTAACCGAACGAAACGAAACGAAACAACTTTTAATGTGGCTCTCAAAGCCGCTCAGCCTTCGACCCATCAGCGATTGAATTCAGGGGAGCTGGCTGATCCAGATGTGGAAAAAATTCCTAATTCAGACGGAATCGCCCATGTTGAACATAAACTCTCTATTGGATGCCAGCGGAATTTGCAATATCCTCGTCGAATATGTCTATGGGAGCCGAGTGGGGTGACGGCGATACGCCGCCAACGGCCCATGCGAAAGACGCTCGTTTATCATTTTTACTGCCGTAATTTCTCTCGTTGGATTTTAATAAACCAAAATTTCCTTGTGAGGTAATAAAAAAAAGAGCAGCTTTGCCCCCAAAAGTGGCACAAGACTGGCTTTCTTTCCTGAAGAAAAAAAGCCGTCTGAATTTTATGGGCTCGCGAAGGTCATAAAACTCCTTGCCGAAATTGAAAATTCCAAATTAGTTAAACACAATGAATATTCTCTTCTTCCAGTTCTACCCAAGCGCCACTTTTTTCTTTCGGACTGTAGCTATGACGGACTGTGACAACGCCCCACAAATAATATAATTTTTAATAGAAGCTTAAGAAGGTTTTAGAAGACATCCATCCATAAACTATGTACTTCTTGATAGTCCGATTATTCCACTCCAATAAACTTTATTAGCCTCAATGGTAATTTCGATGCTAACGAGACATTTATCAATTTCGACAATTTCGAACCGTAAATCATAAATCCAGCTGGTAATTCCGAAAACATTGAGCTTAATGCTACTATTTCTCATTGTTCAAGGATTTGTGATTTCTCGTCTTCAAAACAAACTGCTAAGGCATTAAGTAAAACATATCTTCTAGCAATATAATTACTAAATTAAGATCTTTGGTACAGTTACATAATTCTAGATTCTATTAGACAGAAAAGCTAGTCTTGAACCGATTTTATTGATTTCACTTTTGGTATTAAACTTTTGCTTTATAATGAAACGGTCAAGGTATTAATGGATTTATGCCTTAAATTTATGGTCCATCGCAACAACCGAATATTCAATATTCTGGCAAAGAAGCTTCAATTTAATTGTTCAAATTGCAAAAGGTACCTATATTGCGTATTATCCTATTCTTGACAACTTCCTTGATATGGGTATGAAATAAGAGTTTGACGAGAAGAATACGATAAACTATGCAGCGTCACAATATGGTGGATGGTGGATGTCTCTTCTTTTCTTTTTAGTGCGTCACTAATAAGTTTTTTAAAACTCAATATTATACTTGTATAGATCAAATATAATTTCAAATATTTTTTATACAAATAATTATATTATTAATGTGCTGCAAAAGTTCGTATATTTACATAATGGGACAAGTTTAATGGTGTTACATTAAAAAATATGTATTTGTTTAGTTTGCCTATATAATTTATTTTACTAACTTGCACCACGAAAAGCCGTTCTTTTTTCGACAAGGAGCATTTGGATTTATGAAAGAGCCCAAAATTTCATTAAAGTCGTAAATCTTGAGGGAATGACCGCCATTTTACTTGCCTAGCCTCTGGGTTATGTCCATAAATTTTAGCTCTTAATTTAACTGGAAGTTCACCTTCCAAGTAGAAATGTTCTTGAACATCTCCATGTCTTGGGTCGGGAATTCAATCAATGGGAAAAATGTTAGAAGCTAGCCAGTAAATCTCTCTTAGTATAAACTACCGTTAATAATGGAAACTGCCACGGTGAAACTCATTACGACTGTCCTTGAGTTGAGCAAGCTTTTCGAATACAACAAAGCGACAGCACCTGGAGCTGGAACCTAAGCAGCTGCTCGGAACGGGTCCAATTTTATTAGAGTCCATTAATATCAATGTGCAGAATGTTCAGCTAAATTACAAAAGAGCGGAATGTGTTCGATTGCCTCTTAATTAGACACCGCTGAAAAACCCGGACACAGTCCTTTAACCAGCAGTTTCATCTGACTGCCAAACCAAAAACTGGTACCATGCAAAATACCAGAAATTGTACCAATTGCAATCTAAATGTAGAAAGGGGCCGCTTTTCCTTGTTGCCGGTTTGTAGAATGTTTGTCGCACAGTATATGTACGTGTTGAAGAGGCGAACGGACTCGCCGATGGACAATCGCGCAAAGTCCGTTTGAGCTTGGTTAATTGATATTTATTGCTTCAACGGAGTCTAATTAATGCCACCAATGCGACTAAGGTGGAGGTTGCGCCAAATTAAGTGGAGAACGAGCAGATTCCTAATCCACTGCAAATCGCCTTATTGGACGAATTGTCTAAACCTAAATGAGTGGTTTCAGATCAAATCCGAATTTGTGTGATCTCCATCGAGGCGGCAGCTGAGGCATTTATCTGAGGAGCCGCGCCAGCCCTTCCTAGATGACGGCAATATGAGGCATCGATTTTCCAGTATTTTCCGGCTGCTACCCTCCGGTTCTTTCTTTTCCAGTCATGTTTTCTTAATCGAATATTCATGACGTTGATGGACGCGCACACTTCAGACGGTGCGTGCTGGGTAATTCAGGAATTTGTTCTGCCTGAGCTCAGCTGGAGGCCCGTGGAGCGTCTCGGCGCTCCTCGGCGGCTACGGCAGGCGCGTTATCAGAGTTTGACATTAATCGTGTAAGGATAATGCCATTGTGATTTTTATTACATGAGAAAGTGGATCTAGTGGTTACCGGGAACCTATTGGTATTCATTAAGACGTGATCCCTCTGCAATCCGTTTGCCGCCGAGGCAAAATTTGAATAAAACTGCGCTACCGCGGCCTACGCAAACGAGCATTGCTTATGCATGCCTTTTTCTCGGCTTTTTACTCAGCATAAGAAGCAATGAAATATTTATCAATGGGAAGGAACGCCTGCGATCGCATCCCAATGATTTCACCACAGATGATCTCAAAACTTACCATCGAAATCGCCTTTGTGTCACCCTTCGCCTTCTGTAAATTATGAGCATTTTCGTACCTTTAACTATATCGGACTAATTTTGAAATCGTGCACAGTTCTAAAAGTCATATTAATAAAGCAATCATGAGGTTATGCAGAAATATTTACACAACAAATGTATAATAGATCCAGTAGATTTTGAAATGGGAAAAAAATCATACATATGTATGGGTTCTTTTCCGTATTCTTAAAAATCAAGTACCTACATATTATATTTTGTTCAGAAATTATGTTATACATTTATATTAGTTTTGTAACGAATCGCAATACTATGGAGCGTTGACTTGACAGGTTTTAGAACCTTCTTTAGAAGTCGTGACTCTTGTCTTTCAAATGAGTCTTTATTGATTACAAAATAAATTATTCAAATGAGTCTTTTTTGATTATAAATTAAATGATTAAATTTTTCTTCAATTGCTTCCCCTAGTGAGATGAAGACCAAAAGATAGAAAATACAACTTCTATAAAATAAAAATCAACCATTTGAAAATCCTACGGATAAATCTTTCTTTTTTTTGCATATATTACATATATTTATCAGTTTCGACTTCTTAATCCATTAGCTAGCTACGTATAATAAAATGGTGATATTAAGGAAATTTCTCCAAGTTTAAGGAAGTATTTTGCGTAACTTAGATTTTATAATGAAACGCTCAGTCCGAATGCTGATTTAACTTTATCCAAACAGGCCCAGACAACTCCAAAGAACCAACCAAAGCGAAAGTCATACTGCTGTAATAAAGTAGGGAGCATAAAATTCTCCGGATGTGCGGCGATAAGCCACGGAGGAATTCAGCGTACCCAACTTGATACTTTTGCCTATATATCAAAACAGATTGAGAACTGCCATTGAAATATTTTGACTTCTGCCAGAAAGTGCATTTTACAGGGCTTTATAGGGAAGTCCCAGCCCCAGTCGTTTTTAGATTGCACCCTTATCTGAGTTTCATTGCGCTATTTGTCCTTTGTGGCGTGGATTTGGTGAGCCGTAATTTGTGAAAGAACATTTTCAAAGTTTGAACGGAGTAGAAATGCTTTCGGGCTGGGAGCCCGCTCTTAAGCAATCCTAACTTAATTAGGCAAAAGTCATCCAACTCTGCAGAAGACTTTATTACGTTTAAAAGTTTCACTTTTAAGGGGTTTATTTAATTTTACTTATTTAAGCAGTTAATATTTGGTTAGTTCGTTGAAGCACTTATTTCGTTAATAACGTTGTGTTCCAGAAGCCGCAACTTAATTAACAGTGCAATGGAGTAAGAGAACTGCTCTCTCTCAATTCAATTTGCATATTTTATGTTAACACATAATTCGACACTGTAGATTTGTCCCTACAGTGTAAAAACAAACATTCCTCAAACCATTTTTAATTGAATTTTCTATTTACTGTTTTGAATGCCTAGTCAAGCGTTGTGGGTTTCGTAATTTATTAATAATTCGGGCGGCACTAATTAATAATTAACCTGTAATACAACATGTTCGTCTATTAGAGTTCACGACCGATGGCTACGAACGTTACAGCTGGTGGTTAAACGTTTATTTCACTTCACGCTGATATTTAATTAATTTCCGTGCATGAATTGTGGTCAAATTGTGGTTTTACCACATTATGACTTAACGTTAATAAAACTTGAGGCAATTAATTATATATTTTGATTATTTTCAGTTAAATTTGAATTTACTCCATTAATAATTTTATACCCATAATACACACAAGTAATGAATTTAAGTGGTCTGATTATTAATACCCATAATTGAATTAGTGTTTTCTCGTTCAAAGAACTTAGGTTCTCGTATTCCAATTTGACGAACAGAGAATGGAAGGAAATCATTTTTTTTTTCATTTCAAATAATATACTTAGGTACCTTATGTGTGATTTAAAACATTACAACTATTTTTGAGTGCTCACGATATTATTTTATTTTAATTTATATCTATTTTTCCCTAACCATTTGCTATTAATATCATCCTCTTTTTACAATTTCAGGTAAACGGCGCGTGGTCCTTACCGAATTTTGTATGTGATTTCTATATAGCAATGGATGTGATATGCTCCACATCATCGATATTTAACTTAGTTGCGATATCAATAGATCGGTGAGTATCTTAATTGCTATAACATTTTCAAATGCCTCCAAATAAATTTAAATACAATTTCGATTACTATACTTCGTAGGTAACATACTTACATCTTTGATATTCTTGTAATCAAGCAAAGACTTGAAATCGATATTATTGAAATTTAAGGGCGAAAACTTTTCTTAACTACAAACCAAAAAGTGTGTACGTATGTAACATACACATGAGTCGTTGAGAATCGTAGTAACGTAAGTCAAAAGTTTTCAAAAACTGAATTAAAACTAAAATCAGATCACTTACCCATCACCCTGTTAAATACCATATTAACTAACTATGATTCTCAACGGCTCATATATGTATGTATATAAGCAGAACTATTGCTACATATTTAAAGTTACAATATTTGAATTTTCGAAATCTATGAGTTGGAAGAGAATTTTGTAGTAGGTACGTGCTTCCTTATTAATTCCGCCCAGCTTCCTTAAACAAAACAAGTGTCTACTGTTCCGTTGACTTGCACAACTGCGAGTATCACGAGAGGCAAAGATTAATTTCACAGATACAATATGAGTGTGGTACAATGTAAATTCGGTAAATTAGTGAGCTCCCCAAGTGGAATAAAATTAGGTAAATTACGCGGCGGCAGAGCATAGTGTGAGTGAGCAAAACGAAAGCACTCCCCGCAGCAATCAGATTAGGAGGTAAACCTCATGCAAATACTGCAAAATAATTTCATTTTCTGCTTTATGCGAAAATTCCGTAAATTCGCCATACCCTCCGGTTATCCCATCGCGAAAATACCTTCATTTCGCATTTTTGGGCTCGTCTATACCTGAAAATTGTACTTCTTGTGCGAGTTCTGCGTACACAGGACCTAAGCAGCCGCCTAGGTGTATAAGCGTCCTGGGAAGCGCACTCTGGTGTTTTCCATTTAAAATGAAATCCAGCGTTCAACTTAAATGTACGTAAAAACACGAGCCACTTTACAGCGCCTGCACAAGTTTTCCGTTCGGTTGCGAGACCCTGGGAGAAATCGTCTAATTTTCCTCATCCTCTTTATGCCGCCGGAGATGTACAGACTCCGGGTCCATTCCGGCAATGTCAATTTTCTCGTTAGGATTAAAAAAACAGCGCACTGTAAAATGCCCCATTCTTTAATTTCTAAGGTAAATACAGAGCGTCTGAGTCGGCAAATGCTGACGACATATTTTTATTTGCTTTCAGAAGCTGGGAGCGTTCTAATTTCCTCATGGACTTTACCTTCTTACTTCTTTTAAAGGCACACCTGATGCACGACTCAACCACGTTGAAGACATTTCGAGTTTAGATCGTTCACTGAGAGCTCTTCGTTAGTTATTCATTAAATTGGTTCTTAACCGAAAGATAAGGATAACAATCTTTAAGTTAATTGGGGTTTCAAGTTGATACGTTTTAGATTGCTTCAAAACCATAAAACACGTAATTTTGCATGCTAGTAAGAACAATGACAATTGAATTTTGTCGCGTGATAGACCATGAAAAATTAGAAAATTACTATTATGACATGACACAAAATATGTAGTTAAAACTCTTATTTTGACGATGGAACACTCTGAACTTATATGCAGCTTATTATTTTAACTATGTCGGGACACAGACTGCATGATCTGAACTAGACTTTATGAGACTAATCAAGACCAATGTTCGATGGCTAAAAAACGCAAATGTTCTACGAAAAAATGAACATTTGAATTTGAAGTTCTGATATTTATCAGACTATTGGTAACTTTTTTTTCAAAAATAAGTCTTGGAAGAGCGTGTAAAAAATAAAGTGTCTCATTGTACCTACCCATAATTGCTGCCGTCCTATTTATCTGAAATCAAAACTGTATAAACAAATTCTTAATATTGAACACGACTGGCAAAGCATAGACGGATTTAATCTTTTAACTTAATTAAAATATTGATATCTATTTTTTATAATTTCAGAGTACCTACCTGAGATTTTAGAGCACCATGAGATTTTAGACACATTTTCCATTTTCGAAAGGAAATTCACATCAGTACCTACACTATAAAGCCACTCACTGCTTGTATCTATAAACATTTTTACGTCTATATTACTTCGCAAATATTCAAATTGGGCTGTGAATTTCAAGATCATTCGCGACCCTGCCATGCTCATGCAGGAAGTTCACTTAGTAGTTGGAACATGGAATGGCCCTATAAATTGCACGGCGGGCCTATACTCGTATGCAGCCAAAATCTGTTCTAACGGGACCTGCAGTTAAAGGGCAATAACAGTGCAGTTATGGCCATTTAAATTCAAATTACAGCCCCAGAGCCGGGATCCTCCTATCTACGGACCGGTTGACGGCTGGAACCCAATCATGACCTCAATCTCGGAGCAATAAAGGGAAATCCCCTTAAACAGTGCTGTGCGCGGTGGCGAGTAATTGCGCACATAGATCTCGGCACTGGTTCCCATCTACTTCATCTTCTCGAGATGATTAAATATGAGGAAAAGCACTTTAAAAATCGCATAAATCACGGCCGAGATAAGCCCGGCGGCGTAATGTATAGCCGCCGGAGGAGGGAAACTGCGGGAAATGCGAGGTGATACGTAGGAGCCGAGGCTTACACCGACGTGGAAAAATAGACCCCAGCGTCCCGCACTCGATTCCCTCGGTTTGCTTTTAGTTCCACGCGCTCGCAGAGACACTGGTTCTATTTATGCCCATTTTCAGTCATACGGCCCTAAGAAATATTCAAGAAGTCCCAAGGCCTGAAAAGGAGAAACAAATTTCATGGATATAACCACGGCGCACCGCAGAGGACGTGTGTGATTGGGAAGCACATCCCGCCGGGTTCTCGGCGGCGGTTTTGTTCAATCCCTCATTCCAGAACAGGCCCCATTTCACTCGAATGGTCGATATATTTTGTATAGTGATTGTGTCCCCAGTTTGCAAAGGGCATAAAAAATTTATTTCTTGTAAAGTTGAACATTCGCTGTTTTGTCTGAGTCATTTGTCACGTTTTGGCAGCCGAATTAGGTGCGCTTTGTTTGACGCCATCCTGCGCAAATATCGAATTTTGTCGTACTGGCGTTGCAGGTTGCTGCAATGACCCAATTTCGACTTCGATTTGTTTGAAAACCATTGGGCACTTAATGCAGAGGTGACGAAACAAATCAAATCACTTTCCGAGAAAAATAAAATTTAAAATATTTAGCTTATTTCTAAAAATATCTGAAAGATATTCAAGTCCACCCTTTAAGAATTCGTATGTATTTAATTTCTTTAGCCTTTGTCACTGGTGGAAAGATGTTATCGCAGTAACGAGCGTATATGTAGTTGAAATAACCTTCAATTGCGTAATATATGTATGTATGTATGTATTGTGCGGATATTTGACGATACCTGATCTAATACAAAAGGTATAAATTCATACAACGCTTCATCAAAATCCGTAAGGATACTTTTCATCTCGATTTCCCTATATTTCGAATTTCCATTCGATACGAGTAGCTTCCTATTTTTATATTAAATAAAAAGAATTTATAGATCCAATTTAGGTAAGTAAGCGTAGCCCTTTTTACTTATTCCATTGAAAGTATCGTGAACATGTGAATTTAATTGCTGGTGGTTCACACGAAACCTCTCGTGGATGTACAGTAACAAATTAATTAGGTTTAGCAACAGGTCCACATTAATTGGTTTACCCAGTACCTACAAATTTTATTGATGAAAATTTGTCACCGTGCTTCGTCCTTGCACCCAGATAAAATGTAATTGGATTATTTTTTTCACAAATTTAACCTTCGGAATTCAGATATCTTCTTTAATGATGCTTCTTTGAAGCAATCTTTAATATTAAATTGCACTTTTTAACTAACGTCGAAATGTTGAGAATAATTTAAGAAGGTAATTTGCAACAAACTTCAACAAGATACATTTTTGCTATTCATACTGTTGAAACCCCCCTGCAAACGAGCGCAGATGGGTCGCAATCAATATTTCTCTTTGAACCTAGAGAAAGCTGTAACAGGAGGGACGCCAAGTTTGGATATTAAATTTCAAACGAAACTTTATTTATTAGAAAATTGGAAGAATCTGTTCTTCTGTTAACTCTGTCACATCAAAACAAAAAGCTCACAAAGTGCTCGTTATTTCTATTTTTGCTTGAAGTTTCAAAATCTCAACAAACATTTTAAGAAGAAATTAAAGAAACTCCTCTACTGCGCCACTAGACACCAGGGCTTTCTTCAATAACCTTAAAGCGGTTTCGTACCCAATCATATCTTACACTTAATTGAACAAAATAAGTAAAACTTCGGGTTAGCATGCTGATTTTCATCTAGAAATTATATTAAATTCATGAGAAACCCGTTTAACTGTATAAGTTGCAATTTAATTTTCTATTCTGCACTTTAGAGCTCAAGAAGTTTTATGGATAACACATCCATGGTTCATTGCGCAAAATCACCAAGAAGAAATTTAACTCAAAGAACATCTTTCACTTCCATCTACATACATCAGCATGTTCATACGATAGCATGCAATTTAATTTTCTAATCACAAATATCCATTCTTTGAAGACAGTTTATCAGCCGAACCCAACCCCAACACTTTTAAATTATATCTGTTTTGTTATATTCTTTTCACTTCTCTAAGTATATGTATTAATTTTACTAGAACTACCTAAATATTAAACATTTCAAATGAAAATTATTCCATTACCTAATTTCCACCTTCTCGTTTGGAATTTTTAAGATAATAATGAAACTGTCTAAAAAAGCAGTGACTCTTAAGTTTACGAATTATAGTTACATTTTTAACATTGCAAAAATACACTTTTGAAGCGAAATTTTTCAACTTGTAAGCTGCAAAATAATAAAGTAATTTCTCAGATTTTTAAAACACTATTTTTATACTCATTTTTTATACTGTGACCTGCATACTATTACTATGCCTGCGATTAGGTCTGTTCTTTTAGATAGCATAACCATAATTTGGTTCTGGAGTAGCTATAAGAACAATACACAAAGCGTTAACGAAAAGAAAACAAAATAATCACTTATAAGTCAATCATTAATTAAAAGAAAACATTTCTTACTGCATTTTATAAATATCGGTAGGTATAGGTATTGATTGATCTAGCCGTAAGTTGTAATGACTTGCTTCAAACAATTTCCAGTTATAATCAAAAATATATTAAATATTGACAAGCACCGAAATTATTGATTCACCTTATATAATATTTTGCTAGCAACCGAAATTGTTTGAATAACTCAGTGGAGTATTGGAGAAAGCTTAATAAAGTCTTAATCAAAAAGATTCTTTCTTTAATAAGATCTTCAGTTCTGGTGCCAAACTCGGAGTTTAGCTATCCTATGCATCAACAGTTGAGCTATTTAAGGCATAAAACTTAATCCAAGGGCGGATTACGCAGAGCGTATAGTTGAGTAAAGCAGAAATTATGCGGAGAAAGGTGATAATTGGGATCTCGCCCAACTTCGATTCAAACACATGAATGATATTAAAAAGGATGTAATTATTATGTATAATAAAATTACTTTCTGCAAAGAATAGTGCTTTACGCTGTTCGGAATATTTAATGTGAAAATATCATATATAGTATTGGCACGCGAATACTGAAAGAAGTAAACTTTTATAAAAGCGCCAATTTGTACACAATACATAAATATGTACTTACATACCCCAAGTAATTTTCATTGTGATTGCCTTCAGTCGCCAATTTTCCCAGGACTTTCACTACTATTGTTTTCCATACACAAATATAATTTTGGTAAGCAAGTAATGTCATGATTGTGATTTTTATTTTCTCGACAATAAAAGCCGAAGTATAACTAAACTATGACAGCAATTCAAATTAAATCTCTCAGTGAGTAGTCCAGATGTTCATCACTTCTGCATACAACTTAATTAGTCGTCCATAAGTGCATGCCTAAATACCAACCATTAATTATACATACAAGAGAGACTGACTCTACCAACCACACCTGCAACTGCAACAATGCAAATGCATCATGGCATATATTGTCATAAATAAATCATATCCCAAAGGAAATTTACAACTGCAATATGGCAGTGCTGGTATGTGTTCAAGTAAAATCATTTGGTCATAAAATATTCATTTTGTTTGACTTATGGGTACTTCCCAGACCGGAAACAACAAGGTGTTTACTAATTTATGGAGTCTGCTTAGCTGAAGTGTTATTATTTGAGGTCATTTTTAATTAACTTTAGATTGAACTTTGATTTATCCCTTGTATTTGGCTCTCGAAGGACTGATCCATCATTACTTTGACCATTAATAGCGTATTTTCTTCCATTGCAGGTATATTGCAGTAACGCAGCCAATAAAATACGCGAAACACAAAAACAGCCGGAGGGTCTGTTTGACCATCCTTCTAGTTTGGGCAATATCAGCAGCAATCGGTTCGCCAATTGTTTTAGGATTAAATAATACACCGAATCGTGTACCAGATCTCTGCCTATTCTATAATAGTGATTTTATAGTATATTCGTCTTTAAGCAGTTTTTATATACCATGTATAATAATGGTCTTTTTATACTGGAATATTTTTAAGGTAAGTCTTTTACTGTACTTTGTAGAATAACGTAAGAGGAGAACATCTTACGTTATTCTATAAAATATTCTCTTTTACTAATCTGACTATCCTCTATTATGAAAAAAAGGTTCAAGAAAGGTATTCAGATTATAGATTTATTTGTTCAATAATTTATTGTGGGTGCATAAAATATCTGAATTTTACTAAATCACATAATTTGTCAGCTTTTTATTCGCCCATTTACAACCATAATAAATTACTGAACAAATAAATCTACATATAATCTGGATACTTTTACTAAAACTTTTTTCGTTTTATTTTTTAACATATGTTTAGGTAGGTTGGCAAATTATGGCACGATATACAAAGTAACAAAATTGTTCAAAAATTATTGTATACTGTTTAGTGTAATACAAGTAGTTAACGGATACGTAGTCGTTTTTCTTAAAAATAATTGTTTGCTTATTTAAGGAGCGCTTTTCTTTTCCGGCGTACCTACGAACAGATACTTAGATTTAGTAGGTAGTCATGGCAGAAAAAAAATGTATACTTTTGCCTTTCTGTACAAAATTATGGAAAGGATACGATACAAAAAAAATAACAATATTTATAAAATTCAGTTTAGTTTTTCGTTTGAGTGAATACTTTGCTAGCTTCTTCTAAATATTAGTTATTGGATGTTCTACAACATCTAAACAAATTAATTTCTCAAAGGCTCTAAGAAGTCGAGCGAGAAAGCAGAAGGCCGCCCGTAAGCCCAACTTATCAGACCTAAACACAGCCGGCAGTGTAATAGAGAACATCGCGCAAACTCGACGGCTCGCCGAGACGACCTTGGACAGCACCAAAAGTGCGGCCAGGATCATGCCTGATGACCAGCCCACAAATACCGCCTCGGGGTCCAACGAAGAAGAAGACGAGAACGCCATATCACCAGACATCGACGACTGCCACGTCATCGTAAACGACAAATCGACTGAATTTATGCTGGCGACAGTCGTGGAGGAAACCGGAAAGTAAGTTCTAAAGGTCCTTGAAATGATGTTTTCCAAAAATGTCAATTTTCAGTGTCGTTGCACAAATAACTACGCAGCCGCAACTTGTCGCTGCTGATCCTAATGGTAATCATGATTCTGGTTATGCCCCATCAAACGTTGATGATGTCCTTGCAGGAACGAGCACACCCCCAGACAGCCCTATGCCAAGTGGCAGCCTCAAACGAAGTAGCTTAAGTAAGCGCAACGGCCTTGATGGCTCGCCAAAAAAGGAACCACTGAGGTACGAGTGCCAAAATTCATTTTACATTTTTCCCATTTTACTTAAATTACTATTTTCTTATCTAACTCACGCTGGTTTTTCTGCAGTGTCGCTATGAAACCGCTTTCGTTTGTTCGGTATGGGGTGCAGGGGGCTTTATCCTTAGCTAGAAACGATTCAACAGTTTCTACAGCATCTAAAACATCTCGAAAAGACAAGAAAAACTCTCAGGCATCCAGGTTGGTAAAAAAAAATAATTTTTGTTTCGAAAGAAAAAATCGAATAAACAAATTTACATTTGACTCTGCAAAGTAAACACTTCTTAAACGCTTAATATCCCGGGAGCCATTGATGAATTCTATGAGTTACTGTTTTGGAGAAACGGGTAAATTATACCAACTTTAACTTTGAACGGAAAAGCAATGCCGTCTTTACCCAATGGACTCGATGGGCACAAGCCAAAAAACCCGGAAACCAGACCCATAACAGCTAGAAAAAACAAAACCTGATATCTCCCTTTTTACGTTGTGCTATGTTGGATTGCTTTTGCCTACTTTTTCCAAATGATAACACATAAAATTCAGTATTGGTTCTCGTACTTTAATCGATGACAAAACAAATAAGTAAAAAAAGTAAATCTTATTCACACACACACCTCTTTGATGAGTGGCTTAATTTTTACCCATTTTCTTTTATTTTTTGCAGCAAATCAGTTTGAAAATTGCAAAATTACAAGCTAACATAAAGGAACCAAAAGATACTTGTAAATCGCAAAATATAAAGCATCAAATAAATCTAGTAACAAATCTCCAAACAGACAGGTGGAATTTTCCAACAGAAATTTATTTTACCAATTCGCTACCCATAATCTTTTAACCTTTTTGAGATTTGTATTTGTCAGCAAGAACAAAACTTTATTTATTGTTATTGTTATTAAAAAAAAAAAATTTACATTTACTGTAGTGGAGATTCATATCTCTTACCTGACCAAATATTCCACCGACCGGAAAAGGATTCACCTTTGAATTTCTCTATAAATTCTTCAACTTATATTCTAGAGTTAAAGTAATTCTAGGACCGCCTATAAAATCACCTCTTTGATTGTTATTTCTCAAAGTTTAGAGTAAAATATTGCTGGCCACTTGTGTCCAGGAAAAGTGTTCTTTGACCTTTTAAGGTTGGATTTAATACCGGAAATAAATTACCTCAGCCTAAACCCAAACGTTCTATTGGCAGGATAATGAAGTGCTGAAAAACAACCTTATTCTTGAGGAAAAAACCGCTACCAAAGCGCAGTGGTTACAGATTTTCCGTGAGGAATATTAACTCCAAACTCCCTCCCTTTTGAAATATGATTTAAGTTTGAGTTTTATTTCTAAAAGCAACTCAAAACTCTATATAGTACCATAACGTCATAAAAAAATAGTTCGATCTTCTTTAATGAACTACACACATTAAGCTGGAACGAACTGCTTTACACTTTGGACGTTTTATAATTTAGTTTTATCATTGACTTTAAATATTTTCCCTAAGATGCAAGCATATATATTCCATACTAATTTATCGGTCACGTATATTTTCAGATTCACAATTTACAAAGTCCACAAAGCATCAAAAAAGAAAAGAGAAAAATCTACGGCAAAAAAGGAAAGGAAAGCTACAAAAACTCTTGCGATAGTTTTAGGTAAGCAAATAATAATAATAATTGCTTGTTTTTTCAGCAATTCACTACACATGAAAAATCGGGCCTTTTCTTTATTTTTTTTTTTTTTTAAATATCTTCTGCTCAGTATCAAATGTCATAAATGAAATGAAAATGAAAAGTAATAATCGCCACAATACAAATTAACATTTTATTATTTTATCTTGGCAATGACCCATTTAATTTAATTTATTTTAATAATTTCTAACTCCAAAGACTCAAGCTTAATTGCGCCATTTAGGCTTTAGATTTTGAATATTCCGCAAATATTTTAGTTCATACACCGCACTTGATTATTAATAAATAAAATCATAAAATTCATTAAAACTTTATTCACTAAAAAGTCGAGTAACCAAATCAAAAACATTTTAATAATTTCCCTTTTAACATAATTGAGTTAATTTTAACTGCAATAATCGATTGTGTGATTGTCCAAAACTGTACTAGTGGCAGTGCCAATGCATGCATTGCCTTCCATTATCATTGCACAATTTCTGCTCACTGATTTATGCGGAAATTAAATTAACAGAAAACATATTTAAGTAAATTCGAAATGTAAATATTTGTACAATAGGTCCATTATCTTTTTATAAAAATGCGCATAACAACGAGTTTCAATTGTATTCTGTAATGTTCAATTATTTGCCTTTAGAAGCATAAACAACTGGAAAATATACACTGGAATTATATAATATGAAGAATGAAAAGAATTTGTTTTAAATGTACTGCACATATGCATGTATATAATAATGGAAGAAAGATCTTCGGAAATAACTATGGATCAATTGCTATACTTCTTTTGTATCAATGCCCTTTTTTAGCTTCAAAATATTTGTTGATTCACAAACGTAGGTAATAAGAAATTTTCTACAGCGTGAATATCGCCGAGAAATTGAAGTGCCTATAATTACGTAGAATTTAAAAAGTATTTAAATCAAAACTTCTTTTTAAATTCAAAATGTAAGCTTTTACCACAACTCTTTCTACTTGCAGGTGTATTTTTAATATGTTGGGTACCATTTTTCACGTGCAATATCATGGATGCCTTGTGCACCAAGCTTGGAAAAGACTGTCAACCGGGTGTAACAGCCTTTATCCTGACAACGTGGCTAGGCTACATGAACAGTTTTGTAAATCCTGTAATCTATACGATCTTCAACCCGGAATTTCGCAAAGCTTTTAAGAAAATCATGAATTTAGGGTGATTTCGACAAAGTGTTTACAGAGCAAAATATAAAATAAACCAACTTAATGTGCCAACAAAGTATTTAAAAATATTGCTCTGCTAATATCTAACTTAGGGAAAAAACAAAAATAAATAAGAAAAGACACAGAAAACTAACTTGTACAAATTCAAATCAAACGAACGAAATGCATATGCAAAGGTGTTATGCGCAAAAGTTGTTTTATTTTTATAAATTTTGTTAGTTTTAATAACAACGTGTATGACACAAAAAATAGACCAATTTCTTTGTATATAGTGTAAATATAAGTTGAAGTAATTAAAGACAAATAATAAATTACTTGTATGATATGCTACACTAAATTGAGTGCACGATTTTTATTAACATAAGTAATTTTTTTCTCAATGAAGAACAGAAAAAACGACTATTCTTTAATTTTAATACTTAAAATCATTTTTGTTCCATTAAAATGTATTCAAGGGATTGGAGTTATGAAGCTCCAAAGAAGCACAATTTTCGATGATTTTGACTATCAAAAAACTCGTATTATTTAAGTTTATATTTGCGGGTGCTTTATACATTAGAGTTCCTGCAGTTCCAGCTGTTCAATCAGGTCACAAATGCCTACTTTAATGACGATAATTATTACCATAGGAATGATGATCTAGCAATGTATCACATGCAGTTTTAATATTCAATAAGGACATAAATCATTGTTTTGGTACCCCTTTGATCGAAAACATCAAATTTATACGTAAAAGGCCATAACATTAAATAATTTCGAAACTCATGATAAAAGTAAAGCATTCATTTGATTCAGAGTATGTATAATTTTTAATGTGAGATGATGTCAGTTGTTGAATCCAACACGGCACACTTACGCCTATCGTACATTAGCGGTGTACAGTCGGACCGTATTTTGTAAAATTTTCTTAAATGGCGCAATTTATATTACAAAGTACTTTAGAATACAATAAAACAATCACCAAGTATGCAGTGTATAAGTAATACAATAATCAAAACAAGAGCTCATGTATACTTACATACATATGTAGGCCTGCTCCACACTTATGAAACAGTCTCGGTTCTATTTCCCACTGATATCGGTCCGGTCAAAGACAAATATTCTCAAATGTGTACCGACCGAAAATCATTGTTCAATAATATTAATTACATAATATTAGATATCGTTGAAAATTCTATGCTTAACGAAGAGTGATACAAATTACAAACCATTCGATTCAAATGCCGTGTAATTGAAATCGTGCAATTCAAGATCACTCTTAAATCTGGAAGCCTACTATTGTGTTGTTGTACAATATTTCAAATTTTTTGTCAACTTTACAAAATGAGCGTTTAATGTAACAAGAAAGATGTAACATAAATATGAATACATATCAGATACATATATTTTGTTTAAAGCAGGTTGTAATTTTACCTATTAGAAATAAACTCATTAACTGAATTGCTCAAAAATAATAAAAACCGTGCACTAATAAAAATGAAATGTAGAAAACACAACTGAAAACCATTAAAACAAAATTTTATGAAAACGAACCTTAGCACGAAAGGAATTCGCAGCAATTTCATATTGAAATGTAATTTTCTTGGCACTTTTAATTAAACGTTAAGTTTCCTACAAATTGTTCACATATTTCACGGACGGCATAAAAGTGTCAAGAATATTCTCGTAAGGATGCATGTATCGATGTTAATCCTAAAATGAGCCCCATTTATGAAGTTGCTTCGTGACATCTTTTCCGAAATAAAATATCCGTTTACATCGGCGGGCTTTGTTTGATTGTTTTATAATCGAACAAAACATTGCATAGAAACTGCTCTACTTTAAAGATCCTTAGGAGTAATTATTCTATCCCAATAAGAAATTAGCCAAGTGTAAGATAAAATGCTTACATACTCGAAGCAAGCATAGGAATAGAGCAAAACATTTTAAGCAACAGCGAAAAACTATTGTACAAAATCATATTATAATAAAGTACAGAAAGGCAGGGTCTATTTAGTAGCTTTTGTATATTATACGATTTCCAAATAATAACAACTTCGAGCGAGCATCCCTATTTAATTGTTCCTTCTTCTGAGTTGGCTAACGTAGGTAGCACCCTCGTTTAGTAAATTAATGAAATTAGTGAAACACTTGAAGTACTTATAACGTAGAACGGTGTTTGTGTAAACCGACTTAATTCGACTAAAATGCTATGATTTAGTCAAATCTTCCAAAACGCTTATAAAATTAACATACTGTGAAGGGTAGAATAGGGAAATGTTACTGTTACTACGTAGAGAAGGTAAATAATAGTACTAAAACATATTTATAGACACCATTAAGGAGCACAGCATCCTGAAACCCGTAGGCGCTTTCATGTTTCCAATGTTAAACAATGCTCAAACATAATTGAATTTTATCATTAACGTTGTAAGAAATATGAATAAACAATTTAGTATGAAAGGAATCGTTATGAACATTCTTGTAATATAATCTGTATCGAATAAGTAAGACAGAATTGTAATTAAATGCTAGAGAAAATGAAAATAAATTATTACATGAAATGAATGGTTTTGTATTTTATTTACTCACGTCGCATTCAATCTACATAGTGTTTTGAGAGGTACCCAATATTTTGAGATTTTTCTTCTTCTAATAGTTTCAGAAATAAAAATAAAATGTTGCATTCGTATTCCACTTTGCTAATGACAGATACCACGAATCATAGTTTTTCCATTATTTTCAATTTAGCCTTTAAATAGCAAAGCATATATAAATGAATTAAACTTTAATGCATGTTGTTTTGATATCATGTATGTAGATATATATATAAAAACAAGCAATTCATATTCAACTCAATCAATATCAATTTGGAAGACAAATACTAAACATCTTCTGTGTTAACCCGATGGTTTAATATATTACTTTTTAGATTCAAGTTTGAAAGTGACCATTTGCGTTTCGAGGATCAGGTTTGTAAAGTAAGTTGTTTCTTGAAACAATCTCCATTCCAACGCCAGTGGGGGTGCTTCTGTCAGAAAGCAACTCCATTACGAACAGACACAATGTTCATCGGACCTCCCTTGGCAATTTGCAATAACAAAGCAATTTTCCACTAAACTTATTACACTAAAAGTGTATGCTTATACATAAACTTACCCTCCGCTTTCTGGACGCTCATATGAACGGAAAAGTTTTCTTCATCTGTAACAATGCAAAATCCTTGGTATGATCGGATGAAGATGGACTCGCAGACAAAGAACTGCACGAGCGCACTCTAATTTGATTTGTTTTCGGAGCAACTTTAATACAGTTTCGAAAAGTTAAATAGAAACCCGAACCCGGCAGTGACAAGCTAACATGGGTGTTTTATAAAATTGATAAACGTTGCTGCCGAGTCCGAAATCCGGCAGTGCATGCCGCCGGCCAATTTGACAATATGTCCCGAGTAATCCGGGAAGGGAAGCCGCAATGATGTACCACTTGATAATATCCTGCACCAGGATGTGGCTCTGTGATTAAAGTGGGCTTTGCACGCTCAGCGGGGCTTGTAAGACCGCAATGTTCATAACTATTTAATGGAGATTTTGATTAACCGCACGACGTTCTAATTCACTGCGGACAGCTGAAAATTCCGGGGCAAAATGTTAGAACCAAGTTTACTATTCGACCAAAATTCATCATGCTGCGGATGAGGTCAAGTTATCGACCTTGCAGCTTGGGTAAGAGGAATTACAGTCGATGCGTTATGACCAAATTGTATATAAATACATAAAATTTTGGCTTGCACGTATACTTACGAAAATGCTAACAATAAATATTAGAAAAGCATATTACTTCACATAGCGCTCACAGAACAACATGGCAAAATATATATCAATATTTTTTTAGATTTATGTTCATTTTAAACAAAATATGGAATATAGCGCTGGTAATTGCGCCTGGCTTCGACAAAAATTAATAAAGCTTTTACCTTCAAAGCATTGTGTTTTGAAAGTTATTTTTCTATATAGCGAATAAAAGATACAAAGTACAATAAGCTTATAATTAATTCAAATTTGGCTTTATAATTTATAATACCTAAATGGTTGCACGGAGTGAGTAGATGATTATGTCATACATTTACATTTTTAACAAAATACAGTATATGTATAAATACTTTTGAAAATTCGTCGAAGAGTTTAATTTTAGGGAGAACAAAATGTTTTCCAGTTGCAGATTTGTAGCGTAGGTTGGGTATTGCATACAAAATTGGAATTTACAAATCACCCTGTAACTCCTGAAGAGTTGACATGCTCCATATCGATATCATACAACATTTTATTGTCTAGATCAGATGTTTCATTCCACGCTATAAGAAACACTCTGTACCTATGCTTATTAATGTTCATATAACCTAAATAGGTATTAATTCTTGTAAAACAACCAATAAAGGCGTCTATTATGAAAATCACTGATATAATATAGTAGTATATGATGCTTCAGGTAATAAATTCAGCATATCAAAACATAATTTGTGATTTTAAATAAGGATATTGAATTTTCTTGCCTGAGGTAATAGAATTAAGTAAACCTCTATATTGGTACTTCAAATATGTACGTAAGTACTAAGCAAAATATTCAAGGGCCAATCGGTGCACCTGAACAAAGGACATTTTGCCGCCGCAATGGGCGGTTTAATTCAAATGTCAAATACTCCTCCAGAGGTTTTCAGGCACACCAAACTCTTCCCATGTTATTTGGGGCCCACCAAGTCTATCGTTAAGAACAATGAAATCTGTAAATTTGGGGCAATTCATCGGTTTTACTGCCTATTGGATGTAAAGAGCAGGTAATATTCATCTAGTCACCGGCAGGCAACCACATAATAGCATCATTTCCATGCTCTTGGGATGTTTTGGGTGGTTCTTACATTATTTCTTAATAGAGGAAACTTCGGCCTGTCCACTCAATTAGGGCTTTCGAGATCTATACAAAATCAAAATTTTCCCTTCAGGAGGTGTTTACAATATTTCAGTAATTTTAGATGTTACCTCCAAAACTTTAAAGCAATACAGACTCTGAGAAATATAATTCGATTTTATGGAAACGTACAGAGTGTTCGATTTAATCAATGTGGTTTAATCTTGTAGATATATTCAATTTGAATATCATTAGGATGAGAAATGCCTCGACATCTACGTTGCATGATTGCTCTAGTCGATTAAATTTTCCACATTAGTCCTCTCGAGCGTTTGACAAGTAGAGTGTTCTATGGGCAAATAATATGCGAGTAATTAATTTCAAATAATACAATTCTGAAATGCCCGTTGAGAACCGAATGGGTGAACATATATGTATAAAGCTAAGTGAAACGTTGCAGGATGACCGATGCCTATATAAATACACCATGCATACACATAAAACATAATCCATAATAGGCAAGAAATTGCAGTAAGATAATTTCATTCCGAATATCTATATAAAATAAGTTAAATATGGGTTGGATCAAAGTTTGTTTACGGTATGGTTTGAGAAAATGGGAGGAGGGGAGGACTGATTCTAATAGACCTTATAAATAACATATTATATAAGCACAGTTATATTTTTAAGCTTTATTTCAACATACATATGTTTAAAGCTTCTGCCACATCCCCTTACTTTTAATAAATTCTCAAAAATGGTCAAAAGCCGGTTTTTTTCACGTTTCAGCCCCAAGTCTCTTAAATGTGTAATATACGAAAATAGTCCTATCAAAAACACCCATTCTTACAAGAAGATTTCTTCTACCAAACCTTTAAAACTAATTTAAATAGTAAAATATTAAAGTTGTAATGATTCAATATCATGACATTTTACGCAATGTGTCTGGTCCGAAACGTTACTTTCTTTTGCAGTGATGAGACAACTCTATCAATTACCTTCACATAATCTTCTTGCACTACTTCGAAATGAAACTAATTATGTAGATTATTTAATTATGTTAATTAATTCCCATTCAAATTTCCGGCGGTCGAGACAGGAATTCACAAATAAATGAATAAGTTAATTATAAAAGAAAATTATGAAAGCTAGCACTTAGCTACGGCAATGGAAGACTAGACGAGTCAAGAACGCATTAAATTACGTGCAAACTAGTATGTATTAAGATAAAGTCAACGATTTTTTTAGCGTTCTATAAATTTTCCATAAAATTGCCGCTGCAGTTCCCGCTACAAAATTTAAAAGTCAAGGAGCAGAAAAAGACGGTAAATTACTGTAATTAAAAAAGTGAAAACCCCATTGTCACTGAACAAAGACAATTTTCTTCTTGCGGTGGCATCTTCAGTACGTTGCTTCTTTTCGGAAGGAGCTCTACACCCTGAGGCATTACAAATTTGCTTGAATGGTAAGTAGCAGTTCTAAAGACTGATTATACATGTAGTAGACAGTCACCGCCCTTCTCCCATCCTCCCCTTTTAATTTCAATTCATTTCTGACGAGCAGGACTAAGGAAAAGAATTTAATAACGTTTTCAGGGCAGTTCTCTAGGAGGCACTTTTATACAAAAGTTTATGACTAAATTAATGGCAAAATATGGTTTAACTTATTCTTTCATTGTAAAAAATTTCATTTTGTAATTTTGATATTTATATATATTATTTTTATTACACTAACTGCTGTCAAACATTTCAACCTGTCCTCCAACCTCTTATTAAGTGTACCTGAGTATTTTAAAATTCACAATTAATTAACATATTTCATATATAAATTTGGGGCACCTTGCAAATAAATTTCTTAAACTCGCAGACATTGCATATGGAAGGGTTTGTTCTTGTAATGTTTCAAGAACCAGCAATTCCAACACGTTTGTGCAACTTGTCAGGATTTTCGGAATTCGGGTATATCCTGCATTCCCGCAGAGATATGTATCAGACTAAGGCAACATCTTCGGGCTTAGAGGAGTCTTCTCCGTAAACTGAACTGGAACTACCCAGCTGTCTTGTCCTTGCCTCACAATGGAATCACGAGAAACATGTTCGCTGCACCGTCGTCCCACTTTGGTGGAATTGACTCACTTGACTAGCCATTGTACCTGAGACAATGGCTAAGAACTAAGAAGGACAAGGAACCCATGGCTCCTTGCAAAGATGATTGGACTTGCCAAATCAATTTTCAAAATGAGTTTGTCCTCCCGGGTTAAGAGTTCGTTGCTTCGTGTTTTGCACACTTGTGTACAAAAAATATTTTCGAAAATGTGCAAATTTCATTTCATTTATTTCATTATTTCCGAATTGATAATTTTTACATTGCAAAAAAGTTCTTTTCTAAACTAAGTAATTCACTCAGTATGTTGCTATATAGATATGTAGAAGATATATGTATAATTTAGTAGTATTACTATCTATAGCTCAATAAAGACTCGTGGAAAAAATATCTTGTTGATGGTATTCGTTTGGTATTTTTTATTTTTATGGTTTGTATGAAATTTGTATAGGCAGCTAGAACTAACATATAATAGGGTATTATATAATCGTCGTTAACTCTATAATTCCATAGGTTATTTTTACAAATAAGTGAATGTTTATTTGGTCATTATAGTCGGCAACTTTTGAACAATAAATAAACTGTTTTATCAGTTCATCATTCGTTCTATATCTTTTTTCTTTTGTAAAAGTTGAAGCCTTTATATGTATTAACAATTACGCTAAACTAAACAAATCAGTTCGTAATGAAATCTCTTATAACTTACAAAATGTACATATATCGTCAAATTGTGTTTTCAGTTCTCGATTTATCTTCAATTCTGGTGATACCAGAGTCGGAAGTCATTAAGTAACTCTAGCTGGAAACACCACTGTAGAAATACCTTGGCTCCTAAAAGGAAATTTATTGAACTAAGTTCAAACGAAGTGAAAAGCTCTTTAG
This sequence comes from Machimus rusticus, assembly GCA_951509405.1. Classification (NCBI taxonomy): domain Eukaryota; kingdom Metazoa; phylum Arthropoda; class Insecta; order Diptera; family Asilidae; genus Machimus; species Machimus rusticus. The sequence continues at coordinate 48,198,375 of OX608051.1, read as the reverse complement.
TGTTCGTTTCATCAATCTACACAGCCACACATTTAACTTCTGTTGATAGCCTGCAGTTATTTACGAGACTTCTATTACCAAAGCCACTCCGACTAGCCCTGTGCATCTGACTTCGGAGGAGTTCTTTGAAGCACCTTTCAAATAGCAGTTCAAAGACTTACCAACTTTTGAAAGGAATGAAAGAATTTACCTGCAAAATTGTAGCCCTTTTAAAGCCTAAGAAGGCACAGGGCGGTTGCACCTTGGCTTCCTTACTGAAAGCATCTACGACTATGAATGGCAGCTCTTTGGCCGAACTAATGAATGGATAAGCTGTTTCGTGTACGATGGCCACATAAATTTCTACTGGTTTCGCCTGCAGCCAATGCCGTGCTACATAATGAAGTGCAACATGTGTAATATGGCCGGGTCACCACCCCTTGTCACGGCGATATTTATGGTATTAGGTGAAAATTGGTACCAACTGAAAGCAGCTGCTTAGCTCTCTGCACTTCCATCAGAAGCATGCTCGTTGCAGTGATTAAATACACACGACCTTTTATGCCATACATATTACATTCTATGTGGTGTCAGGATGGTAATTTAATGCTAAAGCTAAAGGCTACGTTTAATTGTCTTGTTTTCCTCTCTTGTCGCACATTCCACATGAAGCTTGATGATAAAATACGAACAAAAAGTGAATGTTTTTACATCATTCTTCTTAGCAGCAATGGAAACAACATTTCAACTTGTAAATGTATCATAATTAAACACTGAAAATAAATTAAGACTACCCCTAGGGATAACAATTACATCTGAGTCAGTAAGGTCATTTCACTGCTTCTTTGAAAAGTACCATGGGTAAAAATGTTGCCCCATAACTTATCATTAAAAGAAATTCTCAAAATATAAGCCTACATGCATTTTTGACAAGTTACATTATGGTTTTTCTATGTTTTTATACCAACTTTTATACATTAGCGTTCAGTTGTTAAACTCAAGTAATTAATTAATTCATTAATTTATTTATTTATGTACCTACTTCTTAAATTTTTTTTTGTTTTGTGTAGTATGTCTGTTTCTACATACACACATATATGTACCTGCATGGGATCGAGATTTCGTTCTCGAATTCGATTAAACTTTCTTTCAGAGGCCAAATTTGTCAGCAACAGTAAGTTTAGCATTCACCAAAACTTTTGAAGACCTTCTAGAATTATATATACATATTTAATTATTGTAATAATTATACGAATAAAAAAATATCCACATTGTAAAGACTTTCATTGACCTAAAAAATTACAAAAATAACCTTTTAATATTACGTGTGCTGTGTATTATTTATTGACAGAGAAATACACTCTCAAAGGATATAACTATAATTACTCAGCTGCACGTTTTGTTGCTGAGGAGACAAAAAACAGAAGGGGACGAAAGAGGAAAATGCCTGTCAATTCGTCATTTTTCATATCTCATCGCATCTCCAAGAATTTAAATTTAAAATCTAATCGAATCCCTCAGGATATGTCATGTAGCTGTGTCAAGTTGTTGTTCATGGGAAGGAAAGTGTCCTTCACTGAAATATTGAAGATTAAAGATGATGATTCCATTAGCAAGAATCAACGAGAATGGACAGTTCTGACAATGCAATAGAAAAGGAAACAAGAAAATTTTAGGAAATTCGGCGTCCGACGTAAAAAGATTCCCCCCCTTGATTATGCAGAAGAAGCCTTTCACTTGAGTGAATTAATTTTTGCTGTAATTCATTGCTTTTTTCAATAAGCTGTGAAAATAAATCTCAACATCGCGTGAAATGTTTTTTTATTTAGTTTAAGTGTAACTTGTTATTGAGACGGACCTAGTAAACTATTATTACATATTATATGCATACATAAAATAAACTTTGACTATTTTAACATATATTATGGGCCTTATTTGGATTCGTGACCTCTCTTTTTTTAAATGGAAATTAATCAATTGTAAGGATACAGAATTTTCGAAATATTAAAATAATTTTCTCTTTGTATCAATGGCGTTTTATTGAAATGTGAAGATTTAAGAGAAAAGACAATTTCTCTCCGTATTTTATTATTATCAAAATTTCGAAACCGACTTTTTATGACATTATCGATTCGCTAATGTGCTTTTTTGCGACCACTTCCTTCAATATGGTTTCTTTACACTTGTTCATTTCCGTAGCTCACATTTAATGTCTGTAAAAAACAACAGCACTCGATTGCCTTTGCAGAAATATACAGTCTCTGCGAGAACTGAGAAAAAAGGTAATTTCCCTTAATTCAAATAAAATTGAAATTTTATTGACGTTGAATGTTCTCTGGAGTTGCTGCGAAGTCAATGTACCCCCCGCCCCGGGACGCTTATTGCTCAGCGGTAACCACCTGAAGGAACTTTTCCTATTTACCCTCGAATCGCCCTTACTCTTCCCCCGCCACCCTGACCTTGAATGAACTCGAAAAATGAATAAAAAGTAAAGGAAAAGGGCTTCTGGTAAGAATAACTTTGGAGAATTGGAATCTCCAAAGGGCTGCAGATACGTAAAAATGCTTTCGCCTGAGACTGACTAATGTCGTTGCCTGCGGACCCGGTCGTCTTACTAATAAATCCCCTTTCGTGAGTGTAAAGGACGGAATGATGACAAAATTTAATTTAGGCTTAAGGATTAAATATTAATTTCATCCTAAGCGCGCAATGGAACTCTTCATCCCGAAAAAAGGAAGGCGGAGAGTGTTTGCTGTTGGAATTTTCACATCCAAGACCGAGATTTACCAAAGTGAAAAAATCTATCAATCGAGTTAATAATTAAAAGCAATCCGGTGTGAAATTTCCATTCAGGCCAATGCTCCCCTCCGTATTTTATGAATAGCCTCTCAAGAGGAAATAAGGCGAATTTCATGGGAATGCAAAACATTTCGATTGACAAGGCAAACGGATCCATTTATCATTTGCCTTTTATTTTGAATTGAGAAGGGCGAAAAGTCGTGGATATAATTATAAAAGGATCAGGTGACCCTCTTACGCCCTAAAACTTTCAGTGTACAGGTAATATTCCATTTTTTCATTGATCAAATTTATAATAAGGAAGCATAATTGAATCACCTTTCAAATACACCGAACAATGATTTCAAAAACGATCCAGGTCACCGACGCGAACAAAAACCACCAACCTTACAAAAGCAATGTCTGCTAATCGGTCCAAACATTCGACAAATTCAGGTGCCAACCCAATTATTGCGCCAGATGTTTGCTGTGCTCTATTTCGCGCCTTGTTGCATCCAATTAAATTATCCAGAATGTTTTAAAGTTTTCCAACTGTGTGTTTGGATTAGTTCGATACTAAAATTGTAACTCACAGGAATACATAAAATATTTAAAACACATATAACTTAACTTGCGAACTATATAATTTCAAATAACTCTTTTCAAGGAACCACTTTGCTATTTAACAGCTTTCGTTTCCAAATATAAATTGCGACTAACGTCACGGAAAGTTCAAGCCTCGAGAGGGAAAGAATCAACCTGGAAAAGTTGTCCCGTGTTTCTAAATCAAATTCAAGAAATAATTGCTTGACTCCTACCTACTAAAACAAATAAATTTAATAAGCACTCCCATTGATGCAATACAAACTTACTTTAAAATTAATCAAGAATAAACATATAATTTTCATCATTCCTACCTTTTGTAGCTCGATGTCATGTTGATTTGACTATTTCAAAAACCTTTCATTATAAAATAATAATATATTAAGTCAAACTTTCACTTTAAACGTTAGTAACCGTTATAAAAATCCCAGTTACTAATGTTGACTTTTCCGATAATCCCAAATTTCCAATTCTAATTAAAAGAGCGTGCTCTGGTCCATCAATCCGATTTCATTAAGAAAATCTGAAATTACTCAAGTAAATATAGCCTCGTTGTGAGCGGCCAAAAGCCCACGCTGTGCTAATCAAAATGTCAGTCCAATAACAAGCCATTTGTTATTTTAAGGATCTGTTAATAAGACCAAAAACAGTTTTATATTCCCAAATACCTTCGCAATTTCGTTTTCACTTTTGGTAATCCTCTTGAAGCATTTTTCAGAAAAATAAAAATATATTGAAAATTATCAAAAAAAGCGTTTATCTTTTCGAAATTGTACATACATAAGTAACATATATCCACCAATTTTATAGAACAAAACATTGCACTTCAAAATTATATTTGTATAACTAATTCTATGCAATATAGGTAGGTATGTATTATATTAAATCTTTTACGATTTAAATAAAGTATTCTTATTTGCTGCACAGCGTAATATAACCAATTCTTAATTATTTTATAAGCTCATTGTATAAATATTGATGCAGTATCAATTAAAAATTAAAAATTTCCGTTTAAACACCATTTCGGTTCCCTACAGATCAAAATTTAAAAAGCTTATCACGAAAATTTAATCCATTTTCTTCAAATAATTTAAGTATGGAACATATTTTACCACGTTAATATCTGACAATTTTAGTCCGTAAAGGTATTTGTACGCATGAAATCAATTAAACGTTTTTTACTTTTAGCGTCATTTTAACTATGATTTTCTATATCTCCTCGAACTAGTTGAATAAAAATTGGAAATGTGAGCTGAAATATTTCACAAATATAATTAATTTATTAACAAAAAAATATTTTAAGTAACATAGAAACAATTTGCTTAGATCAAATTTTTAAGTTTAAAGTTTGAATACCTTGCTTAGAATTACATAAATAACTATAAAGAAAACCAACTTAAATGAAATGATTCCTGAAATACCCTGGAAACGTCACGTTTTATTCATTTTATTCATTTTATTTTACAAATAGTACTCGTATATGTAGAATTATGCCCCACGACATGAGTCCAAAACAGCATTTTCAGCTGTGCAAGTAAGATAAGTACGTAAGATGTCTTTAAATCCCTCGAGGGTCCAGTTCATAGGAGCTAGCCAAAATTAAATTTGTCCTGTGCACGGAATTTCCTCTTTGCCTACATGATAACTTTTTACGCTTCCAATTGCTGCGCCTCCTGCAGAAATGGGCAATATTCGATAAGGGATTTGGCTAAGAACTCTCTTTAAGGAATTGTCTATTGGTTGCACATTTATTGGAAATCCACCCCCAAATGAGCCAAGCTGAGGAACTCCTTTCCTTGTTTGGGTTCTATAAACAAAAAATGCCAGAAGATATCTGGCTGCAACCTCGTTCCGGATTTTATATGAATGCTATAGCTGAGATTTCGGCATTTGTGCAGTGGACTCGAAGAGGAAATCCAGTGATTTTGCAAGGTTTCATTTCTTTCATAGAGATAAATGTAGGGCATCTGCAATTGTGCACAGTGTAAGTAAGAACCAGCAACAGTTCACGGAGCGACGCCACCAACCCCAGGTAGAAGGATCAGTCCGTTGAGAGTGTTAAAAATTCAAGATCGAGTTCTGGGGTTTTATGCGACATCCGCCCCTTAAATTAATAACTTGAATATATGGGGCCGGATCTGAAGGAGGTTGCACTGTGACTGACCTCGTCACCAGAGCAATTTCCGAACGATGAGAGTAGAAAAACCGGCGCGTGAATTACTCAATCCCCACGTCCAATCCAATTATCTTTGGATGAGTTCCCTTCAATCCTTTTAGCATCCCGTCCTTTGGGAAAAGAGCCGAGATCGATACGAGACCTTTTAATCTTTATAAATGGATTCATTGATGGTATGGAATTCTCCAAGAGCTCGGAGAAAGGAAACTTTCTAGGCAATTAATTAGCTAAATTTTCAATAATCTCACCTCTGTGTGTGCGATAAGCGCGTAATTTTCCAAAAACTTCTCCCATATTGATAAGGTCAGGTTGCTCATACTCACAGAAAACTAATTACGAATTCAGCAGGTTCAGCACCGTGCATTCCACTTAAATTCAAGCACTAGAGAAGCATTGATGCATAATTTCAATGATTTAAGCTAGATTACATGCAAAATGCTTAAAGAGGTGCGGATGTTTATTTAAATAGGTACTATAAACTTGTCACTTATCGCCAATTGACTGATTTTAATATGGGGCTTTAGGACCCTTTGGGAAAATTAAACACGCAAACCTATTGTGTTGAAATGATCGAAGTTTAATAAATTTTCACGGCAATATACTCGTATACTAAACATAAATATAGTATTTATCTTTGGCTTGGTTACCTGTGAGTTTGGGTAAAATTTATTTTACAATCTGACTACAGATTACAAGTAAAGTAATAAAAATAGGAAAGTTTTTAAAACATTAATTAATCATAACAAGGTTGATATTAACTACCTACTTGATAAAATGCTGCGGTTAAATACATTTAAAATTTTATTTTAGCTGATTTGAAGGTGCGTACATATGCATTTACGCAAGTATAAACAGAATAAACACTTTGAATTACTTTATGTGCAATATTCTCAGGTTTAGAAATTTTATTGGTCGATAACTAACGAAATAGCCCCAAAACGATCTTAAAATACACTTATGAAGGCACAAGTCCGTTCTTCCAAAGAAAACACACGTGTCAGTGTCCGGAAGTGACGTCAAACAAGCGTCGTAGCGGACAAAGTTAGTACTAAAATTATGCCGCCCGTGCCTGCTAGGGTGGTCAAAAGAATTCTCACAATGCGCGCAAAATGCGGCCGCAAGCCCCGAGGATTAACCACTTTCCAGAAGCGCAATTTTTCTTTTGTGAAGACTCCTCACATTCAATTCTGAGAAGTTTTTTTATTGGCGGACCATTCTGGACCAAATTATTCCCGTCAGCTGCAGAGGGCCTTCTCCCCCGATCCGGGGAAATGCCTTACAATGCGGTCCACGGAGAATGCATATTGCGGCTTCCTGCTTTTTAAGTCGGCCATGTGACGGACGACGGCCAGAAGAAAAGCGGAATCCCATGGATGTGGCGGCTCCAAGGATTAGGATTCCGAAAGCGGCCAACAAAGAGATACTTTGCATGCAACAAGTCCCCCCTTCCCGGTGCGGTTAATTTTTTGCTGGCGCAGCGGGCTTTATGCCGTCGGCAAAGAATTTTTCTTTCAAAGAGCCCCACGACTGCGAAGCCCCAAGAAGGCTGCTCCCCGGGGCTGGGAGCGGGTGAAAATTAATTGCACAAAAGAAAGCAGCGGGCTTCTAGCTTCGCAAAAACACGTCTCACCTTGCCGCCGACAATAAATCCGTGCAACGGCCACCGAAGGTCACCTCCTTGCGTTGTCCCGCCGCTTAAAGCGCTGCTGAAGACAGCGCACGACGTCGCAGCCCGGGGAAGGGAAGGCCCCGACCCGGCGAGCGAGCAAGCGCTTTGTTGCGGCAGTTCTATGCGATTTTTATTACACGACTGCACCTGTTGTACCTGTTATGACGGCATTATTCGGTTTACTGCAGACGAGGAGGAGTGGGCGCCCGCCGCCCGCCGCCCGCCGCATCATCGGGAGAAGCCTTGTAATTGAATTTTTATGGACGCCCGCCCCCGCGCTCCGTCGAGCGATATTAGCTTCTTTACGGCATCGCTCCAAAGATGCGACTCGGCACGACTCGAGGGCGCAGATGGGGCTCGGGAAAAGGTTCAGTTCAGTCGGTGAGCGGCGTCTGAGTGGCATCCAATGGCATCGTAAAAGTTCGGATTACACTTAGACCTGCACACTCACGTCTAATGGCCATGAATTCAGACAAATGCGAGTCCTGGGGGATCTTAATTGGAAAACAGATAATCCCAATTAGAGGTGATGTGAATAGCCCCAGAATCCGACCTGGACTACGGCGGAGTTCGACAAGTCCACCACCGACTGCACTTTTCCGAGGAGCACTGTGGGGCGATGTTGCAAGCATTCTCCCCTTTGAATGACCGGTGAAGTGCTGTAAAATGGCAGTTGTCCCGAATCCTGGCTTGGACAATGGGAGTGATTTAGTCCAGCCATGCTCTCGGCTGCGTTCGATTTGCATGAGTCCCTTTCCATTCGGACGTTGCGGGGATAATGCTTAATGTACCGGGGTTTTCTGTTTGAACAATTGCTTTGGGGAATTCAAGCGAGCGTAATTAGCCCAACTTGGTCTTGGTAAGCGTAATCATGCAGAAACTGACCCCAACCCCAATGCAATACACGCCGTGTGTGTTTGCCCAATCGTGAAAAGATGTGTGCCTTGGGAAAAGCTGTTTGAGCGTGCATTTGTTCCAAACACAAGAAAATGATCCTGTACTATTATCCATTGCACGCAACATACTGAACTCAAATAAAGTTAGAGTAACAATGAAGCATGGGAGAGTCGTCTCAATCTTGGTTCACTTCAATTTAAGTTAGTCTCCCCACAAACACGTATCCAGGAAATCTAGTAAGCTGGACTATTTTAACGAACATGAAAATTTCGTGCTTGTTTGAAAGCATATGTAAAACGATATATACTTTACTTACATTTAATCATTTTCGATAAAACTACCATTTATATTTGCAGCGCTTCACCTTTTTAGATAAAAAGATAGATAGATAACCTTATAGAAACGGAACTAGTGTAGGAAAAGAGGGTAAGGGGTAAGCGTAAAGCAGGCCACATCTTCAAGGTTATAGAGAAGAAATGTTTTAATAAAATATCAGGTAATATAATAGACCTAATTTTATTAAAGTTATAATATTAAGTTATATAAAAAAGTTAAAGAATATGTATTTATGTTCTTTAATAAAATCTAAATTTTACTTAGCAATGGTCCAGCCTACATTGCACTTTTTGTTGCACAAGAGCTATGCACTTCATCGCTGGCGGACCATAGGAATTTTATTCATCAAAACGAATTATCGAATGCATCGTCTTTAAGGAAATGCCATTGACTCGACAATTAAAGTTTTCTCTCAGAAAAAAAGTGATGTGAAAAATGTTGAACAGATTTTTCTGTAAGGCATGCAGCAGCCACTGCGATTAAGAGATTTTTTGTAGAAAATCCGAGCGCGATGAATTAGACCATAAAAGCAGCGGAAGCAGCCAGAGGAGGATTTTCACAAAATCCCCGGCGAAAAGACGATTTCCTCGTCCTCGTTAGTTTTTTGGCTCGCGGCGGTGGAGTTCGTCGGGATTCCGGCGTCCCACATCCTCAGCCCCGCACACATCCAGGATCTACATACGCGGCGTGGAGGTGGAAGTGAAGTCATGCCTCTGCACACGAGGTGCGCTCACCATAATTGGATGATTGTAAGTTTAGTCACGTTTAAAAGTGGTTTGAATTGCCGTTTCTGCTGCTATTGTGATGCATGGGGCGCCGTTCAGGATTTTGTCATTATTTTCAACCTTAGTCGCGCTTGATGTCTCATTAATGGGTCCCAACCATTGTTGCATTGGCGACAGTGAGATTTTTGTGGCAATTTGCATGAACGCGTAGTGCATGTAATTTTTCTTAATTAAATTCCCTACACCGAAATCATTATTCACACTTATTACATATCAATTGTCCACGTAATTTCTCAAAGAGACAAATTAAAATTCAAAAGTAATGCTTGAAAAATTACTACTGGAGATATAGTTTTTAAAACAAATAACTGGTAAGTTAAACTTACAATTGCACAAAAATTTAAATTCCTTTTTTCACAATAGCCTATATAAATGCTTATATTTGAGATATATTTAAATCTTAGTTTTTATACATATCTACTTAGTTGTTGTTTTCTTTTCCTCACCAAACGCTTGCTGTTAAAGAATACGTTTGATTTTTTTGTTTCATCTTTCAAACTGAAGATATCACCTACACCGGATTCTGGACGCCTGTAGCTAGAAGGAACCATTTTTATTTTAAAATATGTTTTAAATGTTTTATAATATACATATGTAATGAAACGAATAATAATAAAGTTACTAAAAAATTCAAACTTAAAACTTATCGCTTTCAAAAAATAAATCCCAAAATCTCTTGATATCTATAGTGTGTCTACAGCAGAATGACCCCTTTAAGATTTCGATTTTTTCAAGTCCATACAAAAGTCTAAAATCTCAATTTGCAATTATCAAATATTTTGCATTTCAATAGATGAAATTTATAAGTACAATTTTTTCTATCACAATCAAGTTGGGTCAGAACCAAAGAAATGTTACTCCAAACACAAATTTCAAATGAAATACATACATCGAATAAAAGAATCGCCAATTTCAAAGAAAAGCAATAAATTGTTAATTTTCTCATAACTTCGGAGTGTTGAGGAGTACGCAAAAAACAAGCATATGCCAGCACTGTCCTAGACAACGCCGACCTCAATTCCTCGAGCTGTCATATTGAGTTGAAAGTTTTATTTATGCCCATGTTTTTGACTTCACCCTGTGCTCGCAGCTTAATAGAGTCGGCGTTTGTCGGATTGACCTGTTTAGGACGAGCTCAGCGAATTTTGAGACCACATCTGTAAACCTTTTCTTGTTTTGTTTGGCTAAGCAATGCTCTGCAGGTGTTTAATTGCAGATCCTTTTGGAAACTTCCTTGTTATATTAAAGGGTCACACATGGCGCTCCCAGAGCAGTTTTAAATCTCCGCCTTGCTGGCCGAAATACCTACTTTTAGATTTCATGGAGTTTTGAAAGGGTTGCAGAGAGCAAGGTCACTTTTAAACAGCTCTGACACTTCTATGCAGCAGAGATAGAAAACTTACTGTTTTAAGTAATGGACTTTCTTCGAGTTTTGTTCAGTTTTAGCGCTTTAGGAAAACTTTTCCGTTTATGGAATTTCTCTCGGTGGATGGAAAGTTTTATCCAAGAAACTGTCAAAGTCGACACTAATGCACTATGCCATTATTCCGATACAGAGCATGTATTCATCCGTACGACGCTTTGTGCAGGCAAACTTTTCTCATTTCCTTTTCGTGCTTTGAATTACGACCCCAGAAGTGATTGGGAAATATTAATAAAGTTAATCTACGACACAGTTCTGGATTTGAGGGCTTAATACGCTGTCACATTGTTAACAATACCGCTTCCGGCTGATGAAAGTGGTTTGCCTTTAAGTTGCTGAACTGTCACTTGCTCGCAATATGATTTTTTCTATCACGCAAAATAATCTTCCCAATTTATACATCAATGAATTTGTATTGAAAACTTCGGCATCAATTTCAAATTCATAGTCATAAAAAGTGATTTTTTTTTCATCATCAAAGCGTTCTTTTTGTGATTCATAAAAAATTATATCAAAAAGGTTGAAAAATGGACTCTACACTACACTTATCAAAGACTGAGCGTTTATTTCTTTTAGATATTTACATAATATGTATTAAATGTAGATTTTGCAGGGTTAGTTTCCGAGCCCCAATGTAGCTGATTAAATTATACCTACATTACATATTATTTAGAAAACAAATTGCCATTAAGCTCATATTATTGAATAGCATAAGTTTTTTTTCAATTCATTTAGTACTTTGATCATGAAATATGTGAATTTTACGAAATATTTTAAAAAGTGTTAACGCCTGCCATATTTTTATGAAAGTAATATTTTGATATTTAAGCTTTTATTTGCGACAAATTATAATATGACAATTTATACTTTTATTTTTAATGATTTCGCAAAATTTTAAAATCTATAACAAGGTTTGCTTGAGTATTTTTTTATATTACCTACATGATGTTGTAATCGACGGAAAAAATCCTTTGAAAATGACATCTTGTTTGCTCTTTTGCTTAATTGGCGTGCATAATTAATATTTTCCGCAAGGGTTTTTAACAAAATATCATTCTTTATCGTTTTTCGCACGATCTTGGCTGAACTCAGCCCATTGCATATGAAAGCGAGTTAAAAGTCCTCTTAATACTCTCGGATTTATAATAAAAGATTGGCGCTTTTTTTTATCTTCACAAAATTTCTTGTAAGCATGCGATTCCTTGTACTTAGACAGCGTAGCCCTGCAAGTATAAAAACAAAACATTTAAAAGTTAATGGTCTCGTTCACGATATATTTAAGCCCGATTTCTTTCTAGTTCTGGAAAGGAAATGAGAAGTGTTAAATCACACTGAGAGGACAGTGGGACATGGAATGGCTTTACACTTTGATGGGGAAGGAAGGAATTTTAATTATGAATGGCGGTTCCTCAGCAGGTAATCTTCATAATTTTTGAAATGGTCCTGAGAAGACCTTTAATGGTTCCGCATGCTGGCAAATGTATTCATTTATTCGAGGGTTTCTTGCGGAATTTTGCTGACGCTCTAGAACTTTTTGGAGCAATTTAATCTATGACGAGGTTGCTTGGATGAGATATGTTTCCCTGGTAAATCAAGGACACATAAAAATCTCAACAATTTCCATAAAATGCTAAATTCCGTTTGCGAGCGAGAACCAAGGAATTCCCTTTGAAATGAAAACGGACAAAATATTGTAATTTGCAAAATCCTCGCATAGAATCATTTCTGGCGCTGAAACAATGAGGCCGGAGCGAGTGTGGGCACCCGAATGTCTCTCTTAGCATATTTGCACCTTCAGCGCGGAATACGCGGAGTCGTATCGGATCGCGCCTCTTCTTTGCAAGTCATCAGTATTTAACCTCATCCCGCCGTCTTAGCATCTGAGCACTTCCTCAAGGCGGCTGTCTCAGGCGGCCACCGGAGCCCGAGGAAGGACATTTGCCCGAGCCCATTTCCCGCAAAGGGCGTCTGACGTACGGCGGCGCCGGCGACGGCGGCGGCGGCTCGAGGAGGTAACTAAGTGAATAAAACTTACCTAGGCAGGAGTGGCGCAGACTGTAGCTGGGGCGGGCTGGGGTTTGTTATTTTACGATTTCGTTCTTTCAGGCAAATCCTTTTAGGGTTACCACAATCTTCCTTAATGCCCGCCTGTAAGTGGCCCTGCTCCTGGAATATGTTTATGCGCCTCAAGTGTTTATGGTCATGAACACAAAGCTTAGGCAAAAAAAATAAATGGGCGGAAAGGGAAGGACTTGGGAAAATGTGGTTACCTAAAGGTTCCAGTTCTCAACCTGAGTGAAAAGTAAAGCAAACAGGCTCTTTCCGTTGTACTTACCCGAAAGCGGAGAGCGCCCTCCGCTGCTTTCTGGGGGACATTTTAAATATTTTAGGCAGTTTGCGGCAGTAACCGGGCTCCTGTTCCTCACATTTTCCCTGTCATTACGCATTTTTCCCCAAGTTCCGCCTAATAGGTAAGTTAAAGTACAAATTTACCCGCGAAACTTCCATCGCTAACTTTTCCTTCATAACGACGCAATCTTTCTGTTGTACACATAATACCCACGATGTCTAATGAACATTTCGTAAAATTTTTAAGAACTTTGGAAAATTTGTTAATTAGGAAGTGAGCACACAAGTGCTAAAATTTGATCAAATTTTCGAGAATGGCAAACAACTGCCTGGGGAAGTCTCCTTTTATTGAGTTGCCCAGGAAGTGACGTCACTCTTGTAAAACAGTTGATATCAATCTTATGCTTATTTTTATTACCAAGCGGCTTAATTGCTCTCTTCTGTAAGACATAATTAATATTGGAAAACTTTAAAATCTTTGGTACATGGTTCTACTGCCATTCATACAACTAACATCGAAAATATCCAAACGTTATCCAATATTTATCATACTATAGGAATACATATTGTTGCTATACCTCAAATGCATTACATTATTTTAACATAAAAAATGGTTGGATTTTCGCTTGGGTACGAAAGACTTATGAGCATTTTCCTTTTTCGTTCATCGAAAAACTCTATTTTTTTCCTAAATAGATCTTCCCGATAAGCATTTCGTTGTAAAGATATATGAGCACCCATTTCTTACTTTTGACTCAAACCACGCTCGAAGAATATAAGTTAATTATTAAGTATAAATGAACACGTAGAAGAAGAAGTTAATTAAAAATGGATACGTAGAAGAAGTTGCCCAAGCGCAATCTTAGCAAAACAAAGGTACTAAAACGGCAATCTTTGCGAAGCAATGATGATGAATCATCATCAGGAAATATATTAAAAGATAAGGGCATTCAGAGGCTGTTTGGAAGTCTCAGGTTGGTTTTATGGTGAATTTTTCACCGGCGGCTGTCAAGTAATTATTTGCTAAAACATAAAATTAGCAGCAACGAGGGGCCTATAAACAGAGAACTCCTGTACCTAATTAAAAACACTCCGTCGCTAGCCCCTAATAAAATCTTAAGGTCTGCAGCGAAAGGAGCCCTTGCCTTTTAATTATTTTGACGATTGCTCCCACAGCCACTGAAATGTACCACGTGCTGTCTTTTATTGCCATCACATACTCCGGTGAGGTGATAACTTGCCGATAATCCACTCTAGAATCAAAAAGACCCTGAGTCAACATTTGACCATAAATAAAGGAATTTTCCCAGTTTGGCCCGTAAAAGTACTACCAGACGTTTTCAACGCACCCGCACCAACACCAGCGCAGCGCAAAACGAAGACGCTTTCGGCTTTTTCAGATGTCCGAGCTGAAACATAAAGAGAATCTGGTAGACAACGAGAGACTTCCGACGACAGGATTCGGGATCATATCCCAAATTATGTTGACAATTAAAGAAGGGGAGGAATTAATTGCCCCTGACTTTTGGTGGCAACTCCAGGACCGGTTCACTCAGATGGTATCTGGCTAGCTTCACTCGTGAATTATGTAAGTAAATGCCTTTGATCTTGCTCGGAAGAGGAGTGGATGACGGAGCTGCTCCCGGGGCAAATACCACTTATTTGTCCCGGTCGGTGGCGAAGTAAATAAAGCTTAACTGGGACCATGTATTGTGGAGCACGCAATAAATGTCCAATAGGAATCTCTTTCTGGTAACAACATAACGAAATTGTATTGACCCACACGCACCAGGAGCCACTATTACAAAAACGTCCTGGGACGTTGTTATGACCTTCATTAGTGGTCATGGGCCTATAAATGGCGAGAGAATTTGATTGGTTCCTGGACTGGATTTGTAATACAGTCGACGATTACGGGAGCTTCTTCCAATTATAAGAGGAAATTTCCCTGATCATTATAACACTGTTTATGACGTGAACGTTCCCTCGGCAATTCGACTTCGTGGACATTCTCGTGATTACACGTCCGGTAAAAAAGTTTTTACGATCAGAAACTGCTTATGTCTTGGACGCGCTATTTCCATTTATTATGTACTTCACTTACTCCGCAACAGGCCTACCTTTTCTTACATTATTTTGGGCAGAACTCGCCACAGAGACGTGTTAACACTGCCAGATTTAATAATCTTAATGGAATTGATATAACACTTGAATAAAAAGTCCTAATAACTCACTGTAAATTACTTATTAGGTATTACACGTCATTGTCATTATCGACAAAAGTATGATTAGACCTGAGGTTATAAAAAGCAACTATCGCACTATATTATGCATTCAATAAACTCCAACTTTTATTTTTCGTACATTACCTTCCGATTGAGTTTTCTAAAAGATTTACCTCGAATATATTTGCATGTTATCGTAAAGAATAAATTTAGATAACACTTAATAAAAAAAATTTCTGGATTAGATTATAATGAGATCGAAGATCGGAATAGAAATACAATCATATATTTCTGAAGGGAAAGTAAAAATAACAAGAAGTAATTTAGCAAACAGCCAAAGTTTAACAGAAATCTCATGAATTGAAAGCTTTGAATTTACTTGAATTGAAAGTGAAATCAGAAACTCGGCCATTAGTGCGGAGCAATGAACAAGAATAAAATATGAGTCGGGACGAAACAAATAAAAATTTCATTGGAGGGTATGCAAAGCCCTCGGAATCCTCCCAGTCAATCAAGCTCCGAAATCGCCCTCTGAAAGACCGCTTTACAGATGGTCGGATAAAAGCAGCGCCTAAGGAGCATGGCACATCTAGTGGAATAAATTTTCTTAGATTAGCTTTTATCGTCGCTGAAACGTATGTGACAATGTGTCTGTGTGCCAAGAGACCAGAAAGCATTTTCTAACTCAACGTCAGATTTACACCAGCGCCTCATGGCTAATCCGCTTCCTTTAATGGTGCAATTTCAGGAGATAGCGTGGAGCCAGAGCCAACTCAGCACAATTAAGTGATAATATAGTGACGGAGATTACAAAAATCTCCAGATTATGAAAATTATGCTATCCAACTTAGCTACTGAGTGCTCCATTTCGAATTACTCTATAGTGCAAATCAGTTACTTAGATAGTGATGTTTAGTTTGCATGCCTGCTGAAAGAAGAAGTTTGAAGATATCACATCGTGTAATGTTGTGAAAAATAATGCTAATAACTTTTAAATTTTTACCATTTCTATTATATGCCTAAATGAAAAATATCAGCAATATGTGAGACAGTATCATCAGCCTTTGATGGAGAAATAAATTTGGCATTTTGGGGTTCTTTTTTGCAACTAAAATAAAAATATTTTTTTAAAATCTATGATTTACAATAAGTATTATTTAGATTTTTTCAATAAAAGTTCCATTTATAAATTTTGCCCGTTTGAAGTTAATGAAATAGAAAACAATTTTCTAATGATAGAATATAACTTTTCTGAAACTTTGTAGAAATAATAAAACAAAAATAAATGAAACCGATTTCATAAAAATATTGTTAAAAATGGTATGAACACGAATTTTAGTTCTTTAACAATTACAATTTGTAGGGGTTATTCTCATAAATTTTTATTTTGCAACAAGCCTCTTTATGCACTAAACACTAACATAAATGTACATACAACGTGCACACATGTACATAAAATATTTGTCGAATTTCAATCCTTCGATGAGAAACCGTGCACCTGAAATAAACCGCCACCGTTAAGAACTTTTATAGAGCCATTAACAGCCATTGAATCATTGATGTGACAATTTAAGTTTCGAACAACTCCTGCATTAGTCATTTTCTCCTGAGCGGTACAAGAACATTTAGTTCTTGGCAATTTATTACGATGAAACGAGGCCCGCTTTTAATGTCCCATAAACCTGAAAACCGAGTGAGTATCACGCTCAATTTTTATACCGATAATAATGGGATTTTCTGAATGTTGGAGTATTCGGTTAATACCAAAATCAGGAAGTATTACCATCACCGTGGTTGGGATTCCTTCAAGAACAGAAGGGCAATATAAACCGAACACTGGAGGATATCTCCTGATCCTGCTGCCACGATAAATGTTTATCTCATGTGTAACCTATAATCACTAGGAGCCCTGGCACGTGTGATGCACGCACAGAAAAATACGTGGATTTCGGAGAATGTTCGCCGTCTCTGAAATATGTCTGTTAAAATTGCCAACGTCTATACAATCATGTTTCCCATAAGAGGAATTTATGGCAGGTTTCGTAAGAAAAATCGCTTCTGAACATGTTCTGAATTCTGACAATCAAATCATCCTCAGATGGGCGTCATTTGGTATAGGTTTATCGCTATTGTAACCCTTTTTGTGTCAATTTCTATGAATTTATCGGAGAAGAAGAAAGGTGTTTTTATTTGGCATAATTTGGCCTTCCCCTAGAGGACGACTTCCAAGTTGAGGAAATTCTCGCAGCGGCAATCACCAAGATCAGGTGTGGCCGGAGAAAAATTGAAAATCATAAAATCTAAAAATCTTTCCCATTCATAAAAAGAATAACAGCAGCAAGGAGGAGATTCTCTTCTTGATTGGATTTTCCCCAAGATACTTTTCCTTACAGTACAAGGACGAGTAAATATCACTAAAGGCGTTGAGTGTTTACAAACGGCGTTTGATATGGATATTTCCGACGCCTTCGTGTCTTCTTTATACGAACCTTAAACTTCCTCCCACATAATAAAAGTATACTTCCGCTATCAAAGAACTCTGTTGCAATCTTTTAGAAACAAGAGGAAAGAAGAAACTTAAAACTGACTTTCCGCCTTATACCTACATATGTCTCCCAATTTTCGATATTCTCAGAATTGAATAGAATAGAATAGAATAGAAAAGTTCATATCTACATATATCAAGATAAAAAAAAATTTAATTTCCTTACTAACATCTCTGTCCTAATATAATTAATTGGTTCCAATTTTAATAAATGTTATTACCACCCCACTTATGGTAATGTAAATATACTGCACAAATGACACTTCGAGCTTTTTTTAATACAAAACCACCAACACAACGTGGGCCATCTGTTGTCAGGCAAAAAATTGCCTTTATTTTGACGAGTCATTGCAGAGTGAAGCGTGCTGATATTTTATCAGACTGAATTTTGAAAACATCTTGACAAATGATTTTTCCGAATCGCTGGAATATTTCACAACCATATGTCGACAAAAGTTTTGTGGGAAAAAAACTGTTTTGGCGCAGATATGGTGCGCCATTCAACGGCTCGAAGCCGTCGAGTTCGACTATTGAGCGCGTATTAAAAAATCAACCACGGCCTTATTTTATGGGTTAGGTACGCCAGCTTGTGCATGTCATCATTTGTTTCAGCTTTTCGAATAGAGACAAGTCTATTCCTACTCAATTTTTATCAATTTTTTCGCACATCCTCTTTTAAACTCCCGCGATTGATCCTTTTTTTTATATAAAACAGACAAGGAATTGATTTATTTTCAAGTTTTTGCCCCAAGCATCGCCCGCCCAAAGAATTAAATACGCTGCAGCATTATCTGGGTGTGTGGAGAGATCCGCGTTGAATTCATTTAGCTGCCTTTGTATTTGAACCAGTGATTGCAAAAGTGTCCTAGACGTCAAATTCATACTTCGGTGTTTAAGCTACATATAAGTAACGAGTGCCTATTATGCCACATCCTAACGCAGTGTGAACTCGGCTAGTGCTGAAAACACACTTACTAATTAAATAGAGAAGGAACTCAAGTCGCCTATTATTTGTGCTGCAAGCGACTTCGTCTGTTATTTCTTAAATACATACATACATGTAATATATGTAAAATGTCCCCGTATTTGAATGTAGAATAAAGGTACTCGAAATTAATAATTAATTGTATGAGCGAAATGTAACTCTGTAACTGACATATTTTTCATTAATTTCTCCAACATTGTAATCGCTATTTTGTAACAATATACCACAAATTCTGTTTGACTTTTGAAATATAGCATCGTAATGGAACAAAAATATTAGCTGTCATCAAAATATATCTCGGTTATAAGTGTAAACAACAATTACTTTAAAACCGAAACTTACATACCTACACATGTTTTGTCCGACTATTAAAGAATAATTCATCTTTGTTTTTAGAATAAAATGGATAATTTAGTACCTACATGTTGCTATGAAAATTTTGAAATACTTTTTTAAACGATTTATTCACAAATTTATTTTACTTTTTTTTTTTTATTTTTTTTACAGATTGAAGCATCATTAAAGCAATCATTTTAATTATAAGTTATTATAAAGAGGTAATTTCGGAAATTCCTTCGAATTGTCAATTCAAATACTAATGTTATTAGAGTTAGGTACGAAATGGCTTTGAAGTTCTTAGTATTGAAAAGTCCAATTCCATTTCAAAAGAACTTAATTTTTGTCCTTCCAAACTAGATCAAAAATAATACTGTAGAAAAAGACGAGTTATTTATATATTGTTTTGTAAGTGACTCTCCATAATTGTTGAAAAAAAATATTCTGAATTTATCGCTTTGCACGCGTAATTTTGTACTCAACTCTTTTGCGTTTCAACTTAGTCAAAGGCATCTGTATCTGCTGGCAACAACCCCAGCTAAGGACGTCATTTTTAATTTAAAAGAGACTGAAAATGAATTCCAGCTTTGATTTATGATGATGAAAATATTCATAATCATCCCTTAAAAGGGATAAAATTCCAAGCTAATTATGCAGGTGGTGCTTATTTTAGCCCCTCTAAAAAAGCTGCCTTTTTTCAAAAGACAAAAAATGGAATCCTAAAATGCTTTTGAGGAAATGTTTTATAAAAAAATGGCTAATTCCATGCAATGGCATGACGAGGGGTCGAAAATGGGCCCAAACCATGCAGTTGCAGGACGAGGGGTCGAAAGCCCATTCCTAATTTCATTTCAGCAATATTACATCACTTTCCGAGGGGACGCTGCAATTAGTCCTGCTCCGGCTCTTAAAGAAAATTACCAATTGTAATGCTTTCTGGGCAAGCAGTAGTGGCGATGGTGCCGGGGAGTTTCTTGGGGAGCGCAATCATTTTGCATTCTTGTCATAACCCAGTCGGGGGGAAGCCCATTAAAATTAATCTGCCGCCACTGCGCAGTTCCTCCCAGATGATGAATTTAGCCCCGACCTCCAGTAATATTTCACTGTCTTCGAGGTCTGTGCATTTCCGAGATTTCCCTGAAAGACTTGCGACCACCGAAGACAAAACTTTTACGAGTCCTCTGAGGGAATAAATTGCTGCAACTGGTGGTAATAATGAAGGCAAAAAGTGCTTGGCCACTTGTCGCCTCCAGGACCCCAGACCAGGAATAAGGAGTGCGTTTGGTGTGCTCCAGGACGACGGACGTGGAGGGTTCGCAGAATCAGGTTCAAGCCAAGTCCCGGCGACACACCGAGCTCTGCTAACCAGCCAGGGGACAAATTATTTTTGTCTCGTTATGGCCAGTGTAGCGTCTAATGCGACAAAAACTTATATCCCAATTGGAGCTCAAGGCCCCCGCAGTCGTTTTTGTAGCCAGAGTATCTATTAGAAATCTGGAGCCCGGCTATTTCAATGTCGGATCGCCTAATGAGAGTGGCAGTCCGTTAAAAATGCTCAAAGTCAACCTTTAAGTGGCGAGGGATTATTCCTGCTTAAAAGATGGTATTTCACGTTTTTCTTCGCAATTTTTCTCATCACACAGGCCCGCCTGGCGGAATGGGGGCGAAAGATTCGTTCACACAGAAAAAATCCGGCTTAAGGATTTTGTACACGATAACGAAAGACAAATAATCCTCTTTGAGTGCTCCGTTTTGAGCGAATTTCTAGGCGTCTCCATTCCCAATCTAAGCTTAATCGCTTTAACCATGGATGACTTACTCCTCATGTGTTTGCGTCAGAAAAGGCGAATGGAGCTTAATCGGGACATCATGATGCATTACATCCTGTTCGAGTGGTCTAACGTATTAAGTAGATCCCTCCTCCTATCTGCACAAAAGCAGTTTGTCTTGTGCTGCTTTAAGGCTTTATTCCACATATTTAGGTACTACTAAATGTTCGAATTTGTCTTGAAAGTAACACTTCAGTGGTAGACACAGAAAAAATCAGCCAGAAATGTTGACAATTCAAGTTTTAATGTTGTTTTTAAGTTGATATCCTTGACACCTTTGCAATCTTTCAATTTGCAAAAATGAGTACCTTGTGAACTATAAGCTGGGGCTCTGGGCAGAGGAACTATTACTTTCTTTATGAAAAAATTTATCTCTTTCATCCTACAAATATCTTTCCACACACTAATCGTAAATACGAATACATTCTCTTTCATCTATTCGTAAAAGCCAATAAATAATTAAATGTACCTATAGACATAGTAAAAATTTTACTTTACTCAATAAATATAAAATTTTGGATTTCATACATAGGTACTGTGCCTACGACAGCGTTTCCATAAACCATAAACCATAAAGCCATAAAAAGTCCACAAGGCTTGTGTGATTTCCTTGACAGGAAACTTTAGCAGCACTCAAGTTGATGTTCCTAAATCCAAAATCTAAAGCCGCGCAATATGTGCAATATGTTCCCTCACAGCAATTATACTTATGTTAAATATTGTGCAGAAGTAAAACACAAGACAGCTGAGTGCCATCAGAAATCTAAGGTGTATGTTGTCACAGCTGCTGAACGGTGTAAGAAGATTCTAATGCCTACTGATTTGCATAACTAGCAAACTCCCGGCGCAGATAGCATATCCGATCCACCCGCATAGAATTCGCATAGCTCTATACTTTTTGGGGAAGAGCATGTCGCTGCTGATACATGCGGTGGTAGAATCAATGGAAAATACACGCTTTAATTCGTGAAAAAAGGTTATGCTAATTTTTAAACACAAGTATCTATGTTATAAAATGCGACGTGTGCTGCGTGTATTTTTTGCAACTCCTTAGCCTGTGTAATTTACAAATTCTGAAAAGTGTTGAGCACGATTTAAATCCTGCTTCGGCCAGACAGAACAGGGGGTGGGTGGGTTTTAATAATTTAAGTTATCAGTGGGAGAAAGGGCTGTTTCCTTCCTCCGAGACGGTCTTCCCGTCTAACGGGGTACTCGCGCATATCTGATTCCATTACTTTCCGTCTTCAGTAATTGCTTTGGAGGAGGCTTCGTCCTTGTCCTGTGCGTGCGTCGTGCGTGCGTTGTGCGAATTGTTTCTTCGTATGTGGGTAAATCTGATTATGCTGTAACCCCACACTTGAGGCAGAGATATGAAATTACATTTACTCAATCCCAACTTCCGAGGCAGCCGTGTGCCACCTCGGGCCGGGCGGATTCGAGATCAAAGGGGTGTCAAAGCATGTGCCTCTTTTAGGCATGTACCCAGCATCTTTCATTGAAATTAACGAGTGCCAGCGTCGCTACCCGCCGGAGCGGATCTCTCGCTTGCAAGCAGAAAATGAACACAAATGCCGCTACCTGAAATTCATCCCAGCAACGTTTGTTGTGCGTGTCCTCAAGTGTAGCAATCTTGTTAAGTCGTCACTACCTTCTGAGGAAGAGCTTCATCATTAATCATGTTTCTTAGGGAGGCGACGGAATAAAAAGTGGAGGTGTTAACATAATCTGACACTGATGAGACTGACGTGCAAATAAAGCAGAATAAAAATTCAATTAAGACATCCCCAGCCCAGGGCGAGGCCTGGCTACGAAGATTGCGTCTTCGTTGCTACTTATTATTTAATACGCATATCACGCTGCAGACGAACAGAAGGCATTTCCCTGCTCGACCACCAGTGGAGCAGTTTCTAATTGTAATTTGCGGATTTCTGAAATGTCGGCCACTGCTGACCGAATTTGTGGCTAAAAGACTTAGGTTGTCTTTATTTGAACACAAAAATTGCCTATTCCAGTTGCGGATAGGGCAGGTTATGACACTTGGAAAGATGAATGAGGTATGTCCTTGTGATTACCCCATACTTTTATTAACTCCATCAACCTGACAATCAGCCCCAAAGATACTCATATAACTAAGCATTCATTATATTATTAATTGAAACATTATATTATATATGTATCAAAATATCTAAAGCCTTAAATCTTTTTAACTAAATTAAATTGAACGACAGATGTTTTTATTATCTAAGTAGTTTCCAAACAAGCTTAGGTTAGTAGTAGATAGACTAAGGCTATATGACTACCCTACATTTCTAGCAACAACAAAATCTAGATGTCTAGTAGAGAGTTTGGATATCTAGTGAATTTTAAGACAAAGACAATATAATTTTATCGTTTTTATCTGCAATTCTAATATGTATGTATACATTTAAATAGAGTTCTAGACATATAAGTCCAGCACCTTTATTTCCAGTAGATAACTTAATTGAAATCCTAGAAAACCAGCTCAAATTGCATTTTAAAAATAACATTTATATCAGGAAATAAGAAATGAAACCATTGTACATTTTCCATTCCTAACTTCATTTTAAGAGGAATTTTAAATAAAAACTTCAGTATTTTACATGAATAGCTCCAATTACATATCCACTCCATTATCATCTGGACGATGCGAGAAGGGCTGTCTAAGTACGCACACGCATGCATGCATACATATGTACTCAGTACTACTGTGCAAAGCGCCAATAAACAAGAACCATATGCCACGATTTTATGAAATTCAATATATCTTACCTTTCTGCTGGAATATCGTATATTGAATTCGTAGAAAGAATTTCCGAGGAAACATGATTTAGTGCTGAGACATTGCTATTTATTTATCATCGATGGAGCGGCAATGCATTACATGGTTTATTCCCGCGTAAAGTATGTAAATTGTGCTGTGCGGTAAGTAGAAGCACTTCAACACAGCCACTGAAGTGATAGGATGTATGAGAATGAATTACCGTCTTTCCAAGAAATTTTCCATATTTTGTTTATAAGAGATTTTCATACCACGGAAACGGATGCTTCCCTCGCGGATATTAAATTCAAGATCATCAGAATTTTCTTTAGGTTTATTGGAGTATTCGCGCGGACAAGGATGACATGCTTTGAATTAAGACCGCGGAAGTAGGGTTTTAAATTTATTTGCAACGATGTATTAATACATTTACACATATGTAAATAAAAATACTATCTATATAAACAAAAGTAATGGTGATTATCATTTTTAAAAATTAGATTTAAAGAAACATTTTTTTACGCTATGTGTCCGAGATATTTTAATTACATACGTATATGTATGTATGAATGCCTTCTTGATATTCCCAAACACAGCGAAGTGTGAATTGCAACACCCTTGAAAGGAAATTAGTTTGAATAAATGAATTTAAAAATTATGATTTAACCTTTTATACGATAAAATTGAAACTATTTCAATTAATTTTATATTTAATTAAACAGACAATTATATAAACGTTCTCATTTCGTTCAATAAACAGACTGTTGTTATAACTGAGCTAAAAAACAAAAAGTTTAATAAATTACCGGTCCTATTAAATTCGGCCGTTTTAGAAAAAGGATATAAATATAGGTAGTGACATAAAATTTGATTATCTTTTTTCTTCGATTGTCATCATAATTTTGGGAGCTTTTAATAAAATTCAATTCTACATAGAAAAACTGCTTATAAATTAATTTGTGGGAATCTTTTATTTTTAAGGTCAAGTCATTTTGGTGTGTATTCCAAAAATACCCAAAAGTGGTGAGTGATGACATTTGCAAAATCTTTCCCGGATCTTGCTTCTCTGTTTCGGAATGCTTCCCAAGAGAAATGTTAAAACTTTTTCGCTTCATTGAACTTACCTCTGTCTGCTCAGTTCGTTCTGGAGGGTTGTTTAATGAATTTTTTATTCATAGTATCATTCAATGATATATTTCTGTCCTCACGAACAATAGAATTTGTTCATCATTTTCTGGTCTGTGTATGCTTTTATCTCGTTTTGACCTTTTCGCAAATATGTAATACGTGCAAGGCTCCAAATAACGTAATTATCTATATATAGATTTATACGAATAAAGTGGAGTCTATTTCAATGAAAAGATTGATATTTTGATATAAACAATTCCAGAAATAAAATTAAAGCAATTAGCTGTGATGTGATTTCATACAGCAACGTCTGTCGGAATCTGAACAGAAATAAACATACTAAATATATATATGTACATATACGAAATTCAAATCAATAGTTATCGTAACTTCATTTCCTAAATTAGAACCCGTTTATGGGTTCTTCATAATATTCGAGATTAGTAACATAACTGATTTTTTAAGCTAAGCAATCCACTCAAAATTTAGCTGAAGATCAACATCAATTTAATCCATTTGATTAAAAATAGCTCAATAGGTCAATTTCGTTCCTTTCAACCAATTGTATGTTCATGATAACATCATTAAGTAGGTACTTATCAATTCAATGGATCACTTACTCTCGGTCATTTTAAGGTTTTGCGTCACATATAACAATTATACGAAATATGTACATGGCATTCTCATCATATACATATGTATATTTATTATTGTAGGAATTAGAACTTCAACGATGAGTTTCGAGCCAAAATTGGAAAAAATGACATCTTATATAATCACTTTCGTGTCCGCCTGTCCGTCACAGCCGATTATCTCCGAAAGGATTTGACATCGAAAGTTAAAAGACAGGAGATAAAAAGAAATTATTAGCCTAATCACAACCATATAGTTTCGAATGTTAAATTTATATTTATTTTTTCTATTTAATTTTTTAAGCTGAATTCATATCTCCATAAGGTATAGATTAAATGAAAAATATGTTATTAGTTATCGATTTATAATTTTATTAATCAAATTAAAATTCAAAATTAACTTGCATAACTGTTATCATTGAAACTTCATTGTATTTGAAGTTATATACGGCTGCAAGGTTTTCCATCAATTTCTTACAGTATCTTATAAATTTTTGAATCCCTAATTCAACTGTATCCACAAAAACTTCGTTAGTGCAGTTTAATTAGAAATTCAAAATCGTTCGTTAAACCAACCGCTTTGTACACGATTCGTTAGCAAAACAGTTCTTTCTTACGTAAGTCCCCGAAACCACTTAAAACACTTTGGAAGATTTAAACAATGAAAAAATCCGCAGTACTTTGCGAAAGTTACCGAAGGGCTCGACAATAAGTCCAATTACCGGAAGTATATAGTTTTATCTATTTAATTGCCTTATTTCGTCTTCCGCAAATCTCAGAATAAATGCTAACTTATTTGCACGCTTTACCGTCTTTTAAGGTGTAGCATTCCTTACTTTCTTGCAAGAAACTAATACTGCTTTGATGTGTTTTTTCATCAAAAGAATTAAATTTCAATTATGTACTAGAAATTAGGGCATCAAAGTTTCACTTTGCCCTAAAGACAATTAGTTGTTTTGACTTTTAATTAAAAACTTTTATTTTGGGACAAAGGAAACGGCTCCTCCAGGATTCAAGCTTCCCTGAATAGGGTCAACAAACGGCAATGATCAATACACCCAAATTAACAATTTCCAATAATTTCCATCAATTTAACCAAACTTCCAGGATTAATCTGTTCTCGGTGAACACAAAAAGGAGAATTATTGGGTAATTCAATTTTAAATATTTGTCAGTGAATTACAAGGGACCACTTCCGGCTTACGAGAGCCGCTGCGCATTATTGGAGCAGGACAGGAGCGCTGAGGACAAGCCCCTCCGCCAGCGCAGCCCTGTCAACCGTCGTGTTCTTTTCATTTTCTAAGAACCGCCTCCCGTGCGGAGTTACGAAGCGCTCCCGGCTCTTTGACCATGTCGTAATAGAAGATCCTCCCGCACGGTGCCTTCCAATTTAGCGTGTGGCTTAATATACTAAGCAGCTTGAATTTCCTTTGAGCCCTTATTGACGAGAAATTCCCCCTAAATGGCCATGTCATCTCCTCGAATAGAGACAAAATGTTTGCTTTAATGTTCTCTTTAAGATTTTTCAGAAATCATTTTTTTATTAAGTCAACATTATGGAATTATTACGTAAAAAACTTGTTTGGCTATGATTTAAATTGAATTGACAATGTAAAATAACAATGTACTTACTAAATTT
Source organism: Machimus rusticus (assembly GCA_951509405.1). Classification (NCBI taxonomy): domain Eukaryota; kingdom Metazoa; phylum Arthropoda; class Insecta; order Diptera; family Asilidae; genus Machimus; species Machimus rusticus. Next base: position 48,171,282 of record OX608051.1, on the reverse strand, counting down.
TACAGTAATATAAATGTACAGAACCCTCAAGGTGCGAGCTCTACTCGCACTTGTCCGTTCTTTTTTAAATACTTACTTGATTAAAATTACTTTTATTGTATTGCACGGCTTTTTGGAGTGCAACACATACTATGAAAATTTCTGAAAATTGGACAAATGTGCTGTATATTTTGGAAGCTGAATCGGAATTCAGAAAATAAATAAAAAAAATTTAAAATTTCAGTAAAAATTATAACTTTATATCTATAATATAAGTATGTACCAAGGTAATTTCAAAAGAACTGCAGATTGAAAGGTTGTACCATAAAAAGAAATCTGTTTTATCTAGCAAATAATAGAAATTCTGCATACCTTTGTGAACTTTTCAAACCGAATTTAAAATTAAAACTATATTTACAAATGATGCTTTTCCAATGAATATTTGCTCAACTTTTCCAAATATACCTACAAAGTTTCTGCTTTTACGAGGAATGCACTGAAGTACAAACAAATACATATACGTTGGTAATTAGCACTCTCGTATCTGTTTACCCCTTTAAGCTGTGGAACTTAATTTAATTGAACGCAACCTTCAAAAGGAGACTCAATCGCTGCCTTAATTAATCTGCATCCATGATATCTCGACGGGAGCAGTAAAGTGACAAATTCTACAACAATGGATTCCTTAATGGGAAACCGAACCGTATCAAAGCTCCCAGGCAGCGATGGAAGAAAATCACTTCAACTGGGATAATGGAACCCAAAGTGATTTTCCGATACTAAGGGGGAAACGAAAATTTCTATCAACGAAGTCTTGAGTCAACCACCTGCTGGCGAACGAGTATTTGAGTGCAATCAATGATATTGGCCCAAAAGGGGAGTAGGGGAATTTTGCAGGTGACGCGAAAAAAATTAAGAAATGTGTCAGCCTTTGGTGTCGCGAAGAAATAGGCGTGAAAATTAACCATAAACTCGAGGGTGAAATGATGAATGCGGAACAAAAGCAGCTCTGGCGTGATGATTGATCACTGAAGAAGCACGAGCCCTAAGAGCATTAATTCATTATATCTGCTTCCAACTCAAAAAATTACAAGAAGTGACCTTCAGACTTAAATCAAATCAAAAATGAGCCCTGGTAATCCATGCCAGTTTATGCAGTCGAATAATGTCTACATATGTACATATATACGTTGTTATTTCCCTAAAACTAAAATATATATTATTAAAGCTTAATGTTGAAAAATGTCAAAATCATAATAATTTAAACTGAATAAAAGTGTCTTTGGCTGTTGGATTAAATCCCATTGTATTCCACGCACACACAGAACTATGTAGTTAAAATTTAATAACCGCACTATATTTGGTACTAAACATACTAACTTTAAAATATTTTATTCATATACCTATGTATGTATGAAATGCATTTCTTTATATAAAACATAATGTCTAAATTTAAACTTAATCTGATTTAATTAATTTAATTTAAACCATGTTTGAGCCGGGCATGAGCCAGGCTTGACTAAGATTAAGTCAGGGCGAGATATAGGCTTAGACCAAGATTAAACTAGACTTCAAATAGGCTTAAGTTCGTGATCTCAGTCTATCTTATTGAAACAGGATTGAACCAAGCTCGAACCAAGTTTAACCCAACCCAAAAATAAGACTGACAATCAAACTCATTGCATCCACCTTTCAATTCAAGTGTACCTACCTACCTACTTATACAGAGTAAGCAACATCGTCTTTAATTAAACGAAAATTTTTCGAGAGTCATTTGTGTGAAATATAAAGTATGTACTTAAATTCAAGTACTGAAAGTCTTCAAGTAAAAAACCAATTTGGCGCTGCAGAAAGATTGTTTTTCATTCTATTTTTCAACATTTTCATTTAGATTTTAACAGATAGACTATAGAGAAAGAGAAAGAAAGATAGTCAAGTTGAGTATTGATTGATTTTAATTGGCAAATAAATTAGCCTTAGGAGCCATTTTGCAATCGTCAGATAAATTTATTCGTCAAATAAATTCGGTCCAATAGTCAGCTTGAATGTGATTTGTAATAGTTTTTTTCTTAATTTCTCTGTTAATATTTAAACGAAAATGTTGAAAAATAAAATGATAAATATAAGCCTTCCTCACTACCATTGATTGATATGATAATTTTCTATTTGAAAAATTAAATTTATTTCTTACCTTTATTGCACGAGTTTATTACATAGTTGGAATAAACTAATCAGACGATGACTGTAAAAATTAAATACAAGAATTTAATAATGGCAAATAATTGCTGAACACAATATAAATGTCAAATATTGTTGGGATTTTTCAGGTTTGAGATTTTATGAAAAGCGCACACACGTTAATTGAATGACGAAGTTTCTCGAGCTAATACATATGTGCGAATAAATTTACATTCATTTTGGGGGGAACTCACGCTTTACTTGGCACTCTTTGAAAATGTGACATGAGTTAGAAATTTGCGAGTAATAAAAAAGATAAACACGCAAAGCACGAAAAGATTTTATGGCTTTTATTTAATTTTAGGCAAAAAGGGAAACTTTATGTAAGAGTTTTATCCATTTACGGTTTTTATGTGCCTTTACTACATCATAAAATGTTAGAAGCAGGGCAACGGTTGCTAGTCTTGCAAATTTCCACGTACATATGTTTCCAAGCTCTCAGTATAAAGAACCATATAAATTTTGCATTACAGAGACAATATTAATGATCCCACTCATTTCGGAATTCTCATTTTACGACCTGCACTTTTGTTTCGTGTTACAAACAATCAAAGCGAGATGTAGAACCAACGTGACGGAAATATGGTCTAATAAAGTTATTTGGTTTATAGATGCAGTTCATATGCCTGAGGGATAAACCTAAAAACCAGGTTTACACTCTAAGCCAACGATATTCCCATTCAGAAAAATTTTAAACTCCATTCGTCTAAGACTGCTTCTTTCCTTTCCTCGAAAAATGAAACGATCGTTATACAATTTTAAGGATTTTACAACAAATAGACCACTATTTTTATATTTATAAAGGAGCATGGACAACACTTATTCATGCAACATATAGACCAACTTTGCGATTACCAGTATGCTCTTTTTTATGTAACGTTTCAGTCTTATTTATTTTTAATATTAACCACGTTTGATTTGTTCAATTAAAATGTAAAAGGCTTATTCGATAAGCGAAAGTTCGCATTTATGCATACATATGAAATTATTTGCCAACCAACCCGTTGCCCTGAACACGCTTTCTAGCAGCTCAGACTGAAATTGAAGGAACGAAAAGAAAAGCTACGTGAATGGCGGTAACCAAGATATCGGTCTCCCAATTTAATAAAGCATAAGTAACCCATGTGGGTGCGGATCCCTTTATCCCTCACTTATACGAATTCCATATGCTGATTTGATAAAATTATCTGCGGAAGCCATAGCGAGACAGAAAGTGTATGAACTTTTCCCCAGTAAAGGAGGATTATTGCGCAGCTTTTGGAATCGGAGAATCCCAGAAAATTTTCCCGAATATTAAAAAGAAAATCCAATGAAATCATTGGTGGGAGCATATTCAAGAATAACAGTAAATGCAAGGGATATAAAAGCAGCTGACAAGAAAGGATAAGGTTTAGTTCGGAAGGGATTCGATGAAAGCTCTTTGAAGTCACGGCTATGGCCACGACAAATTAGAAAATTATATATTATGATATCCTTTCTGGCGTCGCCGCCATCTCATCTAATATTTCTATAGTTCTGAGAAATTCAGTGATTGATGAAATTTAATTTTCCAAGGCTTGATTCCTTGTGTGTTACGCACCTGCTTTTCAGGGGTCCTTAATTAATTGAGCAGTCAGGCAAAATGAGCAACATGAGTTTTATGAACACTTTGTTTTTAGGCGAATTAATAATTTGTGGTTTATGTAATTTAGTGAAATAACTAATTAAACTTTCTTTGAAATGGTTTCACATTTATGGATCGCAACTTAGAAATATTTGAAAACAATTGTTGTAACGATATACAGCGATATACGATATATAGCGAAATACACATCGGATCAAAAAATAGAAGTCTATGGTCCGTAACGTTTATAAATTTTTCACCAAAAATCAGATATAAAAAATTACTTTCTGACCAATTTTTTAGGCAAAAATCTAATAAAAATCATTTCCCGATTTTTGGTTTTAGGAGTGAGAGAAACGGTGAGGGAATGTGACTGATTGGTGACAATAAGTTTTTGTTAGGGACATTTTTTCGAACAATGCGTATTTCTTAAGATATTTCGAAGTCTCAAGATAAAAAACTTATCCTGTATAATTTACTTTTATGGACAAAAAGAAAATTAAGATTCGGATCCAAAATCAACAGATGCTGAATCTTATTAAAACCTTTTATATTTATTTTAGGCAATCACTCTTAAAGTACTCTTTGTTTTCATCCGTGATTTCACGAGTTGGCACCATATTTAATCGCTATTCAAATACTATTGATGTTTTAAGAATTTCAAGCGGTATACAACCCTTACCCAACCTTATTTTTTCAAAAACTCAGCACTTCTCAAATAAGAACAAGGCCTCTTAGGATCTCTACAGATACATATTTATTTCACTTACTCATGGCCGGGATTCTTTTGAGTTGCAAGTTAGTTTCACCTTTTATAAAATGACTATACTATACATAACTTAGGCCGGTAATACAAAATACAAAGCCTTCTTGAAGGAAATCGACACTCAACCCACTTCCTTTTTTGCTGGGAAAAGAAATTTTCTCGGAGAAGTCACTTTTCAAGAATTTTCCACAACATTAAACTCACTTGCCCTACAAGAAGGACAAAGTATTCCTCGTCGATACAGGCGTTCACAGTCGATCCCTACACCTAAGGGTTCAGGCTACAGCAAGCATAATGGATTCCACTTTGGAAATTTTAACGTCTTCCAAATATTGTCGAGGACTTCTTTTTCCTCTTACCCACTGAAGTAACGCACATAGATGCGTAAAATGCCCATCAATACAGCCATCAAAATTCTTTCTTTCTGCTGTAGTGAGGGAAAGCACTTCCCGGACCGAGCCCATGATGACGGGTAAAAAAACTTTAACATTGCAGGAGCAAATTTTTGCTCCATCCAAATGGAATGTGGCAGAAGAGTGTGCAGAGGGCTAAGGGTTGCAATAGAAGGTCGTAAAATGTATATAAATGTGCCAAACTTCGAACATAACTAACAAGATGAAAAAACACCTAAAAATTCTATTACCATGCATTTACCTTACTACGACATTCTTCTTTTACCTTTGCTTTATTTCGATTTGAGAGTGGAGAATCTGATCCTTTTTTCGTTTATTTATTTTGTACCCTTCGTATAAAAACAAAATAATCATAAAATACTATTTCAAAAATTGTTTAAACTTTTGCACCAATTTCATCATGCCAAAAGAAGAAATAAAATAACGAAGATAAAATTTTATTTAAATTTATGTAAACGTTTTTCGCTTTTGAAATTTTACTCTACAACTTTTTAGCCAGGTTCTTAAAAAACGTTCTCTATAATCATCATGAAAAAATTCTGTCCTTTGCATAAGAAAAAATTTAACTACCTTTTCATCTTTCCAACTAACTATAATAAATGCCCTTCCTCTCCGCTAAGATGCTAAGTGGCTTTTTGATAACCAAACAGTACAAAAGTTCAGAATAACTCTTATATATGTATGTAATTGAAATGTTATTACAAATCAACTTGCATTATTTGTTGACTTTTCTCATAAGAAAAAACTTTAGAGATAGAGATAAAGTACAATTAATTAATTGTCATAAAAATACCATTTGAGTATAATGCAAGTATTATCGTGTGGATTTAAAAATACAATAAAATCGGAAATCCATCAACTATAGCGTCCCCAAAAGTACCCAAATTCGAACTTATATTCATGCACGGCCGTAGCTAGGGGGGGGCATTGTGGGGCAATGCCCTACCTTGAAATCACAATGCCCTACCTTAAAAATACCAAAAACTAAGATAAATTATCATAATTAAATTGTTTGTTCATAGTTTGAGATAAAAAAAATTGCAGCGATAGGTATTTAAACTTTTCCGAACATAGCACAGTTTGTGACATTCATTTGATATTATAATAATTCTTTGTTCTGTTTATAGATGGCATTTGAAGTATGTGCAGCGGGAGCACAGACATATAATAAAAACAAAACCCAACATTACTGTTGGGGCCTATACCAGGCACCTCGTAAAGAGGTACTGATTCACAGTAGGTATGAAGCGAGGGGAGTTAAAACGAAACAAACAACAAGAATTTTTGGTATTAATGAAAATGTGAAAATTTGTTATTAAATGAAAATTAATTCAAAATATAAAGGATAAGTCAACAAATGAAAAATGTAAAGAAATAAATATTTATAATTCAGAATATGTATATGTATATCTACAAAATAATGAAGTACGAAGTAAATAACAATTCAATCTAAAACAATAATTCAAAAGATGATAATTCAAAGGGATACTCCAAAACAATAAACAAAATTAAAATTAAAATACTAATTCAAAATAGTTAATTCTATAAAGCTTAATTCTAATGTTATTAATATGAAATGAGAAAAAGGGATAAAGTATTGAATTAGTGAAGGAAAGTATATTTATGGAATATAAATATATAGATACAGTCGTTTAATGTCTGTGGGTGTACGTTAAGTACCGCAGACGAAACTAACGCAAGGGGATTTGAAGTACTTAATGACCTTCAGGAAATCCTGGCGGTAATAAGTATGAGTTTTGTAGTACGCGTAGGAAAACCTTTGTGTAGTGTTTACGAAAACCTAAATAGTTCAGGAAAGCCTGATTCAATTTGGTAGGAAAACCCACTGCTCAGAAGAAATTTTCTACTTACTTCCTGGAAAGCCAGTCAGCGAATGTGTTACCGGAAAGCCGGTGATCGAAATTGTCATTTTCGGCTCTTGTCTCCGGTATTTATACGATTTGGGAATGTTTGGAGGCAAGAGTTCCGTGATGAGTGGCTATGTGGCGTTTTGAAAAGATGGCGCTTCATCCTTGAGGACTTAATAGTTATTCTTCATCATTGAGGATTTAATAGTTATTAGATCCATGCTCATGGTCTCTCACAGAAATTATTTGTCTACGAATAGCTATTGAATGTACATCACTGACCTAGAGGTCAGTGATAATATGGTGATTGATTTTGGAGCCCGTGCTTCGAGGGTAGATCAATTATGATACATTTTTTACTTCCGCCCTACCTGTAACCAATGCTGCCCTACCTCAAATTCGACTCTAGCTACAGCCCTGTATTCATGACAATATAGTAAAAGTTTAAAATATTTGACCGTTATTTTGAAACTCTTATGTTTGGTTGTATTAATGTAATGTAATTTTTGTATACGGTTATTTCGATATTGTCTCGGTGTAGTCATAAATATATCTCTCGACTTTTTTAGAACTAACTTGAAAATATTGCACCGTGTATCACTGCTTGAATCTACTTGAGTTAAATTTGGTTTTGAATTTTCTTACATTTACATCAAAATGCTCACACTCGGTGGTTTTAGGGCGCATTTCATGAAATAAACATTCCGCGCACATACAAGAGATTGAAAAGGCGGTAGTAAGGAAATGAGTAGATTTCCTTATGAGTTTCATTGACTTCGGCTTACTCGGCTGCCCTGGAGCTCCGGTGTTTGCAATCACTCTGAAGTAATTGCGCCAGTTTATCATCCGCTCAGATAACGCAAAACCGATTGGTGCGACAAGACGGGCGCGGGGGAAGCTACAGACTATTAAAGAGCTTAAATTTAGATAAAAGTTTTCGGACGCCCTGGCTGGGACGGAACTGCGGCGACATTAAAAGGTCGCCAAGTTACATTTTATTTGAATACATCGCAGCCAGAAGGTCCGCATTATCATAAATTTTTACTCAGGCTGTCCGGAACAGGACCAAGGGGTTTCTTTTGCCCCTATATGCATCTGCTCTGCGGGGAGCTCGCGTGAAAGGGAAGAAAGCGCCGAGACCCCAGATGGAGGTAAAATCTGTACAAGAGCCCATTAGAACAATACAATCCCAGGGGATAACCACTTCGATTTCTTTTACTTTTGCGGGTGTTCCCCCTTTTATTGGCGAGGATTTTTTCTCGGGTTATCCTTCAAGTCACAAATCAAACCTTCTTGAGCCGGATGTTCGGGTTCTTAGCATCAGGAAACTTTCACTGGAGAAAATTGAGTGAAACGGTACTGGGCAATTAACGTGCCAATTAATTGAACTAATTTAGTAGGGAAGCGGATAATTCCGGCCTCGGCGCTCGGCCGCCCGGAAGGGCATTCATTCTAATTACAAAAGGTCATATCCGATTTCGCCCAAGCGAATCACCTAGCTGTCTACACTCGAAGTTTTGTTTAAGTTACCACCATAATAAGGTTATGGGAAACTAATTACGAAAGGGCTGGAGAGCGGCGCTCCGCATCTTCAAGTTGCGTGAGCCTCGGCCATTCAAAGATTTAATTACGACACGCGTGTGATATCACGGGCTGGAACACCTAATAAATTTTCCATGGGTTAGGAAATGTGCACAAATGTAGGAGGTACTGATAGAATAAAGTCGAAACAAATCAAATTACTTTCAATCACCAGAAAGGCAGCAGCCTTTAGGTAATTAACTCGGATGATCGATGTAGAGAGGAAGAATGTAATGCAATAAAAATTCAAATCAATTATTTAACGGAAAGTTACCTTTTAAGAGATGAAACTCATTCAATTTTTAGGCATTTTTTTAACTTTATATTGTTTGCTCGGAAGTGTTATCAGCAAGTAGAATTATCCATCAGTAACTTTTCAAATATCTATAATACAATTATTTTTTCTTTACTGTTGACGCAACAATACAACATTATACCCAAAATGTGTGATGTGAATAAAACAATCTAAAATTATATCTTTTCAATATTATCATAGTAGTCCCTACTAGTCCGTTTTCATTTTTCTTTTTAGCACAGAAAAATTACCAACAAATTAAAGTAGCTCTACCGGAAATTAAAACATCGTTTTTTCTCTATGAATTAATTAAATTCTGGACTTTGGAAAAGAAGTCATGCTGAAAGCAATGTCATGGCCATACAATTTTTGGTAATGCTGTATAATTTAATATAGTAATATGATTATTCATCTCAAAACTACAAGTTTATTGAATCGAAACTACACATGGCCATGGAAGTGGAAAGCGGAAAGAACTCTGACGTATTTATCGATCAAAAGTTTTAGTTTGCCACATTTTTACGATTTACACATACAGAGAAATAAATCCTATAAAGAGTGACCACACTTATAGTATGAAAAAACATACATAGTAATGTAATTTTACCCAGTATGGATTGAAAATTATTTAATAAGTAATAATAATTTAAATTATTAATTCGCTTCGCTGACTTAGTAGTAATGCTTCGACTATTCTCCTATTTAATAAAACTTCGTAAAAAAATATCCAACAAAAGCACCGTCCCATACTGGTTGATAACTCCAAACGAAATTTAATTAAGTGAAGTACCAACTTCAGCTGCCTTAGAGGCATTTGCCTTTTCGTCAGTTTACATTTCAAAATTGATTAATTTTGTAGACCTCAAAAGAAATTCAGTACTTCTTTCTAATCCCTTGAAATATGGTGGAGCATACCAGCAAAATACAGCAGAAAGTTCCCCAGTTCTAAAATAGAATGACGAATTGCAAAGAGAGGAAAAAATGTAATTAAATTTTAATTTGGTTTTTCTTCAGTGGCATGTCACTTTCTTTGGAATTCCCTGTTCAATATATCCCAAGCTTTTTCCAGTCCAAAGATTGCCTTCCGGCAAAGTTGTAAATTTGTAATTCAATGATATTTCCGATAACACAGAAAATTATCCTTTTTTTGAGATGGTGATTGTTTTTTCCGTAGTGATTTAGAAAGCAATTCCACAGATTTTGTTTCTCCCTTTCTACCTGGCAAAAATAATTCGTTTTTCGATCCAAATCAATCACTTGAGACTACACAAATGTGATGTTAAGGGTATTTCAAAGCTTTATTGATTAAATTTTGGTCTGTAGCTCTTCGAAATTGAAAATTTAAAATAATAATGCAAGACTAATCGTTTAAGTTTATCATGCCAGTCCACACATTATAACAAAGCACAGTTAGAAAGGTAATGGAATCTGTAAATTATAATTTTAAATTTTATAATAATAAGTAATATGAATTTAATATCGACCATACTAAATTTAAGTTGACGTCAATCAAATCGGTCAGTTTTCATCTATTCAGATCAGAACGGCGACTTTTTGAATTGACTATTTTTTTTCGAAAATTCAGTTTGAAGGTGAACTAACAATTTCTTTTTAAAATTAATCAATACGTAATTTCTTTGTACGGCTGATAGTTAAAAAGTTATTTAATGCTTTACCATTTTTTGCCAGAGTCCCTTACCTATTTCATTATGTAGAATGTAGCACAGGGCTACACAAACCACGGCCTGCATCCCATATTTAAAAGCAACCCGTAACTAATCTTTAAATCTAAAAGAAATAATACCTGATTAAAAAATACTTGTTACCTCCACAGATGATGTATTTTAATTGCAAATGGCGGATAAGAAAAGACCTAGGTAAGAGGCAACTTCAAACTTAATAAAGCATTTGTCCCCTGGCATGCCTTGACAGCCTTTTTACATATACATATTTATAGCATATAGTACAAAATATTATTAATCTTAAGTTTCTTCGAAATTAGCAAAATAAACAGAAAATTATCAGTTGTAATTTGCCTTCAGTAAGAATCCTATATTCAGAAATTTATATTCAGCACGAACCGTAATGTTTGCTTATCTTTCCCACAGGTGCGGCGAACCGAACTATTCGAATAAATTAATTTATCCTAATTTCGGAAATTACGCCATATTTCAGTTCGCCTCATGCCCGTGAAAAATCACCACGGAAACCAAAATATATGGCATCCTTCGTTAGAAGACTTGTGCAAGTTGTGCCGAAACAATTCGAGAAACCAGCACCTAGGGTTACAGTTTTTATTAGTTTCCTCATAAGACTTTAATCTGCCTTAGAACGAAATAGCTTGAACGTGAAATGTGTTTCGTACATAAGTACATTATGTGCTGTACTGTGTAACTAACAAAAGTTGAAGGAGCATACCATAAACAGCGAACGCAATTGTGTTGGAAAATTTTGGAGCTTACAATTTTCTCAAGGCGTTCAATACTTAAACTCTTCTGTTGTTTTTACAGCTTATCGTATGTTAAAAAAAAACCTTTCTTCACACTTCTTCAAACTTTAATTAAACTCTGTTGCAAAGTAACCAAGAATGTGCCAAGCAAAATATATTCCTAGCATTAAATTTTTCAAACTACATAGGTCGTACAGACAGCACGGCACTACTGATACAGAGGATATGGAAAACTCCATACTTAAAATGTTTTATTGTTTGGAACACCATACTTTTATGACAGATCATCCCCACGTAACCCACGAATGTCGCCCTACAGCCTTATACTATGATGCTTGAAATTTAACCGTTTTTTTAGGCAGCCACCATTAAATGCTTTTTCTGGCATTTGGATAATAATTTCATATACACACATTAAATTTTATATAAAACAGTATTTTTGGCATAATGAGTAGCCTAAGCTATGCCTAAAATACTGAAATTTTAAAAATAATTGAATGGTTTATCATATCATGCTTATAAAATGACAACTATTTTGAAATCACAGAATCATATTTGATTAATATAGATAATATAGATTTAAATCAATACTGTTATATTCAATTTAATTTCAATGTTATATTATATCACAGGACTCTTACATTTTAATGGTATAGAATTGCATACCATCAAAATGTCCTTAAGCTCCATACCATAAAAAAATATATAGTGCCGCCCATGGTTATACACTTCTCGCAGTTTCGTTTCGTGGCCTCGTCCCTATCCAATGCTTTGGACGGGCGGGCCGTTAGGGCTCAACTTTGTAATAATATTTAATTGAACGAAAGAATACCATTCATAGCGTGAAAATTAGTTCTCAGTTCATCTCTGCCTAAGAGCCTTTATCCAAGCATAAATGACCTATCTTTTGAAAATTTTCACTCGAAATTCGATTAGCAGACTCACAATCGAAAAGCTCCACAAGATGCCATTGATTTCCATTCTTAAGAAGACCATTTTAGTGAATTAGCTTCATTAGTGTCGAAGGGGACTTGAGAAGCAGCTTCAGCCGTCGTTTTGGGACGTACTGTTCACCGCGCCCTTCTATATTGCCATTTAAAGATTTTCTGCTACTTGAGCAGTTCCGGTATATAAATACATACATATTTATATGCGTTTATATACCACTGGATTATCCTTTCAATGTCGAATGAAATCGAATGTAAAGTTTTCATCCAATTAAATCGAAAGAAAATTCCAAAATCATAACAGAAGCATCCCTAATATCCGGCACTTTTCACTAAGGGTTCCTCTTGATATACCCAAAGTGACCGACTGTCGTGGTTTTATCATTAAAATTGACTTAATAACGCATGATTAACCCCAGAATCGTCCTTATTTTGTTTTGATCGTAAGATAAATTTTCTTTTCAAAAATATGCCCTGACTGAGGAAGGGGAAAATCATTTCCTTCGGGGAAAAAAACCTTCAAATTATTTTTATATCCTCTATTTGTGCAAACCATCAATAACTATAATATAATTATTTACCATAAGCCCAAGCCTACACTATTCTTTCCATGGAACTAGCGCAACAGAGAGATTCGATTGAGTATAATGTGTTCATATTTTGATTAGGTAGGCATAGATGTGAATTTGGTCTTAATTTATTTTTTGATTTTACATTTCAACCAAATCGCTCGTACGTATGAAATAGTTTTAACATTAAATTGCCGAATATCAAATAAAATCTAAATTTTACGCCTTTTTCATTGTGACTTTTAGAAATCTTTACTAATAGTTGTGCGCTTAATTCCCTCCGCTCTGCAAAACATAAGCTGTTTAATATTCCACCAAAGAAGTGTGCCATTAATAAGGTTCGCAACTTGTTAGTGGTTCTTTACTTCCGAACTTTGGCATCCTTTGAGAAAGTTCCTCTTATTACAATTTTTTTCTTGCTCCCCAATAAAATTTCGTAGAAAGTTCCAAAGCTTATCTTGTATCTAGCAATGGTAGCAAAAATTGCTATCAAAAGAAGAAACTTTTTTTCCTGGGATATGCACTTGAAACATTTGCTCCTTTGAACCAAACGGTGAAGTTTTATTCACTTGCACTAGCTCGCCTCGGGGTCCAACTCTTCGCCGATTATAAGCTGCTCATCCTTGAGAGGCTTTTTCGCCCCTTGAAATTTCATACGGTTAACTTCTTTTATGTGACGGTAAACTTAAATAGAACTTTTTGATTGAATTTCAAAACACTCAGCAAAATTGTCCTCAATCCTATCTCAAAGCAGTTTGGTATCAGAAAGACAATTATAAGATTGTTATAAACTGTGGTAAAACCTTTCGGTAGAATCAGAAGGAATAGTTTTTAAACACCTACTATCGTTCCAAACATACAAAATAGTATGAACAACCCCTAGTTAATGCATATGCACACAAGAACCCTTTTTACTATTAAACTCGACTAGGGTCCTGATCCCTTTAAGGGTCCCAGGTGCACTTGCTGGCCACCATCTTGACTTCCCCATTCTGCGCATAAAAACCAGTCTATATGTATGTTAACTAGAATAGGTAGCTTAAATTAGTGGCTAATTTTCTATATATGTTAAGGGTGGAATTCAAAGGACCAATTTTTTAATGCTTCACAAACAGAAAAGGTGTAATAAGAAATTTTAATAGTGGATGTAAAAGTTCAAAATAGTTTCCAGATCATAAACATATAACAAAGGCATCTGATAATCATATTGATCATAAATGATGGTCCAAACGTTCTTAGTGCAATTTGGATAACTTTCAAGTACCTACCAAAATTAATTCCAGAAAACTTTAAATTTAATTTGAAGCAGCTGTTCTCTTCTGTCTCCCTCCGTTCGTACGCCTACGACCAAGTAATTTTTATAGTAATTTGTAATTTTATTTAAGTATAAAACAATTTACAAGTACTGTACATAATAAGTTTTAGAAGCATGCCGCAAATATGCCTCAATCAATGGTAACGCTCTTATTCTACTCATGACTTTGTTAATACTCCGTTTGTCTTTATCTGACATAAAACAGGCATTTGTAATCAATTAGACCAAAACAGCCATAAACCAAAATCAACTGGCTGCCAGCGAATTATTGCCGAGCGAAACCACATCTCACGGTATCCTTGAGGTAGGCGAACATCTTGGGATTGCGTAACCATTGTAATCTAACATAATCCAACCAATTACTATCGCCCAAAGTTGTACCTAGGAGTTCCTACCCTCGCATAAATCAAATCTTTTCGCTGGGAGCGGAAGGTGAAAACACTGAAAACGAAACACCAAATGCATTGAGTTGTGACTCGAACTCCAGATGTCTATGCGAAATTCCTCGAAAATATGTAATTCCGGCAGAGAAATTGGGTCAAGCGTGTCGGTGTGGACTCGGATGGGTTTGGCGGAGTGTTGGCGTGGATACTTTTTCCTGAATAAATAATTTAAATGGCCACAAAATCAAGAGTTTTGGGGCTACTTAAAACTTTTAATTCAATTTCGGCTTCTTGTGCAGACTTCGCCGAGGGAAACAAAGGGGACACAACAGTCCTGGCTATTTGGATACAATGAGTTTGCTTTCATCTGTGGCGACATGACAGCCTTCGGGGTCCTAAAAGACCTCGCAGTCCTTTCCCTTTCCATTTTTTCGAGATGCTAATTAAAAACGAAAATATTACAACATTTTTTCCGTTTTTCTTTTCGACTTGGCATAATTTAGGTAATGAGATTAAGTGGACACTTCTTTTTAATATTTTTGCATACAAGCGGACGAATTGCTGTTGCCAATACAAATCAGAGTTGTCGAAAGTTGGCTGGAGAAGAAAATTTTTCAAACATTATGGAGAAATTTTTGGAGGATAAATCATTCAAGAGGGCCAATAATAATATAGATCAGCGTAGCAACTTTTGAACAAGATTTTAACTCACAAAGTTCTAGTCAAGTTTTTTAAGTTTCTGATCCAGTAGATACCGCCGTAAGATGCTTGGGAAGATGAATAATAATAAGCCACGATTTGCAAGATAAACTCCGGCTTTTGTATGCAAACAGGAATTGCAAAGTACCAAGCATCAATGGGGATTGCTTTTGCATAAATCTTGAAAGAAAAGAAATACGCAAACACAAACACAACAACAACACAAAATCTTGAAAGGAGAGTAATACGTACATTACAGCAAGTAACGTAAAATGGAGCTGCTTATTTACGTAATTATAATATTAAAGAAGTGGACGCGGTTTTTTTATTATAACGCAAACATTTAATTTGTTGCGAAATGTTTTTCGAGGGCCCCTCAAATGGGAAGTTAGAAGTGTGGGTCGAACCAGGCCTTGTATTGTTTACAATATAATCGTAATTTCATTTTAACTTCCGAAGAGATTAAATGCTTATTTGAAAAAGTATCGAACAATTGCAGATAATACAAGGCACCGCGAAGACAAGAGTAATGCTGTTCATTATATTCGTAAAGTTAAAATGTTTTTGTATGTACATATATCGTTTGTGAGTGTGATGAAATTAATAACAATGGAAACAAATCATTTATAACCTTTCTGAAAAATTACTACCAAAGATAAATTTATTATATGTTCATATATTTTTAAATCAACTAGATACATTATTACGAAACAAAATTTTTTGATTCAATAATATTGTTGTTTTTTTATTTTCTGTTAAAAAGAAATGAAACACAAACTAAATAAATAAATATCAGAAGGTTCTATCGACATAATTCAATCATTTGTTGACAACTCTATATCATATGTATTGTATCGAAAACTGATTTCCACATATACTCAAATAACCAAACTAAAATTACTGAAATCGATGTGCTGAAATGCATCACTATAAGCATATCATTCCCTACAGTTTTGAATAAAAAAGCTCTCTTTAGTTAATGTAGTTATTTAATGGTGTTCGTGCCATTCTCGGATATTTTATACCCATGCGAAAGTAATCACTCTGTAATTAAAAGTGTTATATATTTCAATTGCTTTTACAGGAAGTTCACAATTAAAACAGAAATAATTAATATATCGAGAGAAATTAATTACTTTTATCAATTTAGTTTGATGAAAGTTCAAGACACAACAAATCAAACTAACAATAAAGTATTCCTTCCATGTTTATCACCAATACTTGTCTTATTTACCTTTTTCCCTTAAACTCTAAGTCGCAGGTGTGTTATTAGGGAGGTCGCTTGAATTAATATACGAACCTGCCACCTCTAATTGCCCCTGTATAAGTCTCTAATTTGTTCCTTGTAAATTAAGGAGTCACAAGAAAGCGGAAACTTCGAAGCATACTTCTTTTTGTCCTTGAGAACAACATCAACATAATGATTAATAAAGGTGTCTTAATATTTCAGATTAAACAGTATTCATGGCCAGATTTTAGTCATGCATATTATTTGCGTAATACATTCCAAAGTCCTTCTGTCCTTCCGTTCTTCTGTCCTTAGACGTATACACCTTATCGATATTAATCTTTGTAATGCCCTGCGGCTCATTCCTTTATCTTTTACATTGCAGGTTGGCCGGCTATCATGTTTTTCATCTACAGCGTTTCGTAATCTCCTGAATCATTCATCTTCTATGACAGTAGGCTGGGAAATTCATGAATATTATTATCCAGGCCTTAACTATTTTAGAGTTTATTAATGTTACTTTCAAAGCTTTCAAGAACTCACGCAGATGCCGTCTTTCGTCCGTAATAAAATTACGTTCTGTTGAACAATACGTTCGCAATTGCTTTATGACGGAACCTAAGAAGCAGGAAATGTAAAACATTACAAGCAGAGTGTTTAAGCGAAATTCATTTTAATTAAAGTAAAGGAAAAACTGACAAGGAAGTAGATACATACATGCAGTTACAAAAAAAAAATTAGCAAACTATATATATTTGAGTATTTGTATAGAGACTACTTTGACGTTTCGTATTTTTAATACATATGTATACGTGTGTAATACTTGTAAAAAAAGGGTCTACAGGTATTCTACTAACACATATCAAAAATATCCCGTGTAAGAATTTAACATGCCCAAACATAACCTAGGAGGCACGGCACACCCGTTCTGTACCTACCCAAATGAGGCACGGTGCGTCGGAGCAAAACAGTAAATAGCAAAATCTATAATTTGTGGATATTTGATTTAAAACTTTAAGTTAACAAAAATTAACATGTTGAAGAGTTTTCAACTTTATAAAACCAATTAGTCAAAACTGTGTTTTATATAAAATGATGTGACTTGACACCCAGTTTGAATAATCATAAAGATCATTAATAAAAAATTTTAACGAAATTGCCTTTATTCTAGACAAAATTCTAAAAGTTTCTACTGGATATCAAAACTCATCTAACAGGAATTGAATGCTTTTGACATTAATTGGTTCTAAACTTTCTATTTAAACTTATGTAGGCATGTGCCCAAGTACTTATATATAATCAAGCACGAACTACTCACAAGGTAGGTACATAAGCCTGGGTTTTATTAGCAACAAAGGAATTTTCCACAATTTTGTTTCAAAAATGAAATGAAATTAATGAAAGGATGAAAGAACTAAGTTCCCCTTAGAGGAAAACGCAATTACCATTGTTCATTTTAAATATTCCTCCGCAGAGAGCTTACCGAGAAAATAGCATTGCTCCTTACGACCCGGGTTTATGCCAACTATTAACTACGACATTTTCTATTTCATCAATTTTTATAGCCTCACAAAAGACTGTTTAAAATAAGAGAAACCCTGCATCATCGTGCGAGTCCAGAACCCATGTCTGCCCGGGACCATTAGAGCAAAGGAGCCCCCAGGCCCGGCTACTTGTTGTTTCAACCGCAGCCGGGATCCCCGCAATAATTTCGCATGAGAAAGCTTTTAGGGACACGACTATGCTCCTCCCCCGGGCGGACTCGACTACATGTAGATACAAAGGACTTCACCTTAGTAATTTCGGCATTTTTTGCCCTTTTCCGAGCAGGAGCACTTCAAAGCACACCTCTAGTGAATTTCGGCCTCATCATAATTTTATTTTCCGGGCAAAGCCATAATTTCTGGTTTAATTTATGCTCGTGTAGCTCACAATTAAGAGCAAATTGAAAACTCGAGCAAATATGCAAAAGGCCTATGTAAATCCTGGAAACCACTGACCGTGCCCCGGTGAGGCTGGTTGCCACGGTCATCATGCTCGCCACCTGCGCCCTTCGTCCTGGACCCAATCTCGCCTGTCTTCATATTGATTGCGTTTGCTGCGACAGAGCTCCAGTTGCCGCCACCGTCCAAAAAATGACACCAAGATACGCTTGTTGAAACTCCGCCAACCATTCGAATAAACTGAAAACGAAGTTCAAGTGAAGTTTTTAAATTAAGGCTCAGCCGCATTTCCATGGCGCTCCCCACGTACACCTGACAAGCCGAATATGAGCGCTTTCGAATGTCAATTACAACGGACCGAGGTGAACAGAAAACCCTTTGCCGACAGTTTCAATCAAATCTTGTAAATTGTTTTCGACTGTTCTACCTTCTCTTCGCTCAAAAGGCAATTTAACATGATGTCAGGACACACACTTTTGCTACATACATACATACATATGTACATACAAATGTCCCATAGCTCATAACATAGAACTTTGCAAGTCATAATAAGGTTTCTGCTTTCTGTTGGTTTTTTAATGTCTTTTACCTAATAAATTTTAAAGAATTATGTATGAATGTATGAACCTTAATTCCAACATTTTCCGTTTTTTTTTTTTGCTACAATGAGAAGTCTCCCAGTAGGAAAAGCGATCATCGTTAGAGTAATAAGTAGTGAAGTGCTCCTTTAGAATGAAATATCTATATATATATATATATCCTCTTAACATAGGCATGTTATTGGAAAGAAGCGCTCCTCTTTTGCTCCAAAATAAGCAAAAATGTTTATCCTTTCGAACTCCGAAACTTATAACAATAGATGGTTGTTTACGCTCCAAAATTAGCAAAAAGGAAACTCTCCTCGTTAGGTTCAAAGGCTTCAAATTAAACAGAAAAGAAAACTGATGAAAAGATTCTTTTGAGAAATATTATATAATTACATTCAATAATTTTAAATTTTAAAAAAGGTAGGCTATGACAAAATTTAGGACCTACACGTGAATATCCTAAATTTTCTGGCAAAAACGTAAAACAATAATTAAATAAAAACAAAATCAATTAATTTACACTCTAAGACTAAGAGTCATTCTGTGACAACGTCGTTTACTCCAATTTCGAATGAAGACAGACGTAAAGTTTAAGATCTTACAGATTTTGGTAAAATGTTGAAGGAATGTTTCGTTAAGGTCAAAAGTCACTTGTTTTCTACCGTATTTTTTTGCGTACTTGTACAAAGCTGTGGTAACAATGAGGGAAAATCCTTACACAGGAATTTCCACCCCTTTTAAGTAAAAAAAAGAAAGATCCCTGAAAATAAAGAGAGAAAACCTTCGATTTCATATGACGGTGCCAATAAATGGAATAAGTTATTTGTCTTTAATTCCTTTATTTTCACCATTTTCAGGAAAGTGAAAGCATCTTTAAGTTATGATTTTGAAACAATTTCCAACGAAAGGTTTAAGACAGACATATATATATATACTTTTCCAAACTTCGAAGTTAAGATCTTAAATTTGTCTGATGCTATCCACTTTCATTAATATTCAGTTTTTATATTGAATTTGTAATATAAATTCTTAAAAATTGCCTCTGTTGTTCAAATTCTCGAATTACATAAAATCCTACAGGAGCAAAGCAGTCAAAAAATGGTAAGCACATAAGCATATGCCTGCGACAAACAGATAATCACTAAAAGTATAAATAAATTATTTTCGTGGCATTGCTGGTCGAAAAGTGAGTCGGACTAGTGCTAACAATGAAATTTCAATAAAATAACGTTGACAAACATCTCCAACAAATATCAGGTTTGCAGAGAGTTTGGTAAACAATTTCTTTGAATTTTGGGGCAATTCGCTCCAGTGGTAGCAGCCTCGATACGCTTTCTAGCGAATTACTGAAAAGCCGCACAAAAACTCCCCAGAAAAACTTGATATCCTAAAAAATTGCTGAACTCCCCCGGCCCCTCGGCGACTAAAAAATCGACTACCCAATCCGCAGGGATATCGGGTTTCCTCTCAATTGACTCCGCACTCCGCCATCGCATGAATACATTCAGGCGGGGTGGGCCCAAGGAAATCCACGGGATGTTTTGTGTGGAAAAGCGAGATCGCCAGACTGAACCGCAGCTCACGAGGAGTCACGCACGCCGCCCTGGTCCAGAAGAAGTCTCTTCTCGGGATTTGAATACTTTTCCTTTCGATTTTCCAGGAACACTTTCACCAGCCACAGCTGTGACGCATATTGCCCCTAAAACTCTCACCCTCCTTTACAACAATAATTCTGAGCGCGCTAGAAGCCGCAAAAAAATATTTCGATCATATTCCTATCAAAATCCCAACGGCAACAACCATTGATTTTTCCTTTGTTCCTCTAATTAAAACATAAAACTCAAATTTGGCGAAAATTGCTCTGGACTCCTTCCACTCTGCGGTAGAAGTTGGGACGCGCCTCTTTTTTACTTTTTGAATAAACTCGGTAAGGAAATAAGAATACCAAAAAAAGATAAGGATGCTCCTAAGCCGGATAATCTGATATTGATATGTGAGAGGGTGTGAGCTTTTCTACTGGTGTCTCCTGACGTCGAGGAGGAATGACCTCTCCCTCGGAAGATCCAAACGATACTAACTTCGAACAGGTGTCAACTAAGGAATAATTTTTAGAAAATTCGAAGGGAAACATTAACTTTTTAGGAGAAACAATTCGAAATCGTCGCTCGATAAGTCCTTGAGCTTTTCACATAGAAGCTTCTTGTGGTATTTTGACGAAGAATTTCATTGATACCATTTTTCAAAGGTGACTTCTTCATTCCTACGCACATACTACATATTTTGAAAGAAAATTCTCTTTAAAATTTCATATCAATATTGTAAATAACAAGAAATTTCACGATTAGATACTTTCTAAAATTCAAAACATCAACCCTGAAATTATGACTTAAATATACTAATTAGGTCAAATCTTGCAAGTCAATTTGACCCACTTAACGACGTTCAATTGAACAGAAATTTCACATCATGTAGATGTGTATTCCTAATGACCATATAATATTGTGGATCATAATAATTATGAAACCCAAAAATAAATCATGAGGAATTTTATGTCTTTCTTTCAAGTTCATACTTTTCCGAAAACTATTAGCAGCAAAAACCACTACCATGTATCCCTGACTCCCACGCTTTAAAAGTTTTTTAATATAATACATAGTACACTCCTTTTTTCCTTTTATCCAAACATCTGGATTTTCAGTCAGCTCAAATTAATTAAATTTATTTTCTTTACTAGCAGAAATCTGAAGAGTTGCTGCATTGGCCCTACAAAATTCAACCCCTTCTTAGAAGTAAGTCTATATGACTTTTTTCATTGTCATCAAATAAACAACCAATTCTCTACTCAAACAATCGCGTGTAAGTTTCAATGAGATGTTTTATTAAAATTTTCTAGCAAAAATCATTCATATACACATACATCACCGAATTGTTATTAATTACCAGTTTTAGGTCAAATTAAGTAATTGCTTACAATTGCTCCCTTGGCCGAAGTAATATATTTTAAGGGCATTTTAGTGTCAAGCTTTCCAAACCATATCTCGAACCCTTTGATTACGGTCGATTTAATACACCCTGACCTAACCATCTGCCCCGAATTCAATCAACTTAATTAGGTCCTTTCCCATTAGCTAGTCTTTATGACAATAAAATAGATGAAGCTTCACTTAAAGTCCATTGCGTTCAAGGTATCCTCCCTTTTTTTAATGTTATTGTATTTATCTGCTCGGTTTTCTACTTATTTTGCCCTAATTTCCATATATCTAACAGTGAAATTTCTGTAAAACTTCCGTATTTTATGATACTTTACTTTTAAAGCATCATTTCAAAAAATTCATTTTCAAAAACAATAATTAATAACATATGAAATAAAGAAGTAGTCAAAGTAAGTAATAAATAAGTAGTGAAGTAATTAAAAGATAATTGCCTGAGTTGAGTAGCACATCAAGAGTACCTACCTACCACATTTATCGTTTTCAGACCAAAATAAATAATATCATAAGTAGCGCCCTGAAGGCAACCAAAAATGGAAACCGGTTTTAAATTTAGCTTTCACACACCAACATTAAAGGTACACCTGGAGGGCTCGCCATATGTTGCTGATAGATCCAATGCTTAAGGTGATGTACCTTTTTAGTCTCAAGTACTATTCCTAATATACTAAAAGATAGAATTACCTCCAAGCAACTATTGCCTCCTTCTGTCATTAACACCTTTTTCCAGACTGCCTTAAATGTATTAACTGAGTGAGAAAATTTTGGAAGTACAAAACAACTGGGAGGAAGGACTTTCTTCGTACATTTGTACATGTATATCTTTCTAGCCTATTCTATAGTATATACATAAAGTATGTAATACATGCCTTCGCTTTCTCAAAGATGTTCTTTAAATTCTTCCGTTCTCGTAAGACAGAAGTTGTTTTATCTTGTGTGTCGACACTGCTTTTCATGCTTATGAAAATTTAATATATTATTTTAATAATGTCACAGTACCTACGGAATATCATTATGGTTATATCAGTTTTGTTTAAATTAAGTTACATTTCATTTTAAATTAAATTCCATTTAAGGAAACTTCTCTTTTTAATATCTACTTCAGTAGTTATTAAGTATTTTATCAAAGCTTTGTTGTTAAATTATATTTATAAAACAATATTCAGACACTTTAAGTATAATTTAGAACTTAACAGATTGAAAGCGTCAATAAGGCTCTTCTAGGAATATCATATACATATTGATTTTATAAGAAAGCAATATTTGTATATCAATAATCTCCGTCCAACGTTTCTGGTATAATTTTAAAAAAAACCTATTATTTAGCCTTTTCATATACTAGCCCAAAAAGCTTTACATAAAATGGCATTGCAATATAGAGAAGGCAGTTTTTCATCGAAAATTCCATTAATGGGATATGTAAAATAATCATTTACTTTTTTACTTAAATAGCAATATTTCTTTTCCTAAGTAAAACAGTATATTATTTTACGAAATTAATAGTATAGTCCAAATGAGTGTAAATCTAAAATCTAAAATGATTTCTACGGTCAAGTTCGAATTCGTTGTCGAAAAACAGACTAAACATCGTATCTGATTTTGTATGTATTGGCTTTTGATGTTAGCTTATCCGGGCTAACCTTCTGAAGCATCTAGATACTCATATAGCCGAGGTATTTTCCTTTGATACCACTCATCGCCCTCTGTTAATGTGAAATAATTAATTTCCCCTTTTTAGCAAAAACCCGCTGCCATCCAATCGAAAAGCATCCTAACCAAACAGATAAAGCCATGTTGTGGCAGGAAAATAGAAAAACATTTAACCAGAATGTCACCTGCAGTCATCACTTTTCAGGGACTCTGCTCCAGTCTCCCTTCCTTATTTTCTTTGGATAACCCGAAATTTATCGCCTCCAATATATTCCTAGTCAAAGCGCTTTAATACTGTCACACATGACACACCTTAACCAACATTAATCCCGGCGAAGGGCCTTAAGAGCGGAATACAGAAATCCTGACACGCTTCGAGATAATCGTACGTCATCATTCCACCGTGCCGAGGAGCAGGTTCGTGGGATACACCTGTTTGTGCGGATGTTGGCTGAGCATAATCTGGAGCCATTAAGGCAGCGTGGAAAGCTAATGATACCAAAAAATTAATTAAAACATACGAATGCGTCCCCATCATAGAGGCAGGACATATGGAGCATGGGCTGCCGGAGTCGATGGTTTTCCTCCTTACACAAGAAGATTAGAACTTCTCTGAATTAATGGTATTCAGGTGAATGTATCATCTCCCTGCTCGAACTGGTTGGTCGAAAAACTGTTTTGTTAAGAGTATTTGCCACTAAATAACATGCTACTGCTACATATGTGGAACTGACATTATTCAATTATGGAGAGAACGTACTGCAGTCATCTGTTAAATATATCGAAGAAAGGAATCTCATCTGATAAATTTTTCCAGATTTTGTGAAAGCTGTTATTTCGAGGATAATTTATTTACTTCCCATACAAACTTACATATCTTAATCTTACATATATTAATACGTGCGGTGGAGTATTTGAGTAAACACAACATAAAAACTGTAAAATTCATGCAACGTCCGAGACCCAAAAGAATTTAAAAATATATGCTTTTTCCTAACATCGCAAACCCTGAATATGATATGAAATTTGGAATATAAATCGAAATCCAAGGTCCTCTAAAGATTAGAAGATTTGGCCATCTTCTCTCTGCAAATTTAAATTTCTTGATTATTTAGTTAGAGTATAAATTCCATATAACGAACTCCTATAACGAAAAACTTCCTAAAACATAGGAATTACTTGAATTTGACTAGTTTTCCTTATTACTCATACATTGATGATTGAAAATAAGGTTAATTTATTTTAACTGATTATTTGAAATAATTTATTAATTCATCTTGAAATCAAATTGTTATTTTTTAAACAAATTAATTCAGTTCTTCCTTCGGTAGAATATATTCTAATAAAATAAATAAATTAAATTTGTGCAGGCTTGAACAGTAAAGCCAATAAAAAAACAAAAAATATACGTTTACACAAGCTGTGCATGTCTTTACAAAATATTAATCTATGAGAAAAAGCATTTGAAACAATTTTTATAACTTATAATAATTTAGACTAAAAGACTTATGTGGGTTGTTGCCATTAAGAGGAGAGATAATTCAAATATTTGACTAGACTTATCAAAACTAATTTTAACTTTAATTTTACAATACTCGAATAACTATGCGTAGTATAAATACTCAACTACTTAATTATCCAAGCCATTCTCAACCTTAATTAAAATCATTTTTATTCTGCGCCGCCACTGCGCGCACATCGAGAGACATCATTCAACAAAATGCCTCCTGAATTTGTTATATGTGACTAGTATAACAGCTAGTATAACACTCTCCCTAGACTTCCACCTGAATTGTAGCCTAAGCTTCGGGCAGGTGGCGGCCGAATCAAGGTCAAAAGAGGTAAACAAAAAGGAGAAAATCGGGGGTTTGCATTGTTTCGTTTCGACTTGTCAGCGCGTCGCTGGCTGAACTGCTCGCTCGGGCCGCTTGCTCGCACAAGTCGGAGCAGGCCAGCAGTAGCGCGTCAACGACTCGTCCCTGTGCAAGAGAAGGACAGATACACTCGCGCTGTGAGGGTGTGCAAAAGCGGCCGACGGAATTCGTAAACAAAGCCCCAACACAGAGGCACGGCCGCTCAATCGCTTTCACACCGCGAAGCAGATTTGCTGCGAATTTTCGCATCTTCCGCGATTGTTACTTTTTTCAAATTTCCTGAGTCGTGAGCCCTTGCAGCGGGAGACCCGCCGGAGGAAAACATTCTTGTGGTAAAATGGACGTGCAGTCGCGAGTTTTTGAGTGAATTTTTCGCGTTTTCGCCGATTTAATTCGAGCTGGACTCTGTGAATAGTTTTTATCGCCATTGCGAACACCATCACAGCAGGTAAGTTGTGTGCGTGCCCTGGTGTGTGAGCATACGTGATTTTGACATGAGCACCCCTCCGCCCCGCTGCGTGTCATTCTAGTGAACTTGAAAATACGCCCCCCGCGCAGCCCCGGCCGTTCAGCAGTGCTGCGATAGATCACGTCATACTTGGTCTAGACGTGAAGTGTTAAATAAAAATGCCACGCGATTCCCCCTGCAGTGCAGAGCAATAACTGCACTCGGCAAATCGCCCCGCTTGATTAATTAAATCGTCGGCTAGTTCCCATCTTCGCTACATTTTTTCATCTCGCTCCCCTGAACGAATTTGCATAATTGGTAGCGCACATGAACGTACATGTAAACACCGCGCGCTGTGTTGCCAGAGTGGCGCCTTTCTTGCATGCCAAAATGAATATTTTCTGCTTGGTTTATCTAGAATGACGTAAAATGAATTTGCTGCACTGCACCCCTTTGACAGCTCTCACCTAAGAAGAAGAGGAGTGCAGGGTTTTGCAGGAAGCAATCATTTTTTTAAACCTACGTTAAATATTTCAATTCTCGACTCAATTCAATACTCAAGTCGCCCCGAGCATACTTGACTCTCTCGAGAACGTTCAATATCTCACTAGAGTCGATTTGACTCGAGTTAAACTATGCAAATATGTGCGTAAATATAAAAAAGCAAATAAGATTTATAATAAAAACATGTAAAAATGGATAGGTAAGTAATAATTTTTAATATACATATGTATAATAACATTAGAACTACCAAAGCTGGTCAAATTGGTTGGTATTCAATTAATGGAGTATTTAAACAATTTAAGTACAATGCTGGTAAGTTATTGAAATAAATGAGTACAATTAAGATAGAAAAGAGCTATGTATAGTCTCCGCATTTTCGGTGACTAAAGTTGCAACCTTGGTAAGAAACACTAACCGCTTTTATGTTAAACACTCTTACCGCCAAATTTCATACCGAATAATTTTGCTTTGTGACCTTCTGAGCATTATCTAAAAGGGCTCGAGTTAACTTAGCGATTCGAGTTAGGTGTTAAACGGAAAATCGAGGTCATAAATCTCAGACATACAAACTCATCTTAGACTTCACAACAATGCTTCGTCTGAACTCGAGTAAAATAACTTAATGAGGCAGGGCAAAAATATCAATATTATGACGGAATCACATATTTAATTGTAAGACAAATGAGTTTTTGATGTTCGTATGTATGCATAGATTTTCATCTTCTATTATCGTAAAGGTCAAATTGACTCGTCACCTTAATCCACATAAATGTTTTCCAACAGGAGAACAAATAACACCACAAACATTTAGATGAAACATTTGTTTCCTCTGAGCAAAATATTACGGACAACTCAATCATAATATTTAATTTGGTATCAGTAGGTATAGATAAGGACCTTATCATGATGCTATTAAATTTATATTAAATGCTCGAAGATTTGGCAGAAAACATGTATTTTAAATCAAAGCTAAACTTCCAACAAGATAACAGCAACGAGATATTCAGCTTATTTTTAGATTATTAATTATTGTAAGTTGATTAATATTTCTTTATTCCCACCAAACAACAAATAAGTTTTAATCGAAGTTTTCAATTAATGTTCCTATGAATCTATTATAACCTAGATATGTGATATTTCTATCTTAGAATACTAAAAAAAATTATTTTTTAAATTTTCTTCAGTATACCGTATACGATTATAGTTTAGTGCGAAAGTTAGTACGAAACAATTTGTGCGCAAGCTCCAATTCGCACTAGACTGATCTTTTTTTATTAGAATTGGTATATCCGGTCATACACACAACCACGGTTTTAATAGCACTAGTCCTTCAATTACTAAAGAAACGATAATTCAATGTACTATTAAATGCAAAAAAAAAGTTCAGAATTCGCTTTCATAAGTTACATTTAAGGAAGAAGATGGAGAATCAGACTTGTCCTTTTCCCAGGACCTCAAGTTTCTATTGACGGTAGGTATAGTAAGCTCAAAATTCTCAAAATGGTGAGGTGGCGGGTTTAATAATAATTAAAATTATTGTTTCAAAGCTTTATTAAAGCTTCTGTTTTTGTTTTAAAGTTTATTATATCGATTGTTTTAGTATTTATCCTATAATTTTTTTTTAGAATTTCTCTTTAAATACATTCCCCAGACATAGTATATGTAATAAAAGGTGAAACAGGCATATAAATGACTGCGTTAACACTTATCCAACTGGGTTTTCGTATAAGGTTTATCTTGGAAAAGTAATTATGCATGTAGTTCACGAAAAACTAACCAGTCCCCATCAGGCAATCCACGACATCAGCTGTGCATACGAATTTCTGCTGTTACGTTTCAAAAGCGTGCCAACAGCTGACTGGGGGTACATTTAATTTGCGGTGGAGCCGCGGAGATCCACCTCTGGGCCGCCTGTCCGAAGCTTCTAGTCGTACATGAAACTAAAGTTCCCGACGGGTTTGTTTTTCACTTTTCTTCATTTTGTTTGGTTTTTTTCGAGCTCGACTACTTGTTTGGGTAGCTTCTCAGTCTTACGCTCGAAGACGGTCAGAAGACGTTAAGTAGTGGTCATATTCAGATACACGCATCCCCGAGGAGCTTTTCCGTTGAAGCTTTTCTTTTTTTAGTGAATTTTTAATTTCGTCGCGACCAATTATTGCTTTGACGTTTTATGGTAAAATTGATTAAGCGATTGCTTACAGTTTTCGACAACTAAAGAGCAAATTTTTTTAAATTCGGTCTCGGAAGCAATAGTCTGATAGTGAGACCTGACACGGTTCGTGGACAAGTTCCAGTTGTTAAGAACAAGCTCCTCGACGATTGCCTTCATTTGCATCTCGCGACTCTGCGGAATTATGGGAGATATTTTTTATCAAACTTGTTTTAATCGTTCCATACTAAAATTTTGTCTTTGCTCCGGCTGTGCAAACAAGTGAAACAGACAGATACAGATACACGCGTGTACTGTGGTGCCGTAGAGTTCATGTCGCGATAGTCGGAATCGTCGTCTCGGCATGTGTAAGAAACTTGAAGTTGGCCACCACCGACAACAGAGAAATCGACGGTGTATTCGCGGTCCGTCATTCGGTCGATCGGTCAGTCTGCTTTGATTAAGTTAATAACTGTGCTAATCGCGCAGAGAAGTCGAAGAATTACAAAATATTTTTATTGTGTAAGTCCGGTGGTGCTCTTGGCCCGTGCCCCGTATTGTGCCTATTGAGGAAAACAAACTAAAAATAATTTCAAATTCAACTCGTGTGATGAAGATTTCTCTATGGTTGCCATATATTCTTTCAGGTATGTGAATTTTGTTTTCACACTTTCGAGGGTAGCCGAAGTTGTCGACACCTGAAATCAGTGGCCTTCAGCTGCCTTTATTTTTTTTTCTTTAACAATTATTAAAGTTTAAATGAACATTGATGAAGATCGATTTGGACAGTCGTCTTATAGTACGTAGCTTATTATTTCCCCCTATCTGGTAATTTGAAGTCCACTTTCAGTCAAAAATTAAGGAAAATCCTAAGAAAAACCAGATAAACACATCATCAGCTGCTACCAATACCAACAACCGCACCAATGCAAGTCCAAGCTCTTCTCAAACCTCTGTTCCATTCGAAGAAAAGCTGCTGGGGCTCGGGGTGTTTGCGCACTTTGGAGCTTTCGTAGCGACGGCGATATTCGCCGTTCGTGGAGCGCACCTATTCGTGAAAC
The DNA here is from genome assembly GCA_951509405.1 of Machimus rusticus. Classification (NCBI taxonomy): domain Eukaryota; kingdom Metazoa; phylum Arthropoda; class Insecta; order Diptera; family Asilidae; genus Machimus; species Machimus rusticus. The sequence goes on along the minus strand of OX608051.1, from coordinate 48,141,743 downwards.
ACCCGTGTCCAATCCGCGGATACACTTTCCTCGGCTCCCCATTATGTGTGCGTGCTCGCCATATCTCGATTGAATTAATTATCACAAGGGAACAATGGTCATTCGTACACAATTTGCACTTCTTGCTCCATCCCTGGTTGATAGTCGGGGGTTCCCCGCGGTCGCTTCAAAGCGGTTCCTCCCCCTAGTGGCGGCTAGTGAAATGAAGTGAAGACTGTAGCCGAGCGACTCCAGGAATTTATCGAACACAATGGCGAAATGGTCGCACTTACACGAACTCCTGAAGTATTCCCCACTGGGGTGGTTGTGCTGTATGAGGTTCACTTTGATTGGTGTTAAGGAAGGTCAGTCCAAGTTGAAATTTTTTTTCGGTCATGTGACCTACATGGAGACAGGCTGTTGAGTCAGGTAATGAAATTGCGTCGCCCTTGCGGTAGGTATTTCTTCGAGGCTGTCCTTTTCCTTTTACAACTAGGAAAAAAATGGAAAAGGCCAAAGCTTTGCCCTTAGGAAGAAAGTATATTTAAAACGAACCTGATTCTTTTTATTTTAAATCTAATTCCATTAAATTTTTTAAAATATTAGCTTTCTAAAACATAAAAATTGGATGAATTCTTAATTATGGAGAAACAAACAAATTATTCATCATCACCAAATCTTAACGAAGCAGCTCTCAATTGAAAAAAACAAGTTGTTTTTACTAGAACACGTGTCTTTTCTCATTTTTATCTTAAAGCGGCGTGATTCCGAAGTAATTAATGAATTATGCGCGAATCAATTTCAATGTCCATTATATTTAATGAATAAATAAGTACATTTAAAAGTTGGAACATATTTAAGAAGTTTAATATTTTTATTTATTGCATCCATAAAATGTTCTCCGATTTTTTTTAAGCTATTTATGTTAATCTCTATATTCCACATACCAAGTAAACTTTGTTTCTTTAAAGCTAAACAATTGCGATCCCATGTTATGTTAACTGTTATTATTATATAACATCATTTTGATATGTAATTCCAATGTTTGGACCGCACAACGTCTTCAGAAAAAAAGGAAGAGGGCCAACCGATTGTAGTTATCAAATTAAACAGTCCAGTCGAAAATAAGTGATATTACCGGTTTAAAAGAGCGACGGCGATATCAACAGCAGATCAAGTTTAAGACGACTTCTCCTCGGCGACGATGTTGTGCTGAAGCGAGGAAAGCTGTTTTAAGTTAAGCTCCGATCGGAGTAAAAAGCCGGTGAAGTAGAGAACGAGATCGGCGAAGGGAATTTGGGCAGTTAATTAAGATTCGGAAAGTGAAGGTTAAGACGATCAAAACTAGTTTAGATTGGATTTACGGCGCGGGGGTATTTATTTAATTTTGTTTTTCGAATTATCATTTTCGCTCGTTCCGGGGCCAATTTTAGATCTGTAGCCTCTTTGAACTCTGCACTCACCAGTGGAATGAATTATACGACGTTAATTGATTATGTCACTGGAGTCTCCCAGTGGGGCGCTTTTGCGTGTTCTGATTGATGCACTTGCGATGATTCAGATCCTGCGGTGTTAGTGGGTAATTTCGCTTCAACAAAAACTATGAAATTATCGATGTGTGGGATAATTGCGATGATTAAATGGAAATTACTACCACACGTTTTTAAACATTTTCTTAAAATGCAAATTTATTAAGATCATTTAATAGGTTACCAAGGGCAAAGTTTAGAACATTTCAAAACTCTTTCTTAAACAGTCTCTAGAACACAGTGGAATTCGTTTACAATCAATAAAGGAAAATGACAATCAGGTCATACTAAGCGAATGTCACAGAAAGCATCATAAAAAATATATGTGAAATAAAGACAACTTCTAATGTTTTTCGTTTATTCGAATGCAGAAAAAATATTGAAAACAATGTAATATTAATTAAAGGGTATACACCCCGGTCGATTTTTGGATTTTTAGTTTTTTCGACAAAATCGATTGAAAGTCGGTTTAAATAAATGGCATCACGAAGAGTATCATATCGAACCTATAACTTTAAATAAATTTAATTAATTTTCTGTAATATATTGTATCTGCACAAATAATTTATTTACCCACAGTACTTTGCAAATTTAATGTTAAAGCTTTTCATCTTATTACCACGCCCATTCAAAAATTACTGCTATATCAGTTTTACTATAAATTGTATTTTGTGGCAAAATAATTGAATTTCTAATAATACTAACCAGAAATTAACACAAGATACTTCGCAAATCGCCAACATTGCCCTGCATTTCTAGTTATATTTCCAATTAAACTACTTGACTAAAATAAAAAAGTAGAAAATAATTGCAGTAGGAGTAAGAAAAAATTTTGAGTGAACCATCCGAAATTCGTACTTGAAAAACTTTTCGAAGACAACATGCACTTCCATGTGATTTTTGTAAAAGTGAGGCTTTCATGTATATGCGATAATGGTGCCAATCCGTACTTTCTAATCATAGATATGTTTAGTTCATATGCAGGAATCGATAACTCAAATTTTAATAAATAAGCTATTTATTTATCTAATAGCGTTCAGTTTAAATACTTGAAACATTTTTAAAATCTAAGTCATAATCATAAGTTATTGTAAGAGCTAATATAAAAAAAACTTCATCCGATGTAGCATCACCCACAGTTTACTTCCCACAGTCATATAGTATAATTTATTTACGTGCCGCATTAAACGCCATTCCAATAATCATTTTAGATATTCAATTTTAAAACAGCAATGTGTTATAGAAATACTAATATAAGCGTGTCTCCCTCACTCTTTTATTTGTGTTATAAAAGAAGACATGCAGACCGAAATCAGCCTGCATACCAAACAATCGTTCGTACATATGTAGAATTAAAACGCGGTACACTAAACCCCATTAGTCCAGTCACCTACATAAACGTAACTGTTTGTAAAAAATATAGGCAAAAGTGCGCTTCGACTCTAGCACAACATTTTATATGCTGCGGCTCTACAAAAAAGAAAATGGCTCACTAAGACACCCGACAGCTCGGAAAGCTCGGTTCGCCGAGCAAATCCACGCAAACAAAGTAGAAGACCGCCCGACGCGACGCGACGTCGCGGTCGGTCTGTTTTCTACTTCTTGCCGCTTCTACTTGGACATTGGGCCACTCCACACAGACGAAGCGCGTTCTTGGGGTTTGCAGAAATTAGCAGCGGCCAAGCGCGCGTCTGTATCAACACCTGACACTCCCCAAGGTCGGACCGGAGTTATTGTCTTGTTTTTATTTATATCTAAACACGAAACAAATTGTACGCGAAAACAGCCAACGCGACCTGTTGACGACGCTTTATCGCGTCCCAGCGGAGATGTCGAGACCTAATTGCTGGCTGAATTTTTCTGTTATCTATATCATAATTTACTTAGTTGTATTCGACTCTTGTCTTATTTTTTCCCCAATTTGTTTAGCAATGTTAACAAATTTCTTTCTCAACAAACGGCCTATTAGTGCCCATACAAAAGTTATACACTAAAACCTTAATTATTTTTGTTAACTCTATGTTCTACTATTTAGACCTATAATAAATATTTGGACGGTATACTTCATGAAAAACGGCCGAGATTCGCATCTTGTAACAAATTATATCATCATGACATCACTGCCTTCGAGTGGAGGATTCCTAATCTCCAGCAATGTTGCCAGATTTTATTTAAGTTCAAGATCACTTGCGATGAAATTAGTTATCAATTATATCTTTGTTAATTGTCAAATTGTAATATTCTCTCACATCTAAAATTAAGTTTGGACTTTTTCTAATTGAACACATTCTTAAAGTCGAAAAATCAAACACTTTACATTGCCAAATTTCAAGACTTTATATTATTAGTATTTATAATTCCTCAATCGTTCTGTTATTCTGTTATATCTTTATTCACAAAAACTTTTAATTGTATTTAACTAATTCAATTATCGATTAAATTTTGATTTGTCTTTCTAATCAAATTTGTTTTTTCTACACAGATAATTTGTCCGTCCTTAGAACAGAGTTAGGGTACATCAATAAGGTGATAATTAACTGTTGTTATTATACTTTAAGCTTATGTAATTTAATATTCATTCTCCATTTCAATTTTTTTTATAAACGCTTAAAATTAACTCAAAGATTTATGAATCATGTTGTGATCAAAATTTACAGGTCTATACCTATTCTTCATGACGTCAGCATTGTGCAGCATCTCCAGATTAAAAACTTATATTAATTATATACCTATGTACATATTTGGTTGTTGTGTATTTTGAAGGAAAATATAATATGCGCAATTCTTACGATAAATATTGAGAAATAAAACAAAAGTAAAAAGAAATAGCCTGCAAAAATATAAAGACATAAATTGAGAAAGATTGTGACAAAAAATTAAAAAGGAAAAGGATTTATTACCACGAAATTTGGGTCATCTTAAAAATAAGCTGCTGATAACAGCATTCATTCATTCATAGTAGGTAGAAGCAGAAGAAAGAAAAGTTTTATAAAAAAAAATGCCCAGAGCTCGGGACGAGTGAGGCATTCTTACAACAAAAACTTAGGAATGAAGAATGAGGTTTCTGTTACATAACTTGAGTATTAAACGACACAGTATCCACCAAAAAGCAAAAGTATAAGATGCCCCGATTGATAAAAAGCGCAAAACAATTTAAAATGAAATTCGATGGATCTTTTTGTCTGGTCATCAAATACCACGGTAGCAGGTGAACTGTCTCGAAAGTCTTGAAAGCGCGTTCGAATGAGCGTTTTCTCAAGTTCGAGCGTTAACGACGATCACTGGTGTGAGTGTTAAACTTTCACGAGGGAAGAATTTTTAAATATTTAAAATCTCGGCAGACTTTTAGCGCGCACATTAAATATATAACTTCGCAGACAACAACAAACGGTCGTAATTGACCCATTAGCTAAGCTCAAGACGAATAGAACTGAGACTGTATGTTTTTTACGGTCGACTGCTTCGCAGCATATATGTTTGAAGAAGAACTTCCAGTTTAAAGATGCTAATTGTTCTTAGCATACTTTTTGCAATCCGTGACTCAATGGTGGGTGGGACGGGAGCGGTGTACAGAGGACGGAAACAATGCGTTCGTATTTTCGCATTCAGATGGCTCAGACTGAAACTAATTTACGTAAAGATTATTGGATGATCAGCGTCTTGTCTTTCACGGCATGACGGCTTAAGGTCATGAGAGTTTTTTTTATTTCTTATTTTGTAAAAATGTTTCGGCAATAACAGAAGCTCGACCAAGGTCAGTCGGCGATTTATACTCGTAATTCTACACTGTTAGGCTCGAAAGAAGGCCAGAACTGTTTCGAATTGGCGAGCAAATGTTAACTTTCGACAAATATGCAGTTAAAGCGTTATTTATGATATTGTTGATTTAATGAGGTTCCACTATCGAAGTCTTTGGAGAAGTTATGTGTTTTCATAGTAATAAACCTTAAACAATCGTTAGTGGCCCATAAATTTGTTCCTTTTCCATCCAACAACCTCTCGCATTTTGTATCATCTCCTTTGGGTTTAAAAGAGTAAAATTAATATAATTTGAGAATTTACGTAGGCTGTTTATTTATCATGTAAAACAACTCGATATGTATTTTCTCATATTTAGAATTCGTTAATTTTTAAGAATTATTATAAAATCCTCTCTTTAGAGCATCTGCCGCAAATATTCCTACAATATAAAGCTTTTTTATGAAATTTGGCAGTAAAAAATATAACCAGAAACTTATCTTAACTTATCTAGAAATTCAGATATGCTGTGTACATTTAAAAAAAATGATTTTTATTAGATAATAATTCCCCCACATTCAAGTCGCATCTCGAATTTTCGGTCAGGAAAAATTCCAATATAATCGAAAATTCGTACTCAATTGTATACAAATGATATGAACATTCTGCAAATATTGGAATTTGTTGCTTATTGACAACAAATGACAACACATTTTAAAAGCTTTGACGAAAAACGTCGTATTAACCTTGGGCGTAAGATATTAAACTTATAGAATTAAAATTTTATAGAGCACAAATGTAAGTATTTATATTCTAATATTAATATAATAACGATGGATATTCCTAATCACGGTATAAATTCTTTACTAATGTGCCAACGTAGTCGACTATTTATAGAATTCTATTCCAAAATAAATGTAAGAGTGTTCGCCTGCTGAATAAATCTAAATAAACAGTGAAATTGCTTGGCAAAAATGCATTGTTAATAGATTTGTCGGGTATTTAAAAATGTATAATCATATTCGATAACCAAAAGTTTTGAATGAAAAGTTAAAATTAAAAAGTTTTAAGTTTGACTGACTACCTATAAAGAGTCTAGCTATGTAGATGAGGCAAATATGATATGAAAAAAATTGCATACACGCTACATTGAAACATCATGAGATATAGCGCCTATTGTCTAGGACATGTTCATTCTTCAAGTCCTAATAAATGAAAAAGAATCAAAAAAAATACGCACAGAATTAACAAATTAAAGTATAAGTAAAATGCAATGGTTCAAGATTTATTATCTTTCCCATATTGAAGATGATTGAAATTAATACGGTTTCAAAGGGATATGTCTGGAAAATTACTTGAACATTCCCAACAAAGCTGTTAAAGTAAACAGCACAATGAGCCACATCATGAACAAAAGAAAAGTTCACGTTGTAAAAATTTAACCCAATTCGGTATAATGTGTCAGCCTTTTACCACAAACTTCATAAATTCTGAAAATAATTTCTTCTTAAAATAGCTTTTCAATTCTTATAAGAAGGCGAATTTAAAATCGTTAACTTCAGCTCGTGCTGAAAGCAAGAGGCTCGTTCGACGCGAGCGTTCGATTACAACAGCGTCAAGTGGAAAGCGAAAATACATCGAGAAAGTTGTGTAACTTGGCAAACACGATGTTCGATCGCATATTAGCTGCATTCCTGAAAACTCCGACAGCTGCTCACCACGAGCACACGATACGGCACACCACAAAATCGACCGAAGCTTTCTAGCAAAACTGCGGCTAAAAAAGACTAAATTTAACCTCAACAAACGAGCAAACACTCGTCCGGGGCATCGGCTAAGCTTTTCTTTTGTGGTCACGTGCAGTGTCATCGGCATTTTCAAGGAAAAGTTCAAGTTTTACACGAAGCGTTGCAAACAAAAGAAAGGCGACGCCATGTCACCAAGCCGAGTGCAGCCGTTTTCCCTCCGCGAACAATGCGGCGTTAGGTCGGATTGGCGTTATCAATCAATCGCCTCGTTACGCAATTCAATCGGAAGTTTTTGATCCATGCGGAAAACGACTGCAATGGACTTTCAAAGGACAAGTTCATGAGTGAGATTTGCAATTGAGATAATCTGCGAATCCCAAAGCTACTTGATTTTTGTTTATTCACTACTGTTTACAGTACGAGCTCGGTCACGAAATACATTCATCATAATGCAATCAGTGAAGAATTGCAATGTCATACATATTTGACTTGAAATATCTTAAACTGAATTATACCATTGGGAAGACAATAAAGCATCAACATCTCGACATTGACTGTTCTTATTCTTACACTTCAATTTCAAAATGTACATATAACAGACATTATAAATGATGATTTGTTAACACTTAACAAATTAAATAAAATATCATCAGTCGAATAGAGAGACGAACTATAAAACAAAGAATAACGGTTTTTTTTAAATCCATCTTTAATATCACCTTAAGTTCAGTCAAGATCTCAAAAATCTTATATATATCAATACTGTCATGATAATAAGTACGTTGGGGTTTTCGGGACCGATGATTTAAAATTACTTTCCAAAGATTGTGAATTGAAGATGACGCATAGTTAGCAAAAAACTACTTACGTTTAAACATCAAACCACATATCACAAACATAGCCATATATAAAAATTAAGCTTGGTGGAAATTAATGTTTACGAAAATTCTTAAAATATTAGACCATTTAAATATTAGGTTTTGATTTTTTTTGAGCAATTTTTAGCGATCAAACAATAAGTCGAAAAATATTTAAGAATTTAAATTTGGGAACTGACTTTCTCATGCCAAGTTTTGCAACCAAATAACCGAAAGTTGTGAACAGTGAAAGGAATCATTGTCGAAGATATACATACATATGTATGTCATTGAACCTAGTGTACATTTTATATAAATTTTCAATCTCGACCAATATTATAATGTATCATCAAGTCCAAGGTAAAAATCATGAAATTGCAGAAAGTCCTTCTCTTTCTTTATTTTACACAAAAAAATCCTTGCTAGCCCCTCTAGAATTATCAGAATCTTGCAATGGATCAGTGGTTAGAAAGCCTCGTAGTGGTAAACAAATTATTTTTTGGCTTGGATTATTCAATTAATTAAAACTGATATATTAAAATGTGGTGTTTTGTAGTCGTACGATTATTTTTATTTTGCAAAACATGTGTTATCGCAAATTAGATTTTCTGGTTTTGAAGCTTTAAAGCAATAAGAAATTGTTTTAAGGTTCTCTCTCAGCAAATTTTCAATGCAACCATTCATTCATATCTTAAATTGAAGCAAATTGATTACAAATAATTATTATTTTTCAATGAGATTTATAACATCATCAGTTTGTAAATTTATTGATAACTTGTTCAAAATTTAACCTTCAAATTAGTTCAGCATATTGTTTTTTTTCTTTCTTTCCGAGCACCCTTTATATTCTATATGCAGATCGAAATGATTCATAATTATTAAAGATGAAGATATTTTCAAGAGATTAAATTTCTCCATATTTAGAATTCAATTATCAGACACTGATAAGGTTGGTGAATTCCAAAAGTATGTATTTATAAATAAAATGCTCGGTATATTTCCGTTGTTTGTATCTTTCTAAAGCTCCACTTAAAGCAAATTTAAAAATGGACTCCTAATTGCAAATCAGTGAAGCAGGCAAAGACAACGAAATCCAGTTGATAAAACTTCGCTGACTGTTTACAAATTGCATAAACTGAAGCACCCATTTTAGCAAATAAATTTCAAATAAAGATTCCTTCTTTATCAGTCGTAAACCTGTCAAGTAATCAGTTTTGTTGAGAAAATCGAAATTCTCGATTGCAACCTCTATAATTATGAAAAATAAACAAAACACAATGCGCGCACTTGAACGCAAAAGTTAATTATTACGTTCCCTTTGTATCTTGCAGATAAGAAATGTGATAGGGAGCGAATCGAGCGACCTGAAAGTGAAATGACCCCAAAGACACTATCAAGCCAATAAAGCGAAGTGAATTGCCGAAACGAGGATAAAAAGAATAATTGCGATACATCGAATTGTGATAAGACGAATGCTATTTTTATTCTCTATGAGCGAGGAATCCGCGTTAACGCTACCACAAGGCGTTCTGACAAAGGGAGGAGTGCGGTAATTATAATGAAAGATATTTACATGAAACGGAGGCGATAACCACACCAAGAAAATCAGTAGTTGTGTAGTTCGAATCGAACTGCTGCGGTGACCAATTGGGGGCTTACTTACCATCACATCGAATGCCAAAATGATAAGCAACGTACAGCAGCAGTGTTTTGACGGAGTTGTGAACAAGATGCTTAAACACGAGACCTCAAATGTGTGCATAAACAATAACAACACAAATAAGAATAAGAATATAGGCGTTATGCCACCGCCAGCAGGTGCCCTGCACAATCAGGATCCGAACGGATTCAACCTCATCAGCCCATTTGCTATCCATTCTAGTGAAAATGCCAAAGAATATGTAACCCCAGCCAGTCAGAATAACCAGGGGGGAGGTTTTACTAGTCTACTTGATGAAATTTCGGAATTGATAGAGAGCCACCCAACTGGGACGGAAATAAATCGAGACAGTGCCTTTAACCAGAATAGCGATAGTAGTGATAAGAAGGAACACATTTCCCAAGCCATTTTGAGAGTTCAGAAGCCATCGTCTAGAGACGAGGACCACAGAAATGCCTTTCGACTCATCGAAGACGTTCACAACTACTCAAAACTAAATCGTAGCGATGAGAGTACAAATAGTAGCAGTCCAGATGATGAGGATTTTGAAGAGGAGGAAGAAGAAGACTCTTTGAATGGGGGAAAGAAAAATGAGATGCTCCAAAGTCCTAAAATTTTAGACGATGATAGTAGTGTTAGAGGTAACCTTTTGGATAGTCCGGAGAAGGCTCCAGAATTTACTCAAGTACCTGAGGAAGATGAAGAGAAAACTGCTCCAGAACACCACGCTCGTCGACCAATGAATGCGTTTTTGATATTCTGCAAGCGGCACCGGGCCATTGTGAGGGAAAAGTACAAGCAATTAGAGAACAGGTAAACATTTAAAATTTACATTATATTTAAGATTTTTCTCATTGTTGTGATGTTGTTGCAGGTCGATAACTAAAATACTTGGAGAGTGGTGGGCGTCACTTGATCCCGAGGAGAAAATTTCTTATACCAATCTTGCGAAGCAGGTGGGTACTTACAAATATCAATTATGTTAAATGTTTCTAAAAGTTCAACTGTTTTCTAAGTACTTTAAAACTAGAACTTTGAACAACTACATATTATTATAAAGCCAGTGCAAACGTTTGCTGTAATTGCTTCTTTTTATTTCGTAAGAAATTCAATCTACATCTACATTCAGAAATACATACATATGTATATACGACATCGTAATTTCAATCCAATGAGAACATTGGAAATGAAAAATCTAATAAATAAAAGCTCCAAAATATATAATATAATTTAAAGTTCCATAAATGAAATTTAAAAACCTTTAAATTTGCTGATTTTATTATTGACACATTCATTTAGCCATTTAGCCTTATATTTTGTTACATTTCTATACTTTAATCAACACCAATGTCAAAACAAATTGTCGACTATATTTCTTACTAAAAATATTTGAAGAGTAAATTATTTTATAAGAGCAATTTGGTGATTTAACCTTTTGCCTTACTTTCAGTACAAGGATGCATTTTTCTCAGCCAATCCAAACTTCAAATGGTACAAGCTCCCCGCTCCACCCCTACGCACCTTATCAACACGTCCAAGTAATATCGATCGCCCTATGTCCAATAGTAACTATGCAATCACAAATAGTTACGAACTCAGCAACACCAGCAGAGATAGAATGAGCCGGGCTCCAGCGCACTATGAGAATGAATCTGACGATGAGGCAGGAGGCGTAGTGAGGTCCGAAGTAGGTGTATTTAAGCTGGCTGATGAAGCGCAAATGGGTGGGTTAAGCAGTCTTATGACAAATTCCGATATAAGCGGATCAACTTCATCTTCAACTCAAAAGAGTGACTATAGAGTAAATTCAGCAGCAGAATCACTTAGTCAACTACCATTAATTAAAAACGAACCATTTGAAAATATGAAAGAATACGCGGCACAAGTGAACAATCATCAAGAACTGAATGGTAAACGCAAAATAGTAGACGATGGGAGCATGGACGGATGCAAGAGGCAAATGTTATTTATCGAAAACAACATTTCGAGTGGGGAGGAAGATATTCTAGGTAAAAAATCGGAGAGATCATGCAAAGGGAAGAAGTATCAGGAACTAATGAATTCAGGCCAAATCATCACATTCACCAAAAAGTCGAAATCGAAAGGTGAAACATATTCAAGCACACTTTCCCCAAATGGCTACTTGCCACCCCGTGATAATTGCACAACTCATCCAACTGCTACTAAATCCAAGTTGGAGCATAATTCTAGTGGCGATGCCCACAAAACAAACTCAGTGAATTTAGAGAGCCCAGTGAAGCAATTCGATGCTTCTGATTTTGATTTGGAAGAGAAGATTAAAGCTCTTCCGGCACAAAGTTTAGAGGAGTACTTGGCCCGAAAAAGAGAAACCAAAAAGAAAAAGAAAATCAACTCAAGACGTTACAAACCTCGTCGAAATTCCAACAAAGATTCGGCTAAAACCATACAAGAAGCTAAGGAGCAAATCCAGTTGCAAATGGTGGGCAGTCAGAAACGCAAGGCGAGAAAGGAGAGCATAACTCGCCGAGAAATAAACTCAATGACTATTCCCAACGACGGTCAATCGCACGTCTTTGATACTGTTGAGCTGTGGAACAACACTATCATCAAAACGGAACCAGAAGAAATAACGGATGAAGTTTGCACCAATCCAACGGAATCTACCTCAGATCTACTCATCCTGGCCGAAGTTGCTACTAACCATATCGAGGATAAGGCATGAACTACTACTCCTATGTTTACTGCTGTATATTTTTAACATAGACATATTTTTACTTTAACTTTGTTTTTTTTTTCTTTGTTGTTGTTTATCGTACTTTAAGATTTGAAAATGTTTTGTTGAAAGTCCCCGGGTTGTTTTCACTGCTACGAACAATTCTCGCTTTTGTTTTTTGTTAAATATTATGTTTTTATGTAATGTAGAAAATTTTCATGTAAGGGGCCACAATTGCTCTAAGCTAAATGAATGAAATTAACTTAATAGTCACTACTGATGTTACATGTCAGAGATCTAAATTATGTTCTACACTGCTATTTTCGTATTATTATTAATATTTTTTTAATAGCAAAAGCTGCTATTTGCTGCTGAATTTATGGCGTTTAACAAGCCTATTATTTTCCTATTCTCTTATCCCATTAAATGAAGATGCACTAGACTAGTAGACACGATTAACATGACAAAAATTTACATTCTTTCTTTCAGTTTTAAAGACTAAAAGACTCGAATAAATGAATGAAACAAAAATAAATTTCGTTAAATTCAAACGTTTTATTATGAAGTAGAAGATAATTGATGTTTTCATAGATATAAATTTTTTTTTTTAATAAAATAGGATCAGCATACTATAACAAATGAGCACGGAGGAAAAAGATTTAGTGTAGATTTTTTCAATTATATGCATAACGTTGATTTCTTGATCAGTTAATTATACTTCTTTAGGTGCGCTGAAGAAAAACTCTTCAAGAAAATTTCATAGTGGAACATTTTTCTTCCACAGAATCATGAGCTGCATAGAAAATAATTTTGTCATCCTCTTGTTCATCTTAACGATAAAAGCATTATCACATGGTAAATAGAATCGTCTTAAAAATTACAACAATATACATGCTAAAATTTTAATAGATGATTGAAGCGGGCGTGGGTTTTTCTGAAAATTATAATTAATTATAAAACACTTTATTTGAAAGTACAAAGTCTGAAATTTATTTCAATATTTTGGTTAGAACATCTGTGATTTTTTAATGCAAAAAAATTGATTTTTTAAAAACAAAATTTTCACTTTTCGTTCTGAAAAAGTCTTTTGTTTATGAAATAATTGAAAGGACAAAAATTCTTCGCTCAATCTTCGGCATATGTTAAAGTTAAAGGTAAATAAAGTTAATCGGATAAGTAATTTTAAATGAATAGTCGTCAATTAATTATCGATTTGAAAAATCCAGTTTTAAGACAAATGCATAACTTTGCCAATTTCACACAAATCAATATAAAATGTTAAAAGCGTATATACATACATTATATTGTTTGCCAGGGACAGTTACTAATACACTTTACAAAGTGCTAAATAAATTCAACTTTGCGAGTTTCTTCAAAGCCTTGGCAACAAAGTGCCAGTGGCTGCATTTTTGCAATCTTGTACCGTCCCTCATTGTTTTTATCAATTTGATTCCTATTTTTTGTATATTAAAATCATATTCGAGCGGAAAGTATTTGAAATTAGCAGTGGTCATTGAGTTTTTCAAATTCAATTCATAACATTTTTTAATTCACGTGGGATAAAAAGCTACATCTTGAGTTTTTTATATGTTATTTAATGAAAGGAACATTCACTTTTTAAAAATACTAAACCCAATTATCTAATGATTCATCTGAAAAAACAAATTAGTGCTCCATTTTAAACTCTTTGACTTTAAAGCATGTAAAGGGCACGTGTACCGAAATAATTAGATTCCTTCCAACTTTTCTGCTCTACTAATATTTTTGAGAAAGTAAATTTTTTATCTTGAAATTGCATGCTTATATGAACTGCGTAAATGTTCAAAGAAAACAATAATTTTTAACTGATGCAATGGGGCATTTTCTTTTATAATAGCATGCGCAACCTCTAAGTGGAAATTTTCAAAATTGTTAAATAATTTTTGTTCTCGTTTTGTATTCTATATTTTTGTTAGAAAAGGCACTTCATACGAGACCTTTTATTTAAAATATTATAACGTTCGTAGCTGTGTGTCCAGAGGGATCAATTGAATGACTGAATTTTAAGATATGTCCAGGATGTGCGCTTAAATTGTGGTGATAGAATGTTGCACATTCAAGAAAACACATATATACCTAGAATTAAGAGTAACTTTTAAGAGACTTAATTTTATATCATTACTATTGCAATATTAAATCCATTTATTATTGTAAAGAGGAAAGTGGATAAAAGAGTTTTCATATATTTCTTTACGTAAAATTGAAATTGATATTAAATCCATTTTATAAGAGAGCAAGGAAAGGAAGGAAATGTTTGCTAATAACTTTGTGTAGTATTTAAGATGAGGATGTAATTTTCAGTGGATACGAATATAGAAGTAAAACATGTTGATTGTGCAATTTGCCAATTCAATGTGTCTATCAACGGTTTTGCAACAATTCGAGTTAGCCAGAAATAGAGTGATAAAGATATAGCTCCTTAAAATATGTCAATCCTTTGTATTTCGAAACACCAAGTCATCTGTAGATTACGAAAAAATTAACAATAAAAAGATATATGTCAGAGTTGCAGTTAAATTTTTCATTGTTAGAAGCAGAGATAAAATTTACATTTGTAAAATATTTATTAATAAAACTTAAAACAAAGCTCCATAATTTTTATTTGATTTGGGATCTCTTTCGTATTGTTACATTTTTTAAAAATTTGGAATATGTATGTTTAAAATGATTCCCTTGAGAAAAATTATAACGATTTTTATAAGCGCAACTCCATTCAAGGATAAAAACTTTTCAACTATGTTCCTGAAATTTTTAGATGAAGCCTAACGACATAAACACAAAAAACAAAGTCTTCAAAAAGTATGATCCTAGGCATTTATTAAATGTTTGAGGCATTCACTTTTAATTGGCATGTACATGGTATTGAAATTCCACATAGAAGAATATACCATTTATAAGAAATTTGTTATTTAATCTTGTTTACATAACTTATTAAAGTTTATATGTATTACATAATAATACGTTAAAAATACTCATTTGCAATGTTCATTATCAAGTTACTGCTGCAAGTTAGTTAAGTAGAAAACTCTTCTTCAACGTTAGATGAATAACGCGTACAACTCTCGTTTAGCGGCTAACATCAAAAACAAAAGAAAAACGGTCGTCCGCTGGAAAAGACACGTGGTAACTTAGTTCACTATATTCCAAGCAGCTTTTTTTCCAGGTGCACTAACCAAAGCTGCACCTTGAAACTCTGGGACCCGGGGAGCCGTAGAAAACAAGTTTAATTTTAACTACCGCCGCACTTCACGGTCTTATCGTTGGCAGAGGTCTTTTCAGTCCGTTTCTTAAGCCGCTCAAGAGTTGACGGCTACTGCGCATGAGAAGTGATTACTATTCGTAAGCGCAGTCTTTTTTTGGTAACCGTCACTATTTTTGGAATCTAAAAGACGTAAATAAATTTAAGCAGGTTATAAGTAATTTTTCGTTAAAAAGCAATTACAAGCTACATCGGTTTCTGAGCATCTATTAGAGTAGTCATACGTTCAATTTGGCGCGATATTTACAAAAATGGGTATCCAAACTGATGTTGGGTCTGAGATCTCAATAATCGAGAACTGGCTAAAAATGCAGCTTCACCTTCCCCAGTACATTGGTAAGTAGTTTATCTTTTCTCGTTTTAAAGCAAATTATCATAATAAAACATAACATTTTCCGATTCATATTTGATATTTGGTACACGACCAATCTCGAAAAGTCGCTTTTGAAGAAGGTTACTTACCATTTTTCTTTACATTTAATGGAACTAATGAAATAGGAAACTTACTATTTTCTGAAAAAGCGCTTCTACTCCTAAGTTAATAGTAATGCGTAACCAAAGGACTCATAATAGAGATAAATCAAACGAGTCCAAACTTGATGACTTTACTGAAGATTTTCGTAATTTCGCAGTTTTTCCTTAAAATTTGAACTATTAACTACCACCAAATATGAAAAACGTGCTCTTTAAATAAAAAGTTGAAATAGTGAGCAATATAAAAACAAATCAATGACTTTTGCACAAATGAATAGAAGAATTTGAAGTAAATTTTTATCCACATTTAAAATTGTAAATTTATTAAATTGTTAACTAAGTTGTTTAAAAATATCAGTACCTTCGTTTAAAAGAACTGTTTGACTGCAATTCAAATTACATAACAATTTTTACGACGCAGCGCAACCTACAAGAACCAACCTTTCGTTTAAATCTACTAAATCGCAGGAACGAGTATTACTCGTATGGGACGCACGTAACACTTGCCAGATGAAAAGAAAGACCGAGAGACTTTTTTACCTTTCTTATGACACCATGAGGTTGGTAAAGGGGAGCAACTTCGTTTTGGGATTTTTTGCAAGAAATTCGGAAAACAGGCAAAAGTCGGCGGGCTGTTTACGTAACCTGGACTGAAAGAAACAGTCTTTTGCTGCTCAAGGTTGTGTCGTATTAATTATAACCGAAACCATCGTCCCCAGCGTCTGTTGCAAGATCAACTGTGGATCTGGGCGGTTAGCAAAGATAACCTCTTTGCCCTTGTGCAATTTTGAAGTTAAATAACTTTAGTAAGTAAAGACATTTTTTTGCATGAAAGAAGGTGTAATACAGACCTGAACCGCTTTTCTTAATAATAGCTGGAAACAGACCGAATCTTTACAAAGATCATTTTGATCTGGATGCCACTTTATTTCTCTACTGCGCCACTGTAGTGCAGCTTCATAGAAATCTAACCACATTTTATGTCCTGTTTTTTACTGTCTAAAAATTTTTTTTTTTCGAAATTTCTTTTAAATATGAATATATATAAATGAAAATAAAGAGTTTCTTTATGTACCTGATTTTGGAATTTTATTATAGAACTTTAAAGTAGTTGGTAGTTTAGGGTCCTAACACTTCAAAATGATTCTTGCTTTTATAAGATAAACTGAAGCAAGAAATATAATTATCTACAAATTTGGGTAGTGAGAAACTATTTAATAACTGGTTATGACGTTATTTAATATACTAGATTCAAAAACTATAATTTTCATCACAAAGAATACAGGGTTTATAATTAAAACAACATTTTTTATTTGAACTATTTATGATAGATTTCATAATTTTAATGTAAATACTTTCTGTTGCGTAGATCAAGAGCCAAAAAAATGTGCACCATTACAGAATAATCCGCCCACTATTGGGGAATCCACAATAAGCCACATCGAAGCTGGTTTAATCGTAACATGTGTTACATAAGAAATTAGCTTCAAATAAAACAAGCGGGTAAAAAATGTATACCTACTTTGAAAAATCCCCAAAAAGTTTTGAATATGAATAAAATAAGTATTACACTTTCCCTACACCTTTGCTTAGGAAAGATCAGGCAAATAAAAATTGATTACACAATTTTTGCTGTATGAAATATGAAACCTTATAAATCAATTACAATTGCAGTATTTAGCATCAATGTTTTAAATGCACTAATAATTCATACAAATTATTGAGGTAATTTTTAAAGTAATTAATAATTAGGAAGCTAATATAATTTTTTTATTCGTGAAGTATCTAATCACATTTCCTATAAGGCAGAATTAATGCCGATACAGTTTGATATTTTTAACTTATTAGCATAATAGCCTTGTTCGAGAGTCTTAATGTCATATACATACATATATTTATTTCATTTCAAAGATATATCATACCTTTTATACAAAGCATTACATACTATAATATGTATATTGAATAAACACTCAAAACGACTGAGCTTCAACTAAAACGAATAATTGCATCAACGAGGAATAAATAGAAAGATCATAAAGCATTACTTCATCCAATTTATGCTGGCCTTGGTAAGGGTTACAAGTTTTAACTGCTTTTTAATTAAGAAGAAATTCGGAAGTAGAGTGTGCTTTAGAAACTTCCTTTGTGAGAATTATGAGAACGAGTTTAAAACTACTTCTGATAACAAAGGGGAAGATAAATCGTGATGTTACAAGATCTAAACATTTCTTAATACGTTTGAATGCGTGAATAAAAAGCTTAAAACCTTATTATGAAGAACAAATCAATTCGTTTCGGTACATTATAGCTAAATTACATTCAAAATTTCTTAGAATTAAGCAATTTTGATAACAGACGAAATATTCAAATTCAGTTTTCATATTTGCATTTAGCAGTATGTTCTTTTAAAATGTATTAAATATACGAATGTGCACCTACTATCACCTGAACCCTGCTAAGTGAAATAGATGACAAAAAACCAAGCACGGAAATAATAACTGCTATTACGTAGAGGAAAACTTGTTGATAAATGACGTTACTGACGATCGATAAATTTATCTCAGAAATTTTTTATTATAAACACATATTTTGTTCGAACAAATAATAGAAGTTCAATTATTATTTTGAACGTTAAATGGCCTCGAGAGTGTTTTTTGAAAT
This sequence comes from Machimus rusticus, assembly GCA_951509405.1. NCBI lineage: Eukaryota > Metazoa > Arthropoda > Insecta > Diptera > Asilidae > Machimus > Machimus rusticus. Next base: position 48,123,104 of record OX608051.1, on the reverse strand, counting down.
CCAACTGACCTTCCGCACTTAAAATATTCCGCAAGTATTCGCGGCAAAGGTATATGGCCATATTTGGTGTCTTAGTTTTTTGTTCGTTGATCATGTTTTCAGGGTGGCTTGAAAAAGGTTATTATTTTATTTAATTTTATGACTAAGAATTTCGAATTGAAAATATTTCACACTAACATGAATAATTAACTTTAGCAAAAATATCAATAAGAGGTTTTTATTTGCCCAAAAAACTCAGGAAGTATTAATTTTTTATTTACCAAAAATTCTTAAGGTAAGTAAGATAATGACATTTTAATTATTTTTCAGTGAGAGAAATAATGTTATGGTCAGTTTATTATTTGTGTGCTGGCGGTTTATTCATAAACTTTCACAAAGGCCCCATACATCTTAATGGGTCGTAGAAAATTAAGGATTTTTAGGTGTTATTAGAGGAGTTAGGTACATCTATTCTGCAACTTAAAAGAAACTCAGGAAAATCCGTCGAACTGAAGCTGTTGTTACTCTCGTTCGTTTATTTTTGGGTTGTCAGTGTTGCTCCATGTTAATGACACCGCACAAAATGCAAAATCACTATTTTATGTTTGAATAATATTTCTTTTCTGTTACAAGGAAAATAAATATCTATTATTAGATACTCCATCAAATGTAAATGCATAACTATAAAGTTCAAGGCAGGTTAATGTATTCTGATATTGTGCAAAAATCTTTTGAATTCCGCAAACAAAAACAGATCAATTATGTACATAAATTTTTCTAAATTGCTTCTTGAGATCTGATGTATATTTGTTGGTATATAAATGAAATAAATATTAATATTTTATGTAAATCGCACATAGTTTGTTATAAATACATGAGTTAAAATAAAATCCTTGAAGATTTTCTTAATTGAAATAATAGTGTTGGAAACATTTTCATTATTACTTAATCCGACTGGGGAAATATCCAGTTACAAAAATGTTGTCATTGTCTTACCTTCCTAAATCGTTATAATGCGAAATATCGCTTACATTTGCAACAGTTTTTTTATGAAACCATTTCAAAACGAAAATTACACAAACCAAAAATAGCAACTATATTGATTGATATTCATATTAATATTGGTCGTATTTAGAACAAGTGCTACATATGTATTTGTCAAGGTTCAAGTAAGAAAATTTTTCGTATAATACGAATTATAAATTCTAATGAAATACGCGTTGCGTTACAAAAGGTCTGAACTTTTTCAAAGGGCTTAAAAGTTTTTTTTTCATTTCCCCTCTTAGATCAACAAAAAAAAAGCTAAAGTCAATATCTCCGAATAAGAAAATTATTATTGCTAAGAATTAAGGATTTTGTGCATTATATTTCTAGAACAATCTGTCCTGGAACGTTTTCTAAATGCATGCGGCAATGACATTGAAAAAACAAAAAAACTGATTGATCTCAATTACACAATGAGAAATAATTACGATCACATTTTTATAAAGCGGGATCCTGCTTCTGAAGAAACTAGAAATATTCTTAAAGCTACGTAAGTACCCCTGTCGTCCATTATTCAATATTTAATATGCATTGTTTCTAATTTATTCGTTCTTAACATGTTGCGAAGAACGTGACGATTCGACCATTTTTGAACTCATATTTTTGACCCTGGAAATGGAAAGAACCGAACATTTTATATTCATTAGGTTATTTTTGACCACGCAAGATCACTCGAAGGTCGAAAATTAATGAAAAGCCCATTTTTATTCTATCACAGTTATAACTCTTTCGGAAAGTGTTATCTAAAAAATTGGTTTTAAACAAAAGTTGTATGGTTCATAAGGAAGCATCGACTCGTGACCATGAAATTGACTTAGGAATCAAATAACTCTAAATTTAATTTTTTTTTTCTTTCTATTTCCGGGGTCAAAAATAAAGATTGCTATTCATAAATATAAACCTCTAAATGACCTTGGTGATCCCAAGGTCAATATTTCCCTATAAAGACGAATTCCTTCATTTACACAATTAATTATCAGTTATTGACTAAGGTTTTCTTTTCTCTCACCCTCAGCGACATCCTTACACTTCCAGGCCTTACTGCTGAGGGCAACAAGGTCCTTTTCTACCGTCTTGCCGACGTTAATCCTGAGAAGGTATGGTTTTGCTCTTTGTACGCATAATAAGCATAATACAATTAATTGTGTCTTTACAGTACAATTTCAACGAAGCGGTCAAACTATTTTTCATGTTTGCTGACATACGCTTCGTTACACCAGATCCTGCAGGAAAAACTAGAGGAGAGATTCCGATATTTGATATGACGGGTTACACTTTGAGGCACATGACGAAAGTTGTCTTATCAACGCTTCGAATCTACATGAAATTCACTCAAGAAGCACATCCAGTGCAACTGAAAGAAATCCATGTGATCAATGTCCCTTCATACCTCGATAAAGTTATGACAGTGATCAAACCTTTCATCAAAAGTGAAGTGTTCAAATTGGTAAATTAATGTTGAAATAAATAACTATCGCTTACTTTTCATTTTGTTTTTCTAACTTAGATCAAGTTCCACCTTCCGGAATCGCAAACACTTTATCAAAGCGTACCAAAAGATTTGCTTCCGAATGAATATGGCGGGAAGGCCGGAACTGTAGAGGAGATAAAGAAAAAGTGGGTAGATGTATTAATGCAGAAAAGGTAAGAATCGTTTTGTTTTGTACTATTCGCATAGTTTTAAAAAAAAATATTTTATAGGGACTACCTCACAAATGAGAAGTACTGGAAAATAAATGAAAATTTACGGACACAACGCAAAGAAAAAGAAGTTTTCTCTGGCAATTTTAAAAGCTTAAGCATAGATTAGGGGAGAAGTTGTACTCGTTATTTAGTTATATTACCTTATATAATATTTTCTGCCGTAACTGACTGTATCTACAAGAACAGTTTCCAAATTTTTAAATTCTTCATATAGTAAAATAATATCCGCATTAAGTAAAGCAGAAATTTATCATACCTACCTCTCCTGTCCCACCTGGCCCTTTAAATAATACATATTGAAAATTTTATAGTATTCTACTGCGCAAAAAATTAACACTTTTATGAATGTTTTATTAGTTTTACTAAAAATGCTGAAAATAACTGAAAGAGATGGGTAACTAAGATAAAGTAGCTTTAAAAAGTTAAGCTAAAATATGTTTCAGGCTTAAATTTCACAAAAAAAAAAGGTGCTGGTTTCAGAGTGCTCGTTATTGAACAAAGGAGAGCTTTATATAGTTATTAATTACTTGTTATATATCTTTTTTTTAATTAATAACTATAACCGTCAATTGATCTTTTTTTTTAATTTGGATACTATAATTCTTAAAATTATATATTTTCTTAAGGGTGATTGGTTCCACCCTTAAGAAACACTGTTGTCCTACATTTGATGCCTTGAAATTTTGTAGTTTAGTTATCTTGCAGAATAGGATTAATTCAATTCTAACAATATATAATAAAACTGTATCCGAAAATAAGCGCTTAATTTTTTAAAGAATAGCTCAACTTAAACGAATCTGATACTGTTATTGTAGTATTTCATGCCTATTTAGAAATAAAACTAAAATTTTAATCAAATTCGGTTTAATATTAATACACCTCTTGGTTGTAACAATGGCTTATCAAAAATAATGGCATGTCTTTATATCAATGTGGATAACATAATTATTAGGTAATAATATGTATGCGTGTGAATTAAGTCGAAGAAACTTCTTTGTGCGAAGACGTGAGTCATTTATGAGTTTTTCTGTGGAATCCTAACGATAACATTCTTCACCTCAGTGTAGTTTTGCAGAGCGTACTCGGAGTTTTCGCGCCCATGCCCAGACATCTTGTACCCACCAAAGGGAGCCTGAGCAGCTAATTGATTGTAAGTATTGACCCAAACAGTTCCAGCACGAAGACCCTGGACAATGTGGTTTGCCTTATCAAGATCCTTTGTAAAAACAGCCGCTGCAAGTCCATATTCAGAGTCGTTTGCCCTGTTAATAACTTCATCCAGAGACTTGAATTTTATGAGCTGTTGTACTGGTCCAAAGATCTCCTCACGAGCAATTTGCATATCATCTTCTACGTCAGCAAAAACTGTTGGTTCCACAAAATATCCGGGTAAGCCCTGATATCGGTTTCCGCCAGCAACCAATTTAGCCCCTTGCTTTTTGCCGGACTCAATCATACTTAGAATTTTATCCATTTGATCTTTGTCCACCTGAGGTCCCTGTTCCGTGTTGAGGTCAAAAGGATTTCCTACGGTCCTCTTCTTAGCTCGCTCTGCACTCCGCTCTACAAACTCATCATAAATTTTTTCCTCAATGAAAGTCCTTGAAGCTGCACAGCAGCATTGACCCATATTAAAGAAAAGGCCAAAGTGGGAGGTCTCCACCGCATAGTCCAAATCACTGTCTGCAAGAACAATATTTGGACTCTTGCCTCCAAGTTCCAAGGTGACCCTTTTTAGGTTCGTGTCTCCAGAAGCCTTCTGGATTTTCTTGCCGACCTCTGTAGAACCAGTGAAGGCAACCTTGTCAACGTCTGAATGGTTAGCAAGGGCGGAGCCAGTTTGTCCAAAACCAGGAATCACGTTGAGGACACCTTCGGGGAAGCCTGCCTCCTTCGACAACTGTGCGATGTACAGCGCAGTTAGAGGCGTTTGTTCTGCTGGTTTCAGAACGATTGTGTTCCCAGTCGCAAGGGCGGGGCCTAGCTTCCAAGCCATCATCAGCGCTGGGAAATTCCACGGTATAATCTGAGCGCAGACTCCAACGGGTTCGTGTCTTGTGTATACGAAGTAGTCTCCATCCATTGGAATAGTTTTCCCATGATTTTTGTCCGCCCAACCAGCAAAGTAGCGAAGATTTTTTATAGCCATTGGAAGGTCGACGTTGTACGACATGGAATACGGTTTTCCATTGTCTAAAGTTTCCAGACTCTGAAGAAAATATAATTAGTGTTAATGTATAATATTTAGAAATGCTAGATCGTTAACTAACCGCAAGATAAACACGATCTCTTTCCATTAGATCAGCTAAGCGATTAATTAGAACTCCTCGATCAGAAGCATCCATTCGGCGCCATGGAGATCCAAGTCTGGGTAGGTGCCACAATTATTTTAAATTTTTTTTATGTTACTGTTGCTTAAAAACAGCTTACCTAAATGCATTTCTTGCCGCAGCGACTGCAACGTCGACATCTGCTTTATCGCCTTCCTGAACCTCCGCAATAACTTGTTCGGTTGCTGGATTTATTGTTGGAAAACATTTTCCACTTTTGCTTTTATGCCATTCATTGTTTATGAAAATCTACAGAAATAAACAAATATTCATTACTAAAACATGCATACCAATGTACAAATGCAATAACTCGTATTATATATTTTCTAAATTGTTGGACTGAATTCCTTAATTCTTAGCTGAACAAAAGGCTTTTGGATTCTCCTATTACATACTCGTCGAATAGTCGAAAAATGGAAATTATTTGACCCTAATGGGGAGCAATAAAGTTCCTCCAAATAAGACACTCTCCATTCTCTTGCTTTTACCCTTTAACAAAGTAGGAACATGAAATTTATTAAAACCAAACGGTCATAATTCGCTCAACGACGATATTTCAAATCATCAAAATCAGAGATTGGGGTGTTTAGTCTATGCTTTTATCAAATAATTTAATTAATAAAAGATAAACTTAATACCTCTAACGTTTTTAAGATTTTAAATAAGTTTATCAGTGTGTCGTTGGCAACCGTTATCTTTCTGTTTTTTTAACAATTGCACCAAGACAGTTTCATCATAACCAAGCCCACAAAAATCTTAGAAGATAAGAAATTATTTCGGTAATTGTCACAAGAGGCCTGTTGATTCCAACTCATAAATCTTTTAAATTTCCGATAAAATATTTAATTAAGAAATTAAATCAATAATCTGGAAAATCCTAGAATCGGATAAAGCATGACTTAGCTAAATATTTAAGATAACAAAGAACCTCTTTATGCAATTAATTGCCGGTTTGAAATGAAGCCGCGATATGATTTAAATACATTCCATCTGATCAGAAAACAATTATTGAACTTCGTAGAACCGCAGAGAAGACGATAAAGCCGCCAAATCTGAAGACGCTTAATGAAACGTGTACGTGAGGTGAGGCGTTGATCAATTTAAAAATAGATAAAATACATATACCAAAAGCCGCACGTTTCATCTGGCTATACGTGTGTCTGTCTTTTAAAAGACCAATTGGCTAAGAAAATCTAAGATCTAAGATGTGTTTTCTACTCACCCCGGTGTACAAGATGTCAGGCGATGACTGGGGCGCCGGCATAGACGAGAAGGCAGCCTTTTGGACGCGGGCGGCGGATTTGAGAAACCGCAGCATTTCGAACAGCTAATAAATGTAGAACAAACGAGAACACAACACTGTTTAATTACTGACTAACGAACTATCTGCCTGGACTAGACAATGGACAGAAATCCGGTCGACGACTGTCCTTTGATAGTGAGTACCTCTCCCAACCTCAGACTGCGACTGAACTTTTGAGAAGGCACCCGAGTGAGTTTGATTTTCGCTAGTCGCTGCCACCACCACGGCAAGTCTATTTTATAGGAGAAATGCGCATGTGATAAAAGTCAACGAGAAAAGCTTTCACAAACATTTCCTTGCAAAAACAAAATTTCATGTTTGCTTATGGTTAATATTATTCATTCCACTCACCCTTCTCTGAGCTCTCGGTCGGAATTTAGATCTAACAAAATCCTGAAGTACCTATGGTATTTCTTTGCTATAGTACAATACTCCCGCTATTACATCGGATCAAAATTTAAATATTCAATCAAAAGTAAATTCAAAGAATTAAATGAGATTCAATCATAAATTTAGTTTAGACTAATTTTATATAATGCTCAATTAAATAAAAACAGTTTCCTGTTATAATAGCCAATACTGATAGTTTATTTATTTGGAAGATTGTATTACTCCATCTCTTGCTATTACTACTTGTTGAATTTTTTCCGTCACACTGTAAATGCAAGATTTTATCATCCTTTTAAACCCTTCGTCGCTATACAAAATATTTTCAACTGTTTTTTTTTCCTAAGTCGAGACGCAGTAGGGTTCGGGAGGCTGTAGGCTCTGGATTTTAACAGCGACGAAGAATTTCCGCAAAGAAAATTATACATTTTTCAATATTTCCAATGTTTTTTTACATTAATGTCATTTTGAATCCCAGCAATTTAAGCGTATTTTTTGTGTAATACTGAAACCAACTTTAAGAAATGAACTTCAAGTAAAAAGCAATATTGTATATCAAAAAACAAATAAATACAGAACTATAGTTCACGAATCAGTAATTAACTACGTGCGAAAAAAGTGAAAGAAAGCATTGTGTAGAATTCATTACCATCACAATCGGAATCCACAACAAACTTCCTGAGTAAATCAAAGAAATGGGCAACTAAAAAATACAAAACAAACCTATGTTACAGCCGATTCATTTAAACACACTTGGAACTGTTGTAAAAAACTTTTAATATTTTGTTTTTAGTAACTTAGAAGAAACAAAGAATTAGATCTCGTTATCACTATCGTCCTCCTTCTTGGCAGCGCGACCAGATTCGATAGCCATCTCATACCACGGTTCAGGGGCGGTACGGTGAAGCCCATTCAGCTCCTTGCACACTACACTAAGTTCCAGTTTAAAATCTTTATCCTTCAGCTCATCATGCACTTGGTATATTCTGCAAACATCATAATAAAATATAATTTGATCTCACATTGTTTGGAAATATTTCCAAAAAAGTAATCAACTTACATTTTGCCAGCATTCTTCACAAGTTCCTCTGTAGTCATGTCTCCCAGAGTGAGCTTCTCAATTTCAGTTTTAGCTTGTTGCTTGGCTTTGCCACTAGCACACCCGAAGTACCCCTAAATAAAAAGCACATTATTTTAACTTATTAAAAATTCTAGCAATAAGGGGAGTGGTATTAGGCTTAAAACTAACTTATTTTATGGCAAAAAATTAAAGTACTTACGAAAGATGATCCCGATGGCTCAATTTTGTACAATTGAGGACCTGCCTCCTCGTCCCAGGAAGCCAAAATCACGGTGACTCCGAAAGGTCGGACCGCGCTGTACAAGGTGTAAGCGTGAATGTAAGCAGAGATGCGCTCGTTTAGGATTTTCAGAGGAATAGTGCGATCAAACTGCTGGCGATAGTTTGCGGCCTCTTGTCTCGCAATATCCACAATATACCTTCCGTCAGCCAGGAGCCCCGCTAGCGCGAGGCCAATATTTTTGTCGACTGTGTAGACCCTGGCGCCTGCATTCTCCTCGTAGAGTGGGCTGGTCACTATTTTCTCCACCGCCAAAACGACACCGTCCTTCCCGCGAAGACCGATCACGGTTCCGCTTTTTTCGACCGCCTTCCCAGCGTAGTCCACTTGGAAAACTCTGCCATCGGGGGAGAACTGCGATGCTGACAAATCGTACTGAAATTAAAAGTATATTGCACGTTAGGGATGCTCTTTTACCACTGGATGCAGATCCACTTACTCCGGTGCCAATAGAACTCATTTTTTTACTATTTTTGAGCCTGCAAAAACGAAGGTGAATATGCTAAACCCGATGATTTTAGCTTTACGTTGTTGAGGTTATGAAATGTTTGACAAGAACAAATTTTGACTTTTCATGCTTCCATAAAACAGAGCAGCACTGCCAGACTTACATTTATGTTCTGTAATTTTAGACAGAAAAAATAAGCAAATTAAATCTAACTCAAGATTTAAAACATGTAAATTAGGAGTAAAAAATTCAGATTTCCTACCTGCAATTGGGAAAATACATAACATTTTCATTTTTATGTACTAATTCTGAGTTTCCTTTATAAATAAGGCGAACTCTCGTCCGGAACGCAACCTAAATCAGCTGTACCCAAACAAACGTCACTTCGTAAATGTCAATCGCTGCCGTGTCTTCCGCTTCCCTCGTAGAGTGAAAGTTTTTCTTTTGAAATCCCGGAAAATATGGATGAAGAACCGGCTTCTACAGATTCCATAGATCAGTATAAAATACAAGTAATTCAGACAATATATATTTTCAGCCAAAATTGTGAAATACAACTATTCCTCTAGCTCCAGCAAGTTGAAGGCATCTTGAGGACGACGAATGATCCAGCCGAAAGACAATCCCTGGAAGGCCTCCGACGGGACCTCAAGGAGCTAATCGGTCTCACTCTACAAACGATAAATACTTCAGAAAGTGAGTAATGCAAAGGTGCTGTAGTTACTGTGGTAAAATACAAAGTTAGACGCAAAAATCCCAGAAGCTTGTCCGTCGTTATTAATAAAAATAAAAAATAAAGTTAAGTAAAGTAGATTCTAATAAAAAATAATCAATCTAGCCCAATCTAGCACACAAAGTTAAGAAAATCGTATTGATTTTTTTTAAATTTTGATAATGACTGCAGTATGCTGGCTAGCAAACTTTCCCAGCAGTAAATTGGAGAGAGAGTCTTTTAAAAGCTGAAACGTTAAAAGAAATTCTTTTGGTTGCATTGCCTGTCTGCATCGCCACTACTCTGATTAAATAAATAAAATTAAAAATACCCTATAATAAACATAATCTTCTTCGATACAATTTTCGTTTCATTCAAATATGATTTTTAATTGTATACACTATTACTAATTTATACTTCAATACGAAAATCCATTCAATACTATTTTTGAACTTATTTCCGTAGGTCATGAGGAAAACACTTCCAGCCGATCCTCATTGGACGATGAAATGGCCTTGTTCATGTCCGAGATAAAGAACTTGGAGTCTGCAGCTACAGTCGCACAGGCGTGCGATAACGACGAAGCGTTTGACAAAAAACTCCAGTCCATTAAAGTTGTGCACTTCACCTTAAGTAATATTCAAAATACTCTTAAAATCTGTTTACTTCATTAAAGGATGAGCTTCAAGCGATGGTAGGAAAAAAGTGCTCAGCTCCGCACAATCATGCCTGGGGAACCAGAGCATATCATAATGCAATTGTCTGTGGAGTTGACGATTCGCGTGAATACAATTTAACCGCAATAAAAGACTTTAGGGTTCGTGTGCTTTTTACGAATCCCACGCATAGAGAAATGATCCCCTGTTCTTACTTTCTTGAGGGCGATTGCAAATTCGACGCAACGAAATGTAAATTTTCACATGGAGAATTGGTCCCATTCGGTGAATTGCAGGAGTACAAAGAGCCCGATTTTACGAAATTAAAGAGGAATTGCGTAGTTCTGGCTAAGTTATCTGATAGAATTTGGCATAAAGGCAGAGTACTTTGCGCAAATTTCGTAGATAAAAATTGTCGGGTAAGGCTTGAACAACCGAAAAAAGAAGTTGACTGCGAATTCGAAGACTTATTTCCCATCTTTCACGGTAAATATTTTCCTAAATTCTATGAAATTTATCCAGTTGATTCTATTTTTTATTTTTATTTTTTATTTTTTGCAGATGACGACTTTAGCAGCGATAGTTCTGATTCTGACTCTGAAGATTCTTTGGATATCGAAGAAGCAAAAAGGGCCCAATTAATTCAACAGAGTTTACTTACACCAGCTCCCAACCGAGCTCTTGGAGAATGGGAAAAACATACAAAAGTAAAACTTTCAAATATATTGGATTTGTCAAGATATAAAAAATTAACCTATTCAGGGTATTGGGTCTAAATTAATGCAAAAAATGGGATACATAGTTGGAACAGGACTAGGAAATAACGGTGAAGGAATAATCGTTCCTATTAGTGCCCAAATTTTGCCGCCAGGACGATCTCTTGACCACTGCATGGAATTGCGTGAGGCGGCGAATGGAGACAAAGATTTATTTAGCGTGGAGCGTAAACTCCAAAAGCAACAGAAAAAGCAAGAGGCTATCAATGCAAAATCATACGAACGAGAAAGCAATCGTACCGATATTTTTGCATTCCTAAACGACAGTATTTTAACAAATGATACTAACATTGAGAAGCCAAAACCATTTCAAAGGAACATCTATAAAAATCATTCTACAAAAAATTTAAATGTGGAAAGCGTTAAAATTGCCGATGATATTAGAAAGAAACAAAAAGAGATTTTAAAACTAAAGGAGGCTATGAAGAGGCATTCCACTGGGTCGGGTATTCATAAGAGATTGCAAAGTCAGCTAGCTCAAAAGACGCACGAATTAGGCAGCTTGAAAAAAACGGAGACCACTTTAACGAGAGAGCAATTATCAAGGAAACATAATGATAAGCTTTCTGTGTTTTAATTATTTTAAGTAAATCTTATTCATCCAATCAGTTTTTTATTTCCCTTTTCCCTATTCTAAACTGTCGGATTGTTTGAAAATGGATAAAAAATAATGCCTCTGATTTGTACATATTTATAAACTATTTTTCTAATTTTAACCGAGGTACGAAATCATATTTACTATCTCGTGTTATAATTTCCAATCAATTATTTTTCTCTATGCAATAGGATAAGCTTGCTTTCCACTGAACACGGTCGAGCCAAAAATAGACTTATACTTACTATATTCAGTTATATGCACATTAAAATTATAAGAAATATCTAAATTTCGAGTTTAAATTATTATGACAAGGGGAAAAAGGTGGGAGTTTGATTTAAATAAATACAAATCGATTAAAAATACATTTACATAAAAAACAAAGTCACCCGTCATACAAAGAACTATAAATAACATCACTAAGAATTTCAACTTAAACTGTATATATGTATGTATGTCAAAAGATATCACGATAACATTGGTTTCTTGTATGCCTTTTTCACCAAAAAGGACAGGATACACATTTCCACCAGGATAAGCACTTGGATTATAGCTGTAAAATTAATTAAATTATAAATAGTATAATAATTGTATCAAGCTGACATACTTAATGCATATACTGTATTTGTTATAGGGTACTTGCCCCCAAAATCAACGAATTTAAGTGCGTTTTCAAGGATTACTACTTGCAGTTTGCAAAAAACAAGTACAAGTTGAAGGGAAAAGTATTTCAGCTAAAAAATAAAACAAAGTTTTTAAAAGATTTACAATTAATTTTAAGTCGAAAATGTACTTTTAAGCTATGATCTTTTAATGTCGTTCCAACCAATTTGATAAGAATATTCAGTCCCCACAAACCTATGAGAATAGAGGCAAGCATAAACGGTGCAAAATATATATACGAGTTGTAGTATATAATCTGAAAAAAATTACATATGTATATTATAGCTATTGATTGTTATTTAATAAAAATGTTACCGGTTCCTGAATATAGATAACATTCAGAGCCAACATGATTAAAAATTGAAATATCGGTAATTGGAGAATCATCCAGCGTACAACACACAATCGGTCTTTGGTTGGTGTCATTAATTTGAAGAACATGCAACAACAGCAAACTGGCGGTGTTTTTACATCAAGGGCGTCCGAATCTACATTCTTGAGGAAGTTATCCTCGCCATTAACATACAGAAAGCATAGTTGATAAAATATAAAGGCGCAAACTGAAAATGATATATGCATCACAGTATTGCAGACCAGAAATGATTCTGGTACGAGAAGTGTAACAAAGGCAGCAGTTGATACAACTGGATAAATTCCACACAGAAGTAAAGTTCTTGACTGGTACTCTTTTTGCACCTTTCCGAATATTTCAGATACTGTATGAAAAAATACTCCAAAATTGGTGAAAAAGAGTAGACCACCAACGGCCATGGCAAGAATTATGCATCCGTTAATGTCTGTTGAACAAATATAATTAATTTCCTAAATAGTTGCAATTATTTTCAAGTAAGTACTTTCATAGTAATCCCTTAGCAAGGGAACATCCGGATCCATCGATTTTAACAAACTCTCAGACACATTCGTAATGTCATCCATCGTATCTCCAGTTAAATTCATTATCAAGAATAGACAAATTTTGCTGGCAAGAAATACTCTTTTCTTAAAACATACATATGTAGGTGCAAAAGTACATATATCTGAAAAGATACAAAACATTAATCCATTAGTGTTATTTTATATAATTAAACTTCGTCATTACATTAACATCAAGAACTCAAAAGGAAGAATTGTTCTATTTAAGTGTTTATAATTCTGTTTTTTTATGTTATCCAATCTTATTACTTTACTTATTTTTAGTTAACTGGCATTTTCACAGAAAAAGTTCCGACACTTGAAAAGACAACGAGTATCCCCCGTGAAATCGATAAGAAGGATAAATTCGTTATGCTGACAATTAAGCAAAGAATTCATTTTTATTGTCCTTTTTGTATTTTTGAATCAAAGAAAATCCAAGCGCCATATGTATGTAGATACACATCTACATGTCTTAAATGAACTAACACTGTTGTTCAACATTCATTAAAATAAAATAACAGCCTAGTCACTATCAAATGTTAAAATTTGATAATAAAGTTGGTCTTGTACCTTCGCTTATGTATGAAACGTTAAGAAGGCTTCAAAGTAAAAGAATTATTGTGAAACGTTTCCTTATTTTTGGAGGTCACTTATTTTCGTTGCACGCTGATGGTAACCTTGATGGTCTTTATGTAATCAATATCAAAATTAATTAGTTATTTCATAAGCTGTATCTTTTGTGCAAATATTTACACCTGTGACAATATTATGACTTATATGAGCGTAAAGAGTTATCTGAAAACACCATAAAAACATTGTATTTATGCGTCACATTCCCTTTTGGTAACCAGTCAATAATAGGTACATAAACCCATTTTCTTGTTATCAAGCAAGCTGCTCATTAGGGGATGAAGGTTACCAGCAATTAAATTATATTTAAGTAACCCTCAGTTCACTTTGAATTTTAATTATAAATTCTTTCTTTTCTACCTGACCAGATTTTTTATAAACACCATCACCAAAACCGGATTAATATTCTTGATTACAAATATATCAGTTGCTTTATATTTTAACGACAAGCACGCATTTCTTGGGTTATACTAGTACATAAATATTAACAAAAAAATCTTCCATCGATAGACGTTTTGTAAGAGTAAAATATTCAGTCAATAGGCATTTGTTATAAGGAAAATCTGTATCAATGGACTTTTGTAAAATTTTAACTATCCCCTTTAAAGTGCAAGTCATATTTTAGTATTTTTGCAGTGTTAAAATTATAAACTAAAGTCAATCGTCTTCCAATGCTATCAATAGCTATCAATATCATATTTAGCTTTTTTTAAAGTACAATTATGTGTTTATTACCCATTACTGTTTCAATAATAAGTATTTACATAAATAATTAATTTATAATTAATTTTCATAACCTACAGAAATATGTGTTTAATATATTATTTTAATTTGAGAAAAATGAACGAATCATAGTAGTTGTAGTCCTACATAGAGATTATTTTTTTCAAAAGTTATTTCAAGTATGTAAGTATCGTTTCAGTCTCGTTACTTTATCCATCAATTAAGGGTTAAATAAGATTAATTAAATCCAATTCATTCTTACTGCGAACCCAGTGAATTGCATAACTTTATCTACGCTCCGATCACCTCGACTTTTGTTGCACAATCATTTTGCTCCATCTGCATTTAATTCCACCAATATAGTAGAAAGTTCACAATTTTTTTTTCTTTTCAAGCAGCAGCTTCCTAAAAAGGTTTCTTTAAAGGTCATATTCATCATAAACTGCATGTATAACGAAACTGGGCATTCAAAGGTTATTGTTCGCCGGCCTATGGTGAGCTGCTCAAAAAGAGGTGCGAAACGTTGTTAATGACTGCAAATCGTGACAAAATTTTTAAACAAACATATCAAATGAAATGTTCAAGTAGTAATGCCTTCAAAGTCGAAAGCTTTTAAGTTAAATTATTTCTTTCGCAACGTTAATTAGTCAGAACTGCTAACATCGTTTTTGAAGGTAAGTTATTCTACGAAATCTTTTTTTCATTCTTGAGCAATTTGCAAGGTGAAAAAATTGGAATTAACATTAAAAGATCTAATTCGTTTCGACAACTTTTTAAAGATGATGCAAAAATACACATTAAGATTAATAGTGCAGATTTCAAAGCCCATCCCCCGGCTACATGAAAAGAGGGGATGAAAAAAAGAATGTTTACTTACACCATCGAGTGAGATATCGCTGAAAAGGAAATTTAAAAACATTATAAGTTTTCTTAAAACGTTTTTCAAAATAATGCCTCGTTTTTTAAATATTTGACAATTCCTCCTCCAAAGTCGCCTTATTCGATTAGGATTGTGTCGGCCAAAATATCACTCTGAACACGATTTCGGAAACAGTCTGAACAAATTAAGAATACTAGCACATATACTAAAATTACTTTTAAAAATATGCAACATGATTTGCTTTGTCTTAAGATTGACCAATACTTGAAATTAGAATCTACCTAATACATAATAGAATACTTCGTAATTGAATGGAGAAAAATGAATATAAAATTTCGTAACAGTTTCTTACTCGTTACTCAATAACAAAATAATAATATAAGAAATTTTAATTTGACGAACCTGAAAAACCATCAATAAAATGTACTTTTGTATTTAAAAATTGTTCAACATAATTCAACGCAAATAAAATTTTTATTCACAAAATAAAGATAAAGTGGATATTAAATTCAATGCGTTGTAACTGATCAACTGAACTTTACACGCATTCAAAATTAGCGATTGCGAACATTTTTAAACTTTGCTTCAAACTTAAATTTTGCCTCATTTGAACAAAACAGTATTGAAAATTAGAATACCTGCTAATAATTTCCTAGAAATCGGATACTTAA
Organism: Machimus rusticus; assembly: GCA_951509405.1. NCBI lineage: Eukaryota > Metazoa > Arthropoda > Insecta > Diptera > Asilidae > Machimus > Machimus rusticus. The sequence goes on along the minus strand of OX608051.1, from coordinate 48,107,327 downwards.
GAAATTATCACCAACACCTTAAGATTTAATAACAAATGATCACTTGGTTAATAATTTTTTAAATAAGCTGCTATGATTATGATATGGAAGGATTCGTTTAAATATTCACGTAAATTTTTTAGTAGTATACATATATTGAACTACACATATGTATTATAAACTTAAATTAATCAAATCACCGCATAGTATGCTTACTTTAGATTCTATAACATTGCTCGTGTAATCAAATTATTACTTTTCCCTTTGAATTCACTTGATAAATTCTTCAAAAAAAACTTCAGGTAAAAGCACTTCCTGATAGCACTTACAACGTTTTAACGAACTTTGCGAAATTCATTTCATAACCACATAGGATTTCATAAACGGCTCCAAATGTGAGGCAGTTAAACATTGTAGAGATATTCCTATACGTGCATAGTACCTACATATATATTTTACTTCAGTCGTTCACTTTATTGTTGTGCTTTTCGTTTAATGCAGTTTAATGCACTTACAATCTTATTTATCGGGTCACGACAAACTGCTTCTTGGGCTCGGTAATTACACAATTTGACCAGCTTTGGCACTATGACTCTTTACGATTGTTAGAAATGTCGCGGTTCGTTGATCTCAACAAGCTAGAAAACAAACTACTATCTATCTACCACTCGTAATTATCTCACACATTCCACACGGCTACTACAATCTTTTAAAAATCTTTAATTAATCATTTTTCAAAACCAACAAAATCTACTAACGTAATCGCGGCCAGTTTTCTTAGAGAAGACAATCTTCAACCGAGTACCACAAGCATCGAAATGAAATAATCACCCAGCATTGCTCAAGTAATAACCATAGCGAACTCCGGACGGTTACAAAACACTTTCACTCGATGGATACTGGTTCGCGGTGCAGCGGACTCGTCTTAAGATAGTCAGATAAAATTCACTCCGAAATTGTCATCAAACGAACGAACACAAAAACAAAATAAGCAAAGAAATTTTACGACTTAGAAAAATTCAAACTATCTATTGTAATCAATCTTTTTTTCATCCACATCTCATGTGCAAGATTTTTCGAAATAAATTTTAATTCGATTGAATATAAAATGAGCATTAGCCGCTTCTTGCACTCTTACCGGAACAGAGTGAAAAATGAATATAATATCTTGGAAAATGAAAAAAGAAAAAAATACCTGCAGCGACGGCGTCTTAAGACACCGAGCCGCGATTAAAATCCACTGCCAAGACCTGAAAAGCTTTACTCAATGAAAGACGAAAAAGTATGGTAAATATTTATACACGGGCAGCTAAGGTGAGGTTTTGGCATCGTCAGCGTGTGATTTGATTTGTAGATACAGTTTAGGTCTTAAATTTAGTCTACTAATGTCATGTTACTAGATAAGAGATGAAAAAGCAAATTCTCACTAAGCTAAAATTAACGTTGGCATTACGAATGCCATGCGCGCAACTAATATAAATAAGAAAATTCTCTTAACAGGATTAACAAAATTTATATTTTAGTCCATCATTAGTTAGCATTAAGAAGGTTGTGTCTGTATCAATCTAATTGCCTTGGTAGAACTAAAATATGAAAAGAATATAAAATGTCTTAACTTTATAGTTCTTATGGAATAATTTATTTTAAATTTTTTATTAACTTTACAAAAGCCTGGGGTCTTATTATCAAAAACGAAACAAATCGTTTTGTTTCATTTGTTATATACATATAACTGATTTGCAATGGCAAAATTACGAAACTAAACGATTCGTTTCCCCTCATAAGTCGTTAGTTCATTTAAACTACAATTTACTTACAGAATTGAATATATACCTGTTAAAAAACATAATTAAGTGCAAAAGTCCCTCACACTCGAAAGTTTCCATACTACATACATATGTACTATTATGTATATTGAAAATGTCTCAAAAACTATAAAACCTACAGCAACAGAGAGATAGAGATAAATGAAATGAGTACAATGAGTACATATATAAGTCAAGGTGTTAATCAGCAAAACTCAATATCAACAATGACCCTTCATAAAGAATACATATTTTAGCCTTAGCCATTGCCATTCTCATTATTAATGAAAAACTGGATATTCGTCTTGAATAAAAATGTTAAAGCTTCTTTCAGCGAAAATTTTCAATAACCCCCCACAAGCCCCGTACTTAGAATTTAAATGTTATAATTACATACATATGTATGTGTAGGTATGTACAATAATTAAATGTAGAATCTTTTCGAAATTCATCAATTAAAAAAGATTAATCACTTGCTTGGGTAAAAGGTATACATATGTAGTTTCAGTCAAAGCTTTTTCAGCTCAAAAATGTTTTTGCGAAATATGTATCTGTTATAATTTTAGAAGAGTACTACATCAAAATTGTAAATAAATAAAGATAAAACTTAATAGGTACTACACATGTACATAAATATATACAGATAGTGGCGATATGGGTGAAGATTTTATCAAATGCATATATACTGTACTGAAAGGTTTTTGTTTTTTCTTATTTTATTTTAAACGCTTAAGAAGAACAACGTAATTTTTCTATTAACAGTGAACAGGTCTGTGATTGTGATAATTGATAAATATCTCGAAAATATAAGCTCTTAAAATATTACATGATTATTATGTATGTTTAAATAAACCCTCCCTGAAAATTCATACTCTCGTGTTTTTTCAATTTATCAACTGAAATTTGTTATGCTAACACACTGAGTGCCCATAAAAAACAAATACATGTAAATTGTTTCTCCAAAAATGTCAATAGTTACTAGCATGAGTCACACTTTTGTATGTCGCGAGAAATTCTTTTATTTGTTTTTATGACTTCATTTCTAAATGTACTTAAAAACAAGACAGGTAATTGCACTGTATAAGTTGAGCCTCTAATTATATAAAACGAATATTATTGCTGCAATTTAATCACCCTCTTTTGGCGCAGACATTTAATATACTCAAACATATTTTTCTGGAGATAAATATGCATAAAATATCTTCATTATATATACATACATATGTTATGTGCCGGAAATTCTATTATATTTTTCAATAAATATTCAAACCTATTAATAATTCTTAATTTTTATAATAATTTTTCCACATAAAATATACAAGCAGTGACAATCATAGAAATACAAAACGTAATAAAACCAAAATTGTTTGCTCCGTGAGTAATCCTCACTACCTAGCCTCATATCAAAAGTTATTATATCATAGTTTACCATAGCTACATTTTCCGTTAATTTCAAGGTCTGAACAAACATATTGTATATAAAAAAGGAGATGATGCAATTTTTATCTACATATCTGATAAACATTTTATTAACTTCAAACGTACGTATACCTTACCTTACTTTTAGATGAACGTCATAAAGTCGAATTAGGTTTGTATGTTTATGGTGAGTGCTACTGAGACAATTCTGAGTGTTACCTTACTGAAATGCACAGAGAAATAATAAACAATTAAATTCGATAACTCAAGCTGAAGGGCAACAGATTTAATTTCTAGATTGTTAAATAAACACGTGTGGTTTCTTAACTCAAACAAATAATATTTTCTTCAAAAAGCTAGCTTTTAAATTTACTAGAGCCTGTAGTGAAATGGAATTAATTGTTGATTGAGTTGAAACAACTTTTTCTTAAACAAATTTGTTTCCCGCACGAAATATAATTTTGTAATTGAATTGCCTGCTTTTTCAGATTTCAAAACGGAATTGTCTCAGAAATATATTAATATTTAATAGATAATTAAACCAACGATTTGTAGTAGTATCGGGTTAAGTAATCGTGTGCCAACCCACAAAAAATCCAAAATTGACTGAACGTAATCCTACACAATACGTGGTCCGACACGCACTTGGCCGGTTTATATTTTTTAATCATCTCATCATCACGCCCTTTGAAATATTGGCTATAAAATTTTGTTTTCAAGCCCAATTGAATAATTGTTTTCACCAAAAATGTTTCCCGGGACATGGTTCTTTCGAATGCCTATATGCAACTTTTATATTTTCTCTTCTACTTAAATTTATGGGTCAAGAACTAAGTAAACTTTACCCGAGTAAAAATAATCAATTTTAAAAATGCGGCTATATAAAGGTTATTCAATTCAAGGGCCAAGTTTTAATCATTTTTCTTGGGTGCACAACGGTCGTACGAGGTTGTTTTGAAGGACGTTTTGGCCTTACAAGACTGTAGCCTTAGTACAAACCCAATGTAAGACCCAAACTATGGTCGATTGGATTTTTCATTCTAAATAAGCCGCCCTATGCCCTAATGTAAAGCCTTTCAGATAATTTTACACTGCTACACACCGCATACTTCCCTAAAAAAACTGAATGGCCATCGCTCAGGTTCTGTTCAACCGCTGATTATTTTTACTCGGGTTAAACCGTAGCCCAGTTTTTCTACAATTTTCGACCTTTTTCGATTCCCAATTTTGAAAAGAAGTGTGCTTCACTTACCTACTTAATTAGGTCCATTCTTATCTTGAGATCAGAGCCTCATCAACGGACTCATGACGCCGCGGCTGCCCGGCGGGAAGTGGTTAATCGGTTAAAATTGTTTTCCATTGCCTCCATTGCTCACTTCCTGAAGTTATTACGGCGCATAATGGAAAATTAGGGGGCGTGCCGAAATTTTATAATTATTTTGAGGGCATAAATCAGGAATACGAAAAAACAATAAAAGCTCGCGGCACCCTGGCAAAAAGAGAAGCAGAAGCCACCGGAAGTGGTTTTTAGACGAAATTAGTTTTGATCTGAACCATCGAAGCTTGAAAAGATTCCGATTGGATTTGCGGCGAAGGCGACGATCGTCTTCGGGGCAAAGATCTTGGAAGTGGACTCGGCGCTGGGCGAAGTACATTTTCCCCGCCGATCGACTGGATGAAATGAACCTGCCGCGGTTGTTTACACGTTGCAGCACTGGCGCGCCACTTTGATTATTTTTTTAAATGGAACGCCAGGAGGCTGCGTAGCGTAGACGGAGCACTTCCGACTCGATTGTCGCTAGAATCAGAACTTCGCCGTCTAATTGCACGGTGATCAATTGTCTAAATTAAAATATAAAAGCTCGCCACAGTCCACACCTCTCTGGCGGACGAACAGAAGCCGTGGGAGCAGTATCTAAAGAGACGCATTTGTTGCCAGCACTGGTTGTCATCCTGACGCAAGAGTGACAATTTCTCAATTCGTTCGATGAAATCAGTCTGGGGGAGGTATTCGTTTTCGGTTTTATAAATGTTAGCGGCCGGGAGGAAAACACAACAATTGAAAGTAGCATTGCTCCGAGAAGAAAAAGTTCGCCGTGTCGTCTGCTGCAGCCACCCTCGATGCAACCCGTTTTGTTTCGACACCAGAACGAGAACTAGTGCAGCTTTTGCTCCGCTGGGAAGAACCTTCCGACGAGTGACGACGACTCCGGCGCTCCTCCAGTAACATGATTGCGGTCGGGGCTCTAAATTGGATACACTGAATTATTAATGTTTGTACAAATTTCTATGAAATAATTTTCGTCGAACCTAATGTGATTACGTGTGATCTGCCAAGTCGCGCCGCGTGTAGTTTTCTCCAATGTCTTTGGTGAGACAGTTTCTCGGGTTGAGCACATGGATCAGAGCCCTAATAATATTCGTGCTGCTATGGGGTTTCTTGGTTTATATTTTTGCATCAAAACTAAACGTCCCTCCAGCTTCGGAACAGGATAACACTGTCCGAAGGATAAATCAAGCGCTTGAAATGCTTGAACACTCGAAGCAGAAGAATGAAGAACTGAGGCAACTAATCGACGACTTTTTAAGGTAAGACACAAAAACGTATTATTGAATTTACAAGCCTACATGGGCTGAAGGCACAAAAATCCTTTTAACTTTGTTAATGATTAGCAGAACAATGATTATGGTGTTACGAATTCGTACAAAAAATACTTAGTAGGTACCGCTCCAGACCAAACTCTCCCCGCTTTAGGAAGAAGGAGAGAAGGATGAACAAAAATAAATTTAAGATTCTACAATGTTTCGGAAATGTGTTTAAAATTCTGTGTTAGTTTGAACTAAATTAAGAAAGTCACAAATGTCTAAAACACTTGATTTTTCAAATCGTCAATGATCAATCAATGAACTATTTTATTAAAAAGTCTGGGTTTTATTAAATTTACATAAAAACGTTTTGGTCATAAACTTTGTAAGACTTAAAATTTGTTGTTTTTTCTACAATTCTGTATACTTGTAGGTACGTTATCCAAGACTTATTGCAATATTGCATCCAATAAGCATAAACTAATTTCCTTATAATTAAAGTAATTGATTGATCGTTTATCATAAGGAAAGTAAAAGATAGGGGATAACATTTTTAAACTAGCCTCATCCTTTAAATTTTTATTTCCATCATTGTCTGAACACAATTCGTAATTCAAACAAATTTCAAAATATTTCATAAGGTTGATATGTGAATATTAACATCGTTCCATTTTTAAGCCCTTATTTTTTGATTGTAAAAATAATATGGATTGCAATTAATTCCGTACCCTCTCGGGTATCCTATATTGCGCATCCATTATTAATTTTTAATTTTTGTTACTGATTTACTAAGTGCAAATTGAATTGATTTAACAAATTTGATGATTTGATTTGACAAATTTAAAGGGATCCTTTTTTACTATAAATCCCTTAAAATTGATGTTTTGATTTGATTGCCGTCTTGAGTGTTGTTTTCCTTATCATAACTTAATATGGGGACGGTTTAGATAATTTTAAACAATATCATTTTTCTATTAATTATTCAATAACAACTGATAAATTGAACTAACATGCTTGCAGTGATCAGCCAAATCATCTCTCTGCGCAAAAATTCATTCAAAGTTTGGAAAGTAGAATGCAACAATCCCATGGCCTTCCCGAGCCCAGTATAGAGTACGAAAGACTGCGACGGAGAATCCGCCTAAATACGCAGGAATTATGGAACTACTTTAGTTCTGAGTTAAATAAAATTAAAAAGCAAGTGGCACCAGAAATTCCAGAGATTGCAGACCAAATTAACAACATTCTTATGCTTGGGTCTGAGCACAAACGATCGCTGTTGTACGATATAGATCGGATGCGGACTGTCGATGGCTACGAAAAGTGGCGGCAGGACGAGGCCAAGGAACTCAGCGATTTAGTACAAAGGCGTCTGCACTACTTGCAAAATCCAAAAGATTGTAAAAACGCTAGGAAATTAGTCTGTAAACTGAATAAGGTAAGACATCCACTTCCAATAAATCTAATAAAATTTCTTTTACTGCTTCTTTGGCCACGTCTTATGAACGCTTTCGAGAAAAATTGAATTCGGCAAAACGTAAATGAGTTAGATTACGCGTTTCTTTTTGTTTTTTTTCTTGTCACCTGTGGCATTTAAGTAAACAAATGATGGCCTGCCAGCCTGTTTAATATAAATTAAGCGCAAACATTTTACACGCTGGCTCGCAAATTTCAAAATAGTGTAGGAGAGCGTTTGAATCAAAGAGTAGTAAAATAATAATTACATATTCGTTTTCCTATTTTGAATCATTAATCCGTTTAATTTATGCAAAGTTTTTTATAAAGTAAAAATTAATAATACATACATAACTTTGAAGGTTAAATAAAAAAGTTTTCCGTGCGTGCTTTTAAACAAGATTGTAAACTAGCTATACAACTTTATTTACTACATACACACTTTGAAGATATAATTACAAATAAAGATTTAAATATACAACCATAAAAATGCCGAGCTTTTTCTCAGTCTCAATAGGCAATATCGTAAAAGGCATATAAAATTGGAAATGCATTTCCGTAAAGTAGTTTTAATTAGCAACTTAAAAGAAAAAAATTGTGAAATAGTAAATTAAATTTGTTAATGTTGTTGTTGTAATGTCTTATCCAAATTAGGAGTATAGGTAGATAATACATTTGATTATAATTTTGCATATTTATGCAAAATTTGATTGAATAAAAACGTATGAATGGGAAGCAATGGGAAGACTGGATCTGTTCGAAAACTATTGATTGGATGCTTTAAAATCTTTTTATCCACAGGTGTAGTAATTTTTTCATCTACAGATTTTTTTTTAAATAACAAACTAACCTACATTGTCGATAATTAAAATTGTTCCAAGTTAGTAATGAAGATCGAATCCGGAAACTCGTTAATGTAATGTTTTGTCAACAAAAATACCGAATGCCGTTTTAAAACCTATAAACTTAGTTTGTAATCTGCAATATGCAGCCAGTAAAGTAAGATACTTAATTCTGAAGTGCCTCGACATTCTCTTATTTAAATAGCTTGTTTTGCTTTATGTTTACGTTAGCAAATAAATATGTACTAGATAAACAGATGCGAGACAACAATTTACAGCTTAGAAACCTGCACGCATTCATGACAATTCTTAATTTGTTTCGTATCTGAACTTTAAAATGCAGGCAATTTCTTGGAGGTTTAATTGGGGCAGAAACTTTCTGATGTCAGACTTTCAGAAAGATTAATTTATTTTGTAATTTTTGAAAAGCAACAATGGTAGATATTTACTCCTGTTTATCTTCTTTACGATCCAAATATGATATATCTTATCTAATGATTATGTGAATGACCTAATGTTTGTTCTCTTATTGCTAACTTTCTTCCTAAGTCAGTGACTATATAAATGGTAAATATGCAAAAAATGCATCTCCGCAGTATTACGAAGAAATTATTTTTTATTTGTGATTAATTGAATAGAATTAATATAATAAGAATATAAAAATATTATTAAAAAAATAGCACTCACATTACTTACAGCACTAAACATAAAAAGCTGCTTAAAATTCTGCCACAAAAATAAAATTATTGCCTGTTAGATAGGAATTCAAGGTGCCAGTATAAATTGTTATCACGAAAGAGGCGTTTTTTGTAAATACTCTGTTAGATAAATTAGCGTGGTATTTTTTAAACTTCGATATCTCCGTAGTTTGTATTATTTTCGTGATAGTTTCAGTCAAATTATAAATAAAACGTTACTCGAATAGATACTGATTACGAGTAATTAACGCCACAAATTACAGGGCGACACGTGACCTTTGTTTGTGCTGTAAAAAATGCAAATAGTAAATAATTTTATCAGAAATGTAAATATTCAAACGAGTAGGTTTGATATATTTACCAACTCTAAAATTTTAATTTATGCCTACGATGTGAAATGATTTCGTGGCAATGACAGTGAGTATGACTGCTCATGATTATCTCAACAATTTTTGTTTGTATGGTGCTCTTTAAATCACACCTAATTTAAATGTATGTATTAGAGTTTGTTTTGAGATCCTCTCAATCACTCCACTCTTCTTTTTAAGTTGAGCAAAACTTTTATAAAGTTCTTTTTCTTAGAAGTCCTCTTTACTCCGAAGATTAGAAATTATCGTAAAACTCCGCCATCTCCATGACCAACCAATCTTTTAAATTGTCTAGCCATACCGTAATCATATATAAATGTGTTATTCTTATATTTTTACAGGGTTGCGGTTATGGGTGCCAATTACATCACGTAGTTTATTGTTTTATAGTAGCATATGCGACCGAAAGGACCTTAATATTAAAATCAAAAGGGTGGAGATACCGAAAGGCTGGCTGGGAGGAAGTATTCCAGCCAGTTTCTGATAGTTGCACTGAAGTCGATGCAGCTCGTGCCAACAGTTGGCCCGGACAACACGATACTCAAGTTCTAATTTTACCAATAATTGACTCGCTCATTCCACGTCCTCCCTACTTACCACTGGCAATCCCCGAAGACCTAGCACCTCGCATGATGAGATTGCATGGTGATCCAATTGTTTGGTGGGTAGGACAATTCCTCAAATATTTACTTAAGCCCCGACGCTCGACGCAAGAGGTAATCGACATGGGAATGGATAAATTAAAATTTAAAAAGCCAATTGTTGGGTAAGCCAAATATAACTCTCAATTCAATTTCCCAAATAAGAATGTCGTTTTCAGAGTGCATGTAAGACGCACAGACAAAGTAGGAACTGAGGCAGCCTTCCATGGTATAGAAGAATATATGACGCACGTTGAAGATTACTATTTACAGCAGGAAATGAATGGTACCAGCATTACTCGTCGGGTCTTCCTAGCGTCCGATGATCCCCGGGTCATTGATGAAGCTAGAAGGAAGTACCCCTCTTATGAAATAATTGGCGATCCAGATGTCGCCCGAATGGCTGCGGTATCTACGAGGTATACAGATTCATCTCTAAATGGAATTGTCTTGGATATCCACATGCTCTCTCTGTGCGACTATTTAGTGTGTACGTTCAGTTCTCAGGTCTGCCGAGTGGCCTATGAAATTATGCAGACATTATACCCCGATGCCTCAAATCGTTTTAAGTCACTAGATGATATTTATTACTACGGTGGGCAAAACGCCCACAACCGAGAAGTCGTACTAGGGCACAAAGCACGGAACCACGACGAAATCCAGATGAAACCAGGTGATTTAGTTGGAGTAGCTGGCAACCACTGGGATGGTTTCTCAAAAGGTAAAAATATGCGTACAAATCAAATCGGTCTATTCCCATCCTTCAAAGTGAACGATAAAATAGAGACAGTCAAACTACCAACTTACCCAGAGGTTAAGTAAGTTTCAAGCATTTCTGTTCTTTGTTTCCAATATGACAATATTACCTTTTTACTTTCCTTTTTGTTGAATTGTGATAGATTATTTTAGTGAATGTTTTTTAAAAGATGCAATAAATATACAGAATATCGAAATACAAGTTACATTCTTTGCAAATTTCTTTTCTTTTAATGCAGTGAGGGCAAGAATAACTTATTTTATCTGAAATATTACAAATGAATAAAGTAAAAAAGTAAAAGACTTGACCCAAGTTTTAAACAAACTGGCTGGATAGACTTCGATTGTTAAGGTCGCTGATTTCAAATATCAAAACTAATCTAAAGGTTTGTATAATTCTTACTTTCATATTTTAAAGGATATTGAAGTATGGTATTTCAAAATGTGAAAATGCTTTTTTGAAATGCATTTTGGTAATCCTATTCTTTAAGAATTATGTTTCTTACTTTTTAATATACCGATTAAAGTATACTTTACTTTTTAACACATTTAATTAGATCTAATCGCTACTGGTAATAAACTTCCCCAAGGTTATATAAATTTACTCATTAAAACGCCATTTCAATGAAATTAACATTTAATTATCTATTATAGAAGCATGTCCCCAAACCACCACATAATTAACGAATTTTCATATTTCTTTACAATCTCTTGATTAGTTTCATCATCAGTAACAAAATTGTATTGACCAGAAGTTGTGGCTAAAATAGGATATGCTTGGTGAAAACTGACGCCATTACAGCAGTCATAATGCAGCTTGAACTAAAAATAAATTTCAAAATATATTTTCATTACTATCAACGATCTAAATGGCAGAAAACTTACCTGTATTTCTTTATAATTTTCTTCAGTATTCCACACATGCACATTTCCATCTGTACCACCGCTAACTAAAAATCTGTCACCAAAACTAACGTCAAAGTAAATCCTCTGGTTGGTGTTAACATTTCTAGTTAACGCTCTGATAGGTTTAGAAAAATTTCTCATATCCCATTCAAATAAGTTGTTATCTTTTCGAGCTCCGCTAAATAAGACTTGACCATTTCTTGCATATTTTAAGAACGTGATACCCCCAACATGTGCAGTGAATGTGGCTAAAGATCCCAATTTTGGTATCCGCAAATCATATAAATTAATGGAACAATTCCAAGAACCTGCAACGACAGTATCCCTAAAGGAATCATCAATTGCAAAGCAGGAAATAGGCTGCTTTGTAGTGATTTCTGTGTAATCTCTACCAGGGCTAAAACGAATTAAAGTAATTTCCTTTGGTCTGCTCTGCTATCCAGCAGTATACTTACACATCTGTATTGAATACTTTCAGGTTTTTCTTGTAACCCCCAATAATCTTTTCACCATCAATTGAAAAGATGACAGCAATTGCAGCTTCGACCTCATCAACGGCATCATATCCTTTATAGGAACACCTCAGTTCTCCATTAAAGGCGTCCCACATATGAATTGGCTCATGTTGTCTGGTGGCTATCCAGCTGGTGTGTTGTAGATAATAGATAACCAGAGCGTATAACTGAAAATATAATACTAACCAGCAAGTCTCCGGTAAACCACTATTCATGTGCGGATACCAACAGTAGTCATATACAGTTCCTCCTTCTTTAACGTGGACTGCTGGCTTTAGATCATTCGGACTTCTTTCAGCACTTATTGGCTCATTCAAATAAAGATCAGAAGGCAATTCAAAAACATGCATTCCTGCAACAAAAGTTTTTTTAGAACATAACATCAAGCAACCTACTCAAGCATTGGTCCACCAAACTGCGTCAAAGCAGTTCAGTTAGACTAGATCTGCTTGAAATTGTCTCTAATACATCTGATAGAGTCCTATTCGGAATATCTTTATTTAGGTTACTAAGATTCGACTTTAGAAATTGGAAATTTTGTTACATAATTGAAGCGCTACGGACAATTATAAAAAAACGCTACAACTGTACGCAGTCTCCTCTATTATTTCGAAATTTCAATTCTTTATTTTAAAGAAAAATATTAAATTCTATCGTGAATTACATGCAATTGGATAATAAACAATTCAGCCTAATGCATAGTGCACTAAATATATGACATACCATCACAATTTACAGCTGTTAGCAAACAAGTTCCATCAGGCGACCACAGACAGCCCCTCAAGTACTGTTGCTTTTGCAAAGAACTTGACCAAACCCTCCGCGATAGCTCAAACGCGGCGCTCCTCTCAAAATTGTAGACCTCCTTCGCAGGTACAATTTCTGTTCCCTGTGTGTTAAAATGATTCCCTCCAATATTCTGGTATTTTAAAGTACTATTATTTGCACTGCAGTCACTAATTTCAATTATAGTGACATCGTTTTCTTCGATATTTCCTTGCACCGTCTCCCCATCTTTGACGCCACCAGACGAAGTTGCCTCCCCGGGATAATCAGCGCCTACTTAAAAAATATTGAAAATATTATAGATTAATTTTAAAATGTTAAGTACCTTTGGCACTTTCTTCTCTGCATTCAGACATTTTTTCCTCAATAATTACATTTTTTCAACGAAAACATCGGGAAGAGGTTATGGTTATGATGAGCCGTGATCAATTTGTAAACAATCTTCTTCTTACCAAAACAGCAACGAGTCGACCGCAGAAGGTAAAGAATTTTAGTACCTTTATTTTTGCACTGCCCCTATTCCATTTTTATTAGAAATCTAGATGAAGACTGATTTATATCGGTAGTAAATAAATAAGACGTTATTAGTGTAGTGATCAAGTCGAGAACCGCTAGTCGCTGGAGCGATCGTTTATAAGTACAATTGGTGGGTACAATAAATCGGCAGTTCCCTTTAGTTTTCATTTCTGCGTCACACATGGAGGAACGAACGAACATGGAGTGGAAACGAGCCGAAAAAAGTGAAGCCATTTCAAAGATGTGTGAGTAGAAACACTCACACATAGACATCACTCAGTACAGGCGTAAAATTTTGCTGGCATTGCGAAGGGGCAGGTGATTTAATCTGTTGGAACCACCTGTCCTGCAAATGGATATAGCCTGGGAACATAAAACCCAATAAAAAGAAAGTATTAAGTAAAGTAATATTTCTATCAATCAATCTTGATTACGCATTATCCCCCCATAAAAATCCATATGGCGACGACTCTGGCTCCATTTCCACATATCTGACAATTCTTCTGGAGGGAAAATCACTTCAGTTAAGAATGATATTTTCACACAAAATTTGATCATTTATTCGCAACTTTATGACACGAAATCACTAAATATAGTTTTCTTAAGTACCTACTTATGAAAACAAAGCACAGAGATCCCGTAAATCTGCACATTTTTGTAGCCAGGCATGAAACACTTCTTAAGCACTTTTCAATAGTATTTTCCGCGAAATTACCTAAATATATACATATTAGCCCTCTTCAGACATTAAGGCAACATTTAAACACAAAAACTACACCTTACAAGAATCATTTAAGCAAAAAAAGCACAAAATAACCTCTTTTGCACTTTAAATTTCCCGGTCGTTTCTCGTTTGACACTTAATACGCCTGGCTTTTGACATTCGGTACACTTTTTTGACATTCAGTACACGGAATTTTGGCTTCACTCACCGACAGGGTTTTTACACGGTTGTTCCACTCCATGTTCGTTCGTTCCTCCAAGGCGTCACAGGTGAGTAGCACTGACAGCGTACAAATTCGCAGGGTTGAGCATTACTTGTTTGTCATTTGTACTGTAGTTTCCGTGCCGATGTCGGGGGCACAGACATAGTCGGGGGTCAATCGCTTTATTTAATCTTTTTAGTGAAAAATATTTCAACTACAGAATGGCACTGCACGTCTTCCAGTCTTCGTCGCGCTTTTACGCGCAGCAGTTGAATAAAGTCGGCTGGAATGGTGTTATTTTAAGAGCGATGGTAAGGACATTTGTTATATAATTGCAGGGCAGCAGCGATGTAATTTATCGCAATCCCGAAAACTTAAGATTTTTTTCTGGATCCGAGTAGTTCGTCAATTCGCTCCAGAGAAAAGTGCATCGCGGGGCTTTTTGGTTGGTCTCTACCCACTCAGTCATGACCTCTTCCTGACCATGGTCCGCTGCCTTAACTTAAGGCAGAAACACAATGCATCCGCTCCGCTCTGGTCCGCTCCGCCTGTTAAAGTTGAACATACGTAGAGCTATGTAAGTGAACACAATGAGCGGAGCGGATCATTGTGCCCACTTACATAGCACTACGTATGTTCAACTTTGACAGGCGGAGCGGAGCGGATGCATTGTGTTTCTACCTTTAGAATTTTAGTAAAATGCATGAGATCCTCAGTCTTTAGAATAAGTAGGTATTAGGGTTATTAAGTTAGCCAGAACGTCTATTGTTCTTTACTCTAAAAGTCTTAAAATTCCTATTAATAGGACAGTCAACAGCCGGCTCGACACGTATAAGTCTCTTTGTTAATCGTAAACTTGCCTTTTTGAAAACATATTTCTTATCAAAAGACCCTCACCAGTATTATTATTATAAAAGAAATAAAGGAACAAATTTTTCTCTCCGTTAAGCTACGAACGAATGAACATGTTTTCGTAATTAAGTGGTGCGGCAAGCAACAATTGCTTTATTGATCTTGAATATTTATCTAAAAGCCGAGTTCCGACTGAGAATTCCGGTTCTGCAGATTCTGGATGCGAAAAACTCGTTTGGGGGGGACTAGGGTGTGTTTGTTTTGCACTGCTGCTTCTGCCACTGCCGTTTTATTGCTAAAGCTCGGATACTATACGATAAGAAGGTTCTTCTGCGATTTGATTTAAATCTGGTACCAGTCGCTACTTTTGCCCCCTAGTGCACGCATTGACTCCACAAAGGAGCACATTTAGTTGTTATCGGTGTTTTCATAACCTATCTCAAATGGTAAGGAAAAGATCATAATTTGAAATGTGAAACAAAAAAATACATCATGCTGGTTAGATAATGGCCCCTATCGCCAAATCCGTTCGAATCGGGTGGAAAAGAGTTTACAAAAGCAGTTTTTCGACAAAAATTCCTTAATAAAATTGCTAAAATTCTTAGTAACCTTTGATTTCGATTAATTTTTTCTTTCAAAGTGGGTAAAATAATCCAATAGAAAAATCCAATCGAATTATTTTGACGTTATGTGCGGAAACATTAATGAAAATCAGGGAGTACTGAAATGAATTTAGTAGAATTTTAGCAATTTCATTGAGAACTTTTTGTCCAGAAAGGGCTTTTGAAACATCTTTCCGAACCAATTCGAACGGATTCGGCAATAGGGTCACATATTTTAATGAAAAGTGCCGGCTGAAAAAATTCATGTTTGAACGAATAGAATAGACTACTTCATTTATTCTGATTTTTCTCTCTGCACTTGTCGATGCAAATTAATTACACAATTTAATCATAAAGCAGCAGTTTCCAATTATTATTCAATAGACGATAAAATTTTTATTTACACATAGTCATTTGAGCTATAAATTACATATGCAATACTAATGACGCTGCTAAAATCATTTTAGAATTCGTAACCTGTAATTTTAAGTGGGACAAACATATTTGTTTTACATTGTGATTATTAATTTGCACCAACTTCTAATTTTGGAAATATTGACAGCAGTGGTTTTATTTTTAAACATTTGCAAACTGGTATATTTATTTAACATTTGGGTCGACATTTATAACTTTTATTAGAGAATATATGTTTTCTATTCGTCACATACATAAGTACCCTCTCTGTATATTCACATCAGTATTATTTCAAATTTTTACTGAGACCCGATGAGTTATTCTACGCATGGAAGAATAGATACATAAAAAATCATCGGTAAAAGAACTTTTGTTTTGATGAAACCTTAGCAGATAGAAAACACTCTTTAAAAAATAACTTTTTTCGAAAATACAAAAATGAACTTATGTAACGTTTCAGTTCTCGTACTGATGTGTATTGCATACCACAAAAATTGATAAGCATTAGTTAGTTAATATTATTTCCCATGATAACGTCGATGCCTTGTGGTTTGTTTTGATGAAGCCATTGAAATAAATAGAACTGATATCAAATTATTTAAGCATTCGTTCATTCAATACAATTTCAATTTGTTGTCTTACAAGTCTGTTTTGTAGTGAATATCAAATAAGAATGACTGATTCTTCTAATCAAACTGAATCCATGCAAGAAAATATTGAAGTGCTAGGCTCTAGAAATATAAAAAAATGGATAACAAATTTTTCTTCTTAGGCTGCTTCAGGATCAAAGTCGGGTTCAAAGGACGAGTTTCGTGTTGAAACCGACACTTTCGGAGAATTGAAGGTACCTGCTGATAAATACTATGGAGCGCAAACCATGAGATCGGTACTCAACTTTCCCATTGGAGGAGCAACGGAGCGGATGCCCGTAAGAGGAATCGTCTACGCAGCGCAGCCTTCATTTACTTACGTTATTTCTTTTACACTTTACAGAAACCCGTCATAATTGCAATGGGAGTTCTGAAGAAGGCCGCAGCCGAGGTTAACAAGGAGTTTGGTCTGGACGCAAAAGTGGCCGATGCGATTTCAAAGGCTGCAGATGATGTTATCTCAGGGAAACTGTATAACGATCACTTTCCTCTAGTCATCTGGCAAACAGGTTCTGGTACACAAAGTAACATGAACGTTAATGAGGTCGACTATCGTTTAAGCTATTTAAGTTTTTAAGTTGTACGTTTAACTTTAGGTTATAAGCAATCGCGCTATAGAGCTCCTTGGAGGAAAGCTTGGTTCAAAAACTCCTGTGCATCCCAACGATCATGTGAACAAGTCTCAGAGCTCTAACGACACCTTTCCCACGGCTATTCATATTTCAGTAGCAACAGAACTCAACTGTCGACTGAAGCCCGCTCTTATAAATTATCGTGATGCGTTACAGAGTAAATGCGAAGAATTTTGTGACATAATAAAGATTGGAAGGTTTGTTTTTGCATTAATTACGAGTTCCAAAAAGAAACAATTTTCTTTTTTAGAACCCACACAATGGACGCCGTGCCCCTTACCTTGGGACAAGAATTCAGCGGGTATGCGCAACAAATATCTAACGCTTTGGAGCGGATCGACGCGGTCCTACCAAGAGTTTATGAGTTGGCTCTAGGAGGAACTGCCGTAGGAACTGGTTTGAATACGCGAATCGGTTTCGCCGAGAAATGTGCCGACAAGATTTCTAAACTTACCGGACTACCCTTCGTCTCTGCCCCCAACAAATTCGAGGCCCTCGCCTGTCGTGATGCAATGGTCGAAGTCCACGGGGCTCTGAACACCATCGCTGTGAGCCACATGAAAATTGCTAACGACATTCGGTTCTTGGGTTCTGGTCCCCGGTGCGGGTTGGGCGAACTCATGCTGCCAGAAAATGAGCCTGGAAGCTCGATTATGCCCGGTAAAAAATATTTCAGGCTTTTTCATAGATTTTGTTAAAATAAGTATAATTTTTTTTATAGGAAAGGTAAATCCCACGCAGTGCGAGCAGGCGACTATGGTGGCAGCGCAAGTGATGGGGAACCACGTGGCAGTTACCGTCGGTGGCTCTAACGGCCACTTTGAATTGAATGTGTTCAAGCCTCTAATTGTCTCCAACGTGCTGAGATCTATTCGACTTCTAGGTACAGATTACAATACAAGTAATTCTTCGCACTTTTATTTATTATATTTATATTATATAATTTCAGCCGACAGTGCCAACGTGTTCACAAAGAATTGTGTTTGCGGCATTAAAGCTAATAAAGAGCGTATTGGGAAGATCATGAATGAATCTCTGATGCTGGTAACTGCCCTTAATCCACATATTGGTTATGACAAAGCTGCACAAATCGCTAAGACAGCTCACAAAGAAGGTACCACTCTAAAGGAGGCTGCCATTAAACTTGGACACCTGACGGAACAACAGTTTAATGAATGGGTCAAACCTCAAGATATGTTGGGGCCTAAATGATTTTTTTATGTATTTGTTCAAAAGATAGTTTTTTTTTTGTTATTCTGGAAGTCTTTTGGATTGGTCGAGAAGTAATTCTATGTATGTTTATAATTTCTTCTAAATTATAATAAAAAGCTAAATTTTTGTTTCTTTGAAATCGAGTGAACTTTTAATCAATTTAGTTCTATTCTGTCCTATTATAAATAATAATAGGAATTAAAAACAAATACGCAATATAAACTATTGGTAGGTGCCTTTTGTAGGAGACTTGAAGAAGAAGGACTTAGGGGAGGGGAATCGGCCTTATAAACATTTGAACTCAAACTTGAAGTCTATAACTGTAATAGAGGTCAAGAACCTTACACAGGGTCTGATGAAACCTCAAGATCTTCGAAATGTCATTCCCGATTTCCATCAGACACGGCTACGAAGCATCTCATAAATATCAACTCTTGAACAAAAAAATTGGTGCAGTCGTCTTAGAGCTACGATGCCACAAATAGACAAAGGCTTCGAACTTTTCAAACCCTCTTTTTTGATCCATCAGTTTATTCAAAAGTTGAAATATTATTATAATATAAATAAATATAACGGATTGCTGAGTATTTTTTTCAAAGTAAATGTGTGTGTATGACTCCCGACATTGAGTTTGTTATTTTTTGGATCAAGACATTCATAATTGCAGATGTTATCAGCGGTCTAAACTAGACTCTAGTCTACACTGATTTTACAAGTGTTGAGAATTTTCAAGATTAAACATAAGAAGAGTAATCTAAAAATTTATTTAAATTTTCATCAATCAAACCAATCTAGAAATCAATGAAATGGTAATTATTATTGCTATGTGCCCCTACATAGGAACAAACCAGGGTATAACTATTTGAACCAGCTATTCATGACTAAGGACATAAACATTACTGATGGGATAACAACTTTGAAAGAGAACATAGAAACGAATCTAGAAAGTATTGACTTTAATGTCAAAAATTATATTCTTTATTTAAATTGGCTGTATTCGGATGACACTCCATTTAAAGTTTTCACAACTTGATTTAAATGTGCTTTTCATCTAGAGTGAATTAGAAACCATAATGACTCACAAAGGAAAAGCGGGAAAAGAAGGCGAGTTTCGAATTGAAACCGACACGTTCGGGGAGTTAAAGGTTCCGGGTGACAAGTACTTTGGGGCACAAACCATGAGATCGGTACTAAACTTCCCCATTGGAGGACCAACGGAGCGGATGCCCGTAAGAGGAATTGGTTACGACGTGCGTTTGTTTTCTTACTCACTTTCTACTTTGCAGAAACCCGTCATCATGGCGATGGGAGTTTTGAAGAAGGCCGCAGCCGAGGTTAACAAGGAGTTTGGCCTAAATCCAGAAATAGCGCATGCGATTTCAAAGGCTGCAGATGATGTCATATCAGGGGATCTTTATGAAGATCACTTTCCTCT
Organism: Machimus rusticus; assembly: GCA_951509405.1. Classification (NCBI taxonomy): domain Eukaryota; kingdom Metazoa; phylum Arthropoda; class Insecta; order Diptera; family Asilidae; genus Machimus; species Machimus rusticus. The sequence continues at coordinate 48,087,332 of OX608051.1, read as the reverse complement.
AGTCATCTGGCAGACAGGATCTGGTACACAGAGTAACATGAACGTTAATGAGGTACTTTTTTAAAAAGGCTTTTTAAACCCCGCAATGATCAATAATTAAATCGTCGTCGGTTATGAACAGTGCTATTAACTAAAGCCCTACGTTGTCTCTCAAAGAATTTATAAAACATTTTCTAGCTTCACCCCCTTCCAATTTCCAATTCGATTTTAAGGGTGAAGGAGTGAATTTATGAAGAGGTCCCCGAACAAACGTAAATGAGTAAACCATGTTGAATCGACTGGCATATCTTCTTCAGACCTTAACCAAACACCCTGTTTATTAGTATAGATAGGAGCTAAAATAAAATAGAGTTTTAATTAAAATGGGAACGCTTGCACATATTGGTTTTATTTAAATAATTTATAATTTCACTTTATAAGCGAAGCACTCGTTTTTTATCTTAGGTGATTAGCAATCGTGCAATTGAGCTTCTTGGTGGAAAACTTGGCTCCAAAACTCCAGTCCATCCTAACGATCATGTGAATATGTCTCAGAGCTCTAACGACACCTTTCCCACGGCTATCCATATTTCAGTAGCAATTGAACTCAACTGCCGATTGAAACCCGCTCTTACAAATTATCGTGATGTGTTACAGCAAAAATCTGACGAATTTAGTGATATTATAAAAATTGGAAGGTTTGTCCTTGCATTAATTACGAGGACCGGAAAGAAATTTTATGTTTTAGAACCCACACAATGGACGCTGTACCCCTTACCTTGGGGCAAGAATTCAGCGGGTATGCACAACAAATATCTAACGCTTTGAAGCGCATCGACGCGGTCCTACCAAGAGTTTATGAGTTGGCTCTAGGAGGAACTGCCGTAGGAACTGGTTTGAATACGCGAATCGGTTTCGCCGAGAAATGTGCCGACAAGATTTCTAAACTTACCGGACTACCCTTCGTCTCTGCCCCCAACAAATTCGAGGCCCTCGCCTGTCGTGATGCAATGGTCGAAGTCCACGGGGCTCTGAACACCATCGCTGTGAGCCACATGAAAATTGCTAACGACATTCGGTTCTTGGGTTCTGGTCCCCGGTGCGGGTTGGGCGAACTCATGCTGCCAGAAAATGAGCCTGGAAGCTCTATTATGCCCGGTAAAAAATATTTCAGGCTTTTTCATAGATTTTGTTAAAATAAGTATAATTTTTTTTTATAGGAAAGGTAAATCCCACTCAGTGCGAGCAGGCGACTATGGTGGCAGCGCAAGTGATGGGAAACCACGTGGCAGTTACCGTCGGTGGCTCTAACGGCCACTTTGAATTGAATGTGTTTAAGCCTCTAATTGTCTCCAACGTCTTGAGATCCATTCGACTTCTAGGTACAGATTACAATACTAGCTCTTTGCGCTCTTATTTATTATATTGATATTATATTATTTCAGCTGACAGTATCAACGTATTTACACAGAATTGTGTTTTTGGCATCAAAGCTAACAAGGAACGTATTGCGAAGATCATGAATGAATCTCTGATGCTAGTAACTGCTCTTAATCCACACATTGGTTATGACAAAGCTGCGCAAATCGCTAAGAAAGCTCAAAAAGAGGATTCTACGCTAAAGGATGCAGCAATTAGGCTTGGATTCCTTACGGAAAAACAATTCCTGGAATGGGTTAGACCTCAAGATATGTTAGGACCAAAATGATTATATAGCGATGTATACGTTCTTTTAAAAATCGGTTTTCTACTTTAGATTTGATTTCAAATTTTAATTTGTGCAAAAAGTAAAAGGACGGATGTACATACTAGATTTGTTAAAAAATAAATGAAATCTTTTCAATTTTTCGCTAATTAGTATCGAATCTACAGCTGTGGAAACCTTTGAATATACAGTAAAGGAACGGCTATACCCTGTACGTGTAGTCTGTGTGAATGAAGCATCTCCAACTCTCCAGCAACTTAAAAAAATTGTGATTTGAAGGGATCGCAGCCTTTCTAACCATTTTTTTAAATTAAAAATGCAAAGACAGAAGGTGAAATGTGATTAAAAATAGTGTGTATGATACTGGCTTTTATTTGGTGTGTATTTAGTGTAAGATAGTGATGTGTGTGATAAAGAATTGCGGCGACTAAATTAACGAATTTCTTTTCACCGGTAAGCCGGAATTTGAAATCTTTTTGCCGATATGATTGATAGATACCTGTGGTTTTTATTGTTCTTGATGCATTAAACATGTTATTTCAATTTAAGCTAAATTTTCAAGTTTTAAAAATATTTTGGTGTATGTCAGTCCACGACAGTCATGCGCAATTTCGACGCGCCCTGACACAGAGAAGTCGCTAAATATTTTTAAATGGTGATATAAATGGGCACCCAAATATTTATTAAATCAAGTACGTGAAAAACTCCTTTTCATTTTCACACAATTTTTGCAACTGCACTGATCAATTTTCTATGTAGTAGTAAGCTCAGACTAGTATTCGTGAGATGCTTCACTTTTAGCGATTTATGTCCGTTCCTTTACTGTATATTCATAGGTGGAAACTATGAAGCTGTAATTTTAAATGTTAATCTACGGAATTAACTATATTATTACACTAAATAATCGCTTAAATTCACAACACTGCATAAATCTGAAAAATACGTTTTATTTAGTGGAAACTGAAAAATTGTGTTCCATTTATGAAACTTATTTCTTAAATACTGACTTAATTTAATCAACAGACCCATTCGTCTCATCAGCTGGACTTACTTCTTTCTGCTTCTTCCAGTTTTTGGCTGCCGCTAGCAATTTAAGATTAGGTCTAGCCATTTCATCCTCTGGGAATATGTAGTCGAAGACTTCTTCCCACCCCTCCTCGGTACCTTGCTCCGATATGATCTTCTGACGCTTTTTCACCCTTCTTGGCATTTTGTCGACAACCTTTTGCAGGCTATCCTGTGTACCATGCTCCTTCTCGAAGTCCCTCCACGACTCAAGCAGGAGGACTCTGGACTCTTTATCCCCGATTTGTCGCAAAGAATCATTTGCGCGTTCATAAACCCTCCGAGCCAAGGCGACGTTCATATCGTCTTCCTCAGTCTGGTTTGATGTTAGCTCGAATTTCGCGAAGGATATCCAGACTTTAACGTGCTGGGTACGGTCTAGAAGTCGCTCGTACAGTTGCCGGGCTAATTCGGTTTCTCCTTGTGCGACCTCAAAGTCTATATATCCCTTCCAAAGAAGTTCAGGCATATCCAACCTTGGCTGCTGTATGGCAAGTTCGAAAATTGCTCGGGCTCGTTCAACATCGCCCAGAAGGCTTTCTAGTTCTGCGAATTTCATCCAAGTTATACAATTCTCTGGTCCGTATTCTAGGAATTTCTCGTAGAGGATTCTGCACCGATCGAACTCTCTCAACTGAATCTCAAGGTCAATATATCCGCGGAAGAGTTTATCTCGCGGACACATTCCTATAGCCATTCCCAGTGCCTTCCGTGCAGCTTGAAGGTTTTTGCATCTGATTTCGAATTGCGCGTAGAGCAGCCAGATTTTGCTAAATGTGAAAATTTTATGGGGGATTAATTCTAAGCAGGTGCGATAAATTTGCCTGGTGCGTTCAGGGTCCTCAGCTTCTAGTTCCTCATAGATCGCGTAGTTTATCCACAGATAGATGTACCTCCGCCAGAGGTTTTTGTCCTTTGTGGGAGGGACATTTGCAATTGCACGCTCGTATGTTTCGCGGATAACATTGATATCTCCTTCACCTTCAACAAGTCTTAGGTAGTCAAACCAGGCGTCGTAGTTGTTTGGATTCTCGGCAACTTCTTGCTCGTATTGGAACTTTCTTTTCGAAACAATCACATCCTCAATTCCCGCCCTGTCACCGTACTTTTTCTCGTGGATTGTGTAGTTTTTGTACAGCTCTTGCGTTCTCTCCTTTGGGAGGTGATCCAGAGCATACTTGTAAATAACACGCGCCCGGTCATGCTCCTTCTGATTCTCTTCAAACTTGGCAAAAGCAATAAACAACCTTTCATCCATATTGTCGTCTCCGAAGAACTCGACCGCCCGTTCATAAACCCTTCGGGCACCATGAATGAAGCCGTGGTTCTCCTCAAACCGGGCGTATTTTATCCAATTCTTAACGTCGGGATGTACAATTACAAACCGCTCGTAAATAGCCCTGGCCCTGTCTATTTCTTTGTACCGGAGCTCAAAGTTTATATACGTCTGCCAGGCCTGCTCCTCTGGCTGCCACTCCATCCACCGCTCAAACACTTGCCTGGCTCCTGCGACATTCTCGAGCATCTCCTCCATGTAGGTGTACTTGTACCAGTATTGGTTGACCCGTGGCATGATGGTCACCGCTCGGTCCCACAGATTCCTGGCGTGGTTTACCTGCTTATTCTTCATTTCCATTTCAGCGTACTTCAGCCAAATTGTGATGTTCCTGTGATCATTGTCCAGGGCTCTTTCCCAGATGGAGCGAGCGCGCTGGATCTCCTTCTGGGACTCCTCCCACTGGGCGTACTTGATCCAGTGGCTGACCACCAGGCGGTTCTTCCTCAGCGCATCCTCGAAGGCCTTCCGCTTCCGTTGCTGGTAGTCGGCTAACTCGGCTGGATCGGAGATTTTCTGCTTTGGAGGAGGAGGAAGAATTTCCAAGTCACGTTCTTTCGCCTCGCGCAAAAGTTGTTCCGCTGTAATTTGGATTTCAGCGGGCGCTTTGTTTTTAACCTGAAAATAAAACATGTAAAAAACTTCCAGAGTGATATTAATTAACTTTACCTTTGCCACTTTGGGCATTTTTTGCGGTTTCTCCATGATTTCTATTAAAATTGTATCGACCTCTTGGAAAACACAGCAATGTTTAAGCGCAATTTGTCAAGTTGTGACAACAGTCAGCTGTTTATTTTGGTGAAAGGTCAGGAACTAAAAATCTGGGACAACAACCGTACTAATTTAAAAAGCAGTTTTAGCTGGGACACAGACTTGGTTAACTGCGGCAAACTTCGTTTCATATCTATTTTTTTTAAATAGTTCATAAATTCAAACTTGAACGCGACTCTCTCTAGGTTCTAGGTTTAGATCTAACACCGTTGTTCCGATTGTGATCAAAATGTATATATTTCAGAGTATTATCAAAAAACCTATGTAATAAAATCTACCACTTCGCTTTAAAGCGCTTTGAGTCAGAAACAAAGGTTGATGAAATTTTTTCCCAATGTAATGACCATCGATGTTGCAAATTTTAAGCGCTACAACATGAAATATTCTTACCATACTAAGGATTTTTGGTATAATTATTTAGCTGAATTATTTATCAATATACTAATGAGAAATTTCAAAATAAAATAAAAGGGAAACGATTCAATCAAGATTTCAAATTCACAAAAAATTTACATGTGAACACCTTTAGATGTTATATTTACTATATCTCTGAAGAAGACTAACTCCTATGAATGGTTAAATGGCATAAAGTCCTTTCTTCAAGTCACTCATTTTTATCTGAAATTTAAGTGCAAGATTAATTGATAGCGGAAACTTCCATTCTAGAAAACAAGAGGATAAAATAAGTGGCCAACAAGAGGTACACACCTGCGGGATGTTATTAACAACATAAAGTTATATGTTTCGAAATAATATATTATAACCTAGTTAGCATATAAAACAAACATAGAGTTAGCACTTTCAAAAGGAGTCAACTTCTTCCGGCCGTACAGGGTGTGTAAACGGTATCATGGATTTCTTCTGCTCGTCACGAGATAACGCCTTTCGCATATCTGAAAAGAAATTGTGAAATCAAGAAGATTAGTCAATTGTAAATTTCCAACCGTAGGCGTCTTCATCCGGATCTCCTGAATAATATTCCAGTACCGTCCTGTATACTATGTAGCCCAAATTGGTGTACATATTGATTGCAATTTTGTTGCTAACCCGAACAAAAAGATCCACAAAATAGGCTTTTTTCCTTTCGCAAATAAAATCAGTTTAAATAGGTACGATAGGTTTCTTATATCACTGTAGTTACTTTTCAGATACGTCTTCCAAGAAGCTCATTAGAAGAGCTGCAAGCCCAAGCCGCCTGTAGTCCGGAGAAACTGTGAGAGCTGTTACGTGACCATGCCAATTTTCGCGATGACCCTCTGCCTTTCCCATGACTATGATTTAAATTATTATAATGAAAAGATTTGAAAAAACATGCCCACTTACTATATCCCATTATTTCACCGCTTGGTGATTCAGCAACCTGGAAGTATTCGGGCCAATGTGCCAAATATTGCATATAGAAAGATAATCCGTAGGTTTCTGTCAGAGGATCTAAATTTCTGAAAGAGAAAGAAACTTAAAATCCAAGTGGAGGTTGAGTGCAAACAAAATTGATTAATGTCCAAAACCTAAGCCTTGGTTAGTACTCATAGAGTTATCTGCGATTTTATATTCCTTGTGCATCGCTTCTTATTTCCGTCGCCTCCCATTATATAAAAACCCATTTAAGTTTTCTTTCTAATTTTAGCACTATGGTTTGTAAGAGTAAATGAATTGTTGGGGAAAAGACCGATCGGCCAAAAATTACCAGTGCATTAGGTATTTGTTTGGTTAGCACCTCTTTTGCTGGTACTTGTTAGAATCAGGCTTAACATAGAAACACAATTTTATATAACTTACACGTTATTAAATTTGAACATATCGTTGCAAGTAAAGGGTCTTAACGTCGTCATTTTCTGTAGAATTTAGCTGCACTCGTTCAACAAGCCGGTCTCAGTTAAATTAATTGCTGTCACAAGAATTTTTGTTTGACACTTTGAAAGATACTTCAAGTAATGCCACAAGTACAAAACACGATTTAATTTTTAATTATATTTTAATACCCTTTCTCACAATTTCTCTGAAAAACTTAATAGTTGGATGTTTATATTTATTCCAAATTAAAACTTACATTGATTTTATTTCTATATATTTAAAATACTTAAAAAGTTATATTTCGTTATCTACCATAGATAATTAGTACCGTTGATATTTCTAATATATTTATATACACATATTACACATACTAAGTTTAAAAGAATGAAAGCTACGATTCAATTGTAATATTGTTTTAATCAAGTAAATAATCAGATTTTACAAAACAAATGTTTCCTTTACAATCCTATCGGACTCTAGATGTCGCTGCAAAGAGTACCAACAAAAAATTGAGAATGAGTACCGCTGTAACGAAATACTTCCCTTGCGAAGAAAAATTGATGTGAGCTTGAAAAATGGCGTATACAACACAAACCTTTTGTTAGCCGGTCGTGTGGATTTTTAGTGTTTATTGGCATAAAAAGTGTAATTCCCAGCAAGGCCAGGAGTGACCTCTGATCGCTTGTATTTTGCTGGCGCTTGGCGTGGGGTAAAACATTCGTTTTGGTGTCAACGTGAACGAAATATTTCCCAAGTGTTCTCCAAGTGGACCACAACAAATGTGTTTAATGTGAGAAGAGGAAACTTCAGCCTTAAGTGGGACATACATCAATGTAGAAAACGTCACACACCAATGACAAGAGCGTGAAATTACTGAAAACATAATCGAAGAGCAGCCAGTCTGGCACGAGACGAGCGTTTTGGTTTTTCTCGGAGACTGCTTGGTGTATTAATAGCAGTTAAATTCCACCTCTAAAGTGTAATGTGAATAGTGGTGTAGCTTTTGTTAGGTTAGGTTATTGCATAAATGTAATCACGCTGTCAGGAGGACTCGCGTTCTGAATGGTGTACATTTGCTGGATCTACGGAGGAGCCCGAACCGCTAACGAAAAGGAGTATCTTTGGGTATGTTGCAATTTTCTTCATGTTTCTCGACTGGGGCCAGCCGAGCTTTCGCCTTTGCGATGCTTTTGACTGGCTCTGTCACCCTTCCCAGCGGGCTGAAGTGGCGGGTCTAGTGTCTGTCGCTCGCCTCCGCCGTTGTCGACGTGCTCAATTCGAAATTTTTTGGTGCAGGCATAATAATTGAACGTAAATTCCATTCGCTTTCATATTCTCAAGTCGTATTGCAAATGGCTGAATTTCAAATAATAAAAATACCAACACCAATGTACTCTGTAGTGTGGTCGTGCCACGAAAATGTGATACAATTCCCCGCAGTCAGTGATGTGTTCGAGGCCCAGTTAATTTTTGTAAATATTGCACGCTTCCCGCGACGAGAATTGCGACAATTTGTGGCTGCTCCTGCTCGGTGCATTTTCCGTTTGCCAAAATGGAAATTCTTCCTCCGTGAAGCGCACAGAGCACTTGACGTTTAGGCAAGGAGCGCGCGAGAGCTGAGGATTTCTTCGCCTTTCGGTCTTCAGTCCATTCTTTTCTCCAATTTGCTGGCTGTGCGCAGCTCGCTTGTGTGTGTGACTTGACGGCTGCTGCTATCCTATACTGGTCGGGCCGCTCGGCCCGTTTTCAGGCACCTTTTCATCGACTGATCTTTTCCAGTTGGCGAACGATTTTGAATCCATCGTTGATCTTCAAAACTCGGTAATTAATTTGTCAAATATTCTCGCTTCTGATTTGTTTTTCCCATTCAATACGACGTCGAGAATTAGAACATACCCACTCACCGCCGTCGGTTGTGTGCGGAGCCCGGAGCTCGACTCCAAACCGAAGCGCCTCTGTGTGTGAGTGGGAACGCATTTGCCGTTCCGTTGCCAAAGCCAACTTACCAGTTACCTTCTGCTACTTTACTGCCCGCATTTAGTGTCATTAAACGTGTTGAGTATCCAGCAGTTATCATTGCCAGACGACTGTATGAATTAATTAGGGGAACGCTGCTAGTTTTGTTATTGAATCGCAATTCAAGCGGGAAGAGACTGATTCGAGCGTTATTGGTTCCTGGCTTCATCCAAACAATAGGACATCAACTCCACTGAGTTGGGCCTGAATTTTTTAGGTTTCTATATTATACCTTCCCACTTTTGTGCAACTTATGTTTACTATCAATACATTTATTTTTTGCCTTAATTTTAAGTAAGAAATGTTGTACATTATATTATTAAGGAAAGTCTCATTACTATTTTAGGTACTATTTGTGCAAAAATCAAACTATAATTTCCTAGAATGGAATCAATATTGACCAAAAAAATTATTGACAAAGTCAATACTTTCTAAAAGGAGAGGATATAGTTCTAGTTCAGAATATTTTACCAAGATATTATCGGTCGTTTATTACAGAAATGACTGCTTGTTTTCTAAAAAAAATTGTACTTTTTGAACGATAATACGCACAATACTGCCTTATTCTCAATAAAGGATAACTGTGCAATAACCTACACCTTACTGTCGGAATCCTGCAAATGACTTGCATATTTGTTAAAGTTCTGTAACAAATAGGTATATAGTTCATCATGGCAAAAATATGCAAAGAAACCTCACTGTCCAAAAGAAAAATTATTCGAATAAAGAAATCTCTTAGCAGGAACTTAATATGTATTGCTGACATAGTTAACAGAAACCGTTTTACGATTCAAAGAGGAAGAAAACTTGTAAACTTTAAATAAAGAACAACAAGCTTGTATTAATTCCTTAACCCTACAAATTATTTCATCTAAAATCGCCTTCCACAGGACATATTAATTAAACTATGGACTTCTGGAGGGCGGTGATGAAAGGAAGTTTAACACTCCGCTATGGCGGTTGAATATCAGTATTGAAGAAAGCCAAATATCGAATTAAACATGAAGGTGACGGTCATGGTGTGGCGGTGTATGGTGGCATCTGTTCTGGTATCAGGTTGTGTTTATTGGGGAAATAATAGATAAGTTAACATTATAAAAACAGTCGAGAAACTTGGTCATCAAAATTTATAAAGAAACGAGTGAAGAAAATTGTCTTATTAAATTCATACTGGCTTCTCCTGTTAAATCAGATTGGATCCCCAATTAAAATGGTTTCTGCGTGGGCTTTTAAGTGGTTAAAGTTCGCCATAAAGATCTGTATCAGATTTTTGAGAATTCAATTTCGGGGTTTTCGGTCACACTTTCACGTAAAGCAGTAAGATTGTGGCGAAAATGGTAAGAACGAAGATGCACAGCTGTCAGGTTGATCAAAAAAATACCAATCTCAATTGGAAGATGATGGGTGCCGATTTCTGGCCTTATTTTCCGCATTAAAACCATTTGAGATTTGCCACTTTCGTAGTACAATTCAACGATTTTTGTATGTTGTGCGGTGTATAAACAATCCATAGCTTTGTATTTAAGAATGCCAAAATATACGCACGAAGCTATATAACAAAAAAAAAAAATGCCACTTGAAAATGCAAACAAATTCAAAATCTATCATCACTACTGAGGGTTTCGTATATCGAAATATTTTCATCTAATATCTTTTTGTCTTGATCAAGACCCTCTTTCTCCTCCAGCTTGATGTATCGAGTTAAAATTAATGCCAAATTTTAAAGTCTACACACTCATAGTTCAAAAATTCAATTCAATATGTGAACATAACTCGTTTAGTTTATTGACGAAAACGTAAGGAGGTTTTTTTGCTTGCATCGAGGTTACGCTAAGGCATTAAGTTCCTTTTAATTATTCTTTATCAAAATTTCGTTTCAGTAGAACCACTTATTAATTTCGAATCATATTTTGATTTGATTTGATTGAAAATTGCATTATCCACCGAAGAATAAGTCTAATCTAGACGGTGAATAAATGTATGTCCGTGATATACGATTTTTCGGTTAAATAGCAATAATAGCAGTATTAAGATTGAATTGTGCTTTCAGTATTATTTTGGTTGGAGCAGGAAAACTAGGGGATTATTAGGAAGTTATATGCACTTAATCATCATTCGTCCCGGTTCGGATTTTTTGTTTACTCTTCTTGTGTGTTTCCACCTAAATTTAGATTTTGTGTACGCCTTCATATGGTTCCGGTGTGCGGATCATATTCAGTTTATGACCCTTTTCTCATCACAAAATTTAGTGCGGTTCTATTTAAAAAATTTGCATGATAATACGAAAATAAATAACTGAATAGAAATTCATTTGTAGTTCGTAGTAGTTTATGACTTTGAATAAAGTGGAATGAAATGAAACGGTACACGGAAATTCTAATTTTTTTCTTGCTTCATAAATAAATAACGAATTCAGAAATAAATATTATTCAACCCAAGAAAGTATTACTTATATAAGCAAAACATGTAAATCACTTAATTCCTTACAACAAAATAATACTTTGGCAAATGACCAAATCTAAGCTTCTCGGCTAGTTCTTCAACAGTTACGATGGTATTTTGTTGCATCAGGATTTGCGGGCAATCCACGTCGAGCTCGAAAGATCTTCAAGATGAGGCTCATCTTCAAGGCTCCGGTTCGGAATTTTTAGAACCTACTTGACACTTGCTTACGCTTATTGTCTTATCCCCTTATACCGCATTAATATTCCTCGCATTTTCCTTTGTAACTTCCATTATAACTAAAAATCGCAATCTTCAAAACTTGTACTAATTATAAGAACAATGTAAAATTACTATTTGCTTTAATAGCAAGTTAATACAGATAGTTTATCCTATCTTCCTCCGATTTTGAATTCATGAAATTGAAACAATAAATGTATTATTTATTTGATGACCCAATAAAAAGCCCATAATTATTTTATTTTTATAATTTACGTTTGGCTGTTAATTGTCCTGTGCAAGTAATAGATGCAATTCAGTCGATTGAAATTTACTTAACGACTACTTAAATTTGAGTTGTGTTAAGCGTTAGAACCAGTCGAACACAATTTGGTGCATTCAAATAACGTGATACCACCCAGGCCTTAGTGATTTACAATTTTTATCTCTGGGTTAAAAATCAAAATGCTTAGATCAAGAAGCCATAGAAATCGTTATCTTTCCAAAATATTATTTAACCTTATCAAGAGAAGAGTTTTAGTAAAACATTGTAATGTGAATTCGCTTCGATGGGATTGAGCATTTACATAATCTATAATATCTAGTCTAGCTGATATAACCTAAAGTGCTGCCAACGTTAAAACTTTAATTGCTCTCTTAACAATTCATCTACATATTAAGGCATTTCTCCATCCATTATTTTTTTATTATTCAAAATTGTGTGTACATATATGTATCAAAATAATGAATGTGTTGCATTTCTTTTAAAAATTTGTTCAACAGCTATTTATATTTTGGTCAGAGTCAGACCAGCAATTTTCAAGATATGCGCAATTTTACAAATATTAAGAATTATATTGAAAAGTAATTAGAGAACATGAAATAATGATAAATCACCTCACCCACAAAGCTTTGAAAAGCTTCTCGCTCCTCTCGTTCGCCGAGTGGAGCACGACAGACCGCAGTGCAATGGAAGAAATGGAGTTCCGATTCGAACTGTTGGCGTTGGGCCCGTTCGCCAGGACTCCGGGCAGCCAGCGAGCAAGCGAGGGACAATAAATAATGTGATTTGATACATGAGCGGATTTTATTAAAATTTAATATTGAGGAGCGATGAATCAAATGGGCAGGCGCCCGCGCGTGTGTTGGGAGTAAACAAGTGATTCACCAGCGAAAATAAGACATGTACCTGTAAAGCTGTCCGGAACAATTAAACGCTGGATGGAAAGCTCCGAGCCCCCGTGTCGCATAACTGAGCAGTTGTGAGGCTTCGAGTGATGTGACGACCGCCTCACGACAGTCGACGGGGGCGCGGAGAGCGTGAGCGGGGGCGCTCATAGGCGGTGAATTGTTCGGAATTCATTCAAAGTAGCGCAATAAAGTTTACTTGAGGTTAAGCTTTAAAAAAGTGTTTTTGAGCGAAGCAGCGCCGCCCCAGGGGGACAGCTCCAACAGTGACCCCGACCTTATTATCACTGGTTTTCCTGTCGCCCTCAGAGTTGGGAGATGGGAGGAGTGCTACTCAGCGGGCCTCGCACCCGCACGCAGTATACGCAGATTATGCAATTCTGAATTGCCTTCTTCTCACGCATGTATTTATTGTATTATCGTTTTATGCGCGAAATCAGGCATCATAACATTTGCCTTCGCATCAAGAGAGAAAGCCCACGAACCTGGCAATACTGCAGGAGAGCGAGCGCGTACTTATTCGACCAAGAATTGGTGTGACCACATTGAAGTATTCGCCGTTTTGACTGATTATGAAGTCATTTTCATTTATTAGCTTTTTTTTAACCAAAACGCAATATTAGGTACACACGGCATGTTTGGAATATTTCAGCAGTTTTTTTTTTCTCTTTATTTTCCGAAAGCTATAAACGAGCTTGAAATTATCCATTTTCACAAAAATGAATACAATTAGCCCGGATATTCGGTTTTCAGAGTATAGAGTGGCAGTCAAGACTGCTTTCATACACTAGGTAATTTGTCAAATTATGTTATTTGAGCTCTGTTATATAAATTGTTTAAAAGATTGGCATAAAACGCTATTACATTATTATAATCTAACATATGTAGATATTTCGTTATAAAAATAATAATAAAGAAAAGGATCATATTAGGATTAATATTCCATATTTTGCGGGCTTGCTAATATTTCCCAATACCTTGGATAACTTTTATTTCCATTGGACTGCGTTTTTGAAATATTCTCATTGATGCAAACAAAATTGTAAAATACTGTTTCTTTTTAAGTCAAGTATTGTTATGTTTGTAAAATTATTCATTAAAATGAAAAGTTCCTACTTTTTACAGTGTGCGGCTTTGGAAAAATCATCAAAATGTAAGAATATATTTAAAACGTTGGATTTATTCGTGATTGAGCAACAAACATTTTATTTTTTTATTTTATATAGACCTTTGGTATGATAATTCGCCTAAAAACCTATGACAAAATTATTTCGTAACCACCTTTCACATACTTAGGAACACAAAAATGAAAAATGTTAGCAACAGTAATACCGGAATGGTAATACGTATTGTACATGCTCTCAATTTGAGCTCAGGCACAAATATTACTTTTATTTCATCCGTCTCGCCGTTATAATAAAATCCCGTGAAATGTTTAACAGTTATCCAAAAAAAAGTAATGGTTATGTGCAAAGTCTTGTATGAACTCACAACTTTAAATGGAAGAATCAGAATTGAACAGTAACTAATCAATTAGCGAATAACCAGAAATCCAACTTTCCACGTTACGGCGCCCTGTTAGCCCTGTTAGAGGCTTATGGTTCCACGGATCTGGCCACACTGCCAAGAACATACGTCGGCCGCTGGCCACTGCAAAGGAGTGCGGAGAGGCAAGAAGGCGAAAATTATGTGTACGACTGTGAACTCGTTTACATGATGATTATTTATAGAGTTCTGAGAAAGTGTGACAGCGCGGCGGGCTGTGCGTGTGTGCGAGAGCTTCCTCTGTTCGCCTGTGAGCCGAGCTGCGAGGCGAGCGAGCAAGAGCACCAGCACGGCTACGGGCTACGGCTTATGGCTCGTCGAAGCGGTGGGTCAAAGAAACGTTGCCGTCTTGTATCTTTCGGGTTTGGTGCATTTATTTTTGTTTGTACACATCGGTCGGTGCAACCCTCGTGAGGCTAGCGAGGCGACAAAGAATTTGCGCTAAAGTTCACATGCTCCAGCCCCAGCGCGGCAGTGGCAGAGAGTTAGAAGTGCGATTGAAGAAAAAAGTTAAGTGATTTCCTCCGTGTGCCGCAATCAAACCGAAGTCTTCGCTGTGTGCTGTGCTGCCCCACCGAGCAAAGAACGTGCACGGGACGGGGCACGGGTGCGGGAGCACGGGAGTATCGAAGTGAAGCACACAGCACAACACAGCCAAGGAGCAAGTGCTGATGGCTGGTTCTGGTTTCGGTTTGGTTCATGTAAATCTCGCCCTCGGATACCACCGATTTAGCTGTTTCTTACGTGAGTTAATTTGTAACAGTTTTGTTGCTCTTTCAGCGTGACAATTTTTGGCTTTGACGTGCCGCGCATTTGAGGATTTTTGCCCAAGAAAGGAAGTCTCTCGCAGGTATTTCTGCTGGCGCTGGCCTGTTCGCTTTTATTTGTAGTTGCTGTGAGTGTGTGCCCGAGCGCCTTTGGGTGTATATTTTTATTTCATAAACCACATGTCGGTGTTAAAAACATAAGCTGCGGACTGCGGGGTCATATTTGTCATATAGAAAAATCCCAGGCTGGTTGGTTGCTTTGGCATTGGAGCTCTCGTTTCCGCTGAATTCTTCGGATTTGGAGTCTTCTCGAACAAGGCCCAAAGTGCTCAATCATTATGAAACTCGAACAAATGGCATCTGTTAAGTGTGTTTGAATAAAACAAGGTCATTCAAAGCAGCAGGAAAATCTTAATTATTGAAATTCCAAATTAAAGTCGCGCCAGAAGACACGACACACGGCAGCACCAATGGCACCACGAGGACGAGCACGGAACACCACTTGTATTACACGGCCGCCGGCGCGCGGTGCACTCTTTATCAATGTCGCCGAGCAACTGAGTTAAGCAGAGCAGCCCCGCGGAGCTCCGGTACCCGTGGTTTGGTTTCTGGCAAACGAAAGTCTTCTGCTGCCTGCCTCTGGTTGGTGTCCACTATCAATTTGGGCGCGAAAAAGCAATTTGCATAGTAGTAGAGTAGATATCACATGTGGACCGGTTTAGCGCCATAACTGTCAGCTGTAAGCTCGCGATGAATGCGATGTGCACCTCAGCACCTCCGCTAGGAGAAGGAATCTCCAAACAATTTAATTCAGGTTCAGGGAAATTTTCAAGATCAGAAAGCTCACTGCTCCGCCGTGGATTCTTGCCGGCTGCTAGCGCGAGGTCGTGCACCGGTTGATTCCGTACGCGCCTTATTTTAAATGGGCAAGGAAAACTTCCGAATCTGTACTCAAATTCCGGACAATTACAACTTGTTGGTCCGCGCCTTATTATGGCGGAAAATATTTTGGACTCGCGGGAATAACTTTTCAAAGATATGTGCTGAGTTAAAAGTTTATGTATGGGGCGAACTCGGTTAAATCACGTCGGGATAAATTGATTTTCAGGTCTCATTACATCACAGATTTTGTTGAAATTTTGTAGGAATGTTCATTTAAATATCACTTAAATCCATCCCTTCTTTAAAAAATGTACAATCGTAGCTAGGTATATACTTACTTATTAAAATGTAATTAACGGATAAATATTGAAACAAACCAATACGCATTTAATGCGAATACACATTCCGCAACAAAAGGTTTTTATTTCATATCCAAATTCTATAGAAAATAATTGAATTAATATTGTAATATGTATGTTCTTTTGAAGGAGATTCTAGCCAGCTACAGAACATAATTTTCTATCTATCCTAACAATAGGGTGGCTATACGTAATTTTGGAACAATGGTTTAGAGTAAAAATTCATTGTGAAGGAATTATATACCTATTTTAAATAATGAAAATAAAGCATGTCATTCTGTTAAGAATAGAAGAGATTATGCGATGTACGCGAATAATCATGCGCAAACCCGAAGCTCCCCAACAATGCAGTCGTTATTAATTTTAAGATGGAGAAATAAAGGGGCATCATAATATATATGAATAAATAAATAAATAAAAATAAAATCAGTGTCTGACTGACTTTGTAACTTTTTTATGTACTGGAAAGCTTGGTTTATGTTTTCCCTTTCGATTAATCGTTGCTAATCCATGAACTCCCTCGAACATGCATGAAACGGATTTAAAAGGAGTATTAAAAATGTTTGCCATCAGTTGTTTTTTGAAACGACTTATTAGATACTAGCTGGGGTACTCGGCTTCGCTCAGGGAGTTGATATGAGATTGTGTGGCATTCCACAACATTCGAGATTGTTCTGGAACGTTCCACAATGATCTGGGATATTCCCGAACATTCCAGACTATTCCCCAACATTCCAGAATGTTCTAGAACGTTCGAACCCACGACAGATCTTGCTTTTTATACCCCTCACATTTATACAAAAAAAAAATTCTTTGAATGGTTTACAATGTTTCAGAATATTCCACAACATTCAAGAGTGTTCTGAACGTTCTACAATGATCTGGGATATTCCCGAACATTCCAGAATGTTCTAGAACGTTGGGATCCACTCAAGAGTGTTCTGGAATATTCCACAACGATCCAGAATGTTATGGAATGCTCTCGAATACTCTCGAATGTTCTGGACTGTTCTAGAAATTTCTAGAGGGCGAAAATTTGAGCCCTTATATCTTCAAAAGCACGCCCTTCAGGTAAAAACGGAAACCTTCTTCGTGGACAGGAGATAGAGGGCTACCACGCCATATAACTCCCTTGATCGTACCGAGACTCATTTCTGAGTTTTAGTGGCACGCACATTGTAAACTTTCTTTTATAATATATATTGACATTGATTGATGAGATCCTAAATGTATGTTCAAGTTTAAAAACAATTCTTTATTTTTCTTCCATTGTTATAATTCAACTAACTGACCCAAACCCGGCGTCGTCGCCCGGGAACAAATATTCCTAAAATAAAAGTAAACTTTAATAAAAATATGATGTTGCCGATTTCAAATTGTTTGTCAAATGTCACTCAGGAGGTTAAACGCAACCTCCCCATAGAATTTCTTCTAAATCGCAGAAATACTTCGCCTTCCCCCCTCATGACCGCCCGCCTTGCACATCATAAATGCGCGCATGGTACTTGATCGTTATCAATCGTTATAGTGTTTTTGATATCTCCTAAGATATTCATTAAAATCAAATGATGTCAAGGACAATTTTGTTCAAAATTGAATACTTGTGATGAATAACGTATTTATTTGCATAAGGATTAATATCATGTTTATAAAAACACTTTCGCAAAGAATGCATTATTTTAGAGCTTTGATTACCATAAAAAAGGTTCTAGTGAGTCAACTTTAAAAGATAGACATATGCTGTCGCGGACTTTTAAAGAGGAACAATTCCGTTATACATGATTTTTGCGTAACTTTAACCGTTTATGCAGCGCACGCAACGGAAACTCTTAAAAGGAATAATTTTTCTCGTTTTTGCAACATTTTTCATTAATGCTCCTCTCCTATTGGTCGTAGCGTGATGTTATATAGCCTATAGACTCCTCGATAAATGGCCTATCCACTACAAAAAGAATTTTTCAATTCGAACCAGTAGTTCCTGAGATTAGCGCGTTCAACCAAACAAACTCTTCAGATTTATAATATTGGTATAGAATAAGTTACCATATTATAGTATATACTATACATATAGTACCATCACACTGCAAATTAGGGTATTGAAATAAATATAATGTATAATGTGTGCAAATAATTAGCAATTCTAGACAAAAATAGGTAATGCAATAAATACAGTAAAGCAAAAATACCGGCTTCGTATATTCGCGTCTAAAGTTATGTATTCAAAATTAAAACTGTGTGCTTTTGAAATGATTTACACGCACATAAGTACATACTTAATAATACATAGAATGTGTGAATGTTTACCTTAAGAGTTATAAATTAAAAAATATAATCCAACATTTCTCTAACAATTTGTTTTTTCTGTTTTCAGGAAAATGACTACCTCTTTGCCTTTACATCAATACTCAGAGCTTAAAGTTGAAAAACCTTTGGAATAAAATTTTGTGGTTGGAAGTGAACTTCACTGCAGACAGGAAAAAGAAAAACAAGTTTTCATAGGGGCGCAATATAACCAAGTTGCAATGATAAATGCACTAAAACGTTTCGATGATGGCTTTCACAAACAATGACAAGGGGACTAGCACTAGTTTTGAGTATAATCAATTCCGTTGTAAGAAAAGATTACAGAGTCTTCTAGTAATCACTTAACACAGCTAGCGTCCCAGCTAATTGTTAGTTCGTAGTAGAAGAAATTGATTGAAGGTCCGATTAAAATAGAAATGAATGATAAAACCAGAGACTTATCACAGCAGGATAGTGAAGAATTATTAGTAACATCGACGTCGTCTTCAATAACTGTGGAATCCACTGTGTCCTTATCTGAGACCGAAACAACTGAGTCTGATACATCGACAACAACTGGAGTGTGTCAAATAGTTACTAGCAGCACCGGGAGCAATGCGTTTCTATCGCCTAATGATGAAGATGATTCTATTGCGAGTAATGAAGACCGGGTAGCTGAGGGCAATAGTGCAGAAGGGAAAACGGCATCTGAGAGTCCAACCATGGGCGGCACGTCGTCAAACAACGATGCTGAAACATGTGTTTTGCCAACGAGCAGCAATTACATTGAGCAGGCAAACGATAACACAAAAAACATGGTTTTGACACGAAGTGCTGGAAGTTCCTCTGAATTTGGTAACCTAAGGGCAGAGGTACTGGTGAGTCCAACGACTTCAACAGCGGCAGGTATAACCACACCAACAACGCGTTCCAAGCGGAAATTGATGAACGATATTGGCACAAATGCGTTGAGTCGTAGCAATAGCTTAAGTTTAAATAATAAAACTCTTAAGTTAGACATTAAAAATCATCAATCACCCATGGTGACGAGAAAGTCGTCAGCAGCTAGTATTAATTTGTTAACGAATCAAGATGAGAGCACTAGAAATGATGAGTGCTTCTCTTATGCTTGCAAATCAACTTCGGCTGCTACTAGCGGAAAACATCCGATGTTGGGTAAAATTGTTTTAAACGACGATGACGCTAGCAGTAGCAGTTGTAATAAAATAGTGATTAAGAAAAACAACTGTATGAACGACTTAAGTAGTAGCGAAAAGGTTGGAGAATCTCTTGAGAATAAAAATGATAGTGGGTCCTGCACAATAATGCCATCGGCGAACGAGGGCGGGGAATGCGATGGGACTAGAATAAAATCTCCAGTGGTTGGTAGCTGTGATAATGACGATAAAAATTCTACCGCTGGTGAAAGCCGGAAGGTTGAGCCGCTGAAAATCAACTTAAACCGTGACGTCGTAAAAACTAAAATCACTATTAAGCCCATTCTAAAACCGTTAACTTTGGAGAGTGAGAGTTTTAGCTCGCCGATACCAAAGCTGACTATAAAACCGTCGCTAAGCTCGAGTGCAGGCTGTTCAAGTGGTGATTTGAAGTCAACTCTTAACGGCTCTGAACAACTACCTGGCGAACCGCATATTGTACCAAAGCTTACGATACGGGCTAGTGATTGTAACAGTAGTTTATCAAATGCCGATGTTAAACATTCTGTTGTACCCAAATTGACTATCAAGATGGATGGTTCAATGAATTGCGTAAAAGATTCCATGCTCAATAGTTCATCTTCGTCAGCATCCCCGTCACCTCCACCTCTGCCAAAGTTAACAATTAAAACTTCGGGAGATATAACCGAATCAATTATGTCGACACATTCACCGAAGTCATCATCACAGTGTCATATTGTTAGCGCGAGCAGTGTGTCGTCATCGCAATCGCCAACACAAACCGCTTCAGTTCCAAAGGTTACAATAAAACCTATTCCGAAACCTTCAACGTCGAACGGAAGTAGTGGGAGTGAGGTGACTGCCACTGTTCCGAAGCTAACTATTAAACCTATACCTCCCCCCTCTACTACCGAGTCGTCTGGCATTGATAGCGACTGTACTGATGAAGCGGAAATTACGCCTCCAACTACTGTCCCGAAGCTCACGATACGCACGGGAATTGAACCTTCCGTTAAAATCCAGCACAACGAAACAACTAACACAATTCCCAAGTTGACAATAAGGGCGATACAAGAGCAGGTAGGAGGCGACTCATCCGAAAAGTTGCAAACGATTCCTAAATTCACTATTAAATCAGTGCAGGACAGTTCACAATCGATTCCTAAATTAACCATAGCTGTGAATGATTTAAATTCGTCGAGCTCTCGGAGCTCCCCCACCAATGAGAAAGTTCCAAAACTGATGATTAGGCAGGTGGAGCAGGACGAAACGGAACGTATCCCGAAGTTGATGATATCCTCGGTGCAAAGTTGTAATGACGATACTGAAAAGGTGCCTAAAATAACAATTAAGCAAATTCCGGATCCAGAGGTTACGGATAAGATCCCCAAAATTACGATCAAATCAATTTCAGAGCCCGAGGATTCTGAGAAAATTCCGAAGTTAATGATCAAGTCAGTGGTAGATAGTGGGGAGTCTACTGAGAAAGTACCTAAACTTACAATAAGGCAAGTACAGGAGTCGGAGGATGGGGAAAAGGTGACAAAGTTGAAAGTTACGGCGGTATCATCTATCCAAGATTCCGACAGCGTATTATCAGTTCCTAAGTTGATGATAAAACAAGTACAGGATGATGATGAAAAAGTACCTAAGCTTACCATCATATCTAAGACGGTATGCGATGATAGTGCGCGAGTCCGAAAACTGAAAATTAAACCTATACCCGAATGCTCGTCATCGTCTAAAAGCTCCGCACAAGAAGGAGATCTTGTAGATAGGTTACCTAAATTAGAAGTTCGAACTTCTGAACCGCTGGACGGCGAAAAAATACCGAAATTGACTATCCGGCAGGTGCAGGAGAATGACAGCGAGGGCAAAGTACCGAAGTTAACAATCGTTCAGAGTTGCTCAACTTCACAAAGTGAAAAAGAGTTTGAGAGTCGTTGGGCAAAATCCTCGGAATCCAATAGAGAGTGTCATTCTGATGAAAAAAATCCACCAAACAAAGTCGTTAAACTTTCTCCAAAAAACGAGTTGGAAAGGTTTCCCGGCACAAGTTCCTTTCGGAAAGACGAAGAAAAATCGGAAAAGGAGACGATCGAAACGCAGAAAAGTGAAACACAAATAGATTGTAATATTGTTGATGTAAGTAATGAACTTAAATCACAAATTGTAGAAATGAACCAGGAAGAACTTAAGGACTTCGACGGGCAACCGATAGACGAAGTTGATAGAGTGGATGTCTCCGAAATTACCATTGATTGGAAAAAAGATGAAGCTTTGGATAAAGAAGTAGACCCATTAATTGTATCTGAATTGGATAAAGTAGCAGAACCCGAAGTAGAGTTACGTATTATAGAAACGATCGATTTGGATTTTGAACCTGAAAGAAGTTGCAGTACACAGCAAAAAGAAGAAGGTTTCAATTCAAACGATGTTCTAAGATTAAAACAGCAATCATCCGAAACGAGAAACACTCCGGTCCTTCCTGAAATTATTGACTTAGATCCGGAACCTGAAATTATTTGCTTAGGTGAGGTTTCCTATGAGAAAAAACCGCTTTCGACAGGAAATTCAAATAATGAGAAATCATGCGATGCAGCAAACACATCTCCCAACATTCCAAATGAATTGTCAACCGAGGCTGAAGATATCAAATCATTTCCAATAATAACCGCAAGTGTGGACCTAACAGCTTCCTCTCCTGAGTCTTCTCCAATGCATTTACAAAGCGAAGATAGCAATCTAAAACTGCTTAACGAGGGTATTCACGAAACCGAAATCATTACCAACTTTGACGGTGACGTTAGTAATATGCCCTGTACAACTTTACAAGACCCCTTAGAAAATGGGAAAGATTCAGTAGAGATGATGAATTCTATACAAGATGAAATGTCGGACAGCGATAAATTATTTGAGATAAATTGTATTCCTATCTCAACCGAATCAACGCAGTCGCCTAAAACGTTTTCAGAACAAATAGTTATTGAAAACTCTGAGGACATGTCCTTACCCTCGCAGGATAATTTAGCTAACTCTAGTAGTTCCCATCCGAGTCCATTTCGGGAAGAACAGTCGAAATCTACAGAGAACTCGAATGAACCAGCTCACTTAGATGAGAAATTTCTTTCCAATGTCGATGTTTTGTCTTGCCTTGGAATTTGTCAGGGAAATGTAAATAACACTTCGTTCAACATTGTTGATGCGGACGATGTTTTGCGGCGAAACAACAACAAGGAAACCGTCACAACAGCCACCGTTGTAGTGGACGATGAGTCATTAGATGGATCGGACCACACGAGCAACAAGCTGAAGAGAAGTTCAGGCTCTGATGAATTACCAGACATCGAGGTAACTATTAACTGCTTTTTTCCATTAAGAGTACAAATATTTTATTTGATATTAAATTCTTTTGATACCCGTGCGAAGGAAATTTTCTAGTAAAGATCAATTTGAATGGCATGTATATCTATATTGGTTAATTTTAAATTTATTTTAGTAATAACTAGAAGTGATATAAGTCTTCCTATAGTTTCTCTTTGTAATGATAATCTCTTGATCCACATTAAAATTGAAATTTTATAAAAAACGGTATGAAGTAGCTTCAGATTTTAGCTTACATGTTTATCTGGGTACAGATTTATTTATTTCATTATAGGTATTAATTACTTTTGATTGTCATTCCGATTTGATTCTTTTATTTATTGCATGCAAATTAAGAGCACTTTTAATGTTCAATCAGAGGAATTATTCAATTTCGTTTAGAGATTTTTTTGTTTAGATCGCGTTTAGTATTTTGCCATTTACAATGAAGATTTTTAAAATATATTTTATACCTATTTGTTTCTGAAAGTTTGTAAGTATTGTACATTTGATAGTTAAACTCGCATTTTTTGTTAATAAATTTTACATTAATTTAGATAATGTACTTTAATATCGAAAAAGACGTTAACTTGCAAAATGTATACTGGGATGAATACAAATTGATAAATATGATCTACATATGTAATTGTATTTTTTTTCGAAATTTCCAAATACTCCCAACTATGCCATAGTATTTCTTGAAGTTGTTATGTACTCTGATTGGTTTCTTTAAACAATCTAATCTCTTTTTAATTGTATTAATATTTATTTTCGCTAAAGGTTTCTCCATCAAAGAAAGCCCGTTGTGATATGGACGATGTAACAACAGAGAACGCCATTCCAGGAAGTCTTAGTCTAGGGTCAGAAACGTCGAATTCGCTTTTGGTTCCAACAGTACCAGTGGAGTGCTTGACAACGGTTTTAAAAGAATCTTCAAGTATAATAGAATCTGAAACATCTTGTGATGAAAAATTTAGGACATTAATAGAATTGAAAACATTTGATGCCGATGGAGAAGCGGAAGGTACTGAAAAAATTGATGAAAGTGACATAGACATGAAAAGTGCATTTGAAGAAGTTAAAAATAATTCGGGAAGTGTTGCAGATTCATCACAAATTGATACAAGTGTAAATCTATCGAAAACCCTCGAATCAAAAATTGACATTGTTCAAGAAACTCATGATAGTTTAAGATCTATTAGGACTAGGCAAAATGTTCTACTTATAAATGAAGAATCTGGTTCTGATGGAATGTTAGTGGACGAGTGCACATCGGATCCTCTCACTGGTTTTACCAATCCAGTAGATGATAAAAAAAGCCAGGAAGTCGATTCTGGTGTTGACATTTCTAGCTCGGTTAAATCAGAATCTGTGCCTGAAACGCCTGTGAAGAGGCCTAGAGGAAGGCCCCGAAAAGATGGCAAACCAGCAGGGAGTGTGAAAAAACCTGAGAAGAAAATCAAAGAAAACAGAGAAACTCCTGTGTATCAAGGCAGGAGGAAATTTCGGAGTTCTTTAACGACGGACATTTCAAATGCGAGTAGCGAGCCAATTGTATTAGTAACACCTCGAAAAAGGGGGTATCACCGTAGGATTCTGCAAAACTCAACACCAAGGGAGTCAGTGGCACCAAAATTGTCGCCGCAACTGCCGCAAATTTCGCCACAACAACTGACGCCACAAAAAGTTAGTTTGCAAGAATTTACACCAGAATCCTTCGAAAAGACTGGTAAGGGTTTCTTTTTAAATTTCTAACTGAAGCTGTGTGCTAATTTTGTGTTCTATTTTACAGAAATTTCCCCGTTAACAACACCAGTTATTCCAACAAGACCTTTGCGCGGTCGAGGTAGTCGCGGTGGTCGAATAAGCCGAGCTGCAGGTCGTGGAAGCCGTGGCGGGAGAGGTGGTCGGCGTGGGTCTACAACTCCCAAAAACCGATCTCGAGGATGTAGTAACAGCGTTGTTGCTCCAAGCGTCAACTTAGAACCTTCCCCGGAGAAAGATACCACCTTTTTCACAACCCCGGTAAGTTCTTGTTTCAATATTTTTTTTTCATCTAATCTGAACATCTGAATCTTTTTTAAAAAGTATCAAACTTTAATTTGTTACAAGAACTTCAAAAGTTAAAAAAAGGCTGATATTATCATAACATATTGGCATCGTACGGAAAACGGGAAATGCGTCAAAATTGGTTTATATTTTTAACTAGAAGATTGGGTTATGTTTTGACTTCCGTGTGAAACTAAATTTCCCAAATGCTCAACATTATTAAGCATCGGTTTGACAGGCCAAGTTTAAGATTAGTTTTAGTTAAACCCAGTTAGTTGCTTCAAATTAAAAGCTTACCTTGAATTTAAGGTATTTGTTCGACGTGGCAGTGGGAAATTGACCCTGCAATCCCACTCATTAAAATTATTTGCTGAATCCCTTTTACTTTTTTATACATGGTTTCCTAAGGAAATTGAGACGGTATGTATTTTTGCCTGGGAAATTATTGGAAAATTTGAATTGAGTTTATTGATAGTTGAAAACATCGGTTAGTTGAATTTCGAGATATTTCTAGTACGACTTTAAAAAATGCAGTTTCGAGAAAATCGCGATTGAAAATGATTCCTATCACAGCGCACTAAAGAAGCTGTTAGCTTAAATCACACCGGAGGAGGACAGTTCTTCGTTCTGAGACGATATTCCTTGTCTCTACTAAATTTTTTCGCTCTAAATGCTGTTTTTAGCTTGAATAAATCAGGTTTCAGAGTGTTGAAAGTAAATGATAGTTTTGAAAGTACAGTATTTTCCTTTTCTCTTCCAATACATTAATGCCAAAATGTTTCATAAAATGTCTTCACTGCGAAGTAATTAAACTGGTGAATGAGCAAGTTATTCACTTTTTAACACCTTTTTTGTAACAGATAACAGTGTATTATAGTATAAAAGAAAATAATTCGAAAATGGCTGTATTTTTTTAACCAGATTTGCACCCAGACCCGCTTTGATATAAAAATATAACAACAATCATGTAAAACGTCATCTAAAAATCTGTCGAATTTAGATCAAAGGAGAGTTGTTATTGAATCAGAGGATAATAAGAACTTCTCTAATTAAAATGGGCGCGATTTATTGATTTTTTTTAGTTGAAATTGTTAATTTTTTTCCCGCAAACGAACTTTACAATAGCTCCGTTCTATCTTCTTAATAAGTAAATGCAGCTATAAGTTAGGAAGCTTTTATTGGCTTCACAGCGGAGATAAAAAATTGTCGGCTAGTATTTTCGGACCTACTTTTAATTCCGACGGAAATCGCATCAATTTCATATTTGGGAAATGTTAACGTGATATTTCTGTTATTCTAATAAGGCAATTTTGAACTTATTCTAATAATGATTTATTAATTTACTGAGTACATATTTTCTTCGTTTGGTCTAATATTTTTGAAGCAGCAGCAATTTTTTGGTCCATTTGAGTAATTTTACCTTAAGTTTGGTAATACCGACCCGACCGCACGCGAAATGGTTTTGCAGATGCACTTTCTGAGGAATTTCTCTTGGTGCATTGGAACTTGTTTGAAGAACAAACATATGGCTCGTGCTTTGTAGCAGGCCGAAACTTCCTCACCATGTGGCTGATAAAGATGGTGTTTTTGTATTGCGAACAGATACATCTTCAGTATGCTGATGGCTTTATTTATTTTTTTTTTTGCTTTATATTGTTAATAATGAGCTGTTCTGATACTTGTGCTTTGGGAGCAACTTACGCGGTTGGCGATCGGCGGAACCTTTTTATTCGATAAGCTCAGTTGCCGGTAAACGTGTGTTGAACAGAGCATATGCGATGTAAAATAAGACGAAAGAACGGGTCTTGCCAAGTATAGCAGAATGTGTACCAATGTGGATCTGAGTAGCTTCAAAGAGACTTTGCTTGTGGTTGAGTCCGCCCGAGTTTTTTACTTGTTGGATTGGATTGGATATCGCTGGGGTTTTGCTTTATCTCTTTCAAGCCAATGAACTATGCCGTATAATATTCTTCTTCTGATGAATTCAATTTTTCACTGCTGTTTACTATGTGTAAAAATAGTGGCACACGCCATATGGTACGTTTAATGCGTAATTGATTCTTGTCGGAGGCAAATTTTATCCTCTTCCGTACGTGATTAGCACGTGTTTCTTTATGCATTTTCTTCCCATTCTTTTTCTCTAAGCTTGGTATTCGTCTTAATTGCACTGGCAGAAGTTTTGCCGAATTTCGATAAATTATTTTGATCCACTTATGAATGTACATATATTATTGATTTGCTATATAATAAAATATCTGTCGCACATTTAACTTTCATTAATATGCCGAATATTTGTAATTGGACATTTAGTTGTGTAGAACGTTGCTTATTGATTTCAATTAACGATATACATATATGGTTTAATTCAATATTTAATAATCCACCAAATTAGTGCTATAAAGTTATTTTGGGATTTTAGACTTATCAAAAAAAAATTAATTCAGTATATGCTTCAATCAACCTATAAATATAATTCATATTTGAAATAATAAACTATTAGGTTCGTTTACAGAGAAAGGATTTTAAACTCATCTATTCTTTAGACAACCGTTTTACATCTTAGTCATGTTTCTTGTATTTAGTTCTTGTTTACCAGTTAAATTTATTTTTGAATAAAACACCTTAAATTAGAATTACTGTGCAAGGATCTGCAATTTGCGTCAAACATAAAATTGAACAAATGAATGCAATTTTGTTCTAATTTTTAACTGTTTCTATATAAAAGTGTCGGCTGACGGAAAAAGCTATAATAGAAACAGACAAGTTTGAGTAGAACGTAGAACTCAAACCCTGAGAGTTCCGTATAGTTATGTACCGTATATACGATGTAGAATTAGAAATTAATGATTTTTTTGTTTATGCTCGTGCTCTGAAACTTCTTTCGCGGTAAATTTCAACATTCGATCAGCGGGAAGTACCCTAGGCCTGTCAGTGAATTAGTCTTTTAGTATGAAAATACGTTTTGAAAGGTATCTGTATTACACTTTGACATTTAGCCCACAAAAATCGCGATGCTTTCTTATTATTATACTCATGTAGAAATGAATCAACTCAGCTCACAATTTGTAAAATTTTCTCTAACGAAATTAACGAAACTAGCTGTGCAGATCACGCTAATAAACCAATAGGATAAAAATATATCACATATTTTAAACTTTAGTAATAACGATATTGATTTTGGGTACATTAAGGCTATTTCTGTTACCGTTTCAATGCGTCAAATTGATTTAAAAATTATTTAAATGGCAAAAGGTCGAATCAATTACGCAAACTTTTGGTGATTGATTTTTAAATCAAAGCAGAATTTTGTTTAGGTTTTATTAATCGTATGTATCTCTGAAGTTGCCAAAGTTAATAAAATTAAAATGCTAAACAGAATATTAAAAAATGCGCTTTGAAAAATAATTTGACGTGTTCATAAGTTTACGAAATTTTAACAGATAATATTCACCGTGTTTATAAATGTAGGAAATGTAAACATGGCTCCGTATTAAGTGGGTAGTTATGTCACAAATTAAACGATTTGAAAACTGAAAATAAAAATTGTATTTACTTTTTTATTTTTTATTTAGGAGCGGCGGAAAACGATAGAAACTAAACCCCTAAAGCCCTGTCCTTCTCTACAGGTTTTTGAAGAAGATACTCGGATGAGTGCGGACTCTATTAGTACTCCTGCTGCAAGGTATAAGAACAATAAATAAAATAAATAAATAATAAATAATTCTATAATTTGTTGATAATAGACAATCAGAAATACTGAACAATGAAGATACACAAAGTTCGATTCAAAGCAGTGCGAGTGCGCTTGAAGGCAGTAGCACAACAACAACTATTAAAAAGAGAGCAAAAATGGAAGTAACATTGCCCGAAGGGTAAGGTATTTTTCAAAGTGTAGACTTTGAACAATTTATTAACTTCTTGTTATATTAATCTTTTTACAGAAAAACAGAGTACACCGTGGATATGATAGCAGAATATGACTGGCCACCGCCAAAAGGCTGCTGTCCAGCCAAGAATCGCGATACATTTATGATTCAAGAACAAATTGCACAGTATTTAGGTATTAAGAGTTTTAAAAGAAAATATCCAGATCTTCCACGAAGACAAATCGAAATGGAAGAGCGAAATTACCTTCGCGAGAAGGGTATGGTCACCGAAAAGATGTGTGACTTAGGTATAACTGCCGTATGGGCATCAGATGTCCTAGATATAATGTACAGTGATTTTTATGATAAGTATGAGGAGTACAAAAATTATTTACGACAAAAACAGTTGCGTGATATAGAAGCAAAACAAAAAGCGTTGGCAGCCGAAGCGGTGGATAAAGGTCTTCAAGCTAGAGAAAGGGCGCTGCAGTCAGCAGCAAAATGGAATAGCAACTTCAATAAAGCGTAAGTTTATTTTAACAATTCGGTTCCTGCTATATTCCAAAATATTTCATTTGCAGTCGAAAGGAGGATCGTCGACTCTGTCTAGATCTTCAAAGTTTAGTAATTCAAATTCCGTCAGAAGTAGGTAAAAAAATGAGCCGTCCAAACGTAACACAACAACCGCCTTCATACTATCCTGTAGCATTGGTTCCAGGTCAATTTGCGGAGCATTACCGCTCTTATACACCTCAAGAATTAAGGTAAAATTACAAAACTTTCCTTTTTAAGTTATTTTTGCTAACAAAATACTTCTTCTAGATGCTATCCTATTAATTCTGTCATAGACGAGCCTGATGCCTTAGGCGATAGATTAAGGCCGAAAATCGAGCGGGATGATAGTTCAGGTAGTGAGAGCGGTTCTTGTGATAGCAGTTCGTCTGCTAGCGAATCTGACTCCAGTTCGGGGGAATCTGTAAGATTGTCATCATTTATTTTGTATTTTCTTTTCTTAATGCTTCTTAATTAGGATTCGGAAATCAACTCATCAACGGATGAAGGTGAACCGCCTGATGGACAGTTAAAGTGTTTCGTTTGCCATCAGCCGCAAAATATGAATCGTCATGGGATGCCCGAAGTATTTATTCGATGCGTGACTTGCCGAAGAAGAAGTTTGTTTCAAAGTTTTTTTAATCATTTTTAGTACTAAATATATCATTTTCAGCGCATCCTAGCTGTATAGAAATGCCACGACGAATGGTAAATAGAGTAAGGAACTATAGTTGGCAGTGTGCTGATTGCAAGTGTTGTATAAAGTGTAAACGGAAACAAGAAGAAAATAAAATGTTATTCTGTGAGCAGTGCGATAGGGGCTATCACATATACTGCCTTCAAATCAAAAATATTCCTGAAGGTGAGTTTTTTGATTATGTTGCTCAGAATGTGAGTATTAAGGTTTCTTATTGTTTAGCTAAAATACGAAATATTCGAAAACAATAATTCAATTGCAAGACGATATAGATGTGTGAAAAATACGTTAGCAATTCCTTCGTCCTCTTGTTACGATAATATAAGGCTAGCTTTCAGTAGATTACATTCTATTATTAATTATTATAGCAATTAATAATTTCGTTATTACATGGATAACGCCAAAAATGTTACTTCGTTAACTACAATAGAGTAGAAAGATTTTCTAGGAATTGAACAAACCTAGTAATGAATCCGAAAAAAAGAAACAAAAGAAAAGTAACGATAAGAAAAATGCCCAAATAAAATGCTTTAATTAAAGTTTCTCTCGATTACAGTTTACAATGTGACGTTCGAAGCAATGGACGAAAGAGAAAGTCAAAACATTCACAGGCTTTTAAATGAGGGTCAGTTATATAAGTACATTACTTTTTTGAAGTACTTTAATTCAACGCCTTATAATATAGAAAAATCATAGTTTGTCATTCTGTGCCTTATTTATTCACGTGCCAGTTCATATGCGCAAACCAATATTGTTTTTAAGGAACCAAATTCAAGTTAAGGTTTAATTGGAACTGTCGTTAGCAAACAATACCAACAGAAACATCAAAATTTTTAAACATTTGGACACTCGCTTTTATTTTTTACACACTTTTGTAAGTATGTTCTGGCTGTTGTCAATAGAACAGAGGAGTGAAATATAAGCAACCAATAACGCCATCAATTGAAAATATATGTGGGGATGTGATGTGGACATTCCTAAAAAAATTTGCATAATACTGAGCCTTTCGTTAAAGTTAATTTCTTTTCTATATTCTACAGCAAAAATTAGTGATATTTAACCATAACGCCACATACTGTTTCTAAATTTGTATAACCTTATGTTATATCTCTTTGCTACATGTGAGTCTTTAACACTTTTTGTAGAAATGACGAAAGAAAAAGTTAGTAAAAACAATTATCTTTTTGTAAATTGCTTATTTTTGTTTTTTCTGTGTTTTAGATTCTATCTATAAAAATAAGATGTTATACCGTTATTATGAACATTCATAGGAATAGACGCCATCATTGATATCAAATTGTCACAATTTCAATATCACCTTTTCAAATATAAATTTTTTATGTAATAAATGAAATTCTCGCAAATTTTAAAAATATAAAAGTAACCAAGAGCTTTTGCTATAAAAACAGAACATATTCTAGTGTGAATTACAACTAGATAATTAAAATAGATGCGGTTCCTTTATCAAGCTTTAAAAGTTTATTAGGTATCCTATCAGAACCAGCTGCTACTTGTTTTTTTGGCATTTTCAGGGCATATCCTAAGGTTTTTGGACCGCTCCTACCTAACCTATTATATGTACATACACATTATATTTATATTGTACTTAATATTTCTCCTTTTATGGTTGTTAAGCAAGCAAAATAAAAATCATGAATTTTTAAAGATTTCTTATAAACGCGAAAATATTATATCTTAAAAACTACACAATTCGAAATATCTTTATTTCTTCAGGTTAGTGTCGATTCCCTTTTCTGTTTTTATTCCATTTTGAATCACTTCTTCTGGTGTAGTTTAAACATTAGGTGATATGCATCATAATTAAGTTTTCGATATTCAATGCAGTGTGACAGCAATATGACAACATTTTTGAGACCTTGAACTATGGCTTGTGACTTTAGCTTTAGTTTTCACTACGTTACGTATAATTGTATATGTGGATGTGAAGGGCTCGCTTTTATGTGTTTAAGATTTCGATTATAGGCTTAAACTATAATTTATTGAACCTCGAATTAAATTGATATGTAACGGCAAATTGAATGACTTAACTAATTAGCATTCCATTATTATTTTCAGGTCGATGGCATTGTGAGAGGTGTGCAGTGTGCATGCGGTGTGGTTCACGAAAACCTGAGGGCAATTTACCTCCACCTACACCACCTATACCTAACCAAGAAGATAAAAAGAAATCGAGCAAAAAGAAAGCGAAATGGGTCCATGAGTACAAGATCGATCATCTAACAAAAATCCGTGAGCACTTTTCGATCTTGTGTGTGCCTTGCGCGCGTTTAAAAACCGCAAGGCCCAAGACGTAGGAGGACAACCGCCAGAATTTTTATTTATAACAAAAAAAAAGTATTGTAAAAGAGAAAGAAAGGGGAAAACTGATGAAATAAATTTGGTGTATTCTAGTACCTATACGATGCGAAGTTTATTTTGTTGCCTAACGAGCCCTTTGCGAAGAGACTTTGTGTTAGAAGTAAAGAGAGTTTTTAATAGAACCATCATAGACTAAGGGACAAATTCTATAACTTTTTTATTTAAATATTAATGAAAAGAAAATACAGTGGTCATAAGTTTTTAAGCTTTTTGTTCAATATTATTGTTAATAATAATTATTTCTTTAAATGTAGATTAATTATAAATATTTTTTTCTAAGTAACTTAAGTTTTTTAATGTAAATTATTTTTAAGTCTTTAACAGAGACAAAAGAAAGTAAATAAAATATACTAAAAATCCGTAATTCTGTAAATGGCGTATGTTTTTGTACCTAGCAAGCACAGAGTGTATATAAAGAATTCTTTATACAATTCATTTGAACATATAAAATCATATCTAATTGGCTTTAAACTGAATTTCTTGTGATCTAAGAAGAAAACTGAGAGGTCTCGTGATGGTTTTAACACTAAATTGCCCGCGAAGAAATCACTTTGGCTGCTTTTTAATTTCAATTAGTAAGACAATTATATTTATAATGATACAATTTATTCTTCTTCTTCTCCTTTTTATAAAAAGTCCCACGATTCCAAGAAATTGTACATAATAAATATAATTTTTTTACTAATTGAAATGAAAAAGCAGTCAAAATGACTGCTTTAGACAATCTAGTGTTAAATTCGTTTGGTATTAATAACAATAATTACAATAAGACATAGATGCCTAAAGTTTGTTGCTTATCATATTATTGAGGATCAGCTTAAGATTAATATCATCGATAATGGTCGAAGCTAAGTATAAATTTCTTGAAATGGTATAAATTTCGAACATGATTTACATTTTGATTGAAATGAAATTAAAAGCGATTGGTTTGATGCACAATCAGTCACAATCTTACTCATAAATGTGCACCATTATAGTAAACTTCGGCTACATGTGAATTTTTGAACAAGGTGATAAACAGTGATTGAAGTGGTTAATATCATGATGAATTCCCAAAACGCTCTATGTTGTCTGCAACGATCATTTTTTTTTATTCGTAATTTACACAAAATGTCTTACAGAAATTGCTAATTTCTTTTATTTAAATGTTTCCTTTTAAAGTGGAAATACATTTGCCTGTAACTTTCCTTAAGATGAAGCGGTGTCATAAATTAGTTATAAAAGGCCAAAACAAGTAGCAAAGGTTGCAATGAAATTAAATCTTGAAATAGAGGAAGGACAGAAAGAAACGTTACAATTAAAATTTAAATTATTCAAAGAAAAATGCCACGGCCCAGCGGTTATTTTACACTTACTTAGGTTAGAGCAATTAAACCAACTAGCGCAGAACAGCTCTGCCAGCAAAACAAAACAAACAAACAGGGCGCTAAACCTCAGGTAAAACCATAATATCTCGACAGGTCAGGTGCTCTAGCTACAATACAAATCAAAATATTTACTCTGCGTGTCCACAGTTTTGCGATTACTAATCAGATCGAAGGAAATCAATGGGTATCCACTCGTGCGCCATTTACAAAGCAATTAGGGCAGTTAAGGGAGGTGTAAATTCGAGTTGGCCAGTACTTCTATAATTTTTCCACTGGTTGCAGCTAAGATGGAGCAGATGGTGCTTATAGCTTTTGTTGGAATGTTTGTGCAGAACTACGCCTTCATATTTGCCGAGGAATCACTATTGAGATTTAAAGAAGTTCTTCATTTAACGACAAATGTAAATTTAATTTTAAAATCTGTCGGAGATACTGAGAACGTCTACGTCGATTTTTTTTTAAAGACAAGTGTGATACCACTAAAACTACTCGTTTACGACGGGGTTCCATTGAACCACACTTCAGACCTAGATGATGGATTGCACGCGTTGTATCCTGGAGAGCAAACTGCTTTTGCGATTGTGACTGAAATGGAGACAATTGAAGAGGACATGACTATCTTTAAA
Source organism: Machimus rusticus (assembly GCA_951509405.1). Taxonomy (NCBI): domain Eukaryota; kingdom Metazoa; phylum Arthropoda; class Insecta; order Diptera; family Asilidae; genus Machimus; species Machimus rusticus. Next base: position 48,052,904 of record OX608051.1, on the reverse strand, counting down.
AGGTCCTCTGGCAAGTTCTTTTTCATTATTACGGACGCAGTGGACATTAGAATGCTAGAGGATTTGTTACGCGTAATTTGGATGACCAAAGGGTCATCATACGTCTACTTTTTGACGAATGATGATGTTTTTACGTTTCATCCGTTCTTTTTTAATTTTGAGAAACGCGTTTATGGATCTTTGGCAGCTTTTAATGGTAGTAACCACGTGGACGCTGTATTTGAGAATATGAACGGCTATCCGCTTATAATTGAACGGTTTAGATCGGTCTATTCCGTCCCGATCTACAAAGATAACACCGAGCACATAATCGACTATCATGGAACGGACACGAAAGTGGCTCTCCTGCTCCAGGAGCGAATGAATTTCACCTTCATTCGAAGATCATCAGATAAGTATATGTTTGGGTAAGTTTATTTTTTAATTAATTCGGTTTTAGTCGAAAAATCAAATTAGTCAGAAAGTATGTATCAAAGAAATGCTTTTTTATTCTAGAAATAAATTAGACAATGGAACTTTCAACGGGGCGCTGGGTCGAATTTTGCGAAGAGAAACTGATGCAGCGATGACGGGGTTCTTCATCAAGGATTATGGCACCCACGACATGGAATACACCGTCGCGGTGTACTCGGACCAACTCTGTTGTTACGTCCCCAAAGCGAAGAGAGTTCCTCAGTCCGTTCTTCCGCTGTTCTCCCTGGACATCAACATGTGGATGGGCTACATCTTCACTGCCTTCACATGTGGAGCAGTTTTGTGCATAATACGTCTTTTCAACTTATGGTTAGAGAACCACAGAAAAGTCGGCACCCAAATTATCTGGAAGAAAAAGCAATTCCTTCAGATGTTCATTGATGTCTGGATTGTCTGGGTTCGCGTTGGATTGCGACATTTTCCAATTTATGCATCGGAAAGATTATTTGTCCTTTACGTGGCCCTTGTGAGTGTTATAATTGGTGCCATTTTTGACTCAAGTTTGGCCACCGTCTACGTCAAGCCTCTGTACTACAGGGACATCAACACATTGGCAGAGCTAGACCATAGCAACTTGCGTATCTGGTTCAAATACGCCTCCATGAAGGACGATCTTTTTCCAAACGATACATCTGCTCTTTATGAAAGTTTGAACAGGAAACTAGAACTCGTTGAAACAAAAGAACCTCTAGTCCAAAGAATGGCGCGTCAGAGAAACTTCGCCAGTGTGACTAGGGACTCGGTACTAACTTTGGAAAATATCAAGTACTTCACCGCCAATGTACTTCATAAGATTCCGGAGTGCCCGAAGACCTACACAATTGCGTACGTTCTTCCGAAGCACTCTATTTTCAACAAGAGAATAAACATTTTGCTGCTGCGGTTTCTTGGAGCTGGACTTATTAACAAGTGGATCGATGAGATGTACTTTACGGCCGAACTTTCCGAAGCACACGTGGAAAAGGCGCGGATGTCTTTTAAGGTGCTAACCATTAAAGATCTGCAGCTCCCATTCTACGCGCTGCTTTTGGGGACAGTTATGGCATCAGGGGCATTGACTTACGAGAGGCTATCTGCTAAAAGAATTAAACAACAAAACTAGAGTTGATCGGTAGTTTTGTACAATCTAAGATTGAATGTAAATTTTATATGCATTGACTTTAATGTAAAAATGAATTTCGGCGGTACGCAATAAGGTATATTTCCGGAATTATTCTATCTATACTTACAAGTTCATTTTGAAAATAAGTGCAAACTAAGCTTTTATTTTTATTTCCTCTAAATAGTATTTGAAACGTATGCTCAGTTAAATGCTTAAGCCCTTCCAAAGATCTATCTATGTATGAACAAAATTTTTTCTAACACTATTCGAACTTTAAATGCAAAGATTGGTATAATTTTTGGTTTTAATTATTTTTTAGTATTTCTAATAATATACATACATCTATGTATTTTTTTCCGGCACAATTCACTATTGATTTTAATGTTAAGCTAAAGTTAAGTTTTTACTTCATACTTAGAAGTGTGAACATACTAAAAAATATTGGTAATTTTCATGTTGTTCTATAAATCGTTGATTTTAACGGAAAGGCATTTTATAGATATACTTTGAAAAGAACAAAAAGTTAACCATCACTAACCCCTTAACCATCGCTTAGCAAACGAGAAAAGCAAAAATCAATGATCGAGCAGGAGTAAAATTTTCCTAGAAATTAATCTTTATTAGACTGGATTGTCTGTTAAGAATACTTTAAACGTTATTGGAGTTTTGAAATGGTAATTTGAATTCAGCGTTTTGTAGGAACAATTTAGCGGAAGTTCTGCAACATGTTTCAATGTGGAACCTACGAAATGCCAATTAAACAAACAGCTGTTAAGTAGCATGAAATGAAAGTGGCGTAGGTCGTCGCAGAGGTTTCTTTGCTTTCGATTTTAGTTGAATTGAAGTGTCCCTGCTCTCGCAAGTTCTGATGTTGACGTACTTACAGCAAGAAAATGTTAAGAAGTTGTAGATCTCTTAATAGATCCCTTTACCGATCGTACTGCAGCGCCGAGGCTATCCAACAGGTAAAACTGTCGACCGCGAAACCCGAAAAGAAAACCGACTTCTCCCAGTTGAACCATCCGACTAAGGTGCCACTGACACCAGTCGTTAGCCACTATCCGGAGAGCACCCAGAAAATAGAAGTCGACTCCAAGACCATTCAGCTCCTGGAGCGACTTTCTTTAGTAGACTTAGACAGCAAGGACGCCCTTCAAACTCTTGAAGCCAGCATACAGTTTGCGGATAAAATTGCTCACATAAACACCGACGGAGTGCAGCCCCTGTACACCGTCCTCGAAGATAAGCCTCTCGGACTCCGCAACGATGAGGTAACGGAGGGCGACATCAAAGAGGACGTGCTGAGCAATGCTAAAATCGTGGAGGAGGACTATTTTGTAGCTCCACCAGGAAACATACCCTTGGAACAGGAAGAGAAAAAGTTTGATTAAATAATTAGTTGTAGTCCTAGGTTAAGATGAAATCCCTTGCTGAATTTGTAGAAATAATATTTAAATCAGGCTACGCCAAAGTGGACTTAACTAAGAATCTTATACAAGATCTTAAGCTTTTGCCGCTTGGAAGTGTTCTAGTCGAAAATATCCGGAGGGATTGGTTGCAGAGCAAAGATAAGATCAACACGTACGTTGTACCATCTAATGGAGTTATACAGAGGCTAGGCGCGCAAACAACTGCTTTCAACATCTTAAAGACAGACAAATTCCGAGAGGATTTTTTGCATGTTAAAAATAATTTTCAAAAGGAACTTCCTCTGGCTATTAAGGAAGAGATCTCCTTTGCAGAAACAGACGACACACAAGACGAATCTGGTTCAATTACTAAACTATCCAAAGGACGATTGCTCTGCTCTAATTATTTTGTGAGCGATTCGTTGGCACAAGAATATTTCTTTAAAATTCAACGAGAACGAAAAATCTGGTGGATGCGATTTTCTCCACATCCCGGAAGGTATTTTCTAACAGACCTGAAATCAGAAGTCGTTAAGAACCAAAAGACCCATTCAGTAAAAATTGCTTCAAAATTTGATTTTGGAACCTTAGAGCTCGAAAAGATTCACCTCGTCCCGTTGAAAGCCATCGAATTAGAGCATCCGCTGCAGTTCAGTCTCAAAGATACTAGAGTCGATAGGAGAGTCGTTCCGGCTGTAATTTGGTCCGAATTTTGTCTTGAAACAGCCGCGTTAGGTAAGTAACTCAATAAGAGCATTGAAAATTTTTTATTTACTCCTCTTAATTAGGTCTTCTGTTTGATAGCATTGAGGGCAGCAAAGATCGTAAGATTGCCCTTCACAGAAAAATAGCACCCTACCAGTGCGGGCTGCTGTGTTTTTCTAAAGGTATATGAATTCAAAAACAAGAATTAGCTACATAATAATTTCTAGATGAAAAATCTCTTCTAGAACTTGCGGATTTGGCTACCCATTTGGCGATTTTAATGCGAAAGTTGGGAGTTTCTGTTTTCAATGTGCAGAAGTGCTGTACAGGTGACGATAAAGTTTTACAGAAAGAAATTGGCGAAATGGATAAAATTGGTGTGCCCTACTCTATTCTCTTGGAAGAGTCCAGTCTAAAGGATGGTTTGATGAAACTTCGAAATAGGGACACGACTCTATCGGAAGTAATCCACTTAACTGATGTGCCTGGTTATTTTGTTAATATTGTAAATTCATAGTTATGGTAAATAAACATGTAAAATTTTCTTTGATACATTTTATAAAAGGTGAAGGGTGGGGTAAGAATGGGTTTTTTTTTAATTTTCCACCTCAAGCAATAGGAGTATTCTTATAACGTTCCGTTGGACCATCTCCTAGTTCCGACCATTATAAATTACCCTTCATAAATGTTAAGGTTAATGACTGGGATTTGTGAAATAATTACAAGCTTAGTGTGCACTTCACATAGTTTTATAATTAAGGTCTATAACTTAATCCTTAAAAATATCCCTAACATCGACAGTAGGGCCACTTTTGGCTTCAGAGAAACTCCCGACCAAACCAGGCCGATCCTCCATCGATTCTACCTCCGAATTAGGGTACTTGGATTTTACCTTCTCCTGGAGTATTTGTTTTGCGACTTCGGCAATTTTTTCATCGTCCATTGCCCCTTGAGCCTGTAGATCTTTGTAAATCTCAATAAACTGCTGACAGTTTGTTTTGTATTTGGTATCAGAAAGGTTCATTGTTTCTACTTGGTTGCTTTTATGATACTTCCTAAAAGAAATGAAAAATTGTTGAGGCCCGAGGTAAGGGAACATAAATTAAATTACGCCCTGATAACGTCCTCTGCGTAGAATATTTTTTTAATTGGAATTTCCGGCGCTGGTCTATCGTATCTGGGCTCCAACTTTGGTGGAAAAGCGGCGTAAACATCGTACCAAATGGGCTTATCCTCCAACTTCATTGCACCAGCCCGCAAGAGCCCTCCGACCCTGAAATTGCAAACTTTGAAATATTGTGTTCGTTTTAGATTTATTGCAAAAACCTTGTGAAGATTGTTCCAATTTTCTCAAGTCTGCTTTGAGCCATGGTGCCCTCTTGTTAAGCATAACCTCATTCGAGAAAATTCAAAACAGCTGATTTCGACAGCTCCCAATGTGGCACCCCAATGTGGAACGTATTTAGCCGGTGGAGATGTTGATAAACATGTTGCTTTTGTTGTGCTCGTTTGAAAGTTGGGAAAATGCGGGTGCTGGTTAGAAAATATTGCTCGAGGATTCAGGAGGATATTTTTCCTCATAGTTCGGTTAAAGTATTTAAAAATTGCGAAAATGAAAACTTCACACAGGAACAATGTGAAGAAAAGAGTGCAGGACACGAGCCGCAGGAAGACGCGGTTCCAGTGAACAATAATCCAGAATACCGCGAGAATGAAATGAAGATTCAGATGCTTTCGCTTAATTTGTATAAGCAAATATTCGGGGAGTTAAACAGCCAGCAGGGTCCAAGCAAAACTTTAGTTAAAAAATGTCTTGCTGATTTGAAGAAGCACGGAATTCAGGTGAGCACTTGAAATGTTATATCTCTGAATTTGTTACATATGTGAAATTTCTTTTAGATCGGAGAGAGCCCCAAACTAGACGATGTGGTTCTTAAACTGCCTAAATTAAAAGGGAAGAGTATCGAAGAGCACTTTTTGATCATTGCCAAAGAACAAGTGGATCCTTACCGGCGCTTAATAGACCAGGTCCTCACAGAAATCCCACCAGTACCCGCAGAGTGGTCCTTTACCCCCGGAATGACTTGCTACTGCGAAGACGGTCCTCGTTCGGTTGATTACCCAGAAGAAGACGCTCTCATTTTCGACGTTGAAGTGTGCATGTCTGCAGGCAGCGCTCCAACCATAGCCTGTGCGGTTGGGAAAAAACATTGGTACTCTTGGACGAGCCCCCAACTGCTGAACCCCACAATTCCCCCCCAGGAGTTTCGGAGGTACACCTTGGAAGACATGATTCCTCTAGGGAGGAGCAGGCCGAAGCTGGTCGTTGGTCACAACGTCTCCTACGACAGAGCGCGGCTTCGAGAGCAGTACTTGCTGGAAGACACTGGGACAAGATTTTTGGACACGATGTCCCTGCACGTCTGCGTTAGCGGAGTCACGAGTTATCAGAGGGCTATGCTAAAGTCTAGCAAAGAGTTCGATGAAGAGGACCTGAATTGGTCGTCTCAGAGTTCGCTAAACAGTCTAGCGGATGTTTATAAGCTTTACTGTAAGCAGGAACTGCAGAAGGAGCCCAGAGATGTTTTTGTTTCAGGAAGTTTAGCTGATGTAAAGGAAAATTTCCAGCTTTTAATGGCCTATTGCGCTGGAGATGTAATTGCAACTCATGGAGTCCTCAAGGCTGTTTTCCCTATGTTCCAGGAAAGGTTTCCGCATCCAGCTACTCTAGCGGGAATGCTTGAAATAGGTAAGCACAAAGCTTGTATGAGAAATAATTCTAACTATTTGAAAAATACAGACCGGTTCAATGTTATCATATTTTTTTCAATTTCTAAGGTTCCGCATATCTGCCTATCAATTCAAATTGGAAGCGATATATCGAAGAATGCAACTTAACATACGAAGACCTAGATATCGAATCTCGCCACCACTTGGCCAGAAGAGCAGACGAATACTGCCAACTACTCACCGATGAAAAATACAAAAAGGACTTATGGATGTGGGACCAAGACTGGAGCACACAGCCTTTCAAGCTTAAAAAGGAAACCCTTCGAAAGAAAAAAGTCAAAGAGCCTCCAGAAAATTCAGGAGAACCTTTGAATAGTGGAGAAGATGAAGTAGACCCCCTTGAGAAGAAATTCCAGTATTTGTACGAAACTAAAAGACTATTGCCAGCCAGAAGGCAGCTACTTCCCGGGTATCCGGCGTGGTACAGGAAATTATGCTCGAAACCAAATAGCGATGATTGGTCTCCTGGAGCCAATAACATTGGAACAGGAATGCAAGTCACACCAAAACTCCTATCTCTTTGCTGGGAGGGATACCCTTTGCACTACCTGAAGGAGCACGGTTGGGGCTTTCTTGTACCATTTCGGTCAAACCATCCAGAAGGTGAGACTGGGTCTATACCCATAGAGGGGCTTGTGAAGAAATGTCCAGTCATCGAAAATGAAATTGAAGCAAGTTCTAATGAAAGTACTGAGGCCATGAGTTCTCTTTGGAAGGACGTCGAATCTAATTTGAGTAAAAAGGACTATTATAAAAAGAAAAAGAGAGATAAAACATCTGAAAAATACAATGGTACTGGCGTTTGGTGCAACGTAGTTCTCGAGGACTGTTGCTGGTTTTTAAAGCTACCCCATAAGAGTGGACCATCGTTTAGAGTGGGAAACCCTTTGGCTAAAGACTTTTTGAACAAATTCGCGGAGAATGTTCTTTCCGGAGATGGAGGAGCGTCAGCAGAACGGGTCATTGAAATAGCGAAAATGTTGTCCTATTGGCGCAACAATCGTGATCGAATTAACAATCAACTGGCGGTCTGGTTAACTAAAGATAATTTACCCAGGCATTTACGAAGCTCGGACATGGAGTTTGGCGCAATTATCCCGCAAATTGTTGTTTGTGGTACCTTAACTAGACGGGCTATGGAGCCATCTTGGATGACGGCAAGCAATGCGCAAAGGGAACGAGTTGGCTCGGAGCTGAGAGCAATGGTCCAAGCACCAAAAGGGTATAAGTTCGTGGGTGCCGATGTCGATTCCCAAGAGTTGTGGATTGCATCAGTTTTGGGTGATGCTGATGCCACTGGGATGCATGGCGGAACTCCTCTTGGTTGGATGACTCTAAGTGGTACCAAGGCAAGCGGCACCGATATGCATTCAGTCACTGCCAAGGCTGTAGGAATTTCTAGAGATCACGCCAAAGTTATTAACTATGCGCGAATTTATGGAGCTGGACAAAATTTTGCAGAAACTCTGTTAAAACAGTTCAATCCTACAATTTCAGAGGGTGAGGCTCGTTCAAAAGCGATAAAGATGTTTGCGCTAACAAAGGGAAAGAAGTTGTACTATTTAAAGCCAGAGTACCAAGATATATATGAAAATAAAGGGTAAGTCTAGCAAGCATTAAGTAACTAGAAATAACTATTGTATATTTTAAGATATTCAACTTATGAAGCCCTTAAGATAGCAGCCCACTTTGGGGAAGCCGTTTCGAAAATATTCCATCGAGGGAAGTGGGTAGGAGGAACGGAGAGCGCAATGTTCAACCGTCTAGAAGAAATTGCTGAAGACCCATGTCCTGTGACGCCTTTTCTAAACGGCAGATTAAGCCGAGCTTTAGAGCCGAAAAAGGGTGGAGATGACCGCTTTTTGCCCACGCGGGTCAACTGGGTGGTCCAGAGCGGCGCCGTCGATTTCCTGCATCTAATGCTTGTGTCGATGCGGTGGCTAATGGGAACGCACGTAAGATTTGTTCTCAGTTTCCACGACGAGGTGCGATACATGGTGAAGGAGGATCTTATCTACAAAGCCGCCCTAGCTATGCACGTTACAAATTTGTTGACGCGATCGTTTTGTGTCAGTAGAATTGGATTAACAGATCTACCAAAATCTGTTGCGTTCTTCTCATCGGTGGATGTGGACACAGTGTTGAGGAAAGACGGTAGCATGGACTGCAAGACGCCCTCGAACCCCCATGGCTTGGAAGCGGGGTACGGCATTCCTAAGGGAGAATCATTGGACATTTATGAGACGATTAAGAAGGCTGGCAGCAATGATATGTCTAAATGGGAGTGGCACATGAAAAAATCTAGAAAGTTTGCTAAAACAGAATAGCTTTTGAAACAAAAAGGAAATACAGAAGTTTTACGTTGATTAGACATATTCTTTTATTTCAGTGTTTGTAATGTACACTTTTCTTGTGTCATGCCAACACGGGTTCGGAATAGTAAATCTACTACCATTGATCTAGTCGAATTTTGCACATATTTCTATTTCGGATTTTGATGGGACCAATTATTATATTCTAATGTAAAATATGTTTGAGGATATTTCTTTCGTTCTCAGATGCTCCCATACTCTTTATTATGCTGACAATGTGAAATTTCTATTTATTTATTTATTCACACAGAGGTGTATTTAAATCTTTTATTAAGGCAAGTGTTTTGTATATTCATACATATGATTTCACAAGGAAATTCGTTTATTGCTAGATTAGTTGGCCGTGTCAGCAAAATCACGTAATAGCCCAAAAAATTACAATTTAGAGCATAGCCTAATGGTTAGATTCAAAAAAAAGTTTCAAAATGAATAATTTGGGATTCAACGATATAAAATCTACCTATCAGCGCGACTACTGTGAATATAAAATCGTGGGAACACCTCTGGTACGAAAATGCGAGGTGGAAGCTGACGCCCCAGTTAAACAACCAAAGTTTGTAGACTCGAGTACTTTGCACCCATTCAGGGAGGACGTCTATGTACCTTTTGACTTAATGTTTCGACCTAAGGACTGCGTGAACACAAATCCTTATAAAAAAATCCCAGACGAGAAATTGGAGGAAAAAATCTTTGAGGAGAAATTGAAGATGCGAAAAATTCGCCCGAGGGTTTATATGATTCCTCAAATTTGTTTGGATGATGTACCTGAAGACGTTATGTATGGGGAAAATGGTTTAGCGGAAAATATTTACACCTCCGACTGGAAGAGGACGACGGAATTGATGCGCAAAATGATGGAGAGCAAGTGAGAATTCCCCTTTTTCTTTTGTCCAAATTTTATAGACATGATTATTCTTTCCTAATCAGAAATAACGCTCAAACTCAAAAAGACGAAGAAAAGGAAAGTGACCATTTAATTGATATTCAAAAAAGAATGGAAAACATTTGCATTAAGCCGTTTTACGTTTGCACTCCTATTGAGGCTGGTTTGCTAAAATATGCAAAAAAATGGGATAACTATCAACCAAGAGCGATTGTAGACAAAACTGTAGGGTTCTGGAAGAAGAATCGGGACAAAGGATGGTAGGTTCATTATGTGCTGCTTTAAAAGTGGCTTATTCTTCCTCAACTCAGGTGCTCAATTTGCGAGGATATAAAGGCAGATATAAACTTGTCGGCTGCTGAGAAAGCCGAACTACAGTCTGCTTTACAAGACGATCAACTCCGGATACCCTACGCTTTTTTGGCGCCGGGTTATGGAGGATATACACCAAAACTGCCTGTCGGTATACCTGTGAGGAAGACCTTGTTTAAACGGTACGAACCATTTATAACTTCGTTGATGGCAGACCAGGGAGTATTTTTGAAACCAAAGGTACGAAATTTTCTTCTTCTATGCAGATTCCCTCAATTTTTGATCCTATCATTTTCAGAGTTCAGGGGAAGGATAAAATTAAATGTATTATTAGTTTTAGTTGATCTATTTGTTAATAAATGAAATATGCAAAGGCGAATACCAAATTTGCAAGTTTAGGATGTCACTAATTTACAAATGGATTAGGATGTTAAATTTGGAAATTTGGAATATGTAATTTAAAACTTTATAGGAAAATATTTGTTTATTACTAGTGATTAAAATCACATAAATACTGGCTAACATTGAATCCTACAAGTCGGCCAATGTGTAGGATAAAATCAAACCCGACAGTGCATTGCAGTCTTGCCGAACCTTCCATTATATTGTTTTCTCCAGAGACAAATGAGAGCAGTTTCAAATGCACTAAACTAGAAATCTGTGCCAACAAGTTGCAGGTTAGTCCAACTTTCTCATCAAGAATTGCGTAAAAAATAGCGAGTAGGCGATCTATAGAGAAAGACTTGGGACCCAATGCTGTTGAAAGTTTATCTGCAACCTATAATTAAACGGATGAGAAGATTGGTTAATTCAAAAACTGTTGATATGTTTTTGAATTTGCATTGTGCTTACCTTGGCCTTGGCATTAATGGACTGCAGGCGCTTTTTTTGCTTTCCATGGTTTTTAACAAAAAGTCTTTTATCCTCTTTTGGTGCATTATAGCTGGCTAAAAATGCGGCTATAAGCAGAAATTTCGCGTAATAGGGTAGCTCTAGTGATTTCGCCAGTTTTTTAACGTTATGATTGATCTCCAGTGATTCTTCGGTGGCTTGCTGTAAATATGGGTAATTTAACAGATTTTTATTCTATTTTTTATAATTTAGGTAATAAGCAAAACAACTTGTAAAGTTCGTCCTTTCGTTATTTTTATATGGGTAGAAGAAATTTAAAGCACTTTACTTACCTCAACAGTTTTTTCAATTCGAAGGTAAACCGTAGAGAGCGCAGTCTTGAGATGCTTGGATACGTTCCTCCACAGCTTTAACACGTCGTTCCTGTCCACAGTTTTGTTCAGAACCGGTTCGCAGTAGTTCTCGAAACAGTTTCTAGAATTCATTCTTAATTCGGGCAGGTCCCTGCAGGCACGGTAAAAGACGTTCAGGAACACACTTAGGTAGTTGTTGTAGAAGTCCCTTTCAAGACTTTGCAGGATTTCGTTCTTCTCCTCGTACACGTCGGAGTTCTCGTCTAGGGCCTTCGTCATCAGTTTCGACTTGACGTGCTGCTTAACGTTGTCGAAATCCAGCGAAAGGATCGCCTCCACCTCGCTCTTGGTGTACTGGGGGCAGTGGATTGTGATGACCTCGGATAGGCCCGTTTTGGTGAAGAACTTTTCGAACGGGAGCTGTGAGATTAGCAATGAGCAGATGTTGAGCCCCGTCAGCTCCTGAAGGCGAAGAAATGCAGGGAGGATGTTGAACTCCATGTCCCTCGTGCGTTCCGCGTTGTCCAGGCAAATCACGTAAGAGTCCACCGGGTCCAACTGCCGCATTACCTCGAGGAAGTCCTTGAGGTTCTCGCACTTCGCGTGGGGCGCATAATTATTTTCTTTCGATGGGAAGTGGTACTCCAAGGCGTTCACGATGGTCTCGTAGAGAATTTTCGGTGTGTAGCACTCGATGCAGTTCACAACGGCAAATTTGCACATAGACCTGCGGAGGAATTTTGTGACAATAGCTGTTTTGCCTGTCCCCGTGTGACCGTACAGGTAAATTCCGCTTGGGGAACAGTCGCGAGGATCTCCTATTAATTCATATAATTCAGAAACTATTTTCTCGCGGCATGGATGAGTTCTGCTGATTTTCTTTACAACTCGGTCCATTGCTGCAGCTTCGAAAAAATATTTGTTTACAAACAATTTCCCGCGTTCTATTACTGCTGACTGCTGACATTTGGTGCGGGGGCACGTTTGGTAATCCGAAATGGAAATATTTTGGAAAATATGAACAGTTGTGATTAATGAAAAATAATAAATAAAAGCCAAATTGGTGCTTTTCGTTGCTCCCTAATATATCAGTTGTAAACTCCATTTCATGAGATGGTTAAAGCTTTTGGTTTGAAATCCAACGAAATCAAGGTAATTTTTATTTGAATAACGACTCCGAGAAAGGTAGTCTGTTTTCTGAACAGTTCCTTCCTTCAACAGCTGGCACGTGGAATGTGGAACCTATTTCCTACCTTTCCTTTCCCAAATTGAAAAGTCAATCGCTCACTAACAGTTCAGTGGCTGAAGTTGTGAAGTTCAAGTAGTTCTGCAGTGCACGATGCGAACAATTGCAAGTAAATCCGTAAATATTGGCTCTAAAGAAGTGATTATAATTAAAAGAACTTACAAACTGCACATGTAAAATAGTATTACGCAGAATTATGACGCAAGAATTGCCTGAGTTGCACCGACCAGCTTGAGAGGTTATAATTGAGTTCGTGACGTTATATCGTATGATGTAAATTCTCGTCGGTGATTGGCTGATGATTTGTCATTTTTGCTGACCTTATAAATCTGTTTTTGAGTTGGAGAATTTGCACGGAATTTGGGTGAATTTGCTGCGAAAAAAAGATAAATCGTGATCGCATATTGTCTTGTGTGATGGAGGACACTCTCAACTGGGGGACCTTCCCCCAGAGCGACGTTGGCATGGAGCCAATGGATATTTTCAAGGAGGAGGAGGCTGCTTCTCTGATTAACGAAATGATCCCGGCCGGTAGTAAAATTTAACGATTTCAACTTCTGACTGTAAATTTCCGCGTACTTACTGCTACCTTTGCCGTTTCAGAAATGTTCGACAACTTTTTGGATGAATTCGTGAAGATGGAGAACGAGGACATTTTTAATATGTCTTCTGGTACGCCATCTCCGATTATGGAATCTGCGGTCCCTGCAGAGACATTGCCGCCTTTGGAAGAACATCCCAGTTATAAACCTGTGCAGCAAGCGCCTTCAATTAGCGCCGCCAACATAAGTCCCGTGCACGAAGGAAAAAATGCACCCGGGACGCTTCAGCAAATTGTATATGTGAATAATATAACGCCTCCTCAAGTCATCGGGAACAACGGCTCTCCGCCCCAAACATACGTGCTGCAAAACACGCTGAAAGCAGCTCCGATAACGCAAGCGAACGTGATGCCAAATGTGACTGCGATTACAACGGCAATCTCCAAGGATCCTAAGCCAGTGATTCAGCAGGTGCCTCAGGTGTTGACCTTGCAAAATGTTGGCAACAGCAAGCCTGTTTTGTTGCAAACAAATTCTGTTATGTACACAACTGCTCCTGCTACAACAACACAAGTCAGTGATGAAATCTTGGTCCGAGTATGAATTTTAATTTCAATTTACTTCTAGAATGTTCATGCCTTGGTGAATGGAGCAATATTGACTACAACTAGGATTCCAGTTGTATTAGATACAGAAAATAAGGTTTCAATTACACGCATGACTCCAAAGGTAAGGCAGATTTTGCATGTCATTTTATTCTGGCTAAAAAATATATTCTTAAACTATTACTTGCTCAGCAATATTTCATTATATTATGCATTAGTTAAACTTTCGTTTAGTTAATAAACTGGATTGCATATAAAATTCCTATATACGAGGAGTAGGATTTTCTTTTAGTTTTTTACTGCAATAATTTCGATTTAAATTTTATTTCTCTATTATACAATAAATGTAGGACTGTGTTTCGCTTTGTCATGATTAAAAACGAAGCTGAGAATAGAATGTTTAATGTTACTTCTAGCCGTGTCGTTCAATGGTTAATGATGACGAAAATAAATTTGTTTTCTATTTATTTTCAAACAGTAGTTTATTTTACGAATATTTTCTAATTCTCTAAAATTTGGCACACTGCATTCATTAGGTAAAAGAGGTAAAAAGATCTGCGCACAACGCAATCGAGCGTCGTTACCGGACCTCAATAAATGACAAAATTACTGAATTAAAGAATATGGTTGTTGGTGAGAGCGCTAAACTGAACAAATCCGCTGTGCTACGGAAATCAGTTGATAAAATCAAAGATCTTCAGCGGCAAAATTACGAACTGAAAATGGAAGTGCAAAGATTGCAACGCGAATTGATGGCTAGAGATGGGTCTAAAGTCAAGGACTTGCTTATTAAAGGGCAACCAATGCAAATGGAGGAGAATTTGTATTCTAAACAGATTCCTTCTGTGACCTCGCCAATGACTCCGCCACGTAGTGACGAGTCAAACCCGTCGTTGTCTCCTGCACACTCGGACGTGTCAATGCCGCCATCGCCGTATGGTAGCTCCAAAGATGATTCTGACCTTATCCCTTCGGTCCGAGGCATGGCTTCTCATTCTCGACTGGCACTCTGTATGTTTATGTTTGCCATAATTGTTATTAACCCGTTCAAGAGTTTCTTGAACCATCTTCCGGATGCTGTTGACGATGGAGACTTTACGGGTGGGCGTAGAAGCATTTTAGCTACTTCTACTTTTGATAACGACTGTAAGTTTGTAGGCATATTTATTTGTTACGATTATTATTAAAGGTGCTTTAAAATTTAGATGATTCGGCTTTCTTCACTTGGCAAAAATTTAGTACGTCTCTGGTTTTATGGACAGTTAATTTGGCTGTATTGTTCTGCTGTTTGGTTAAATTGCTTGTTTACGGCGATCCAGTTCTCAGCTCGCAAACACAAGCTTTTGAAGAGTACTGGAAGCACAAGAAAAGGGCCGAACTGGAATTTTCAAAGGTAAAACAAATTTGCTATTTTGTTGCTTTAAATTAATGTAGAATGTTATAAGGGGGCTTCTTCGAGCGCGTACACTGAATATTTGCTCTGCTTGAAAATCTTTGGGATATCTTTGCCTGCTTCTCGTTTTGAAGCATTCATCGCTACAAGTTGGCAATTCGTTCGGCTATTCTTCCATAGGATTTGGATTGGCCGTTGGCTGTCCCGAAAAGCAGGTGGCCTCTTTTGTGCGGAATCTATCCGTACAGAAGCACTTACCTCTGCCAGGGAAATTTCGCTTGTTTTCCATCGTCTGAATCAACTGCATTTAGCAACAAAAATGAGTGATTCACATGGGCTTATGATGTCGCTTTTTGCGGTGAATATGGCTGAGGCATCATCGGCTGTTATGAATCCTTCTGATTTTATCGACATCTATATGACCGCTGCCCTTAGAGTCAAACGAAGCTATCCTTCATATCTTCAGTTTTTCGGACGGTACTATGTAAGCAAAGCGAAACAGGAGAGCTCCAAACTATGTGGACACATTAGAAAATTCCAGTGGGCTTTTACTCCTTACGGATATCGCTTTTTTGTAACACATAAATTCAAATTCGACACAAATTCTGACGAATCACTGTTTTCGAGACTGAATAATAAAGCTGATCCTATGTCGTATGTGATGAAGGTAAGAAATTTCTGAGCGCTATATTTTTCAAGACTAATTCTCGATTGCATTTTAACAGGAGTATAGAGAACACTTGTTGAATAAGGCAGTCACATATCTTGTTGGAGCTGGTCGACGGCAAGAGTCAAGTGTTGATCAAGAGAACCAGCAAAAAGGTGAGACAATACCATCAGCACCTAATATTCGGTCTGGTTCTCTTATAAGCGATGTCTTAAACTACACAATTTTGCTGAACGACACTATGTCTGGAGAGGCAGACTTGACTGATACAGATGAACTCGTTGAGTGGTGGTCCAGTTTACTGAGCGTTGCTGCTTATTGGCTTTTGGGGGAAGATGGTCAGGCAAAGGAGCTATATAAAATTGTTGACAAACTTCCTGATCAACTTAAGGACGTTAATGAATCGTTTCCGAAGGCGCTTCATAGCATTTTCAGAGCCAAAAAACATTTATTGTATGAAAGACTATTCTCTAATAGCTTTCTTGATGATTCCATGAAAAATTTAAATTTCAGTAGCTCCGAAGTTGGGAAAAAGGCGAAAGTATATGAATTATGTGATCTTTCAAGCAAATACTTGCGTGATAGTCTGAGTTGCAACAAAATCAAGCCAGCGAAAGGAATGAAGTTGGTAAGTAGCGTTTGATTTTTGCTTAAGTAATTTAAGTTTTAAATAGAAAAAAGTTCCCACTCTTGAGGTGCATTGTAGTCGCATTGTCCGTATATTTGAATCGTACAGTACTTCTGCAATGCAAACTTGATGGTGTGAAAACACGACAGGTTCAGGTTAGTTCCCAATGTTTAATTTGGATTTTGAAGAACTGACTGCTGATTTAAGCTTAAATCCTATTTAATTTCCCTTTTTCAAGGGGATAATAAATAAGTTTTATTAAAAGAAAAGAATTGAATACAAGCCGATCCGTAAAAATGTTCCAACTGAATACCAATCTGTTCGAAACGTAAGGCATTTTAGAGAAGTTTTCAAATGGATTTGAATTTGGTCGGAAACACTATTATATATAAAAATTCTGTAAGGACGAGATGTACTGATTATTATTTTGTTCGTGTAAAGTTGTTTCAGCTTCTTACGTGCGATTGGATTTTGGAAACCCGCACAGCTCTTTGGGACTTGGACTTCGGTTTAACCGGTGATGACGACGGATACTATCAGGCCCCTGAGTGGGTTCTTGAAAGGTTCCAGAACGATTTGAACTCCCTTCGTTGCATTGCTGAAGAAATACCAGTAAGCCCATCGAAGACTACTTATGTACATATATAAAATATAAACTTAAATCAACTTTTTCTACAGAGTGGTCAGTCCAGAATATATTTATACGAAGCCGTTTGTCGCCTGATGGCAGGAGCTTCCCCAGGCCCAACACAGCAACTTTTGGATAGAAGTCTTCGGTATAGACACGCCCGCACGTCTATCATATGTGGTAAAGATAGAAATCAACAATACGAGGGCGGCGAGAGGGAACGCGCTCAAGCGATGTATGTCGCTTGCAAATATTTGCCATCCGCCCTGCTTTCATCACCAGGAGAAAGGGCAGGAATGTTGGCGGAAGCTGCAAAAACCCTCGAAAAAGTGGGTGACAAACGGAAACTAAAGGACTGCTATCAGCTGATGAAATCCCTGGGAAGCGGAACTGTTACTAATTAAAGCAAGAGGTGCGAACAATTTTTAGTTTGGTAGCTTTATTTAATCTTACATATATCGTTTTATACTGTTGCGTTAATGGCGGGACCTGGCTCCGCGATGGAATTAGCTGTAAGCTCACATGTAAATCGAATGTTTTTTTTTTAGTGCGATTAATTTATGGATAAAGATATTGGCTCACAGAGTATATATGCTTTTTATTGAATTGTTGGTATCCACATTTATTTTTCTTAAGCTCTTCTGTTAGCGTTATTTTGTTTCATTTATTCCTTAAGATGAAAACCAATATAGGATTATTTTGCCACGCTATTATTTCTAGAGGCTAGGTGGTCTTCAAAAAAAAATAAATTTAAAAGATTTGTGGATTAGTTCTAAAAATTCTCTGTAAATAGAAGTAAGTACAAACCGGGAAAAAGTAGTTGTAAATAAAAGGTTTATCCGTACCTACATATTTCTTCTATTCAGTATGTTTTTGATTTTATTGGTTCTTAAAACTTTTTGACCATGAGATTATTGGATTATGCAGCACAGCCTGTAGGGCTCAAAATATTTTATTTATATCCTCCAACCAAAAGACTTATTATAAGATTTAAGATGTATTTTCATAGGCTTACTCACTTTTGTATGACAGCAAGTAGTTGAATAAAGTTTTCATAAAACACTGCAATTTTGTTTTTCCCAGCATGGCGGAGTTTGGAAGTCACTTTTCGTGGTTTTTGTGTCGATGGTAGAGAATATTTCTATATTTTCAAAGCGTTATGTAACGTTTCAAAGAAGAATTGTGAGATGTTTGCGTCTTTCTCGGTGGGCTCCATGGTTTTATTTTAGTCTCATTCGTCACTCAGTAGTTCGTGAGTCTAAAAAAACTGACTCTTTATATTGTATTTCAGTTCCTAAAAAAACGGTTTATTTAACACGTTCACACCGGCGTGTACCACCGGTGGTCCGCATAAGACTGAATCTGGGCAGCGCGGTCATGAACGTGTTAAGCTTAGAAAAGTAGAAAAAATCAGGAAAGACCTAAACATTTCGAGGGATATACATATTTTTTTATAAATCAAATCAAAATAGAAGGTGCTAACGATATTTTTTGTATCGTGAAAAGTTAGTTATTAATACAATTTTTAAGGGAAATTGTTGGAAACACAAATTCTCGAATCACAAAAAAAATAAATCATAGATAGTTATTAGACCCACAGGCGTTCCTGCGTTAAACAAGTGTAAGAAAAAAATTTTTTACGTTTTAAGAAACGCTTTTCCTCCAAAAACACATCCACAATGTATTGTCATCGAAGATGAACATGTATGCAAAATTAGCATTAATTAATAATTAAGAATACTCGGATGTGCCCATTAAAGCTACTCTGCGAAAGTATTAAAAAAGAAAATTATACTTTCGTAAACCTTCATAATTGGCTTGCTTTTACCAGTTAGAAATTAAGCAGAACCCCACCTCTCCAGGAAAATATAAAAATGCCTCAAAAAAGGGCGGTCAAAATAAATACATATAACAAGGAAATAATTAAACGCGATTCCCGGGGAAATTTCAATTTCTTCTCACCGGGCGGGCGGGCGACACCGAGGGTCCGGGGGGAAATCCCAACTTTTCCGGTGAGTTAAGCAGGCAGAAAGGAGCACTCTTAATGTGCCAATATTAAATGGACAAAATAAAGGAGTTATGCCCGACAAAAGCGGTTGAAACTTGGCAGACAGCGGAGCTCACCTGCTCTTCCATTCATTGTTTCGCGGGCATGAAAAAGAGCAGTCACTTACTCTCGAGGATTGCTCCGGCTTAAGACGGCCGGCCCGGCATTCACGCTGCGGAATATGAAATATGCGGGGCGAGGCGCTGGCTGAGGCGGCGGAGGTGCGGTGGCGGCTTTATTATTTGCCCCACAGCCTCTTAAGACCAGCATATTCCGACATCGGGCACAAAGAAAAAGAACAATTGGAAAACAAGTTCTTTCCCACAGTCACTAGACGCCGCCGCTAGTCCCCGGGGCGCGGGCGACCGCAAAGACAAAGTCCTCCATTAGGGCCACATCGGACTTCTGTTTCGGGATTTTCCAGCTCCGTAAACTTAAATAGTGGCTTTTGTTCGGCCGCCCTTATACCACCGTTTTTCCCGGGCTGGCTCCCACTCCCCGGGCCACGGCTGCCATCCGCCATCAAACTTTCGCTTGGGTTTGGGGTCAACTATTCCCGGGGAGCGTGGGGCTGTGTGACCGGGGAAACAAATAATACACCAACTGCCTTAATCGGATTTACCCCCCAAAGTTTAATTAAAAACTTGTCTCCTTATGACGTGATTCGTGGGATTAGCTACCTGTGAAAACACTGGTAAAAGACAGTTGGTCTAGGAAGGCTGCGGAGGCCGATGGATCCGCCGAAGCGTAATGGAAATTTTCTGACGGCTCCGGTCCCACATTCCTTGAACTTTCCCCGAGTTGTCACCGCCCCGGATTGTTTTAATTAAATGAAAATGTTTCGTTGACAACTTTAATTTTGACTTGGTTGGACGTTACACTCCCAGGAGTACATCTCCAGGACCTTTGGCTGACAGATTTTCGGGGCTTTCGCCGAATTTCGCACTCAAATGGCACCAAGACGGGGCCGCAGCAATGGGAAAGTTCATTACGATATTTCTTGAAATCCCCCACACTCCTTAGAACCCAAGAAATGTTTTGGGTTCGACTATAGTTCTAGCCCGGGGTAATTCGTAATTCGGCATCTCCGCAAAATTTCGGCAATTTTTTTGTCGATCTTATGTCACCGAACTTTTCTAATTAAGATTTACTTTGAAGGCGTACCATCGCTCCGAGAAATTTATGGAAATTTTTCTTGCCTATCCATCGCGGAACTTTGATGTGAAAAAGTTTGATTTGCCCGATGAGACCTTTGCAATCATTTTAAAGAATTTTAATTTCCAAACTCCAAGACAACAAAGGTACATCTCATCTCCACAGCCTTTGCGTTTGTGAAGAAGTGTAATGTTTGCCTCAGTTAGAACTTCAGCAATATTTTCTCGAGAAAATTTGATAAAAACCATAATACCTATTTGCAATTATAAAATCGTTTTACAATTTTCTTTTGGGCGTGATCCTACGCATTCGTTTTACCATGTTTGCATTAAGTTTTAGGCGAAGAATAAATACAAAAATTTTCTGCTAATAATGATTACCCAGGTCTGTTGTTTTATCTAATTTAATGTTTTTTTTATAGATTTTTCTCTTTTGAGCACGAAAATGATAATCAATAATGAAAATCATAAAGCTTTGAGAAGAATTTAAAATGAACTTCTAATAAAAGCTTGTATCATCACCTATAATTGAATCGGTGATTCCAAAAACCACATACATAAGTCAAGTTCTTTCCAAACACACAATTGCGATATGTAAAGCAAGGTGTATCACCACATCAGACTTTGTATACCAAATTGTTCATGTTCATGAAAAAAGATATTTTGCGGTTTAAGAGTTAAGTTTCGCGCCACATTATTTCCTCCAACCGAATATTTGTACAACTGTGCCAAACAAACATGCAATTGTTCTTGAAGCGAGAAAAGTGTCTATTTAATGGTTGGAGCTCGGTCTGAATATTCAAAAGTGATTATTGAAGACTGCAAAATGCTTGTGAGTGTACTTAATATTTTAACTCTAATTTTAGTGGTTACTTTCGAATTTGTAACAAGTGGCAGTGCTGTCCCCACTGTTTCCAAATATCCGTTTGCTGTAAAGATCAGTATTAAATTTACGCACGCCAAGACGAATGAAGAAAGAACGTTCGTCTGCGGAGGAGTGATCTTCAGTCCTTGGATTGTGCTGACCGCAGCTCATTGTTTGTATCATAAAGACGAAAGGGTTACCGCAGTTACAGTCATCGCCGGAAAAACTAGCTATGAGGGTCCATCCCCCATGGAGCAAATAGTGTCAGTAAGGGGATATAAGATACATGAGGAGTACACGTCCGAAGTTCAGCATTTAATAAGTCCAAAAGAGTATTATTTACATGATATCGCCATCATGTGGTTGAAAAAACGATTAGACGAAAGCAGTACTGTGAAAGCAGCTAAAGTTTCAGATGATGATGTTCTTTCAGAAATAGTTGGAGTAGGGCTCGGTTTCGCGCCGATAAACAGCCAATCTACTGCTAAGAAATTAAATCCAGTAACACTAAAAACAATACCTTACGACATCTGCAGAAATAAAATGAAGCATTATATTGGACCAAATACATTTTGTGCCTTGCCCGAGAGTGAAGGTTGCAGAAATATAAAAGGCGATTCCGGTAGTGCATTTGTGTACAAGGAGAAAGTACTTGGACTCATATCATTTCAAACTGTGGACAAAGAAGGCAAAGTTTGCGGTATGCCGATTGCTGTGACACACATTAAAAAACATGCAGCAATGCTTGCGCAAAGCGTTAAAGATGGACCACCTAAAGATCGCTGTTCAAAACCCAAGGGAAAATTTTGCGCTTTGTAATAAATACATTATACAAATAGCCTAAGGCAAAAGTTGGATTGGTTTTTGGATTTATATTCCTTGTCCCATTTCACTCACACTAAATGCATGTTATTCAAACAACTTTTTTTAAAGTAATTTGGATAATTTTGGATCTTTTGGATAATTACCTTGATAATTGTTCTGTAGTAAATCGTTTTATAATAGCTTAAAAGTTTGTTACTGCATGTGAGGGCACCTTTATGTATGTGTATAGCACCTACTCATGAAATCGAATATAATTATAAAATATTTTTTTTACTTCAAAAAATTATTTATTTTAAATAATCTTAATGCTCGTATGCATTTGATATAGTAGATATATAGTACATAGGTAAGGTTAACATCAATTGATTATATAGCACAGAATTTTCCTTGGGGTTTTGGACAAGTCTTCTTAGGTGGTCCATCTTGAATATACTGCGCAATTGTTGCTGCATGTTTCGTAACATCTGTCATAACTATTGGCATATCTTCGTCAACGTTTCCTTCATCGTCTGTTGATCCGAAGGAAACAAGTCCTAATACTTTGTTATTGTAAATAAAAGCATTTCCTGAATCACCTTTTGTATTCCTACACTTTTGATTGTTAACAGGCAGGGCACAAAATGTATTCGGGCCATTGTAATGCTTCCTCACATTTCTGCATGTGTTGTAAGATATTGCTTCTAGTTGAACTTCATATAATTGTTTTGCAGTTGATTCCTTACTAGCTGGTCCAAACCCGAGCGCTATTCCTTCTATCTTGGTTTTAAATAAACTGGTAGCAAAAATTGCTTGTTTTACAGTGGAGGTTACCGCGAATGATTCTTTAAGCCATAGTATGCCAATATCATTCACACGATACTCATTAGCTTTTAACAAATGAATTATTTTAACTTTGTAATCCTTGTGTATTCTATAGCCCTTCACCATAACTTCTTGTTCCATTGAAGTTGCAGTTCCATAGTTCGTTTTTCCTGCGATAACTTTAATTGCAGTTAGTTTTTCGTCCTTGTGATATAAGCAATGCGCTGCAGTCAGAACAATAGAAGGACTGAAAATAACTCCTCCACAGCCGTAAAAATTTTCGTTTTTTCCCTGTGTATATTTCAGTAAGATCCTTACAGCAAATGGATATTTTGAAGCACTATTAACAGCAACCCCACATTTTGCTGCAGAAATTGATCCTACTGCAAAAATTAGGGTTACTATTGTAGTAAAACTCACTAACATTTTGTATTAGATGACGATCAGTTTTGAGCATCCATGGACTCTAACCATTTTATAAGAGCGTTTATGTTATATGATTGCTCTTTTCTTTGCTCAACTGTGTCAATACCTATACTTTTTCATATAATAGAATAGATTGGAAAAAAAAAGTGAATGAAGTTATCAAAAAGCCTCTATCTTCTCTATCTTGCACATAAATATATGCCTTTCATTTCCATTTTTTAAATATGTCGTATGTAGTTAAGAAAAGGGAGAGAAAAATATTAGCCAATCCACAGAAATTTAAAATTCAATTATCCTACCCTCTTTCATAATTTCTGCCAACAGTGCTTGGATTAGACGTATGTTTTAAACTCATTGTGTTTCATAGAAATACGTATGCGAATGTAAAAAACAGTAAACCATGTGCGCTAAATTTTTACACTTGACTAAATAAAGGGCCAATTGACGCACATTTTAATAAACATTTTTCGTGCGTCAAATCCAGAAATAATTCGAAAAGATGTCGTCCGAATAGTATTTAATTTTTAAAACTGTTTTAATTAAAATCAGCACAGCAATTTATTAGCAAAAAAAAGATAAATGTATTTTCAGCCAGGACTTATAAAAGTTGAAGCTGCATGCAGAGGCATTAAAAATACATAAATGTAGGTTTTGAAGCACCTTTTTGTACTAAAACCATATAATTTATTAGCTACTTTTCTCATCTATTCTGATTGAAAATTTCACATTGAATTTAAATTTTTTATGAGTAACTCGCAATAAAGAGTAGAAAATGTCTAAAAAATAAATTAAAGTGTTATAACTTTACACCCTTTCGGTAGTAAGAAAAAGAAAAAATAGGTACATATATGTAGTTCTGATTGAAAGCGATTAAGAAATGTGTGGGGGAAATGGTAGGTCTAGACTCTAGAGTAATGACCTTCGTATTCCTCATAATTGAGTAGAATGAAATAAAAACTTAAAAAATAAGAAGAAGCTCTAAAAAGTATGAAACTATAATTTTGGAATATACAGTACGTAATATAAATATATATTAAAAACGAAAAACCTGCATACTCGTTCCTAGAGAAATGAAAAAGAAAATACCCTAAACGCTTGACGATAACAAAATGGCAATTACGTAAATTTGGGTAAACAAAAATGTTTTTAAGTTGTTATTATTTGATTCATTAAGCCAGTTTTTTCTAAGAAACCCTCTCTGAGTTATTAACGTTTTTTTGAAAAATATTGCTGGACTCAAAATATAATATAAGTAATAATCTATCCAACATTTCCAAATTTTTAATAGTTATTATAAAACTAAGCAAAACGTTTTCTTTAAAAACAAACTTTCTAATTAATTAATTTTTATTATTCTAAAGCCGTTTTATTTTTTAACTTTTGTAGCTGCTGTTTGTAGCTTACAGCTTCTGAATAATTATTTTGTGCGGGATCGATCTTTTGAAATGGTGGGACTTCTCAAGCTTGTGAACAAATTTATAATTTTTGTTCTATTATTCGATAAAAGCTCCCAATTCTCGCTCCTCTTTTACTTGAATGAGTCATAAATTGCGCAGAGAAAGCAGACGCTTTTATTAAACAGGAATTCGACCGTAAACTTTAATATTTTGCAAATATCACCGTCATAGTGCAGACGGAATATTCAACAGAGTGGAACCTATTTTCGGAACCCGCAACTTGTGCCGTAGGACTTTACCAATATCTCTCTGGGGACTGCAAACATTATCATCATTCCCCGAAACTCAATTCACACGAAATGTGTAAAGTTTTCGATCACTATGGACAAAGTTTTCCATTATTTCCGACTCCACTGTGTGTGGATGGGAATGATGGTGTGCAAGTAGTGTGTTCGGTAGCCAACCAGTGTGACTCTGACCCGGGGTACATCAAGAAAATGTGCACTTCATGTACTTTTTCTCCGTACAATTTTCTTGCAAAAGGCTTGCCAACAAAACTTTTACAATTGTGAAGAAATCTCTGATGACTATTGGCTGCTGTTTGCGATAATATTGTGAGAATGCACTGTCGACCACCCTCGAGGGAGCTCGTCCTGGTCGGGTGCACAACTATTCGAATGTCCTTTATTAGCTGCCCTGGGCATTTTAACTGGAGATATTGCTAAATGTTTCGAGCATAGGTATACATAACTAGAATAGAATTATTTCAGCAAAAATACACAGCATTCGTTCGATTTAATCTCCGTCAAGCTCAGGTATTTTAGAGTTTGATAATAAAGGAGAAATACTAGAAATTCTTCTACGTATTTTCTATTAGTAATATTAGTTGGTAAGTTTTGTCTTGTTCTTCTTTTGAAATGAATTGGAAACTACCCACATTTTCGGTTTTTTATCCTGCAAAAACTGAATCATTTGATATATGATGCAGTGGAGTGGTGCATTATGATTATCCAATAGGTACTAAGATGATGAACAAAAAGCAGCTGAAAGTTTAACTCTAGAAGGTTAGTTAGTTTTGTTTCGACTAATACATCAAACATTTGTTGTTCCCTTTAAAGTAGAATAGTATGAATTTTTCTATCTCTCAATAAAAAAAGAATTACAAAAACTGCGTTTAATATGAAAAAAACTAAAACCAAAAGTATTTACACTGCTATGAACAAATAGCCTGGCCTAATGTTATTATACCCTACTAGTGGTCGCCCTGTGGTCGAAATTCGACCTACTGGGGTTACTACGAAAAATACGACTGTACACAGCCTACTATATGTATGTGTTTGAAATTGGCACTGTCAATAATAAAATTACGACAGCTTGACCACAGACTACTATACGTTTGACATAGACAGTATGAACGTAAATAATGAATTTATTTTATTGAATTTAATGTATTTGTAACACATATTATAAATAAATTTTAGCTTTCTGCACTCCTTCTCTATATAAACTTTAACTATGCCAAATCACACACTCCTCCGTCCGTGCAATATGCTTAAAAAGGGGTACAAAGTTTTCCCTTCACGTATTAATATATAGATTTATTAATAACTATGAACAATCTAAGTCTATCACAAAATATATGTATTATTATATATGAATTGATTATTTAACTAATCGTTTGTTTAAATAGAGAGGAACTTATGTCAAGATGAGCGTGTCGGAGAGGGTGGGAAGATAGCGAAGAAGAGGTTCCACCGGCGAATGAAAGACCGGGACTAAGAGTAGTATGATGCAGAATTTTTAGAACTTTTAAGATGTGGTTGAATTGATGCGAATTATAAAAACACAAATAAGTTCAAATATATTATTTTTTCTCGAAACATAAGTATTTTAAATAGAAAAGTACTGGCCACTGATATAATTTTTCTCAGTGGTTGTAATTTGTGACTTAGGGTTGATCCATTAATTCCACATTTTTGACTGTAAGTCAGTTCAGTATTTTACACTATGTTGATAAAGATATGGCAGAGTTATTGATGCATTCTCTGTAGGGGTCGGTCGGCTTCTTCAGACATTCCACAAAGAATTTAGGCCTAATTGCTTCTCGCTATGCATTGGGGCGTGGAAGGTAATAAAGCAGCCCCTGCCGACGTTACACGTCCTTATCATAAAATAAATTTTCTGCTTTTATGGCTGTTTGGGAATCAATTAGAAATCTCATCAATTCGGGCATAGATTCGGGCATCGCCTGGATGGGAAAACAAAGGCCGGTCAGCCCTAAATGGTAATCATCCATGAAATTAATTTTTTTCTATTATCTTGGAGCAATGATCTCGCAAATCCTCCTCTGGCCGCAGTGCGGCACCCTCGTAAAAAAGTCTGCCAAGAAACCGAGCTGAGCAGCGGGGGAGGCCAAGAAGACAAGCACCCAAGGCTATGTCGGAATGACCGGCAATCCACTCGTTATGGCGCTATATCGCATCACATCTCATCTCGTTTGCACAAATGAAACGTACCCGCTGGGAAAATTACTGGAAGTTTGTTATCCCACCATAGCCACTTACCTAATCCCGTTGAGACCTCTCCTCATCCAATAAACCGGAGTCAACACTAGAAAAGCCGTGGCGGGGCGACTTTCGGGGGATCTGAGCCAAGGCCGCACCGTGGATTTTCCGTTTCTGGTGCGTGCGAGGGATTCTCCGGGAGTCGGGAGTCGGGGCCCCGAACCACGCCACGGGACCGTTTCCATGTCGGCGGCACTGATTTCCCGGGCTCCTCGGGAGACGGCGGGCGTCCCGGCCCGAGATATCGGAGCGAACTTCGAACGTGCCAATACACCGCCGACAGGAGGCAATCCCTCAAATATGGATGAGGCGCTGACAGGTTCCTTGATTGTGCCATTGTTTGAACCAATCAGGCGGTAAATGTGATCCAGAGGTTCCAGGGGCTTTGTGGGCTCCCATTTGTCAGCTACCGGGCGGTTTTTTGTTGTTCATAAAAAGTGGGAGGAATCTAGAAAACTTTATCAATTTCTTCTCTAGGCGGGGCTTTTGAAAATCCTCCGCTTCCTGGCGGATATTTGCTGTGATTGGATAATACCGCGACGAAAACGCTTCCTCCAGCCCAGACTCCAGAGAGATTGATTAGGAGGATTCCTTCGACCTTTTTAATTGCAGGGATGGGAAATATAAGATTCCTACCAGCGGGGGAGTTTTAGACTTCCAATATATCGACTGTCCTTTTTTTAATATATACTGTACAGGTGAAACATTATAGCCTTGCTTTTGTAGAAGGCATTCGAAATTGGAACTTCACAGTTCTTTTGTTTAATATGGTGTAAACTAAATTGGTACTTGAAGAATGGTTCCAATATAATACAGGTTGTTACTTTTTTATTATTCAATTTTAGAACGCAGGAACGTGTTTATAATTTCTAATAGAAAGCGCTGCATAATTTTAAGATTAGAACCGTTGAAAATTCATCCAGTTGTTCTTTTTTGTGTGTGAAATCAAAATTTTGGCCAAAAGTTATAAATAAATAATTTATTCATATTAAACTGAAAATATAAATTTATTTGGGTGTTTCTCTACTATTTGAAAACTGATGTCCCGAGGAAATATACATAGATATGTATATATGTAAGTACATAAATGATACGTCCACGATTTTCCAAATGTGTGAAATGTTCTTAATTTTCGGCGGCCGTAAACCTTTATTTTTCTTTGTGTAAGGCAATGTCAATCTCCATTTCTAATTGAATTAACAGAATTTTTTATACTGCTAAGGCGGGGATGAATATTGGCAAGTTGCGATTCAAATATTTTGAGAATGAAAAAAAAATATATGATTACTATAAACAAAATTGAAGAAGCTCAAGGAGAAGGCCGATATTTTACTCATAAATTGAAAACATGTTTATGCAAAAGTCCCTGGCCTAGTTCTGAGGCAATCAATAGACTAGACCAGGACATCTCTTGGAACCCTTGAGGGCATGAAATACGTACCCAGTTGGGTGAGGTTAAAGCGTGTTACGCTGTCTGGACAAGTCTTAAATTTCACACTTGAATCGCGTTCGGTTCCCCACTAGCCGCAGTGCAAGAAGAAGTGGTCAAAGCGCCCCGCAAAAACCGACTTGATGCATTTTTTCCCAGAGAAAAAAAAAATTATCTGTACTGCACTACAAGGTAGTTGGGGCGCGGGGCACAGGGTGCCTCGGAGCAGAGCGCCCGAACATCCAGAAAAAGTGTTCACCTTGCAAATCGAGCTCCCCAGAAGGGCGGGCAGGCGAGATCCATTGCAACAAGGAGGAGCCCCTTACCGGCTCCGTGGAAGTTTCGTATGACCGGAGCGGAGCGCCCCTGCCAGCGCCCCATTTGCCTCGACTAAGTGTCGGGTTGCTTAAGGGCCGCAAAAAAGTTGTAAGAGCGCTTTTTGGCTGGCCGTCTTCGTCCCTCCCCGCCCCGGGTTTCAACGGCTTTTTACCGGTGGATATCATTTGCATAGATCGCTCGAGGAGATTTCCCTCCGAGTCCTGGCGGAGCTCGTTTTTGCCCATGACACATCGACAGGTACAGGACATGCTGCACGGCGACTACTTGAACTCTGCGTACCAATGAATAATTTTGCGGTCGGCATAATCCGATAAGAAGTTTCGTTATTCATGGCTTAAAGGTTCATTGAATTGCGAGAGTGCAACTTGTGAAATTTATTGAATTCCGCTGGTGCGCCGGCAAAAACCACCTGACCCACCGGGCGGGTGATTATCTGGAATTCAGCAAAATTCGTGATTTTCTTCGGCTGACACACCTGCAAAAGGTGGGTATAAGGTGCAAATTGCAAATGTATGTACGCGATGCAGCAGTAATTATCTTGAGGATTTCAATTACTTGCTGATATTTTCGCCAGACGCCTCGACTTGCCTTGCAACTAAATTTATCGCTCGTTTCTTGTTCCTATTGAGGAAGCATTTTGGGCACTATTTCTTTTACCTGGCGATAGTTGCCTTCCACGGCTGAGGTGGGATTTTCTGTTCGTTAAATTTTAAAGAGCAACTTCACGTCGCAGGAAGGATAACGCAAGTCTCTTGAAATCTGTGGTAAGTTAGTGGAACGTTTTGTCTTTTGCACACTTAGAAGTGGGGAGGAGTGCTATGAAAAGGACACTTTTTTTTGGAATATTTTTATGCAAAAAGGCTTGTAGATATTGTAAAAACTGGTGAATTATTCTTTATTTAAGGTGTTATAAATGAATATTTGAAATCGAACTCGTGATAGTTATTTGTTAGAACTTCTGAGTTGTGCTCTCGAATTATACGAAGTGAGTAAGCTGGTATAAACATAGTATCGATACTGTTTTCAGCTCCGATTTCGACCCACGGAAAAAATTTTAACATAATTTACATTTGTCAATGATTAACACGTTCACGCCGGCATGTAGGTACCACCAGTGGCCCGCATGAGACTGAACCTGGGCAGCACCGTCGTGAACGTGTTAAAATTTCGGCTCCTTATGAGAATTCGCAGTTTTCATTTGTCATTCATTTGATTTAAAAATCCCAGCCAACTTTAAATGATTATATATTATATAATTTAATTTAACAATTTCAATCACAAATTGCTGTCTGTCACCCATACATAGTATTGACAATACCATGGTATCTATACTGGCTGTGTTTCACAGGTATAAGGGTCTGTGTTTTGATATCATCAGTTATCATTTATTTTTAATCTTACACTTCTAGTAATCGCTTCTATAGTGTAAACGACATAGTCAAGTCAATCAACACTGAAAGGGAATTCGTCGCTTGCATCATATAGAGCGAAATAAAACGTTTGCCCCTTACACTCGTGTACACTTTTCACCTGCTTATCTCTTGGGTACTATAAAATGAAGTTTTTCAATTGCTGCAATTAAAGAAATTAACGCGCTCAGCCACATCACGTGGAGAGCGAAACATGCGGTGCTTGAGGAGTGGAGTGTTATGGGACTCTTTAGGAATAATTATGGTAGGTATTTCATGTTTGCGCGGAATAGGATCGCAGGTGGGGAAGACCATGAATAACATGTTCATTTACTCTAACTGACGCACTCCCGCGTCCGGAGCAACTTTAATTAGTGGGAGCGAGTGTGTAAGCACCACTAGAGCATATTTCGCGATCTTGAATCGCATTGTAACTACGCGTTGAGGGTACTACGAGCTGCCTTTTTTTTGTTGTAAAACATAAATAAAGTACTTCGACCCTATTGTGACTTCTTAACATGTCGCTCAACATTATCCCTACATAGCTCACTCAAAAAGTCAACTCGACAAAGTCGAAAAAAGGTTCAGGCATCAGAACGGGGGAATCCCACGCTGCAACCGGAAAAAAGTGAAAGACAGCTCCCTTCGCAGTGTATCACGTCGGGCTCCCCGAGCAACCAACCATCCAGCGCTCAGCGCCAGTCAAGTCCCACTTCATTGTCATCAGCATAATACATCATGAAAATAAGTGAATAAACATAAAAATGACAATGTGACATTTTCTAATGGCTTTCGCAGCCTTTTCCTAGTCCCGTCGCGCCCGCACACCGCGAGGGTTTTATACACAGCGACGATAATAGTAAAAAATGCTTCGGGTAAAAACCCACTCCTCGGTGCGGGTGCGGACGAATCATAAATAAATCGCTCCCGAGCACCAGGAGCACACTTTCGATGCAGGACGGGGGGGTGGCGCCAAGGCACATTGTGTCTGATAATTCCTTAAAATAGACGTCGTCGTCGTCGCGGCACAGATTCCACCCATTTCACCCTAGACGTAAACTTTGTGTAATTTCTGCTTGATAAGTCGTCCTCGCGCACGTCCTGCCAACTTCGTAGGTAAGTTGCGACGCCCGGTGGCAAAGTAGCAAAGTAGCTAAATACTTGCTCCGCGGAGCACCTGCTTCCGAAGGAAGTTGAGCGCGTGAAAACACGATGAGGTCGTTGATGTCTTTATGCCTAGCAAATTTTAAGACGCTCCACGGTATGCTGGATGACGTAATGAGGTTCAATAGGCGGAAAACGGTTTCGATTTTTAACTTTATCATGCTATCGCAAATATTTTTATGCGGCTTTTTATTTATCTTTGGCAAATGGCAGCATCTCGTTGAAGGAATATGAAGACACAAAGCTGATTTGATTGAGTCATACAACTGAGAGGAAAATAGCTTTGCAATATCATATCATATCAAATCAATGTCAATTCAAACATTCGATTTTTTACAATGCAATGATATAGTATTTTTCTTTTTAGATCTATGAATATTTTACGTATTTTAAAACACAATTTACCATTGACCCATGCTTATGCAGGAACAAATCAAAAGCGCTATGCTGACGCCAAGCGCTGCACCAATGTTTGTATATAAAAACTGAATCAGAGTTCGGCAATTTTAAAGCCAAAAATCGGTAATTAACGCTTCACCGTTATTAAGTTGTGTTTACTAATAATAACTAACCACTATGCACTTTTTTAGCGCAAACAAGTACGCATTTGTGGGGTATATCATATTTTTAAAAGAAAAAATGACATTTTCCTTTAACACAAATGTGATCCAGATGCTAATATGCTGCCACACAAAATTTTTGAAAAAGTTGTGCATCACAAATGTCTTACTCGACTGCTCCTTTTTTCGCTGCGCTTTTACCGAATGCCAAGAACTGCCCAATCTGACTGCCTATTCATTCATCTAACCGCTCAAATATATAATCTAGAGCAGGAATTCTTTTATGTTACTAGCTACTGGCCACAATTATTTTAATTACTGCCAAACAAATTTCTTCCAGCTCAAAAGAATTATTAACTGCCCAATCTAACATCCAGGATATTAAAAAAATTTACCAAAAAATTAATTAAACTCAGTAAAGTTTAGAAGAAAAAATTACATTATATTACACAACTAGACAGTATTCACCAACGATTGTAAAATGAGTCAAATGATATGATGATGTCCAACTAAATCAGTCTATGTGTAATCTGGTTTATTTAAAGACCAACTTATGCTCTAAACTTTGGGAAAAAAATCAAAATGTGACGATAACAAGGTTTTGTTCTACAATTTCTCCAACATAATGATATCCTTTTTATAATTGCAGTATGTATTTAGAGAAGCCACATAGTGTCGAAGAGATAAGGAAGTGCAAGCATATGTTAGCTTAGCAGGACAACTTTTACGGAGCTCCTCGGACGGTGATATCCCTTTCAGTGTTGATTGACTATGTCATTTGGTTCCCAGTTGCAGGGTCTTATCGGCGGCGGAGGCTCAGTATCGGGCTCTAATCTGCAGGCGAATAAATTTGAAGAAAGGAGAAAAGGAGCACGTACATGAGCGAACACAAATGAGCCCTTTCCTCCGAAAGTGAGCAAAAGACCGCTCTAAAGTATTTCATCACTTAGGGAGCCCATAAAGATAAGCTTACGACCGGCACAGTGGCTGCCTTGGATCCCCCGCCCCGCCACCGCCCGACGATCCGGCGTCCTCTTTATATATGCTAACGTCTCCCCGGATCGAGACTCACTTCACCTCCTTCGGTCCCCCGATAAAAAAATCTAAAATAGAAAAATTGATCCGAAAGCCCTTATCGCTCCTCGGGAAACCTTTTCCACTCGACTCGTTACTCCCCCCGCCCGTCGTCCGCAGTGGCTTCTTATCCGAAGGTTCATTTACAATTTAACAAGTGTCCCGCCAGTCCCGGGTATTGACGCCGCAACCGAGATGTGGGCGGCGGCGGGCGCCGCGACGGACGGGAAATCTCTCAGCTGAGGAATTATTTCCGGTATCAATTGGTTATCTGCCAGAGCCCTGCGGGAGAACGTAGTTAAAACAATAAAACCTCCGCGGGACAAATGTGGTCGTTGGTCGCTGGGGGAACTTTTCGAAATCAGCGATAAGCCGAGATCTGCGAAATGGATGCGGCGGATCCCAGTGCCCTCGCCCCTCCCGCCAATTTGGGTAAGTCCTCCCCGCTGCTTTATGGCTGAAAGGTACCAATTCGAATGATTTTTTTCCCCCTTAAGCCCCCTATCCGACTGCAGCGCCCGAGCCGGGTGTAATCCTCGATTTAGAGTTTGTTGAACA
Source organism: Machimus rusticus (assembly GCA_951509405.1). Classification (NCBI taxonomy): domain Eukaryota; kingdom Metazoa; phylum Arthropoda; class Insecta; order Diptera; family Asilidae; genus Machimus; species Machimus rusticus. The sequence goes on along the minus strand of OX608051.1, from coordinate 48,019,331 downwards.
TTTTCGCTTCGGCTGGCAGCCGGAGCATCAGACAAAAATTGAATTATGGTCAGTCATCGAACTTACTAGACGTGCTCGTCCCAGCCCCGGGGCTCCGCCACCCGATGCATGTGGGCCCCACACCATCGTCCCGAGCAGATAGCTTTGTTATTGCTCCGAGTGAACCACTTCGGATGCGCCGCTGCACTCAAGGAGGATGCCGGCCACGGCCATTTCGACTCCAAGCAATTTCAATTTATCGGCTTGTTTTTATGTTTTCAATGAATTCCCGTCTTCCAGCCACAGTCCAATGAGATTGCTGCTGCTGCTGTCCGTCTTCCTGCGAGCTCCAGCTCCAGCTCCTGCCGGGTTAGTTTTTGTCCAGATCCTTTTCGAACCTTCCTGCTGCCACCGTCGGCTCCGCTGCTGCTGCGGAATGGAATTGGGCGCCTCCGAACAATTTCGGAGACGTGAACATCAACCGATAATCGAATCAGGCAATTGATGGGAGCTTAACAATTTTGTTTATTGTTCTGGCACTTGCCAGCTCCATCGCAGAGCCCAGCTGTAGCGGTCGGGAATGGGTTGCCGCTGTTTACTTTAAAGTGCTGGAAGAAGTTCGGACGGGTCCATTGTCCCGGTGGGATTTGGTGAACTTGTGATGCGATTCCTAGACGACAGCGAAGCGATTTCCTCTTCTGCCCAGTTGTTGTTCAACCCAATTACATTTGCCTTTGATCGATTCCCGGAAACCCCATTTCATTCAAATGGACTCTGCGTTAGGGGCTTTTCGGACATCAACAGATCGTTTTTTCGTTGCCGCTATAGTTTTCAATTGAAATTTTTATGTTTCCCATTGTAAATATCAAATTAATCTTTTATCATATGTACATACATACAGTGAATAAACTTGTTGTTCAAATATTGCAAGATATTCGATTTTATTTCAACTTTTAACTGTAGATAGATTTTTAGAGAAATCAGAAACCCTTCGTTTATAAGGCCCTTATAATAGATTGGATTTTGGGGTGAGAGGTTCTGTAGCCTAATCTAATCAAATCAGGCTGATTATGTCTTACAGGCCTTTCTTATTACAACAAACAATGACATAACAAAATTTGAAAGAGATTTCATTAATAGCTTTTGAGTTATCGTGAATACGGGGATGGTATTTTTGAAAAATCATAATTTCGAGATAATCGCGTTTAAAAGTTTTAATATAGTTTAGCTCATCATTTCAGGCAGACAACGATCGCTAAGTATATCTATAATTCTTGAACCAATGCTCTGATCTTTACTTTGTAGAGATATTCTTAAGACACTTCAAATTTTAAAGAAACCCATCGGACTTTATAACCGCTTGTTGTTGTTGCCAGAGTTGTTTAAAATGTTTGTTTTTATACAACATTATGAAAATATTTACCTTAATGAAACGTGCTATAAATAAGCGATTATTTCTTTTTTTAAACGTATGCGTATGTATATAATCTTGTTCCGATTACGTTATTTGCTTTACATATATCGATTTTATTTAATTTAAAAATATTTTAAGTAATTTGAATCATTGCTATGAGAGAAAAGTTTTTGCTGAAGATTTTTGTGAACGTCACAGTTATAGAAATGTAACTCAAAAACTGGTTGCATATTTCTTTTCAAAATAACGACCTAGTTGGGAGAGTTGGCACGGATAAAACTCAGTTTTACATGCCAGGAAAAACATAGCTATTTGACTGGACGGAATCATTTCACTAAGAAACGCTATCATTCTACCAAAACCAGTTAAAAATCATCCTCCTACCTGTTTTCCATAGGAAGCAATCTTCATTGCTTGTCAAAAAGACCAAAATTCGCTGTGAATCGAAGAATTAGGACTGTTTGTTCAGATCTGGTCCCGAGCATGAGATTCACCTTGCCAACGCGAGGGAAGAGGGCGGATTTGCCGTATAAAACTTTTTGATTAGTCGAATAATTCAGCGGCGAAGAGATTATTTGTCAGTGGGAGCCCAGTTATAAGCATCGTTTTGAGTCACGTGCCAGCCGGGAAAGAGTCTTGAATAAAAACCAAGTATAGCGTCTTGGCAGCGTCCGGAGATGCTCTTATTCACAGCGGCGCCCTGCGGTTCCCGACAGACAGACAGACAGACAGCCGGGAAGAAGCATGCATGGGGTGCCAGAGAAGCCCTACCGTCTTCGGCTCCTCCTGGCTGTCTATGAATAATATCCGTAATGAAAATTTGACTTCTAAATAATGAAATTATGTTCCGTGCTGCGACGAATAATTCTGTTCACGTCGGACGTGATTGGAGCGCCATGTGGCGTCCCAGGTCCCACATCCCAAGCGTGTATTTCCCTTCTGCGAGTGAATTTAAGCTATTCAACTTCGGTTCCATATTAGGGCATTAGCGGCAAATGGAGTTACGACGGAGTCACTTTTGCTTCCTTCATTGAGCGGATGTGTCTGAGAGCGCGAGGGTCTAATGAATGAGTCCTTCTACGATAGGATGGGAACGTTGACGTCTCCAGCAATCCCAAGTTCTCATGCGCTTAATAAAAATTATAATTTTGCGTTGGGAAAACAGTTCCTATGAGATTTCGTTCTTCAATATTAATAACATATTTTTACAAAATTTGATGTCAAAATTCATAACATTGCTGAAGTTGCAGGGCTAAATGCTGATATCATGTAAGGTACACTAAAAGAAAAAATAGTTGTTATTTCAAAAGTCACGAGCGTTTGACTGCACGTTTACAGAAAATACTGTTTGATTCAAAAACTTTTCATTCAAGTCAATCGGAAAGTGCTCAATTGAAACGATTTTCTAAATATTCGCACTTTTGAAAAAAAAATTTGAATTAAACGTTTAAATTTTTGATTTTTTCAAATACTCCAAAATTTAAAACAAACCTCAAGACGTTTGATTCAAATACTTTAACGTTTAATTTTTTCAATCAAACGAAAAGCACATTCAAATTAAAAGTCAGCTCGTGTGATACAAATGCTTGTACGTTTAATTTTTAAGAGTTAGTAATTCAAACGAAAAACACATTTAAATAAAAAACCAGCGCGTTTGAACTGAATGCTTACACGTTTAACTTTTTATAGCTAAAATAAAAACACATTTGAACCAAATGTTCTGCGTATCAATGTGAAGGTGCGGGAATTTTGTTTTCATAATTTTTTAAAAAACAAAAGGGTTTTAACCAAGTGTCATTGTCTCTCACATTTCATTTTTTGGTAGAGGCAAGGCAAAGTTTAGTTGTTCTGTGTGCAGTGCATATCACGGGATCCATCGTTTCAGTGAGTGAAAATAATTTAGAAATTTTGGATCGTCTATCATGTTGATAATCCAAGTGACGTTGAGCTCTTTAGGTTCTAGAGTCTTAGAATTTAGGCTCAATTTTCCTAATTCTAAAAGGTTTGTATTCATCATTACATAAAACTTTCTTTTTTCAAAATTAAAACATTTAACAGGTGCTGGTGTCATAATCGGGGCCTTAAAATATTGAAGATAGTTTTAAGTGAAAACTGTATAAGAAAATATGTATTTGTATATAATATATAATATCAAATAAAAATTGTTGTTGGTTTTTTATATTTAAAAGTTCTTGCATTCATTTTGAAAGTTTAGAGTGTTTGATTTGAATGCGCTGAACATTTGTGATAAAAGGTTTTCACATTCATTTAAAAAAATTGGCCGAGTTTTATTTGACCGTTTTACATTTGATTCAAAAATTTTTGGATTCATTTTGAGGATTTAGGGCTTTTAATTTGAACGCGCTGAACATTTGGTTCAAAAGATATTCGAGCTCATTTTCAAAAATTAAATGCGTTTGATTTGAACGCGCTACATTTAATTTAAAAGTTTTTATGTTCAATTTAAAAATCGGATGTGTTCGATTATTTGAACGTGCGGAATGTTTAACCCAAACGTAAATACGTTTGTTATAAATGCAAAACTAGTTGACGGTCAAGACGTTTGGATTGAACATTCTAAGATTTTGAAAGCAAACGTTTTTACTATTGGAGCATTTTCGAATGTAAAAACGTTTGATATGACCCGCTTTTTTGTTTGTTCTAAATAGTCCTTTTTTCTCAGTGATTAAGTACATTTGCAGTGAGTCAAGCCAAAACCACACATCTCTTAATAAAACATGAGAAATGGCTCACAGTTAAAATAGTAAATTTCATAAAAGAAGGCAAAGAAGAATATTTTGCAGGATAGCCACAACTTTTTTCCATCGCTTATAATCTCCAACAGATATAACAGGTTTCTATATAAAGCTACACTGTACATTTTGTCACTCCTGTTCCAAAGCATGTTTCAGTAAATAATATTCGTGTAGGTGAAATATAGCAAACAATATGGAAGAGCTTCCAATAACTAACTATAAATTACGGATTTAATTTAGTTGAAAGAGCAATATAAATAGCACAATTGCAAAATGAATTGCGAAGTTATTTCGGAATATTGAAATCGTAATATTTTGTTTGTTGCTTGTTTTCATCCAATGAAGATGACGTAGTCTAACAATGTTATCTACGAATTGGCTTTTTAAAAAGTTTTTATAGGATATCTCGTTTCAAAGACGCGCACTAAAGTACTTCTGTTAGAGAAATTTAAAATATTTTTTCTCCTTAGGTTTTCTTTTCCCTCTTATGGATACCATAAAAATTTCGTTATTTTTAACTTTATCAAAATATGAATTTCAGCAGAGCGCAGCATTACTTCATCAAAGGCGTTAAAAATTGCGCGCCTTCGAATGGCAACTTGAAATATTTTGGTAAAAAAAACTAATTAACTTAAATGTAAGAAAAACATAGAAATTGCTTGCGCCGCTGGTTGTCGTTGAAGAAATAAATATGGCAAGTAGTGTGTACAACGTTAAATCCCAAAACAAGGAACAAGTTATGAATTTGACTCAATCCGCGGAAATTGGGTCTTTCGTCTCGGCTAACTTAAACTAAAACAAAGCGCTCGCCGAAACCCCAAAACTTTCCCATTGAGGAACTTACCAGAGGGAAAAAATTGACAAAGAAGTGGGAACAAGCTGTGCATGTAATGACTTCCTTAAAATTTTGTGTATTTATGAGATAAGCTCGCATTTGTTGGGGCGGGCTGGCAGGAGTTGTGCACTCCCCCCTCAGTGCCATGGAGGAGCCGTCGCAGTCAACGGGCGCGGAAGTCCCCGCATTGTGGGGCTCCTTACCCTTTTGGCCCGCCGCACGCCCCGAGGCCTGGCAACTTTGCAAAATATGGTCCGCTTTAGTTATTGGAGTCTAGTCAGGATCTCGTTATGAATTCATATTTCGCCGCTAATGTGCCAGCGCATATTTATATACATACTTATGCAAAAACAACTTATTTAGGAGTAGGACTGTTCCTCCTCGTTTCGGGTAGTCCTTCCCGGGCTCTGCGGCTCCTTCGCCGGCCCCCGACGTGTGTCTCCAGCCTTGTGGGGGGCTACGGCTTCTTTATGGCAGGAGCCACCTTGTTCGGGTGCACCGGGGCTCGTTTCTTGCCGGCGGAGTGATGCATGTGAGCACGCCACTCCAGGGACTTTGTAGTATTAGCAAGTTTTGTGTCAAAAGAATGCAAAACAGATTGATCCAGCACACAATGCCGGAACATGTTTCCAGCTTTAAGTCGGGAATGCGTCTGCGAGGACGCAGCGCCCCCATCGGCTGGAAGAGGGCTTTGAGTGCAATCAAAATTTGCAATTTACATACATTTCCGTGGGCACGTTTCCCCGGGCAATGGATCCTTTGGCTGGAAAATTGCTGACAATACTAGGCTCTAGACACAACATAGGAACATAGTCCCAAAACAAATTCCGTTTGTGCGAGCCGAGCCACTCGATATTAAGTATACTATAATCCGATTCTGGTCGATCTGACGAGAAACACCATGAATACTCAGTTATCACAGTTTAAATGATACCGCCATTAGGGTAAAAGCTAAAAGTATGAGGGGACCTGACACGAATTGAACTTCGACATATTTAAGCCGTCAAAATATTGATGAAAATAATTTCTTTTTAGTATACAAAACAAATGATAGCTGCAGACACTGACATATAGAACTGGACTGCCAGTCCAATGCAAAATCGCACCTCAAAACTAAGACGACTTTTTGACATAAGATTCCTATCTCTTTCCCCCATCCGGCCCCCAGGCGAAATGCATATGTAAGACAAAATAGAATATGTTTTTATATATCTGACTCTTGTGTTCTTCCGGCCCCGAGGGGGTTGGTGTGGTAATGTTTTTTAACAATTACTCAAAATATAGAGCGAAATTAAAGGGGCTGTTTTGTGACAACTTATATTTATTTATTTTCTTTATTTTAACATACATTGCAAATAATTTAATGTGTTTTTATAGCATGAATTTTCTAAAGTAGGCTTGCATCTCCACTGGTTTGGTTTGCATTTCCACTTAAAATGGTCTCACTTTTCGACCGTCGATTGGCAGTCCAGTTCTATATGTCAGTGGCTGCAGAGGTTGTTGGTGTAGTAAAAAAGAGATAGATAGATACTTACATGGCATTTAGATTAACATGCTTGATCAAGTTTTTTCTTATCCTTATAAAATATATGTATATAATTTTATTATCGATCGATCTTAAATCGATTTTAATGATCAAAAAATACGAATTCTATCGTTTTTACTAGACATACATAAAGTTATTTAATTGAATTTGTTATAAAAATATTGCGATCACAATATATTATTTCTTTATGAAAAGATAAATATTTGTTGTTGGAATTCCCAAAATATTTGGCATTTAAAGCACCCTCGAAATAATTAAATTAAACTGCACCCATAACAGAAAAAATCAATTCCCCCGAGCACTTATAAAAAAAATTACTTTTCTTTACCTAACAGCCATCTCGGAAATTGTGGCGTTAATATGTAGCAACACTTGCAGTTCGCAGGAGTGGTTGTCAGTGAACAGCAACTTTCATGAATCCTTCCCGAATCAATTTGCACTTAATTTCATATTTCATTGATCGAAAATTCATTGGATGCGATAGCGTTGGCAGTCTCGCAATGCTTTTCCATCGTTTTAATATTTTCATGCAATTTGAGGGCTCTGCGCGCGATTTCTGCTGCCATCCAAAAGTTTGTTATTAAAAGCAAAAATAAAGAAGAATAAAAAAAGCAGAGGCAAAGGAATAAAAGCATTTTCGTCCATTGGAGCGCGCTTTGATGAAATTTGTGCAGCATGATATCCTTTCTGGCCTTCAGCGCAAAAAACTTTTAATAATTCTTTGAGCTGAAACTTCGGCAAATTCGATTTTCCGTCTTACTTATTAAACAAATTTTATTGGAGCTACTACGTTGCGAGGAACTTTCCGGGGGTGCGCAGTTTTTTCCTCCCCTGACCGCCCAGGGTGTTCCCGGTGAATCTCAGCCGGTCATCAGTTTGTGGCCACAGATTTTCTTCTATGTACGTGCAAAATATACTGAGACTGGAGTTTCTGGCGTTACCCGCAACTGAGTTACTGGATTGAGCTTCCTTTTAGGTAAATTGAGCAATTCGAATTGAGGAATCAGAGCTGTTTCATTGCGCACAGATTAAGCGGGGAAGCCCCACAAAAACGCACTTCCAGCAAAGGTTCGGATTCAAAGAAATCAGTGCAGAAGCCGTAAAATCTTTTCCTCTGGTGCTCTGACTTTTGCACAGATTAGACTAACAGCTCGAGTGCAAAACCACAAAGGGTGCTGCAGTCCATCAGCAGAGCCTGAAAAGTCGTAAGCCCCGACCAATTTGCCGGCAACGAATTTCTTGGGGCCGAGTGGGCCGGGCCCCCGTTCTCTGCGGCTTGTTGTGCTTAGGGCTCAGTCGGGCCGCTGTTGATTAATCTCATTAAAAGCTCATCAAAGGTGAACTTGAGATAAGAGTCCTTCCTGGCGGAGGTTCCTGCGGGCACAAGCACAGGCACAGGCACAGGCCCAGGAACAAGTCGCCCATTCACAACGAGGCGTTCGTTTACGACGTGTAGCGTCGTTCACAAATTCCGGTAATTGAAGTATGTGATGAAGTCCTCCTTGCTGAGGATTGCTATTTTGTTATCTAGCTGCTGTTTTTGCAGCCATTCCGTTTACCTTCCGCTGGCCCCGGGGAGGCTAAAATCCAAGTCGGTGGAGTTCCCAGAGGCACACCAGGTACCCGTCCTAGATCGTGAAAATTGAAATTTTTCGTTAAGAGAGCTCCCGGAACTGTTTGCGGTGACTGTTTGGCTTTTTCAGTCCAGAGGAGATTGTTCAGTTTTACTTGATGTGAACTCCTTACGGCTTACGGCGACTACTGCCAGGATCCAGGCCAGTTCAGGAGGAAACGTGAGATATTCTTCCGCAGTGGGACTATTGGGGAACCAAAGCAGGAACCGAGTAATTCGGAAAGTTGAGCTATGTTGTGCTGGGCAAATACTCCTGTCTGCAACAGTGCTGAAAGCGAGTGGCCAGGATTAAAACTCTTTAAAAGTGTGGTTGAGCATCTCCTGATGGAGCTCGCCTTGGAAGTACACAGCAGGTGTTCCAACAGACCGTAAACAGTATGTATTTCCAAAGACTGGAAAAACAATTTGTACTGTAGATGAAACCATAGGCTTAAAACAAATCACAGTAAGCAAAAGTTAGTAGCCACTGAATGAAATATTGTCATAAATTTGAGGTCACATCTTTTGTAGAATGGTAGATTATTAAGCAACTTAGAAGAATTGGATATAGTCTAATTCTACTCACATACATATATTTTGTTATGTTTGTTCGCGTATAAATTTGAAACGTGAGACGATTGCCTACTGGAATTAACCTCAGGAGAAACCTTAGATTACCCTAGGACCTGTTAAAATACAAATCAGGTCCAAGGTATGATGAATTCATTCATCTACATTTCAAGTAAATTGGAAATGAAGCTAATCGTACTCAATTTCATGCGAAATTGAGTTTGCAAACTGAAAAACAGGCTACTTAACCATCAGGAAATATTTCGAAACGTCAAAAATTTTATTTGCAATCTCTTAATCCTGTTGTCCCTCTCTTCCCAAACTTTTTTTAATTTATTTTGGTGCAACATTAAGTCTGCTATATGTAAAAAATCTATGTTTTGTTGGTTAATTAAAATCAGGCTGTCGCTGTCCATTTTCTCCAGTTTTGTATAATTTGACATTTGAAATTGAATTTTACATTTCAAATTGAACTGCAGTGTGTCAGGGGGTCGCGAAATTGAGATCGAAATTCTAAACAGTCATAGTGTGTCAAGGGTATAACGCTTTTCTAATTAAATAATGAAAAATTCATTGTTTCAATGTATTTTTCATTAAAAATATTTTTATCTATGTATATGTATGTATGTTGAATATATTGGATTTAGGACCATTTAATATTTAGCTCTTACGATTTTTCCCATTGACTAATTTAAATAGTAGAAACTCTTCTTTTTGATAGAAATAGTAATCCTTATTATTTTTCTATCCCGGATCCTCCCTACATATCATTGTAAATGTGAAAATGTGCTATATATAAGTAAAAACGATTAAAAACAAAGATTTCCGCAATTTTATCAGCTTAAATGTCTGCTCTCACTCAATGCCAGACAGTTCAAATAATTACCCAAGCCTCCAGAAACTCCGGACCGAGGCGGTCAATTCCGGGTGGAGAAGGAGATCCTTCAGCACCAAATATTGGCTCGGATAAATAATTCAAATCTCGTCTAAGTTGCTTTTTTGCCCGGGCGGCCGGGAACAATGGGTGCAGTTCATTCACATTCCATTCTGCATCGGGAACGGCGGGTTCGGGGCCCCGGGCGCCTCATTGTGCCCTGTCCGACTGTGGGCAAAACAAAGCATTCAAACGTTAATCACGGGCCCCCGACCCGGCCGTCAGGAGCGCCCGCCGCCCGAGCCAGGAGTCCGGGATTTTTCACACAAATCTCGTGTTTTCTGGCCGGCGATCGTCTGGAGAACGGAAAACACTTTTCAGGATATTTTAACACTACTCCTGCTGCGGACTGATTTATTAGGCCCTAAATCATTGATAAGGGTTAATTATCATGTGAAACATCGTCGGGTTGTGGGCATGCTTGTTGGGGCCCCCAACGTACCACTTACGATGTTTGCTTTCCCATGAGCTTGATTTGAAACGCAGCCTGGCAATTTAGGGTTCGGATAAATTTACATTTATGTGGGGGCGGGGGCCGGGGTCCCACCTTGTCCGTACATATTTCAGTTGTGTTTATTAGACGCTGCGACGCCGGTGGCGGCGGCGGGCGGCGGCAGGCGTCGGCAGCGGGGGAATTAAAGTGCGCCGCCTCACCCGAGTCGCCCGGATGCTTTAATAAACCCGGCGAGGACGAGTTCGCAGGCCTTCAGGCACATTCGATTTCCTTTGGGACGGTTCAATGGCGGGGCGAGGGCGAGCGCACTTCAATCAAATCCCGTACAAAGCGACATGTCTTCAATTTTATCCTAGAGCAAATTTTTACGGCTTCGTTCCTATTCCTGTGGGTAAATCAGGTCGTCTTTTTCCTATTTGGCTGCCATCGTCGGGTTGCTTCCTTTTGCTGTCACGCGCTCAAATAATAGAATTTAATATACGTGGCAGGAGTGTGCAAGGCATACAGAGCAGCACATAAAGGACGCTCCAGAAATTCGAGGAAAAGCCACCAACCAGCTCATGGGAGCCGACATAAAGGATACCTGCTGAAAGGGGATTCATGTGCAAAAGATGGGATCTGCCGGTGCCTTCGCTCACCTCTGGATGTGTTTTTGCATGGAAATTAAGTGGTAGAAAAGTTGAACAAATTTACCAAATGATCCGAACACACACGTACCGGTGTTGAAATGCCGCCAGTGGGGATAAGCGTACTAATTGCCTAATTGGGAACTTAACTTGGCACAACACCTACTTATTGAATTAGGTAAGAAATTGTCTTTTTTATTGAGCGGAAACACCTTAATTAATATGTAGGGGAGACCGAGGGGTTTTGAAACAGAGGTGATTTGAAACAGTACTAATTTTGCGGAACTTAAAAGCGTTAGCGAGCTGGCAATTTCACAATTTAATTGCATTTTACCGCATGCGGGATCCTCAATATGCATCCATGCCTCAAGACGCGTGGTTAGGGTGTCCTGTCTGCCACGTCCCAAAAATCGTGAAAAGTAAGTTTTGAACACTTTTTTAAATTATCTATATTTTGATAATGTGTTTGTATTTTGACTTGGGCTATATATGTTTCGAAAGCTCATTAACTAACTCATAGCGGTGATATAGCTCATTTCTTTGGGTTTTGCTTCTTGGTTTTTGATTGAAAAAAATTGGCAGGATTTTTCTTACTGAGGGGATTTGAAACAGACTGTTTCAACTCACCTCGGTTAGGCTTTGTACGGCTGATTTGCTAATACGGTGAGGTTTATTTGCTTTTTTTCCCTTATTTTGTTACAGTATGTCTACTGATTATAAAAGAAATACTGATAGAGGTATGGCAAGTTATGATATATACGAGCTCGCTGCAGAAGAAGTAACATTGCGTCAAAAAAGTCTTCGCAATGCGGCTTCGAGCTATAACCTCAACCATTCGTTACTCTATAGTCTACGTATATGTGCATAAGTTCATTAAAAAAAAGGCTTATGAAGCTAATCAAACACGCGATTCCTCCGTCTGTTTGGTACCCAGAGCAGACGTGTTTTCATCGTCAGAGGAGAAGATACTCTGTGACTACATACAGCTCTTAACCTGCGCTGCTACTAACTTCGCCCTAAGCACTAAACAAGCCAGAAGTTTTACCTATAGGTTGGCTTTGGAGCATATAAAAAATGTTCTTGGGTTGATCAGGGAATGGCAGGTGAAGTGTGGCTCTGATCCTTCATGAAACGTCATCCTGTTCTTTCTCTGAAGACTACCGCAACCAACGAGCATCGCTCAAGCTACAAACTTTAATCGTTCAAATGTGCAACTTTTTTTAAAAAATTACACCACTTTATATTTTCTGAATTTTCTTGTCTGTTACTTTAATTAATGTTATGTTTTATCGTTAAATACTTTATTTCAATATTATATTTTTGAAGTATATAGTCGTTTCTACTTTACAACCCTTAATACTACCGAAAAATCAACTGTTTCAACTCACCTCGACCTCTGTTTCAACTTACCTCGGTATGAGGGGAGTTGAAACAAAATGACTTGTCATGTTCAAGTCCATTTTTCGCCACAAAATTTACACTTACAATTTCTTTGTTTCGGTCATTTGAAAGTGTAAGAATTGAACTATCGATTGGCACTAATTTCGTGAGATTTATGTGTATAGAATTTTGTCTATGAAGCAAAATGTTAAAATTGTTTCAACTCCCCTCGGTCTCCCCTACTGGTTCATAATCACGGAATTGGTTCTGCTGACTCATACAAATTCTAAGTAGATTAAAAGGAGCCTTTGCATTCATATTTGTACCCAATAGGGAGGTACTCTTGATAGTATTGTAGAAGTATTAAAGAATATATCGACTGTAATTTTTCAAATTTTTTAAAAGGTAACGTGGATTATGTATTTAGCATTGAAAATGAGTATCGACGATTATAACTTCTAATATAATATATTTGTTGATATATGTAGATGATTTTTAAGATAATAACATAAGATTTGTAGCGAAATAATTAGCGAATCATTTTTCATCACTTTGATTTTGATTTTACTTTTTTACTTTTCCTTTTTTTAAATTAAGTAGTACAGAAATGTGAAAACTTGATAGACTTTGTAAACAATGCAAGATCGAGAAAATTTGTGCCGACCATGATTAGTAGTAGTAGTAGTAATAGTAGTAGTAGTATAGTTTTAACTAAAGTTATTTTTCCTACCTTTCCGAGGGTATCATTATGGACATTATGTCGATTTCGAAAAAATTATTACTTACTCTGTTTTTCCCTGTACCCTTCATACATATACATATGTGTGTTTCCGGGTCTAAGGAAGAGAAAGTGAATTATATTTTCAGGATTTAAGGAGCAGCCTCTTGTTAAAACGCTGAAAGGTTCACCACTAATCAAATTTTTTGTTTCATCTGTGCTTTTCGACAGCAGTATGGCATTTTCTGGAATGTCGTAACAACCTTGTCTGGGAGAATTAATGGCTTTCGACGTGTCTAATTGCTCGCTGACATTGCGACATTTCCCTGCGATGTCAACATGACTTCGTTCTCGGGTGCAGGAGCCCATTAGCCAAGGAATGGATCCCAATATGCGAGGAGAGGCAGCCTTCTTGGAATTGTTTTGTGGGCAACGTTTTGGGAGGTGGAATGCGCTTACGTATAAATTCCTTGCCGTAATAACCGAATCTTAGCCCCAAGGCGACTTCGGCTGAGGAAACAACCTACGGAACCTCTTTCCGTTCTAATTTAGGAACCCTGTGACCCAACAAGCGGAGGATTTGTAGCAGCAGAGGAAGGAACATCGGAGATATATTGAGGATGTTACATCCAGCACGGTCCTCACCTCCGGCTAAATAGAGCCATTAATCTCGAATTGACTGGGTTTATGGATGGCTTCCGAAAAATCCGGCTATCCTCGCCCTTATTAGTACTTTTCTGCTTGAATTATTCCCTCAGCCGGCGCACGAACATAAAAATCGGGTACATGGGAAAGTTCTAATAACAATTACCCCGGCCCGGACCTTGCAGTTCAGGGCGTCGGCGTCGGGACGGCCGGCATTACGGAACAGGGCGATGCTAATGGAGTCTTAAAAGTCCCTTTTAGCGCCACTCCATTCCGGATGGTTAAAAACGTCACTGGCAGGCGGAAGAACTGCGGAAACCGCAAGAAACGAGCAACATCGCGGAGATGCAGCCGAGTGTCCTTGATGCCTGCCGGCCTGGCAAGAAGTGCACGACAGCCGCAAGAAGTGACAAAGATGAGTTCCGAGGATGCTGCGATAAGGACCGGGAAGTGGAAAATTCCTTTGATGGCATTTCAAGGATTTCTCCCCAGGGATGGGAGAAAATGGATCTAATGTGGCGCCAGTTAGCTCCTTTTTTTCACATATTCACCGCCACCGTAACAATGTTTACCCGGATTCGATTAAGCGAATTCCCCACAAAAGGTCCATTAAAGCCAATGCGAATTGAACTTATCGAGGCCGGGGATAGTTGCGGATTGGGGTGCTTGTCGGAAAATATTACAAGCTTGCTTTTAAGGAATTGAATTTGTCTCCGAAGAGGTTTTGCTCCAGTTTTTGCTCGAGTTGTTCATCTTCGAAAAAACTTAAATCTGACGAAATTCGTTTTTCTTGTGGGTCAAGCGCTACCCAGGATCATCCGAAACTAAAAAACTGGTCAAGTGAGGGTCGGATTCGCGGACTCAAGGTTCCGTATTATTAAAATTACTCAAAAGTAAATAGTAAGAAGTTCATGTAAATTAATTACGCATGAATTCGTTAAATTTCGTGTTGGCTTTGTATGCGAATCACCTAAATCAATATTTATAGAATTAGGTACTCACATTGAGGGGAATTTACAACTCTACTTTTAAATCGACAATTGAATTGCATTTTATGTGTAGATATTTAATTAAAGTCACTAAAGCAGAGCATAATTGTTTCAACTATAGTGGGACCATTTTGCGAAATGTCGTCAGGAAGCTATATTAGATAGATAAACCATCTGCTACATAAGATGTTGATAGAAAAAATATCACTTACGGGGTGGTTTTATATTTAAGCCAATTTATTCTTACTCCTGCAACCCTTATCGAGTCCTACCAAAATACTTTCCTAATAAAACTTATTTCATCGGTTTTGCCACTTTTCTTCCGCTACTTCTATTTAAGCTCGACTTCTGTCGAAGCAAAAAGGAAGAACAAGAAACCATCGAAACTTCAAACAGAAAAACACAAACTAAAGTCTCAATAGGAAGGGTAATGGTGGTGTTCAAACAACAGGGACAAACAAAAGCGGAATAAAACCAAGAAAAAAAGGAAAAAGGTTAAGACGATGAAGCAGGAAAAATTTCTCTGACATCAACAAACCAAAGTTGAGGAACATTTCGCAAGTTCGAAAGAAAACCGGACGAAAGAAAACAGCGAACAGTTCATTCCCGGCAGTCAAAAGGGAGGAAGACAGGAAAAAGTGGGACGTTTAAATGGAAACTTTCAATGGACATCATCCGGCTCATAAGGAACGTCGTAGATACCGAAATTTAACTTGGTGTCGAGATAACTCCTCGAACAGAGAACTTGTCGGAATATTATGAAAAGTCGTAAAACTCCTTTTTATTTTATGGCCGTCTATAAAAAATCCACCCAGGCTAGCTGGAGCTCACCCGACCAAGTGGAATTAGTGGAGGCGCTTACCGCCCAGTCATGCTCGGCGCTACGTTTTTGCGGAGAGTGCCAAATGTCGTTTTAAAAGTGCTGCTCTAATCCACACAATGTACGGTCAAGATACCCAACATAATGCGAATCTGGGAACTCACGCTGAAATCCCTTTGATTAAGGGAAATGCTGGCCATGGCGGCACTGACCTCACACTACAACATTGTTTTTACCGCAGTACTCTTAATGAGTTCGAAATCTTTTTTAGGTTATGTTTAGCTTCAACCTTAAATTTGATGGAAATGTTCATAAAAAGGCGATACAGAAAACCACATATACCTAATCGGAAAAGAAAAATATTAAAATATATCAATATCTATGTATATGAATATAACTAATGGTTAAACGACTACGTGTTTAAAGCGTTCTTTTTTATTCAAGTTGCCTTTATAAATAGTAATTATCAAAATTTTAAACTTCGGCTAAATACATATAATCATTATTAGTTTACTGTGAAATAAAATCATTCTTAGAAAAAATTCGTTTCCAGAAAAGGTTTATATATCGGCTTGTCTTAAAACTTTAATTTATAATACATACACCTTTGTTCGGCAATGTAAAAAAGGTTATGTATTCTAAACTCTAAACATTATTCCCATCTACGAAAATAGAAAACACATTAATTAGAGAAACTTAATGTGCATTTTAGGTGATTGAATAATTTAACTATGTTTAGTGCTAAATCCAGAACTAAATGTTGTCTCAAATGCTTCTACCAATGCACAATGCATTTAAAACTTTGCTGATTGGCTCGAAATTTTAATCGATAACCTGAAAACTTGCACTTACCCTTTTTAACTACCTGAAGAAATCAATAAACCCGAAGACGTTCCATGGGACGTGGACAGTTTGACCCGACAATGCCTGCCAATATAATGCCTCTTAATTTCTCGGCCGATCTGCAATATACCCGAAGGCATCCACCTACAACATCGTTTGTCCGTTCTTCGAGGCATTACGTCGTTGAATGAGAAAAGAAATCGCATCCGAAGGACCCATTGCACATCCCCGAGACGTTTCTCGCATTTCGTTATATTAGGAACACCCTCAATTGAATCATTTCGTACGTGGAAGTGTTTGCCAAGAATGGACTGAACGGCTTCATGAACCCAATACAGGGTGGGACGGAGCTGTGGGATATGAGCTGACCAAATGACTTCGATTACCGGGTGAAATGGGCGAAATGGGTTTGTTCCCTGGGTTCCCACGTCCCGGGCGGCCAAGGGGGCCTTGCCAAGAAAATGCACAATAAAGCGCTCATACACGATCTCCTAAATATTTGCTGTCCGGATGTGACACCGCTCATGGCACATGATTATTTGGACTATCGAAAGTAAAAAATACATAGCTCAAGTGGCGTGTTTGATGTCATTCTGTGCAATGTCTGTATAAATTTTTTATCTATATAAATAGACAGAAAATTGCGTGGGAGGAGTTAGGAGTATGAAGGCGTTATTTTTAAAATATTTACATGACAATATTCGAGATTTTTTTAAATTATTTCAAATCACAAAATCTCGACTAATCGATTCGAAATTTGACTCCTCGCTTCTGTTTATTTTATTGTTTTTAATTTATCACTCAATACATTATTGAGATAACACGTTATTTAAAAACAAAAATCACATCTTCAAAACTTATAACTCTCTAACAAAATATGATACATTTTTTGTCCGTATGAAGATTCTTAATGTTGAAATAAAAACTAATAACTTCCGTTTATATACTTACTAAATTTGCTAAAATAGAGAATATCAAATTAATCTTCGCACCCAGAAGAGGGCAGAATATGGAGCTTAATTAGTAATTGGATATTGGCCGCGGCAAACCGAATCCGAGCCGAAAAATCACCAAAACAAGTAGAGACCATTGATGGGCGAATAGTCCGCGACAAATTATAGGTTCATCCGATGACCGCAACTGGGTTTCACGAGCAAAATGAATCGAGTGCGATGTGTCGAATTAATTCCATTTAATTATGTGAAATTCATACGCCCAATTAGACTACGAGTATCGGCCGCACCGCATGCAGGCGTCTACACTTGACCGTTCGCACGGTGCCACCAGAGGTCGCTAATTGGCTTATATTGTTTGCCATGCGAGAGGCAGATTTTGTCATCTATCCCTTTATAATTGATTGTACAACTGATGTGACCTGCATCTAGAAGTATGCAATCAAAAAAATTATCAGAAAGATGAAATTCTGTATTAGCAAATAATGTATGTATGTATGTATTTATCAAATTTGCAGCTATTAATTTTCAGCGCTAATTAGATTTGCTCACTCATTTCTTTCATTGCTGGATTTGGGGTTGCTATTTGATACCAAACACCGCATCCTTTGCGGAGGGTATCTTGAAGAAGTCGCGGTTCTTGCGATGTTCATTACGTGGCGACAGAGCCAAAAGAAGAAGACAGGACAAGGATTCGTGCCGGTTGGGGGCGTCTTACATCGTTTGCCCGCGATAACGTACCCAGATAATGTCGAGATTCAATTTATTTCCCAGCGACTCTAATGGATAAGAGAAACATTAAGGACACAGTTTCCATCAAGTTAAAAAAATTCCAAAAAAAGGGCAACGGGGCAAGCAGCTATCATTATGATGGTAACGCAGAATATGCTGTAAGTTGTGTTTTATGCTCATGTTTATTGACTCTGCACGTGACTGGGCACCGAGGGAACCTTCTGCCCTCAGATGACGGATGGTTCTCCTCTGCACGATTGCACGGAGCACCCACCCGAAGTGCGCGGTGACGGCGGCGGTGGAGTTCCCCGCTTGCAGCTGATGACCTCCATGCAGAGCATTTCCGTGGAATAAGAAAAGCTTGTAAAATCTGAGATTAGGAAATAAAAGTTGAATGTAAAATCTTCGTAGTGCTCCGCGTGGAGACGGAGTTCATCGCATACTTTCGTGGGACTTCCGCAAAGAACAACAACTCGGAAATTGCCTCATTTTATGAGGAAAATTGAAAATTTTTAGAACCAAGTCAGCAAAAGACGTTACTTGATAATTTGTTATATATAGTTCGGATAGAGTACTCTACTTACCTTAATTTTACGGGGATTTCCAGAATATTCTTTTCTTCATAAAAATTTGCTTTTTCTGAAAGTATATTTGTAAGTACCTAAACCCAATAAATTCAGGTTACTGTAAATTGCAATTTACATATATGTACTATTGTATAAACTGGAGGAAAAATAAATGTGAAATTTTAGTTAGTAATATCCCCATAAGAGTCTTTGGTGGGGATTTCCCCCAGGGACCAAATTTCAGAAGGAAATAAGAACGAGATTTTAAATGTCTCCTTAAGGGTAACATTTCTGCCAAGTTTCATCAAAATCGCAGATTTCGGGTTTTCTTGTTAGATGACTTTAAATAAGTAAATTCCTAATATTGTATTTAACGAAGCTTTAAGAGTTATATTGCACAAGTTCATAGAGATTGTAAAAAATTTTTAAATAAAATTAAAAAATAATTAGGTTTAATGTGATACTATAAGATTGGTAGACGAAGACAATGCCAGCTGGAACAATTATTCCTGTCTCTAATAGTTGGAAAGTCAAAATTACTAATTTACGTCTCTCATCAATATAATATAAGAAATATTCAAGCAGGACTATTCCAATATAATTCTATTTCTATTATATGTATTTTGCTCATACTGTATAGGTATACTTCATAGCTTTAAAATCAAGATCATCTTCCACAGTATTATGAAGTGCACTGGGTCTCCTATTGAGCACTAAAATTATAGTCACATATGTGTATGTTTTCCTGTTTTCTGTTTCTGGAGAGTTCTCACATGAATTTCGAAAAATAACATATTTTGCAAAGGTTTTATAGAGCATTAGTCTATACTATATCTACATATGTATCTCTTGACGTTGGGTTGTTATTTACACCCTGTGTACTTAAATGAAAATTAAATTCCGAAATATCGCGCAATGTACATAAGTCCAAAAGCATATACCATCGTCGTGTTATGTAGCATCCATGAACGCCCTGAATTTATACCACTCTGCTGGCAGATACAACAAATAGCCATGAAATCAATAAGATAGAAAATTTATGTAAGAAAGTTGGAGCATATCATTTTATTACTTTCCAAGTCATTGCCGAGGCCATTTGGAGCTATCTATAAACCAGGCAATTTGGAGGAAGAGTCGGAAAATGCTCGTCTTTAGTTCGCATTATAGCAAAGAAAAGGAGAACAGTTGTGGCGCTCCGCTCCCGTGTCGTTTAAGGTGGAACTCTTACCTGGCCGGGGTTCTTTCATTAATGTGCCAGTGTCCAAAATAAATTCCCGCGGCAATTTCATTAGTTCCAACAATTATTGGGGAACTATTTATAGCTGTCCTTAGCCACCTTGCAATTACCTATCCCGTGCTAATTCTTGAAGGACTTGTAATCACCCTTAAGGAGGTCAGCAAGACGGCGGAGACAGCGGACAGCTCGTTACATAAAGCACCCTTTTGTATTCGTTCGGTTGAGCACTTTGCGGAATGCCTTCGTCCGGGCAGTTGATCGAAAAATTCGAAAACTTTCGAATTTCTTGCGCTGGAGCAGAGTGCATTCCTGAGGGGGGCACAGCTCAAATTCCCGGCGGAACCATCAAAGAAACCGCACTCTCGCCGGCACTAAAATTGCTCCACATCCGATCTATAGCGAAACAAAAAGGCCCAGCCAGCCGGCAAAAATGGAATTTGTAAAATTCTTTGCCGGGGAATACCTGCCATTAAGCGGGATAAGCAAACTATCTGCCAGGTAATTCCCGGCATGTGTTTGTGAGCCTGCGAAGAGGCTCCCCGGACGAATTTTCTGTAGCGTCATAACTCATGCCAAGGAATGGCAGCGGGCTCGGCTCGAAAACTTTCCATGGGAAGAAAGTTTTGCATGCGACAGAGCGCCGCACTTCTTCCGTTTGCCATAGTTTCGCAGGTTCGAAACACTCTCACATGCCGGGAATTCTGTCCCGGGAGCCCCGGGGCCCTGGAATCTTCACAAAGGCGAAAAGTATCCGACGAATAGTTAATACACTCCCCGGTCTCCTTTCAAGTACGCTCAGATTCACGTCGGGTTTCTGCATAATTACGGGGGAGGCAAACAGGTTTTTCGCATTAATTACCACAGATTCTTTCCACGACGACGTGCCACTCATGTCTTTCGCGAGGAGCCCCAGATGAACTCTAGTGTCTAGGGCCGACCCAGCCGGTGGCGGATCCGTCACCAGACACGTCCTGGACCCCGTCCCGCTCCTCGTCAACCGCGAAACTTCCCGGTAAGAGTTACTTGTTGAAAACGACTGTTGTGGGATAAATCGATTAGCGGAGTGTCAACTTCTCGCCACTAAGCTCCAGGGTGCAAAAAATCACCGGGAGAGTTCATTGTCTCCCGCGGCACACATATCTACATACAAATCTGCATATGAACGTGGCTCTTGGAACGGCTTGATTGCTAGTTTGACTTGCAAATCTTCTTGGCACAAGTGGATAATATCTGAGGATCTGGGTAGTCAGTGCCTCATTATTCCGAGCTGCCGGGAAATGCTCCTCGGAAAATGTGTCGTTCTTTCTTAGTGTGCCTACTCATTAACATGAACCAGCCTTCATTTCATCTCAAGCTAATAAAACTTCGTCAATCTTGTTTAGTTTCTACGCGAATCTTCAAATGTACTAAATTTTTTTAATCCTATTTGATGTCTACACTCAACGGAAAAGCTACTGCATTATAATATCGAAAAATCCAGCTTGAACTTAAAACGTTTTCACTGCGATAGTGAATTTAATATTGAATATTGGAGATTTCTTCCTATTGCAGAGATTTATATTTATTTTATTTCATTCAATATATGTATGTACATATAAATAAATAAAAATATGACGCTGTCTTATATTTCTATTAGGAACGTTTTTAGCGTGGTGGGAGAAACTAAAATGTAATTAAGACCTTTCTTCAACACGATGTAACCTATAAAACATAAATCCAAACTAGGGGAAGTAGCGAAATAGGCTTCACCTTAATTAAGGTATACTTTTCTTAAGTTTCATCTGTCAATGTGAAAAGGGTAAAATTTCGAGCCCTTCTCTTTTTGAAATATCTAATTTCTCTCCTTGCAAAACTTCTACTAAATTGGTCTAAAAAAAAAATTCTTGTCTTGAGTCTCGGTATATTTCACTATAAATTGTCAAAATATGATCTTTTGTGCCCTATTTTTCTTGAAAATTGGAACTAATTGAGCATTTTCATTTATGAATTTTTAATCTACGGAAAAAATCCTATAGAATTGATTAGAAAATTCTTTGAGAAATAATTTGGTATTGACATGAGTTATGATCCCGTTTCTAAGACGTAAAAAAATGTTTGTGAGGTAAAAATGATTAAATCAGACAGCGTCACTTTAACCTCATAAATACGGCACGAACCGTGCACCTGTGAAGTTTATGTTGCGACAGATTTGCTAAAAGCCTTATGACATACGACAAATTGCGATCTCAGCAAATCTCCTAAGGATTCATTAGAAATTCCTTTGAAGGACATCCGACCACACAACTGGCCAGAGAATCCTTGAGGAAAACAAATAATGAAAAAAAGTCATCGTCAGCTCCTTTGTGGCCATGATATCCACAGGGCTGCCCTTCAAGAGCTGAGATACCTTTAAGCCCGACAGCTTCATAAAATTCGGCCTCCCACTCGAAAGAGTTCCGGGGGGCTCGGGCGTCGGGACCTCGTCACACACCGCTCGCCGGAATAGACCCTGCTTTTTATAAAGTGATTGCTCGTCCCCGGGGTGCCCGGTGGAGGGCGGCATGACGCGGGGCACTTCTGACGCGGCCCTAAGTTTTGAAGTGCGACGCTTTAAACAGCTCAATACCGATCCCTTAAGTAGGGCTAAGGCCGAAGTAAACATCCACCCAGCGGGACGCTAGGGCACCCATACACACGCCTACAGGAGCGGAAACGAAGCCCCTATAAAAAAAAGGACACTGACAAAGCCGTTGTTTCAGCCCGCGCGCTTCCCCTGTGAGTTTTTTTCATCCCTTCCAACGGTCTTTGAAGACCGTTTTATGAGTCAATTTGCTACACCTTCTTGGAATAACCGTAAAGTGTTTAACGGTTGACTTTCCGCCGCCCGCACCACCGCCCAGAAAGCGCCACATCTGTGTAGCGAAGGATGTTGGCAACTTATTGCCGACGAAAACACTCGACGTCTTGTGCAAGGAAGTGCCGGATGGGCGCTCCTGGCGGCTCCAATAAAAGCGTAACAAGAAAAATATTTTATTGACGTCATTGGAAGATTTATGGGCGGATTTGGCGCTAATTTTGCCGGGTGGGAAACCCTAACACAAAGTAAGAGGGCCTCGGGCTTGACGTGACAAAGTGACTTCCGACCGGGTAAGGGATGAGGCGAGCCGCGGCCGGAAGTCTGCAAATTGTTTTCTCGGTGGCAATGGCAAATCAGGTAACTGTTAATCTGTAGTCACTTGTCAATGAACGTCACTCAGCAGCACAACTTCCTTAAAGAGTAATTGCTCTCGCCGTGGAGTGGAGGGTCTTCAAGATCGTGCCGGAGAGCCCTCCTGGACTGTTTGAATCAAAGTTGTCATCTAGGGGCCGCTCGAGCGTTTCACATAGTAGTGCCATCTACCGGCGAATGCATGGGTTTCTCCAAATTGAGCCAATCAACCCGGAGACCCTTCAATTCAGCAGCTGTCTCCCGGGAGATGTTCTTATCTGCAGCTGTTTCGGTGCTCCGGCATATGCCGGCGAGGACGCAAGGTGAGAGGCTCCCCCTCCCCGTCCGCTGGCCCCATCCACTTGTGCAATTGAAAGAGGAAGCGTCCCGATGCTGCTAAATGCTCCACAGGGAGGCTTCCGCTTGAACCGTTAATTTAAGGGCAAAGTTGTGGAATGAAGTTTCTCTTGTTAAACGCACACTCGAAGCGCCCCGATAAGGATCTGCATGCCGTCCTCGCCCCGCGCTGCGCCTCCGCCCCGTCCGCGGCGCTGCCTACGAGCGGGGCTCCCCGCGCGCGGATGCGCCACGGGGCCCGATGGATGTGTTCGCAAATGGAGGTGGAAGCGCCATAACATGCTCTCCAAAAATGGCACTAACATGGCGTCGCTCGCTGACAATCTCTCGTGCTGGTGGCGCCAGAAGTGCCGTTTTGGGGCCAAATTAAAATCATTTCCGCGCTGAGGGCTTTCACGAGAGTCACAAAAACTTTTGGATGAAGTGATTTTCGACGTGATGACGACTTTAGCGGATAATTATCTCTTAATTACTTTTGACTCGCGAAATTATTATTTTCGCCGCTGAACATTCCGTTCAGGTAATTGGGCCACCGGGGGCAGGTCGATTTTCCAGGGCTTCGCAAGTTTTACACTTCAATTAAACGATCATTTTATTGCGAATGTTATTGGAATTGTTTTCAAAATTTCACTTCTGGTTGTGCCAGCAACTTTCGAATTGGTGCTTCGATTCTCTAATCAACATGAGTCCGCCGCCACTTGGCGCCAATGCCTTTCGTGCAATTTTAAGTTTTGAGATGTGCGATCGATCCATATTCATGAGCGCCCTGTTTAACAACTCTCGGATTTTGACTCCTCGATTTCTAATCCCTTCACAGCTCATTCAATTCATTCGATTTTCAAACAAATTAACGACATATCATGCTCAATATTTTCTTAAAACAATGTGAAAAATTCCCACACAACAAATTTTCTTGAACCCAAAGTATTCATATGCCAATTGATTGCTTTCTCCCACAGCAAACGTACCTTCATCTCTCCTAGATCCTGTGTAGTTTCAGGTGAACCCATACCTTATTTAAATTCCCCTCGCGATCTTGGTGATTTACTTTATAAATTTTAACAACACTTGGGTATACAGAACATAACATGCAGACATAAGTACAGTTCATTTATATAGAAAATCATTAAAATTATTACAATTATACCGCTTTTTGCATAACAGACATTTTCATAGCTAACAAATTTGAGCTCACTGGTTTCGTAAATTGAAATTATACTAATTTTCATTACATCTACTTCAAGTTTACAAACCTCGAAAGCTGCAATGATATTTAAATCAGAAGGTTTTTATTTCGGTTGTAACAACCTTTAGGATTTTATCGTGCCTGTAAATATTTTTTATTTTTGAAACATAAAGAGATCAGGTTTTGAGATATTAATAATTCAATATTATAAAGCAGGCATTAATCGTTTTCACAATAATTTTGGTTAATTTATTCGACTATAAGGCGTTGGGTTTTACAGCCCTAAAGCTTTGTCGATAATAACTCAATTTATCAAAAAATAAAATACATACTTCGAATTGAATATTGCGGTCCTATGACAAATTTACTTGTTAACGAGCCCATGAACGTGTTAATAATTCTTGAAATATATATGCCTGGGCTTACACTATATAGTATAAAAAAGCAGCCACGAATGAATTAATTACTAGAAGTGTTTTAAATTCTGTACGACAAGCGTACTTTCACTTGGCTGAAATTGAGTTCGAGTTATTTTTATCGTTTCGAGGTCATAAAAGAGAATAAAAGTCAGTTAAAAATTAAATTTTCTTGATACAATTGTATACCACTTCAGAAATCTCATCATTTGGGAAAGTAGTGCAATTCACCGTCCAATGCACTCGAACACAAAGCAATCTCTTTCAGAAACAAAATAATGCGATTTCAATGGCAATACAAAAAAATGAGACTCACCCAGATTTCTATTATCGCAATAAGAAATGACTCTTGACGGCTACCACAATTCGGAGGAAAAGCCATAAAATCAGAGGACCAAAGCTATTCCCGGACCCATCCATAGACGCTCACTGGGTAAAATTAACGAAGTTAGAACCCCTCGGTGGCCACTTGTGTCGTCCCACAGGCCGGGCGATGTGTAATGCATGTGGATAGCCGACGATTCCCCTCACATACGCTCATCCCGGCCGGCCCGACGAGGAGATCAATGGATGCGGGGTCCAGGGATGCTGCAAAACGGCAAAACACCCACCGCAGCCCTGGCATCCAGGAAACGTGGGAACCGGGGAACTGGTCCATATCACCCCTTGCCGTCGGGATCTCCAGCATGTGCTCGAGATAAGGATAACCAGGACATATAATAAAAGTTCTCTTTGCGATATCTCCTTGGCGCTATCGGATGTTTGAAATGACATTGAATTTCTTTTCCCCTAGCCTTTGGCTGCAGAGGAATTGAAGAAGATGAAAGAGCATCCTGCGAAGAAGGCTCACTGGATGACATCACTTTAAAAGTAAAGTCGCCGGGATGCTGGCAAACACTTTGTTTCCTGAAAAGCGCTTCCCTGTACAGAGCTCAATATTATGAAATGCCTTTTCAGCCAAGCCCCACTTCACTTCAATAGAAACTATATCTCCACGGCTCCCAATATATTCCCATAATTTGATTCTAGAGTACGTTTCATTTATTCGCGAACTCCCATAAACTCTATTACACTTCCTGAAAAAAAAATCATATAACGCTGAAAATGTCAATGGTTTATAGATTTTGGATTTCCGAACATCAAAAATATCCTATGTATTTTATATAAATGAGTTTACCACTAAATGCCCACGATCGATTAATTCCATTCGCAATAATACAGCGAATTTTATATTTTCATTTGTGGAAAAACAGTGAAATCGAAATCCACACCTGGCAAATATTTGCACGGGCTGGGTACTCATTCATCTTTTGAAATGGATATAATTCCTATTTTTATTTTTATTGTCATTTCCTTTATAACCAATCCGTCGGCAAAAATGAAATCAAAATATTTTATTGAAATTTCCTGGATATTTTACTAACATGCTGTAGGGGATGCGTTACACGTGATAAATAAAACCAGTGTTCTCTAACGCTTACTTCGAGAATTATCTCTCTGCAGGCCAGTGCAGGTTTACATTCATGAAAGGTTGCATAAGGTAAAATATGAACGTTTCATTCGCCGCATTAATCAAGCTGATTGTGTAAGCAAATTTATCTGAGCGTCGTTCACTAAAATTTATTCTCCGGCAGGTTTGCAATACGAAATAAACATATTTGCTGCGGAATAATCTTACAGTTTATAAGCAGATGATATCCGATTGAAGCGAACATTTACATAGGTTATCGGTTAATGTAAGACTTAATTATTAATTATGTAAGTGGGGTACTTAATACATCCTCAAATTGTACTTACAGTGTTATGTTGTAAACTTAAATGAGGCGACATACTAACTCTAGTGGAGTGCTATTGGTCGCATCGGTAAAATTTATAAGAAATATAAATAAAATAAATTTTTACTTTTAAATACTGGCAGCACGTTTGTATTTATTACGTTATATTTTATTTATTAGTTAAATAATATATGTATAGCTGTTTTTTAATCAAACAGGTATGTACATATAAGTGTTTTACAACCAAACAACTTAAAATATACATAATTTCAAAAGTACCAACTTCTGGTTTACTATGTACTCGGGCTACCAGGATGACTCAGTAAAACGAGGATTCGTAGAACAGAACCTCAGGCTCAGGCGGCGGCAGGCCTCAGTAATAAATAAATCAAAGTTGTTAAAACTCAGCGATAAAACGAGAAGACAACCTCTGCATTGGCCGACTCAGCAGGAAAAAAGAAACCTAAATCAAGCCGTGCTGTCTCGGAAGTAGCCTTCCTTATGACATGATACCGGGATGTTGTCAACACTTTTTTTGCTCATTCATAAATCCATTTGCTGCTTTATGTACCCCCGGAATTATTCCTTGGCTCAGTGGATAGCTACAAAAATTCCCATTTTTCCAGGCGGATAAGTCTCTGCTCCTGACTCCATCAAGAATGGGGCCCCGGACTCCGGAGACGGAGGGAATGAACCCGTCTGAGCTGTGGAGCCTGCAGGGCTGCGCGGTGGGGCGGCCGGGGCTAGGCGCTCTTCATACGTGCAATAAGCAACAGGAATCCAGAGCACCTCTTTGCACTCTTTTAATGGCTCCTTTTTCGTTTAACCCTTTCTTTTTGTCGGGTTTTTGCAGCGTGTGAGCTTTTGTCGGTGCAAATGCGATGTAAGCTTAAATCACATGAAAATGATATTCGCAGCGTTTTGTGGATTTGGAAAGGCAAATTATGGAAACCCGACAAAAGGACAGCGGCCGCCTTAAGGGAATTTTAAATTTCGCAGAGCCGCCTTTTAATGGAGTCCAGAAGTGCTCAAAAACTTGATTAGGCTCCGGAAGATAGCAGGGCTGAAACCCCAACCGGAAATTATTTAAATTCCCCAAAAACAACGGGGCGAACAGGGAGCAGCCAGGATCCAGGAAGGCGTCCCGTGCGAAAGAGCTATGTGAAAAGGTGTGCCCTGCGGACTCTCAAGGCGTAAATCACATCTTGGCTAAATGAAATTAGCACACCAAGAAGTTGCCTAGACAAGCAAGTTGAGACCGTCACCGTCAACATGGCAAAAAGCTAGGGGACCGACGAGCCAACGTGAAAGGCGTCGAGGCCATCAGTTCGGCTCCTCGGGAGTCTCCCCTGGGAGGCGTAGGTGTGTGTGGGGTTTTCTTCGCCACAATGTGGAGCTAAAGACCTTTAAGTTCCTTTAAGGTAAATAAGCAAACAACACTGGCAGCACAAAAGGCTCAAGAGTAAGTCCTTTAGAAGATGATGGGTTAAATGTGCTGAAAAGGAAATTCGAGCTTAGGGCGAAATCCCCGGCAGCACAGACGTCGCCGTCTGCCTTTGATATTACCTGGCAGAGTTCATTTCATAAAGTGAGCAAAGGCTCAGACCTGGCTAGATTCAGTCAAAAGTGACTGATAGCTTTCGTGGCCTTGGGCCCATTCGGCTCTATTGGGGTCAAAGAGACCTGGAGATTTTCCAATTCTTCCGGGAGAGTGTTAAGCGGAATGGAAACTTAAGAAATTAACCGAAATTTCTTCTGAGTGATTCTTAATGGGTGCACATCGCCCTCAGGTAAATGTGGGTAATTAATTCCGTTCTCAAAAGGGACTCGGATAGATTGTTATATTTCCAAGGAATATTCCAATTTTAGAATTTGTTTTCATTTATTAGACGACTACACGGATCACATGTGACCTATAAATTAGTCTACGTATGTTGAAGCTAAAATTAGGTGTTATCCAACTCGTTATTTGAGCCTCGGAATAAATTTGGAGTATAAATTTAAACTTTTTAAATTTCTAGAAGCTCGTGTGATTAGTAATTGGTAAGTAATTAATTTCATCGTTGGTACATAGATCATTGAAGTTTTCGCGGAGAAACTATGAACAACTCAGAAATGTGTTAGAAATTATGTGGTGTGAAACTGAAAAAGCGTGTTTATTATTTTAGGAAAAATTGCTTGAATAAAGAGAAAATTGACAAACAATTGCGCATAAACGATGTTTTGGCTACTGTATATAGGCTTTAATGTTAATACACAGAAAAAATTAATCTGAAATTTAATATCCCCGTACCACAACCCGATGAGTCCTTCGAACCTGGATAAAATGGGGATGGCTGTCTAATTTGCAGATTCGGTTTGAGCAGAACGGCTGCATTTACGTTCGTAAATTATTCCAAAAGCATTCAGGCCTATTACGTAGCACTAAACCCCACAGAGTTCAGGAAGTGAACATGTAATTCTGCCATTGTGCTCACATCCTATAATCCTCTTATGACTTCATCATCAAAATGTCAAGGAGATTACCGTCCGGGAAGCACAGAGCCAGTCTGCTGATAATGGTTAAAAAATAAGCATAAGCAAATATCTCCATGGATGCTACTTTGATAAATTATGGATACATTCTTACACTCTTGTCCTTTAATGCAACGTCCCCGGGGGCGATTGGATCATTCCCTGGATAAAGGAAGAGCTCATCAGCCATAGAATTTGTCTTTTATTGCGCTCTGCAAGTCGTCTTTACCGAAGAAGACTCAGGAGATAGCGTACCCACAAAATCCCAGCAATGTTTAACTGGGATCACACCAAAATCCCATTAGGTTTTGACCGTGATTAAAGTAATTTGCTTCAAGTGCTTACACGGACGGGATAATTGCACGAGTGCATATTCATCACTATCGAGGGGAGGACATTAAAAGTGTAAAACAACCCCGCCCCGACGAAACTTTGCTGAGCTCTGGGCTCGGGACGCTCCCGCCGAGACCGCCCCCGTAACCTTGAGGGCTAGAGAACGAGCCGAAAGCCCGGAGCCCCCGGGAAACCAGGAGCAGGACTGTGCCTATGTTGGGACTTCCGACCTCCAGGTGGAAATGAAATTCAGTGTAATTTCATTGGTGTACCCGCCGGTGCTACCTCAAGTGATGATGGACTGCCTCATCAACAGACGCCCAATTAACAAGATTTTCACGGAAAGGATTTTAGGGTTGAAATGTCCGCGTACTTGCGGGTAAATCGGCGACGAGAATGAGGTCACTAAATATTGACAGTCGGCTGGCAGCGGTACCCACAATTAAGCAAATGGGAGTAAAACTAGATTAAATTTTGGAAGGGGAATATTTTGGGTTTAGGGTATATGCGAAGAATGGTCGACATTTTTAGGGACAAAAGACTGTTATCAAAATATGAGAGAAGTAAAGTGGTTCGATAATTTTTGACGCAATTAGTTTAAGTTTAAAAAATATGCTGGAGGATTAATTAATTAACGTTGTATTTGTCTAGAATTTTCAAATATTGTTAGGTGAAAAAACAACAATTAAAAAAATTAGAAAAAAAGGTATACATGAAAAATTCGAGTGTTATGAAAAAATTGTTAAATTCACACTCAGAGTTTGCAATATATTGGTATTGCAGTATTAACGCCAATACCGATGCTGGCATTGCAAAAAATTTACAATTCCATTTAACCTTTTCATTTTCTGATAATAGTCGTAAAATGTCATAAGAATGTACAACCATGTTAGTTTCGGTATACAAAATGGACATTTGTATCAGGTGGGTTCAGTTACCTTAGTATCGCCAAAAGCAAGGAATCTTTTTAACAAAGGGCAATATTCAGCCGTGGGACGAAAATTATCCGTTCTGTACCTGCTCGCAGCGTTTAACCCATCAATATTTTGTAGTAAACTCCTTGTAATAGCAGCAAATTAATGAAAATACCCAAAATGCAGACCATCGTTACGGAGCAGCTCATCAATATTAGAGCGAGAGCTCCGTGCAAGTAATCACTTATGCCGAAACACTTGGCTGTCCTCAGCAGCGAGTGGCCCCACTTCTTCGACCCTGGGAAGTCCCG
Organism: Machimus rusticus; assembly: GCA_951509405.1. Lineage (NCBI taxonomy): Eukaryota > Metazoa > Arthropoda > Insecta > Diptera > Asilidae > Machimus > Machimus rusticus. The sequence continues at coordinate 47,988,729 of OX608051.1, read as the reverse complement.
GGCTCGTCAGGGACCCCCGGGCCGAATTATTTACTATGCAGGGGCAAATACCGCCCCATGAGCCCTGAGCAGGGATATTGGCTTGAAAGTTTTACAACTTCAACACCGCTCAACTTTTTCACGTAGCTGGCAGCTGCCAGGGAGTGTTTGTTTAGCACACTCACATCGTGCAGCCCGGCAGCAAGACCGCGGTCCTTATTGAGATTCACTCAAGTTGATTGCACTCAGAGTCGTTAGTGGAGATGAGGTAAACTCGAACTTTTTATTTGACTTTCGATTACTGGAGATTTCTTTTTGAAGTTGTTCCCGGCTCGGCCGCGCTATCCTGGGCTTATAGTCGAAGACAGGTGAGAGGTTTGTGGTGACCGAAAAACCTTTCCGTAAAAAATTGTTTTCCAAGAAATGTAAATCCTTTCAGGGAAATCACAGCGCCTCGCTTGGTCGAGCGGAACTGAACGGAGTAGTTTTCCTGAGCGGCGGTGGTTGAGCACTTGTTACAGTCGTGTCTGATAAGCGGTGGAGCCCTGCCGTGCAGTTGGGTAAATACCCGAGAAAAGTCCTTCAGAAGTTTACGCTCGAGGGTTAAAAATATTTACCCTGGCCAGCTCCTCTTGATAATGTTTGTATTTTCTTTGAAAGTCGACAACTTTTACCCGAATTATTTTTATGGTAATTAGGCAGTTTCGCACAAGTCAATTTGCGGAAATTGCATTCGCCAGAACAGTCCGGCCCCAATTAAATAGTTTTCCAGATTTTAACGCTTCTTTGGAGTTTGTGTTCTGCTTAGTGGGGCAATTCTTCAAAACTTTAGCCTAACGGCCAGAGTCGAATAAATAATCTTAGCAATTTTATTTAGCGCTAAAACCACGATGCACCGCCTCCAACACACGTACAAACACATATTCTGCAACTTTCGCATTTAACCGAAGTGCTAAGAGCAAGCCAAGTCCTATTATTTGAAAAGTTTTCAAATCTGCGAGAAGCCGAGCTAATAAAGCTCTTAACATTTTTTTTTGTTCAGCGCACTCGTTGGACTCCTGTAAAATGAAACATCCACCACAGTGGTAATTTCCTGCAGACATAATTTGCAACCGCAAGTCCCTCTCTGACCACCGAACGGGCGAAACCCGGAAAATATTAAAATTCTGGCTTCATATTAAATTCTCGCCCCCACACCTTCGGCAGAGCCCAACCAGCCAGCCGGGCGGGCCCCTGCTCACCCGCAGTACAAAGTGTAGTACTACAGAAATATTTTCATTTCCTTAGGTTTTTTGCTAGGATAAAGTTTCTTTTGCGAAGTAAGAAGCACCTTCTTAGTCCGGAGCTGCCCTTCTGCCTCCTCCACACTATTGGAATTGGCTGGAACACATGTGCCGAAGAGTCGGCCGCCCCCTTGGCAGTCGAAACCGGCTGCCGGAGATAACCAGGGAAGTTCACATTTTTAATATTTCTGAAAGCACTAGACGCTGCATCCTTGGGCAAATATTTGGTGCAAATATTGGAACTTTTCCGAGCCGCCCCACCTTCGACAGGGCCCTGCCTGGTACGAAACGTATTGAACTTAAATTAAATGTTAACTTCTGGGTGGATTCATTAGATTGATTGAAACTACTTTTTTCCCTGTTATATCTACCAGGATACATCACTCAAGCCCTGGTTCTGGGGCTGCCACAAAACATTATGTTCGCCTTCGTAAGCACGTGTAAGGCTGAGTGAAACTTGACCATGGATGGTTTAAAATCGGAATTCTCAAGCCTTCCATTGATTTTGATTTTTAAATTTTAATCAAATTTTTTTTTGGTCAGCATGTTCTTTCTATTTATAGAATGCAGGCGCTACGTGACTAGAAAAAATTTGAGGATATTAACTTTTCGTCTGTTGGAAATTCATAATGGTTGAAGTTGAGTAAAATTTGTAAATTCAGGCAAACAACATTTTAATTTTATAAAATAAGGGTACATAGAAATGTTTCTTTTAGAATTAACAATTAAAATTTTTAGGTTTACCTCAAAGGTTATTTCTATTAGTGTAAAGTCACACTAGCACAAATAACTTCGGAATGCGACGTCGGATTCAAATGCGGTTTTTTATGCTGATGAGAAAGTCCACAAGAAGCAGAAGCTTATCTCAAACAAGATATTGATCTTCCCACACGGAATGTTGACCAGGAAATCGTCAATAGGTTATGAATGTGATCTGGAATTACTTCTGCAGAAATGGAGAGGAGAAAAAAAGTATGGCTCAATTCCTCTCTCTTACTGCAAGAAGAATCTGTAAATTAGGTTTGCTTTCTCTAATGATGCGAACGGAAAGGGTTCTTATTTCGACCGTAAACCTAGGCTCAGGCAAGAATTTTATTGAACAAAATATTAGTTTAATTTCCCCATGGCGACCAATTAATAAATGTTAATAAATGTTCAACTTTTCTCTGCCTTTTGTCGGTTATAGATGCAGTCCCATAAGAAAGCATGTATTTAAACTTTTTACGCAACGCAACGTAACGCATGCGGATTCTATGAGCGCGTGTCTTAAGTGGTTCGAGCATTATAGACGTATAGACGTTTTACCCTACGTGGTATCGCAACGGGTCTTCTCTGGCCTAAATACGACTTGACTATCAGCCATTTCAACCCATAACCTAACCTAATATTTGAGAAAACGTCTTATACTGCACGATTTATCATTGTAAGGGGGTTCCATATTGCGATCATAGAAGAATTTTTTTCCAAATCCTGCAAACCTTTGTCTGCTTCCCACTCAATTGAGGTAATGAAAAAAGGTTGCTGCATCGATGAGGAGAAATCTGCGAAGATCCCATCCACCTCGTAACGATAGCATAAACTGCGAATAAACCCCAAAAGGCGATTACCACTGAGCATGCCGCAAACGTATCAATCACGGAGAGCTCAACTTAATTTCGCCTGTTCAATAAACCCGGGCCGCTGCCCCGGTCTCCTCTTTTTTATTTAAGCTTTCTCTGGAAATTGAAAACAATTCCTGGGACCGGGCGCGGCGGGATGGCGGGAGGGCGGGCGCCTGGCCCACTGTCATTGAAGTCAAATTTTCATTGAAGTAAGCAAAACATTTGCCGGGACCATCAATTGTGTTAAATTTTTCGGTCTTCCCTGTCAGCCATGAAACGGAGGATCGGGGATGGGATACTTAGTTGCCATCCTTTGAAATAAAATCTGCAGCAATTGTCTGAATTTCTACCCGAATCGAAATAACCGGGACGGGCGCGCCAGGGGAGGAACTCTTTCGGGTTTATGTTGTTGTCGGGATGGCTTGGCCCGGCGTGCAGACGGGGATACGTTTCCAGGCGGATCCGCATACACGCCGGGTATTGGGTCCCGGCCAGGAGATGAGATCCTCGAAATTTATATTCTTGAATTTCGCAAAGGCGAGAACTGAATGTGGAAGCCCACGAGGGATTGTCATCTTCGTGCTCGTAACAGTTTCAAATTGAATTATCTGATGTCTTTGTTTTCCACTGAATTATATCACGCCCACCTCTCCGGAGCCGTCCCGGGTCCCTCCCGCAACCGCTTCGCCCGTTTCCTTTTCCCGTGTTTTTTTATTCCCGAATAATTCGGTTTCTCTCGATGGCGTAATTCGCCGGCTCCTTCTTTATTTGCTCCTCGGCTGCATACCTCCACTGATTGGGTGCTGAATAAATTTTGATTTGGCCAAATGTTGATTGAACGCGCATGGATGCCGGGCTCCCTTTAAGGGCATTATTTTCGAAGCCACGGGATGAGGATGAGCGCTTTATGGTGATTTATGTTTACTTTTCAGATCAAGTGATTTAAGGTGTTTATTGTTCGGAAGAAGCAAAATTATAAAATTAGTGAATGAATGAGTCCACACATTTGATTTGTATCTCAAATGTCTTAATTGCATCGTCATTAGATGCCAGCGTTTAGTTATAAAGTCATTCTCTACAGACAAGTATTACGCAACCATTTGAATGTTTTTACTTGGTAATATTTAAAACTGAGGTAACAAATGCACCTGTATGGTAAATACGAGGGATACTATCGCGCCAATCTTTGCTAGCGGAAAAAGCGTCTGAAAAAAGTTCAAGTCCTTCCTAAAAACCAACCTTTCCTAAAAAAATAAGGCTCTTCAATTTGAGTGTAGTTTAGGAGACAGATTAAAACTAAGATAGGTTATATTTCAACAACCTTCTAGTAGTTTCTAGTAATATAAAAAAATTGAGTTCAAACAATATCACAATAAGGGGAACCAGATATTTCCGACTTTTATTAGCTGTAAAAATTTCGCGAAAATCACCGCAAACCAATTAGGGTCATTATCTTAACTAAAATTCCATCGGAGATACATTACAAACTTCCTGCTCGCATATCAGGTAATTAGCACGCGGCCGCAATCAGAGTTTCATCAAATTAATTAAAAGGACTGAGATTCGTCATAAATCTCGGCGAGCTACGCCTTGCGGAAAGTGCCATACTGCCGGTGGCACGCACATCCTAAAAGGATTGTCTAAGCACCTTTCTGGGGGCGCGGGGGCCGGAAAGGGGCGAAAAAAGCGAGGCAACCGTGGCCAAGCCTATTAGCCACATTAACGAGGACATTGCGGCGGCGGGCAGCGCGGGGGGCTCCGCTCGATCCGCGTGTGTCGGGCGTGTTGGATTTCGCGTGGAGCGAGTATCTCTTTTGATTACGACCTCACAAACGCCGCGCGGCAGACGTCCTTGCGGCGGCGAGCACTGGTTTAAAGGCTCGCGTGACCCAACCCATCAGGGGCGATGAAAAGTGAACCACATTACGACCGGTGCGAACCCGCGGCGGGTCTGGTACGGCGAATTGGAGCCAATGTCGAGTCGAATTGAAATGGAAACCGAGCTCTCTGGAATTTGGGCGAAAGTGAGCAAAAAACGGAATCAATGACGCGCCAATCAATAGCACTACCCTTCAAGTGCCCGAGCCACCGCGCGAGAAATTATTCACGCTGAGGGGCACGGCCAGGATCCATCTTTCCGGCGGGTGGTTCGTGCCCGCCCACTAATTTCACTTTAAGAGCTTTGTACATGCATATAGCAAATATATATGTATACCTAATCTATACATACATATCTGTTCATATAAGGTAAGATATCCAAATAAGGTCTATCTTGTTAATTCTCAAATTGTCTAACAATAAAGGCATAAAAAATCTTTAAGTTTATTATCATAGAATAAGTGTTTATTTAATTATCACAGAAAAAAACATTAGCACACTAAAAAAAAAGATGAATTTACTGCTTCTTAACTACCCCTTTCATAAATAAATGTATCCCTTTCAATACAGTCTATCTATGAATGGAATAAAAACCAATTAAGGAAATGTTTATTATTATGTTGTGTAATTAATGTTTATACTTATGTTCTCAAATGTTTAATTAGGATCTTCAAAATAGAAATGTCTCTTTTATCCATAGAAATAAGACATAAGGAAGTGCGATTAGACTTGTCAAGCGTACCAGAGTCCCTTTTGTGTGAGTTCTCGCACTTTAGTATTAGAAATATCAGTATAGGCGTAAAAAGAAAGTAAATTTTAAAGGGCCACATCACAATTTGTATGTATTTTAAAATTACGTCGTTATTCTTACATTGTTCTAATCAGACTTCTTGTAATTAACTCGGGATTGCAATAGTAATTTATGTAATATTAGAATAACATTAACATTTTTGCTGCATGTACCCCTCTAAAATTTATTTTTAACGCTGTCTTTTAACAAGAGCACCCCGAAATGAATCAAAGTAATCCAAAAATGCATAATTCGACAGTATTCAGGAATATTTCTATAGCTTTTCCTCATTCTGCCTCGCTTGCTCAAGTTCTGTCTTGCTCAACTGAGCACCCTTTGAGCACCCCAAAAAAATGGTACGCACACGTACACTATATTTGAACGTTTCAGCACTTCCTTATGTCTTATTTCTATGCTTTTATCCCACCTCAACCCTCCTATAGTTTTGTGCTAAGTAAGGTAGATATTCTTGTTAATTGTGTGGTATAGTGGAGCTGCAAAACTTATTTGGATTCCCTAGGAATTACGGATCTTTCCGCGAAAAGATAAAAAATTTCAGTTGGAAATTGCGAAAAGGGTACCCGGTTGCATAAAAATACTTTCATTTAGGAACCGAGAAATTGGTTCGCATTTTGGATTTCACTATCTTGAATTTCTAATTGCGATAATTATAGTAGATTCAAAATTGTCATTAAAGTCCCTTGAATTTCAAAAACATACACACATATCTGCAGAATTTCATCCAAATTAAAAATGGTCTAATCTAATTGTGTGTTGATTTGAAATGAAATCATCCGTTTACTGTGAATCTAAATCGAGTTCAAGTTTACTATCAGATATCCCGACACGAGTTCTATAGCTTTTTTCTACAACATGTTTTCTTAATATAAGTGGATGGATTTTCTTTTATAATGAATCGCCCTTTACAAAACCAAAACTGTCTTATGCTTCAATAATAATTTATTGTTCATGTATAATTTTATTTTTTTATTTTCAGGGAAAGGCTAATAGGTCAGTATTTAGCATAAAGGCGTCGCTGCAAACAAGGAGCTCTGCGCTTTCAACCTCTTGCAATATTTTAAATTATAAATTCCGGAAAATTTTCCGGAATGGGGCCCCGACCACCGGCCCCACTCGAATCGAAATGCCTCCGAAACTGCTGCAAGGAGCAGTCTGGACCGCGCGAAAATAAATTTCACGGCTATAAGAAAAACTAATGTCAGCAGCTAAAATTCGGTTCGTGACATCCAGGATTTCTGCTGTCCCGGCCGTGCGGCACCTCGGGCAGGGCTTAACCAGATCTGCCTCCTGCAGGTTACAACTTATCACAAATAAATGGCCGTGTTACGTGTCACTGAAGTCGGTTGCATCCGCAATTTATTTTGGTTCCGCGGGCTGAGCGGCCCGAGTTCCCTACTTTGCCGCCGCCGCCGCCACCGTCGTCAGCGTCCTTTTTACACTCCTCGAGGCTTCTGTCTTATTCGAATGGAATTTAATCCCATTAGCTGGCGCTCTGCCAGGCCCTCGCGGAGGACGGATCTGTTCGGGTGAGTGGAAAATTTCTTGTTAAGTAGGTAATTACCAGGCAGTACATTACGCGGCTGCGATTTTCTTCCTTCCTTTGCAATTTCGCGGAGTGGGGGCACATACTAATTTTTGATTGAATTGGTAAAAACCTTGGAAAAACAGCGTCAGTTCGGTCGACTATGTTAAGGACATGGAAGCTGGTTGTACGATTAATACTTTTCATCGAACTTTTGGTTTCTGCGTATAAATTGGATAAAATCGTACTTGAATTATAATTCTATAAATAAGCTTTGTCTAAGCTTATAGCAGTATTGCCTGGTGTCCCTATGAGAGAAGGATTTAGGGCCGCTCTTATTTATTCTATTTACTATTTCTAAACTTGTATTTATAATGACGATGTTAATATACTTAAAGAGATTTCCTTTTTGAAAGACTATCTCAGCAGTCGTTGTTTAGACTCGGGATGGAGTGTAGTAATTTGAACGTAAGTATGTAGAATATGTTGGGATTATCAATTTTAAAATTAAGTTGTTTTTTAATAATAATACTAATAACCCTCAAACCATTTATACGTATATCATATCCCTTAAATGATATTCCAAAATCATTTATTTTCAGCAAGTGCTTGACTTTGTTTTATTGAGCCGAAAAAGTTAAATTCAATGTTTTTACGTTGACGAAAAAGATAATACAAAACAATTTTGTTAGATTTATAAGAGACCTGAATTTGACGCAGGCACTCTGATTAGGGCAAAAAACGGTAGGTTCGGGTCTCTTTAAGACTCTGTAGATAATTGAACTATCGTCCCCTCCCAGAAATGCTAGTAAAATGAGTAATACATGCATGCTTACACGTCTCTAGGGAACCGACCAGCAAAAATTCCTCGACTACTTTTCTAACTTGGCCAGCGCTTTATATAGGGATAGGGCCCGTCGTGTCCCCTTCCTCGTGTCCAGCAGTGTAATCAAAACATCCCACAACAGCCGCAATAATCTCGTCCGACTCGGCTCCCTGTCATCGACTTAATGGGCGTGCTCGCAATGAAGCATGTCCGAAAGGTGCGATAAATCATGGGAAGAACAACGGGCTTAATAAATAATCTTGTCCTTACCACAACCGTTCGTGGTCGAAGTTGTTGGACATAACTGAGGTTCGGCTATCAGGACTCGATTATGCCGGTGATAAATGGACTTCAAACTCCCGACTGTGCGTGGCCAGTCAAACAATACCGGGATTCGGGGCCCAAACGCCATCCGACGGAGGTGCCCATTATGCATGCACTCCTGGGTCCTGGCCCTGTTCCTGAATCCCGATGAGCTGTGGCCCCGACATCTCTGGATTTATTCTGAGGTTTGTCTGAGAGCTGCGCCGAGAGTTATGCAAAAGCGCGCCCATCGCCAGACTATCAATCGTGAATCGAGCGAATCGAGCGAATCGAGCAAAGCCGAACTAATCAGCCCCAAACGGGGGCCAAGGCGCATGGTAATCAAATCAAAGGGAAATCAAATGAAACTCTTTCAGTCAATTAGCACGCCTTTCAAAATATTAATTACGAGGCCGGGGGCCGAGGAGGCGCAGCCGCTTCCAGCTACAGGATATCAGTTTTCGTCACACCAGTAATTCCGCCTAAGTGCCTGTGACGCCGCCCGCCCGACGGGGAGGGGGCCGGGGGCGCAAACACTGGAGTCGAGACAGGAAAACAAGGGTGCTCCGGGGGCGCGGGCCTGCGACGCAATTGAACAAGAAAATTGATTTTTGATTGATTCCAATCCAGGCACCATCTATTATCATTTCAATCACGTTTTCCCTCTTTTCCGGCTCTGGTAGCTTGTCGACTTTCGGTCTTATCGAGTTCGCTTCTTGGCGCCTCCCGAGGACGGGCAGTGAAGTGATGGGGCTGATAACGACCGTGACAAAGAGCTTTTTCGCCCCAAATTTAGTGGAGTCGAACCCTGTTGGCAGTTCGTCGGCGCCCCGGCGAAAGGGGGATACTGACGCCCTTCGCGAGCTCCAAATTTTATTTGTCCTGAGATTCAAAAAGCCCTGCAAATGGCGCTAAAAGGTTTCGCCAAAGTGAGCGTCCTAATTTAGTTAATTTTTTAATGAAGTGCCTTTGTATCAATTGCCTCCTCCGAATAATTAATGGAAGCAATTTCAGGCATCGTTTGCGGGATTAGCGCGTCTTCTTGGAATGCCTTTTTGTAAATAACAAATGCACGAGCGTCACTCGAGATAATTCGAACCTGATTTATAGCCAAGTCGTAACGGATAAGCCGATTTAATTACGGATTGTGGCTTTCGTTTATCTTAATAAATTGTCCAGTTGGCGGGGTTTAAGTAATACCCGTATTAACAGCAAGTCGCTGGTTTCTCAAGTATTTCAGATAAAGGTATAAATCTCTTTAAAGGTGTCTGGTGTGGTTTTTGTTATTAGTTATTACATACTTTATATACCAAAAATCAAATAATCTCAACTTAACTGAGTTGATAATGTTCCTTCATTTCTCGTCTTTTGTCTTTCCGATTGTCGGGAAAAATTAATTAATTAAGATCACAATGTATCCATCTTCTCAAAAACATGTGCCTCAAAATATACCCATAATGATAGTTAGTGTTATTGAAGATTAGTATTTTAAGTTTTAATCTTTTATTTCAAAAATTTCAATTATACCCTTTGCTAAGTTTTCACCAATTTTTATTTGTATGTACGATTAGTAAAAATTTAAAGAAAACAAATTTTGTGAAGGAAATATGGAGGTACTTGCAGTAAAACCTGGTTTTATTCGTAGTTAGCACGTTTTACTGTCTTGCATCAAATTTGTCTGACAGCAGCTTTTTTTTAACATAACTCTTGGCTCAAAATCAAGGACAATCAATACGCCCAAACTCACATAATTCCTTTGGTCTACGTCACGGTCGAGGCGCCTCTTAAATATTAAGAGTGGTCGCAGCACCATCCACTATCGCCCACGGGGAAGAGCACAAATCAGGCACGTACTATCACTTTAATAGAATTATGAGTTTTTGATACACCCTACAATTTATGAAATTATGTCTTACGAGAATCTGCTGGTCGAGGTCGTGGTCTGCTCCTTGCGACTGCCTTGCGCTAGGGCAGGAGGGGTCGTAAATGGCAAGCTGCAAGTTTTTTATTGAGTTATGTATGGTTCCTGTAGAGAAATTTATACGATCAATTAGCAGAGGAACTACTGAGCACGGGGTCTATTAATTGGGTTTCAAAACATTTTTAGTAGCTTGCAGCACACTGTAGAAATTCTGTTAATTTCTAATAAATGGTACTCGCTCTCAGACTGTTGGCTTTTATGAAATTTTGTGTTCGCGCGTAATTACATGAAAAGGATAAGTGTTAAAAAATACAATTTTTTTAATTATATTTTTAAAGCACCATAAAATAGTATGATTTTAATTCTTGTTGTAATTAAATTATATGGAATTAGACTTAAAAGTTAATTAACCAAAATTTACCATTCGTGCTCCTACAGTCTGTATTAAAACAGTTCAGTTTTTAGAATAAAGACTAATTTTTCATCATTATAGCATCAATTCTATTATACCCTACTAACAACTAAACTTAATGCTTTTAATCGAAATCAATACCCAATGAAAGTTCGTTATCCTTAAAAATAGAAACTAAACAATGATAATTTTCTCTTATTTCCGTTGTCAATTTCAACATTATTAGTTTTTTACAGAAGATGAACGACAAATAACATACTTGGCAAATGCTATGTGTGGTGTCAGTCCTTTCACATGCTGTAAATGCTTCTATTAGTTTAAGGAGAACCCCAAATACACAAATACAAGGTTAATTAAATATTGACTATTGGAAATATTTGGCCATGTTTTAGTAAATTAAAATTAATACTTTCATACTACTACTACTACTACTACTTATATAACATTAATTGTTAATAAATACCTTTAAGAATAGAAACCGGTCATTTAACGTAGGTGCGTATGCAGTGTTTTAAGTAGGTAGTTAAAGTAAGAAAACATTTAGAATCTAGAGATACTTTCTTGATACCAAAGAATGTTCCCTTATTAGGTGAAGAAGTCTTAATCGTGGGTTTGCGCTTCAGTTAGAACCCAAACAAAGAGCCCTGCGAGATACAAGCGAAGAATGCCGTCGTGAAGATTAAAGTTTTCGGAAACACGCTGGGAACAATTCGATTGCTCGCTGCAACAATCTGGCCAATGTGGCCCCAAAACTTTGAATTGCCCGGGCGCTCCGCAACAGCTTAATGCTCCTTGACTGTGTTTCGTAAACTGCAAAAACTTTGGGCCTGGGAAGCGAAGAAAATCATTAAAACTTGGTGGATGGGCCCGGGCTGAGTGCTAACGCCATTAAGATATCATTAACATGTCTTAAAGTCTGCTTCCACTTGAATAGTTTCCCCCCGAAGAGTGCTCACTCGAAATACCCGAAATTTCCGTAAAACTCCCATTGCCGGGAAGTTTTTCGTGCTTATCGGAGGCGCCCAGGAGCGGAACAAATTTAATTTTACTGGGGAGGAAGCTCTGATTCGTCGATGGAGGCCCGCTGGATGATCCGCGGGGCGCCCGGGAAAAACTTTTATCATTTAAAAATGCCCCGCCCTCTCTTATTGCTGCTTTTGTTAAGGCGATTGTGGCAAATTGTTTCCAGCGCGTCACCCCGGGTGCGATGGAGCAATCACTTCCGACGCCGCCGCCCGCGAACCTATCGCCTTAATTTTTCGGAGCCCGCTGTCTGCCTTTGTATCCTCAAGACAAAGGCGCCCGCCAATAATGGAAATTGAATTAATAGGCGAAGTTTCGCGCCGATTATTATTTCCTGTCGGCGGCACCCGCCCATGCCGGGTAGAAAATATTCAAACGTTTTCGCTTTGCTTCACCTCGATGGGAAATTTGATTTCGTCCTCGACTTGGCCGGGTTTTTTATTCCTTTGTCATTTGTTTGAGGAGTCTTCGAGGTGCAATAATGGGCCTGCAGGGCTGGAGTCTTATCGAAATGATAGCGTCTTTCAGGATTCCCCGCTGGTAGGGACCCCCCAATCTATCAAGCAAGTGAAAAACGTCTCGAATCTGCAAAATATCGGCGGTACATTTAGTGTCTTCTAATGATTCCCTCTCGGGAGCTGCGCTTTTCCAGCTTCTCCACCGGAGCCTGGGAGCCGCGGACACGACAGTGGAACGCTGGGGCCCCATTGCGGTTCCCTTGGCTCGGCGAAATGCACTTGTTGTCGTCATCGTGCATTTATTTTTTGTTCCACCCAGTGACTGCCAACGAGCCCCGAAGAATAATGGCCTGGCCGGAGTATCGTTAAATTATTTCAGTTTGATGAACATTCGATCTCCACTTCACCCAAAAATTGTCAACAAACAACTCGACGTTGGGAAAAGATAATGGCTTTCAACTGATCGTTAGAAGCACATCGGCACCACTTTCCGTTTAATGACACCTTTTGATAAGATCCGTAGCTTTTTTTTGCTTGAAGGAATACCTTTTTATTAGCGAGGTTTTAAAGACGAAGATGTTAATAATTATTATTCCTAAGTCTACACAAAATTGTCAAGTACGAGTACAATTGTCCTCGGTTTACTCTTACAATACTGAAAAAAAAACAGGTTAACAAATATGTAGTAGATGTAATAATGCACCTATGTAAGTAATTCCACATTAAATTAGTCAAAACAATACAGCCCAGGGATAGGTATACTATTAAACATTGCAATATAAACTACGCGCTGAAATTTTAATCAGTGCCCTTAGTTTTGACCGACATTGCATACCTATGGTCTGGTATGAGCTTTAAGTACAGGAGAAGAAGCAAATAAATAATTTATACTACGCCAATGGTAAAGTTCGGGAATTAATTAAGTAAGCAAGAATAACAGAAAAAGATGTTTAGAGATCTTCATTAATTAATTGCCTTCACAACATCATTTATGGACAATATGAAAATTAATTGAACGAAGTAACTCCGGAACTTTTGCAAAGGATATAAAGGGGTAAGAGGTGGGAGAATTTAAACGGAACTGATATCGGCCACTGTTGATAAGGTAGCAATTAATCCATGAAATAGGGTTGAGAGGAAAGTCAAGAAAATTAACTTTGAGGGTAATAATTTGATGACAAATTTTTTCGAAAATCATTTCGAATAGGATGATAAAGTAAGTTTCCATGTTGACGGATATAAACCAAGTAGAATTTGGATTGGAATTTTGAAGTATTATGTTGTTTTTAAAATTAAAAAACTTCAACGCCTTCTCCTTCTGCAGTTTTTAAAAATAATAAATAATTTCTCAACAAGTTTAATTTTGTGTTCAAAACAAGACTTAAAGCCATGCAGTAATGACTTTGAACTCTGCTCTGAGCTGTGTTCCGAGAAAGACATGGGGAGTCGGGGAAGAATTTCCATAATGCCAAAATCCGTTTCAATTACATCACGGCAAAACCTGCAAATTTGCTCGAAAGAGCCCCGAAACGAATAACATTTTGGCCCAACAAATCTGAGCTGACTCAACGGGGGAATCCCCAAAGTGAAAGATTTCTTGCCGTCTATCATTTTTTCTGTGGCCGGGGATATTTCATAAATTTCGTAAAAATAACACCGGCCCCTCGGCCGCCCCGGCGCCCGTGCCCTTCCAACCCAAATATATTGCTCTTTTAATATCGCCGAACTGGCACTGGGTGTGTACAGCCAGCGGATAGCCGGAGAAGCCCGGAAAAGTTAGATTTGCTGGTGGTGCGAGAACCCTCGAAATGGATCCCTGCGGAGTTCTGCTGATTCTTCAGAATTTCTCGACTCCTTATCCATTTAATACATTTCACATCGTTTTGATTCCGCCTTCATTTCTCGAAGTGTACACTGCATGTATGCGGCCGCACGGCTGCTGCACTCGCCCTTTTCAGACAGGTCTTTTCTTTGGCCCTGGAAGTGCATCGGGGTTCTTCTGTCGAATAGACGAGAAATTGCTTCCATCCGCATTAGTGTAGTTGACTGAAACTGAAAATAGAAACAGTCCCCGGAAGGCTGCCCGTAGGCAGCGGCGGGGCGGACTGACGGCGTGCATTTGTTCTCCAGTGAAATTGTTGAGGGGCACCGAATCCCATCAGTGGCCAGGGTCTAAGACTCAATAAGGAGAGAACTTTTTGGTGATATCCAAGCGGATATTGATGACCCATATCAAAAGTTCTGCCAAATCCGCCTAAAGAAGGAAAACTTTCGCGCACAGCCCGAAGAAAAAAGACTTACTCAAAGCGCGGAAATTTTAGCAAAGCAATTTCGCAGGGTGCTTCTCTCATCCTTCATAGTCAATCACAGACGAGATGTGCTTTTCTACTCAATTTAATAACGTCCTTTTACGCTGTTTATAGCAACTTCGAGGCTCCCGCCCGGCTCCGCTCCGGCGGCGCAATCCCCAAGATTTTGCCTCTACGTTTACTTGTAGTGTTGGATGTCTGCACTTGGATATGTGAGCCGAACCCTAGACACGAGTAATCCCAGTTATAGTCGTTTATTATGGCGGATTTTATCTAAGAACGGGGGGATTTCTATAATGGATTGAACTTGGAAAGACACTTGGAGCAGTGCCTTTATGTGAAATTATTGGAAAGACATTTTCTAGGCTGCGCTCTGCTTTTGATTAAGGAACTGCACCCACGAGAAATATCTTTAGAGTTTTCTCCAAAATTATTTGCAGCGATTCGAACAAGATGAATGAGTTTGAGGAAGTGATACCAGTGGTTTCTGCGAAATTTATCCAGCACATAATTTATAGACAAAGTTCAAAATTTAATTACTGCCAACTTGGCTCTTAATATACTTAGATAGATTGATCCATATTTTATTAATAACAATACAACTGCGAGCTTTTCAAAACTAGCATACAGGGTGTACAAAAGAACCATTAGTTACTATATTGAATGGTTATTTCTCAAATATGTCCATATACCTAACTACAACCAAATTTGAATAGCTATTAATTTTTACCCATAATTTTACTTACTAAGTCCGTTCATATTACCATAAATTCTACGTTACAGTACTTAATACGTTCTTACATTGATTAAACTTCTTTAATCATTTAGTTATTATACTCAGTTTCTGAATGTAACTAAAAATGTGTGCGAAGTTATTTTGCCGTTTACATCCGTTCAGCACATCGAAATATCGAAGTCTCTCGACTGTCGTTATAAGCGAACTCCACTGTATTCCAACAGTTTTCCCGCAAAATATTTCGAAAAATAAAATTTTTATTACCTTTCCAGGTGAAGTAAATGAAGGTAAAGTATGTCACATACTTATGCTTCAAAAAGTTTAGCAATAAAACTGAAATTGGCAATTGTTCGATAGTTAAAGATATAAGATTTATTTTACTTCTTCTTATACACGCTGAAGGCAAATATTTATTTTATTTTATTCCGCCAAAGTTGGAAATTTCACTTATGTTCTTTTGAAAGTTTTAAATTGCAAAGAATTTCTTCAGGATTTTAAAAAGGAAAGGACAAGGAAATAACTTGTTCTAGCATACCAACTTTATGAAGAAGCTTGTGGCGCTTAAATAGCATTAAAATTATAGGAAACGTCTTGGCATTAAAGCAGACTCCCCGGCTCCATGGCTCCATCGTGGTGTCGTAAAAGTATTTTCCGGACATTCCGCTGTGTCCTCATGAAGTGATTTTCTTGCCTTAAATCTTTCGCATACTCTGTGGCTCTCGGCTAAACGTCATTATCCTCGAAATTGACTTGTTTTACGAGGATAATACACAAACGTGGGGCTCATCGTCCTGACCCTCTCCTCGTCGGCGCTTGCAATCACGATATCAACCAAAGCAGATAAGAGGAATGTTAAGCCCGTAATATCTTCCGAAGATATAAAATAAATTTCCTCTCGATTGCTACTTGCTTCGTTGGGTCCCTCGCCCTGCCCACGTCGCCGGCCCGAGGAGTGAAAGATGGAAAGTGAAGTCTTTCAATGGTCCCCGTGGTATTTCTATTTATATACTTTTGCTGATAGGTTGATAGGTTATTGCCAATGTCGTAATATCCCAGAGCATCGCATAAAAGCGGTAATAGCCGGAAACGGCTATTACCGACTTTATATTACAGCGCTGTCATGTTGGCAAACAGGAATTCCATCCCCATAAACAATTATTTGTTAATATGTTGCTTTATGCCGGATCTTCGGCATCTCCGCGCTCCGAATGTGTTTGCCGACAGAAATACTCCTCGTGTTTGTCAACTTTTGATTTAATGATTTTTCATGCCCAAAGGCTGGGTGTATTTTGATTTATTAATCGACAGGAACATTATGCGCCTTGAGCTAGGCAAAATTTGCCAGAATTGACTTTTCATTTAATCGATTATGGCGAGTATTCCCTTTTGGCGTGAATTTTCAATTGGATTTTTGCAGCTTTTTTAGTACTAAGGGTGGGTAATTGAAAATATGTATTATTTTTTTTGTAGGTAAAAGTTTATATTCGTGAATTATTTTTGTAAATGAATAAATTTATTATGTATTTGTTTTTATTAAAACCAATTGAAGTGGTTGTTTTAGGTACGGTACCACATTTTTATTGGAGTTTATGAGCATTTATTTAATTAGTCCTATTTAATATCAAATTTTTAAAGAGGTTTAATAAAAAAATAAAATATTGATAATTTGGGGAACAAAATTAAACTGCACAGCCACACACCATTAAATTTGATTGATTACAACAATGTAATATTGTAGATTTAGAGAAGACCGCGGATAATTTGAAAACGGGGTTAATTTTAGTAATGTTCGGTAAAACAGCTGTTTTTAAGAATCATCAAATGTAGAGATGATCTCAAAAAATATTCTCCTGGCATTTTTTTCCGCGCTTCGTTTATAGGCTGTTCGATTTTAATTGCTCTAAATTTTGTTCGATCACATTATCTATACGAATTTTTTAGTGTACTCTAGCGAACACTTCAGTTTGATAGATAAAAACATTTTCTATTACATATGTTTTTACATTTTCGGAATTTTTCGGAGATCATTTATTGTTCATACTGTTCTCAATTAACATATTTTTTTTGGAATATATGTAGATGTTAATTTTTACATGGTTGACTTTGATTGAGTGCGTCAACTGGGTAAAGCAGCGAGAAACTGTGAAAGCATAACTCTCGTCGACAAGTGTTTTAATATAACCCAGTCAACTTCAGCGATTCCAAATGAAGGCTGTTAATATTCCCTGTGGCACACATCGAGGCGAGTGTGTGTAGTGCTTAAAATCTCCAGGGTTTGACGGGACTTCCAATTTTTCAAGCAGAAAACGTATCCACGTTAATTCTCTTGACGTGGTGACAAGTCCGCACGTGCTGGCCACTTACACTTTTCACTTCACCCATATCAACGAGAAATTTAATAAAAGCGTCTCAGTCGGACACATTTCGGGATCGTTCGAAATCCAGAAGAAGCGGAGGTGTCCCGCTCTTTAGCCGGGCCTAGGGCCTCCAGAAGCAGTCAGAAAAGCGATGCTGACCGCCCTGATAAATGCCGGGGAAGACACCGGATATCTCGAGATGGCGAGCACACGTCCAGCTCCAGAGTTCCCGATGAGATGGGGTTGCTAAAATGACAAAACGGCCACCGAAAGGTATCAAATATCCTGCGGGAAGTGCTCGGCCGGCGGTGGGAGCCGTCTCCAGGGTGCAGGCCGACGCCGCTGTACAGCAAACGCCACAGAAGCAATCAATTAACTTTTGCCATTTGCGAAATGGAAGCTGAAACAATTTCAATTATTGCCGCCGTCCCGACGCCCGCCCCTCCCCCGCCATCGGGGGGCTGCGCGGCCAAATGGATTGATGACTGCTGGCTGGCACCCTTAATTACGTTCAATTGTTTAGTCGCGATATTATAGCGGGCAATCGGCATTAATGAAGTTCGGCGCGCTTTTTTGTGGCGCCTGCCTTTATGTAATGAGATTTTGGTTTAATTTCGGCCGCCTTTGTACCGATTAAATTAACGATGTTTGCCTGCGTTAATTAAAATTATTGTTAACTAAAATTATCCCGGAAAGTCACCAATTTATCACCTGGACTGATCTGTTTTAATAGTGAAAATATACCTCATGTCCAGGTGCAAGGCGGTCCAAACGCCGACGAGGGACGCGACAAACGCGTGCAAACATTTTTAAAGCTCCTTGACAGCGTTTAATGCTACCTTTTCAGCGTCTCTTTTAAAATATTTTGCGAGAAAATATTCATTCCGAAATAAAGGAGCCTCTCGTGCAGTAAAAAACTCCCATTTCACAACCGCTCGCCTTGCACCAGGCCAGCCCCGTTCACTTTACTTTTGTACGCTCGAAGTGATTTTAATGAGTGGCATTCGCGCTTATTATCATCAGCACTTTGTGCGCTTTTTTAGCTTCAACGCGGGGAGAAGTTTAAGTAATAAACGAATTCTCGCTGCAAGGGTGACGTCGGATTAAGCGAGTGATGACAGCACACAAAAAATACCGAGTTTAATAGGTTGCGCCCCGGTGATTGCAAAAAACCAGCCACCGGAAGACCTGTCGGAATTTATGGCGAAAACATATTTCCATTAATTAAAAATCGCTGGTTGGTTTCGAGCTTCGCGTACGAGATGTTGAAATGTAAGCGCGGTTCTGTTTGCCGCTTTTTAAATATTCAGAAGCTTATACCTATACACGTGCGACGAATCGGAGATAAAGACTTTTGAAAATATGTATAATTACTAATACTTAATTCTATCTGCCTGAAGATATTATGATGGATTAAAGCATTTAATGCATCCTAATCCCATATAATTAGAAACTCACCTGCAGTATTGAAATTTAAACGGATATTGAATATAATTAAATAGGTTTCATAAAAATGGATACGTGTGAAAAAATTAAACTAAAAAAGACTGAAAATCTGAAATAAGGCGAACACTATTATTTGCACTAAAAACTGAGGAAAAATGTACTGAAAATTATACCGTGAAAGTTAGGATGGATTTTGTTTTCACTATAGAACTGTCATATTTGATTCAGTTTTGATCCAATCTGCGTATATATGGGTTTAAATTCAGATTTAATCTAGACTCGATCCTGCATTGATGTAGGTGTACGGAGGAATTTTCAAAGTGTTTTAATAAAACAAATCTTTGCCCTCAAAATTTACTCGTTGACTCAAAACGTCGCAGTCACCTTTGTCGAAGTCAAAGGGTCAGTATTCTTAGTTTAGCAAACAAACAGTTTCAACTCAGAAATCCCATCGATTTCCTCAATAGTCGAACAGTTGCCTTCGCGTCCTAATGGCAAAGTTTGTTCCCTTCAAAAATGGCCAAATCTCTGCTATCTGTGGAGCTCAATCAATTTCGGCAGCCCAAAGAAATGCAAATGTTATGGCCACTTACCACTGATTTGCAACTTGAGATGCAGATCTCGTCCCTGTCCTACCACTTGTCGTCAAAGATACGTCACAGAAAGGGAATACAATCGAAAAGGAATTTCTTATCCTTTCCACAGCTCTCGCTCAACGGTTGTGTCTCCTAAAAAAGGAAATCATAGAAAAGGAAAATGGACTCGTAAGGAAGGACAGGACAGGATCCGATAGTGAAAAGAATGTTTTCACACATGCCATCAAAGCGAACCATTCCTGGAATGTCGAAGCATTTTAGAAATGTCTTTTAAGGGATCTGCGGAGGTTAAGAAATTGTTGAACCGTCTGGAATATAAATTCCCGCAAAACTGCTTACGCTTAGATTTTGTTCTGATTTTGTCCGATCGAGCTGCTTCAACCAGACTCTGGTGGTGAGGCACTTAAAGAAATTTTAAAAACTGCTTTCAACAAACAAGCCAACCCCTCTGTCTCCCTTCCGCAGGGAGATACAAATGGCAGGTAATCAATCTCCGCAGCACTTAATGCGAATCGCCAGAACCAAAGGGCAGCAATTAGAAGAGGTTATTAAGGGCGGAGTGCCCGATTTTTCAACCCTGCCCCAATGACGAGGAGCCCCTAAAGGGCACCATTCTCGCCGGCTGATGAGAGGCCTCCGACATGTCCATCACGCCTGGTTCACCCTTTCCTGGCTATTTAAAGTTTTATAAGAAAAATGGGTTCAAGGGTTCGGCGTGTCTAGCGGCATAAGCCGACGAACATCCAGACAATGTGGGGCTCCTCGCACAGCCCCCAGTCAGGCTTGGTGCTGCTCCTCCACCATCATCATCATCAGCCATGACGTATGGCTCTGACGGGAATGCGAACGTGTCAAGGGTGAAAGTGTGGGTGGTGGTTCGCACCAGCCCTTCGTATCCCATTGGAAAAAAAATAAACAAAATAAAAGAACATGGAACTTTCCCGCCCCTGGGAGTCATGTGACTGTGGGGCTGGGGCGCATCTACCCCCAGTAAAAATTTATGAAGTTCACTTGACTAATTTATGTCGTTTGCCAAACCAATAATGTTCCACGATCACACCATGAGGAGTTTAGGAAATGAAATTGCTTTTTGCGGTTCCCGAACTGAGCGCTTGGATGGCGGTGGCGCTGCTCGCCCTGGCCTAGTCAAACTGTCTACAAGAAATGGGATGGCAAAATGGATCAGCTCGTTGGCTGGATTGATTGCTTTTAAAACATTCCAGCCGAATTGGAAAAATCGTCTTTTCCTCAAGAGGTTCTGAGGGCTTTTCAATTTGTTGCCGCTGGTAATTGCAGGCAAAGGGCTGTCTGCCACAGGAATAGATGGCCCCGCACGGAGACAGAATGCATACCAAAGAATTCTAAATGCCTCTGGCCCTCATTTTAATAGCAAAGGGATGTTCAAAATGTCCATTTGTGAGGAGTGTAGACTCAAGATATTAAGATTTAAATTCATCCTTTAAAGGATTTGTTCTCTACAAGTTTGAACTAGAGGTTGAAGTTTATTTACATATACATATGTTATTGCATAAGCTTTGTGAGAGGACAAACTATGTCTATTATTAATGAAAAACTACTTAATGTACAGTGAAACAGAGTAATTTATTGAGAATTAGCTATAAAGCGTTTTGCCGAAAATAAATAAAAAACGGCACAATTTGATAATTATTACTATACTGATGAGGATAATTTATAATTTTATTTAAATTTTCTATGATGCTCTTAATTTGAAGCTCTATTTAACTTTGTTTATTAAATGGAACTTTCAAGACTTTCTTTTATGGAATAGTAATCTATACCAAAAATGTTATTAACTAGTGTAATTTGTCATTCAAGCTTATAGTTATAGTGGACATTTGAACATTATAGAAAGTTACAAATGAAGTAATTTTTTTCAATCACATTAATTGAATAAAACGGTTTGCAGGCTGCACTACGAATGCAAGTTGCAATAGAACTGGGACAATTACTTGGTGCTAAATCGTTTAAAATTTCAACAATACCCATTAAGCGTTAAACTCGAATTAATTCTGCATTAAATGCCCCGCGGACTTTGTAAGGGTCTTTCCGTAGGAGGAAAATTCTTTAGCTAGAATTCGTTGCGAATCTGGAAATTATTAAACTTTGCCCATTAAAGTTTCCTTCTGGTGCTGAATCCGTAATAAAAGCGAACACAATATTTTAATTAATTCTTCCGCGGAACCTGGGGGCAAGCCCGGCCATTGTTATATAAATTACAATTTTCTGCATAAGTCACGGAACAATTTCACCGCGGGGTTCGAGATGGAGAAAAATTATATCATGTCTGTGCATTACCGTCCCCGGAGGCGCCACGTCCCAAGTTTATTAGCATCTGTTCAACATTTGAACTCGAGTCGTAAAATTCGCTGCAGTTCATTTTCCCTAAACACGTTTCCCATCCAGCCCCGATGCTCCCTGGATGGCGTTGGTGACGGTGATAAAAACTGCTCTGACCATCGGCGTCGCCGCCACGACGTCTTGGGAGGAGAGCAGCCCGGGAGACAGAGGAAAAGAAAATTTTTTCCATGGAATACATCGTTCATAATAATTCAAGGATGCGAAAGGGAAACTCTCCGAAGCCCGGGAACGGAACTAGTGTTACTATTTCCATACCATTGAAGCATTCCCAAACGGAAGCTGGTAGCTGCTACCGGAAAATTGGAATGAAATTTATGACCGGGATAAATCCACTTCCTGGGAAAATCGAAGAAAATTGGAAAGGAAAATGCTGCTAGACGAAAAGCGCCTTGGCGCCCCGTCGTCGTGGCTGCACCTTTCGCTTTGTCTATTCGAGGCGGGCGGCGGTAGAAGTAAAAAATTAAAATTATTATTCCGACGAGCTCCTGATGCACTTTAACTTACAGGTGAGAAAATTCATGAAAATCTGGCCTCCAAGGACCTCGCATGAAATCCTCCTTAGTTTTCCAAAAAATGATGATAAAAGTTTTGCATCTTTGAAAAATTGAAAATGCCGGTTTTTTCGTAATTATGGGCACAAAATTTCCAATTAATTTTATCGATTCAGTTTGATTGATTCAAATTCAATTTCTAATAACAAAATTTATTATATAACAGTGAAGAAATGTTCCTCAATTAATTGTAATATAAATGACCTTTTGCTTTTTAAAGAAGCCGGCTTAAGGTTCAATTTGTTTATTGTTATAGATAATGTAAAGAACTATAATTCTGTTTAAAGAATTTGCTTTGTATCACCTATCGATTTAGTAATACAATATTAGTTTTCTTGTTACTCACACGAAAAAGTTCACATCGAAAATTTCAAATCAAGTACAGGGACAATTTCATAAAATGTATCTGAAATAAATTACATACCTACAATACGATTGAAAAAGAGATCGTCCCACATAGGAATTTCAGTTTACCATCAGCTTTCGTGTGGTCTTAGTGTAGCATTTTTCCAAAAAACTATTATATTTCAAGAATATTGTTACTAAGTTTAAGTAACATGCACACTTGGGTATTTCATGCCTGTCTAAGATAAACTAATTTGTATCTGACACTCTCTGCTTTCTGAGTAATAAAATGAAACCTATATGTAATATTTTAGATTAGTAAAAAAAATTATGCTTCACTTTAAATCTCTCTTTGATTGACCAGAATTCCATTAGAAAAAGTTACAAGTTAGTAGTTTGTTGTATTTGCCCGTAGGTACTCAAAATGTTTGTATCATAAAGAAGGATTTAAATAACAACCCCCACCTTAACACCTTTGTAGGTGTTACCTTTCGTGTCGTGCTAGTGCAAAAATACAATTAGGGCGGCTGTACCTTACCTCCTTAATGAATTAATTTTAAGCATCAATTTTCCTTAGGCTTTCTACAGCCCTAAAGCGCTTATTACACCTCGCGCCGGCAGGCGAGCAAAATCAGAAGCAGCCGTCGCATGTTTCGCATAATTACAAACTTTATGAAGGTAAACAACGGCGTAAAAAATGTCATCACCGCTTGTCTAATTAAGAAAATTATAATACATTTGCGGTGTGCGGCTTGTTCGTCTGGCATCGTTCATTCAAAATGGTTTGTTTACCAGAGTGGTTAAAAGTCCGCATTCGCTCAGCTTCTTGCGTTCGATTCTATTTGGCCATAAATTATTAAAAATTGAGTGAAATATTTATGTTAGAGTTTCGAGGCTAAGAGTGTAGCTGTAAGCGTTGATTAATTAATGTTCTTTGAAAAGCCGCTTGTGGTAGTACCTTTTGTAAGCCCGACTGAGTTCAATTTTGCCAGCGCCATTATCTTCTTTGAACTGCAAAGCATCAGTCCGCGATTGCACTTTCATCAGGCAGAGATGATTACACATTAATATGTATTTTAAATTAACCCTTTCAGTGCTACCACTTTAGGCATATGCTTGTACTAACTACCTCGTATCTGGCTTTTATTTTTTCTCGCATTGAAGCTTAATTTAAATGCCCTGTGAAAAGTAGCAATTTATATGTAATTTACGTTAAAGGCTTGGTGCGCTAGCTACAGCTAGCTATATAGGTAAATAAGTTTCCATATTCTAGTTTTGATGAAAACGGTCTCTAAGGTTGAATGTTTTTATTTGTTTCACTCAAATGGGATTAATAAACACAATTTAAGATAAATTTACATGAAATTTCCTGTAATTGATAATAATAAATATAATTAATTTATTCCATAATTTTATTTTTTTTGATTTTATACATGTATTTAGTATACCCATAGTTATGTGTAATTGGAGCTGGTAAAGAATCAGTAAGCTCCGCCGGACTTTGTGGAGACCATTTTAATAAGTTAATATTCTTGGTTTTAATATATTCGATCATTTTTTTTTTTCGTTGTGTGTTGGGGCATTGTCCTGTTGCGGGGAAAAATCGTTAAGGATTAGTCGATTTCCTTTCGGAATGATCACATTTTCAAGCAGTTTCAAGTAGGTGCTGCAATTTACGATGACAATATCCTTCTTTCGTGATCTATTTTAAATATAGTTCTCCGTTCTCTGAGTGTTCATTGTTCAAATATTATTTATAATAGTTCTCGCTAAAAACTTCTTTATTTTTACGCTAAATTACGTACTACAAAATGAAACGAAAGGGAACGAACCGATACGAAGTTCAAATACTTAAAAACTGAGCAAATTCAAGCGCAATCTCAATTTGATAAAACTCGGTTTTCTTTCTTTATTAAAAAACTGAAACTGACTAAGCTCGCTCAGTTTTAAAGCATAAAAGCCAATTTTACGTAAAAATACCTACGACCGTGTTAGATGACAGTTTTTCGTAAATAGCTAAATTTAATGTAGCGACTGAGATATGAAATGAATAAAATCCAAAGATCCTAGCAAGATAAACGTTTTGGGAAATGCAATTAGCTACCTACTTTGGACAGACCAATGATATAATTATATAATTATCAAACATTTCCCCGCCCCTTCCTTGCAATGGCTCCTTAATTAAAATATTGAAACCTACATATCTAATTTAACTACAATAACATAATTGGTATGACTGAGGTAACATTATTAAATAATACATGAAAATGCTTCAAAATGCAGCAGTTGTTGTTCGTATAGTGTTGGCATTGCACCTAGCGCAACGGAGCAAGCCGTGCTGGTTGTTTGGCTCAATGTTATCAATTTATGAGTTCATTCCACGTATCCGTAGAACTCTAAAAAGTTGGCTACTTCATCGCGCCAACGAACAGCGCGCGGCAGGTGGAAAAATCGACAGAAATATCCAAATAATCTGGTGGAAGGGCGACTGTTAACCCGATAAAGTCACAGGCGCTCAACATGTAGAAAGGCACACCTGACGGAATCGTTATTACGTGCTTTTGTGAAATTCATTTTGGTGCTCTGCTGCTCCAATTTACCTCTCCTTGCATCAAATGACTGTAATTTAGGAAAATGCACGAAATGCTAAGAAATGAGGAAGCCTGAGTAACTACCACTTTCGGCACGTTTCATGTATGCCAGACACCCGGGCGGATCTGCCCGGTGTCGACGGTAGTCCGCACCAACTTTTTTACTTTTATTTTTCTGCTCCCCGAAGGCCCCGGCCGCTCTGCGAGGGCTGGAAATCCTTGAATCCGCGGCCCTCGAGGAGTCTCGACGGGATTTTGGCGGCCCGCCTTTCGCCTGCTGAACGCGGCGAGGAAATACTCGGAGGACCCTTGGCCAGGAGCTGCATCCACCTGACGGAGGGCCTTCTCCTTGGGAACACACTGAACTTTAGAAAGGACTTTTCGGCAGACTTGCGCACCGTGGATGGGAAATTTTCCAGGAACAGAACGGAACTGCTGTCCGGCGAACCCGAGGAAACTCATTCAGTGGGTTTTGATGCATTCTGACAACAGGAAATATGTTGCCCTTTGTTTCGTACTACCACTCAAAAATCATATGATTTACGCACATGGCCTCGACGGAGATTACCATAATGGAATCTACGTGCAACGCATACTTTAGGAACTTTTCAGTGTTTAGAGCAATCACGCCAAAAGCAGGAATCTCTTTTTCGAATCGAAATACAGATATAAATACTACGGTCACATCGAGCTTTTTACTTTATCGCGTGACTTTAAAAAAAATTGATATTTAAATTTGCAGAATTGATATTCTTCATCTTTCTCGTCAACTGACTTAACTTGGCGACATTAAGTTTCAAAGAACAATAAATTGTAATGTCGTTTAAATAGCTATACAATTTATCAATTTAAAACCAGTGAACATTAACAGGTAATTTAATTAAAGTAAATTGTGTACAGAAAAACGGAAGCGGAAGTTAAATAGAAAAACAATTATTAATGAATCAAATGTTATAACAAGCGAACATCCTTGACTATTCTAGAATCTAAATACATTTTTTACAGCAGTTACATTAATTTCTAGGTAGAGATTGTGAAAATTGAGATTTATTTGGAACATAGTACCTATTTATCTATTTCTGACAGTAAGTACATATTTGAAGCATTTATTATCATCAAAGATGATGTGAATTAGTTAACCTCTACCCTTTTTGATGCTTTACTAATTGAATAGAAAATGCAAGAAACCAAGCAACAAATAAGAAAAATAACAATTTAAAAAGGAGAAACAAAACGAAAATAGATTAGGCTAATTGAAATAGACATACATTGACTATACAATTGAATAAATTGTATAAAATTGTAATAGAGAATGGCTATACATTTAAAAAAAAATTCTTTTTACTTTTATTAGCTTCTATTTTTTTCATTTTATGGAGAGAAATGGCTTCTTATTTAAAAATAATTTCGTTTCGAAGTCTTGTGAACGAGAAGATAGTCGAGGTTACATCTTTCGTCATTGCAGAGTTCCATAACAACTAAAGCATGCCTAATCATCCAAAGGATAAAACAGGCAATACAAATTCCGCCCTGGGACACGAATTGTATCGACCAAACAAAAGAGTTCTTCGGATGCCCTTTCAGAAAAATCAGTCGCGCCCAGAGCGCATTTGGGGCGATAATCGGGCCATTAGCCAGGCGTCGGGGCCCGGGGGTCGTCACCTAATATCCGTTCCCGGAGTAATTTTAGTGTCTATTAAAACAACTCAATTAGGGGGGTTCACGCCGGTGATAAATCCGCTCAAAAACCACAAATCACCTGGCGTTGCCGGCGAGGCAGGCAGGCACACGTCGACATCGTCGTCGTCGTCGTGTCGTCGACGCCGCCGTCGGGCGTCGCCACCCCCCCACGCCTTGTCCCCGAAGGCGATTCCCGGCTGGGGCTGGGATGATGCGAACGAGATGATCCAAGTCATACCCAGCGTCAACATGTTTATGCTCTGAGGCCACATAAGACAAACGCAAATATAATTAAGCGACTGCCGGAGCCGTAAACACAAAGGCAAACATAACGGCTGTGTGAGTGCTGGCTGGTGGGGGGCGGCGCGGGGAAGGTGGGGCCGACGCGGTGCGGGCTAAGTGGGCTAATTTGCATAAAGGAGCCATTCCTTTCCGGCATATTCAATTATTCCGGCGCTTAGCATCGTTTTATTTGCTGAAGCCCTTTAGGATATTTTCAACATCTTACTACGGTTGGCGCCCCGGCCCCGGCCCCGGCTCCGGCCCCGGTGGACCTATTCTACGTGTGGATTTTGATGTTAATTTGCTGCTAAGTGAAAGCTTACGAAGACGAGGGCCGGAGGCCTAGGTGGACCGGCGCGGCAGGACGAGGTGTCGTTACAACCACCTTGACAAAGCCACGTGTATCTGTCGGAATGCAGTGCTTATGTTTATGCTGGTTAGACGCTATTGACGAGTTAATTTATGCTCGGGGACATGGCGGTTAGCCAGGATTTCTACCCTGCGTTGTGCGGGGCGAGTTTTAAATTGTCGTATAATTTTTCACGAGCACTTTTTATTACATCAGATTTTTTAATGCAGGTTTGATGGCTACCCAACCCGATAAGAAGTCCCATATTTAAAAAAATGCCTTCTTGTACGAAACTTAATACGGTTTAATTTGATTGATTAAACTATGGTCTACACAAAATTCGCCTTTTAAATGAAAATGTTCTAAATCTGTTTTCGATTCGTTGAATCTACTTATAGAACTTAAAAGTGATAATTAGTTCTAATTGTTCACTTATCTATACCAATATTATAAAGAGAAAAGATTTGATTGTTTGTTTGTTTGCATTGAATAGGCTCCGAACCGATTTCAAAAATTCTTTCAGTGTTGGGGAGCTACACTATCCCCGAGTGACATAGGCTATATTATATTTTCAAAAAAATTAGAGGTCCTTACTAAAACTTCAATAATGTAACCCAAGGTGTAAAAAATTTTAAAAAACATGAACGAAAACGCGGGCATTTGCTAGTATCATATACATATATTTATGGTGAGATTACAAAATATTGCACAATTTCAGCGTAAATTTTCTTATTTACGTGCTCAACACATGTCCTCAATACCGTCTATGTTGTGCTGTATGTTTGTTGTATATCTGAAGTTTTCTAATTTTTTTATCATTTTCGACAGATTTTAGGTCGATTTCATATGGAATTACTCATACTACCTATTTCCACGTAGTTGAGGAAAAAAGTTTTTGGAAAATGTGGAAAATGAAGAATGACAAAATTATAGGTTTGAGGTCGTAGATTTCAAAAATAAAATTTATTTAGACAATTATTATCTAAAGTTATAGCTTTTCATAATAGAAATATTTTTTAGGCAAGAGCTAATTATAAAATTTTGAATTTTCGTATTCAGTGACCCCAAAATACATAGTAGGTATAAAATTATAGCATTTATTTAAAAGGTACACAAAAAGTCAGATTTTGTAGACCAGTGTTATCGACCAATTTTTATTATGTTCTTCATTTCATTTGGAAACGATTTTATTTAATAGTTTCATTTAATGCAAAAACGCTTCAGTAAATTTTTTCGCTAAACAATACTCTTCATGATAGCTCTTTTGGATTTTTGGTAGAAAATTGAAATTACATATGTTCATAGAAATATAGGAATTATGATATTTAAAAAGTAACTAATTTTGAGTAAAACGTTTAAAAACGAGCCGCTTAATACTTGACTTTTAACTTAAACTACTTTGACTTTGATAGTTCTCATCATTAGACATTTTCCAAGAAAACCCACAGATGCATATTAATTTGTAAGGCTCGGTTCATGTCAGCCTGTACTTTTCGAAAATCAGAAAATCCTCCAGGGTTCGCTTATTAGGCGGTTACCGCAAAACACCCAGACCCGGGGAGCCCCACCGCTCCTTGGGGCAGCCCGGCACATCGGGCGTTTACTCCCCGGCATAAAGCGGCCACTTGAGCCACTTTATTAATAATGCACGAGGAGCAACCCATGTGAACACATCCAATCCACTTGGCTCCTCTTGTCGGCCTGACTGAGGCCCCAGCCACAGGGGCTGTGGGTGATTGCTCAGCCTCTGGGGCTGCCAGGAGCCTCCTTCGATCGGGGATGATTTTCGGTAACCGCTCCTCGGAGTCGCCAATGAAACAATTTGCCCTGAGCTTCTGGCCAATTTTATACATCGTCGGACCCGGACGGAGGCATCGTAACTTTTGGGGGGTTTCGCAGTTTCAAGAAAGAATTTTAAAGCGGGCGACGGTGCCCGGCCTGACGAGTTGGGCCTCTTTTCGGGCGCCTCTATAATTTCCTTGTTCAGCGAGGAAA
This sequence comes from Machimus rusticus, assembly GCA_951509405.1. Lineage (NCBI taxonomy): Eukaryota > Metazoa > Arthropoda > Insecta > Diptera > Asilidae > Machimus > Machimus rusticus. Next base: position 47,959,096 of record OX608051.1, on the reverse strand, counting down.
GGCATAGACAAGCTGCCTACAGCCGGATCGCCGCCCCACCGCATGGAAATGGGGCCGTGGGGCTGTGCGAGCCCCGGCCGAGTGCGAGGATCCTTTTTGTTTGATTTCCGAAGTGAAAAGTTGCAGTGGTGAATTTTTGGGCGAAAACATTTTCACAGGACTTTGGCATGCACATCTCTGCTGAATTGGCCGGAGAATTTATTGACTTGCCTTTCTTTTTGGCCCTCGCTGGCTGACTGTTGACCCCGCAACACCAGAACGACCATCTGGCCGACAGACGGGTATTTGTTGAGTTGTACGTGCCTCGGGATAAGCAAAAGTTACTTATCGTAATGGATATTTGGAAACTTCAAAGCCCCGGCCTCAAGTGCCTTATGAATGAAATTGCGGTTCCGCTGATGTATGGTTATTAGCGCGCTCCCTCCGCCCCAGCGGTTACCCGAGCGCTAGAACATTTCCAGCTTATTGTTTATGCAAATTCGGATGCTGCACCTATTCAACCCACCCGTGCCGGCGCACTTCTCAACTGTCTGGAGCTTCATCTTTCGGTAATGTGGGACCGAGACAAATTTTTCCCCAAGGCGGCTCCATCTTGGGCTAATTTACCGGAGTCGGGAGTCGGAGTCGGGTGTGAATGCCCCAAGAAGGCTGGAGTTGCTTAAACTTTAAACGATCGTTGTTTGGCCCATCAGTTCCTGCCGATAAACGTCTTCCCACAGACATGTCACCGAAACTTTTCCCATGCTAGAAAGTGGCTAATTGGATCAGGGGACCGAGCGATTAATTGCACTTTCGTGTAGGGCAGCTGTTTCTTCTTTTCGTAAACTTATTGTGAGCTGGGTTGATGGTCTCCTGCGCTCGCTCGACATAATAATTTAACCATTCTTCGATAAGAACATATTTCAGGAACCTTTACTTCATTTGTACGTTTTTAATTCCACCGCTTAACTCGTAATAGTATTGAATCAGCGACCCCAAAAGAAAGTTACCAGATATACTGAAACAATGTATAGGTATTTTTCGGAAAGTTTTCGTTACCATAACTTAATTCAACTAGGATTACAGGATAAAGAATTATTATTTACCTATATTATATAACAGACTTATCATACAATGAACTTAATATTGAAAAATTACGTACGTATGTATAATATAATGTATCTAGACACATATACTTATATCTTTATTTTCATTAGGTAATTACGTAATTTTACTGCACAATTATTTCTATCGAATTTTAATTTTTTAAGATAAAACGTTAACCAACTTAACTAGCTTAAGAAAAACACAATTAAAGTTTATATATGATAATTTGTTTTTATAAAGAAAAGGAGCAAAAAGTGTCCTCTCTCACGCTAAAAATCTACTAATATTTAAGTACGTATACGACTAAACCTGAGTTTTTGGGAGTGTGATAAAGTGTGATAATTGTTTAAATTGGCATCATCTTAATAAGATTAATAACAAATTTTTCTTTTTTAGTCGACTTCAAAGACAAATATGAAGTCGTTCCATACATATTCGTTGCTCGTGGATTTTAAAATTTCAAGAAAAAGTTGCAAAAGAATATTCTCGCAGCAGCTTTTAAGAATACTAAATAACTTATTTCTGTCTTTTACGATTTTTATTACCAAACGCAGAGCTTGTTGATCCCCGCTAATAATAGTGATATAAGTGTCATTCTATACTTCAGTTTAAGATGTGGTGACTATTGAACAGTCCTTTAAAAATCTGTTGAAGGTGCTCGAATGTTCGGCGCAATAGTTATCCTGATTCAACCTCATGCACCATTTCATGGTGCTGATTCCGTCGCTCCGTCCGGTCCTAGGCAATTAAGCCGGGAGCTATGTGCCTTTTTAACACAAAATTAGCACTAATTAAATTGTTAATTTTTAATGCCGCTGCCAGCCGTGATTTACAGCGCGCCAATTTGCACCGGAGGCGGCTGCTGCTGGACAGGTAGTCGGCTTCATATCTGACCAGTGATCCTTATCTAATATTTAAGCGCTGCTCGCATGGCCACCCACACCTGGTCATCCGTGCTAATGCGCGCCGCACTCGTTATTTAATGGACACAACTTTATGACTGCGCGATTTTATGTGACGTCTAATTTAATGACAAACACCACAAAATTCAGTGGCACCGACTCATACCTGCGCTGATCAGGGTGGCGCTAGTTTTCGTGGTGAATTAAAATTTTATCACAGGAATTTCGGCCGCGGTGGTGCCGCCGAGCAAATGCAGCCCTGGGAAGCTCACCACATCCAGCTATTATGGAAATTATCGTTGGACCTATGTTATTTAACGACCCCTCTGCTTTCTACGGCTCCTTTAACTAGCGACGGACGAGTGCTTCACCTTTATAATTTCTTAAGTTAAGTTAAGTTTATCATATCGTCGTTGCCCAACCCCAGCAAGCTTGCTCCTTTTCGGAGCGATGCGATGATTGCTTTGTGTCACGAGACATGCATAAATTCACCTAGCGGACGAACTCGACTCTCAAGTCCTGAGAATTCGTGTTGACAATCAGAATGCTGTGATTGATTTGGAAAATTATGGCATCAGATTTCTACTTTTTGTCGTAGTTTTAACTCCTGTGCTGCAAACATCGATTTCGAATCCCTTAGGACTGAGACTAGTGTCGAATTCACTCTATAACTGTAACTTTCACATAAACGATTTCAACATGAGATGTATGCAAATAGGTTTTTGTAGTTTAAGGCTACATAAATTTTTTGTTCATCATATTTCGTTTAATAATCCAACTATTCCTTAGCTGCCTCGGGGATACAAGTGACCGAAAAAATTTTCTAAATGTTTTGACATTTTGTTTTGTTTTAATTGAGATATAATATAACAATAAAGATTCAAGAACTTTTCATTTAAATATTTCGCGTATTTGTTAATGAAATTTTAAAAATAGTGCTCATGCTAACAATAGGTTAAGCCCAATTTTTTTGGTCGGCAAAAACTCTCATAAAGACAAAACTATTTGTGACTCATGACCATGATGAAATGTGATATGTAGGTATTAACTGTTATTTCTATTCAAACAGCAATTAAATTCATAATTAATATTATTATTATTAGGTGGGTTATAAATATGAAAATCAAATGAACTGAATTTTATTGCCATTCGTATTGTAATTTGCCCAATTAAAATATAAGGTATAAAAACTAGAAATATAAAAGGGATTTAATTGAACAAGGTATTTCTATTGAATGGAAATAGAAGTTATTAAGTACTTAAGGAAGTAATTCTATTGAGAATTTGGTATGTGTAAGCATTTTTTGCAATTGTATGTTGGGACCACTGTAACGCCTCTGATGTAAGTCTTGAAAATTTTAACACTGATTATCTCATTTTCAAGTGAATGTGACTTAACTTGTGCCTTCTCTGAGCCCTTCATATGTAGAGCAGGGCTGCTGATGAAAAATTCAAGTCAGGTGTTTATTATTTGCATTAAATATCTACTGTAGGTCGGATACACGCACCTCCTGCCCCGCGCCTCGTTCCAGAAAAATTAGACGTGATAGACAAACAGTTCCTGAAGGATTCGGTTTGTCCTTTTAAGGTGGGGACCATTAAAATGCAATTTCGAGCTTCAAGCCAAACATAACGAAAATATTTTATATTTGCTAACATTTATGCAACGATAATTTGGTTCAAATTTGCCTCCCCGCATCCACCGAGTGCACGCTTGCCGTGGCCCTGGGCTCAGAAGTGTCAGCGGCCCTAGACTTCGGCTTTAAATTAGCCAGAGCCGGCGGAGGGCTCCCATTGGATCCGCGGGCAAGGTTCGGGGAGACGCGAATTTCGCGCGAATCGTGCGGTGCTCGGGACTTGGGACTCCGGCTCCAGAAGGATGCGGACTGAGGAATATCTGAAACGGCGGCGGTGGCAGGGCGCCCCGCGGCCCCCGGGCGGCGAAGGTGAAGCGTGCAGCGCCAGACCCGGTTTCAGCGGGCATGCGCCCGGATTTTCGGGGGGACAGGATAAATGTCGGGAAATGTGTTAACAAAAACAACTCCCGACCGGCGACGAAACTTTCAACAAAATAAAGCTCCGCAGAGCACATGAAACGGGTCAGTTCAGCACTGGTCCCGAGTCAGGAAGGTTCGGTGCCGAGGTGAGGTCCTTCGTCGTCGTCGCAAAGGTGGGTCACGTCACGCGTGTGGAGCTCCGGAATCGCGAGAATTATGCGAAAGCGATTTTCTTCCTAAGCACGGGACGGATTTATCTGGCCGGGCCGAGTGGCCGTAAATGGTCCCGATCAATTTTAATTAAATCTTCGCCGAATGAGCGGAGGAGGTCCGTGGCATGACAGTGACCGAACATCCTGGACGTCCGGTTCTTTGATTTCCGGTCCACTCTCCGCTGGATGCTGCCCATTCAGCCGCGAACTCATCCCGGCCGTTATTGTTATCGTTTCTGCGGTCCTCGGTCTCGATAATCCCGCGAAGTTGCGCGGCCTCAAAGTGCCGATGATTTGTGCCCAAAATTGTTGGTGATTTTTAATTGAAATTAAATCAGGAGGAGATATCTCTCTCTCTCTGTCTGTGTGTGTGTTGTTCTTCTGTTCGGGGCAGCCCCGTCATCTGTCGTCCTTTGAGGACGTATTTCAATGAAATCGAAAATTAGGTTTTTGTTGCGTCCGCTCGTGCGATTTTTCTTTTTCTTCGGCTGCTGCTGCTCCTTATGTAATTAGAGTTTGTTCTTTGCATCCCCGAGGAAATTTGCCAAGTCGTGGGTCGTCTAAACGACAACGAGGAAAAATGAAAAGTTCCAGCATGCTGAGGACTTCGACAGCCATCCAACTTTTCGTGATTCTTTTGTATACCACGGGTACGTATTCAATTTTCATTAAATCGCACGAAATTAGCTTTAGCCCTGTCCTAGCTCCTCTGGCGGGTGGTTGCGCCACGTGAAAGTCGCACCCCCGCACTCGGCCTCCGCGGGCACTTCGACCGCAACGAAGTCGTCGAGTGCTTGCGGACAATTCGGACAAGGGTTTGTCTTCGCTGTCCGCCGCCGATGCGACTTTTCGCGGAATATCTGTTCAAATATGCTCAAATATGTTCAAATCTGTTTCAACCGACGGGAATCACTTGGATTTTAAAAGGGGCTATTCCGACTTTTAAGCGCGAAAACTTTCATTTCAAAATTTTATAGTTTATAAACACATATTTTATATACGGGTTTAGCAATACTTAAGAAAGCTCATGAGAAAAAGGCATTGAACAATAAGGGGTTAGTTTGGAGGATAATTCAGAAATATAACGATGTAAAATTATGGTTAAGCGCCAATGCCGAAAAATATCAATTTTGTTTTTAAGATTGATTCAAAAATATTTTAATTCCATGATTTAGTAATTAGTGTCATACCTACTGATTGGGTTTTCTTTGCGTGCTAATTTTTTCCCAAATTTTCAAATTGTGTAAATGAATGAAAATAATTCCTGATAGACTACAATAACCATCATAGATGAATTAACTTGGATTCTAGCTCTAACCATAAGTTTCTTATTGTACTTAAATAGATATATAATGTTTATATATCATCTTTGAAATATACATATGTCTATTCTATTCTAATCTTTCTCAAAGCTGACTGGACTTTCAACGCGCGCCGTTTTATATAGCAAATCTATTAATATAAAAAGAAAACTACAAAAATTTAAAATGCGTAATTTAACTCCCTGTAGCGATAATGAATTTGCGATAATAACTAAAATATTTTTTAACTCTTCCGTGTTAATTAATTCCCTTGCGATGTGCTTCTGGTGTGTCAATATGTAAAAACATTCATCAAATTTAATATTGTTTAGGGTACAGGTACAGGTATATGTTTCATAAATCACTTTGAGTCATCCAAAACAACGTTTCATAGGCTATATTTAGGAATCAAGCTGAAAGTTTGACATATCATACATTGGGTGAATTATTAAATGAGCCTACCCAAGAAAAGCGAATTCTGATATGCAGCGGAATTGCCCTTTTAGTGAAATACCTACTGACTTTCTTTTCATCTTAGAAATGTATGTACAAGATGAAACTTTTGTCAGGCTTTCCTTTTTCTTAAGGGTATGCTAAAGGTTAAGGAACTTGACATGAAGATGAAATCATCCCAAACTCTGCTGGTTATTTAGGGCTGTAATCAAAGATTTGTTACCCTGCCTTAAGATGCCATTGACCTTTAGGATATAATAAGCTCATTTTGTAGGGCCTAAGGAGATGTTCAGTAATGAATTTTATACAGGAGGTAAAATTATCAGTTTGCTAAGTAAATGAATGCTAACTTTCCTCCTTGCAATTGTAATTTTAATCCAGTCCAGGATTCCAAGTTATTATAAATGAGGTAAAATCCCTTCGATATTGTATTTAATAAAATGTTGACAATATTTTGCTACATATGACAACAGATGAATTCTAAGGCAAGTAGGCAAAGCGATAAATTCGATCTCTAAGCTGCCATTGCTGAAATGCATTCATACCGATTGTGGCCTTTTTTCAATTTACGATTACGTTACAATTTTGGCCTTTTTAAAAATGAATTGGTTGTAAAAATAATGACCGATTTTTTTCTACTTCACGAAGAATTTAGAGAAAATGCGAAACAAATGCTGTCGTACATAATTGATAATGTTGATGAAGTGATAAGTGATACTATCAAAATAGAAGAAATATAGTATAATGCAACAAAAGACCTGCCAGTTCACAACTCTATTACTACGGATATCAGAATTCTAAAAGCAGATTATCCAGAAATTGACTGGAACAAACAATTTATGGCTATTTTCGGGTATGTGTTATCGGACAATTACACGGTAACTATAGAAAAACCGGAAGTATTGAAAACATTCATCCCAAAGCTATTCCAAGTAGATGCTAAAGTACTGGCCAATTACTTACTATTCAGATTTGTAGCGTTTATGCCATCATTGGATGAGGACAACGTGAAAACACTATTCGAACCTATATATAAAAAAATGATCATAAAACATTATTACAGTGGTGGAAAATTGAACGAAATTCAAGATATGATTCATGTGTCTATAAGAACTCTTCTCGAATTGGTAGACTTGGTTGAAGCTGAGGAAAAAGTCCATATAGATGGGAGAATTGATGACTTCATTAATTCCGAGATCTTATCAGATGTAAATGATGCATATATTAATGACTTGTATAATAAAATTGAGGTTACTCCAACGAATTGTTTTTCAAATGCCTTGGATTTGCGGAATATTTACGGAAGAGAGAAAAATAAGTTTGATGTAAAAGAAGGAAAGGCTTTACTATCTCAACTTAAAAATTCATTACAGTGGACGTTATTCAATCAGTTCCCTTATTTTGTAACGAAGCAGATCTCACATAGGATGAAGGTATTATTTTGGCGCACCTTGGAGTCTCATATTTACCCGTTCAGGAACCGGGAAATTTTCAACAAAGTTACGCAATGCCTCAACAGACAGATAGGTCAAGAGTTAAGTAGAACGGACACAGTAAATGCAGTCGGCGTCCAAATAATAACCCGCGCGTTTTTCAATTTGGTCAAACAAAATCGAGATTGGATAAAAAAAGAAGACTTATCTTTATATATGAACGACAAAAGGACTCTAATGGAGGTTCTTATGCTCCAGTTCTGCGATAAAAAAGGTGCAGAACATAAGACAAAGGTCAACAGTTACTTTATGAACTTAAGGGAATTTGCCGAAATTTTTAGCTGTGAGGTCAGTCCATTAAAGAGATGTGAAATTAATTAGTGTTACCAAAAAATTTTCCAAATTTTAATAAAACAGATAGCATTACTCAAATTATGAATTTCCCACAATATTACCCTACAAAAACATTGTATTAGTATTTCAAGTGATAATGCGCTTGTAAACCTCAGCTATTTAGACCCATAATCTCCAATTATATAAATTTTCATATATGTGTTTATGCAACACAATATTTTTTTAATCAAATAAAGAAAGTATAATGTTTTGTTTTACAAGCTTTAATGTTTTTTTCTTATTTCTTTATTTATTAGCTTCATACGTTTGTACATATGCAATCATACAATAATCAAAAGTTTGTTACATTTTAAAAATATGAATCTGAATATTATATACATACGTATGTATGTCGAAAACAATATTTGATTGATTTTTGTGATGTTTACGCTAACTGACATTTATTTGCATATGTGAAACTGCTACTGGGGCAGTTGTAGACTTCTGAAAATTCATCGAGATTTCTAATATAATTAGAATACCTTTCCAGTTCCGTTGAAGTTTGACCCTGACAATATGGTTTTAAGAATTTTTCAAAAACTGAAGCTTTTGCATTGAAGTGAAATTGTTGCTCCTCGGAATGCACAAACTCTGGATTGGAATTCATCCACTCAAAATAGGCCTTCATCAATATTTGGGTTTGAGCAGCTGCTGGCAGATTGTAGTCAGAGTACAACTCCCCGTCCTGCTCCTTTAAGCACTGCATTAGAGATTTGTAGTTATTCACCCCTGTCTGCTGAAGATGACCATGCGATTTTGCTGGTTGCCAGAAAAGTGATAGGAATTTGTATGGCGACGTTCTGTTTAAGTTTACAGGTAGGTATTCAATCAAGCTGTTCTTAAGGCTGTATTGTAAGTGGTTCAAAAAATCACTGAGCCTCTCCAATCTTCTCTTGTAATGGATTCCATTAGCTATTTTGCCCAATTTGTAATAATTTGTCAAACATTTGTTTGGCGTAATTTCAATATCTTTATACAAATTGCTTAGAAAATCGTCATTAACATTGGGTAAAATGTCTTTGTTAATAAATTCAGAAGCTTCATCTTCGAATTCCTTATCATTGTTGGACAACTTTCCTATTTTTTGTAATGTCTTAAGAAACGAGTGCAGCATTATTCTTAAATCCTTCCGGTTTGCATCCGAGTACAATTGTTTTAAAATTAATTGATATTCCACGTTTTGGAATGTACCGGAAACCCAACTCTTACGGAATTGTGAGGCGGATTCTGCCAGCTTGAGAAGTAAATAATTAGCTAGGACTTTTGGGGGCATGCTCGCAGTAGCTGCGATGAATCGCTTAACTAGTTCGAAGTTGTGGATGTGAACGCGGTAGTCGTCTGGTAGTTTCTGCCCGAAATAGGCTTCGATTTGCCCGTCCCAGTCATATTCAGGTATCTTCTCTTTAAGGCCTTTAATGTCTGTGATCTCTTCTCTAACTCTAGATGCATATTGGTGTTTAATACTTAAGTATGTGTCCATCACTCTTGTGCTGTCATTGATCACCTCGTCCTTGTTTTCAATATAGTCAGATAACGCGTCATTTGTTACGAGACTCTTACGATAATCGTAATGTATGTTCATGGGATACATAGAGTCTAAACGATCGATAATTAATCGATTTTCAAATGTCGAAGCTGTAGAAAGTGTTAATAAGTAAAAGGGCTGAATGCCAGCTGAGAGCAATTCAGCAGTAGCACCCTCAAAATCAAACTTGCCCGGTAGTAATCCTTTATTATACTTTGGGAAGTTAAATGAGTGGATTAAATCCTTTTTATCCTGTAAAGTTTGATCCGCACAGTACTTCATAAGATCAAGATATTTCTTTTCAGCTTGAGTTAAAATCTTTGTATTGTTGATGTTCCGAATATAATTCTCGATAGCAGGATTATCGTTTGGTCCCCTCCAATAACTTAAAGTTGGCTCCGTATTTGCGCCATTGCAAACATATGATATATAGTTTCTGCATGGGTCCGATGCACTTTCTCCAGCTGTTGGAACTGCTGCGACATTTCCCAGTAATTTTAGGAAATATATTAGTAGAATTGCGAGAGCCCACCGTGACATTTTGCGAACACTTGAAGGTTGCCTTTGAACTAAAATAATAAAGATTTCGCGACCTTTTTAAATGCAGGCCCCACCTAAAATGGAATTCTGACTTGACATATAACGATAATAATTTTGTAGTGATAAGACTTTATTTTTTGGTGATAATATTATTTTTTCCAGAGGTCGAAAAGATCATAATGTATTTTTTTATGGGAATTTCCAGTGATCTACGAAAAATATGTATGATGAGGAGAAAAATATTATGAGATATTAAAGCAATGACAATATGACAATATGAAATACATATAAATCAATTAATTAATTAATTTTCACAGCCTTGATTCATTTGCAAGGACAAAATAAATATGATATAATTAAAACTATTTGCGGGTCTTAAACTGTCCTTAATTCTACTCCTGACTTTAGAAATCCGAAAATTTAATTCTCGTGCGAAGGTTCCATTGCAATACGATAGAAAATGGACTCGCCGAGATAAATTCTCTTATCAACAAGTGGAACAAGGTGGGGATGGATATCCTATTTAGGTAAGGAACCTAAAATTTCCTGGATGTTCAAACAGACTGCGGGTACATTTTCTGTGAACATATTCAATATTTTAATCTAAGTAATATCCTCGATGTGAGCACCAAATGTTAACTTATTATTGAAAGTTATACCGAGATCGTTAAACCGTATAAACTGAAGAATATCACATTCTTCATCGATCACATTAAACATTTTAATATCGTCAGCACATAAAAGTAAAAAAGTTTGAATTTAACTTACTCCCTACTTTTGAAATGTCCCACGTAAATATGGTAAATTAGAACAAATAAATATTTTCTTACCAATTAAAATTAAACATTTAAAATTTACAATTATTCCAATATGTTTATGTAAAGTGAAAGGTAATTAAAGAAGATAGGATATAAGGTTTATTATTTATAAATTAAAATATATTATATTAATTATAAATTCAAATTTATAACTTTGCCTATTTAGATTAATTTTTGTTGCAAATTGCAACCAGAAACCTTCCGCCTTAATTATGATAATATTTATCATCTAATATAGGGTTGAATTTTAATAAAAATTTTCGTTTTGTAAATTTTTAAAGTAGCATCACATAGAGAGATTTTAATGAAATACATTTTTCATCAAATGTAAATTTAAAAACTGTCTAATCTTTATTTAAATTGTAATTAAAAGTCTTATCTGGTTAATGTTTTACGCGAAAATGAAAAAGTGGGGCTTATTCCATAAAAGCTAGCGGGAAAGATATGTTTAGTTAGTAACAAGAAAAATGTCGCGATTTATTAAGGTTTTGGTGGCGGCAATATTGCTCGCAGTATTGGAAGATGCCCTCGCTGGACCAATTGGTGATGAAGTTGTTCTGGAATCATACCCATGTGATTTTTATAGCTATGTGTGTGGAGATGATTCCTTAATGAAGAAAAAAATGGAGTCTCAACCAACGACCGGTGAAGAAGCTCGCGGTTTGTTCGAAAAGTATCTCTCCACGGCGACGCACTTGACTGATGCTGAAAAGAAGTACGCTGAGTGGAAAAAGCAATGTGAGGAACCAGCGACAGACGACAGAAAGGACTTTATCAGGAGATTCAATTTCCCAGACTCGATTGGTGGATGGCCAGCTTTAGAAACAAATTGGACAGGAGAGAAGTTCGATTTAAATAATGCCATTGCTGACCTCGGTAGCTATCGTATACCAGTAATTTTTCAACTAAAATTGAATGCAGACCCTAAAACATTTGGTTCAAGGATATTAATTGAGACAATGGAAAACACGCAGTTGAGTATAGAGTCGATTAGGTGGTCGATAAAACAGAGGCTATCACCAATTATTGATAATATAGATGAGGTCCTCAATGATAGCGCCATTGTCGAAAACTGGTACGAGACTGCATTAAAAAATTACGACTACTACAAGCCTCTTCAAACAGATTTCAAAGGATTGAAAAGTGCACTACCAAACATAAACTGGGATAAGCAAGTTGAAGCGGTATTTGACCATCAGATTCCCGAAGATTTTCCTGTTCATATTGAAGAGTATGAATTGCTAAAAGAAGTTCTATCACAAGCTTTTCAAGCTGAACCGAAAATAATAGCCAATTATATACTTTATCAGTTTGCAACAGATTTATCAAAACTCGAAGACGTCTTAGTGTATGATGTTTTTATTAATGTTGTCTTTCAAATACTTACAAAACAATCTTACAAATCCTTGGAGAAAGTGGATGAACTAAGACATATGCTTCGCACAACTTTGAAAAATTTGCACAAGGTTGAAATGCTGTTTAACAACGATGAAGAGGACGAAATTGAAGCAAAAATTACGTCTTTCATTAACGATACCATTCCAACTATAGACGATACTTATTACAATGATGTGTATAAGCATTTTGAAATAAGTCCAAACAATTGCTATTCTGACCTTATGAAACTAAAGGCAATTTTCACTAAATTGGAAAATGAGAAAATGTGGAAATTTGGTCCATTGAAAATTATGCAACCTGCAATAGTACGTTCATTTTTTAGTAGACTGCCTGCAGTTGTCAATAGCTCATCTGCTCACAAGTTCCAAACGTTAATATGGCATCCCTTACAAATATTCATCCGGACTCAAGCAGGACACTACAATCATAAATTGTTGAAGAATTGTGAGAAGCCCGCAAAAGAAGAATTTGTTGCTGAAAACTACATAGATTACTTGGGAATTCCTTTGTTAGTACGGAGTTATTTTGATTGGGCTAAAATAAATGCCAATTTGGTAGAACTCGAAACTGAAAAATTTGGAATAAGCAGTAAAAAATCTCTGATGATACAATTAATGCTTTCTAAATGCGATAAGAATATTGAAGAATCTGTTGCAAGAAAACTATCTTGGTATTTTACTGCCATGAAAGAGTTTCAAGATACTTTCAAATTCAACTGTCCAATTACAGTTGTCCCCGCATTGGACAATAAATGCTTTAATAATGCAACCAAATTGTTTTAACTTGCTGGTAAATAATAAATTAGTATAATTTTTAAATAGTTGTTTTATTTTTTTACAATTTCTCCTTAAAAGAAATTGTACACATATCTGTAGATTTTATTCTTAAGATGATCTTGTTTACTTAGCGAGCGAAAAAAAATTCATTGGTCCATGGTAGTTCTGCCGATGTTTCTAATAATTGCATATACATATTTGCATTTCCGTTTGATCACACATATATTCGTATACTGCAGATGACATTTTAGGACTTAAGAAATATAGAACGAAAAATTGTCCGATTTGTATAAACAACATGATTTACTCAATCTTTAGCGTTCAAAAAAAACTAATGTTTTTGTCTTGAAGGATAGGTATTCTTTCTATATAATCTATACTAATATTATAAAGCTGAAGAGTTTGTTTGTTTGTTTGGTTGAACGCGCTAATCTTAGGAACTACTGGTTCGAATTGAAAAATTCTTTTTGTGTTGGAGAGTAGATTTATCGAGGATGGCTATAGGCTATATAACATCACGCTACGACCGCCACTAGATGGCGCTGCAGCACATAAACTTTTATACCGTTCAACCGATCGTCATTAAAATTGGCATAGGTACTTAGGTATTTCAAAACTATGAATATTATAGCGCTATTCACCTTGCTATAGCTCGCCCCTAGATGACGCTGCAGAACATCAACTTTCATACCATTCAACCGATATCCATGAAAATTGGCATACCTAGGTAGTTCAAACCGGTGAATATTTTAGCGCTATTCACCTTGCTATAGCTCGCCACTAGATGACGCTGCAGCACATCAGTTTCTATACCGTTATAATTTAAATAAATTAAATTAAATTAAATAATAAATTTGAAATCAGCAACATCATATTTTTATTAAAATTCACTTTTATTTTAGGGATGGTTGTGCCCGGGCAACGTCGGGTGCAAGTCAGCTAGTAATACATATGCATTTAGTGTAATAAGTGCTGGGTTAATAATTTTCTATAGTTACAAGGAAACTCTGTAAGTTTTATTTTGATATAAACATTTCGTAAACATGAAAACAACAACATGACCTATAAACTTACAATTTGCATACACTATCAGTAATAATCAAAACACTTATCAAAATTAAATGAGCTGCGACAGAGGGGATCAATAAAATTCAACGTTTATAAGGGCGCGAAAATTTGCATAGTCTCAGAGTATCCAGAGAAGTGAAAGCAAAATGTCGCGGTCTTCAATCGTATTCGCGGTGGCAATAGCTCTTCAATTAGCGGGAGACATATTGACTCAAGAAGGTTCAACCGCAAGTGTGGAGAAGCCGTGCACAGACTTTTATACATACGCGTGCAAAGTGAGGAATACGACAGAATTGCCTTATATTAATAGTAAAAAGCAGATCGCGCAGTTCATTGAAAATTATCCTCTTAAAGTTGGAAAACTAAGTGAGGTGGAGGAAAAATTTTACAAGTTTAGAAAGTATTGTACTGAACCAGAGATGGAAGATAAAAAGAATTTCTTGAAGAAATATAATCCTTCAGTTGGTGGTTGGCCGGCCTTTGATAAGAATTGGAAAGCGGACAAGTTTGACCTTCAGAATGCACTGGTTGAATTACATTCCCCCGGCTTCCCGATTATCTTCACGATAAATCTACGAAATGAGCATTCCACTTTTAAAAATCTGATAGAGGTGAAATTGGTTATTTCCGATAAACTTTACCGCGAGGAATTCAAGCTGTTTATGAAGAGGAAATTATCATTCATGATGGATAATGTGGACGAAGTTATCAGTGATGCTGCTATAGTGGAGGGTTTGTACAAAGCTGAGAAAAATTCTACAGACGAAGAGGTTTTAACAGACTATGAAGGTCTTAAGAAGGGGATCCCCGAAATAGACTGGGACAGACAGTTTGAAAATGTTTATGGTCAAAAAGTTCCAGCATCATTTCCAGTGAAAATAATCAACTTTGGAATGATGAAACGGCTTATTCCAAAAATTATTCAAGTTGAACCAAAAGCTATAGCGAATTATTTCCTTTACCGGCTTGGACACATTTTACCTGATCTTGATGAAGGAATTTCCACCGAATTATTTCAGGCTGTCATTTATCAAATGATTATTAAACAACAGTACAGTGGTGAAACTAAAGACATGGTGAGGAGCATGCTTTCTTCATTCCTCAAAACATTAATTAAATCGGGCAATCTATTCGACCAAGAAGATAAATATGATATTGAAAATTCAATCCACGAATTTATCACGGAGGAAGTTATACCCGATACAGATAATTCATTCTTGGACAGTTATTATAAGGATATAACAGTTTTTGAAAGTGATTGTTATTTTACTGCTTTCCAACTAGCTAACACCTTCATGAAGATAAAGGGTCAAATATTTTTTCAGCGCGAAAAAGATATTTTGGCCCCTACAAAACGCCGACTGATGGAAACCGTAACTAATAGCCTGCCACCAGTTTTGGACAAATCATCTGCCATTCAATTTGAAGTATTGGCATGGAATATCTTGGACGATACACTTTTAACTTACAGGAATCAAACAAAGTTTAAAGCAATGCAACAATGTTTTGAGATGCAGACTGATGAAAAGTTTGCCGAGCACGAGATAGAAGAAATTCTCAAGTTTCAGATATTTACTAAAGCCTATTTCGACTGGGCAAGTGACAAAGAGGATGTTCTACAGTTGGAAGAAAAAAAGTACAATAATAGCAGCAAAAAAGTTCTTTTTGAGCGACTTATGTCCCGGTATTGTAATGCAGAAAATACTCAAGAACAAAAAAAATTCTCTGCAACGTTCGCAAATCTGTACAAATTTTCAGAAGTTTATAATTGTCCTGTTGGAAGCCAATCGAACCCCATGTCTAAATGTCATATTATTTAAAATGAATATGTACTTATATCTTTTGCAATTATATGTGTATCTGTATAAATTTCTTTCATCAAATAAAACACTAACTATGATTTTTTTGGTGAATCCTGTTTTATTACTTCATATGTAGTTGGTATTCTGAATATTGGACAGTAATAAAACTTTTTGTCAGTTTTCGAGTTTTGTTATACACATCAGGGTAAGTCGGATAAAACATGTTTCATATTTTATTAAAAACAATTTGAGGTTAAGGAGACTTGCTATAAAACGCACATTGGCTTAAGATCTAACTTTATGGTTTTGTTTTCTAATTTCGTTCTCATAAAGTTTATTAAAACGAAAACTTACATAAACAATAACTCATTCACTTACGTATCTACTCTGTTTTCCGTTTTGTAGTACATTCAAGTTCGCGTTATTATACCAAATAATTTTTTTGATCTCGAAAATGTTGAAATTTTTGATTAAAGAAGGAAACAACCATCTACTCGGAACATTGTTTTGACATGAATTTTTTGTTACTCGTTTATAAACATGAAAATACCTTGGCCCATAAACTATTTATTGCAATTTCACTCATCACTAGTATAAAAAGTCTTATCAATATTAACTGAACCGTGACAGAAAGGGCATCGATAAAATTCAATGTTTATAATGGTGCAAAAGCTTGTGCAGTCTCAGAGTAAACAGAGAAGTGATCACAAAATGTCGCGATCCTCAGTCGCAATCGCTGTGGTAATTTTTTTCCGATTGACGGGAAGTTTATTGGCTGAAAACGATTTCGATGATAATTTGAAACCGTGCACAGATTATTTTTCGTATGCGTGCAAAGTACAAAACGTGACAGAAAGACCATACATTCCTAAAAATAGCGAAGAAAAACGCAAGCATTTGAAAGAGTTTATTGAAAGTTATCCTTCGAAAGTCGAAGAATTGAGTGTTGTTGAGAAACAATTTTACAAGTTCAGAAAATATTGCACCGCGGTAACCCGTGAAGACAAGGAGGAGTTCTTAAGGAAATTCAATCCTTCAGTCGGTGGCTGGCCCGCCTTTGATGAAAAGTGGAAAGCAGACAAATTCAACCTGCAGGCTGCACTTGCTGAATTAAACTCCTACTACTTTCCTATTGTCTTCGCAATAAGGCTTCGCAATGAACCCTACAGTTTTTTAAATCAGTTCTATTTAAAGTTGTCAATTTCAGACAAGCTGTACGATGAAGATTTCAAACAGTTTATGAAGCAAAAGTTATCGAACTTCATGGAAAATGTTGACGATATAATCAGTGACAGTCTAATTGTGGAGAGTTTGTATGTTGCTGAAAAAAATTCGACCGATAAAGACGTTTTAACTGACTTCAATGGACTTAAAAAAGAGATACCCGAAATAGATTGGGAAAGGCACTTTGAGGTTATGTATGGTCGAAAAATTCCAGGAGATTATCCTATACAAATAGACCAGCTTGGGCTGTTGAAGCGTATTATTCCAAAAATCTTCGAAGTCGAACCCAAAGTAATGGCGAATTATATACTCTATCGACTTGGGCACATATTACCTGATCTCGATGAGGACATATCAATTGAGTTGTTTCAGCCTATTATTTACCAAATGTTTATAAAGCAATACTACCCAGAAAAGTCGAAAAAAGAAATACGAACCATGTTTTATTCATTCCTTAAAGGTTTAGATTACACTGTTGGGCTTTTCAACGATGATGACAGCAAGAGAGTAGAAAAAGCAATCAATGATTTTGTCACAAAGGATATAATACCTGACACAGACGATTCATACTTGGATAATTTATATGAAAAAATTACAATTGCCCAAGGCGACTGCTACTTTACTGCTCTTCAGCTGGCCAGCACCATGACAAAATTGAAAGTTAGAAGCTATTTTGAGCGACGCTTCGATCCCCTTAACCACCTCATGTATGAACTAAAAGTGGTTATCATCAATTATCTACCAGACTTCTTAGATAAATCGTCTTCCCTTAAATTTGAGGTATTGGCAAGGTATCCTTTAGAAAGTCACTTCATACGATACAGGGACCGAGTCAGTTTTAAAGAACTGCAGAAATGTTTGGAAAATCAGATCGGTAAAAATTTGGACGACAATTATTTAACAGAAGCCTTTAAGTTCCAAACACTTATCCATGGTTACTTTGATTGGGTAAAAGACAATGCGAATTTGATACAAATCGAGGGAAATGAATATAATAATAATAGCAAGAAAGATCTATTGGAGCGACTTATAGCACGATATTGTGATTCCGAATCGAGTGAAGAAAAGAATAAAATTTCAGGAATATTTGTAAATTTTAAACAGGTTGCTGAGGTGTACAACTGCCCCATTGGAAGTCGGTTCAATCCTCATTCTGGATGTGTGATCAGATCTGAACTGTTTCATCCAGACTTATAAGCAAATTTCATGTAATGTAAAATAAAGATTGCTTTTCGAATTCTTCAAATTTTATATGAAAACAAGTTAAAAATAATGTGCAAATACAATAAAAAACCAAAAAAAAAATCACTAAGTAATACAACGATAATATAATAGATAAATTAAAATTTAGAAATAGTACGTATTTAGGTAGCATACAGAATAAAATAATTTCTTACTAAGGTGTATTGTATATTGTTTACAATAGCATAAATATGGAATAAATTTATAAATATATTATAAACTTTTGTATTGTATTTCAATTGCATTTAGTTACCACAAGTATTATGCTGGTGGATACGATGGAATAAGGTGAGATCAAAGATCAAAACAATTTTTAAAATGTTAAAGAATAAGTGGAATGATTACAGATTATATGTTGCTCGACATAAAACCGTAAACTTAATGGATTCTTGTATTGAAATTAATATATAATATAATATGTAATACATAATATAATTCAATATGTGCATACCTTTGGGCATTATTAGATTAGATAAAAAGATATCTAAGAAGTGAATTCTTCTGAATTTAACCAACAGACAAGGATTTTTCCTAGCGAGTATTCAAATCGTTTCACGTTAATTGACAAAACTTTTTACTTATTAAACCAACAGATCCAACATAAGACCCTAGCTGTTTACATCTTGAAGGGGTTCTCAGTAACCCACTAATATATAAATGTATAAAATTAAGGGTGTACATATATGAAGTACATACTGAATGGCAAGCCTTAATAATCCTGTATTTCAAAGAAAAAATAAATTTCAAGTACAAAAAAATATTTCATATTGATCACTTATATTTAAAATATTGGAGATTTTACTCGATATTTGCTAATATTTTATTTTAATACACTTAAAATATACGAATACATGTCTGAGGTAGGTTTATTCTGGGGTTTTGTTGTGGGATATTCGATCTGCTTGTAGTTTGAAAAAACAAATTATATTTATTTAGATTTTATGGTTTAAACATATTGCTTGTTTGCTAAAACAAAAAAAAAACAGTTTAACTTTTATCATCGATTGTTATTCTATTTTCGAATTTCAATGTTGAAATTATATTCGAAAATCAATTGGCACATGGTTTTAAATTAGTCCTGATTTAAGTTGACGATGGATATGAAAGAATTTCACGTTTTCACGTTGATGATTATAGTTATGTCAAACAAATAAAAAAAATCATCTCATCAAAGGACAAACAACCAATAAATGACCTTCTCTCTTAATATACTTCGTTTAAATCATAGCGCAACGTACTCCGCACGTGATTACCCGCTTTGTGTTTCGTTTCCACATACTGAAAAACACATTAAAGATTTTATTTAACTGTTATCGTGTAAGACAATTTTGTGAAAAATAAAGAAACTAATCTTTAGGGTCAACCAAGATTAACAAAATTTCTCTGAATCTTCTTCGAATAAATTTGCTAGAACGTGAATTTCCAATTGCAAATAATAAAAATATCTGTTGTATAAAATTCCAAGCTTTTAATGAAACAAACTTTAGATGTGTTTGTCAAGAAAATTGATAAAATTATATTTCAGTTGCTTTTAAAACTCTATAGAGTGCACTTTCCTGTGAAATATATGAAAACTTGTTAATTTTTCTTTAAAATTATAAAAAAGATGACATTAAGTGTAGTGCTGATATCTGTTTTTCTTTTACCTGCGGTAATTGGTGAGAATATTGTGCTACTTGTAACTAGTGATAATTAAAGCCGCGGTATTGTATAAGTTATTGAATTTTAAATGTTGTAGTATATCAGATGATGACTTTTATTTAGAAAAATGTTTTTAAGAGGGTGAAAATTGCAGTTTTTGTTATTTCTGAACTGGGCCAGGTTGGATCGTGTACTTATGTATGTAATATATAAATTCACGTATTTTCACAACATAAAGGCAAAACAAGTTATTTTCTATGATAGAATGAAAAGTTACCTCCTTACATTACTTTGAAGGGATCAAAAAATCTTTCATAGGAGCTGGTCTGAGTTGAAATTAAAACTCTAGATCGGTTAGAACTGTCTACATAAGATCCCTATTAAGTTCGATACTAAAAGACTGGTTAACTGCGATAAAATATTTATTTTCTATCTAAATAATCTCAACAAAATTGCACATGACCTCTTAAAATATCTCATTTAAAACAAAGCGCACTTCTCAACGGGGTTCATCTTTGATCCAGGAGCGCATTGGTAGTACTCAGCGAACTCTGGCAAGTTCCAGTAGACAGCCAACGCAGCATTTGAAGTCTTGAGTTCCGCGCAACCTTGCTTTGCAAGCCATACAGTGAACAATTTTTGGGAGCTAAGTTCATAATCTTTGAAGATGTTATTTTCAACTTGAGCGACATCTGGGTAATCCTTGATCCATTGGAAGTATGCCTTAGTGAAAATCTGGTTGATGAGGATGTCGGTTAGTTGATCATTATTAATTTCCCTGTTCAGTTGATGGGAGTAGCATTGCTTCTGAGCGTTGGTGTAGCCGTAAGGGGCCTTGTACCAATAAACAACAGTCGGAACCAATTCCCCAACGAAGGCGTGGTAGAGGTAACCCGATGAGTATTTAATGTATTTGGGTACCTCGTTCAATAAAGCATTGTCGATTTCCTTTTGCAAATAGTAGTACTTGCCATTTTGTTCAGTGAAGTACCATTTAGCTACTCTCTTTTTGTAGAGTTGTTGCAGGTAGTGGAAGTTCGTCAGGCATTCAACTGGTGTTGTGACAGTCGCAATTGTCTGGTATTCTTGATTCAATGCTACATCATTGACTGCCCCGAAAATTTTCTCGTTTACGAATGACTGAATTTTTGGCGCAACATCACCAGTTCCGAAGATTCCGAATGCTTCTTGGAAGACCTCTAAGACTGTATAAAGTATTGTTTGGAGTTGTTGTTTCAAAGGTTCATTCAAGATGTACTTCTTCACGACTCCCTTGATAACAGGTTTGAAGAGCTTAACATACTGGTTGTAGTCAACTTCATCTTCAAAAGAGATAAATTTAATGAAGAAGTAGTTTGCAATGATTTTGGGGCTCAATTTTGAAATGGCATCCCAGGCAGCTGTGATTTCTTCTTCCGACTTAATAATAACTGGATAGTCATTAGGAAGTTGTCCTCCGTAAACGTAAGAAAGCTGATGGTCCCAGTCAATTTCAGGATCCAGTTTCTTGAGTCCAGCATAGTTGGTCTTGATATCAGAGGACTTCTGCACTGAAGCAACGGCGTCATTGTACGCCTTCTGGTACTGGAGGGCGTCCTGGATAATTTCCTGTGGGTTATTAACTCCATACTTGGTTAGCTCCTCTTGAAGGTATTCCTTGTTGCCGTTAACATCGTAAACGTTTTCCTTCGTGATCACATAGTAATTCTTGAATGTTTCGGTGTCAGTGTGGAATTCCTGCTTGACTACGACTGGGTGATTGTAGGAAGTGAATTCAGCAATAGCTGCCTGAAGATGGAAGTTATTCGCTTGCCAGTTTGGTGTGTATGCAGGCCATCCTCCAATTGTGTCTGGGAAGTTGAAGTTCTTGATCCACTGAATCTTGTCTGACTGTGAAATCACTTTGCAAGTTTGTTGGTATTTCACAAATTTGTCTTCTACTTCAGAAACCTTTTGAGGATATGACCCCAAGAAATTCTTGAAGTAATCGCCAGTAGACACGAATTCCTCTTCCGGTCTTGGGTAGTTATAGTCAGTGCAAACGTAGTTGTAGAATTCGTCACATGGTTTCTTGTCGAAATTTATCACGTTCTTCCATTGCTCAGCAATAGTCTTGTACTTAGTATTCTGCTCCTGATTTAGCTGATACTTGTCCGGCCGTCCATATGCCGAAAGTACGAGGAGAGAGACTAGTGCCAATGAAAACGCCATCTTCTTGATCCTTCTAAGATACCTGCCCAGAACAAATAGCCGGACTGACTGACGATCTGTGGAATTCTCCTGGCTTTTAAATGATTTTGCCCGCCATCTGAATGCAGTGTTTACCTCGGTCTATTGCAATTTTTTCGATAATTCCCCATAATATTAATATTTTTTCTAAAAGGTCAAGACCCTCCAATATTATAGTCTTGCGATAACATGGTCGCAACATAAGATGTTATTATTCTATCCTGAAAACATTCAACGTTTGCTTAGGTGCTGATAAAAACCGAAATTCTCGTGGGGTGAAAAAATATTCTTCTTGCTAGGTATTTGAAGTAAGAAATAATAGTTTCATAAATAAACCATAATGATAGCCTGTTGACTTCGTATTTACAAACATTCTGTGCGAAATACAACAATATTATTTGAGTTCCCAAAACATGAGAAGAATCAATTACAACAATGTGAATTTTAAATGTAGCGAAAAAACTTACAAACTTACAAAATTACAAAAATGTAATCAAAACATTACTTCGCTCGTACTTATTATCTGGTATTTGATAATCATCTCAATATGCGACAATCTTCTTTCCAAGATACTAAATATAAATCCAATCATGCCATACGTTATGTCATTTAATATGCTTAATATAGACATCGTTTCAAGATTGGTTTTGTTTTACATATTTCGGACAAATGTAAACATATGCAATCAAACAATTTAGTCGTCTTATATTTGTTTTTTTCCCCTTTTTGTTTACAGAGCTATTTTCATGTCTTTAATTAACAACAAGCATAGATAAGAAACAACACTAAAAAATTTAATTGCTATAACCTACAAAGAGATATATAATTTACCAGTTCTTAGCAGCATTTATTGGTACCAAATTAGAACCGTTAAATCACAATTTTAATATATTTTGCAAGAGATCAAAAGGTCATAAGAATAAATGATATAGTCCAAGAGAACAGTCTAGAGTTCTAAATTTAAAACTGGTGATATTCTGTAAAATAACAAATTAGAGAACCGAAAT
This sequence comes from Machimus rusticus, assembly GCA_951509405.1. NCBI lineage: Eukaryota > Metazoa > Arthropoda > Insecta > Diptera > Asilidae > Machimus > Machimus rusticus. The sequence continues at coordinate 47,936,049 of OX608051.1, read as the reverse complement.
CATAAAGTGCAAATTTTTATGCAAAATGACTGTTATATAGTACATACTTTGAATTTTCTTTCTATAGATGAACGTTAGAAATTATATTAAGACATATTTTACTGTTCTATGCAACTCTCTAATTAATACTAGTCTGATAAGTTTTCCTAAAAAATTGTAATTGTAATTGTTATGAATAACAGTAGCATAAAAATTAACTAGTATTATTTGGTTTTTGGTCTTTATCATATAATTTGTCATAAAATAGAAGTTATTTTGTACTTCTATGACTATGATTTAAAAGTTATTACCGAAATACATACATACTAAAATGCAAGCCTTAGAATAAAATAGAATAATAGTTTAAGGGTGTTTTGTTAAAGTCTGAGCAAGTATGCCAATCGATTTTACATGGTTCCCTGATCAAGGTTTGTTCGGAGACCTTCCTAAAATTGGACCTTAACCCTTTAAAAGGTCAATTGAAAATTTGGAAGGGGTGAACCTAGAAAACGCTTTATAAGTTCTTTCAGTAGAATTAGAACAATTTTATAAAGATATGAAGCAATACTACACCATCAATGAATTTAAATATAGGCTTGGCTAAAGCTGACCCCACAAATGGTGTAGTCATACGTGAAATGCATGTCAAAAAGTCTTTTGGACATAGTGGCTAACCGTATTGGAGCTACTAACCCATTCACAGTGTATCCCGTGACAGTCACGGGCAGAGCGTCAAGTACCATTCAAGTACAAGATACATATAAAACACGTTTTTTTACATTTCTTATTAAATGCCGAAGCATTTCCGAACATGCAAAACCTAGACCTTTTTTTGACCAGAATTCGTAATTTTACCTCACTGTGAAAGGGTTAATTATTAGTAAAAATTAGTTATAAACCTTTTCATTTTCATTACTGTTAAATTAAGTATTATAGTCAGGTGCGTCTATAATAATGCAATATTTCGGCCGTTCGTACTGCGTTTTTTCTAAATACTCCACAAGTACCATTCTAATTATAAACCTTGCTTGTGAGCGATAGCAAGAGGGACAAAGAAACTGACCTTCTTGATAAATAATATTTCTCAAATTGCTCGAGTTGGAACCGATATCGGAATTTGGCCTATTTGGTGATATAGACATAGTGCAAGCCTTGAAATGAATTGAGATTACAGAGAAAATTTTTCAATTCGACCTACTTGAAATGGAATTTATAGATACAGTCCCCGAAGGCTTGATCTATGGCTTTTCTTTTAGAATTGAAAGGGCATTGTACTACTATTTTGCAATTTGTATAGTAATCTCGTATAAATAATAGATTCGCAAAATTTGGCTCGAGGTCGTCCATAAAACCAAAAGAATTGCATAGATAAGAAAATCAAAGCAAAGATTATTCAAAATCGCATCAGGCCCCGAGGTAATTTCCCCGAACTTTGCTGTACACAACGAGGAAATATTTATTGAAATCCGTTGAATATTCAGCGACTTATGACAAAAACGGGATAAGCGCCGAAGGGGAGAACTAATCCGATCCAGGCGGTCACTGTTAACCCTGGAGTGACGGGAATTCCTCCGCCAGCATTGCAGTGGCAGCCAGCAGCGCTATCAGGGCCGCGTCGCCAATCGAAACAAAGCGCTGCGATAAAACTCCAGCAGCAGCAGCACAGAATTTTTCGAGGAGGAACACGGAAAAAGGACGTCACCTCATTCAAGAAAATCAGATAAAATTCCTCGCAGAGCGGAGGAAAAGGGAATTAGAGGTTGAGGTAAGACGAATATAAAATAGTTTCGTTTCGCCGGCGTCATACCTCCCGAGCCGAACGACAAACAGCACGAAATTAGTTCATTTGCATGCCGGGCACACTAATTAATTCAGCAGCCGCGTCGCAGCCTTCGTAATGTCCTGAGGTTTCCTTTCCGCGCTGCGTTTTTTTCCGCTGCGAGCGCTTAAGTGCGGCCGCTCGAGCGGCCAAAACGGCGCGGCGGAATGTTCGAAAGATGGTCGAACTGGATCTGGATATGAAGAATCCTTTATTTTTCAACGAGTGTAGCCTTTGAACCCGGTCCTAATTTATGACCCCCCCAGGGGTGTACTTAACAGTTCTCTGCCGCCCTCACCTTTACCTTTCCATCGGCAGGCGCACTGCAAAGATGCTGAGCTTCGGCTTTTCTGGATCTCCGGAGTTCTTACGAAGGATAAATTTTAAATAATAGATAGCTTTTGACAGAAGCTCCATGGCCTTTTCTATGAATAAATTTCAGCCAGTGCTCTGGAGCCGCCTGAATGGGGAAAGTAATTGCCGGCTTACGCCCTCCTCTGGCAGACACATTCAGGCGGATACTGATGGGCTTATGGAATTATTGATTTTTTATTACTAATAAATAATTGATTACTCTTGAAAATTAGACGAAGTGAATTTAAGCCAAAGCCCGAATACTTTAAACAGCAGGAAAGTTCAGGTGAAATACACCGAGGAATTCAAGGGGCCTTTAAGCTAAACTCGAATGCCACTCAACCGAACGCACTTACATACCTAGATACAATGTTTAATGCTTTGCCCTGGTGGCCCAATTTCATGCCTCATAATATATTTGGTAATTTAAACTTGCTTGGTAACTTAATTTCATTTGAATAAAGAGCAGCAAATACTTCTCATTTAGCTTTAATATTTTGTATGCGGACATAAACACATATATGTAACTAGAAATATGGTTATCCTAGAATCATGACTCGTATTCTTCATCCTTTTAGGTTTTAATCAGGGCTTTAATTCAAATCCATTGGAAGCATTTAAATTCTTTTAAATCAAAATAATTTTATATCGAAATATTTGCCTTTTTGCAATCTATGAATCTACTCCCGTTTCCCACGAATAGAGGTAAAATTTGCCGCAACAAACATAAATTGGTTTGAATATCTACTGAAAAGTTTCAGAGGTAGGTTTAAAAATAACTTTGCAACCGCCATGACTCTGCGTTCCGCCCGCAATTAATTCGTTGCACTTTAACAGCAAAATAATTCAATGAACCCATCATCGGATTAATTAAATCCCAGCACCTGAATCCACTGGCAGGTAGCTGATAGCGTCAGATTCCACCGGCATTCCGTGCGTGAAAAACTTGACAAATGTACGCAAAACAATTTCTAAATAAATTTCGACCACCAACCGGCACCGCGAGTGGCCGCGCATCCGAGGCAACCTTTCGTGCTGGGATGCTTTTAATTAAACCAATTGATACCAACTGGCGCGTCCCAGAACAATTTAATTAAAGTTATGGCGCTCTTAGATTCCGACGCGTTTTCGCAATTTTTGATGTAATTAAAGCGCATAAAAACACTCGTGTACCTACACCGCAGATATTTTTCCATTTGCTGGCTTTTCGGGTTCAGAATTCGCACGGCCGCTCACCGCTTGCCCTCGATTTTCCGCCTCCGCTTGCTCCGTTTTATTTTAAACGGCCAGAGAAAAGAAAAATCAATTCAGTGGAAAATAAAGGTCAACGGTGGGCGATAGTTGCCCCCGCCCACTCCCCGCGCTTCTTCTGCTGATTGCACCCGTTCCGCCTGACGTGCCCTGGTGGCCGAGAAGCGTGCATTGTAATTCAAGGAAGCGGGGGAGTCGAGCCGCCAGCGGCTCCAAGAATGTATTAACAAGGACTATCAATCAAAATTTAATTTTCCATCGTTTTTATCCCGCAGCACACGGTCCTTCGAGCCGGCCAGGCGGGCACTCCTTACGAAATTCCTCGGATATGGATAAATGATCGGAATGAATCGATGCTGCCCAAATCCATTTAAGTCCGTCCTCCCTCGATTGCGGGCGCACTGATTGTCTTGGGAAGACAGCTTGATTGCGGGGATTAATGGATTTTGTAATTGTGTCAATTGTCATAACGATAACTAAGCTAGCTACAAATTCGTACGCCCGCCTATCCCGATATTCACATAAGTAATGAAGCCTTATCGGATGTTGGCCGCCCGGTCATGGGTTAAGACTCATTCGCTTGTATTTGCAATTAAGAGGACTTAGGGGTTTAAGGAGGCCGACCCCGACAATTTTGTCGGTATCGAATGACGAGGGGAGAAGTACTGCCTCCTCAAAATTAAACAGCAGAATCACGCTCGTTTTCACCAACCTTAATAGCCAGACTCCTCTGAGAAAGTTTAAGAACCACTATTTAACCAATTTTAATAAGTTATATGTTTGTAAATTTCATGTAAAGACGCACGCCAATAGATTCTGATTCTAGGCGCTTTAATTGTTAATTTTTTTCGTCGCCAAAAACTTATGTACCTACATGTATTTCTTTCCAAGAATATGGAGATGTGGAGAAAAGAAAGTTTAAAACAGCTGACCTCTAAAAAATATTTACGCTGTGAAATAATGTCATGATATTCCAAATATAAAATGTCAAACCAAGTATTGAAGCGTCATTGAATGACAAACATTTTCATATACTTTCATACTTAGGTACAATATTAGCAATTGTAGCCATTTAAATCAAAATAAAATTAATTGAGGACTTCAAAGAATTACATTTTGCAATTTAAGATTAAATAAAGAAGATTACACATTTTTTTATGGGTAATTCCATGAAAATTAAATAACTCTGGAGAAAATAATTTGCTTACACATTAAAAGATCACTTTTATTGAAGAATCGGTGGAAAAGGACAGTCATTTTATTAATTATTATATTTCTGCAGATATTTCAATTTTTCTAAAAATTGTTTAGAACGACGTTATTGCGTATACATAGAAAAAAAGTTGGGCCAAAGTGAATTCAACGCAAATTTAAAATGTTAATTAAGTTCTTTCTGCAAAGGAAAGGAAATATAATAGTATTGGAGTGACGCGATTAATATTTATTGTGATTTTTTTCAAACGTATATATGACTATTGTAATTGATTTAGCAATGAGGTATAAAATTTGCTTGGTTTATAACTTATGTACAACTTCAAATTATCCTATTTTCTAGGAACCACCCATTAAACAGTGGCTCATATAAGTTTCCTTTTTGGATAAATTTCATGGAGAAATCAAAGATTAAGTTAAGTGTATATGTAGTTGCTACAAATCTTAATGTCTCAAAGACCAAAGAGTGAACGGAAATAAAATTATCTAAAAATATCACATATTTAATATTTTCATAAAACAATCCTTAAAAATAGTTCGGTTTTGTCATCAAAAGAAATGTTTTAGCTGAAAAGGTCGACAATGTTAGTCTTTAATTACCCCTCTTTGGATAGGTTTCTGACCCGCTCCACATTTCGAGCGGATCCACTGCGCTAAAAGATCCCAAACAAAGAGCAGAGACAAATCTTCAAATTGGGTCGTCGGACAGCTGCAAATGACGAGAGCACTGCCAGCTCCCCGGGGAGCACACGAGGAGACGTTAAATCCCACTCAGATGCTTAGGATTCAGGAACCCAGATTCATCGCACGGAAGACCAGCAATCCTCACCCGTCCCAATGCAACAGCCCGAAAAACGGCCAAATCACAGATCAGGCGCCCATAATTCTCGCTGTTCCAGACATTCCCTAAATATTTATGGCCCTCCGTCCAGTTCTTTGTATAATCAACTTTTGAGTTGCCAGGAAAAAACTTTAGTAGACTCCAGTGCATGGCGACATGTTGTCTGGCGCCAGAAAAATCTCGCCCTGGACGTTCTGGCGACGGAGCAAAAAGGCGGTCGGGATGGGGGATACGTTCGCAGACAGATTGCCGCAACAATCAGCGCAGGATGACTCAATAGGAATCCTAGCCGGAGATTTCTCACGCCGGGGACATTCAATTCGCAGTCTACCCATTTCGTCACTCAAAAACTCCTTTCAGGGAGCGTCCCGGGACTTGGTTATTTCTCCCCTATGTCTACTTCGCATTTCTTCTTCCCTTCTCAGACGGACGGGGGCTTTTAAGGCGCCGGCACGCCGACTACGAAAAAATTGCTCCTCCTGTAACAAATCGGGGAAAAACAATTTTCGCAACACTTTCCGGCTGTCCTAGCACTTCTAGTTGGCGCTTTTTACTGGGACTCCTCCCGCTCCCCTTTATTAAAATGTCAAACAGACTGCGGGACTTCTTTTAGCCCCCGTCCGCGCTCCTCCCGGAATGCGATGTTTTCCCGTCAAACAAGTTAAGCTTTGTGTGAAAACAAGGAAGTCGGGATGAATGTGTTCGGGGGCTCCTGATGGAGGTTGAATGGCTGCCAGACAACAAGGACAACAAGCCAGTTACGCCCCCGCTGGCAGGCTAAACTAGAGATAAATGTGCGATAACTGCTGGAATGCGGGGAGGGGGGGAGCCGGATATTGGGAGTCAGTCGTTCGCCCAGCAACTCTTCCGCCGTCGACCATGTCAAAAGTGGCCACTGCCCGGGTCCACTAAATTTATTTTTTACTAGTCGCCCGCCACGCCAAGTTGTATCTAGGACTATAAATCCCACAAATTTTCTTCCTGGTTCCGCTTCCTTCTTTTAATTGTGAGTGACGAGGCAATTATCGACGGGCCTTTTACCACCAAGATCTAGCACCCCGCAACCGTTGGTCCCGGTAAATGGCAGCCTCCACGCAACAATGTGCGACTTATTTCCCGGCGGGGCATGAATGCAGCCCTTACCTCCTGCCGGGACACTTAGAAAAGAAGAAAAAATGTTTTTCTTTAAATTTAGCAGACTGCAGCACTTACGAGTGGATTGCGACAAATTAAAACTGCGGGGTGAAAAACAGAGCCCCATCTCGGGCTCCTGCGTTCACCGGCACTCGACACGGGAGGCAGCGTATCAGGAGTCAGTGAACCGGATGATTCATCTGGAAGTGCTATTGAATCTTCAGATGTTCGCGAAAGAGCCCGGAATTAAAATGTGGAGGTTACGGAGGAAGGGCGATTGAACTTGGTGATTTGCACATTTTCTAAAGAGGCTTTCACACTCTCACTCCACTACCCGCGAAAATGTAGGTGACTGAAACTTTAATGAAAACATCGACAATAGCGCTCTTTCAAATGATTAAATTTCAACAAGGGTTCAAAAGGATCAGACTCCAGAATCCCTTAAACCCTCCATGCTACCGTGGACAATTAGACGAAGGTTTGCATACCAAAGTTAGTGGAACAATCGTGCAAATATCTTAAACATGTATTTGAACATTTTTAATTGCATAACTCCGAGATTATCTTGCTAACAATCTCCTTCCGCGATTCAAATTAAATCGTGCGAGATGCTCGCATGTGGCTCCAAGTTACGTGCTAATTGCTAATCTGTTCTCGTTCTCACCATTGACCAATTGTTTTAATTAATCAAATATGTGGGGAAGCGGAAATGGCATCCCTTTGACTCATGTAGGCCCCCAGAAAGCTATCTACTAATACATGTGTGTAATTTGAATCTTTCACCTGCAAATCTAATGAATTTCAATATAAATTGCTATTGCTATCATCGTCAGCATAAAATGAGAAAATTAATTAAAACAAATAAATCGAAATTGTATCGATTTTGATTAGTTCAGTTTTTCATTTTTTGTGCACCATTTTGGAATTGTACTCGAGTGCGCTGTTTTTACCTTTCGGTTAAGCCTTGTACTTAAATAAATAAATCTTTGGTTCACGACTGTATTTCATTTTTTATACTCTACACTACATATTTTTATAGATTTCGATTCATCACAATTTTACATCACATTATCAAAAGATATGCACTGTGTCTTACGCAATTTCCATGGAACAATCAATTACTGGTAGGAAACAAAGACGTCGCTATCATATGGATTTTCATCTTTATCCATTTTGTTTTTAAGGACGAAAAAAGTGTAAAAGTCTGGTTTAAGTGTAAGCGTCTACTATTTAATAATATTTATTTTTTATTTATTAACTTTTTTTTTTAACAAAAGAGGACTTATTCGCTTTTCTGTTGACTCCGCCAAGCAAAGACTATTCAATTACTCCAGAAATTAAACATTTCGCGCTTGCAAATGGAACCCTTTTCCGGGAGGGAAAATAGTTGAAACTGAGCTACAAAAGTGATTAAAGTGAAAAAGCAAAGAATAAATAAAAACAGGAGCGGATATCCCGGAAGAAGTAGGAATTCCTTTGAGGGTGGCCGCAAGTTACATCGTGGAATGCACCTCAAAGCGATCCCCCCTCTGTCCCTACAGAGGGCAGCAGGCGGCCCGGCGTCCCGGGCGTCCCGACGCGCGGGGCCCGTGCATCTCGTGGTTTTATTAAATTACAGATCGTGTTTATTCTTGGTGGTGGCTCCGCCGCTATTGTTTTGCGCTTCTGCACCCGGCGAATTCCTCCGTTTAGCTTTTTCATGAGTTTTTAATTTCCTCCGCTGCTGCAAGTTAGCCCCGCCGGCCGCACCCGCTCCGCAGGCAAGAATTAAGCCCTGGTGCGCCACTTTGTTAATCCCTTTGTAGGAGTATCTCTGCTCCGAAGGTTTTGCCCGATCCCTTTTTTCCGAGTCCTGCCGCAATGGCAGTGCTCAGCCGCCGCCACCATTTAAGGGATTATTGGATTTTGTTGGCCTTTTTAAAATGGGAAGCTGAAGGCACCCGGAACAGTGTGATAATTGGTGTTAATTAGAAAATCGGGCCCTTTTTAATTCAGGACTGATTTAATGAATCGATTCGCCGCCTGTGGCGGAACCGCACCGGCTCCCAGCCCTTCTCTGCTCCGACTCCGGCTCGAAGCCGGTCGACTCTCGACTCCGTGGCATCTGGGCCATCGTCGGCGTCGGGACGCTATTTCTGGTGGTGTAATAAGTTTAACAAGTTGTAGATACTTTCGATGTCGTGTACGGGCACAATTCTGCTATTTTCGGCGAGCCGTGCGGGGGGAAGTGCCATGAATTTCTCTGAGGTTTTCATTCTAGTCCGAAGTAATTTTATCGATCTGCTATTAGCCCGAGCGCGGATGGTTATTGAAGCGTGGTTTCCACCGACTTTTTTATCACCCGAAAACAATTTATGCCCCACTGTAATGTGCTGCAAAAATGTGACACATTATTTATATTTTGGCAGTGAAAATGCCGTGTTCCTTGGGCGCCCCCGCCAACGCAAAAACACTTTGTTTTAGAATAGTTGGGCAAGAGTTACATATCATCGTCAAGCGATAACTCATTTCCTAGGTGCCGGTGAATTATGGAACTGTTCCGGGCCTCGGGGTACCGCCAGGAAATGCTTAAAATGGAAACAATACATTTTGAGGAAATGTCGCTCTTTAATTCTCGGATTTTATGTGGAACGATTTTAAGTTGCTTGCCGGGTCCTGGAAAATGTTTGGTTATCGATTCCCTTTATTCTAGAAAGAGTTCACAAGGATCTGAAACAAGGTTGTTTATAACGTTTAAATATCGCCATTAAATGAACAATTCAGTACCACGTTGAACGTTATTAACTCAGACTAAAGGAGTTCTGCTCAAATAACTTTATTATAATAAAGCTGTGCTGTAAATTATTTGATTGAAATTTAATACAGATTATAAGTTGTTTTAATAAATAAAACTACAAAAAATATGAATGTGGCTGCGATTGTCTAGGAATAGGAACTCATGCAGTCGATAAACTGATACATTTCTTAAGCACTTGCCAAATGAATTTAAGAATGTTGCTTCTGCGAATAATTAAGTTAAGCAACAGAAAATTTTAAAACGATCTGTAGCGTTATTATAATTAAGGAAGTAATTAAAAGTTTTGTCTTATCTCTAAATACGTTATTGTAGCAAAATTATTTCGTTATCAGCTATAACGAAAAATTTATGCCAATTCATATAAAGTTATAATGTTACTGACCCCTACTTTTAGTACTTTATTTTAGAAAATAATTATCTATCACATTGTGAAATGTGATAATGGGTAACCTATTGTATGTAACGTGTTAGAGAAAAATATGTATGTAGGTATACATATGTATACATATGTACATATATGTTTTTTCGATTACGTTTAACTTTACTCAATTATGTTTTGTTAAATGACTTTTATGCTTTCATTATTGAGAGTTCAAGTTTTTAAATTATTAAAGAAATCGTAAATCCTAAATTCAATGTTTGATGTTAATGTTTAAAATGCTATTTAATTTGTTAATTACTTTTAGTTTATAGTCGAAGTTTAGAATAAGCATATTCTAGATAACGAAGTTTAAACATAGATTCAATTTTATTCAAAATTACTTGCGATTCGACGATTAAGAGAAGTGATAAACTGTAGAAGAATTTCTTGAATACTGTCGAATTGTACGCTTTTGGTTTACTTTATTTAATGTTGTTAGAGTCCACACTCCAAACATTTTAATGCTATTCAAATATAAAATAATTAATTATTATATTATTTAATTAGAAAAGCATAAAAACTAACGAATAAATTTTTAAATAAGTAAACATATATACAATTTGCGATGTAGCCCCTTTAATATTACTAATTAATACAAGGCTTATCGCACTTCCTCACGTTCATGTTCTAAAATCGGATAAGGCCAATGTCAATAGTTTTATTGTTTATTACTCAACACGTCCGTGGACTAATGAAGCTTTCATGTCATATTGGTTCATTGCGATAACGAATACTATGGCAGTCACGTCTGCGAACGCGTTAATAGCAAGTAATGCATTAGTAAATAGAAAGCAGTTATTATATTAAATTTAGTGATTGAATTTATCATGCACTATCACTAGTAGAGTAGGGTCAATGATAATTAATTTTAGCATAAGCTATCACTAGCTAGTGTGCCTACAATACGGCTAGTAATAGCGGTATAATAATTATAATTATGATTACAATGAACCACTTAATGTTCATTGTAATCATAATTATTTGTTAATGCTGTAGCTTCCAAACTTAGCATTATCTCATTATTTATTATACAAGGTGATACAGAGAATTCTAAATTGGGGCTATCTTATTTCATAGCGCTAATAATAATCGTAATTTTTTTGACGAATGAAGGTCGGGATTCTTCGAAGAACAAAATTTTTCGACGAGATAAAAAAGAATTTCTTGAATTTCAGCATTGCACTGCAGTAACTTAGGAGACTTTTTCTTATCGGGTCGAAAATGTTGCTCCCGATTCGATAAAGCAAAAACTGGAAGTCAGAGAATGTTGTATGATGGCTTCTCCGGCAATCGAGCCAAAGTATTTCCTCGACGAAATTTTCGACCAAAGGAATAAAAACGAATGTTTTGAAAAGAAATAAATCTCGAATGGTGCAGCAGCCACAAATGCAACAGTCCGCAGTGAATCACGCCGCAAAGTTGGCCGGAAGAGCGTTGCATGCCACAAACTTAACAATGTTCTAAGGTGCGTTCAATTTCTTTGCCCCGTGTCGGTTTGGCCCCAATGCGGGAAAAAACGCCAGTAAACGAGTTCTGGTTCTGGGATTCTTTGACAAACACACAGAGGAGCACTTTAAAATATTTTAAACATGTTTACAGAGGGCTCGGCGGTTTCGTCCCGGCAAAGGAAGTTGTGCACGACCGACCGAAAATAGTTTTCATTTCGCGTTTGCCTTTGCCAGCTTTATTTTGCGTTTACCCTGAAGATATTTCCCGGTCCGGGAGGGGCCCTGCCCGAAGGGCGGCGGAGCGGCCCTTTGAGCTGCAGAGATAACTGCCGTTCCGGAAAGAGGCGCCCTGTCCCCCTTTAATTTATTTCAGTAGATTTTTTGGTCCATTTTTCGAGCTCCTTTGAATTTTATTTCGTACTTTCCCCGGCATTATCCACCTCATACGTTTCCGAATTTCGATTTGCCCGTTGTCTTGGGCCCTCGCACAGAACAGAACGACTCCGTCGATTTCTTCTTCAATACAATTCAAGTCGAAAATTGATGAAAAGCTTTTCAAGTTTTCGCTAAATTTTTTCCTTTGGAAAAAAAGTCTGCAGTTGTTTTTGGAGCCATTCGGGGCCAACCGAACCAGCTCCCACCGGAGTGGAGCTGCTGGCAAGCGCCCGAACTCCGGGTCTCGGATGCGAATAATAAAGGACCCTTGTACTGCCCTTAATGATTGATTGTGGAAGTAGTTTAAGTTTCAAGTTAATTGAATCGGGTTCGAGAAAAGCGACTAATGGACTGAGATTTATCATTAAAGGCGATTCACTGGAGTTTCACAATTGCAATTTAAGCGGGGATTTGGCGGAGGGACACTTGGCACGGGCGCGTTTGATGGATTGCTCAATTACTTCGACCGGACGCAGGTCCCCTTATGCGAGCATCGGACGGAACAATTATGGAAATTAGCCTTGTGCTTTCTTAAAGACTAGGAATTATTCAATTATTTTTAAATTGATATTTTCTTCTGAAACAACAAATGACAACAGGAGACTGACGAATGTATACGGTAGATAATAAATATATTTTAAGTCAAATTAAATAAGTTAAATAAGGACAAAAACATAGCTTGGTATAGTAGGTACTTGTTGTGAATTTTCAAAACTTACTTCATAAAATTATTATTCAACAACTTCGCAATCTCAATTTATTGTTGATATAATTAGTTGAGTAGGTACCTATAATATATTTGATTAAGGTAAGATAGACAGATAAGATTTAGAATACTTTTTTCTAGAAAAATTTCTTAATGTGTGTACACAGATTTTTATTTAAAATGACAATGATTATGCCTCTAAAGACGTTTGTATGACTATACTCATTACTTCCTTGCTAACATGCTTTTTTATACATAAAAAAATTTTAATGCAAGTCGGGCATCACTTAACTAAAATGTATACGTGTCAAAATGCAAAATTGTACCTCAAATGACGGGAATTTCGATACAAGCATTGTTTTTTGGTGCCCTAATACCTAATACTTTGTTACATATTATAAAAAATAAATGTGCATGTAAAAATCCCTGTGCCATGCATTTCAAAAAGGCATTTTACCTAACGAACAATGTAAGAGCATGAATGAATTTCCGAAGTGATAATTACATACAATGCAAATCGGTCATTTTGCTGAGTAATTGTTAACAAATAGAGTCATTGTTCCTACAACTTGAGGACAAGCTCAAGAAATTCGATAAAATCGCTTAGCACGCTAAGTTTAGCTGAGGTTCATTCACGCAATTCATTTTCTTTTCCTTAATTTTCCTGCATGAGGTTTTATGCTGCTCTATTGCGAATATACAATATTGAATATGTATATGTATGTGTGTTGTGCTTCTTGGTGGTATGAATAATTGTACTTTGCGAAATAAAATCGGGAATAAAAACAGGAACGGGAAACTTAATTTTATTCAGGGATATTACCACTTTTGGGACCTCCAAAAACTGCTTCCTTACCACTTGGTTTTGATTTTTGAATTTTTTAACCATGAATTGCTAGCGCACGAATCTAAATTCTACTTGGCAGTGGTAAAGTACAGACAAGTGCAAATCACCATGTAAGTGTAATTTTAAATAAATAATGACATCTTTAAAAATAAAATAAAATTGATTTCTCTGGTTTTTACTGCCCAGACAGAGTATATTAAAGTAATGGGCAAGCAAAAGTGATTGACGGGAAAAAATTCATGAGATCGTCGACAGGAGGCGTCTCGCCCCAAATCGCTGGATGCTATCGGGTTAAATTCATATTTTACACAATGTGTAGCACGAAAATATTTTGTTGTCTCAGCCCCCGTTCGGAAAATTGCCGATATGTTTTTGCAGATTGTTCCACGCAGAAAATCAATTTCCCTTTCACTGCGGGACGCCCCCGCCGCCCACGCTTCGCGCACTGCATGCAAAGGGGGTGCGGGCGGCGGGGCGCGGGGACAAAAGAGGCAAAAGGCATAAAAAAGTGAAAATTCAGGCCGGCCCCGGCCAGCAAGTGTGGGAAGAATAACAAACGAGGGAAACACAGTTCGGTGTTTACACAGAACCGTCCCATAAATCACAAAGTTTTAGTTTTCCACTGACTGAAAATTTATCGCTAAAACGTATGCGAGCGCATCCCGTCCCTCAATCCCTCAGCTGCTGCCGGGGCCCCACTGGCCACTGAGCCTGCAGGAGCCCGGGGCCCCACTTGAGCGTCACGTAATCTTCGGCACCCCATAAGCGGTTACACTGCTATTATTTTTTATTTTCATCTTTTCGCATTTAACAGTTTTAATCCGGGAATCCGCCCGCCTGTATCAGAAGCTTTAATCTGCGGCCCCATGGGGCGCGGGCGGACCTCCCGGATGGCTGTCCGTTTTGCATCGAAGCTATTTTTTGGAAATTTAAGAATTTTTTTCCAAATTTATCGCGTTTAATACTGTTGCTGACATTTTCATTGTATTTTTTTTTCAACATTTTTCCTTCATTTTATTGCAGGAACCATAGCTAGCTGGGAGGAGTGGTGGACATACGATGGCATTTCCGGTGAGTTATGAAATATTAAAACACACGAATTTTGCATTTTAACTTCCCGATTTATGGATTATGCAGGCAATTGTCGAAATCCGTGAGTGATTTATTTAGTAGAACCCTCACATTGCCTGGCGCTCATGCAAATTACATTCTGGGAAAAGGCAAGTGCGGCCGCATAATTGTCAGCTCGCTGAAACCCATTTAAGGACTTGATACTCTGCTAAGTCCCTTTGCATAAAAATCAAAACCAACATGGCTTTAAATTACGACTCTGCGTTAAAATATACAAATATTATTAGCCTTAAAAATGTAAAATTCAAGTCGTACCAGTTTTTTTCCCCAAAATTCCGTCTCTACCATTTCCAGGCAAATTTAATAGCTTTGAAGATACAGTTGCCCGCAGCATTTTTAACAAGCAAATTAAATTTAGCAAACAATTTACAATTTCGCCCCGAAGACTTTATTAACTTCCCAGAATCGTCGTTTCGCTCTTTACATATCGGCTTTTCATTTTCTTAGTGAGCATTGCATTGAAAGTTAGCTATAGGCATAATCAAAGAGTGTATTTTGAGTATCACACAAGGAACAATATAGGTGCACAGTTTTGATCGTAAATCAATGGAATAAAAAATACAAAAATACGAGATAAGGTGAGCCGCGGAAAATTCCCGCGTGAATAAAACCCGTTAAATTTTTGATTGCTTTTTTCTTTACATAGTACCTATGTACCATAAAATAAAGTTTTATTTCGAATATTGACATTTATATTGAACTTTTTAGTGCCTGGCCATACTACGGTTCTTCGGTTTTCACCCGCTATTGTCTTGTTCGATGCAGCACGAGTGCAGGTCAGCCCAAATTTAAATCCCAATTCGAATAATGTATACCTACTTTAAAGAAATGCATTTGATTCGTGACAGTGGCGCTCTCCTTGCAATGGAATCTAACTGCTGTCAACTTACAATGCCTTTAATAACATTATCATTTTATCCATATGTATTACCTTCCTCGAGATATTAGGGAAGGGAGTCTCCCCTAATTTCAGAAAATGCAAACAAAAAAGAGAAATGTTTGTGACCCGTCACAGTGACACTTCGCTTTAAGAAGTAGAAGCAGCATCTTATTTTTACCCTAAGAACCTAACGAGCACATTTCTTTTCCCCATAATCCTAACAAATTTCTGAATCTAGCGATTCCATTTGGAAAATTACATACTGTTTCTTGAGATTAAGTAGTAATCACGCAAAATATAAGTAGATATTTTAAAAATTGTAAAATACTCCAATTTCTAATCTGAGTTATTATAATAATGTTGGAATTTACCAGGAATAAAATCCCAACCGAATGTTTTCATTAATATGCTGCTCTATCTCGAAGTGTCTGTGTCGACAAGTAATGATGCGATCAAAACTTCTTGGAATCGCTTCTAATCTACTGCAAAAGCAGAGCTTCCTAAGACAGAAGGCTTCCGTCGTTTGGGCTGCCCAGCACTTGCCTCAAGCAGTGCATCTGCTTAAAACACACAAATTGCAAATTGTGTTTTGATGCAGTGCTCCCGAATCCCCATGACCACATGCGCTCCAACTTTTAAAGACCCCCAAGTAGTGTCATGGAAACAATGTTAAACTTCTGAAGCGTTCGTTACTTGATCGCTTAAATGCGAATGGCTTCGTCCGAGTTGTAAATCCGTGCCGAGTAATAAAGCGTAACTCCAGAGCCAAGAATTAAATTACCTCGCTCAGGGGTGCGGGCGAATGTGCAATATCCCGGATAAAAAGCAAAAATCCAAACTACAATTCAAGTGTACACACGCGTAATAAAATCCGCTTCCTTCTCCGTGCAGCGAAAATCGGGAATTTCATCTGAGCTCCATCCAGCGAGAAATTAAAACTCACACCTTGAAGGAAAATTTCTGACATGTTGCTCTGAAGATGTTACTGAACGCCAAAGTCAAGAAAGTTATAAATTCGCGAGAAGGAGGAGCGCCGCGGCCCGCACCGACAGCGCGAGTTTATTGCGCGGCGGGTGGATGTCGAGCCGGGGCGTCCCGGGGCGCCCCGGGGATGATTCCCCCTAAAACTATTATTTATGCTTGCCTTCATACTCTCAAACGCCCCGAGTTCCACATTTCGGATTTGTTTGAAATGTGCAAGCACCGACGACGTACCGGCTGCTCTGCGAAAAGTCTTAAAGTAGCTTAAGCTTCCCTCGAGAAAAGCGTCTTAAAGTGTCATGCAGTAATTAAAAAGTGAGCATTCTTGAGTTCGCCTCAAGACGCTGATGCACTTCCGCCGGGGGAAGATTTTGTTATGTTGCCTTTGCTCCTGCTGATGTTGATTCTACCGAAGTTCTTGTTTAGCACTCAGCTCGAATAATCCTTCCGCTTTATTTCAGGACCAGGTTTTTGGGGCCTTATAAATCCACAGTGGAACATGTGCAACAAAGGACGACGCCAGTCTCCTATTGATGTTGAACCTGACAAACTACTTTTTGATCCCTACTTAAGGCCGCTCCACATAGATAAGCATAAGGTAAGCTTCAGTTTCTTACTTAAGAAAATATTCTCAAACAAAGGGAAGGGAGTCAAAATTGAAAATTGAAGACAGGAAGTTTTTTTACTCATCCAAAAGAGCGGGTTTACTTAATGTAGTGTAGGTATTGGAGCACATATAAAAGCGGGAAGAATTTATTAGCAAACAATTTGTGTCTTTCTCCCAAAAAAACACAATGTAGTAATTTTCAACCCTTAGAGCAAATAGATAATTAACTTAAGAGATACAATTAAGAAAGTGTTGACTTACAACTTTTTTTGTTTAGTCAATTTTAACTATTGAAAAATAATGGTAATTTCTTTCTAAATTGCCCAACTATCTATTTCAATTTACCTAAAGTATCATATTGGTTAAGTTTTAAAACGTGGACGACAAAAATAATATTTGCCGAAATAGTAAAAAACCACAGAACACGAATAGGTGAGTCAGTGGTTGGAAATTTTGATACAGTGCCTGAACTTCTATTTGGGATAAAAGCATAAAAATTCCAGTTCGTTCATTAAAAATATATTTGTTTGAGTATTTATGCCTAAAAGAAATTAATGTTATGTATTTAATACAATATAAATCATAACATGATGCTACCAGAAAAATCATATTTAATCTATTAGGACTTTTATAATGATGACTGACAATTTCTCTCTTCTCTCTACCTTCGGTCCTTCATCATGAAAATCGCAATTGAAGATTTGGAGGAGTTGAGCCCAGAAAATGCTTTAAAGGTGTTTTCAGCAGCCAAAATTTGACTTTTGGCTTGGTTCCGAAGATCGAAATTTTGTTCTGAGAAAAAACTACCCTGTTTTATATCCTTTCTCAGAAAAAAAGCACTCAAATTCGACGTCGCGTTCTAAAGTAATTCCTTTTAGAGTGGTTAAGCACCACGTTAATTACATTCTAAATTTTGAAATATATAATATATTTTATTTTAGCCATTATTTTTCAATTAATGGAAGAAACAAAAGTACTTTTTTCTTAACAGTCGGACTTCTACTGTACATATTAGCGAGTTAGTGAAAGTGAAGTGATCTCCTAGAATGCTGCATTTTCACTTATAAAGTGATCACGTCACAGTCGCTGTACGAGGTCTATCTGTAGTTTTATAATTCTTAGCTACGTACCTGTCGTGCGGGTCAAGAAAAGTTAAAGCAAAGTATATGCAGTGAACTTTAACGGCGGGCGACAGTTGACAAGGGCACAAAATCGGGGGGCGTAAAACATTTTATTTTCACTGCAAACGATTGGGGCGGGCAATAGGTGACCCCAAGCAGCAGCCATTCGAATCGAGCAGTGCGCAAAGTTTATGAAATTTTAAGGATATTTTCGGTCGTTCCACAGTTAGTGATAATATGCGCCATATGTTACTCTAATAAACACGACATAGTTCCGGAGAGGCTCCGGTACGATTCGAATTGGTAGGGAGGCGAGCTGCAGCCGGGAAAATTTCAAGAAATTTTTTTATGGCACTATAAAACTCGGAACGTGAGCACAATAATCGGACCTAATAAAACGATGCTTTTGTGAGATTTCCTGAGCAGCTCCGCTCGAATGGCGGAAAATTTATAGCTTAAATTTTATTAAAACTCTTCCTGGGTTTTATTGTGCGCTGCAAAATATGTTGAAGCCGAACGACAATTACAAGTTCCGGTGATCCATAACCTGTCGGGCCCATTAGGGCCTAAAACGATCGGGTCCCGGCGGCGGCGGCGGGCTGGCCCCGCAATAAAATCAACGAAACGGAGCCATGTAAACATAAAGATACGCCTAATGGGGCCTCGTGAGCCCCAAATTATCTCCCAATCAGACAGGACATCATATCTAATCAGGATGCTCAGCACCATCCGGCCGGGAGCCGGCGAGAAAAAATTGCCCGGCTCCTGGATGTGGCATTAACGTGGTCAGTGCCTAATGGAGCCCGGACTCATTCCCTTTTTTTGCAGGTCTCGGGGACGCTCCACAACACGGGTCAGTCCCTGGTCTTCCGTGTCGACAAGGACACAAAGCAGCACGTCAATATCTCCGGGGGGCCCCTGGCTTACCGGTATCAGTTCGAGGAAATTTACATCCATTACGGGACGGAGAACAGCCAGGGCTCGGAGCACCGCATCCACGGCTACAGCTTCCCTGGCGAGGTAAGTCGGCCCCATCGCAAGTTCGTCCACTCCTGGGAGCACGGCGGCACAGGTGGATTTTTGACCGCTGTGGATTATGATCTAATAACATGGCCGAGCAGGGACGGTGGAGGTTTATGAAGTGGTCCGGCAGGTGATTACAGTCGCCCCAACGACGACCGATAAGGAGCGTGTGAACAGCGATGGGGCGAACTCGACAAGTCGCGCTGAGATTTATTAATTTCACCGACCCTGCGAGAACAATGAAGCTGCGAGATAAGTTAATCATCTGCATTTTATTGGGATCGTAGGGACTTTCTAAAATAAATGGATAAAAGTAAACGGTACGCCTTATCTCATTTATGTATTTTTCTGTCAACCATTGCAGATTCAACTCTATGGGTTCAACAAGGAACTGTACCACAACATGTCGGAAGCGCAACATAAATCCCAAGGAATTGTGGGCATCTCGCTAATGGTGCAAATAGGAGAAACGCCGAACCCAGAACTCAGAATTATAACTAGCACGTTCAATAAAGTTTTGTTTAGAGGTGAGTCTCCTTATACCTTCCTATAATTACATATGTATATGCAATATGTGTTTTTATCTGCTAATGGAAACGAAATTGGCAGAGATCCAATAAAAATTTTTCTGATAGTCACAAATAAAACTATACGTATATTTGAAAGCAAATAATGGAAACATATTTATAAATGGGTATAACAAACATGAATCCGGAAATTTATTTTGGGGAGGATTTCTTTATAAATTTTTAATGATGGTTAATATGATTAAAAGCATCCGTTCACTACCACGAAATAGTTTCCTGATAAATCTCGTTGATATTTTGATTTCAGATGATTAATGTTTCTATAGTAGGTACACCTACTCACAATTCCAGAAACAATTCGCTCGAAATTTTACTTATGAACCAAACAAAAGTATGAAGTAATTTATGAAGCGGTCATTTAAAACTCGTTCTAGAATTTTTTTTCATCCTATTTTTTTTCGCAAGTTTGATAGATATAAGTATACTCTGTCCCACAACTTCGAAGGTATTTTGACCAATTGGGATGTTCGAAATTAGGATTTTGTTCAAAATGGTTTGCATATCCGCCTACGGCCGCCCTGGTTGCAAATTCACTCAAGTGGCCTGAAACTTCCTTAAGAATCTGAGGGGCTCAAAACGACGACTTTGACAACCGCCAAAGCACTCTGGAGACTTTCGTTGAGCCAAGACGAATCCGGCTCGGGTGCAATTAAAGGGAGGAATGCAGCAGGTTGATATTCCTCAGAGCCAGCGGAAGATAAATGTGAAAGTTTTCTTGTGTCGTTGGCCCTCTTCCCCGAAACCTCTCGGGGCTGCCTTGTTGCATACTTCAGCAAAAATAATGAGTGGTAATGACACGGATAATTCCTCACGAGCTGAAGACAAATTCAAAGAAAATTCATTCCCACAAAGGAGGTTAATTGCGAGCAGAGAAAACGCTGCCGTCCCTCAAGGACACACGTCGCCGCTAACATATGGGTCCTACTTTAAGAACGTAATTATCATCCTTGGTGCGGCAGGGATGTCGTGCAGTTCCAGGACAACCGACAGCGCTTATTGCCGCCAGAATGGCAAATGTTTAATTTGTATTCTGGTGCAGCCACCTTAATCGCATGCAGAAAATACACACGCCACACATTCTGCACATTCTCAGCGGGAAATCGGGCAGTCGTGGACATCGGGAACATCCTTCATCATGACTTGGCTTCTTTAAATGATTCCACAGCGGCAACAAGGCCAGCAACAAACGAGAAAAAGCACACGAGGCGTTTTCTGCTTAATTTCTGGAGCGGACATAAAGAGGACGCTGGAACATTGACACTAATTTCGGAATGCATCTTATATGCATATATAGTCCGGGTACCTGCAGGAAATTGTTGGATACAAAGTAAAGTCATAAAACATTTTAGCTTTTTACAATATTACTGCTCCCACTCGGTTAAAACGGATACTATTATTAAGTTAGTAAATTCTAACCTATATCGATGGCAGAAAATAAAGAAAACTCAGGAATTACAATATAGAGCTATGGTTTTGCATAGGTATTTTACGGACCTCTATACAGAAATTTTTCTTATGGTAGGCATTTTATAGAATTAGAATAAATCGCATATTATTATATTATTATATCACATAGTTATAATTGACAAGAAGTCGTGGAACGATGGTAATGTTTTGCACCCAAGGAAATTCCTTTCGGAATATGCATATATAGAGATCTTGTTAATCGGTATTGTGTAACTTATTTTATATCGGCCATGATTTTTAACCGAGTGATCGGAAAGTAAAAATTACCTCACAATCGTTATTATCATTTATAATTGCCTTTTTGAAAAAAAAAATTGAACTTTTTTTCCAAATATTATTGAACCAAGGCTACAAATAAAAGATTTGATTTTAGCTCGGTATTAAAGTGATGATATTTCTAGTTTTAGATTTCGGAAATTCCCCATTCAAACTTTTTTATTGATAAAGTTAAGATAATTAGTGACTTTGTGATGAAGTCGTCGTTTCCATCTCCTGAAATTCCCAAAGAAATGTTGAGCCACTTGCGTGAAACTGCAACAGTGCTCACCTGCCCTCACCTGGCCGGGCTAAGGGCTAATGCCCTACATAAATGTACGCCACGTTGTTCAACCCATCTAATTTTCGTTATTCGCATGGAAAACACAAAAGTTTTACGGCGCTCCCTTCACATTGCATGGCCAATAAAACTTGCGGGCGCTCCGCTAAGTATCAAGGATAAAGTCGCGGACATGTTGTGGAACAATTTACCACTGATGTTGCACCGATTAAGAATTTTCTACGGAATTTTTTCCTGTTTTTGTTTAAGGAGTTCCAGCCGAGGTGGTCGGGGCGCGCGGGCCATTATTACCTACCGATTGCTGGAACAACAGGAACAGGTTGAAACAAGGAAAAGTTTCCACCCATAAAATACTTTTGGGCCAACTCCTTGTACGACTTCATTACTTAAATTGAGTCGGGTGGCTGCCGGCACCGACGGCGCCCAGTGCATACGGATTTAATAAATGGCCGAGCCCTTTTTTGAAGATTTAAGCGTAACAAGTTGGCGATAATTTAAACTTAACTTTAACTATCGCGGCGGGGCTGTGGGCTGTAATTAAAAGTTGCCCAACGTATGTGCAGCCCCAGGAACTGGACGGGGCATAAATCCTGAGAGGACGGCTTAATGGGTGCTGTTGCGGCTGTGGGACTACAAACGTCCCGGCAACCACCGACTGCTTTTTCCTTTGTTTCCCAAGGAAGTTATTTTTCTGATGCAAGTCCTGATTTTCTCCTGCAGGATTTTCTACACCAATCAGACACATTTCGCTGCGTTCCCTTCTGCCAAACACGGATCAGTACATGACCTACGAGGGATCAACAACACATCCTGGATGCTGGGAGAGCACTGTCTGGATTATCATTAATAAGCCCATCTACATCACTAAACAGGAGGTAAGCCCATTTGAAACGTGTTTAGAAAAGTTTTCAGTAGAGTTTTCGGTGGAAAACTTTAGAATGTGAGATGATCCTTGAACTTTATTTTGAAGCTTTCTAGCATGTTTTTCATCTCTTTAATGTAACAGCATAAAAAAATCTAAAATATTTCAAGAATAGAAATGTAAAAATTTTGAACTTTTGAACTTTTAACATACATTGAATTTTGATACTACCTTTTTTCTAAATTATTAATAAATGCCTAAAACTTTAACCAAACATGACAATTTATAAATAATAGTTAGTAACATAATAATTATTTTTCTTTCTTATATTATATGTAGTTATATCAGCTTAGGAGGTTAATGCAGGGATCTGAGACTACGCCGAAGGCGCCTCTAGGAAACAACGCCAGACCTCTGCAGCATCTGCACCACAGAACGATTAGAACGAATATAGACTTTAAAAATACAAAGGTATTGACAAAATCATCATCCCTTTCCGCCATTTTGCTAACAGCTCCCTTGACAGAATCAAAATTGTCCGACTATGTACAAGGACATGTACTACCGGGCCAACAAGTGGACAGTGGACGCGGGTATGCTGATCCGGGGCCGGGAGCGGAGTCTGTCGGACTCGGACACCGTCTTCCACTCACTGCACTAGCCGACGGAGTTCTCCTTGACGAGGACCGGGAGCTACAGACTTAGGTACTAACTAGCAATTAATGTTACCCGCTTCGTTTATCGGTTTTGTTCTGTTTCTTGAGAAGGCGCTGAAGACGCTCGAGTTTTCTAAATAGGTAAAGGTAACAAATAGGTGAAACTGGTGTAGTCTATTAACAAGCCCAAATGTATAAGGGTGGACAATAACGTAGCAGGAGATTGCATGTATAATAAATAAACACTAAGTATGAAAAATGTTTTCCTAAAAGGCAATATATTTACTATACTTATAAAATAAAGGAATAAATGGAATTTACTAGAGACGCTATTCACGTTGCTCGTGGCATAAGCGGGGGTCTCTCAAGAACCTCCTTCGCCTTAACATTATCCACTGGAAGTTGTGTTAAGCTTTGCTATATTAAAATTTATCCTACCCCAAATATTGGACGCGGGTGACGGTGATGTTCTTCCTCTATTCGGAAAAATCGTTCTTCTGAAAATATCTAGCGTGGAAGATGCTTAATGCTAAATATTACTCTCGGGCTTGGTGTTGTACTGTACTACTGTTCGGAGCATATGCAAATCTACGTACTTTTATTATAATTTTGAACAAAAAAGTTGGTTTACACTAACGGAAACAGATATGTATATGTGCATAGGAATGTCCAATAATTATTCCCATTAATTTATCTACATCTCGTCATTAAGTATATATTATATTTCGTTTTCTAAAACTATACATATAATTTTACTTTGTGTTTTCATGTCAAATATGTAGAAACTGTCGAAAATAATTTGCTCGAGGAAAAATAAAGGATAAAATTATTTTTATTTTATTAACCCATTTTCCATCAAACTTATTTTTATATTGTCTTTTAAGTTTTTTAATTTTTTCTCCAATCCCATTCAATTACATCTTACTTTTTAACATTTGAACTTATAAAAAGCTTTACCTCCAACTCCAACTATTTGACCATATTTTAATTTATTTAATATATTTCAATTAATTAATTTCATTTCCGTAGCATCACATAATTTAGCCAAACTATCTAGATTAATTTATTTTGTTAATTTTTGTGTGTATGTGGCCAAAAATAATGTCTAATGAAAGTGCTGTGATTGTTAGGTTCTCTGCAGCAAAGTCTTTCTTCCATTGAGTTTTTCAACATTTAAATATGCACCTATGTAAATATTGGCAGAAACATTCGAACACCTTTATCAAATTCCATCATAGACGTAATATTTCCACGGAACTTAGATACTCTGCCGTATCAATTACATAAATCATTTTTCAGTTACCAAAATCATATCACTTCTTGTATTCAAAAATTCAAGTATTTAGTCGAAATAAATCAAATTATTACTTTCTGCTTACACATGAGTCTCTTTATGTATAGGTACGAGTATAAAAATGCAAAAACCAACAACAGCCTGGCATTAATTAAATTGTGTTTATACTAAATACAATTTATAGACACTAAAAACGAAATGAATAAATTTTTAAAAGCAACCCAATACTACAGATTTTAATTTTTTATAAATATTCTGCTTATTCGTGCGAAGTTCTAAATATTTACTTTTCCTCGATGAAATTTTGCCAATTGAAAATTTAATCAATTTTTTAAATATCTTACTATGCCATGCTTCCTAGATGTATGAATTTGTATTTAAATTAAAATCCTTTTATTCCATATGTATTTTTATCTTTCTGAAACTTTTAATGGGTATTAAAAAAATTTATTATCATACAATAATGATGCGAAATCGTATCCTCAATTTCAATGGTTGAACTGTTGAACTGAACAGAACAGCCGGACCAGGAGACAAGCCCGAATATCAATTGTAATAACACGTTAATAAAGGAAAGTAAAAATGTGGTGGATACAGAAAGCATAATTGTCGAGAAATTAATCCTTTATTCCACTGTTATTGTTCAAGCAACCGACATAAAATTAATACGTAGACGCGATTATAGTGGCCAGGGACTGAAACAAATTAAACTAGCGAAAGGACATGAAATATACACAAATTAAATAAACAGCAGCCGTATAGCGAGCGTAAGGTGGAAAACGTGTTAATACTGTAAAAGTAATGAATTTTTATATGATGGGAGGCAATTAAAATGGATATAAAAATTTTATTTTGTAAGTCCACCCTGTGTTGCTTCACTGATACACAGTTTTGTAAATTTGTAAATGTAAATACTAATTATTAATGATAAAGAGCGCCCAAATACCGCACACCCGGATAGGGCTAAACAGTGAAACAAGACATTATGAATAGATTTGACGTAAATTGCCGATAATTTAAGGGAAACGAGGATATTTTAAGTAGTCGATAATTTCAAATTGTAAGTTTGTATCAATAATAGACATTCGGAGCAATAGTTCCTGTTTTCTTTTGCAAATGGTGTTTCATTAAATTTCCCTAATCCATCCAGATATTGGGGTAAGTATTGCAGGTAATATTTCAATTTAAAATGTCAATTGCGCCATTGCAATAGAAGTACAGTGCAAAATAAATGGAACCTTTAGTAACAATTTTGTCTTCTTCGATTTAATGGAACCATTATTTAGGTATTGAGATAAAATGTCCTGTAAGAAAATTGTCTCATGCTATATTTCGTTGAAATACACTTAATATATGTATGTATGTATAAATATAAATCTTTATTATTCTTCTTTCAATTAAAAAAAAAAGTCATTGGAAAAGAGCAACTAAAAAGCGTGGTAAATCATCGAAGTAAGTTATGTTTTATAGAACGACAGGATCTTCGTTCAAAATATTTCTATTTAAAAGATGAAAGACTCTATCTTTACTTTTATTTAGTTAATAAAGTAAGGCAAATATTTAAATAGACCAAATTAAAAAAAAAATATTTTCTAAAAATAAATTAACTTGTATCAACAGTCAAATCCAAAAATGTTAATTTAAATCTTTAAAAGGTATATTGTACTCCCGGGACTCTTTCTTTATGTTAAAATAGTCTAGCTAGAATATTTTCCTTAGGTACCTCTGTGCTAATCTAATCAATACAAAACTAACAACTGAATTAAAAGAACCAAAAAGCCCGCCTACAATGCAAATTTGCAAAGATCAGTCACAAATTCTTTAAAATTGTTGCTAAGTACTACTATTCTTATCCTTTAGAATGTACCTAGAAGAGACAAAGATTTTCGTGGACTTTCTACACCTCATGCTATCACATCATGACATTCACTCGGAGGCTATCTACTATACGATTATAATATATGTACAAATAAGCCCAACATTACTTATTTTAATTCTGGATTTGCTAGTTTGGATTGGACATACCTAACTACTTCCCTTTAGTTTTGATTCCAAATAGTAGTATGGGATTAGTTAGCCTAAACCCATTACTGAAAAAAACTTACGAATAGTCATGTAAATGTGTACTTCAAATTTTTTCAGTGTTCTTTGTCAAACATACCAGTTTAAACACTATTTTAAGTATTCCGTCATGGTAAATGTGGCTTCAGTCTGTATGAAAATAAATATTTTATAGATAAATATTTACATACAGTAAAACCCACAAAAATCAAACATTTTGATAATGGCCAATTGGTTAAATTCTTTTATAATTAAATGCTAAAATCAGACTATTATTGATTTTTTCCAATTGAGTGTGAAATATTTTCATTTGATTATTTAATTTAAGCTTGGAAATGATGATGACAAATTGGTTAACCTGAAAATGTAATTAAAGCTACATAAATGTTAAAAAAGGGAATCAATCCGTAAAACATGTAATACGTGTGAAAAATGCGACTGCGTTCTCCCAAACTAATCAACTTGACTGATTCGTCAAAACTGAAAATTTAAAGATGAAAGTGAATATATCAATGTAGATCGTAAAATATCAAAATAATTTGATTTTAGAAGAGATTGTTTATTGTTATATTTATTACATCCAATTTAATTTTTTATGTCAACAGATTGAATGATTGATGTGTATAATGGTTTTCGTAGTTCAAAATCATTGGGCAAACAATATAGTAACTAGTTATTTAAGTTAGATCCCCTCGTAAAAAAAGAATTAGATATGTACTTTCAAATATATAAAAGTAAAATTAAATTCAAAATTAAATCCAAACATGTTTTTATATTGTTGATATTTTATTTGCAATTACATTTAGTTCAAAGAGATGGAATGGAATGGAAAATTTATTGTGATACTACAGTCACAGTATTTGTTGTATTGATAAATTAAAAAATCTTGTGATAAAATAAAATTCGAGATGTTATTGTGAGATTATTTAAAGACAAAAATTCTCACAGTCAAATCGCAAGGACATTGAAATGTTCCAAAACTATGTATTTAATGAGGTCGAACATTAAAAGAAAAAAAAAGTACGGCAAATAATATCTCCCGAAAACGTGACCCTGTATTACGTCTGATAGAGGAACAAGGCAATCATATACGAATCAAAACAATTTCCATACTAATCAACCAGAATATAAAAAAGTTGAAATATTACTGAAAATGTGTAATTTCGAACAAAAATCGCAGTTAGACCAAAGTTTGGCATCCTAGAAGTAATATTAATTATAGTTTGTTTTCTCTTATTAATATATTTTCTTATCAGGTACCCAGTCTACTTTCAGGATATATAAAGAAAACATCAAATCCTAAGAAAAAGTTTTTTTCGTTATTCTTGGACCAAAATAAGGCCTTATGGATACCCCTCCTAAAGGAGGCCTTATTAAGGCTATTAAGCGACGTTTGCGAGAAGTTGGTTCATTTGTTTGACGTGTTTGTTGTCAACGTTAAATCGCTTGAAAAAACTTGCTGGACAAATGGAAAAAAGTTTTGCTTTCGGATTAAATTAAAAAAAAATAGTATAATACTTAGGTTCATAAGTGCAAGCAAAAGCGCTTTTATGCACTAAAAAAATACTCTGTGTTTTTAGTTCTGGGTACATCATTACCTCATAAAGTGTATAACATATGTATGTATAATAATACTATTTTCTGTTTTATAATTGAAATACTATGTAGCACTGCTACCCTATGGCTTTTTAAAAAATTGCACATTTTCACCAACAATGCAGAATTTTTCGGTGTCTGTCCGATAAACTGCTTCGTGGCAACCACTTCATTTTCGTCACATGCACAGATGCCAATTTGGGAATATCCTCCCACTCGACTCGGAGCGGAGTCAATCGAGCGACTTCATTGACATGTTCTCGCTTAATAAAAGAAGCTCGCAGGCGGGTGCAGTGGGGCCCCGTCCTAACAACAATATCAATAAGCAGACCCGCAGTGCCGGGACAGGCTGGCTGGGCCGGGGCTGGGCTGGGGCCGGGTTGGGCCCCATAATCGATGCGGGGAGCTGAGGCGCAGTCTTTTAAATAAATTCACAAAGCCATTAAGCTGCACTTACCCCTCGGATCTACTCCATTTCTCGGTTAGCAGCCCCCGAAATGTAAGGAAAAACGTTGAATGCTGCAAAAATACTTTCGACCGCAAATGGGACGACCGGGGCATCGGGATGTTCTTTATCCAGAGAAAACGGAACTGCAATTCTCTTTGTGGCTTTGCGTGTTTTTCCACATTTTCCAAGTTGCCCACTTGGATGCAGGGCCCGCAGACGCCGCTGCTTATGCAGCCGAAAATGTTGCCCTATTGCTTGCATGCACTTGACAGTGGCGTGGCTGTGGAAGTGGAAGTGGAAGGCTTCTGGCGGCGTCCTCGACCGGCCCGGCCGGATGATCCATGCCCTCCCGGCAGCCCGGCAGCCCGGCAGCCCGGCAGCTGGATGCGGAGCAGGATGCGGGCCGATTATAAAATTTTCGTACAAGGACTAGTGGGGGAAGTGCAGGCCACAATATTTCGGGCGACGTTAATTGTCATCATAAAACCGCACCGAGGCGCAGCTCTAGAAGCTAAACTGGCCGGGAAGTGGCGGCCAACCGACGCGGCTGCCCTAGACCCATTCGGGCAAAATATTTTGAAGTTACCCCATAATGAAGAGCCACCCGGCGAGCAAAACCTTTTAAGATATTGAATTTTTAAGTGGCCCGGATACAGTCATATTTCTGGAAGCAGCCACTGAGATTGTTTTCATCTTGACTCGAATCGGACGCCGGGACGTCTGGCGCCAGTCGCCCTCCTCGTTCGGGTGAGTCCCGGCGATCCTGGGAAGCATCTCGGCGCTTTGACTGCTGTCTGGCGTAGGGATGAATAATACAAAGATGTCGAAACTTCCGACCCTCGCGGAATTATTTATAGCCCTTGCAGTTGTAAGGGCATGCACATGGGGCACGCGAAGGGCTCGGTCAGCTGCTCGAAGCCCTGCCACAGTGTCACCAAATCAGTGAGTACCTCTGTCAAGACATTTTTTTCGCGTCGTACCGCATTTAAAAAAATTTAGGGAAAACCAAAAATAGAACAAAAATTTGCATGCACCACGCAGCTCCATCATCCCCCGCATTTCTAACTACAGTCGAAATTATGCTGAGGGCACACGAAATGTTAGTTGGTGGTGGGGACGTATTAAACCGCGACCGTGAAATATTAATGCCAGCGCTAAGTGGCCATGTTTTATTGAAACAGTTGGCTTTGGCATGGTAAACAAGTCTGTTAAATCGCGATGATGGATAAATTTATTTTGATGAAAGAAATCCGTCAGCTAAACTTGTTACTGCAATTCCAGCCATAGCGTATAATTCAAAATTAGCATTAATTACGATGCATAAAAAATATACTAAAAGTTTTCAGGTCACATGTGTGAAAACGATTTCGTTTTAAGAAACTATTTATAAAAATAAAAGTTTCAGTGAGCTAAAAATACAAAAAGTGACAATTTCAAAAATTTGTCGGTGATCAGCTAATAGCTTTATAAGAATCCTCTACTCTAGATATATGTATGTACATACTTCCTATAATACAATTTTCGTACACTTACCTGGGACCTTTTTTGATCAAAAAATCAAAAATGCCAGTTATTTTGTGTTCCTAAATAAAATTATATTGCACAAATTTGTACACTTAAAAAGCACTTTGAAAGCGCGAATACATTTACAAATTTTAGTGCAATATATATATGTACATACATATGTACATATCCTTTGCCTTTCATAAAAATGTATTAGCAATTAAGGGGGGGCTAAAGTATTTAAATTTTTTTTTTGGCATGTTTGTTTTATATTTTTAATTGAATGCATAATATCTTAAGAATATTGTGTCAACATTTCAAGTCGATTGAAGCAAAATTGACGAAGTTACGAGTATTTCTATACCTTGCTTTTGAACGTTTTATACCAGATTTTTTGGTGTTCAAAACTTTAAAGCGTTTTCCCCACAACTCACGTTTTCAAAGTCGGTGCCCCTCATAACTTCAAAACTACTGCACCGATCCTTTTGAAATTGTGAACACTATTTCTGTACATAATTTACGAGGTAACGCTGGAGAGTTTTTTTCAAATTTGTTAATAATTTTTATTTTACAATAACAAATTAGTCGTTCTTTTTCGCAAAAAATCGCGTTTTTCCCTTTAAAGTGTTCCAAAAAAGTGAAAAATTAAAATTTCGAAAAACCCCCCCAGCGTTACCTGGGGAAAACTATTGTCTAACGAATGAACTTTGATTTTTTGATTTCGGATGATCCAGCAGCCAGTTATGAGGGGCACCGCAATTCTACTTTTATCCGAGACACGTCCGAATAATTGCTGTCATTGCCGTGTTTTTTAATATTTCTTCGTGAAAATTTTATACAATATTCTTCAAATGTCATACTTTAATGTACTATTAGTTTTAACAAAGAGATTGTAACTGTGTCGTCACAAAAAATTCACAAAAACATGCCTTTTTTCGTACGAATTAACCTTAGCCCCCCCTTAAGGCTCATAGTATAATACATTATAGTATATTTCGTATCAGTATCATTCGCAAGAAGCAAACTATCTTAAAGATTAAAGTAAATTAACTTCACGAGAAATCTCAAAAAGAGCTTCTAAGAAGTTCAAATGTCTCTTAGCATCTTTCGCAATTGAATTGTTATTGTTTATGCAAGAAATTTCCGGTGAGCTGGGGTTTTTGCTTTTTAATTATTTACAGCCACTTTCCCTTCACAATTTAACGAAAATCGTCACGGATGAGTTGTACAGCAGGAAATTAGAAACATTGCTTCCAGGGGTGATTTTAATCTGCAGACCCACTACAAATTTTACTTGTTATTATGATCGGATAGAGATTGGGTCACAATAACCATTTTAATAAATATAGCAAAAATATTTAATAAGCTAGCCATAAAATGATGACACAAAATGGCTCTTTTAAAAAGCAGTTCCCTAAGATGGATGGATTTTATAGATTGAGTGTGTGCCTTAATATCGTGGAGGTTTGCTCCCTGCGAGCGTCTTAATCTGGTGCATAGCATTTTTTTATGAGGCGCTCTGCACCAACTATGATTTAAGATTTTCAATTAATTTGGCATCGATCGAAGGAGTGCGCTCGAAAAACCCTCAAAATTGTAAAGACCGGGAACAGGCTGGGCTACAAAGAAGCAGCGAGCAGCGACAGCCTCAGCCTCCACCGGCGCGCTGAAAGGAGGATCCGCCTCAAAGTGCTCGCTATAAATAAATTAACACCATGCAGGCGAGGATTTTAATTAAATTTCTTGCCATTTAAGTGTGCGGAAAGAGACTCTTTGATAGGTTCTGCTCGAGTGTGAGCCGAGGCACTATAAAGCCACATATTTGCCCGCATTAAGTGCGATAGTGGTACAGGGGAGCACTAAACAGCCAAGGGCGCGTCAGCGACACCGCGGCCCTCCGCCCGCGTAAAGCGCCCCGCAGCCCGGCGGAGCGGGTCTGGATTTTCCGGGTTCGCTCGCAGCTATTTTATAGATTCCCTCGTTTTTTCTTGGCAACCTCCTTTCGGGTGAATTGCTTTCGGTGCCTCGTTATTGCGAGGGGAGGCATCGCCCCGACTTTGTGTTCAACGAAAGCTAATAAATCAAAATGCCTTAATTTGGGTGTCACTCGCTCTTTTTATGGGCTTTTCTCAGCTTTTATACACCCACCAGGAATTCGCTGGCTTTCGCGCCGAGCACCGGCAAGTGGAGTGGATGAGAGATCTTTAGGGATTCCGGGGCTGTAATTTTGGTTAAGTAAGTTTATTCCGCCGTCGAAATTTTTACGCTGAGCTCCGCGTCAGGCAGAGGCTCACTTTTGTTGTAGGGAGTTTATGTGGCCCGGAAAAGTGCCCCTCCGCCCCGCCCCCGCACTGCGTTCTCTTCGGCGATAAATTATGACCTCAGAATTTGCGTTGGCTGCTGCAGCGTGAAGGAATTTCCGAGTGGCGATAAGATTTATTGAAATGGTAATTGCTGATTTTGAGCACTCCTTATTCATTAGTCTCTATTTAATTATGAAGCTGGGAAAATGTTAATTATTTTCAGGGGATTCCCTAATTTATAAATATAGATTTAGATACCCATATAATTATAACAACAATATACTATACTATAAACAGGGCTGTTTCTGTCTATTTCCTCATCTTAGTCCTAAAAAGAAATTTTGCTTCTCGTAAAAGATAGAAGCGTTGGTTATATACCTACCTCATAAAGAAATAAATATTTTACATGAAAGAGCATATCCAAAAATGTTAAAAAAAATAATCTCGAAAAGCGTAGGTATATCAAGCAAAATAATAATAAAAAAAAAAATATATTGTGCGAGTCCAATATTGCTCGTATGATTGAAAATGTGTAATTCTAGTCGAAAAAACAAGCAGGTGTTGTAATTAACGAACTGGTTTTAAATGGCTTTCATAATTATAAGAAAGAACTCTGAAACATAAAATATCTATAGTCGAAAAATATGAAACTGATAGAGTGGGATCGTTTAAGTTTTAGAGTAAAAAATAAATAAAACTATCATAAGTATTGCAATCTTTATTTATTAAAACATTAAATTGGTTAATTTTAGGTATATAATAACACGAAAATTATGCTTTCTATTTAAACAAAATTAATTTCTAACTTTAATACAATACGATTTAATTTAACGATCTGATACATCAGCATTTAGAATTTTAAAGCTAACTAAGTTAATTATAGTTTAATACGTTAAGCACTTAAAAACTCTCTTAAGAAACTTAATTTTTAATGTCAATAACTCCAGTAAAAATACAAAGATACTTACTACAATGAGTACTAGAAAAATCAGAAAAGCAGCGCTTAGGTGGGTAAAAGTCAAAGGCCTATTTCCAAATTCTGGCTTCAATGCACTTAACTCTTTCCTTACCCAATGATTGAATAATCCGGCATTTTGATACTTCGACATCTCCAAGTTAATTTGTCCCCTTAAAAGTGATCGCTTCCTTAGATAAAGATTGACAGGAACAAAAAGTACCCTAACAGGAAGTTTTGTTATATCTCTGTTTTCTGAATTCATTTTCAAGGCCGCAAATCGCGGTCCCAACATGGCGATTCCTAGTTTATTTCTGGGATCCTTGAGCTTAGTTAAGCATTCGTTATAATTGTTATATTTGCGCACGTGAGCCGCGTATGTTGGATTTGGTTTCCAAACATCAAAAATGTTGTTGTTAGTGTAAATACTATAATTTTCCTTTGCCATATCTTCCCATCTATAAAATTGAATGGACTTTTTATTATTCATCAGAAGAGGGTACAGTCCACTCTGGTAGGCATTTCTCATAATAGAACAAAAGAATATGCAAAGTAGTACAAACAAGCGCCCCTGGAGTCTACTTGGCATGTAACTATTTGTTTCTCCGACTAGAAGAATAGATATGACATCTAAAAATTTGAGTTTTTGTATTTCAACAGTATCAAGAAATCCTATGAAGCGCTTTCTAAGTTTGAAAGCTAATATTACAGAAAAAATGGTGATCACTGAAATATAAAACATAGCCCAGCATTGTCTACGAAAAGGATTAAGAAGGCGCTGGACAGAATCTAACTCCTTTCCTGAATGTAGAACTATTACAATGGAATAGTAGGCATAACTAGAAGAACGCGTCATAAATTGATTTCGCAAGTCTGATGCCAAAAAGGAGTTCACCGTCAAGTCAGCTTCGCCATTAATTACCTAGAGAAATAAGAGGTCAATATTACTCAACAACGAACCTTCTTCTTACCAGATCATAAACACCTGTAGCAGTTCCATTCCTGTAGAGTCTGCCACGTTTGTCCTTCGAAATCAGAACTTCTATCGTAAAATTCATTCGCTTAGCAAGTAAATTCATCAATTCTCCCTCAATTCCACTTAAAGTATAAGTCCCATTATTTTGCTTCTTAATAGATATAAAAGGTGGGTAGTGCCAAGTGGCTACTTTTAGTGGGCAGCCATATAAATTAGCTGTATTTTTTACAAACAGATCAACATCATGTGAAAAGTTAGTTCCATTGAACGCTGTCATAAATGTTGGTTCCACAATTCGACATTTGTTTTCTTGAAACATGAAATATGTGTAAAATTTGATTGTATTTTGATTGCGAACTAAAACATTAACACTTCGGTGATGAAATGTATAACAGATTTCAAGTATTTCTTTAACTATATATAACTTATTACGAGTGCCGGTATATAAGATGAAAAAAAACGCCCTACTGGAGGGCGAAAGGTATTCCGGGTTTTTTTCAAAAAATTCTCTGTAATAAAGTTTAGAAATACATACCAAATTAGTTTTAACTTAACTATGGAAAACGTTAAACAAATAATATAGGTATGTATATGTATACAGGGTATCTCAAAAAATAGTTTCAAGCAAAAGTCCAGAAGGAGATCACCCGGATGTATATTTGTTACCCGATATCTTTATCTAAATTATTCAAGTCACTATGATAAAAAATATCTTCGAAATCGTATTTGGTAAAAAATCATAATTCGTAAACTAAACAAAATCGGAAAAAATATCATGGGGGTGATTCTAATACTCTTGGAGGTGACCTATGCACTTTTGAACTTTCGCTTGGCAATAATTGTAAAAGTAAAAAATTATAGTCTGTCTTAAAACAAAAATATAACTATATGAAATAGAAAATGAAATATGTATGTGGCTTACTTCAGTACTTCATGGTCCTCCACTAATAGTATTATGAGAGTGCTGGCTCTTACATTAAATGTTGAATTTTCCGTAATCACTTTGAGAGCAGTCAAATAATTGCTGTAGACCATAGAACATATTCCATCAATAATTTGTCGATGACGATGTCTTCCTTGTGGAGTTCTTGATATTTCTCCCAAATTCACTCTGTCTCTTCTTTCTTGAAAATGTTTGTACAAAGCAGCAAATATTGATTTTGACTCTAAAGAAATATCGTTTTCTATAAGCATTGTAGCTTCTTTTCCGAAATTATGCAGAAATAATATAAACAGTAAAACTTTGAAGATGAACATAATGCAACTACCATTCAGGTACTTTCTGGAATAAAAGTGTCTTTAAACTAAGTATTTGTTTTAACGGAGGTTCATGATTTTTCCAAATAAATTGTAATACCTACGTGTAATTGCTTTGCAGAGTATGACTGATATCGTGCAAACAGCACTTAATCTTTCCAAAGCATTTTACTGCAGCTATAATTTATAGGGCAGAAGTTCACCATTTTGTCGCTACCACTTAAAATAATTATCAGTGTCGTAATGGAGGACATACAAAACTTAAAATGAATATTTTTTTGTGAATGAAAGAAGTCTACGTAGAGAAGCAAACCAATAATCCTCTGGTATGGTTCTAGTAGTTTTATGTGATCAGTGAACCAGAAACCGGGCATCCACCGGAGGAGCCCGGGCAGCAAAAGAGCCACCCGCCGGCAAGTGAAACAACATATTTAAAGTTTCGCCGGGCGGGCCGTAAAGAAAGTTTCCTTGTTTATCAATGATAAACTTTCATGGGCCGCATAAACATTTGCTCGAGGATTTTTCTAGCTATTAAGTGATGTCGGACCCTTTCATCTAGTCCCTTTAACCTAAAGCAGGGTACCCGGGTGCGTATGGTATCAACAGCGTAATCGAGTATCAACCGCACATATCCGCTTTTTATACCCATAATTCTTGGATCCTTTCGGCTCCCCAAAGAATAGCTCAACTGTTTTGTAAATTTACTCTTCACAGAATTCACAAGATTCACCTACTGACAGAAATCCCACGACAGAAAGTCTTTTCGGTCGAAAAGACTAATTTCGGCGGCTGTGGAAGGACTCTCCGAAGACTAATAATATAAACATGTGTGGGTGTTTCGACGGGTTTGCGTTACAGTTTTAGGCACACCCGAGCGCTGCCGACACACTGTAACGAAGCAAGCAAGATATTTGCATGCCAAGACTTTTGGTTTGAATAAGCCTTGTCAAGGATATTACTTACGGGTGAATGAAAGGGGTGGTAATGGTAACGTCTTGGGACAGCGATGAGATAAAAGACTCGAAGGGATATCTCTTCAACTGGATACACAAAAGACATCCTCATGTTTCTAGGCATTAAAGTAAAACATGTCAATTGGAAAATTGCCTCATCTTAATTATACAACTTAACCAGAAAAGGAAGTGCTCAGGGACCACTGGCTGGAAAGGTCTTGAAATTTTTTACCTTAGGCATAAATTCAATTAGCTTTTCACATTTTATGCTTTTTTCTATCAAAAATATTGCCTTCGGCATATATCCATTTCTTTATGAAAACATGTCCCCAAATTCGTATTATATTTATTTTAAGGTATTTGAAAATGTCTGAATGTTAAAGAAACAAGAACATTATATGCATAACAGGCTTTAAAAGTATATTTCAAAATTGGCAAACCCTGCCACCTATATTTCAAAACGCACATCACAGCTGTAAAACTTTTAGCATCTATGCTTTTAGCCACCAAAAGGTCTATTTTGCTGCTAAATAAAATATTAAGCCACTTCGTAAATTCAGTATAACACATAATATGGTCTTTCTAGTTCATACAAATGTAATTTGAACCATTAAAATAGTTGCAGCATTCAAAATTATATTATTATTATATATTATTATATATTGCCTAGCTAGACATTTCTTATTTTTGGCTCGTAAATATATAAAGCTAGGCTTTAATTTGGCTAGAGGTAAATCAAGCCGGTGAGCTTTTCTCTCTTAGCCCGAAAATATTACCGATCGAGAGTGATGCTTCGAACCAGCGTTTGAAAGAACTTTTGATTTTTAGCAACAGCCCCATCGCCGCCATTGTAAACTTCCTCGGCTTGTCGCCATCCGCCATCATTCCTCGACGTTAGATAAATGTATTCCAGGCAAGCCAACGGATAACGACGGATCCTATCCATTCAAAAAGTTTCTGCAACAAGATAAAGAGCGAGATTACAAAAATCGTATGTAACGTGGATGGTTTGATCGATTATTTTGATGTATTAACACAATAAAGAAACAAATTGAAATTGAAAAAAGAGACAGGAAAAAACACCTTGACGTTGCACCTGTTTGTTGCCAACAAGTGTTTTATTAAATATTTTTGGGTATTAAGAACCCAACAACGATCTCGACATTGTTTTGCAGAAATATCATTGTTTATTTTATTATTATTATAATTATTTGCGCTTTTTTACTAATTCTTTGATTGTTCAATTAAAAATATTATTCAACTTGTTTTGCAGCGTAAGAGTGTCTAGGAGTCCTACAAACAATTCAAATATGTATTAATGTTACAACCAAAGTTAAGGTGGCAAAAGTGTAGATTCTGTGATCGACGAGATCACGCTACAGATAAATTCTGGGTACTCTCAATCGTAAAAGCTGAAAGCAAACATAAAATATTATAGATAAAGATCAAAACATTGATTTAATAACAAAACTATGGATTCAAAATTGTTGTAGTCCTTCTTTAGATTCGTGGAATTTGTTAGCCTTCAAATATAACTATTTGTAGCCCCAGACTTTTTTTATACAATCGGGGCTTTTACCTTCATATGAATCCTATGTGATAAGTATTTTAGGAGCTTTGTAAGAACAAATGAAAACCCACCATACAGATTGCTAAGCTCGCAACTCTTTTTTGGATTTACCGCAGTCAGGTAAAACGAATCAAAAAGTAAAACCGAAGCACCATCCGCCCTTAAAATAACGATTGTTAAGTAAAAATAATTAATTATTGTTTTGTACGGAAGCAGTTATTGCATTTACAATTAATACAATAGTCAAAATATAACAATAGATCGTACATTGTACATTAGAAGGCATAAAAATCATGATCAAACTTTTTTCAATGAGATCAATATTTCAATCGAGTTTGATGTAAAAGATTAGGATCCGTTCTTTCTTCCGTTCCGTGGGTATATGTAACTCCCATATTTCTTAATCGATTTCAATCAAATTTGCATATATTTACTAAGTTAAAATCTTGATATATGTATATACGAGTGTTTGAAATGTTGGAAACATTGTGCCACGAGAATGTTCCTTTCTCCTTGCGGTTTGATTTTCTTAACGCGCTGTAATTTATTTCTTTAGGTTATTGTCATAAGGTCTTTTGTTATAATCTTAAAGGAGTAGTCCCTGAAAATTAATTGTTTTCCAAGAATATTAAATGAAAGTCGTTAGATTAGTGCGACTGAACTCCACGAATATCACAAAATTGCGTTGTCCCCTCTCTGCTGGTCTAAGTGGCGTTACTGGTTTAAAGTACATATACTTTCAGTTGCCCAGACACAATTATTAGATTTGTTACTAGTGTTACTTCCCATTATTTGAAGAAAAATGCGTCATTGCGACACATGTAGGTTGGATTATTGACTTTGTACTTTCACCGCTGATCGAAAAGAATTTTTCGTTAAAAATTATTTAGGTATAAATATCCACCCATTGTTCTGAAGCAGGCAGTGTCAACTGAGACGTTAGGACATTGAAGATTAGTAAGAGAAGACAATTAAAAGTAACAATGCGGTAGGCCGTTGTAACTGCAAGAAAGTCTTCACAGTATTTTTTTATTTCAGATGAAGATTGCGTTTTGCTTTGTAGTGCTACTGAGCTTGCTCCATTCAAGTGTAAGTGAACCTTATGGTGAAGACGATCCAAAAATTTGGGATAGAGGCTGGGACTATACCTATGACCAAAGAGAAATATGTTCTACTGAAACTATAAAATTACCTGATAAAAAGGCTGTCGTGGAGAGAGAGAAGGTAAGTAAGGAAACTAATTTTGAGGTTATATACTGAATATCTTTTGTTGCAGTCTGTTCATAGATGCCGCTGGATTTCATTCGTT
Organism: Machimus rusticus; assembly: GCA_951509405.1. Taxonomy (NCBI): domain Eukaryota; kingdom Metazoa; phylum Arthropoda; class Insecta; order Diptera; family Asilidae; genus Machimus; species Machimus rusticus. The sequence goes on along the minus strand of OX608051.1, from coordinate 47,896,709 downwards.
GAATGGAGGGATTTTGAGGAAAACATTGCTATCGTAACAGTACCAGAGGGCGATGTTGGGACGCAATACATCAAAATTAGAATTGAGGCACGAGAATATTTAAATGGAATATTAAAGATGTGTTCGTATCCCATGGATTGGGGATGCTTGCCAGCTGGCTGTTGTTAATTATTTTCATGTACATGTAAGAAATGAAATTATAGGAATTCGAAGATGGATTCAAAGGAAAAAACGAAGAATAAAAACATTTCATTTTTAGAGAAGAAATAGTATATTTTGAAATCGATAGGTTACCACGTCCTTGTTATAATTCTAGAATAGAAATGTGTGGCCAATCATAAAATTATCAATCCTCCAAAAGTCCCACTTTTTCGAAATTAGTATCTTGTTCGTGGAGGATTCCTGGCTAGGGAAATTTGTCTTTGCAGGATTCTGAAATAGGGGAATCGGTATATATGGTGAACAAATATTTATGTGTACATTCACAATAAAAACTGAAGTAGCATGGAAAGTAGCAAAACTATCAGTTCTCGTAGATCCCAGTCTCAGATATGAATTCACAAAATATTATCTCTCTTGTATGGGCGCCATTAAGCTCGTTTCGAAACTTCAGAGGATCTATTGATACATGCTCATTTTATGACTTCCTCATAAATGCTAACTCAAACCCTCAAAAAGAGCTGCGTACATAATTAGGCGCCGCGCTGAATCTCAGCTCCCGAGCTTCAAAACAAAGAATCGAGTGCATACAATATTCTGACATAATAGGGCCCATTTTTTCCCTTCAATTTCTTAATATTAACTACCTAGTTTTACCTAAATTGACCCAGGCATGAACTGTTCAACTTATGCAAGGGAATAATGATAATGACCAAAAATGGAGTGCTAGAATGCGACCTTGCGGAAGTATTTACAGCAATGTTATTGTTTTATACAAGTCCTGCCACTTCTGCATCAGCTGAAAGATCATTTAGGAAATTAAAAATGATAAAACATTATTTAAGAAGTAGTGTAGGTCAAGCTCGACACCGATATTTATCGCTAATAGCGGTCGAAAACAAGGCCGCATCAAGCCTGGGTTTAACCGATGTCATTGATACATTTGCAAAAACTAAAACTAGAAAAAGATAGTAAACTAAAATTTCATTTTGTTGTCAGCAGATAGATCTCATCTTAATATAATTAATAATTAATAATAATAAACCATTTAATCTTTATCTACAACGTTTCACTGCCTAATACATATACATATTATTATTAATTATAATCCATTTCATTATTGTTTTATTTTTTATTATTACTACTACGTTGCATAAAAACTTTTGCTTTCCTTTGCCCTGCAGTGAGTGATAAAAATCGGATGATGAAGTAGCCTTGCACCTTTAAATACTTACTTATGTTTATACCTACTTACATTTATTTTTTACCTGATAAAACCTAACCAGTTTAGATAGGGTTCCAATTATTTTTTGCACCGAGGTCCTTTGTTACCTAACTACGCCACTGAAGCACAGATGGGATTTAGAAGACCAAGGATCCGAAGGGCAATCAAGCCCGAAATACTATTCTCGACGCTTAACAGTAAATCTAAAAATTCTGGGTACTCTCAACCGCAAAAGCTGAAAGCAAACATAAAACATTATAGATAAAGGTCAAAAAATTGATTCAATAACAAAATCTTGGATTAGAAATTGTTATAGTCCTTCCTTTAGATTCGTAGGATTTGTTAGCCTTCAAACACAACCATTTGTAGTTCCAGAGCTATGTTACGTAATCGGGGTTTGACCTCCCTATGTGACAAGTATTTTAGGAGCTGTGAAAGAACAAATGAACACACACCATACAGGCTGCTAAATTCGTAACTCTTCGCAGTCAGGTAAATCGAATCAAAAAGTAAAACCGAAGCACCAACCGCCCTTAGTAACAGTTGTTAAGTAAAACTTAATATATGTATGTTTTGTATTATTTGATGAAAAATGCGTCATTGCGACACGAGTAGGTTGGATTATTGACTTTGCACTTTCACCGCTTCACCGGGACACCAGCGTAAATCATTAAAACGAGCAGCCAAGCATCTTTATCAAGTGAATGGAGTACACTATACACGATTCCTCGAAAATTTTTCCAGCGTATTAAAATCACAAAATCTGTTTGGTAATATGGATGTGAAAATATAAGACTAGAATTATAAAAATCCGTGCAATAGTGGTTCCCAAGAGTGATGTTGTAACTTTTCTTATCCTAAAATATGTAGTAAATAACATTAAGAATAAAATGTTTAAAAAGATCATACCATTTGAGTTTGTTGTCCATTCATATAAATTTTAGAAGAGTCCACGTAGGTCAAGCTGGCGTTTAGCATTTGTAGTAAAAGGGCTAAGATTTCGCCCTCAATTCCTGTAAGGTTTCTCGTAATATAAGGCCATTCAAATGTAAGTTTTGCATTAATATTGCATCCATTAAAGTTCAATTTTTTAATATGACCCGGTGCAATTTTAAAAGATGTTCCATATAAACTCGTGTAAAGAAGTTCAACGAATACTTTATTACAATTCATTGGTTTAAAAGGAGAGTATTTGTACAATTTGATCTCTCCAGAAGTTTCTCTTACTAAAACATAAGCGAACAAAATGTGCACGGAAAAGAAGTCTTGCAAGATATCCTTGACGAGAACATCAGAGGGTTCACAATTTAGGTACACAATGTGACTTCCATATGAACTGAAGATATTAGTCACGAAGTCTAGGAACAAATTTCTGCGAGGAATAAAAAATGTGTAAAGTGTCACTTAAAAATGGTTAATTAACTAACTAACTAACTAATGTAATTGAACATTTACCTAAAAGATTTATATGAATCGACTACCATTAGAGAGTAATATCTTTTCTGTATGAAGTGATTATTACAAATATTAACAGACATCAAGGTAATTTTAAATTCCTTTAAAATAAAGTCAATTAGATCTCTTTGAAAACTGTTCTTTTTACACAATTTCGAATAAGATGATATAGTAATAGGATAAGTTTTATTCCACAAAACACTCGTTATGTTTTTGAGTTCATACGTGACGTTTTTCACAATAGCTAGTTTTTCCTGGAACAATACAAATTTGGTACGACATTCCAATTCATAGAACATTAGTAAGATAAAGTAACCGCGCAATAAATTCATTAGTTTAAATTTTTGATTTTCACTTCAACGGTTTCACCTTTTTGAATACGTATTGTATTATACATACGTTGTACATTAGATCTGACAGAACTGACTTCAATATGCAAATCAGCATTGTATTTATTGGAAAGCGCTTTTAGATGGAGAAGATCGCACTCTTACGATAGCACAAATTAGAAACATATAAAATCACCCAAGTAATGCTTGGACACTGTTGCTTATGAAGCGAACATATAATTTAAGTCTGGTGTAATTACATATATGCATATGAAATTAAACTTTATGTGAGGAATTCTACTTTTTACTGAAAATTGTTAATTCGCATAAAAACTTATACTTCAATATTACGTTGCAATGCCAAAGGATAATTCTGTTAATATTCCTAGTATGTACTTACACAGTGCTTCCATTAAAACTACGCTTTTTAAATTGTGAAAACACGGTTATAAAATATATCCACATGAAAGAACATACAATATGTAGATTTTGTGTATAGATAAAGTCTAAACACAGCATTATTTTTAGTACATGCTACGTACGTTGTTTTTAAGACATGTATGGGACATTAAATCAGTCAAAGGCTCGCCTTTAATTGTTGAAAGATTAAAATAATATGTTTGATCATTTAACTTGACAGTAATGGCACATGTTGTGTATAATAATGTTCGGTAAAATGATACGCCGGTGTGTTGCTTCTAAGGGAAAATAAATATTGCTACAATATATCACATTAAATTATTTTAAGTATTAATATTCTCCGACGATAGAACATTATTATATACATATACATATTTGATATACATAACATATACATATAATCCAATAAATCCAAAGTATTTATTTTATTTTCACATGCTTGAAATATCATACTTTTCAAAAGGTTAATTTAAGATATTAAGCATCCGCTTTAAAAAAGGTACTTTAATTGAAATTATTTCTAAAATAAAAACAAAAATTGAAAAAGATATGAAAAAGAAATAGAGCCAGAAAATGTTCTTTACTTTGTTGATTTTCAATTCTCTAGGACTTGACCAATTTTCTTCAGTCAACCTTTCAGATCTAAAAGGTATATAGTCGTGCTCAAATTTCGAAATAATGCCAACTTCCGCTAAATGCAAGATCAAGTTATTCACAGGGTGAGTAAGAAACGATTTTTCCCTGAAAAACATGCATAACTGCTGAACAAAAATTCTTTCATTTAGCATCCACACATTTGTAAGACCTTTTCTCATATTTTTATGGATTAAAAAATAGTCTTTTGGACAAAGAAAAGCTTCTCTCTTCCTAGAACTTTCCATTTTCCTTAAAATAGTATGAGGGGTTTCATGCAAGACTTTTACTGATCCAACAAATTTCTTTAAGAAACGAAGAGCATAAAATGAATGATTAGTTACAAAAAACGTGTAGTTTCTAGCAATCAATTCGTCCAAATTTCTTGGGGGTGGTTTTAACTGAGCAGTTCGAATGATATCGAAGATAGATCCATGATATATTGTACGCAAAATCAAATTAAGAAGGACCCATAAAATTAGTAAGTAGCGAGCAAAGTTACGCCTTGGGGATGGCACAACTCCTCCAAATGAGACAACCCATGCATTGTATGCGGGTGTTTGGTTTTGTTCGCCCCATATAAAATTTTGAATCCATTGCTTCGCAAATCTCAGTAAAAAGATAGAAATAAAGGCACTGGCGTACATTGCTAAAACGAGCAGCCAAGCGTCCTCGTCAAAAGAAAGCAGCAAACCATCCACGACCCCAAGGAAGGCCGTCCATCGTATCAAAATCACAAGATCGGTTTGGTAGTAGGACTGTGAAAGCACTAAACTGGTGTTGTAGAAATCCGAACAATAGAGGTTTCCCAAAGTTATATTAGCGATTTCCTCATCCTGACGTTAAAAAATTACGTATTATATAATAAAGTTACGAATAAAAATAAAAGTAAAATGTTACCACTGAAATTCTGCTTTTCCTCGGAGAGTGTTCACGAGAACGTATTTCCAGGTTCGCGTTCATTTTCTTTTGTAAGAGCTCTAAAAGTTGGCCCTCTATTCCTTCAAGATTTTCGTTATCAGATTTGCGCCACGCATAGGGCCATTCAAGGTTGACATTCACAGTAAGTTTGCACATGTTAAGATTCAATTGCTTTTTATGATTTAGTGCAACTTTAAAAAATGATCCATTTCGGCTCGTGTAAAAGAGTTGAGGCACTATTTCGTTACAATTTTGAGGATCGAATGGTTTGTATGTATACAACTTAATTTCGCTAGACTTTTCCCGTATTAAAACATAAACGTCCAAGATGTAGGCTGCGAAGAAATCTTGAAAAATAATTTTCATCAAATCTTTTGGTTGGTTATGATTCAGGAATACAATATGACCCCCTGTAGGACTGAACTTGTTCATCAAAACGTCATCAAATAAGGCTCTAAAATAAAACGAACTATTTGAAACCAAATAAAATGAATATTTTTTTTTACCTGAACGACTTGTGGGAATCAATCACCATCAGGGAGTAATGCCTTCTCTGCATGAAGGGCACCTCGTTGTACATGTCGATGGACACCAAGTTAAATCTCAGTTCTCGTAAAATTGCATCAACAACATCTTTTTGGAAATATCTTCTATCTTCTGTCTCTGCCTCGGTTGTTATGATTAGTGGGCGCCCACCTAACTTCCACAAAGCTCTTGTTATCATCTTAATTTCGCTAGTCAGATTTTTTATAATCGCCAAGTTTTCCTCAAAAACCGAAAGGTTAGTGTGACTCACACATATGTTGAATGTCAGTATAACAACGTAGCCGCGTAAAAAATTCATAATTTCGAGGTAACCCGTAATACTTTTGTAGAATACCTAATCTCCACCGCTTATTTAATAAACAATCTGTAAAAGTTTTCAAGAAAAAGTTTGTCATTAAGTTGACAAAAAAGTTTCTTATTTACAGAATTTTCAAATTAAATGTTGAAAAATATAATTTTAACCAGCATTACATTTATTTAAATCATTCAACATTGCTTAGACTTCTATGTTTTATTTCATATATGACACTGGATTCAACCATTAAGTTATAATATTTTGGGGCTATCAAAATAAATTATTGGTTAAATCGAGTGTAATGTATGCCAGGAGTGGTGAGACGACAAATCTTCTGATTATGTTGATTTTATTTCATCATTTAAATATCCATTGTGCAAGTAATAGTAATTAATGATTGTGTAATTTTATCGATCTCAATGCGCTGTATTACATATGTACTTATTTCTAATCTTTGCTAATTTACTTAAAGTCAAAAAATATTATGTCTTTACAGAGTTTAATTACCTACTTGTTATTGGTTTATTAATGATTTATGACAAATTCATATGTGCCTATAGATAAATAAATCTCTAGCTAACACAAAAAAGTATTTGATTAATAGTTGATTACAAGGTTTGCAGACCATCTTACCCTAGAGGGTCTAAGCCATAACATTTTCTGTAAAAAACAATCTTTTTTATTTTTATGTATTAATAAAATAAGTAACGAAATAATTAATGAATGTTAGTAAATATAATATATAATACTTATAATTGGGCGGATTTGATAATTTTCAAATTTAATGTACTATTTTGCTACATACATATACGTGCCTAAATACATACATATATGTATATATCCCTGTAAGAGCAAAATCCTTAGAAGAAGAATCATTTTTAATTGAGTTAAATAACTCGTACTTAGCCGAGTTTTTGCTTCCAACGACTAACGCACGTATTTTATTCTCTATTGGAGGAAGCTATCTCAAAATTTTAAATTGCAACAGAACAACCACGAAAAAAATTTGACTAAACCCCATAGTATAGCTAAACAATTCACAAACAGAAGCATTTCAAAGAAAATAATTTCATGAAAAATGATTTTGCGTTGGCTTTGGGCAGCTTGTTTTAGTGGCGGCGCATTCAAATGCCCCGCAGAGCACAGGGGGCTTGCACTGTGTTATTTTGGATAATGCATAATTTTTCAGTTTCAATTCCAAGGGGCTGCGCTTTCGAAATGCAAATTTTCGCGAGGCTTCCTCTGTTCCGCGTTTGTAGTGCGCAATTAAGGGCTAATGTGCACGGAATGAGGAACTTTGCACAATCAAGAAAGTCATTAAAAACACATTACATAAGGCGAAGTGTCGTTGTCAAGATGCAATCGTTGCGCTCTGCACGACGAGCGTTCGATGCTTGCGCACTTCCACTTTGCGATTACCAAGCACTGTAAAAAGGATAAAATGTGCTCCCTGGGGATTTTATTGAATTATTAATGGAACCGGAGGTTGTTCGATACGGGGAGGAATGTGTGGGAGGTATTGCGTGGGAGTATGTCGAACTTGTAACGATTTAAAGAATCCTCTTCAATGGAATGATTGTCTGTTGCTGCCAGCGAATTTTTATTATTTTCCTTTTCACCTAGTGGGGCATTCATGAGTTTCATCCGCACACGTATTCGGCATGGAATGATAAAACTTCTCACGTAAACGAATTGATTATTGCCACATAATTCATTTTATTTTTCAAATCAATAAGTGGTGCAGGCATAAAGTAAAGACACAGCGGTGTAGGTCCTATCAAAACTTTCTTGAGAAGTGGTTTGATGGCCGCCTTAATGAAGATTGAATATCGCTTTTTATTAATGTCGTCCCTCTGTCCGGTGTCAGAGGGTGTATTATCATCAATCCGAGATGAGGCATCTCCGCCATTAGATCATATCATCATAACTGGAATCCACTCTTAAGGAAGCCATCAATCAATCATGGGCTATTGATTTTCTCCCTTCTGATGCTATTGGAAAGACAGTAATTTTTGGTACTTCTCCGCAAATAAAGTTCGGTTTGCATAGGGTGGATGAGAAGGGTAATTTTTTTGATCAGATCAGAATTCTTTTTCAACAAGTTACATTACCCCTAGAATCTTAAAAAACTGCTTGATTTCCCAAAGGGAGCCATCTTTTTAAGATAAATGGACATAAAAAGGTTCGCTGCAGCGTGGGATTGAACAGTTCCTATTAAAACCTAGTGACCTGTTGGCTTAAATCCCTGTCACCTGCCAGGCTTGCCAAAAGCAATAATGATGTCGGTTGAGTGAAACCGATGTTTAAAAGAAAACCATCACTTTATTGCAAATCGACAGAGGACACTGCGTAGGGTTGTGTTTTTTCCCGCGTTTTGAAGTACATAGACGAACAAAATCTGGTTAGGTCTGCATAAGTTAATCCGCCAGTGGAAATTTCCAATCGTAGAATGATTATCGCAATAAAACATGAATTTTCAATTAAGAGAGTGCTTGTTTCGCACACCCTGACCGCATTTAATTGTAAGCACCCTGACAGCAGCGAGGCCTGTAAATATTCGAAATACCGTACAAAGTATATCCGATGAGGTCATATAAGCTCTAAATGAAACCTGAAATTGGTAGCGGGTTTCGGAGGAGGTAGTAAATGTTTTGCAGTTCCAATCGTAAATCGAAATCGTTGTGGACTGCCAATTCAACAGCTCCAGCCTACCTATCATTTTGGATTCAGGAAGAGGAATTTTGTTTGGCGTCTATTCGCCGGACAGAGGATGCGAATCGGCCCTAAACAAACGTGTCCTGATGGATTATCACCTAAAAGCGAGAACCACTCCGGATGCGATACCGAATAATTGTAATTGATTAATAGCCTGTGAAGACCATTATTGTGGCCCTAGTTTTAGGACTCTCTCGAGATAAAGGCGACTTAACTCTCAAGCACTCGACCAGGGCAATTAAATGCACCGCGACAGTTTATTGCTTATTGCGAGTTGAATGTCCCTAGAATGCAAACCATCAGAAATCACCTTATCTTATTATAATAACAAAAAACAAGCCACTTAAATACACGTTTAACTTTAGATAAATAGATATCTTTTTTAGAAGTTTTTAGGGTTCCAGAAAGTCTTACAGGATCACTTTGCTGTCTGTCTATCTGTCCGTCCATTAATACCCTTTTCCTCAGGAACAGCTAGAGGTACCTACGTATCTAGTCGAAATTAATACCATACACCATTCTAAAGTATAAAGACTTACAGACCTGTAAAAAAATTCAAGTTGCTAACTTAATGCAATAAAAACAAACGGTCGTTCAGAGTCTTATCAGAATTGCATTTGCAATATTTGAGATCAATACGACAATTAGAAGTGGGTGAAAATTTAGTTCTAAGATGTTTTACAATGTTACAATGTTGCAGGTCAAGCTATGAATTATGAAATTATGGAAAAAGCATCGTTCCGCTCAAAAAAATGCATCGCATATCATATTTTCAGCAACTCTCCAACCGCCATCAGCCAATAGCAAATAGTCTTGTTCCACAACTTTTCAGAAGAGATAATACGAGCCAATTAATCAGGCCAGAAGAAAGCTGAATTAAGTCATCAGAACTAGTTTCCAGTAAATTTATTTTCTGTCTCATTTCGTGCTGGAGCTCAGACCCCATTTGCCCAGCAGTTGACGGACTATCAAGATGAGAAATTCGGGGCAATAAAAAAAGGTTCTTGCTCCGCGCTTATCCATAAATTTGTTAGCTGCGAAAAGGGAAGCAAACAAACCAAAAGGATCAAATTTAAGCTGAGGGCGGTAAAAGAAAACAATAAACTGCCAAGAATAACAACAATAACAATAATCGCAGCGAATAAAACTAGAAAAAGGGGCCGAGGCAGTGGCGGTGCCCTTTTTTGATGAGCCCGGACAATATACGGAGAAAATATGTCCGAAGAGATTTTGATAAATTGCGAGGATATTCCAAATGGCTGGTCATCTCTTATATCCAGTGTTCGGTCGGCTGTCCCGATTCCCGGGAATCTGCGGCTCTGCCCCTCGGGCATTTCTCATTTTATTCAGGCCAAGGGTTCACTTTCTTGAAGACAGTGGCCGCGGGGGAGGGCGGCAATAATGCAAATCCCACTTCAGCCACTCACCGCCCACAAGAAAGTTACCCAAGTTATTAGCACGGGAACATGTCCTAATATCATTAAGATTGCTGTTGATACCCGGGGTAATGCGTTTCTTATCTGCGCGTCTCATCTGCCGCGCGACAGCGAAATGTAAAATTGATTAATAGGCGAAAAACGTGGCGCAGCTAATGGCGTCAGCGCGGCTCACTGTTAAATACGAGCAGGAAGTACGGGGACAATTTTTAAGGGAGATAAGAGCACCATGCGGTGTTACACTGTTTCGGAAATTGCCCTAGGGCACCCACCCAAAATATTTCAATTGAAAATTTTAAAGTGCTCCAAAGTGCCTGAGAAAGATACTTGTTATACTTTGATTAGTCGCCTCCGTTCCTGCTCTGATTCACTTCTTAGGGCTCCGGGGACGGGGGTGGACGAAGACTGATAGCTCAAAAGACCCAGTGCCACTTGCTTTGTTACTTCTCATTAAAGTAAAAAGTATTATATTATTGATTGTCACGAATCACGCCATGAGAAGTAATAAATTAATGGTTTAATAAACGAACTTTAAATAAAAATAATTCTAATTGTAGATATCTGGCAGTAATCACTTAAAATGTAGGCTTTAAGTAATGTATTGTTAAAATTCCACAGACATAGCTATTTTTCAGTGGCGTAAATAACGCCCCTGCAAACCCGCTCTGCTCAAGTCCCTTGATGAAAATGATAAATTACATAAATGGAGACCGACGTTTGTTTCAAAATAACCAAGAAATAATAAAATATTTATTTCATTCGCACGATATTATTGTTAAAAATTATCAACAACAAGTGAAAAATAATTTAATAATATGTGCCGAAATAAAATTGAAGTCATATACTTAACTTTAACTAACAATATTAATATATTGTTATATCGCAATGTCTTTATCAGTATCATCCGAAAGACTGTTTCCATGATTAAATGAATGCAGTAAAAATTCATATTTTCGCGTAGCGAGCGGCGAAACTTCGCGCTTTGATGACTAATTTGAGTAATTTTCAGCTAATCCCAATCCCCCACCATGCACATATTAACCCTTCGTTTCCTTTCGGATTCATTTTAGCCACAGGAAGTACGAATTCCTTCAGTGTCTGCTTTAATTACTAAAAGGTTTTTTTATTGCAGTACATTATCTTAAAATTCATCATTTTTACTCTTAGTTATACCACTTTTACTTTTTCCACAAGTATGTTATTGTATATAAAAGTATATATTTCACTGAACCATACACTAAAATATATACTTTAGGCAGGCATATTTCAAACCCCTTGCTTACACTGATGCTGAAACGGAGAATTAATCTACTAACACGGCATCCCAAAGTCCCTACGCCTCTATTTCCGCGGAAAGTAGTTGACTAATTAATTAAGCGCGCGATAAGAACAATCAGATTGTGCTTAATCTCCGACACCTGCAAATACCGCCTTTAATTGATTCCTGATACATCGAAAGACACCTTGCAGGTCGCCCGGTCTCTTTCTGCAGCTCCTTCCGAGTGTAATTAATTGATTCGTTGCAGGCATTATTCCAAATTCACCGCCGCGAGTTTTCACCACCGACATCGTCTCATCGAAACCCTTTGGCAGTGGGAGGTGAAGGTGCTAATCTGAATTTCTTCACCGCACCGGAAGTGGCAGGGTCTTCCCTGAGGACGGGCATCATTACAACTATAGTATACTGCCGAGTTTTGTTCGGCGCGACGAGAATCCAGACATGGGTAATAACGACGCCCTGCAAATAGACAAATTCCTACCTGGAGCTCCCAGGCCTCGAGATGGATAGCTGGCACCGGAAGACCCGGCGCCCGCACCCCCTGCACCGGGTGCACTCGCCAGAAACAGATATTCTAATGCATTTTGAATGCATAATATCTGTGTTTAACTACCGGCTGCTTTTGTGCAGCGTGCAGCGAGCGACGAACTAGCGCTACCAGAATTACAGAGCTATAGATGGCATGGCTAGCTCTGTGAATATTTGTCCTATTCGCTGTAGAATTTTTGAATTAATAATGATTTTAACGACATTATGACAAAATTCCAATTTATTAATCGACTTAAGAGCTATAGAGGCGCTATTTTAGACCAAAAGAGAATTTTTCCAGGATTTTGATTATGTTTGGACGTATTTGGGTACCTATGCATAAATGCATTGGTTTTTGTATTTTTATACACTGAACGTCTACATTTACAAAGATAAATAAAATAAAAATTAATACAATCATTAGCAGTCATTTTTGCAACAATTTATTAATTTTTTTTTAATTCCGTAACGTAAAAATGTACGGATGGATTTTTCGTAACAAAGGAATTTCCCGAAGCAAAGTATACTGCGTGCCAACGCGCTCTTGTAATTGCATTTAAATAAATCAATGAAATCAGTTCAGTGGGCACGGCCATTCAATTGATTTTCATCGTGTGCAGGCCCAGAAATATTTCTACTTTTGTTTATCGTTCTCATTTAACGTAAACGAAGATTAATGCAAACATAAATTGTATTTTTCAATATTCGCGCACGAGTGGGGCAGGCTGAATGATTGAAGCACCGCCACTGGACCGTACGCAGATTGAAGCTTTTTTGATGAAAATTGCTGGGGACTTTAATCTAGCTTTACTGGTAATATTGCCCATTGAAAAATAGCCATATGGACTTTATGAGATCAATGTTTGTCTAGATTTCACATTACTTTTACATCAACGAGTTTTTCAATTGCATATAATTAACTACTAAATTTATTTAACTAAAACAAACTTACAATCGATCCTGACAAAGAATTGAAACCCATAAATTCATACATCTAGTAAGAAACTGTATACAAAATTGTTTAAGGGAGTAAACCTACTGTTTTTGTTTTTCTTAAAAAGGCCATCTTAACTTTAAAGTTTTATATATTCTTAATTTTTTGTTTTTTTTATTCACGTATGTGTCTGAAACCGTTTTTTTCTCCTTTTTTTAATAATATTATACCATTCTTGCAGCCAATTGAATTGAATTAATTGAAAATATATCAAAATATGCTTAGAAAATGTTCGAAAACCAGTTTTCATTTTTGTAAAATATATTCTTAAACTTTGAATTTCTAAATTATTTTTCCATCAAAATAAACAAGCTTTTTTTTATAAAATGAAACAATAAGAGTTTGTTGTAGCAGCTTCCCTTACGCTTACGAGTATAATAACAAAACTTCAGTATCTGCGGCACTATAGTAACAATGTCGAAAACTACCTAATTACATACTCACAGTCAAGTGAATAGGTAAATAAAATTTTTCATACAGCCTCTTCGTGGCGGAAACCACATTTGCCTGGCAATGTTGTATTTCTACATATCGTGAAAAAAATATCCGTCGTGTATCCGACTTAATTGAATGTGTTTACTCAATTGATGAAACAGATTTTCTTATCCAATTATTTATACAGATTCAGACAAAAACGACATTTAAGTAGCTGGATTTTGATAGAATCACTGATCCGTTGCTTTTGATTTCGTGCTAAGCTCGCAAAATGGCAAGCTCGATCGCTTTCAAATTTGCCATTTTTGTTTTTCTAGTTGGAGCTGTGGCGCCACTGTCGAATGCATATATTACATTTGGGTAAATTGCGATTTAATTTCTTTTTGTTTTTCTGAAACTATGTACTTATATTACATATGTGAATAAATCTCGTTTTAGATATGCGTATTACAACATAATAGTAAGGACTGGGCAGCCAATTAAAACCATACGGGCGTACTTAACCGAAAGTGACATTGACCACAGAATTTTATTTGAAAGCAAACAAAATCTTAGAGTAGCAGTAGCTTTTACTGATAACGAAAAATTTGAGAAGTTAGCAAAGAAGAAGACATGGAAATACACTAGAGATTTTTAAGCGAATTATAAGAAAAATTTGTCAATATGATACTTCTTTCAAATCTAATAATTAATCCTAAATGACTTAAATGTATGTTTTTATTTTGTAATTTTAATTATAAAAAAACTTGTAAGAAAACATGAATAGTGAAATAAACCTCCAAACCATTGAGCAAATCTTTAGAAATAAAATTAATACGAAATTAAGCCCGCTAAGAATCCCCGAGAATTCCTTGCACATTTGACATAGCTTCACAGTTCTTGAAGCATTTCAAATTTCTTGGCAAATACTTGTCCGAAGTGGAAGAACGTCTTCCCTCCAGTTCCGTCCGAAGGAACTGCGGATGAGGATAACTTCCAACTTTTGCTAATAACGAAAACCTTCCGATGCCCGTTTTCATGTAATTCCGCGTTATTGTCACCGCTAAGAACCTAAAGCAGCTCTGAATGGATGCCAGAACTTTTCTCGAAGTTGTTCGGCACTTGTTGCGATTGTCACGTGATGGGATAATTTAAAATTTCCCCGCTCGTTGTCGGAGCGGTTTGTGGGGCTCCCATTAAATGGCTTTGCAATTCAACGGACGACCTTCTTCCTTTTACCGCAAATTTGAGCAATTTAAGTCGTCTCGCTCCATCGGACGGTGGCGTCGAAGTGCTGATTGCAACAATTTTCGCGGAATTGGCGCCACCAAGCATCCGCCAGCCGCGAAAATATTCGTTTGCTTAATATTTCGGCGCCGAGCTGTGCCTGCTTACGGAGGAGCATCTGAACTCGTCACGGATTAATTAAATTAATTTCCCTAATCACTTGCGGGCTCCGTTTTTCTCGGGCTGCCCCAGCTCCACCCGGCTCCACCCCGCGCCAACCCCCAGAGAAAGTACAGAAGAGCTGGAGTCGCTGGCAAGTAGCAGATGCCAGCATCTCTCCCCGCAATGTCTAAACAAATTGATTAAAAGTTTGGCCAGATTTAATTATAAGGTAAATGAGTACTTTCAAGTGCCAAACAAAATGAATTAAATCCCAAGTTTGCAGCACCCGAAGTTGCAAGAATTTCGGGGATGTTGTTAGCGAAATTTGTCTTGAGCTGGCTTTCTCGACTCGATGCGCCGTGCTGCCGATGCACTAAGCAGTGCAACTTTTTGTTACCCACTTAAAATTTCAAAGCCCTCCAATTATTGTAACTGGCTCAAAAATTTCCGGAAAATTTTGGTAAAGCCAGCATTGCTGAGGGAAAATCGCAGCCAAAGGATCATTTGAATTTTGCGATTCAGTGCATCCAATTTTACAATTCTCAACAAGTTTTTCATTTCTTTTCAAAATTAGTGTTGCAATAAAAATGTTCTGCACTACTCTTATATTAATATTAAATTTAATTGTCATTAAATATTTAAAATTGTGGAACACCTCGGTAATGAGAAATAAAATTCCTCGTTCCGCCGCCTCCGTCTCCGTGTTTGTCGTTTTGATCTTATAATTTCCCTTTCAACAGCAGATGCAGTTGAAAATTTAAAAATGATTTTTAAGCAACATTTTTAAAATATTGAATGCCGAGATACGTATGTACATTCAACTCAACTCTATACAAAGTTCGTATCATTTTATTTTAAATATACTGTTTAAGAATATTATTTAACCATTATTTTATAAATACCTCTGCACTACAGAATTTATTTTAATAATTTGGTATTGCGGAATACCCAACTTAACCCAATCATCTATACTAACTTTTAAAGTGATTGAATATTCCGAGGGGATTAATCAAGATGCGCAAAGCGGCCTTACAGCTCATCCCTAAAGAGTAAGAACATCAAAATTTGACAAATGAAATTTGCGTGCTACCCACATTATTGGGGTCGTTCCAGTTGCTCTAGGTCACAACATACTACGGGCCAAGTTTCACTCAGAGCAGAGTTACATTATTTGAGAAATTCGTTACCAGACTCCTGGGCTTTCAAAGCAAACACTTAGGAGTGCATCTGTTCCGGGGTCTAAGTCTCATCCGTGGCTGCCTCGAAGCAAATAATTCCCATTCACCATGGAGAAATGTTTGCAACTTGTGCAGACTCACCGACAGCCACAAAAGAGTATCAAATGCCCCGAGGTAGATCTGGACTATCCCAAAAGTTTTCTTGTCCTCCGCAGTCATCCGTGCCAGACACTATAAATATTATGTAAATGCTAAGCGTCCCTCAAAGGCCGAAAGTATATTTGCCCTGATACATGGGTCAATAGCAATTTATGTAAATTAGAATGCCGACTGACAGAAGTAGTTACCGAACATGTCAGTGGAGGTGCACTCGGCCACGGATGCTTAATAATATATTATTGGATTAAAACACCCACCCGCCGGTTGTAATTCGCTCTAAAAAGTTCATACTAACTATTTTGAAAGTTCTGGACAACTTCTGATTGAAATTGAAAGGCTATGTGACTTTATGGATGATAGATGGTCAGATGGAAATTCAAACTGGCAAGCATAATTGAACATATAAAATGTACCTGGACTTTGGATCTGAACTTTCATTATGTTAGCCAATGGTCTCTGTGGTAACAAATCAATCAAATATTGACATAACTCTAATTATGTTGGTCATATTCTAAATTCAATTTTACCCAATTTGCATTTATCATTTGCAGCTTCACTGGATTCGTAAAAAAAAGTTTAAAACCTTGTCAATAGTTCAAAATCAATGTATTTGTCGAATTAAGTCTAACTGCTGGCATTTTCAATTGCATTTTGCGAACCCATTATAGTTCCTTCATCGTTCATTTGTTGCTCAGCAATGTAAAAGACCCACCGTGCACATTATACCAGAAGTCAGTTGCATCATGTGAACGAATAGTTCACAAACGGCAAATATAATTTTCAAAACTATACTATAAAAAAAATAGAAATGAATAGAATTTTTAAAAATACCTAATAAATAATGAGATGAATTTTGAGCATTGCACAAAACTCAAATTATTAAAATTGCCAAATTTCATTGCAGCAATTTTAAAAATTCATTTAAAACGTGATTTTGTAGTGTAAGTAACATCTGCTCCACCACTCTTCATACACTCGGGGCTAGAAGCAACAGTCCGCCAATTACTTGCACATTTCGAAAACATTTTCCATGAAAAATTTGTATGAAAAGTCTTCATATACTGTATATAATGTCTATATGTTGTTTCTACCGTAAAATGCAGATGGATTCGCTTTAAATAACTTTTAGAAAAACAAACAAAAATAGGTAAGAAGGAATACTCGTCTCTTTCAATCTTAGGCAGTCCAACAACTTTCTGAGGCATCCAGATGCCTAGTTGGAGTGCACTGTGCGCGAATGCACATCAAACTATCTATATTCAGGCAACTTTACCTACTACGTGCCTTCGCGACTTTATGGAATCTTCAAAATCTAGAGATTTTCGCAGCGAAGTCACGTAACCCAAATATAGGAAGTTAATAAAATACAGAAACCACGACAGCAACTTTCGCTGCAAATGCACGGCAGCTTTCTTCACAGGCGGCTACTGAAATTTTTACAAAGAAAGAAAAAAGGTCTTGCCAGGATTCTTATAGAGCGCTTAACTTAAATATGAAAATAATCCCACGCATCCTGGAAGACGAAGACGGTCGGAGCACTTTAATCTCTATGTCGTCCTTAATGCGCTCCGACGTCGCTTTAGCACATCCATCTAGGTCTTCTAGGTCTTCAGGGTACTGAAAGTGGTGGAGTAAAATTACCCAGTGAATGCTATAATGAGGCCATTGAATCGAAAATCATTCAAACCTGATGACATGGAAGGGAATAATGACACGAAGAAGGTCATGTCAACACTTGAAATTGATAAAGGCATCCAGGAGAGGGCTCACTTTAATAAGGAGAGCCAAGCTATTGATGCCCGGGTGCTTTGTGCGTCACTCCTTACGGATTAGGGTCATTGCTGCTGCTCATCAATTAATTTTAGGTGTTGTTCCCCTGCCTTTGCAAACATTAAATATTGAAGCAATTTATACGTCCTATTAGAGGAACTCAGTGGGAATTTGCAAAGCGAATTATCCTGCGGTTTAAAGCAGAAGTATTTCCACGACAAAACTCAAGAGGAATTCGTTGCAAGAAACAATTTTGTTGACGTCCACTAAAGGACTGTTAACAAAATAAAGAATGACGTAGAAGAAATAATTTAATAAAATGTTCTCTTCTTACGTGCAGGTCCTTTTAAACCATCGAAATAAAAGCAGCTGTATGTAAAATTGTAAAGTTAGATTAAATCATTCAACGTCTCTAGTTATAAACCTGGAACTACACATTTACATTGTAATATACTCGTACTTAGTGTGTTGTAATTTGTAATCTTATTTCTTGTTTCACTATGATATAATATTATGCACTTTTTAGTTTTTGTATTCTATTCTATACTGCTTGGGTATAATTACTTAATAGTTCAAATTTCATTTTTTGCTGTGCTTTGTTTTTATAAAACCAAAATGGCGGCCATAACATGCAAAATGAAAGTAGAGACAAAAAAAATATATTGCGTACCATATGAAGTGGCATATCACTGAATAGGTCTTTCAAAATCAAGATGAGATAATGCTTCCTACACTATTTTACAACCATAAGCACCGTTTAACCTGAAAGTTATGTGGGTACGATTTCTACATTTTTCTTGTTGTGCGTAATGAATGAATCTGTTGTATTTTCTAAAGTATACTCATTGAAAAGACAGTGTGTGAAAAACAAAGTTATTCTATATGAAATACTTAAAGTAAAGAACAATACTAAACATTTGTCAATAAAAATAAAGAGGATTAAAAGAAACAACGTAAAAAGCGAACTAAAAATATGGAAACAAGATGACGTAGAAACATATTATAGTAGAATGTATAACGGAAATCCTCTTCCCTTAATTTAAAAAAGTACCTACTTGTTATGATCCATCTTTAACCTGCCAATTAAAAGGTGATAGATAAAGTCGGGGAATCTGTAAAAAATCACACAATCAAATCTGAATCGCAGTCGGATGCATACATGTAGCGGGAGTCGCAGCAAGTAAAATATGAATCTGATGATCTAATAATAGTATTTATTGGAAGATTTACATATATTAGCTTTCTAAAACCGTAAAATTCGCACTACATTAGTCCATTTTATTTTGAGGCAATAACAATTATACATTGCTGTGAACGATTGTGTAAAATTAACTTAAATAGAAGTGTACAACTCAGCAATCTAGTCAACAGAAGACAAAACAAGATTTTCAGGATAGAGGGGGACTTTCTAAGGAGTTTGTTTGGCTTCATGCAAGATAAAAGCTGAAGATTTCCTACAAGAAATCTGAGGAGGGCTCTGCCTGGAAACCAGGTGCTAGACAGACATGCATATGTGACATCCACCCGATCGCAGCATCCTCCCGCTCCGGATTCTGGATATAATTGCGACCCTTGAGCGCGGGAACGCCATGGGTATGGCTCTTTATACGAAAATCCCGGCGTAGAAATAGCGCCAGGAAGGCAGGAACACAACCGTCATTCAGGTAGATGCCTACGCAATTTACTTAGACGCATGTATTATTCATCACGGAATTAACTCCTATAACGGCATTATCATGTCAAAGACATAAACTTTACTTTGTAATGTAAATACAAGTTCGGGCCGTGCTCGAATCAGAGCAGAACACAATGCGATCTTCTTCTTCCTTCCTGGCCCCGGCGGGTTTATTCCTTTGTTGGCTCGTCACTGCCTTCATACGCCAGCCCAGCGAGCGAGCGGATTGTCGCCGAGTTAACTGCTCCCCGAGTGGGGGCGAGGGCAGCAGCGAAGTCAGAGCACCCACCCGCCAGCATCCCTCTGGACCCCAGCTAAGCAGCGCCCCCACATCTTTACATCCGCGGCCCCATCCCCTACCATCCCGCTTTCATTTTCTGTTCAAACAAATTTTTCTCTAAAACAATTTTTCTAACCGGATTTCTGGTGGGCCCGTTGTTCTTGCCTTTGTCTTGTGCACTTCTCTGTATTTTTTTTATTTTTTTTTTATTTTTTATTTTGCTTCCCAATTTTGCGCCACCCACCCCCGCTTTTATTGCTCCCGCCAGCGGGGGCCACGTATGGTTCCGCGGAGCATATGCGCTACGTGTTTATGCCCACTTTATCATGTTAGCCTAATGATATGAATATTTTATTACCTGGGGGAGGGCGCGCGTTTTTTATCTCGTTTATGGTTTGTAAAGAAATTTTCAGGCATAATGAACGGATCAGGGCTATAATCGCTCCGAACGCGGTAAACACTTCTTCGAAATCTCCGCGAACGGGAAAACACGAGGGCCGCGCTATGCCCCCCAGAGCCCCAACCCGCACACACATTGCCGGATCGTTTCGATTTATTGGATAGGCGTCACCGGGGCCTATGTTGATTTATTTGCCCTTTTATTCCTGCGCTTTTTATTGCTGCACAATATAACTTTATTGCATTATGTGGCGATCATATTGTTCGCGCAGTTTGCGCCGAAACACTTTGACGATAAATCATGGCCCAACCAGGGGCGGTAGATGGCCACCGATAGTGGGGCGACAGCGTGAAGGATTATGATTGGAGCTGAGCCCCCTCGTGGCCTCGAATAGCTGCTCCAGTGGGACTCGAATGCTATTTAAATTCACGACGTTCTCAACACCTCCCTGAGAAGAACGATATACATACATATATGTAGGTACATATAGGTCTAGAAAGTAACGACCAACGAAATGACACCTAAATTCACAAGTTAAAACTGATATAAAATCAGGCAAGCTCGAAGTTTATATACCCAATAAACCAAAATGTAATAATATCCCGCCAGTCTAGCCTCAAAATGTAAATTTTGCAATCGTTTACACATATTGTATCATATAGTAGTGTGAAAAACAAAGAAGAAGAGCCACATGTAAAAGAATTTGATTTTTCTAATATTATATAATTTGAAGAAGTGTTCAATTTAATAAAGATTAGGAATAAACTACTTCTACTTCTTTTTTAGCTCAGACTCTTCAAAAAATGAGTTTTTCTAAAGAAGTTGACGGAGATTGTACACTGCAACTAGACGGTTTTTTGACCCAATAATGCTTCATTAGTGGACTAGGCGTACCGTTACTCTAAGGAAGCCCAGAAGATCACCCACGGAAGAATTACAGACCAAGTCAAGCTTAAGGGGACCGGTGGTGGTCTAGCACCCGTGAATTTAAGGGATTTTAAGGTGAAAATAGCGAACAACAATATTTAAACTGTTTATTAGACTTAAGAATTATACGAAAACATTTTTAAAATAACCAAAAAAAATAGTATTCATTTAAAAAATTGGCGCTGAAAATTGCCCTCTCAAAAAAATGTACCTGTGCGGCGCGGCGGTTGATATTTCAGTCATTCTACTTATCGGAAAAATAAAAAATAGGAAAATTATTAATCTATAAGATTTTAGCTATGGCCTGTGCCAGAAGTAAAGAGAAAGAATTTTTTTCACAAAATAGCACGGTTTTGAAATGTCGAATACCGAAAACAGCGTATTTTTCATTCGTTTTTTACATAAAAAATAGGAAGTTTTTAAACGGTTTTAAACGGGCCATAGCCACTGCTGTCCTGAATAAAATATTAAAATTTGAGATGATTCGGATGAATAGTTTTTCATCCCGCCGCCGTGCATAAAAAAGTAATTTCGAGATAAATGAGTTTAAAGTTTTAATTACATATATGTATGGCGAGTCAACCATGTCTTCCTGCTAAAAAGGCTGTAGAATCTATAATACCATCAATATCATTACAAAAATGTGATTCTCGAAGGACTATATTTTCGAAATATTGAACAAAAAAAAAACTATTTTTTGAAAATCCTAGACCACCGGGTCCCCTTAAGAACTTCTTGCTTCTTAAATAAAATTTGCAAAAAACTGTAAATAAGTTTGCTGTTATACATAAACCTACTCTAAATGTGTTTCATAAACAAATCTAAGTGTTCTGAGTATACGCTCTAAACTGAGCATAGTCGACGTGCTCGAGCTCTGTTCATATGTAATGTTGTTTAAAATCAAGAAAAGGAAAACGCTTAATATTGCATTGTCATGACACTTAAACATTAATCACTTTGTATAGTTTTCAATTTAATTTCAAATAATCCTAAAGATATTTAAACATAGTAAAGAATAATTAAAACTAATATACATTCCTTGTTGGTCCTCTTTTTGTCGCAATTACAGCTCGATATCTTCAGCTAAATGCTGTTCAATTTTTAAAGATCGATAATGGTATCATCTTCCATGTGACTTGAACTATAGTAGTCTTTGAAATAGTTAACCGATGCTTAATTTACTGTAATTTTTCAAAAATAAAAGAACAATGCAGTTTTTACTTAGAAAGAATTTACAAAATTTTTGTTATTTTCTAAGTCGCAATGCAGATACGCCTTGTTGACAAATAAAGTCGCAAATGTCTCTGAAAACAGATGGTTTGTAAGAAGTTTTTCAAAATGTCAATGTGCACAGCTGCACCCGATACCCACACGTTTTTCCTATCTTGAATTAGTTGTTGCTTTGTAAAACCATAGTTTGTCTATGGTAAAACAAAAGAAACGATGCTTTTGCAACGTCTTAAGTTTCCACGCGATTCGCTAAATTGTTAAATTCTCTCGTTATAACAACACCACATTTCTTTCACTGCGCTCACGGGTTTATTTGAAATATAAGCAATATTTTCACTCTGAGGAATAAATTGAAGGATAATTAAATCTTATCCTTCTTTTAGTAGATGCCAACTAACATACAAATCTACCTACATATACAGTAAACTTAAAGTTGAAAGGTCGTATACATATATACTTATTGCAGTTAATAAGTAGTTACTAATTTTGAGAAAAAATACTTAACTAATTAAATTCGTTAGTATATCATAACTTCAAAATAAAACTGGTTATGTATTTCAACTTCAGTGACGTTATATCCTATAAGGATCAATTTTATATTATGCGAAAATATAATGACTGTACATTACTTAATTAATATTATAAGTCTTCCACTTGAGTTATTTTTCCTCTATATAAGATACAAACAAAAACTCGCCCTGCGTTCACATGTGGAAAAGATTGCTGAAAGCTATTTGAAATACGGGCAATTAAACGTGCTAACAACGAGAATGGCTTATCCAATAAGAAGTTAGTTGAAAAGTACTGAATAAAATAGCAAGTAATACTAAAACTTTACATTCCTGTGGCATACGACAGCAGTTTCATCATTAGTTGACCACTTTAAACAAACAACTTAAGGTCGTAAGAGTTCATAAAATTAGCGTTTCTTCAAGAAAAGGTCCTAAAGTTCTTTTTAAAGCTGTCGGTAGATGAAGGTGTTTCGCTGCTTTATTGCCGCTCTAATGTTTGTCGTAAGGCAGAGGCCGCACGTAAATCTCCCATAAAGGAATAAAAAAGGATAATTTTAGCAAATAAACTTGAGAATACACAGCATTATTTTGCAAATAAAAAATTTATTAAAGTGAGCAAAATCTTGAATTTCCTGCCACTTGACATGGGTAATTTGCTGGAAAAGGTTACAAGCTGGGGAGCCAGGAGGGCGTCGAGTGTGGCGCCCGCCGCCCGCCCCCAAACCGAGCAGGACTGGCTCAATTGTGCAGGTGGAATGTGGATGAATGGGATCCCAGCCTATGCTCCCCGAGGTATATACACATATAATCATTCCACTCCGACGGGGAGTCGGGGGCCCTCGTCAAAGCATTGCAGGATGATGAAACGGCAACGTTTATACTGTAACAAGATGATACACTTCGTTTCTGTTACTCAATTGAATTTTCCAGATTTGCAAATATGAAGGAGGGCGTTAAGGCTTAACACGACTCTTTGCAACAAATCACATGTGGAAAGTGTGGATTTAATGTTGAGTGCGAACATTTTCGTGTCGGAGATAAGCGACACCAGGAGGTGTATGTTTATTTACCTGTTTTGGTATTTTGGAGACTGGGAGACTCTAATGATAGCAGCTTTAATTAATAACGATTTTGTTGTCTTTCTCGTTTGTCTGGAAAGAGATAGTGTCGGTCCAAGAGATCAGTAGTTACACCTGAATATTTCTCTGCCTATTTCTACAAAAAGATTTTGAAAGGTTATTGCGTGTAGAGCAATGGTTAAATGGTTTACGTGATCATCATATAAAGTGTCTATGCCCTTTTCTTAGTTTATTCAAACCAAAATTTATCATAAGATGCTTAAGTACGTTTTCCTAGATTTCATACGAGCTTTAATGACAAAGAAGTAAAGCTTTCCTGTAGTTCTAATTATGTATGTCTTCCAGAAAATCACTTAACTAAAATAAAAGTGCTATAAATAATTATACAATAGGATTCTAGTGATCCGCTTTTCACTAGAATTTGAACTTCATATCTATGGAAATCACTCTGGTTAGGATTCACTATAGTTTAGTGAAAAACAATTTGGGTGCTTGTAGCTACTAAAAACTGACTATGTTTTTCGGTGTTTTCTACAATTGAATTCTATAGCTCATCTTCTAAAGTTGGCTCGATATAAGACATACTTTTTTTTGCTGTTTTTTTTTGCTGATGTTAGGGTAATCAATTGATAGTAATTTAAACATTTTTCTTTTCAAAATTTGTTTCAGAAAAATTTGTAAAATGCCTACGCTACATGCTAACAAAGCCGCGGTTAAAAATTAGTAAACGTAATTGCACATAAACTAAAAAGGAAAAAAGAAAACATAATTAAGCTGCATGCACACCAAGTATCAATGCCAGAATTTCGTCCAATTAAAGGGAAACACACGAAATAATAGCCCCGTCCATCCAACATACCACTTGTTTTCCAGATTTTCGTAATAACTTACACCCTCTCGGGCAGTTAGCTCTACTAAGTCACCGTCCAGTAACTATTAATTACCAAAATGCCATACACCGCGTTCCTGTGAAGCTGCAGAATTAAAAGGTATGTTCTGCTAATTAGTTAATTAAATCCACTTCGGCTAGCCTGGCTGTTCGGTGGCACCTCGCTAGGAGCACTCACGGGATACACTGCGAAACCACGACGAGGCCGTGGCGGGTCCGGGGGTCGCTTAATCCAGAGGGCGGTATGTGTGCGCCCGGAAAGGAGCACCGAAGTGGCATTCATCACAAACCTGGATTTATGTGGGTAAACAAACAAAGGGAAGAAAAATTGAGATCATTTAAAAAATCAACTAGCTCCCTGCTCCGCCATTTGTCATTTTTATCATGGCCAAAGGAATTATCGTGTATCCTTGCGGACGGCGGGCGGTGTAAGCACTACTCAAGCTGGGCTCAGGGCCGCCCCCGCAGCCAGCTACTTAAAGGCGGGGGTGTGAGAAATATTGCCATTGTCTCCCTGGCAATTTGCAAGAATTACATGACCCGTAGTCCATGATTCACTTAAATAGCTTCAACTTGTACAGCGGAGTCCCTTACGCCGCTAAAGGAGGAGCGACTTCCCGGCTGCCCGTCGGGAGGTCGCACAAATCCAGAGCATTGTATGCGAATGTTATGTGCATGAAATTAATCAAAAGTTACTGAAAATTGGATGGGATTCTTGATGAAATTATATGATTTGAATAATAATGGTCGCCCGCTCCTCCCGGATGGGCGATACGACCCGGCCTTCTGCGCCCGGGTCTGCAAAACCGGGCAGACCCAGTCGATGACGACGCCGACGACCGACGACGAAGGCGGCGGCGGACGGCACGGCGCCAGTGGAGCCAGCGGGAGCATGACAGAGCAGAATGTGTTCTCCTCGTGATGTGACTTCTGCTGTCGTTTTGTGGTTGAAAACAATGGCCCGGAGGACAGATGGAACACATTCAAATTGACTAATGCCAACCGTACCTGAATGCGAGCCCCGCACAATGGGAGCAGTCTGGCAAAAGTCGAAGTAGACCCACTCCGGCCTGCCTTATTTGTGCCCATCCCGGGCTCATGTGGTCCCTCTGTTCGCTGCGCCCAGTTGGAGCAGGCTCTGTGGGATGACGGATTTCAATAGATTTCATTAGCATCTTACACCGTCTTTGGGTCTTAAGGTTTTGTGGTATAACGACCCTTTTTAATTCGCCAGACTTATTGTCGTTCATTTCGGTCTCACCACAAGGACTTCCAGATTTTATCTTCAGCTTTTAATTAGAAAGCAATTTGCAGGACACAATTGTTGTCGGGATGCCTCCATCGTCAAAACGTATGCGTGCGTATGGGAGGGAATTAAGAATTGTTAATAGATCCAGAGTTTCTCATAAATAACTTTTTTTATGGGTATGAGGAATCGACCTATCAAAAGGGTTAATTAAACTTATTTGGTTCTGCACTTAACCTCGTTGGTCCGTTGATCCGTATGTCGTTCGTTGGCATAGTTCTTCTATTGTCTTAATTTTAAAAAAATTTTTGTCAAAATCAAAGATTTTGCGTACACTTTTCATAAATATATTGCGAAATTTGAATGCAAATTCCTATTGTAGGTTTGAACTTTTAAACTCGTTAAACTGATTTATCCAAGCCCATGTTTCAAAGAAGTTGTCTTTTTGTTTCTTCTCGTCTGAACAAGTTATTATTTTTATTCTTTCAATACTTTAAAAATTTTAAGAATGATATAATGCGTTCCTCATTACCACAATAACTTCTGAAATGAGTATCTATAAAATATTAAAATCTTTATTGTGGCCTGTGCGTAACTAATCATAAATTTTATTGTAAAACAAAATTTGTTAAATACGACACATTGGTGCCAAATTATATTTAAACATTGTTGAAACAATATTGTTCTTATTGATTTTATAACGTTATTTTTCTGTTTTTGCTTTTGCTCTTATAACCAAACCTTAATAAACATTATATTATGTAGTACCTCTGTAGTTGTGAAGATATCTAGGTTAGCTAAACAAATTATAAGACTTCTTCGCAGCCAATTACCTGAGTTGCAATAGAAAAATTCTAGTAATTCGCAGCAACAGAGCAATAATGCAAAATGGTTTCTGGCAACAATTCAATTCCAATTCCATTCTCTGCGCTCGGAATTTTATTTTCCATTTGCGCTTTTCAATTCTCCAAGTGGGGGCAATTTAAAATAATTTTCGTTTTTCACATTTGCACTATAAATCAATCAAATCGCTTGCCTCTGACACAAGCTCACCTAAGTTCGAATTGTCAACACGAAACGGAGCGCCCGTTGGTGGCCCGGGAGTCCCACCTGATTCCAGTGCAGGCCGGGGCCCTGCTTGTGCCTGGGTGCCGCCTGTATGCCCCGAGTGCCCGGGTGCCTGGCCCGGCTGCCTCCCGGAGTGATTGGCTGTTGTTAACACCCATTCCAGGCGTTATTTTATGAACCCTTCTCGGTTTCCATACCACGAGTACCCCGATGTCCCTAATGCATGTGTTGCTTTCAATTTCGATTTATTGGGCGACAAGTGTTGTATTTCACTCGACGAACACAATATGTGACGTGTCCAGAAACGTCAACTCGAGAGGTGTCCAGAGCCCCGCAATTCTAATAAACCCCTAAAGTTTAAGGGTTGTTCAGACGAGTATGAGTGGGATTAAGTGGTCATCTTGCATCAGACTTTTAAGTGGGCGAACTACTTCAGCACAATGAACAGGAATTCCCAACGTCAAAATTAATTCCTTTCATCTGGAAAAACGAAGTTAACAGACTCCGGGGGCACCATTTACATGACCATTCTCAAAGTGGAAATCGATTGCAGTCAACTGGTTAAATCTGTACTTGTTTCGAAAAGGATTAAAGGAAACGCTTCATATTGGGATTACTGGGTTTATTGAATGCATACCATTTTTGATTTCGATCAAAATCGGCTATTAGAATAATCGCTTGGATATTAAAAAACAATTCATCATCAAACTAGACCTACAAATTTTGCGACGTAAATATGAAACTACAATAAAAAATAGGAGTTCGCATTTAACATTTTAAAGATGGGCGGAGGGGAGTTCGAGTTTGGTATCCTTTGGTAGCTTTTTAAAAAGATGATGATAAAGTTGCGGAAGTTTTCCTGCTGCAATGGTTGCAGCTTGCAACAGAAGATTTTACTTCATAGAATATCACAGCATAATCTCTTTTGAAAAGTACACTTCATTTTAGTCCGCAATCAAGCAGCAAAGGGTATAAATTAGCCATATCTGATCCAGCATCTCTCAGACGAAATACGGAAAACCGAAACAAGATCTTCCTTTTTGCATTTTAATTAAACTTCCTCAGTCGGATGCAATTCAAAGCTGATGCTTCCCGGAAGAGAATTCTCAGCTCATTGCAATCACGTCAAAATCACTGTTGGTTGAACGGAAATATTTTCGGTTTTCTCGGAATTTATTGATTCATTTGTACTTATAACGAGTAATTCTAATTTAATGGAAATCAAGTTAGTAAAAAAATGGGGGAAATTGCTGCGTAATCTGGCATTCTAGCCACGCGCATGATCTTGCAGAGGGCATTTAATTAGTTGTAGTGGCGCGAAAAGAGGATGGAAATGATAATTATTTGGAACGATTGTTTTGGTTTTATAACCAGCCAATACATTATCCTTTTTCAATATGAAAAGAAAGTTATTTCGAGGCAATTTTTAAATAATTTCAGTTGGAATAAAATACTATCCATCCTGCCATACTAAAAATTGTCTGGATTTATTGTTGAAATACATATAATCATGTGAATAGTTCTTTAACAGATTTTAATTTATTTTAGTTAGATAAATGTTAATTTCAAAAAAAAATAAAAGTACGCATTATGTATTTAACGTTGATGATTTATTGGTTTCTAAAATTTAATTATCGAATATCTTAAAAGACCACAGTGGGTATTACTTTAAAATGTTAGAATATAACTACATAGAGAAGTTGGGTAAATGATATGTCAAAAAAGGACCATTTTCGAAAACATCTACTAATATGTACGTAATATATGTTGTTTTAAATTAATATACATATTTGATTTTAATGTATATAAGTTCTTAGAAGAGATGCTTTCGCTAGGATTACACTAAAAACATGGTAAACGCAGGCAAAGAGCTCTGCCTAAGCGATCTTTTTTGACTGTTTGCGTTTCCAAGTTTACGGCCGCTCCCCTTTGAGGAAGTGGCCCGGAGCCAAACAGGAAATGTCTTCGTCGGTCAATTACAAATTCATTTCGCAGTTTGCTCCCATCAGGAATGCTAAAAAAGATTTGTGGGGTTCCAAAAATGCAAAAAGGACCCAGAGAAGCGGCAAAAATCGTCGGAATGCCGGGCAAAGATTTCGCGCAATCAAAGCTTTTTCCGGATGGCCGTGGCAACTCACGCCATCTGTTTAGATGTTAATGTATTTATTAAGGAATTCTCATTATCCTTTTGCCTGTTTCCGCCAGCAGTCGCCGACACTTACTTCCTATTTAATTCCGTCTTCGAGCTAAGTTGGCGAGTGGATGGGTTAAAGTTCCGGCGGGGTCTGGGCTCTGGAAATGGAGCTCGGGGCTGGCGGAGCACCGGTTAGCGGCTGGGGCGCCGGTGGCACCGTCTCACCGTCTCAGACGAGGTCCAGAGGATGAAGGCGGATCAGTTAGGACTGTGATTTCGTATTCTTAAGGCGTCGAGTTAAAATTTCATGGGCGAAATTGTTTTATCTGCGCCCGCCCCCTCATCGACTGTTCTAGCACCGAAGTTGTATTCATTTCTGGCTTTCAACTTGCGGCCTGGCCCTTAATCCGGCTGGAGATGAAGTCAGGTTCTGTAGCGGGACTGGATTATGGTTGAGTTGGTTTAACGGATGAATGCTTTCGAAAAGTTGAAGGATTCAACTTGTGGAGTTTGCACGCTGCAGATGTGCTTAATTGCAATCGCCGTGAGAACACTGCTGTCCAATATTTTCTAAAACCTTGAATAAAGACTAAAAGTCATCCCAGGGTTTTGGGTTGTGGACCGGTTGAGGGTTAAATATTTGAAGCTCATTTAAATAATAGATACAATGTTCATTTTGTGACGTTTTCTCTGCAAATAGGACCACATACATAGGGTAAAGAGTGAGAATCTGCATTTTAATCTACTCTGTTTTTATTTAGATTAACCTACTTTCACAATTTTTCAGTCTATGCGACAACTCTGTCAACTATTCTAAATTGAACTCTCTGATCTTTTCAAACCTAAGTAAAACTATCAAAAAATGAATTATACTACATAATGAGCAATTATTTTTTATTAACACTAATAAACAAAGTATCTGAAGCATTAAAACGTCTAAATGAAAGTTCAAATTACTTATTTATATTTCAGAACAGAACAAAGTTTTATCCACGCATTGAATATTCTTGACATGTTACACTTTCGAGAAAATCTTATATAACTTTAAATATTTTAATTTAAATATCTATAAAACCACACAGTGCATATCACTGATACCATTGATGGTTGAACTTTCAGTTTTTCCCTCTCGGCTTAATTAGTGCAAATCTACCTCAATACGCTTTGAAATTTCAAATCAACCAACCATGGTTGCTGCACTACTCCACAAACTAACAAAATCCGGCAAATGTTAATCAACCTCAAATAGTAGAGCATAAAATTACTATTGGAACAAGTCCCAATTTGATGCTAGAAAGCAGTGCAGCTTCCAGGTGCGAATTGATCACTTAATTTATATGACCAAATAAAAGGTAGCAGCACGTGTTAATTGCAATTTGATTATTTCAATTAAAAGCATATTAAACATTGCAAAACGAAATTTTATTACAAGCTTCCTCTGACCGCTCCGGACGATGCACATTGCATATGCAACCAGAGGCCTATAATGTGCCCGTACTCGATACATCCCACGGGACACTGGTTCAAGTTTATGAGCTGATACGCTTCGGCTTAATTGGCAGTAAAATTGGTCCAAATTCGATTAATTTATTGCGCTTAACACGTCCAAAATTTTCAGCAATTGAACCGAGCCTCAGATACGTGTACGGTGCCGGAGCACATTTACTTTTTGCGACGTCGAAAAATTTCGTGGGTCAGAAAAAACAACATGAGATATGAGAACGGTGAAACGGTTGAAGTGGTTGATAAGTAGCGACAATGACTGTCATTTTTAACAATAAAATCGACAACAAGGAGGATTTATAGGGAAACTGATTCGCCCTGTCTGGCAGATTTAGCACCCTCAGGCGGGAACCACGAAGAAGCAGGCGCGACGTCCCCCGGGGAAGCTAAGAAATCATTCTCGCAAATTAAGACAAACATTTACATAAATTTGCAAAATTGTCCCCGATGTGCAATATCAAGACGCGGCGGTGTGTATCCTTTGCGTACGTACAATGTCTTACGTTCCGCTGTCATCATGCTGGAAAAAGGACCAGGGCAATAAATTTCTAGCCAAATGTGGTGGCACGACATCCGGATGGTCGCCACCTTAAGCAGCCGAGGGGAGGGTGCGAAAGCGAAAGATTCCGTGACAGCCCCTTTGCCACCTCAACATCTTGCAAAAGCCATGAATAACTTAGCCCCGGAATATGATTTATCACCACAAAATAAAAGGTGAGGGCAATAAAATTTTCGCATCTTTACATACCGCCATATCTCAAGTTCTGGTCACATGGGGTCCAATGAATAAGTTTCAAACTTGTCTGATTTATCGTTTCTAAATGTCTCAGAAACCCCGAAATAATTCATTTGAACTGCTATCATTGTTCGAGACTAGTCAGGAGCAGAGAACTCGCAAAATTTTCCTGCTAATGTGCCTGCCGCCTTTGTTCTGCCTACATAATGCACTTTTGATCATTCTCGCCCTTATGTTGGATTTATTAAAAGAAGGCTAATTGTTAGGGCCACACTGTGATGCAATCATAAACTTCTGCGTTCTCTTCACACCAAATTTTTGTCATGTTTGTTAAATAAATTTGCATTTTGCATCCAGTTTCCGTGAAAAAGGAAAAAAAGATAAACTTTAGGAGAAAATATTGGGAATAGGAATATCCGTTATATACTATAATTAGTAATAAAAAAAACTTTGAATGATCATAAATTGGAAATAGCCCATTTTGAACAGACACTCCTCATATTTAACAAACTTTTACAAAACTAAATTGCTTACAAAAAGTTTATTCTATTGTAAGTAATTAATCTAACAGCTCGTAAAGCTACTAATTTATAAATGAATTCAAATATAGTCATTGTTACTTAATTTAAATATTTTCCACTTTGTCTCAATTTTAAGTTGACGGAACATTGGGTACTGTTTTCTAAATGAAAGTACTTAACGTTTTTTTGTTTTGCAAAAGAAGCTCAATAAAAATAAAAGAGGATGCTAAAATCCTTGTAAAAATTACCCTTTTTTTGGCAAATTAGGATCAAAAAACAGAAATTCACACTTTAAAAACATTTAATTATAGGTTGCTATGGAACTTGTACATCTACACTACCTAGTGTAGTAAAAAGATTTGTAGAAGTAATTAATTTTAGAAGGCATATTTCAAATTTGATAATAGCCATAGTATGTATATACCTACATAGCTAATTATAAAATCACGAGACGATTGCTTTGAGGAGATAATTTATGTTTATATTTGAGATACGACGAACGCCTCGGAATGCGATGGAAATTCGTGGCGATGACAGGAGCATAAAGACTTTCATTAGGAATTATCAGGAACTGACTTGGCGCCCAGACGTCTTCGCGTTAAACAAGAGCACCGCCAGGCCCGGCCATAAATCGTCCAGAGTTAAAATCATTTTGCGGAAGAGGCGACAAAACACGGCGCGCGGGGCTTAAATTAATACAGAATTAGTCAAATTTAAAATCACAGCCCCGAAGGACACAAATGCGCGACCGTTGGTAGAGCAGTGATGGCGGGGGCGGCAGGCGGCAGGCGGCAGGCGCTCGGGCCAGGGTTGGGCTGCGCGTCAGTCGTTTTAATGAAACGGCCCGGGGCTGGCGAGAAGGAACCATTGCAGAAAAGCTTCAGAAAATCCCTTCAGTTGCGCTTATCGCGTGCTATTATGCCGGCTGGAGTCCGCCCGTTCCCATTGTTGCTGCTTCGTGGGAAGCCGGGATAAGCGTGACGAACGTACCTATGCTATGCAGATACTAAATATATTTTGGCCTCTGCGGCGGCAGCCAGCTACTTCGCCGCCTCCCGCGGCCCTGGTAATTACACACTGAGCTAGTTATAACGCAGAACAGAAGAGAAAATTCATCACTTGAGCATGAAATTGTTTATAGGCCAAAGTCCCGGAATAAGCACATAATGCCTTTGTATCGGACTGTTTAATGTGGATTCTTCCAAATTCGGTTGAGTTTAGATTTGTGCGGCGGATGCTGCTTGAACCCGGCTCAGCCCTGCACCCCCATGGAGGGAAACAGCCAGCTCGCGAATGTTGTAATTTAACTGCCAGAGGGTTCGTTATCCCTCCTCAGAAAGAGAAATGCAAAAATGTGTAAAGTCATTTGTGGCGACGGTGGTATTGCGGTGGAAACTGTTTCTCGGAGCTGTCCGGCATACAAAAGCTTGCCTTCCATCTTACTAACTGAAAGCCGATTTGCAACCAAACTTACCATATAAAAAAGAATTCAAAACTAAATAATTGGCAACCTTTATCCATTACAGAGTAAATAAAATTATAGAAAATCCACATATCAAATGTTTAATTTAAGAGTAAATTAATTCCATGTGACAAACTGACAGACCGACGAAACTAATATAAATATTATTATTGGCTACGAAAGAATAAAACTGGATAAAATCATAATGGTTATACTAACTAACTACAAACTATAAAATCATTTAATTCAAATTCAAGCTACAAGAAATTAAAAGAAAAATGAAACAAAAACAGTCAGCGTAAAGTGTAACATTCCAAAAGTCGACAATTCTTAATATTGTTAAAAAATTCCGAAGTAGGCAATCGACAGAATCTCTTCATCGCGGGATTTGTCCGCATGCAAAATAGTATTTAAAAGTCATTTTGTATCTTAAAAAGAAAAATGTACAGTGCCAAAACGAGTTTCAAGTTGGTTTATGCTCGATTGGACCAGCAACAAAAAAAAGCCTCTATATGAATTCAAATACTAAGAACCGGTTTAAGAAATAAATTTATTTTGCAATCATTAACTAATCTTTACTTTTTGGTAAATAAATACATATTTCGAACCTACATCATGCGTAGATTGGATGAAATTCCTTAAAAATCATTTAAATTGGGCAAGGTTAATTATATTATTATCATAAAGGTAATTAAATACTTCGCTTTTATATCGTTTTCATTTCGATTCGTTCAACATTTCTAGAGGAAGCCCATATTGAGAGTGAATTTCCTAAATTAGCCTACGTTTTGTTCCACACAGAGGAATATTCTTGTTTTGTTCTATAATTCGATTCACTCTTGACTCGTATAGTCTGTGCATGGCATGAAAACCATTGTTTCACAAAAACTACAATTCTCATAATTCGAATGAAGGGCTATTCTCTTCGTCCACGACAAATTGCCAATTTCGTTGATGGTATCCGGAGATCCACTATTCGAAACAGACTGAACGCAATAAATCTGGATGCCTTACTACCAGCATCAAATTTTGAGAATTTCTAATTTCCCGCACAATTACCGAAGGATTCAGATGGGGGAGATGAGAAAACGTTGAGCATGCGATATCCGCAAATGTGCAATTACCGCACATATGAACTAGAACTAGTCATCAGAAACTTAATCAACAACACAAATTGAAGTTTTCCAGGTAAATGGTCCGACTAATTGCCAACAACCGCTTCATCAGTGCGAAGAGTCACCCGTAAAGTTTCAATTTTCCTCGAGATTTCAAAAGGTTCACTTCTAGAATTCTTTTCACAGCTAACGCAGAGCAAAGTGCAGAGGAGCCCCAATGACACGCTTAAGAGTTTAGGTTTACACCAGTCCCATTATAGTGTAAAGTTTCTTAGTTAACTAGTTGCCTCGAGCTCGGAAATTCAATTTGTATGGATGGACCTAAAACCACCTGTGGAAATTATTCTATTATCCTCTATTATCCTGCCGGCTGCAAACATCCGTCGAGAGTACTCCGGCTTAGAGATTTTCATAAATTCAGTTAATGTTTCTCGCCACCTCGGGTGCGCTGAAAGACAACAAAAGGGGCCCTCAGTCGTTGGGGAAGGACTGTAGCTTCTTTGTGGCCACCACTCGACCTTTTTAATAACTATCTGAACCCTGAACCCGAGCAACTTGAGCAGCCATCATGCAACTTTAACTTCGGTGGGGCTTTGAAATGATCCAAAGTGAGGTTTGAGTGGAACATCTTTTAATTTTCGGTGGTGCAGAGTGGTTGAGAATGCTTCAGAACTCCGCTAAAAAATCTAGCAGCTTGTTTTTGCGTTTCCTTTTTCTCAATTCGAAAAAGTTGAATAGTTGTGGAAAAGTTTCATTAAGTTATCGTAGGAATTCTATTTATGCTTGCTGTAAATTAAATTAAAGCGAAAAAGATTGTAAAATCTAAATTCGGAAAATTTTTAAGAAAGGAACTTAGGAAAGTATTTCCGACTTATAAAAATAAAATTACTCATATAATATGGCCAGTGGCCTGATATGTGTGTATGATGTGGCAACATATTTACTATAATATGGAATAATAATAAAACATTAAAGCATAATTACATTTTCATTGAAATTAATGTCTGAAACTAAGTAACAAGCGTACCAGCCATTAACACTACTTTAAATTAAATAGTAAACCCATATCAGCGATCGAATCATTGCAAACATTAAGCATTTAATGTCTACAATCGCAATTTTTTATTTAAAAAATCGATTAGTTTAATAATACTTTATCATGGGAAGTCATTTTAATTATTTTTTGCATGATAGCACCAATATCGTCACTGGCATTCTTCTACATACAATATAATATTTAAGGTCACTGCGCAAACGAGTTTCGAATGGGTTTAAAAAAACAGACGAAAATTTTGTAATTGTAATTAGAGATAAAATAAAAACTTTACTTACCACGTGGATGAGATTTTTATAACGATGTCTAAAAAAGTTTTAGTGATAATATCAATAGTTAATATTTCTTTAACGCTGATTATATCGCTGCTACGTACTTATGTGCATTCGAAAAGCATAATGTTTCCTTTGCAATTGGTTAAAAATAGGTTGTTCTGGACGTTACCTATGATGTTATGAACCTCTATGTGGCATTTTGAGTATATGATTATTCAGAAACTTTACCGTTCTGTGCAATAAACTGCAGCTTTAAACATTTCAGCTTCAGGCCTCTTAATAATACCAGAGCTATAAACTAGTTATGGCCATAGAGCGAAATTATGACCAATTGAAAGGCAATAGAGTTCAATAAAGTTATAGAGAAAGCGGCTCTATAAAAATGTCTTTAACGCCCCAAGCGTGCACATAACTCAGACGTTGGCCCCGCAGGACCACAGCTACTCAAACGAATATAACCCCACAGTGGCTTTTGGGGTTGAGTCGCAGTACAGCCATTTTGCCGCCAATTACCATTTTATAGGAAAATCGAATTTTAATTAAATTAACGGCTGACATCGTTTCGGGTCATAACGTGCGACCAAATAATCCCAATGCTTTATCGCGGACATTTCGCGGAAGAATTGGATCTGCGTTCCTTCCCATTAAGGGGTTAAGACAACGACCGACGATAATCCTGGAGAACCAATAGCAATTAAGGGAACTCCTTGAATAGACCGTAATTATGTGGCGTGAAATTATTCTGTGTCGCCATCCCTGGAACGGCTTTAATGGCATAATGTCAAATTTAATTGTTTTAATAAGGAGTCGGGCAGGGACTCGTTACTCTACAGTCCACGCCAGTTTGGCTTATGTGTCTGGGACGCGCCAGACATTCCAGGACCCAGTTGTATGGCTATCAACACCCAAAACAGTCAGCGTGTTATTGTTGCAATCAAAACAGGTGCAAAGCACACCTAAATCCATTGTCGCTGGACAATACAAATGACCAGGAGAACACCGTGACAAGCCCAATTAGGCCCGCCCGGGGCAAGGGGCCGTCATTAAAACTCAATTAGGGCGAACAACTTCATAATTTGTCACTGACGAAAAGTTTTATTAGGCAAAAGGTGTCAATTTGAATTGATAGCTTTGTTAGGGCTAATGACGGTGTCCAAACTTTTTCGTATAAGTCCAACTCGATTACAAGTTTCCAGCAAGTCCCTTGTTGGTGGCAATCCAAACTTGGCATGGATAATAAACTGCAGGAAGTTGTTGGAGCTGTCGACGGCTGCCTCCAGTTCATTTAATTAACCGCGGATACTTCGGGTGGCGGGTGCTCACGAATTGCCCAATTACCTCGGGGTAACTTTGTTTATATTGGGCTAATAGAAATTGTTTATGGACCGACATGTTTAGATTTCTACAGGGAGTCCGGGTAGGGGTATGACGGCTTGTTTATTTAATCAGAATGACATTCTGTAAAGCGGTATTAATTAGACTGCCCACAGAGTAGAGAAACTGTTTTCAATCTTAATAGGGTGCTCTTTTTCGGGACAGACAGATTTTGCACGGTTATGGAGTAAGTATATGACTTAAATTCCGCCTACATGATCATACATACATATGTATGTTCATACATAATAGTTCATATATTATAGTATGTATAACTTACAATCATGTTTAACTATGCATGTTTAACTCATTTCGAATTCATAGTTTGTCATTTAATTTCCTTCCCTTGTATATGTAAGTGAGATCTGTGATGTCCTGTCCCCAATTGTTTACAACTGAACTGAACTGTATGAAACCAGCCATGTAATAGTCACTCATTCCCAGGTCGTACGTACGGGTAGGCTATCTAGGCTGCAGCCTAAGGGTCTGCACCACAAAAGTGTCCAATAAAACAAAACGTATGTCTAAGCATATTGCACATGTTTTAACAAAGCATTTATGGCTAAACAAAAACATATGTAAAAAAATATTATTTTGTGGAACGGCATACCTACATATACCTAAACAATTTATAATATTTTATACTATGAGACATAATTACATACATATATTGTTTACAGTAAATTAACAGAAGAGATAATTAAAATTTTAGGCTAGGCTAATTGTTCATGTGTTGAATTCTTCAATGATTTTCAATTCTTTTAATTTTTATTATCTCAAAAGTGGATTATTTTCTAAATACTGCATAGTAACAATTTTTCTATAATACAATTTAATAATAAATTTCAGTTGTTTTCTCTTAGGTGTTTATCTTCCTTAAGAGTCCGCACCATAGCCTAAAAGAGGTTGACAGACCCTAAAAGTACGACCCTGTGCGTTCTAGTGAAAAAAATTAAAATTTAGAGTTTAGCGTGCTCAGTGCTTAACTTATATTAGTCGAAAACCTCCTACAAAAATTACAGAAGATACAGAATCTATTGTCGCAACAAACTGATATAATTAGCATAAAGATGGATACTCTATTATATTAAGTAGAGCGAATCAATTTCCATTTCATTTCTTTCGGTGGTGTATTCGTACTTAACTTGTGTGTACAGAATCCATTTGTAGATTTTGAATCAAAAACCTCATGCATAATCTCTACCTGATTTCTTTTGCATATTTTAGTTTGATCCTTCACTTTGGAAAAACGGCACCAACCGGTGGAGAATGAAGTTAAGCTTTCAACACATAAAACGAGAAAAACAATCTTGCATAATTTTAGCGTTGGGGCAATTTGGAAAAATTAGCTCCGTCTTGAATGTATTAGTTGGTCTCGAAATGTATCTCCCTAAATGTGTCAAAGCCCCTCCCAAGGCTTAATTACGACCTCCCGGGGAGGATGCACCCCGCTTGGCTATTTTACGTACCATTTCCACTTGGGGGACAAAGCCAAAGGAATTGTTAAAAACGTTGAATGCGGCAGCATCCCCTGCACCGAGTCCACTCCCCGAACCCCAAAACCCCGAGCCCCGAACCCAAATAGACAACGATGCCTTTGTGGTGAGCTCATTGTTATTCGCTTTTGTAAATATTTATGAAAACAATTTCTCAAATCTCCCAACTGCTAACCCCACGGTTATCTAGGCAGAGCCCAACAAAGGCAAAATAAAACTACTTAGCCGAGTACTTCCATCCATTCAAGATCTCGTTTTTTGTGTCTTTGTTTTTTTAATCTTCCGTCCCAAGAGGACAACGGGAGCCAGCTCTGCAGGACATCCAATGACAGAATCATACAAGTCTGACTTGAATATGGGAGCGGGCCGGAGAGGTCATATAATGGTAATGCATCCTTGCATGAAAATCAGGAGAAGCTGACGGCATCCGCTGCTCGCATATGTGAGTGGAAACTTAAAAAATGCGCCCCCGGGTCCGCAGCATGCAGCGTGCAGCTATGCATGTTTATGGAAATAATCTTGTTCTCGGATTTACTGTGGATTTACGTCTGCGGGCGCTCCATCCCCACCGAAAAGGTGGCAGCCTCCGAGCCTTGCAAATTGGCCTCGTTTCTCCGCTCCGGACGGCTCTCTGACAGTGATTACTTTTCGGAAAGTCCATCCCACAGCGGAGCCACCAAAGAGCTGCTCAAGGAGCCCCAGCGGACCCATAAAAGGCTTACGCCCTGCCCTGTCTACCTCCGGTGAAGGCAGTTAGAAAATTATTTTAATTTTCCAATGCATTTCAAATGCACTTCTGTCATATTGCAAAATCCAGACGAAATTGAATAATTACAGAAGGAAGCTCTACTATCAACTAGATAGAAGCCTCCCGGTGTCTTGGGGTCAGAAAATCAAAATTTCTAGGGAAATTGAAGTATAGAAGTCATTTTGAGGCACCTTCAGCTGAAATTAGGTTGCCGTGCATCGACGGGGCTCTGCAGCCTGATCCCCCTGCTCCGGTGGCGGCGGCGGCGATGCTCCTGCTACATATTCTATGTGCCGAGAATACAAATTGAGAAATTTCAATTCTAATTACCGCATGCATCAATATGCTCTAGGCACGACAATTAAGTCTGGTGGTGATAGAATGGTAGCAGGCAGGGTTCCGTCCTGCCCCGCCCGACACATGGGGCGCACGCAGGTCGGGCGTGGGAGTGCACATGCACCATATTCGTACATTAGATAGTTCACTGACATGGGTAATGAATGACTACACCAACATGTGTTGATAAGGACACTTGGAAATGACTTTAAGGTCGTTAAGTAGGATATTACACTGTGTATTTGCTCTATAATGTCGAAAATTCGAAATTTATTACGATTTCACTGCTAGCTGCAGAAATACGAGTGAGGCAATTGCGGTCCAGTCCATAATTAAGGGCTTCAAGTGCTTCGGATTGATTAACTGGGACGAGGGACTGTTTTTATTAGCTGCACATGTCCATGAAATTGCTCACAAAATGGTTTACTATACGGAAGGATGCCATATTACATTTGCTATTAAGCACACGTTTGTTTAAATTGAAATTTAAACTGTTGGTGCATGATCCCTACGGAGCCCGACCACCTGGAGCTAAGTAAATACATAACATATATTAGCTTTGTGTTTTCTTGGAATTTCCCCAAGCAAACTCAGCTCAGTACTTTTGATTTGAATACAGTTAATAGTCCAAATAAAGTTTTTTAGATAAAATAAATGTAAACGTTTTAATATTAACTATACATGTGTTTATGTGTTTTATACAAAATTAAGCACTTTTTACTTTTTAATGAAAATTGTTTAACAATTTCAGGATTATATGTATGTATTTCATTATCCATTATAGTCTTAAAGTTCTATAGCCAACTATTAGAAACACTTAAGTATAGTTTCGATCTATCTATGCATGTCATAGCCCTCCCATTCTCTCATTTCTATACATACATTATATACTTCTTAAGATTAAATTTGGTAGGTAGGTATACGGATATGGATTGATGACCCAAAAACAGAAATGGAGATATTTTTGGGAAATTAGTAACTTCTTTCGATAAAGTGAAAAACGAATTCAATAACTTTTTCGCTTACACCTTTGTGTAAGATGTGTTAAAGCAAGTCTCAGTTTCCTACATGTACCTATGGTAAAAATTTTATTGTTATTATGAATTTTGCAGCAAAATTACTTTCAGTATTATTTTTTAAATCACTATTTTAGAGTAAGAGCGAATTTGTCAAGATTACTTAAGTCCAGATTTTAAAAAAAATGTTTTTCGTATATGGTGAATTCAAATTCGTTCGATCGAGCTCAAAGTGGAAAGAAATATAAATTGATATTTCCAATAGTAGGTAAATAATGGCCTTAAAACATTTTCATTTTAATAAACAAGAACGGAAATGTATTATATTTATTTTTTCAGGAGACATTTTTGGATAACACAATCACTAGATTCGAAATGTTGCCTACTAAAAAGGACCTGCTCATCCCTAGGTAGAGGTGATTAACCATTCTTCGTATAGAAAGGAAAAACATTTATTGTAAAGAACAAATATTTAAAAATACTCGAAAGTAATTGTTAAAAAAAAACTTGTTCCTCCAGCATTTACCTTTATTCAAAAGGGTTGAGGCCAACAGTTGTCATTGTTGCTATTCAACCCCCTCCTCGTAATTTCCTTTGGGAGGTAGCCCAGTTTGCTAAAGTGGAATTTTCAAATTTCAGAATAATAACGCCTGTATTACAGTTAACCCCTGGGAGCCTCAACAAATTCTTGGGAAAAATTGGCGTCTGTCAAAGGCATTCTAAGCTCAAAACCTGGGGCTGCACCGCCCACACCCTCGCAGTCGCTCCACTGTAAGAGGCTGTGTGGGAAAAACGTTTGGAAAATAGAGCAATGAACAGAACTCCGCTAAATTAATTTCGAGCCGTTGAGTTGCTATCCCCGGCAGTAAATATTTACATAATTCCAGAGCTAATTTATTTTTATGCTGTTTACCTACTTCCATAGATTCTGAAAAAGCAGCCTTCGCGCTGCAACCAGGCAGCTCTGCGGTGGTGCCAAGGGCTCTCCCTGCGGTGGTGACTTTCTGCCTTACTTCCTTTTTTGTGATTTTCGACGCTGCATTAACGAGGAGTTTAATGGAACAGATTGGGCCAAGGATAAATGGCTCTATTCCGCTATTACCCGCCACCCCCGCCGCAGACTCCGAACTGGATCTAAGACCCCGGCAAGCAAAATAAAAAAAAAAGATAAAAGTAAAGACTAAAGAAAAGCGCTAAAATGAATTTTAATGTGGCAGTAAAGTTGTCTCGCTGCCCGGGTATATGAACTAATTGCGGGGAGGACTGCGGGTGGTGCTATGTCGCAGAAGCGATTTAATTATGCCAATTTCATTAACATATTTTCCGACCGTAATGGAAACTAATTAAGATGAAACATGAATGTCATAAGAATGAATGCTCGTTTTTCCCTTAAAGGTCTTTGGTAAGACTATGATTTAAAGAGGCGGTAATAGCGGGTATCTCATTTAACCTAACAAAGTAACTCGAAAAAGACACGCATTATACAAAACATTTGCCCCAAACAAAAAACGAATAAATATCTCCAGGGGCGACTTCCTCCTGTCCTAAAGTTAGCTCTCTGCCTACCCCGTCGAGTAGACAGGGGACAATTTTGAAATTTCAAAACTTAACCTCATTTTAAACTGTAGATTGGGTTCTAAGGGAAAATTGGAACATTTGATATCTTTTCAACAAATTTCTTTCTTTTTTCAAAACCACTCCTTTTTTTCAAATTCGGATTCTTCATGAAAAAATACGTAACTTTTGCCTGAAACATTTTTTTTCAATTCGGTGCAGGGAGTGCGGGGGAGGATGTGTATTGTGTAAAAAAGGTTCCGGAAACGTCAAATACCTCACGATCTACACATGGGATCGAAAAAAGAAAAAACACGCCTCAAATATTTTTTGAAAAGTTATCCAATGGTATCAAACTCGACTCTCCCCTCAACCCCACCGGTAAGTGGTCTCGCCGCTTTCCCCAACCCCAGCGGTAGGTGGTCGAGTTTGGTACCATTGGATAGCTTTCCAAAAAATATTTGAGACGTGCTTTTTATTTTTCGATCCCATGTGTAGATGGTGAGGTATTTGGCCTTTCCGGAACCTTTTTTACACAATACAAATCACCCCCGCACTCCCTATACCGAATTGAAAAAAATGTTTCAGAAAAAAATTACGTTGTTTTTCATGAAGAAACCGAATCTGCAAAAATTGAATTGCATTTGAAAAAAAAAGCTACCCCCACCCCCGCCCTCAGGGGTGTGGTGGGGGTAAGGGTTGGTAGAGTTGAATATTTCTTTTAAAAGTAATTTACACCTATTTTTTTGTTTTACGATGCGAAATATTCTTTCCGAAATATTCGACCGTTCCGGGACTTTTGTTACACCCAGTATGTACATAATATGTATATATCATAATTCTAACTGCGCCACATGGATATGCAATGTATCTTGCCGCCGTGGACTTCAACCAGACAATTTCCCTCTATTTTGGTCCCAGCTGGTTATCGCTCGCCTAGTC
The DNA here is from genome assembly GCA_951509405.1 of Machimus rusticus. NCBI lineage: Eukaryota > Metazoa > Arthropoda > Insecta > Diptera > Asilidae > Machimus > Machimus rusticus. The sequence continues at coordinate 47,853,292 of OX608051.1, read as the reverse complement.
AAGTTAGATTCTCCACCAACATACATATGTATGCATATGGGTATTTCGACTTTTTGAGTATAAGGTCTAACCTAATACACATATATGTATATGTTATGTAAAAACTTTCGGTAAGGACGGATTCCTAAATTAATAATCTTATGCACTAATGGTCATTTTAAGTAGGTTTAAAAAACAATAACGTGGTGGTTATTCTTCATACTAATGTAATTGAACCATTAAATACTCAATATGCAGCATTTAAGACTATTTTGCCTATATATGTATGTGCATAACACTACATATGCATATGTTTCATTTTTTCTTCGCATTATAATTGAAATATACAGATAAAGCAAAAACCAAAATTATGTGATCGATTATTTGACTTAGCTTTAACGCTTTTTCATATACATACATATGTATACATGTATAATACAAAAACATCAAATTGGAAAGAATAAAAGTTTAGCGTTTCACCTGCTTGTTGCCAATAAGCGTTTTAAGAAATATTTCTATAATTGAAAACAACTGTTCTAATATCGACATCTTATTTCACAAGTACATAATATGTTTTATAAATTTTATTACGGGTAGTTATTCACTCTTTGGTATATTTTTATTCATATACCTTTATAGTTTTTGCTTAAAGTGGAGTGAGTGAGCACCTTATGAATATAATATCCTTGTTAAATTCCTATCAGCTAAATAACAAATGCAGTCAGTAAATTTAACTTGATAGATTGATAGATGAAATACAATGAAAAATTGAAAAGAACATTTCGTCAAAAATTGCTTATAAATATTCATTCGTTCTTCGGAAGCAAGCAGTATCAACTAAAACTTTAAGTCCGCGCGTTGAACATTTTTGAAGTAAAGTAAGGGAACTCATGAGAAGCATTTAAAAGTATAATAATGCGGTGGGCCGTTTTAACTTTAAGAAAGTCTTCACAGTAGTTTTTTATTTCAGATGAAGATTGTGTTTTGCTTTGTACTGCTTTTCAGTTGCACTTGTGTTTTCGGCGAAAGCGAACTGGTAACTTGGAATATAGGTGACAAACATGGCGATAAATATGAAAATTGTACTACTGAAAATATAAATTCGTCTGATAAAGGGGCTGTAGTGGAGAAAGTGAAAGTAAGTAAGTAAACTAATTTTAAGGATATTTACTCAATATCTTTTGTTGAAGTCCGTTGATAACTGCCATTACATTTCATACGTTGAATGGAAGGACTTTGAGAACAACAGTTCCAACGTAACAGTAACAGACGGAGGCATTCGGAAGCAATCCATTGCAATCACAATTGTGGGACAAGAATCTATAAATGGACAATACAAAATATGTACTCGTTATTATCCTCATCCTACTATTGCGGAATGCCTATACCTTGGCTGTTGTGATTTTGACTAGTTATAAAATGAAATTTTATAATGTATTAATTCAAAGATGGATTTACCACAAAAGGAGAATAAAAAAATTTAATTTTGTGGCAAGAAATAGTTTATTTTGAAACAAGAACAAAAACAGAAGGACAAGTGCAGGTAGAACCCGTGGCTTAAGGGTTCCGTACCGTTATATTACTGTAACTTTTAGTAACTACGTATTTATTTTACGACAAACAAGCGAGAGAGGCTGCGTCAAAGTTTTGAAATAGCAATTTCAAATTTGAATTTTGGCGCTTCGTCTAACCGATTTTTTGTATGGGAAGATTTCTGAAAAAAACTTTCCTGCCTTGTGGCTTTTCAAAAATATAAAAAATCACAATCGAATCCGACCACTCTCCTCAAATCGGTAATTGATTATGCAAACTATTGTGAATATCTAAATATCGATAACTTCTCCACCGAAATTGCTATTGCTCAAGCAATGCGCACATTTCAAATACACAGCTAATTCATAATTCTGAGCCACAATTTTTTAGGTCTAGATTTCATATGTGCGCATTAATTTTCAGAATAAAGGTGGTATCGCTTCGGCTGAAAAGCACATTTAAAATATGGGGAAGAATAGATTGATTCACAAAGAGTTTTAGATCTAAAAACCTAAAAGATCTTCAAATTTCTATTTGGGCAAATGCAGCATTATCTCAGTATTTTCGGCCACATTTGATCGGCTGATTTAGCCGCATTTAATCCTTTTAAATCGTATGGTTAAGTTGTATTAACAGCATTAAAAATATATAACAAGTAATTTTAAAATGTTACTGGAGTACGACTAAAGCCTACAAATTAACTTAAAAACACGGAATGCACTTTATGCAAGTTTTCTCAAAGTGTCGGAGGATACTTGACATGCCGCAGACTTCTCCTAAATACCGAACTCAAGAAGCTGTAAAGACTTAAGGACTTGTGGGAGGATTCATCGTTGTACTCCCCCGGGTTAGTTGTAGTTGTGCTCAAATCTTGGCACTTAAACAGCGAAATCTCTACACGTTTTCCTTGTCAATCCCCGGACGTTTGCTGGAACACACGAAACTGTTTACAAAGTTTCCTGTAAATGCACTTCTACTTCTGAGAGATTCTCTGCCGCCTATATAAGGAAAAGGACCTGAAGGAAGTGGCTTCGTCAAGAAGTGTGAAATCATTTAAATAACAAAACTTCAACGTCAAACGTGAAATGAATTACTTAACCAAAGGCGCTTAGAAAAGTTTCCCTTAACAGTATCTCCTGTTTACAGTTAAAACAAAATTAGCGGAGCAGAAAACTGGTTAAAATTAGTACCATCCATCATTTAACATTTGCATTTCTATAGGATTACTATTAACATTTAATCAAGAAACTTATAAGTTCAATCAAATCATCATGATACAAACTCCAATTAAATTAAAAATAAGCACGCTTAATTTTTTCGAAAGTATGGCACAGAAAAACCTGCATTACGAGTGTGTTGCATCATTGGAAATTGAAAAGTGAATAACAAATAGAAAATAATAATGCTACTAATTTTTCTCTTGATATTGTTAAAAATCATTAACTTCAAGCTTGTAAGTCCAATTATTATTTTTCAACAAATTACGTACAGTAATAATAATCACTCACCAGTGGGGTACGTGGATACGGATACGAGATAGGATATTTATAGTGGCGATCACTAAAGTAATGAAAATTCCACTTCGATCTCACATCCTCAATGTTAAGGAATACCATACAAAAGCCCCTAATACACTTACGTTCTCCCTTGCTTTCAAATGTTTCCCAAGGAACCAGGGCTCGGACCAGTCCATTCAAACTCCCTTTCCTTTAAGTACTCGTGCCCTAGCCCCGGACCAGTCATTGAATTCGAAACCTGTATGAATAATTCACATTGACAATATTGACGATCTGTTTTTATGATAACTTTTCGGGACGCGCCAGTAAGTTTTGTCTATAGTATACTTGGCCGTGGACACGGACAGAGACCTCCTCTATCCGTTGTCTTTGATTCAATGGATGCTGTTCCCCGACAGAACTGAAATGTACTTAAAATCCATTATTCGATACGAATGAAGTCTCAAGATGTATAAATCAGGTATGGTATATTATTTATAAATTTGATTTTCCATGCTGTAACGCAGTGTTTTGTTTGAGAAAGAAAACGAAAACTTTATTGTGAGTTCCACGGTACCAATATAAATAATATGCGGATGATGGTTTGTTATTGTACTCTGATGATTGTTGATGACTGTAGTTTTCATGAACTGAATTTTCTCCTAGAGAATTAAAATATTGTATACATTTCAAATAAAGAATGTGAAGACACAGTTTCTACTCGGAGGAGTTTATGATGGCCATACACTTTAGGTATTAAATATGATCAAATGAAATTTTGAAGTATTTCAAATTTAAAAGTAAAAATATCGTACAAAAACATTTTCGGCATTAGGTAGGTACACATATGTATATTTAACATCACAGGTAGGATACATTACGTCAGAAATTCAACTCGAAATCCATATTCTATTAAATAATCCAATTGTCAATTCAAAAATAAAAAATATTCGACAAAACATTTTCTTCGAAACATTAGTTAATCAAAACTACTGCACCCCACTTACCCCCGAAAATACACATAAGATTAGGATAAATTCATAAACTTTAGAGCTTAGGGAAAACGAAAGTTAAAGTAAAATGAAATAATAACTAGCCAACTTGCGCCTGTCGGTGCCGTGAAGTTGTGATGAACTTCATTGTTCCTATGTTAAGTCAAGAACTGATTTTCATTATATTTGCAAAAGAATTTTTCAATAAATGAATTTTCCTACAGAATCACCCGAGAGGGCAATGCGAAAGGTAAAAAATACAACGTTCTACAAATCCCATCTTGCCCTTCGGCTTGGTTTTAGAATGATTAAAAATGATATTCACAAAATGTACAGCGGAAACTGGTTCGAAAAACAAATCAATAAAGCAGTTTCAGTGTTTTAGTTTCTACTAACTAACCAACCCCTAGGTCTTTTAATTGAATTGTTAACTTTTTGTATTCGTTATGTTAGCTACTCTCAATATTTTGGTTATTTGTGCTCAAGTTCAATGTTAACTAAAGACATAACAACTCATAAATAATTAAAATAAATCATCTTATCTTATTATTAAATTGTACGTATAAAAAAAGCGACAAAGGGGCATATGAATTAGCATCTTCTATTAAAAATACTTACGGCGTAGGCACTTTGGGTTTTAGTACGATTTACTTATACATATGTATCTTTTAACACACTAAAATTTAAAATACCTATTGAATTGAATCCCCAAGAACGCAAGTTAAAACAAAAGCGTTGGGCAATAACTATAAAATTTTGTTTTACCATTTCTTTTTACTTTTCGAGTTGTCGAGTCGAAACGACCAAGAGCTCTCTGTCTGCTTCGAACGAATTTTTTGGGAAATGTTTACTTGAGTATGTCAGCTATTGAATGTTAAAATTCCACCCGATAACAAACATCATTCCAAAGAACTGAATCGAACTAAAACAAGGAAAGGGCGTGTTAAAAGGGTAACACCGTGCAAAAGGGATATTACTACCTCTTTTTCTGTTTGGGGAACGTGACATGAAGACGAAGGCTTCCCATCGATTCCGTGGTGGATATAGACACTTGGACAGAATAGTTTGCGAGGCACTGGATTAGCCGAAGAGTTTTCTCATTAAATGAAAGTTTGTTTCCAGATTGTGAATTTAAATCAGCGCAAAAAAACATTACACAGACGAAAATAAATTTGAAATGATTTAAGAAGACGAAGTTTATGTATCGCATAGAAATACCGGAATTTTCTTTGGTGAGTGAAAGGTAATAGCCATTCGGTTTAAAATTATCAAAAAGAATAAAACAATACCATGATACTAAAATACAACAAAAATTGTTGAAGAGAATGCGCTGACCCAATTCAATTCCTTAAATCGGAATGCCTGTGTCTTATCTTTGTGTAGCTATTTAATTGGCACAAAATCGATAAATTAAGGAAAAAGGCATATAACCGAGAAGTTCAACAAACCGAATGAAAGATAAACTTCCTCAGGAAGAGGTAAAATGTTTCGGTTAAGGGAGTTCTAAATTTCTTAATGACTAAATGTTCCCAAAAACTTTTCAGGACTTGTGCCGCTTTTAATGTAGCTGAAGTAAAGAAGTCGGTTGCGGTCTCGTTAAGGCACGAATGTCGAAAGAGTTTCTTTTGTTAGAATATTTTGAACAGTTTTGCTCTAAAAACAAAACATGTTGTATAATCTTTAATTTATTATTTTTCCCTTCTCTACTTTTAACATTGCCAATAAATTTGAATGGGTTTTTTATGCTAATTGAAAAACAAATTGAAAGCCTGAAGAAATGATTGGTTGAAAGCTTGCAGTAATTTAATTATAAAAGCTGGAATCATTGGCTAAATACATAACAAGTACATCTTGTCAATTACATGATAACTTAAGAAAACATTTATCAAAAATAATCTATTTACGAAGCTCTGCTCCCCTCCGTACAATTAAAGTAGGAATATTTTTTTTATACCTTTTACATAAGCTTCAAAAAATATTGATGATTACTTTTTTGTTGGATTACGATTTCGAACTCAATACCAATACCTTCTAGCCAAACATGGCATGTTTCGAAATTAAAATATTATATGTAAAACGTTTTTAAATGTATTTAATACATAGTTTTCAATCATTTGTTAAAACAAACATTTATTGAAGTTGAAAATTTGTACATATTTTAGGTATACATGATTGATTTAAAATTTTAGGTGGAATTTAGAGTCCCGATAAAGAGAGGATAATCCGAAAACCTTGAGGTTTCTCAAAAATAATGATCAATAACATTTGTGCAAACATAAATGACCCCTATTTAGTGGTAAGTGTTAACATTTTTGATCCTTTTGTAGAATCATAGTAAAATATACTATATATTTTACTAATGCTCGTTGAAACATTTCGAATATATTATATGCGGTCAGGTCCAAGCACTACGTGAGGATTCCGTAAGCATCTTGTAGGTACTCCTTAATCGATGTGCCCCAAAAATGGCTTAATAGCTTTTAAGCTTCTCCATTTAAAGTAATTTAGGATGACCTCCCTATCCCCTTGACTGCGGAGCTATGACACACTTTAAGACGTTTTGGTGTGCTTAATTACTTCTTGTAGGCTTCCACCCCATGGCAATTATTTCACATACGATGCCAAAATATAAAAGCCGCCTCCAGGAAAAAAGGAGCAGATTCATTAGAGGAAAAGGAGGAACACTTTGGCAAACAAAACTCGAATGAGACAAACCAAGATAAATTACCTTGCGGATAATTTGTCTCCAACTATTTGGATGATATACCAAGTCATATATACGCTTGCCGGAGGGAGAATAAAGGAAGCGAACACAAACAACGGTTGGCGGAGCGCACAGGATTATCCCGAGCAAACTAATCTTTGCCACTTGGAGGAGCCCCGTGCACCTACATATGATCAACTATCGGAGCAGGACGCCCCGGGACGGGGATGCTCCCGTCACGGCCACCCCGGCTGGCGTCTTCTTCGGGATGAAGCTGAAGTGACACTTCTGTCGGTCCAATTTGGGTGACGTGAAGCCAGACTCATGGAGGAGCCGCTCGTATAATAGAACAGCGGAGATTACACACGTGTTTGGATCAACGAGCCCAAGATATGCGAATTACAGCCGGAGGAGAGCCAGGCGGAGATCTTAATGGGTTTTTTGCGGCGGTGGTTGGGCAAACACAATCAATCTAATGAGGCGTAGCTGAGTAGCTTGGATTTCAGATAAATTACCTTTTAATTGATTACCCTGGGCCGCCAAACATTTTCCCAGCCACTCTCCCTTGAAGAACCTCTGGGTGTGCGGAAAGTATCGTCGTTGCCGCACTCATTGCGGTACGGCGCACTTTTCAGTATTGTTAATGCGAAAAGTTCCAGCAAACAGTTTTATCCAGCGACGGAGAGTTTTTCTTAGCCACCACGCTGCCGCCGCCGCGTCGCCTTTTCCGCCTGGGCTAAGATTAAATTCTCAAAAGTTATCTCAGAAACTTTACAGATTCCCGAATCTTTTAGCCAATAAAAATTTTTAAAGACAAACATCGAAGTTACCATGTGCTGGAACTTAGGCAACTATGACTAAGCCAATATTTTTCTTGAGTAGTTAGCCTAGGGAAACTTTCAAGATCGAGTAGAAGTTAATCAGGCTTTGGAGATGGAGTAAATGGTAATTGGCCGTGCTGTGGGGTTATTAGCTCCAGCTGCCAGCATGATTTAATTGCTAAAACATCGACTTTGAAATATAATATTTATCTCATAGTTGCAATAGAAGCCACAAAGAGATATCTGCTCTAGTCTTTGCGACAATCCTAGATGGAAACAAACATATAGCTTTCGAAACTTTACAGCTAAATATCTCGGGAAGTTTAAATAACCTATTTTTTCACATATTTTTCACTATTACCTAACCCCCAAATTATGTTTCAAAATCCGTGAACAGACGTAAAACTCAATCTGTTTTGGAAATTGTCTTTTCCCTTAGATTTTAAACTTGACAGCCCGGCACCTTGACTTCGTAAATTTTGATAGTCGTTTTTAAATCAGTGATCCCGAAAACCCCCAAGAATTAATTTTTGTGGAAAACGCATAAGATTTGAAATTTGACTGTTGACCGGGTTTTATCTTTGACGTTAAATCAAATTCTCCCTATAGTCACTGTTAAAGTAACCCGTGTAGAAAATATCAGTCAACCGTTGGTAATATTTTTAGGAAAGTCAGTTTTAAATATTCAATTAATTCACTGTTCAATGAAATAAGTCATTTATAAAAACAAGTATATTTCGGTTCTAATATTTCGTAAGTTGTAATGGTTCAAACTTTCCTTGAAGTCACAAGTAAGAAACTTCTATAACATACTATTACTTTTTTCTTAATTTGTTGGTACATTCGACTAAGTTTGCTTGCAATTTGAGTCCAGGTATTGAAGATATCACTGTTTAAAAACAAAGAGCAACTAAACAATATAGGCATTATTCTCGCTTAGCTATGCGTCCTCATTGAGACAAAGGATCAAAATTAATACAGACGACCGAGGAACGGCCGCGGCACGGCGCTGATACAAATTAGCCCATATCTCGCCGACAATACGTTGCAGCAGGTGTCTGGCTAATTAAATATTTTGATTAATTGCAACTCTTCTCTGCTCCTTTTTGTGGTGCTCGTTAGCCGGGTCACTGGCATTATTATTTTTCCGCAGTATGACCATTTGCCGCCCACTACCTTCTTTTGTCTTGTACTTTGTCGCTCAGACAAGTCTAGATAAAAGAGTCCCTAGAACGATAAATCGCAAGCGGTTTAATGCTCTTCTTCGGTTGATGAAGTTTACACTCTGCCGCGGGTGTTAATTGAATTTCATGCAGTGTCCCCTCGGTGGTAAAATTTTTGACGATACCAACAGAGAGGACCGCGACGACACAAAGCCTGATTGATTGACGGAGGGAGCTTCTTACTGTCACTTAAGTTTGCTCGGATGGTTTAAGCTTTTAAGCAAATTCCACCCTGTCGGCGTCTTAATTAAAAACAAAAACTGTCACAAATAATGGGTCCACGGCAACAAATTTCCCGAGAAATTTAATGAAATTGAGTGACAGATTTTGGTTGGCTGTAAATTAACTCATTTGCGCTGAATGTTATGTTTCTCTTTTTACAAAAATCCATTACTTGAAGTTGAAGATAATTCCGACATTATCCAAATGACTACAATCGTAAAAGTGTCGATGTTAACTACTTTAAAATGGAAAGGTAAAAGAAACGCATATACTATGCATTCTTTAGGTACATACCTACATAGTTTGACGATTTATGTATATTTGATTTATTGAATAGATCGTTACGTCTTTTACTCAAAAATTTAATTTTCAAGCTCGCTAAATAAGTACCTATACAACAAATGAAATTGATTGCATGAAAAAAAAATTAAAATAAATAAATCAACCAAAACTTCATCCATATTTCTGATTAAATATCAGACCAAGTTTAAATTGAAGAATTGCAAACAAACTGAACGAAAGTTTGCACATACTTACATACATATATGCTCACCATGCGTGGTCAAGTAGACAGTTTCGGCCCGCGTTTTCCTGCATAAACTCTATGGTTTCTTCTTCTACATTTTGAAGTAGATGTTTTACAGAAAATGTTTTCAAATTAATAAGAAAATGCAAATTATTTTACAGAAGTTCAGATTGCAATGCCATAAAACCACCATTACATTAGCCTTCGTTAATGTATGTAGAGCGCACTCAGCATAAATTCATTTTAAAATTTCAAGGCTTCAAACACATGTTCAAGATCGAGCGTCTTAAGTCTTGACCTACTGCTCTATTACAATGTTTCTGGATGGAGCCTTGACGGGAATCTAGAAGATGCTCTCTGTGGCACAGCTGTAGATTTCCAAATCTGCTCGAATTAGCATGAGCTAACATTGCGTCCTATTTTCACACTTCCAGAAGGGACGAATGTGTATAGTAGTTTGACGAACTATCTCGAGCACGAAATGCAAATGAATCGCGAAATACTCCTAAAGTGAGGCGACATTTAAATTTCAATTGAAAATTGAATCTGCATGAGCCTAATTAGCACTCGGTGAACAAGTGTTCAACACGGCATGCATGCACACAGTCGCAGATATCGCCTCCATGGGAAAAACGCTCCTATAGCCAGTATTACTTTCTGCTTGTTTAAACATGACAACAGTCAAGCCAACAATTGTCAGGGTGAGCAAATGCAAACATGCAGAAATTAACACCAAACTGTGTAATTTGTGTAGCGATTAATTTAGACGTGTGCTCCAATCGGTATGGCCGGGTAGCTTTGCCGGGGTACACGTTCCGGGTACAAGATGCGTTTGTTTATGGTTATGTGCGCCGCAATTTAGTTAATACTACTGGACTTTAATATGACCACCATATCCACCGCCATCCGTTTCTGCAGGATTTTATAGAGCCACTCTTTCAAGGTCATTGTGTGCATATTATGGGCATCCGAACGTATCCCGAATTTTCAAAGCTCTTCACGTGCAAGCGGTTTTCATTTATCAGAAGATAATATGCTTATTGCCATAAATTATTCACGAACCGAACCGTTCGATAAAATATCAAACAAGTTCTTCTGATAAGTGATAATATTGTGGGGTGGTGGAGAGACATATAGATGCAATTCTATTTCAAAAGGTAAATCATCCACAACCGCTATGATAACTATACTCATACGTACATACATAACAGATGAGACTTAGTAAATTTTAGGTAACTAAATTGGATTTTAAGTGGCGTATTATTCCGGGCAAACTTAATGAACCGTATATGCAAGTACATATTTGACATATTACTGAGAGCTGCTAAAATTGTTTTATGCCTTTTTGATTGTTATTTTACACCTTAAGACAATAATTTCTTCAGTCCTATTGAACCCCTAGATGCACAAAAAATTTTCGAGGAACAAAAATCCAAAGCATGTACATATGTTATCCAAAATTTATCGACAAAATTAAGATATACGGTTCTAAAAGTTAAAGATGAGGTAATTACCTAAAGAAAGAAAATTTAGAAAATTTTGGACAATATTTTCCATAATTTTCGCTAATGCCTGATAGGAATCAATTTGGAATTATAAACAAGTCCAGAATCAAAATCTTTATATTATCAATACTATTGTTGTTATATTTTTGCTCTCATTCGTCGGAGCTTGTGCAGCGCCACATCCGACGGATAGTTCTCAGACCTCCGACTGGCCGAGAATATTAAATTTTCTGAGAGATCTAATTAAGAAGCAATTTCAGCATGAGTATATTCATTACGCCATTAATCGCGCACGTGCACCACGCTCGAAATTAAGATCACTTAAGACTCTCTCCTCCACAGCAATAAATTTCTGCACTTGTTTATTTTGAGGTCAATGTCACGCTGCGATCGAAGCAGCTGTGGGTCTCTTTGGGTTCGAACCAATTGCAAATTGTTCGCAGCTCAAGACAGCGAACATCGCCGCCCAGCTGCCGGTATCGGAAGTGGAGGAAAATTTTCTGAATCCGCTGCACATGACGAAAAAGTGCTTCCCTTTCGGGTGTTAATTTTCCATGTAACCGAATCCGGTCCGTCCCTAATTGCCACAATTCCAGCCTCCGGGACGGCCGGCCGCGTGCATCTTAGCCTATGTGGCAAGAGTCAAAAATTACTTTCGACTTCAACAAAGGATGATTTGTGGTTGCCTGTTTGCTGTTTTAGCTCAGATCACCCCGATGAGTGCACAGCACTTGTTCATGGTTTATGGGCTATTTATTGTGCCTAATGACTTAATTCGTTTACCAAGTGCTTTCCGACCGCCATCAGCCCGGCAGACCCGTGGGCCTCAGTTACTTAACGCGAAGCGTGCTATTGACAGTGTCGAAGTCGGTCGGCGAGGGATATGGATTTTGGAAATATCTCAATATTTGATATCAGCTGCAGTCTCAGCTCGAATGAATCTGATTCGGTTAATCCGCCAAAGCAGAGGCAACAGGTGAATGCCCGTGAAAGGTACCGAACGCAAAGGTTTGTATGGAGATTTGAAAGTGGTTTAACCGAAAACAAATATTCATTTCCGCGGTGTGCAGTGTCAATTCAGCTTTCAACACCCTGAGGCATTTGATTCCGACCGAGCCGCGAAATCGTAAGCTCTCCAAAATAGAAATCCTCAGGCTGGCGAAGAGCTACATTGAACATTTAGATGCTGTAGTTATTACTGGTGAGTTATTTTCACTAATTAGTCGTTATGTGATCTGATGATGATGTGAGTTGCTTTCCATGTCCTGCACTCTGCAGTATAATTTCATCTTTTAATTGATTCAGTATCCGTTCATTATATATAAAATAACAAATACTTAAGTGGTCGATTATTTGTAACAAGGTGTCCAATTACTATCGCATTTGTTTAAATAACTCGACCTTTTTCGATACAAGTAGAGTTTGAGAACTAAACTTTCATAAAAAAAATGAATATGCAAATATTCTCTCTACCTCACAAAACATGTTTTGTCAAACAATTTGTTTTTGATTTTTGAAATCATCTAAGTGGCTACCTTTTAATTCGATATTGACAAAAAGTTTCAATGCACTCATAAATATTTGCTAATATTCCTCTATTACATACTAGCTGCGTTTTTTTCACAACAGGTCTGGTTCTGGGTTTACTAGGAAATTTTGCATTGAATTGATATTTATGAATAGTTACCCATATCGAACTTTATTTTATTTCGTAAACATATAATCGAAATGCCTGCTTTGCGTCAAAAATGTAATCCAGAAATTTATCTGGTTCAGGGTTTGAAGGTTGAATGGGCAAATATTAAGGCAATTTGATGCGTTTTTCGCAAAACTTAAAATCTTTATATAATTGACTGTTTTTTAATTCAACTCAATGCAAAATTTCCTAGTAAACCCAGAACCAGATCCGTTGTGAAAAAACGCAGCTACTATCAAAATTAAACTTGATTTTGCTCTGCACGTTTTTGATGATCCACGATTACTAAGCTATTCTCCTGGGCATCCGTAGATAGTCCTTTTACTTCGTTGATTTCATCCCGAGGTATGTTATTGTTGTGTCAATTTGGAATAAGCATACTAAAAATATATATATCTAAAACAAGACACTAGACGTCGAATTTTGTCCTCTCCTTTTTATATATGTAGGTATGAATCTATACCTATGTATGTATGTCATTTTTTTTTCTTTTTGAAAATAAATGTTTTAAGATTCAAGTTCACGTGTACCTGCATTGTTTGTTTATTTTGATATTATTATTTGTTTATTTTTGCGTTTTTTAGGAAACTCCTGCCAACCCTGCGTAGACTTCTACATGGCGGAAAGAGGATGCGCATCAAACCTCTCTAGACCAATCATTTGTACCTTCTGCATAGCATCTAAACAGAATTAAGCTTTAATTTTTTTTAAATATATATATGTATGTAGTATATGTATCATGTAAAAATTGATAAATTTTATAAATATATTACTTAATAAATTTACCATAAAAAGGCAATATCAAAGAGATACTTTCATTTTTAATTCAAAAGAGAAATTAAATATGTCGTTGTGCTTTGTACTTCCAGAAAAACGCAAAGAATTGTCTTGTACCTACTAAAAATCTTTTCTTACTTATAATATTATTCTAATTAACCCTAATTAAGCCTTTTTTACGTAGGTTAATATAGACGTACTTTATTATTAACATAAAAGTTTAAAAATATTCTTTGTTTTCTACCAAAATATTTAAAATCTTTTAATCCTATTAGCAACACAACTTTGCTTGTCAGGAGAAAAAATATATTTGTATAATACAGGAAAAACCTGTTGATAAATACAATTACAATAATTAGCTTTTGCCCCCCCGCTTCTGAAACAATTTTTTTCACATTCTGATACGTCCAAGCTGCATAATACTAAAGAAATATATGTGTAAGGTAGTTACAACAATTAAATATTTTCCCTTTGAGACATTTATTCAAACTGGCTAGCCGTGATTTCCGCAAAATATTCAATCGAACCGTTTCCTCGATCTATTCCAAACTTTTCCGAAATTTAGTCCATTTTCAGGTTGTGGCTGTTCGATCGCAGTCATCCCCGTCTTCTGTAGCCATTTGTCATCAGCGTAGTTTTCTTCAAGACAAGACGGACTCGCGCTGTGGGAATTTTAAGAAAAATTAGTGAAAATGGTAATTATGTGACACAATTTGTAGTGCCCAGCACTTTTTCTGCCCTATAGCCGATTATAAATTCATAGAATAGGCGGTTCGGTGTAGAAATTTAGGAAAAATGAGTTGACAAAGCGCCGGCTGGTTAACCCCACGTGAACTAGAGTCTTCTCGATTCTTCCAAATGAGTGGATTTTTTTATTGAAATACGAATTATTGGCAGATTATTCGGTGTTTATCATTCGGGAGTATCAAGTATTTTACATTTAAACGAGAGTAGCAGACATAACCTAGTATCCTGCAAAATGTAATTTCACCAAACGCCCTTTTTATTTTATTTCAGGAGATGTCCCTGAATCCAGTCAGAATTCTCAAGAGCGAGGCTCAGGAGGAGAAGGCGGAAATTGCTAGATTATCATCATTCGTAGGGGCAATTGCGATAGGAGATCTCGTCAAAAGCACCCTGGGCCCAAAAGGCATGGACAAAATTCTCATCTCTACTGGCCGCGATGCAGGAAAAGTCCAGGTTACAAATGATGGCGCAACAATCCTGAAGTCAGTTGGCGTGGACAATCCCGCTGCTAAAATTCTCGTCGATATGTCGCGAGTTCAAGACCAAGAAGTCGGAGATGGCACCACATCGGTTACCGTGCTCGCTGCTGAGTTACTTCGTGAGGCCGAGAAACTCATCGACAAGAAATTCCATCCACAGATGATTATCGCGGGCTGGAGATTAGCCACTGCAGTTGCTCTCAATGCCCTCAATGAGGTTGCTGTGGACAACTCGGCGGACCAACAGCAATTTAAAATTGACTTGTATAACATCGCAGCGACAACGTTAAGCTCGAAAATCCTTTATCAAAACAAGGATCATTTTGCAAAATTGGCTGTTGAAGCTGTTCTCAGACTGAAGGGATCTGGAGAGCTTCATGCGATTCAAATTATCAAAAAAACTGGCGGAACACTGGAGGATTCATTCCTAGATGAAGGATTTCTTTTAGATAAGAAGCCTGGTGTGCACCAGCCGAAGCGTGTAGAGAATGCAAAAATTTTAATTGCAAACACTCCTATGGATACGGACAAGATTAAAGTCTTTGGTAGCCAAATAAAGGTCGATTCAATGGCAAAAATAGCTGATTTAGAGTTGGCCGAGAAGGAGAAGATGCGCGACAAGGTCCAGAAGATTTTGTCCCACAACTGCAATGTATTCATTAACCGTCAGCTCATTTATAACTACCCAGAACAGCTCTTCGCTGATGCTGGCGTTATGGCTATCGAGCACGCCGATTTTGATGGCATTGAGCGTCTGGCATTAGTCACTGGTGGAGAAATTGTTTCCACTTTCGACAGCCCTTCCACGGTTAAGCTGGGTGAGTGCAAAGTCATCGAACAAGTTATGATCGGCGAAGACACTCTTCTCAGATTTAGCGGAGTGAAATTGGGCGAGGCCTGCACTATTGTGATCCGCGGAGCGACACAGCAAATTATAGATGAAGCCGACCGATCCCTTCATGATGCCCTTTGCGTCCTGGCTGCAACAGTCAAGGAGACTCGAGTTATTTACGGCGGCGGAAGCAGTGAAGCCCTAATGGCTGATGCTGTCTTAAAGAAGGCAGCTGAGACCCCTGGAAAGGAGGCTATTGCAATGGAATCGTTTGCAAGTATGGTTGCCGAGTTATCCTAATTTAAGTGAAATTTTCTTATGAATTACTTTCAGGAGCTCTTCTGGCCCTTCCGACAGCAATTGCTGACAACGCAGGGTATGATTCTGCCGACTTGATTTCGAAGCTGCGAGCTGCTCATGCCCGAGGAGAACATTCCACTGGTTTGGATATGGTATCAGGCAAAATCGGGTGTATGAAGAACCTTCATATCACAGAATCATACGCGGTTAAACGACAGGTGCTTCTTTCTGCTTCAGAAGCTGCCGAAATGATTCTCCGTGTGGATGATATCATAAAATGCGCACCAAGGAGGCGTGTTCCAGACCGTGGCTACTGTTAAGCCTCTCGAACTAATCACAGTATACTTTGCTTTCACTTATTTAAGTGTATTTAGCATTTAATATTGTTTCCACGCAAGTTTTTCTCATTGTTCTCACAGCTAATTGTCCCCCATTTCAATAAATTTATGTTTAACCAGATAAACAATATTTTTATTCAATGGGGAATAAAATTTGATTAGATTTTTTTTACAAGGAAGTAAGAACAAAGTTTGATACCTACTTCAAATGCAGGTAAGATCAAAAAAAGCTAGTTGATTAATTTACTCCAACAGGAATTTTTTTGGTATAAAACTATATAAGTTTTCTTATACATAAATATATGTATTTTAATAAAAAAATAGATAATTCGGAAACATTTTATTGTTTTACACTATTTGTAAAATTTCTAAAAGTACATTCGCGTAACCTTTGCGAGACGCAGAATATACTAGCCCAACAACTTTACAACGGAGTGAATACCCCTAGATAGGAATTCTGTTGTAGAAATTCCAGTTGACAGGCGGATTGAAAACGTTTTGTTTTTTCATATAATCTTGATGTATTCCCCCTTTTATAGACCTCTTGGTCTATCACTGTGTGTATAATAGAAAATTTCGTTTTTTGGCGTGATTTTCTTCATATTCTGGCAGACTTCTTAAATATTTCAGAAAATCTACACTTCAGCGATATTGTGTCATGTGAGTATCCACAACCAGTCTTAAATGAAGCAAGAAGTTTTAGTGAACCTTAATTTATTTAAAATATTCTAAATAGTGGAAAGTATGTCTAGTCTTCAAGGTGGTAGTCTAACTCTAATTGTTCTGCCGGAGCCAGCAGATTATCGTCGGATTCAACTTCATCTGGTGGGGCTTCTGGCTGTATCTTTCGCACATCGATGTTTGTAAGGAATTTTTGATGGTGTCTTCTCAAGTGGTCTACCAATCTGGAAAATAGGAGTTTAAAATTAGACGGCTCCCCACACCAGTAATACGCAAGTCCTTACTTGTGCTTAACGCTGTAAGTCCGCTTACAGTTCGCTTCCGAACATCTAAAAAGGGTTTGTTGATGATAAAGCATGTGCCTGTACATGTACCTGTACTCGGTATACTCTTTGCCACATACTTCGCAAATGTAAGGACGATTTTCCGCTTCATGGACTTTCAGATGATTCTTGAAGGCGATTCTATTTCGCAATCTCTTGCCGCAAATGTCGCAGGTGTTGTCGATACTTCCAGTTGAGTGACAGAGCTGCATGTGATCCCGATACTCGTCGCGGCTCCCAAACACCAAATCGCATTCTGTGCACTCGTCTAGAGATGATTTCCTGTTAATGGACTTACTCGATTTAACTTTAACTTTGCTACTGCCTTTCTTGTGTTGAATTTTAGCGTGAAGCTCCAAGGCTTTCATTGTGAAGAACTTCTTGTCACATTCTGCGCACGTAAACTGTCGATTAGCAGGTTCTGGAACTACCTGAATTATGATAAGATTTTGATGTAATTTATGATGTTTTACCCGAAGTGCTCTGGACCTCGGTGGTAAATTTCATCTGAGCGTCCGAGACATTTTCACCTTCCAGAACTTCAATCTCCTGTTCCAATTTAACGGCTGTGTTGTCTACGTAAAAAACGCCTTCTTCATCATCCAAAGTGTCTTCAAGGTAGAGAGGTGAGTCGGAGGCCTCCTCATTAGTAAAAGATTCCTGCTTCTGTTCTAAAAGGAGAAAACTTCAATAAAAGGGCTCAAATTTACTCATGACAAGTACTTACCAACTGTTTCCTTTTTCATCTTTTTAACCGATTTAAGCTGCTTCCGAAGCTGTGAGTCCGTACTTCGGCACATTCTGTTAAATTTGTATGCTGACTCGAGCAATTTAGCACAGGGATAACAAATATTTTGGGGTAAATCATCGTCTTCGTAAACATCCAACGAAGTGCACGAGGTGAATTTCTCACCTAAAGTTGGCTCATCCTCGCAATCCGCAGCGAATAAATTTAGTAAATTAGTCCGTTCATTGTTGCAAGCGCGACAAATCTTTAGAAACTCGGTTATTTTCGTCATTTTCGCAAATTTAAGGAAACCTCCTCAATCTTCCATCAAAACGATGCTGTCCTAGTGACAGTTCAAAACTGAAGTTTCGCGAGTATCCCATGATTCAGGGTTGTCCAATATTTGTTTACTTCTTTATTAAAATATCAGAAACAGAAGAACTGTCGATAGTTTATTTCATTTTGTATAAAATTTAAAGCGACTTCAGCAAGCGCCCACTTGAATAAAACTGGTAAAATAAATAAATCTTTAAAAAATGAAATAAAATTACGGAAAACTCTTCTAACGGACGATACCTAAACAACGCAATGTTGACATTCAATTCGGACTCTGACATTTTTGTTGTGTACCGCGAGTGCAAATTTTTCATTTCGGGTCGTTTTTTAGTGAAGAATGTTTGGAGACCACGATTTGTGCAGATTCTGCCTGGCGGAGGCAGAAGAACTGCTTCCTGTTCAGGCCTTTATCGAATCAGAAAAAACAATAGCTGACTACTTCAAGGACTTCATGAATTTTCCCATCGATTCTAAGGACGAACTGCCGCACTCGACTTGCTTAAAATGTTTAAATAAGCTGTTAGATGTGAAGAAATTTCGCGCACAATGCCAGAAATCGGAGGAGACCCTCAAGGAGAGGATCGCTAAGCAGCTAAAGGCACAGATTTCAGCTCCTAGCGGGGACAGCGATAAATATCAGGTTGTGATCGAAGAAATTTTTGGTGACACGAACCAGTCTGAGGATATCATCGAGTTTGAGCCTTTTGAGGGGACCAGCGCAATATCTGAAGAAGAAACATCAACAGAAGAACCGAGCCTCAAAAAGGTAAAGGAAGAGGTTCAGAGCGATACTGAAAATATAGAAGAAGACGACGAATGCGAGCTCAAGTGCAAAGAGTGCCACGAGACTTTTAGTAAGTACCAGTTTTAGGAGTCCGGGCTACTAAGTAAATTCTCATTTTGGCTTTAACAGAGCACGAAAAGAACTTTAAGATGCACATCAAAATTTTCCACAATACTGAATCAAGTCAGAGCTCTGTTCCCGAAAAAGATGAGTTTGAAGACGCAAGCGAAACTGCCCCGGTTAAAAAGTCGTACCGCTGCGAACAGTGCAGTTGTAACTTTCGTAAGTATTGCTTTTTGTAATTTTCTGTCTTTTACTAGTTTGGGTTCTCACAATGCAAAAAAGTTGACGTATTGCACTTTCAAAAATAATGGCTCATTTATAAAATGTAATATGAATGAAAGCAAAATAAAAACCGAGCTTATTCCCTACAGGATTTAAAAGAAACTATGAAACTCACATGAAAAGACATAGTGAAGAGCCACCCGTAAAATGTCTTAAATGCAGCAAATGTTTTGAAACAGATTCGGATATGTATAAACATTTTGGCTTAGCGCACATTGACGCAAGCGATAATGAAAGTTTCCTCTGCCCAATATGTGGTATTCATCTCAAATCCAAAAAGAATCTGAATTGCCACCTGGAAATCCATAGCGCAAACAGAAAACAGTACACCTGCGAATTTTGTGGTATATTGGGTGGCTTATGTGAACAAAAAGTGTCCTTAAATATTGAATTTCAGATAAACTTTTCTACCGGAAACACAGCTTGATCAGTCATGTTCGAATTCATACCGGAGAACGTCCCTTTGCGTGTGAAATTTGCCATAGGCGATTCACCCAAAGGAACGCTCTCGCCACACATATGACTTTGCATACTGGAAAAACAGTCAAATGTCCTCTCTGCGATAAAACATTTAGCAGGCCATCCTTTTTGAAGGTGCACAACAGAGAACACACCAATGAGAGGCCATATGCTTGCGATATGTGTCCGAAACGCTACCGGCAAATGACACACCTGCGTGCTCACCAACTTACTCATTACGATGCCAGACCTTTCGCTTGCGAAATTTGTGGAAAATGTTTTTCCCAAAAATCAACGCTTCAACAACATCTGTACATTCATACGGGAAGGCCGTTTACTTGTCCGGAATGTCCGATGACTTTTGGAAGACCCTACAGGTACGTGCTATATTGGCATCAAATCAAAGGAAGCAAATTTATTTTTGCATTACTAAATTATTCAAAAAGTTTGGTGCTCTAAGTCAGCGCAACATTGCAGTACAACACACAGCTTCAAATTGTAAATTGCTTTCTTTGATGTGCAATTGCCTTAGCATTTAGCTTATATCTAGATAATTTGTTAAGCGCTGTGTCTCTCACAGATTCCGAAACCATTTGGTCACTGCTCACAACATTATGGATGACCCAAATAAATACAGGAGGGAAGTAACTGGTCTTTCAGCTGAGACAATGGAGATAAATTATCTTAATGAAGATGAAAGAGATGAAATAGATATAACTAATTTATAGAAAGTATAGTGCTTTATTATCTATACCATACCCAAGCATCAATATTTACACCAGACATAATCTTGCGAAATTGTAATTTTGCACAAGATATTTTTGGAAAAATCGCTAAGTAGATAGTATAAAAAACAAAAGTTTTAAAGAATACTGAATGTAACTGAAATTACATTGAGAGAAAGCAATTTGCAGCAAACCAAATGCAAATAAAAGTATTTAGTCTCGAGTTATTAATTTCAAAACGCTATCAACTATTTTTATTAGTTCATAATTTGTATACAATGTTTTATCTGTATATTGTCAAAGATGCGATATTATGGTTATTTATTAATTTATCTTTGAAAAACAAAGTCATTTTTTTAACCCTTTCTGGTGAGACCCTTAAAGAATTCATACGAACTGAAACAATGCAATGTCTAACTTTGTAGACTTAAGATGTTTGGAAGCTAGAAAATATTTAAACAGAACACAAATCTTTTATTAACGAAAAATTATCTTGAAAACATTTCTCTTACATTTAAAATATGTATATGTTTTGAAGGAAATTTATTAATTTTTCTGAAACAATTTCTACGATAAGAGAGACAAAAGTACAATAAAAAGTTTACTAAAATGAGCAATGCATTCATACTATATATTGATTATATTTATAAAAAATAACTGCCCTCAGATATGTTAACAAATAGTACAGTCCATCTCACCGTGCTTAGGTACACAGTCAAGCACTAAAGCGACTGCCCGTGCCATATAGGTCATTGTGCCGTAGCTGCCACTCGGAGCGCTAAATAAAATTTTATGAATTCAAATAGTTAATAACCAACAAAAGTTTAGCAGTTGATAGAAGAATTTACCTATCGTATAAGTGCTGACAAATATAAGCTGCCCCACCACATAGCAACATCCCTGAAGGTGTTGTGTCTTTCCCGTCTTTAGATTTTGCGCAACACAATGTAGCATCACCTTCAACCTTCCTTTGATCCTCCAAAAATAATTGATTTGCTTTGTGTACAAGGTGCTCTACATAAATTATGCCACCCAGAGAAGGAACCATATTGTGTTCAGTAACTAAAGTAAGCACCATAAGAGCCTCAACAACTAACTGTCGATATTCTGGCTGAGGTATGGTATTGAGAGCCGTTTCAACTTCTAGTGCAAATTTCAATTCGCCAGGTGTCATTTCTTGGGTAAGACTTTGGGGTAGTACTCGACCCTCTATGGCAATACCTTGGCACTGTGAATAAAATAAAAACATCAAAGAGATTTACAATATAAGCGGACGGTCAGCTAGAAATTAAATAATTATTACCCTTTCTAGCACCGTCCACACTCTAGGATAAAAATCCCTCGGAACACGATTTAAGGCACCATCAAGACGCCTGCGTCGCAGCCACTGCCCTTGTCTATCATCAATGTTACAGCGTTCATCTTGACCCTCGGGATCGCCTAGACCAATCTGACTCTTTTTACTCACCCGGCTTGACTTACAGCTTACGATGGATAAATTTCCTCGGGCAACTAATTTAATTCACTCAGTGAATATTATATTATATAGGCAAGAAATTAAAACAATTTACCGCTGCTGATAGCGAATTCCTTTCCGCTTAAAATATGATAGAGGAGATTCTTCATTTCGAAAGGTGATAAATTGAGCAAATGTTCGGAAGCTTGTTCCCCATCACAATTTAGAGTTCGCGACAATTCCTTTGCCATTACTTGGATTATTAGACCAACACGTAAACGAAGCATCTCGTGAAAAAGTTGAGGTTCTGTGCGAATGAACATGGCTAGGTACACCATCAGCTCTTGCGTCAGCATTGCAGTACTTTCGTCATCGCCGTATGCCTAATTTGTTAAGAGAAGATCATTCATTTAATTTTGTTATTAAAAATTTATCAATTGCGAAATCATGAGCTTTCTTTCCAATTTTTTCTGGACCTTCAAAATTCTATTATATATTCTATATAAATTTCATAAAAAACTCAAAAGTGATCAATCAGACTTCAAAATGTATATGAGCATTCTATGAGCAATATTACGCAACGCTATCTGTTACAGTTAATGAGTAACTTGCAAACACCTTAAGTACCATCATTGGTACAATTTTACTAGTCACTGTATATACCTGACAGCTTAGTTTGTACTTCAAAATAATGGAACAAAAATTTAATAAGCAAATAAATAGTGAAATGATCCCCTTAAAACTTGGACCCCGCCTCATTATCAAAATATCACTTTATTATAAAAATGTATAAAAAAGAAGGACCGGAAAATGATTACAGAAGATATACAAAAGAAATTTTTAAAGCCATGATAAATGGTTTTCTTATGATTTCAACAACAAACCTACTTTTAAGCGATTTTTTCCATATCTCTGAAGCATTTAAAAATGAACATGAGTTAGCGTTTAGAACGAAATAACTTAAAAAATTAAAAAGCAAAAACTCTTACCTCGTGAATTAATTGCCTTAATTCTGTCTCAGGTAAAGGTGCTGTAATAGTGTACTCATTATTCGGCGGCATGCCCACAGTTACCTGCAATATTATTTTTTCTAAAATTCTCGTATTTAAGTAAACGTAAGTAAACGTTTGGTTACCTGCTTTTGCCTGACTAACAAATCAGTCACTGCCTTTGCCAAATCTTCAACTCTTTTCCCCAGCATCCCAGCTGAATGTCTTACAAGACCCCATAATTTCTGTTGGCAAGCCTTTTCATATAATCCTTTAAGCAGACCCCTCACTGTAACAACCCTTCCTTCCTCAAGCATTCCTTCAGAGTGAGAAGAACTATTGTCATTCGGCTTTCTATCATAAACTTCTTCGGTGTCTGAAGCATCTAATTCTGATGACAAAGCCAGCAGCAACAACACAGTTGTAATTGTTATAGTTAAAAAGCGTTGAAGCATTGAGAATATGAACATAAATTTTGTTGAAAGCGTAAGTATTCAATAATTCCAATGTGTGTTTTGTGCGGTGTGGAAATGTGAGTAAAAAGCAAAATTTTCCCAGTTAGATCTAAGCAGTAGTTGTAAATTATTAATTTACAAAATAAAACAAACAAAAAAACCCTATTACTTCCTGAACCGATGAACCTTTTATTCGAATTAACAATTTTAATCCGCTGGGGAAGGAGAAAGGTATTGAAAGCGAGAGACCCAATTTCGTATGAAGCTTGTGCATACAATGGATAAAAAGAGAAACCCGATGAAAACTTACCCTTTGGTTTATTCCTCAGACCTAGTCCAGCTACGCAGTAGTGAAAAGACAAATCATATTTAAAATTAGATTTATCAAAATTTCAAAAATATGTGTTTTGCTCGACCTAAGTCTTATTTATATGGAGACAAGAGAGGGACCTTTTTTCAAATATCCTTCAATGGTAATCCCAATTCTTCATAATACCATACATTCGAATTTTTTTCTGGGTAGAAAACACAGTAAACTCTTGTTATAACAAATTTCGATAGGTAACATTAAATGTTTTTTTTTCGTTAAATTATCTTAAGGATTGTTTTAAAAAGCGGAATAAGTATTAAGTCCAAGTAAACAGCGCAAAACGCCATGACGGGCTTCTCTCAAACTTAATGCATTCCTTTTTGGGCGCAATTATGCCCAACCAGGAACATGTAAAAGTTTTTGCTATAAATTAAAATGTAAGCATCATTCCTTCCAGCTGTATAGGACATTCAAATGAGTTTCTATGTATTGTTTGACAAACACAACTACAAAAAATCATGCACGGAATGAAATTTAAATTCAAAACTGGGGTGGGTTCTATCAGTAACGGACGATATACGGCTGGATTCCTAATCCAACAACCTATGGTTGCCTTCAGTCTATCAAAATGCATGAACCCACCGGTCTGAATTTAAACAAATAATTTAACTTATAAATGAAAACTCCGATAAAACCAATTAACACTTTGACTGCCTAGTACAAAATTAACTCAAACCACAGATAAATAACTATATATAACTATAGTTATTTATCTGTGCTCAAACTTAATGTCAGACGCCAGTGCCTGATATAGGAATAAAATATAATTACAACGTCAGGGGCATAGTTTCCAAAAAGTATAGCAGTTAAAGTGCTAACAAGTCCCTAATATGTATTCGGAGAGCAAAAAAAAATCAAATTGCGTATAAAATCCAGAAATTTTAAAACTGTTACATATACATACCTGTATTGAAATCTAAACCTTGTGTGTCGACCAAAAACTGCAAAATGTCTCCTTGTTCTTCTAAACTTTCTGACTCGCGAAGCATTGCGATCAATTCTTCGACGTCTGTTTCCGCAAAATTTGATTCAACACGATGGCGTTGTATTAAAATTTTTGGAACTATTTTTTGATCACCAAAGCAAAAACAATAAAATCAAAATTCCAGAAAGGAAAACAAAAATATTTAAAATGAAAAAATTAACTAGAAACAATATCAAATGGATTCAAAATATCCTTACTTTCATCAGGCGAACTCTGTGCCATGTTTCTTGGTTTTCCAACTCTTAAAGGCATTTCGGTGGGACTTTCAATATTCTTATTGTCGCTTATTGGTGAATGCTCCCGGGCGAAAATACTCAAAGTTTGCTGGTTAGGTTGAAGCCACGGGGGTGGTATTGCAGAGGAGAGTCTTCTTTCATTCATCGTCCCCTCCATCCCGAGATTTTCAGCTATTTTTATTTAGGAGTGAATAAAAAAAATTTAAACAATAATCTTGTGCATACAGTCAACATTTATAGATCGCGTCTTCTTAATAGCTCCCTTGCAGGACATGCGTCGACGTAGCTGCCGCGGTCTTAATCCTGAAGATCTTATACTCATAGCTGATCTTTGGCTGAAAGCGCGTAAAAGATGCTCATCTAAATAAACTTGAACATCAGGATTCAATCGATCTGGATATCCGTCCTCTTGGCTCCCGAGGAAACTTAAATCTGTTATGGCTGATGTATTCAGGAAATCACCCAGATTACCTAGCATGACGCGGGTTCCATTTATGTATCCTGACTTTAATTTTCTCATTGTTTGTATCATCGCGAGAGGAATTTTGTTTTGATCTAATTAAGAAAAGGTTTTATTCAGTTTAATTCACGAAATAACTCCATTTTTGATAAAGAAAAGGAAAAGAAAAGGCAAATATAAAGCAAAGAAACAGCAAAGCAAAAGCAAGGTTCGAATTTCCAATATAGGAAATTTAAAATGAAAGGCGCTTGGAAATTTATGGTCATTCTTTTTTAGTAAAAAAGTAATAAATAAAATGTGATGAAATAGAAAATTGATATTGGGTTTAAGTTTGTATTAATTGTTAGTTATCTCTTAAATAATAAGCGATATAGTGAGGGGTATAAGGGATTGCATAGCTCAAGAGTTCAGGTATGCAATTCGTTTCTTTCTCCCTCTTTCTACAATATGACCAAGCAATGCAGGAAGTTCAGGAATTTCTATAAAATTCGGTATATGCAAGGTTTCCGATTCCATATTCATGATCAGAAGATTCAAAGTTGATAAATCCAGTATCTTTTTTGTAGCACCTAACAATGTTAGATTTCAAAACTATGTATATTGTCATCATTTTAATCGAATTTGTTAAGCGAAAATGAAAATATCTATACAAAAAGACCCCCTTCCCCCCTTTCTAGTACTGTCTTTAATTGATATGATATCGCGCATTTCTTATTTTCTTTTTATGATGTTCCCATAAGTGATTAAAAGTGTAGCAGCTTTTTAAGGGGACTTAGCACCTTCAAATTTTCAAAAAATCGATTTTTGTTTTTTGATAGAATATGTTAGAATGAACCTTTAAAAACAAAAGAAAAGAAGGTAATTGTATGGTCCAGGCATCGCAGATTACATTTCGGTAAGGTTTATGCCAAAAAATATTGAATTTTAACTTTAAACGCCATTTTCTCGAACAAACGCCAACTGATTGATGATTAAAAAAAAGTATTTATCCAATCGTTCTGAAATTTTACCACGTTAATCTATACATGTTACTGCTCAGAATGAACTACGGATGAAAAAATCGGCATTAAATTTTTTGAGTTATAACCGACTTTTGCGAAAAAAAAATCGATTTTCGAAAATACGCCGCCATTCTGTTATTTTTCAACCAAATTTTGTTCGTTTAGTTCATTCCAAGGCCGCTTTGATGCTGATTAAAACCCCGTTTTTTAAGACTTTTCCCGGGCATTTATTGTGCACGCCGTTATTTTTTGATGTGTTTAAAAAAAATGTTTCCGTGTAATTTGAAGTCAAATAAAGTAAAGGGTGTTTTTTTAGCAGCATGAGAAGTTTCGGTGGTTGTTTTCTATGGTTTGACAGTTAATAATGTCAAACTGTTGAAAAAAATAAATCTGTTCGCGAAGTTCATAGACATAGAGTACTTCATCCATTTTACAGTCAACATTTCTGGTTAAATGGCTTCGTGAATAAGCAAAATTGCTGTATATGGAGCGAAAACAATCCTTATGCCATTAACGAATCATCATGACATCGATTAAAATTGACTGTTTGGTGCGGTTTGCACGATCATCGTTCCTTATTTCTTTCGAAATGAGAAAGGAGCTGCGATTACGGTGAATGGAGCAATGCTGACTGATTTTTTGTTTCCAAAAATTAATCAGCTAAACATCGACGAAATTTGGTTCCAACAAGACGGCGCAACATGCCATACAGCGCGCTTAACCATCAATTTATTGCAAAATCAATTAGGTGACAACTTCATTTCCAGAAGTGGTCCTGTTAACTGGCCCCCTCGTTCGTGCGATTTAACGCCTCTCGATTACTTTTTATGGGGCTATGTTAAGTCATTGGTTTATGCCGACAAACCAGCAACTCTTGAAGCATTGGACGCCAATATTTAAGCCACCATTGACGCCATACGGCCAAATTTATTGGCAAAAGTAGTGAAAAATTGGACTAATCGAATGGATTATGTAACTCATAGCCGCGGCGGACATATGCCGGAAATCATATTTAAAAAATAAATGCCATGAAATTATCTATCAGATTATAATAATAAAAAGTTCATTCCAACAATATTTCTGTCTTGTATTATTATTTAAAGTTCTCAAGCTTTTAAAAAAACACCCGTTATATGTATAAAGTTTCATTAAGATATGTCTTTTTATTCAATTAAAAATTAACCTTTGAAAAAAAAATTTTCTTTTAATTTGAAGGTGCTAAGTTCCATTAAAAAATTGCTTTACAAATTTTCCAAGCACCTTGTATATATAGAAAGGACATACATAACGAAATGTTGAGTAAGTGAAAAAAGCAGATAGAAATTAATTTTTTTTTCTAATTACCTAAAAGATAGTGAGTTGCCATAAGAGTGATAGTTGGTCTGCCTAACATATGACGCCAATTATTTGTTAGAAAGGCCAAATTAGTGGTAAAATTACTGGCGAGCAAGTCAGGATCACGAGTAGTGTAGTATTCTTCGTAGTCAAAATTCTGCAGTGTAATAGTGTAATGATGAATATCTAGCTCCAATGAATTCAAATTTTAATAAAACTTTTCAGCAAAATATTGTGAATTTGAACGAAGTATGATAGCAGAAAATGTGACGATTTCGTAGGATGAAAGAATCCTCTTAATGTTAATTTCTTCAAGACAACAAGACACATTGTAATTTCGACATAAAATTGTACAATAAAATGGCAAAGTACATGGATGAATTGATGTGTAATTTAGAAATTTTGCAGAAAAAGGCCAATCAAAGCACACCCCCACCAATTAGGTATGCTGCTCACATACGAAACTCTTACCATTTTTCATGCATAAAAAGAAACCGAAATAGAAAAAGGAGCAATTTCATTAACTGAAAGCAAATCTGAACCGCAAAATTTACCTTTATTGGTTGAACCTTAACATAAAATTCTGATAAGCTACACAATTTGCGACATGACTCATATTAATACTGACTTAATATTAATGCATTCCTAGTTATTCAAAAGGGAGAGTAAAGACAAAAAAAAAATCGACTGTTAATATATATATAAAACGAAATCCGTTCATACTTAATTTTGAAGAGACAGTATATAGAATTTGATTTAGATTTTAGTATCTATCGTAAACAATAAGAAAACGGTTGTTTTGCTTAAGAGCTCATATCTCCGTGAGAATTTCGTACAATAATAAAAAAAAATAAAAAAAAAATTGACCTATATATGTATGTATATATATATAATTTTTTTTTTTGTGAAAGCATATCAAATTAAAACAACAACAACTTTCTCAACATATGTAAATAAGAGAAATATACATGATTTTCCAAATAAAAAACGAACAGACCGATATAAGTGATATTTTATATAATGCATTGATGCTTATGATGGCGTTGAAGTGCAATCTTCTTTAAATATTGGTGCCATTCTCAAATTGGGTATCATTTTCATGAACTATATGATTTCATCCTATATATTTACTTTCCAAATTTCTCACCTGCAGATCTGCTTTCAGTTTCATAATAAGAGTACAAAAATCGCATCCGTTTTAGTTTGAAAAGAAACAGTCCAAACAAATTAAAAATAAAACGAAAAAAAATAAATTTCAAGTTACACAACCGACCTAGGTGAATACTTCTCATGACCAAAGTGACCAGCGGTCGTCCGAGTAAGTTTTGCCAAGCTGACTTCAGGAAATGGATCTCACTTTTTAGTATGTCGATCAACAGTTCGTTATCAGAAGCGACGTAAAAGCGGGTAAGATCAGCGAACTGTTAACAGTTTAACATAGACACATACAAAAAATATTCTGTTATTCCACATGATCTCAAAAATTTAAATGAATT
The DNA here is from genome assembly GCA_951509405.1 of Machimus rusticus. Classification (NCBI taxonomy): domain Eukaryota; kingdom Metazoa; phylum Arthropoda; class Insecta; order Diptera; family Asilidae; genus Machimus; species Machimus rusticus. The sequence goes on along the minus strand of OX608051.1, from coordinate 47,823,959 downwards.
TCTCTAAAACTATTCGTCATGAGAAATATTTGAGATTTGAAAGTCCCTCCCGTACAATGCAATGTTTCTTAATTTCTGTGTTTTGAATTTGAATAATGGACAAATGTGTTTATGAAATTATAGTGCAAATAAATGTTACCTGTGGAGTGAAGGCGAATATTTTATCCTTAAGAGAGTACAATTTGCTTGTACTTAGTATACCAACGTCACGAGATCGCCTGCCAGTTAAACCTAACTTTTTATTACGACCTAGATATGTATAAAGGTGACTCAAGACTCTTGCAGGTTGTACTTCAATGGGTGCAACTTCGGCTATAGTTTGAACGTGCAGGTCATGTTCAAGTAATTTATCACGTATCTCATTATCCTCTGCTATAATTACCACTTGGACGACAACGTCAGGCTTTTTTTGAGCGCCAAGGCGACGATTCAATGGATCAAGTTCACCAACAGCTAGAAAGCCCTGCAAAACATATTTACTTCATTATATGTTTAAATACAATTAAGATAATTTGTGATTTTTATTTACATTAAAATAAAACAAAAGCGATATTAAGATGATTTTTTTTTTTTAAATATGAAATTGTTAGACTTCAAAAGAAGTTTTCGTGAAGGTCACACAAAAGCAAGTATTCCTCTTTCATAGAGCTGTCGTCAAAAACTTATAAAGGAATTATCATAAATATTATATATGTAAAAAAAAACTTACTACGACAGAACAAAGATAAGGTATGAATGATTTCTCTCTCACCTCTTGTAAAAGTTTTCCGAGAATAAAAAGTGATTGCCCCCATAAAAATGGGCAACGCCCCACGACTTCTCTAGGCTGGGAACCTGGTTGTTGGTACTCAGCAGAAACGCAATCATGTGGTACTGCATAACTTTCAGGAACTAAGCAAATACCATCTTCACCTCGCACAAGTACTTCCTAAAACAGTAAATTACAAGTATAAATTAGGTAATTATAGAAAGTAACTTCAAATACATCCAGTTTATCCTGGTACTCTTTCACCATTTTCTTGTCATTTTGAAATAAGTTGAACAAAATTAGATAAGAAAAGAAGAGGGGCCATTCACATTCAATATTTTCAAACATCCGTAGTTCCCAGCGCTCGTAGTACAATCGAGAGGGATCTTCTCGGGGAGTTCTATACCCATCTCTAAGAAAGCGCTTGCAACCGTACTTCCCCTGGAGGCGATTAATAATAGTATTCTTGGTAGCATTAATCAATTGTGGATCATCAACGGCAAACGCGGGAAACCCAATGATCGACAAAAGTCCAGAGTCCAGCTCTTTGCTATTGGACTCCCTCGGAAGCATTGATTGTAGAACCGCTTGGCATTTGTGGGCCTCATCCGCCAGAACGTGAATAACGCTTGCTGGTCCTCCGCGTGCACCGAAAAGATCTAATTCATTCATGGCCTCAAGAGCAGCTTTAGCCATTCCGATGGAACTGGCATTCAACTCTGGTTGACCGTGATTAGTCTTATCACCACGCTCCCAGATTCCATAGTCCTTTATCCAAGAAAAAAATTCGGTTGTAGAAAAATGAAGAAGTTAAATAATCAATACTTACCGGAATACAATACGCTGACTCTATATAAAATACTAAGTTCTGAATAAACGACACCTCATCCAAAGAAAAAACTATCTGTAAGCCGGATGCAGTCATCTGAGCCAATATAAGTAGATAAAGCGATACAGCATCGATCTACGAAAATAAACAAGTAGGAGTTGTGCATGAAATCCAAAGTACTACAAAATTCAAAATGAGCAAAACAATGCAGCCTTTTATATGAAAAGTGGAGAAAAATGCCAATAGATACGGTAGAAAATTTAATTTCATCCCGTTGGTTTTACAGAGCATTTCGCAAAATCGTGTTATTTTCATGAAGAACAGTACATTTGTATATTTTAAGTATTATTTCAATAAAACCAAAAGCATTCATTAAACATTAAATTTTAACTTTGATTATTTCTCTCTTTTCTCTGATTTGAAAAAGTTTAGAAATCGCCCTCAAATCTAAGCACGTCGGAATTTTGTCAAGATCCCAAATAAAACCTGGCATCTACTATGAACTAACTCAAGGCTACCTGTAAGTGACCCCACTCATGATCTCCAACGACGGTCTGTCCGTTCTTGCTAGAGTATTTAGCATGCAGGGAGTCCAGGGGGTTCTGCGAAATTTTAAACTTCTCCACCTTGTCCTTCTGTTGCATCATGGCCATTAGAAGCCCCCTCATCAGCTTCACACAGCTCTGCTCCAGCTCGTAGGCCTTGGCGCGATCCTCGTCCTGGTCAGCGATCTTCTTGTAGGCCATTGAGAGGCCCCACACCGCCAGAATGCAGTAGACGTTGTCCCGCACCCACGCGTGAGAGTTCGTGGGGCTCGCGGGGAAAAGACCTGTGACAGGCTCCTGGTGGGCCATTATCAAGCGGTGCACAATCCTCTGGTAATAGTCCAAGCGGACTCCCGAGTTGCTGCGACTTCTCATTTTGACCAAACGACGAAACCCCCCGAAAATATTAAAATATACGAAAACTGTCCGGTTGTGCAATTAACTAAAAGCGAGTGGAGAACATAAGAGTGACCGTATCACTAAATTAACTTGGGTATATCACTTAAAACATCGTTAAATGATACAAAATAAAACCCGACTCCCTGCAAGAATCTCAGCTGTTTTGGTGGAAAGTCACGGCAATGTCAGTTTAATCAAAATACCTAAAATTTCGGGAAATTAAAAGAGAACATTTTTAAATACTTTTGGATGAGTTTTAGAATTTGTATGCCCTCTTATAATTATTCACATTTCAATATCAATTTATTTGCAATTTATATTTAGGATTTTATTCTATCGTTCGGTTTTTATGCAGCACATGCCCACCTAAATTTTTCATTCCTAATGTTTTCCGAAAGGAGTTTCCTAACAAGCTGGCAGCTTCTTTTCTGACAGCATTTTGACAATTCTTATAAAGAACTCGAAAACAGCGTTTATTGAAGGGCAGGTGGTGGGTTTTGTTGTGGATGTTTTGATTCTACTCTTAAGCCACAAGAGGAGAAAACAATGGTAGATGGTTTGCCAATATGCAGGGTGTGCCTTAAAAGTGCTATGGAGTGTGTCGACCTGGAGACTCCTTTGGAAGACCACGGCGGTATTACTTTTCGCGAGGGCTTCAACATTTCCACTCAACTCAATGCTCTTGAAGAAGACGATCTCCCAAAAAATTTGTGTTGTTCCTGCGCTGAGGACCTGAAAAAGGTCTTCCAGTTCATTCAAAGAGCCACTGAATCTGACCGTTTGCTAAGGATTAAAGCCGCTGATCAAGAGGCACAAGGCTGTGAAAGTGACTGCTCCTTAGTGCTGGGAGGTAAGCCGCAAAAGTTGAACGTTTTCAAAAGAAATTCACGTTTCTTTTGCTTCAGATAAAGACAGGGATGTGAAAGCGGAGAACGACGGGAGCGACAAGGTATGTAATTAAAAATAATGGGCTTCAACCGTAGACTGAAGTCTTAAAGAATTAGAAAAGAAAATTATTTATTAAACCGCCGAGAGCATGATGGACGTGAACATTATAGAAAACCGCGCGCTTTTGCAGTATCCTCATTGTATCCAAGATTGTTTCATTTTAACGAACTCCTCCAAGTATAATCGTCAGCATAAAAATATACATTTTTCCTTTCATATGTTAATTTGTAGAAAATATAGAAAAAACATTATTAATGCGGCAGCAAAAAATAGAAAAGTGAACTGACGTAAATTTTACCAGCGTAATTTTAAGAAAAGTCCATAAAAAATTAAGCTTGTTTCTAATTTCAGCCAAGCGATGAAGAACTAGTTGTTTTTGAGATTCGTGTGTTTCCAGAGGCCGCAAATGTCTCTGAAAGTAAAGCTGAAGACGCGGAATGTAGCGAGGAATACGACCTTAAGACAGAATACGATGATGAAACGACAACTGAGCAAAGCCCAAGAAAAAGTAAGAAGCAATCCAGCAAGAAGAATAAAAAACTTTTACTGTGTAATGTTTGCGGGAAAACCTGTTCACAGAAGTCAACATTAGAATCTCATTTGCTGAAGCATAAAGGTAAAGGGAACGATCCTGTTTACTTTAATACCTGATATAAGATAAAAGCCAGGATATTTCATTTTCCTCATGTTAGTCTAAAACTTAGTAAAATACTAACGTAGAAGCAAGCATATGAATTTATAGCTAACTACTAGAAAACCATTTGATTTATAACCGGAGTAGCATTTACATTTCCATTGTTAATTATCTCTTTCTCTTCAGGTGAACGGCCTCACAAATGTAACCAGTGCAATAAATCATATTTCACGAAAAACGGACTTCAAATGCACTTAGTTCATCATACAAGCACAGCCGAGCAAAAAAAGTTTATTTGCGATATCTGCACCAAAGGTTTTGCTACTGCTCAGCGGCTGCGGGTGCATAACTTGACGCACACTGGAGAAAAAAATTTTGAATGCGATTTCTGTCGTAAGTTCGTTTTTATTAGCCGAATCCACACTTAATTACTACTCCCCTAAGATAGCGTCATAAGCCAGGTTTATTGAACTATTAAAGTTTTCGTCTAGAATTTAAAGATAATGATGATGATATAAATTACAAACGATAAATCTGGCAGCAGCCTATGATTTTCGGCATCGGTCCATTTTTTCTATATTTTAAAGTTTTTATACAAGAACGAAATTTAAGATGAAAAAGAGTTTGTAATTTTGTAATTTGAAAATGTTATGGATTCGGCAATTGGTACAATGTATGTATCTTAATATAAAGTATAAATTGAGAAAAATATTTATAGCTAAACGATTTGCCACTCAATTTCGATTACGTAGTCATTTACGTACTCACACTGGTGAAAGACCCTACGAATGCAACGTTTGCGGAATAAAATTTAACCAGAGTAACGCCCTTAAGTGCCATATGAGAATTCACACTGGCGAAAAGCCATATGAATGCAAAGTTTGCGGGAAGCGATTTAGCCAAAACACTATTCTAAAAACACATATGACTTTGCATACTGGAAAAACTGTGAAATGTCCCAACTGTGATAAGAAATTTAGCAGACCCTCGTATTTGATACTCCATCAAAGGGAGCACACGGGGGAGAAGCCCTACGTTTGCCCCGAATGCCCGAACCGGTACAAACAAAAAAGCCATCTCGATCGCCATTTGGATACCCATTTGGGTGTGAAGCATTCCTGCAACGTGTGTGGTAAACAATATTCGAAAAAAAGCTCTTTAAAGATTCACATGTTCACCCACGTCGAGGAGAAGCCTTTCCACTGCGAGTGCTGCGCGATGTCCTTTACGAGGAGAGATAAGTAGGTTTGCACCGCTTGGTCAAAACAACTTTGTTTCAAACAATTTGATTTGGTACTTTTCCAGATATAGAAATCACCTGAAGAAGGCACATGACAAAGATTTAATCAACAACGAAGTAGCCAATATCGGAGATTGTGTTAAAAAAGAACAGAAGAATGAGGAGAATTATCTCGGAATTCCAAGTATGTTAGTAAATGCTGCGGATGGGGAGATTCATGGGACTTCAGTTAAAAGTGAAAGTAGTGAAGACTTAAGTTCAGACACAAATACAATATTAATAATGTACACTTTGCACTTTCATTTTCCTTAATCCGTCGAAATTCGACCCTTTAATTTAATGATTTTTATTTCAGAAATATAGAGAATTATATGAACCTTCTCGATTTAGAACTAAACCACCCAACTAATTATTTAATACTCAGATGTTAATGAATTTGCTTAAAAACTTCCCTTACCGGTCGAAGCGGAGAAGATAGCAGCGATTTATAAAAAGGCTAAAAAATTGGTTAATTTTATTAGTTAACTTTTTATTAATTAAATTACATAATGTTTCATATTTTGATGAAACCGTTGAAGCAAATTACGTCCATTTCGCTCTAATTAAATTTAAGCGTAAAATTTGTTCAGCATAAAAATAATTGCAAACTTCCTTGAACTTATGATTCTAACTGTACCAAAACTTATAAATGTTGCGTGCCCTCTAGTGAGCATTGCTAGAACTCTGAGCCGGCATGGTGGAAATTTCCTAAAGCGTGTGTTCTAAAATGCAGGATGGTCCGAAACTCCGAAAATTATTACACACAAGTCCGAGTCCGCCATTTCTCTACGCGAACGTGTGATCGCGTTTTTATTTTACTAAACATATTCGCAGGAGAGCCCAAAATTGCATTGGATTGCTTGAAATTGGTAGAGACGCTGCCGCTGAACAGCAATTTTGCAATAGATGCCCTGCAGAAGTGGTGTGCTTAAAGCAAGTGAACAATTTTTGGCCCCCAAGGAAAAAATGAGTGGTGGTAGTGCTGTGGGGATTGAGTAGTGAGATTTTTTTTTCGTTCATTCTCGTGCAATTTGCGAAAGAGGAGGAAGAATTGTGCGCTTCTGTGACACAATTCGCCCTCAGATTTTTGAAGTAAGACTTGAAGATTCGTTTGGCTGGAGTTTAGTCGCGGCCGCGGGGAACTCTATGAAATTATAACAGAAAGTGTCATCGCCAGAAATTAATTATGTCGGGAGATGAGAGTCCCACAGGGGGGCACCAGCCATCAGCCAAGGATTACGATCCGAATAGCGTAAGTCGGCCGACACCGATGCGGCATTTTTCAATTCGAATTTCGATTTAATTACCATACTTCTGTGAAAATGCAGATTCTAGCACCGGTCTACTCTATTTAAACTGCGAAAATCTGACAATTGCCTCGCCGATGAAAAATCGCCTCGCGTCAAATTGTCCTTATTTGGCATTTATTGCAATTCTTTTTACCAACCCAGTTCAATTCGGCGTGTTTTCATTGGTTCGAATTTTGTATTGCTGCAATTTCAGAAATATCTGTATTTACAGCGATTTTCATCACCCCCACATTTTAGGAAAATTTTCCTTAAAACAAAGCCTAAGGAGTTTTCTATGTCATTTCAGTCGATTATTGGAAAAGTCCGGTCGCGTATGTCTCAAACTTTTACGAGATGGTTCTCGCCGAATAGGGCGGAAAACAGCCAGAACGGAAACATCAGAAGACGCCGAGACCGCGATCGGGAAGATGCTCTAGACGGGAATGAGGACGATAGTCAAAACACAGAAGACAGTGACACCGGCGAAGAAGAAGAGAAAATTGCACCGCCCCTCAAGAGGGCTAAACTTAATCTCGAGGTGCGTATTATCGATGACAGTAGTAGTAGTTATTTTCTTAAGTTTTAGTACAATTTGTGCTCTAAGTTATTTATTCATGCAATCGAATGCACTTAAAGACTGAATTTACTGAAGGATTGAAAATGGCGCGATCTGCTCAGCTGCCTAACGTAGTTTGGCTGGTTTTTTTGCAGATTATAAGATAGTTAATCCTGCAGTTGTTAGTTATTTTTACATTTTATTAGTTTCTTAGCATTCCTAAAATACTTCCATCGCAATTATCTTAAAGGAGTCGCTGGTAAATGGTATCAATAATTGCGCTACATTTTTGCGTGACTTCATTTCAAAAACTGGAAGAAAATGTTTCGAAGATAAATTATCATTTAAAATTTTACTATTATTCCTTTAAAACGGAAAAGAAGCGGTCTAATTCGTCTCCAAAGGAGCTGGTGAGTAGGTAATTTCGGGACAAATTACAAAACTCAATAAGAAAATTAAAAATTGAAATATATTAACATTTTTTATATGTGGAGGCTTCTTCGGAATTTTTCTTTGCAGTCCTGAGCCCCGGTTAGGGCCTTTTGATAATTTTGTAACGATAGTACCTGAATAGAATTATTATACTGTGATTGAGTTAAAGATTCAAAATTATGTGGTTGATGTCTTGAATTGTGGCAGTTTTTCCCAGTCTAGACAACATATATTGAGATTGTGACATTAGATTGACAGAACGATACTTTTTTTAATAACTGTGGTTGAGGGCACTAGCTTTGGCCTCCATCGCTGACATATAGAACTGGACCACCGATCCAATGCAAAATCGCACCTCAAAACTAAGACGACTTTTTGACATAAGATTCCTATCTCTTTCCCCCATCCGGCCCCCAGGCGGAATGCATATGTAAGACAAAATAGAATATGTTTTTATATATCTGACTCTTGTGTTCTTCTGGTCCCGAGGTGGTTGGTGTCGGAATGTTTTTTAACAATTACTCAAAATATAGGGCGAATTGAAAGGGGCTGTTTTGTGAAACTTATATTTATCTATTTTCTTTATTTTAACATACATTGCAAATAATTTAATGTGTTTTTATAGCATGAGTTTTCCAAGGTAGGCTTGCATCTCCACTTAAAATGGTTTGCATTTCCACTTAAAATGGTTTGCATTTCCACTTAAAATGGTCTCACTTTTCGACCGTCGATTGGCAGTCCAGTTCTATATGTCAGTGGCCTCCATATAGAATTGAGTTAGTGTGAATTCTGGGTTGTATTGGCCACCAAAAGTTACCCCTAATTAGAGAATTCAGTTTCCTGGCATACTAATTATGTTTAAAATTCGAACAGTAAAATAGGTGACATACATACATCCAATTAGACAAGTTTCAGGAGATTCTAATAGTATTGCTAGATTCAACTGAGTTTATCTTATTGACTAAAAAAATATGCCTGGTCGTTGTTATTCTGAGAAGTAAATATAAGTTTTTCAGTTTCCAGTGATAAAAACCAATAAAGTGCGGAAAGTATATTATATTACATTATATTATAACTTTATTTAATTTTGTATTGTATAAATATGTTTATATAAATAAACGAATAATTGATTTTAATTTGCATATGTATTTTTATCATTTACATATAAGATATAGTGGGGTCTCATAAGATATTTTGTTTTAATTAAATGCATACCAAAAATGACGTGTGATAATAAACGAAAAATATTTATATTTCAATATTTGGTTTCCAAAAATACGCAGCCAAGTTACCATAGAAGAAGGTTCAAATCAATTTGGTGCGCCTGTGTTCCCGAAATGTATCTTTGTAGCACGCCAGAAATATTTTGAATTACACAAACCGAAAGTATAAATTAGCTGAACTGATGAATATTAATTCCGATTTTCTCAATAACCTTAATACTTTGGAACTGCTTCAAAATTGATAAACATTTATGAATGTAACATTTAATAGATGTAGCCAAGTAACTACTTTAACCATAAAAGCCCAATCTAGGTCAATTTTACCTTCTTAAAGTTTTTATAGTTTAATGAATAAATATTACTCTAATTTTTCCTTTTTTCATTTAACAACAGCAGAACATAACTGTGCATTATTTAAAAATAATAGATATAATAGAATAAACTGAGTCACGAGTATATTCGTTGGTTAATTTGACCTATGAAAATATGATTGGGCTTCTAGGGTTAAGGTTGTTCTAATCACAGATGTAACCCCTAATAAAATCTAAAATCTCCAAAGTTTGCAATTCCAGTCGTTATGTTTTAATATGTTTTAATCATTTATATTTCTTTCACAAACCTATAGACATGTTACTGTAGAGTACAATAAAAATGTTGTTGTGTAGCTACTATGAAAATATATATTTGTGCAAACATGTTCATTTTTAAATACTTGATCAAACCGTAAAATTGAATCTGACTTTTGTAGGAGTCTACAACAACAGAGACGTATCAAAACAAAACTCAAAGTGTAAGCAGACACTTTTTATCATCGACACCGACAACAGTGAGTCGTCGCAGATGCCCTAGAGGGGAGGACACTACATGTAATTTTGAAAGTGCCACAACATCAACCTTGACAGTATCGAGAATACAGGAGGTGCGACCAGACGGTCTTAATGACGAAGTAGATACTCCGGAGGTGACAACTAGGTCACATATTCATCGGGAGCAGGGATGGGGAGACTCAAGTCGAATAAGGTAATTTTCAAAAATTTATATTTTGTGTCTTGTTAAAAACTCCCAGGTATTTACTGAATAGTTCAAGACGCAGTTTGAATATTCCTTCATCATCAACGGTTACAAGACGTCTTCCAGATCTTCGACGTCAATCACTTAAACGGACAGCATTAGGACAGACTAGGACGTCTCATCCAGTTATAACTGAAGTCGACTTGAAGGAAGAGCAGGATCCGGATGTGAGTGATTTAGAGGAGAAGAATACGGACATAGCGATTAGCCGTAAATCAAGAGAGATGGACAACGCTGCGCTTACAAATGGGCTTGACCCTTCTACGAATATTGTAGTTCAGGTTGATGATGCTTCAGATAGTGGTGATAGCCAATGTTCGAGCTTACAAAGGCCGAAAGATACTGATCTTGTAAATAAACCATCGAAGGTACTACGAACGTCTATGGGAAATGGTTTAAACTTCCATAGTCATTTGGAGGGAAAGAAATCATTGTTTTCAGACAAGAATATGCCACACATGCTTAATAATTCAACAACGTCTTTAACAAGCCTAAACCGGCGTCAGTCATTTAACGCATCTCTTTACGGTAGCACTTCGGCTCTCAGTGATAGTCGGATACTAAACACAACTTCACCATTCTACAAGGGTCGTACTACTTATGGTGGCGCGTCTGCGTACAGCAAATACTCCCAACAAGTCCAGCGTACGTTGCGCACTCCGACACTAATTAGACCTACATCTAGCTTGTCCACGCTTTCCTCATCTAGTAATTCCCTAGTGCAGAATTCGGACGCTTCATCCGCCATATCTAATACAGCAAAGCGTATTTTAGAGTTAATGAACCAATTTACCACCCCTCTAACCGATGCTAAAAAGATGGCTAATAACATAAAAGTCCCAGCGCTTATTGCGCACAAGAAACGATTTGGTGAACCGGAATTGCAAGCAAATCGTGCCATTAGAATGTCCTCACCCAGGACACCCTACAGTAGAACGTTGTCGAAGACTGGCAAAGAATCTACGATTGCCGGACCACCAATAAGCGAGCTGCAAGTACCCTCTATGTCACAACTGCTACAGATGAAGAAATTGCAAAATGCCACAGAGCGGGTTAGAGAGATAGCTAACTCATCTAAATCTATACTTAACCGGGAAGAAGAATACAAGCTACCGTCAGAAATTAAACCAACGGACAGCAGTACTAGTAATAGGCATGTTAGCAAAATTAAAAACAAAGTAACCAGCACGAGAGTGAGCAAAAAGGCCGCAATGGAGGAGCAAGAAACTCTACCAGCTGTTAACCTACCTGACATACCTCTTCCACTGATGAAATCCGTTCCTAAGATTGATATACAGATATCAAGTGCCACGACAAACCAGTCCTCTTCCCCTTCTGCGGCTAAATCGAATACATCAACAGTGTTCAAAAGTGATACTAAATCACTCGCAGTTTCATCTGGTAATTTAAAATCAAATAACATAACAAACCCCTTCACAAATTCAAAAGGAAATGCGTTTTCCGGTAACCTCACCAATGTTCAGAAAGCCCAGGCTTCTGGAGCTAATTTACCAACAGTTTCAAGTGGTGGGGACACTGTAAATAATAAGAAATCTAACACTAGCATCGAATTCAAGTTCTCAGCTCCGATTACGGTGGAGACTAAGATAAAGAGCAATGTCGAACCGATCGACAATTTCAGGTTCAGTGCCCCTGTTCCTATAAATAACTCAAAAGAAAATTTCAAGTATCAGCCAATTGAGAACATTTCTAATAAGGACATTCTTAAGGGTACTGATAGCATATCCGTAAGCAAAGTGTCTACACCACACTTGAAAAGCGGAAGTGTTCTGGACGCCTTAAAGAAGCCTATTGCTGTCGAAAAGGTGGAGAATATAAAGCCAATTGTAGGTTTTGGATCGCAGTTTAGTGCCCCTAGCGATAAATGGGAGTGCTCAGTTTGCATGATTCGTAATGACAACATTCGTGATAAGTGTGAGGCATGTGAGATTCCAAGGAAGACCGCTAGCCCACCTGTGAGTATGCCCAAACCTGAGGTAAAACTTCCTCCCATTGCAAATACTTTCGGTGATGTGTTTAAGCCTAAATCCGATACTTGGGAGTGTGATATTTGTATGGTCCGCAATGACGCTGATAAAGGCAAATGTGTTGCTTGCGGTGCAAGCAAACCCGGAGCTAGCTCGGCCCCAGCCCCATCACTGTTGTCAATGTCGGCAGCACCAAAACCATTAGATTCTGGGTTCAAATCAATCGTACAGGAGCAGACTTCTAAGTGGGAATGCTCTGTGTGTATGACCCGGAATGAACAGAACCGATTGAAATGCGTATGCTGTGAGCAAGCCAAACCAGGAGCTGTAAACACTGATGCTCCCAAGTTTTCCTTTGGAGCTTCAGTCTCTAAGTTTACCTTTGGTTTTGGCGCTCAAAAGGAGGATGATGTTAGAAAAACAGAGGGAGATAAAGACAAGACTGCGACTCCGGTTGAGCTCAAATTGACTAATAGTGTAGTGCCGAGTAAGCCAACTGGAGGATTTACCTTCGGAAGTCCTGCAGTAACACCTGTCGCTGCAACGACGTCAGCACCAGCACCCACTACTTTTGGATTTAAACCGCCAACAACGACAGCTACCGGGAAAGATGTCCCAGATAATACCAGTTTATTCGGAGGACCTCTGCAACAGAATAAGCCGAAAGAGGATACGAAGCCAGCTGCAGCAAATGAAAGCAATCAGCAGGGTAGCGCGTTTAAACCTATTGGTGGTTTCGCATTTGGCGTAACGAACACAATTCCCCAAGAAGTTAAGCTTAATATTGAACCTGCGAATAAATCGAACTTAACCTTTGGAACTTCAACATCCTCTATATCTACAGAAGCAAATAAATCTACAACTGAAGTATCCACAGTGCAAAAAGCAGACTCTACTGCGGAAGTAAAAGGTGGCTTGAAATTTGGTATTTCACCAGCACCAGTAGAGCCGAAGAAACCTGAAAGTACTGTTGCATCAGGTTTTTCTTGGTCAAAGCCTAACTCAACACCGGCTATTTTCGGCAGCCAGAAAAGTGAAACCCCAGCGGCAACAGGATTGTTTTCGTCAGCACAAGTGACCTCATCTGCGCCAACAACGTCTACAACTTCGACAATTGCTTTTGGAATACCACAAGCCCTTGCCACTTCTACTGCACAGTTGTTTGGTTCTGTGAGCAGTAGTACAACAACTTCCAGCACTACAGCAGCAGTATCAAACACACCGTCTTTCGGTAGCATTGCATCGGGGGCAGCTGTGACAACAAGCCCTTCTCTGTTTGGGTCAGTAGCCAGTTCACCTAAAGCTTCATTTGGTAGTTTACCTCAGCAGCAGAATAACAACAGCTTTGGAAGTAGTTTTAGTGCCTCAACTAGTAGTAGCCAGCAAAATAATCAACCAAGTAACTTATTCGCTTTCGGAGCAACTCCAAAGACCGAGCCAAACAAGTCGGTGTTTGGAAGCGTTTCATCCACCACTAGTAAGCCTTTCGCTTTTGGTTCGAGCAATTCGCCAGCAAATTCAACTTCATCGACTTCTTTCGTTTTTGGGGGAAACGCACAAAAGCCTGCTGATTCAACGCCTGTGTTTGGTTCTGTGACCAACAACAGCACTGGCAGTGCTACCCCGGCGGCTCTTCCAACATTTAGTAGTTTCTCCTCCCCAGCAGCAAACGCCCAGCAGTCGCAAACGACGCACACATTCGGGCAGCAAACTGCATCAGCTGCAGTAACAGCAACTGGAGCAGGTGTGGGCACATTTGGATCATCAATCAACCCGACAGCTCCTGCAAATGCAACCCCATTCGGATCATCCAACCCTCCAGTGTTTGGATCTCCATCTGCAGCTACGGGGGCTGTTTTCGGTTCATCAACGGCAAGTTTTGGAAGTACACCAGCTCCCGCATTTGGAGCAACAAACACAACGTTTGGTACTTCACCTGCTGCCCCAACTTTCGCAACAGGTTTCGTAGCAGATGGTCCACCTGAAAAGAAAGTAAAGCCAGCATTCAATTTTGGTGCAACAGCAGCACAAAATTCTACTGTAAGTAAATTTTTTAATTATAAAATGTTAGTTACTTATTCAGATTGCATTAATTGCAGGGAGCTTTCCAGTTTGGAGCGAATAATAACAACAAGCCTGCCTTTAACTTTTCGGCTTCCACCCCCGCATTCAACTTTACCGGGAGCCAAGAGGTGAGTTGAAGAATCTTAAAAAAAATTTGGAATCTACTATGTGCATTTTAAGATTTCTAACAAAATTTAAAAAAAGCATCAGTCCAGCGAAAAATCTGACGTGAATTTTTCTTTTTTCCTCTCTTGCTTACCTCACTTCTCATGGTGTGTGGTGATTGTTTGTTGCGCATCACTAGGCAACAAACTCATCACAGCCGTTTCAATTTGGAGCTGCGCCAATTACTCCGGGCATTTTTAATTTTAGTGGCGTGGAGGTAATGTACAAATATTCCCCCTAGTCGAGCTCACGTGTGTTTTTCCCGTTCTCTTTTTAACACGCACTAGTTCCAATTTTTTTTTAATATATTGTTTGTACCCTTGATATTATTTCTGTGCACTTTATTAATTGCCTACCTCGATCAAAATTTTTCATTAGAATTTTTTTTTGATATTTGTTTGCTTTTTGTACTAATAGCTCGAAGACGAGTTACACGTGAATGAAAATTTATTTGGTAAGGATTTTTGATTTTGCAGGCATATATTTTGTACAAATTAGATATAAGTCAGTTGTTCAGTCAATACTCTTTGTAAAAATCATTAAATCAAATGTTTGCCTTCTGAATGACTCATACGATGTCCTTTAATAATCTGATTGAAAACAGTAGTCAAAATTTGGTTTTCTCCCGGATTGACCAAGCGATAAATGGTGAAAAAAGACAAAATATTGAGATATCAAATGCTATTGATTGCGATTTTATTTTATTCGCAAAAACAATAACCCCCTCGTTAAAATTTAATTAATTGTTCCAAACTTGTATATATTTTTCTGAATTGATACCACCATATAAGTGAAAAACATGGTGGAAAAAGGTCACGTCGCTTAGATATTTGTCGGATTTGTCAGGAGGAATTTATTTGAAAAAGAAGTTTGGATACAAATTTTAATGATAGCCGAGAGTCTTCATGTGAGTTGTTACATTGCGTTTGTGTGTGATCATGTATTACCGCAAATGTGCAGTTTTGCACTTAAATTCCGTTCGATATCTACAACATGGATCTTCACATTATTTTTCAAAGATACTGAAAATGCTTGCTTTCGAATGTGTGAAAATACTAAAGTAATCTTTCAAAGAGAAAGTTAAAATGTCGCCAAGAAGTTAGTATCTTCTAGGGATATAGTTTGAAATTGATTTGGAATTGCAAATGACACCGTACAATATGAGCTATTGTGCATCGCTGTGGTTGTAATTATTGAACATGAATATAACCAATCAGTGTGACTCCATAAATTATCCCATAACTAAATCGTTTGCAAGGAAGGTAATCAAAGGTTTCCCTATTTTCTCTCATGTTTATTGCTTTATCTCCTTATTTGAATTAAAATTCTATCAAAATTGAAGCGCAATAAGAAACTTGATATCTATGGTTATAATTCGATGTGTGCAAATTATTTTATAATATTCATTTTATAGACTGCACACGACTGCTAATAATTTTATAAAAATCCATTCAGTATGATTGGTTTCTGAGATTGTACATTTTTGTTTGTTGGATTGCAATACGCTATATGTTAGTTATCATAATTGTTCTTATTCATCACATTGGTATGGTATACATAAAATATTAAAATTGTAATAAGTAAGGGACTGTAATTATTAAATTTAAAAAGAACACTATAACGATTATTAATTAATATTCATTTTCCAAGTGTTTGACAATGATTACAAATTAAGTTTTGATAGCTGAACTTATTTACATCAATTTTCCTGGTCAATATCAACAATGGCGAATATATTGTTTACTAAAATAAAATTAAAAATGCGTTGTTGATAAGCTTCTATTTTTTTAACTTTTTCCTTATGATGCAAATAGATTATGATCTCCGACGCACTTACGCGATAATTATTTCGAAATACTTATGGAGAGATAAGGAAAGGATATAAGAAAAAAGGAAAATTGATGTTTTGATAATATATAATGTTACAAAAAAGGCCATACCCCAAATTTTTATAAAATTGCTCATTGTTTTTATTATTATTTTTGCAAGGATCTTAATACCATAAAAACGTTATTTACATTATTTGCTTTTATCACACTTCATTCAGTCCCTTGCATTCAATATCTTTATATTTTTATATAATAAAAATATTTAGTACATTCGTTAATCGGTGATTATATATGTATAATAATTTCTCCGACCTATTCCATACTTTGATATAAATATTTTTCAATTTTTTATTTATACATTCATAGTTATTTTAGCTCGCCGAATAGCACATAAGACTAACATGGTATTTTTGCTATGTTGTACAGTTTACATTACATTTGTTTCACTGTTTTATAGAGAATTGTACGCACATTCGTTTGCGTCTGCTTAATTAAAACTTATTTGTTTAGTTTTGTTATAAAAAGACTTACTTGTTTATCATGTCGCAAAAAATACCAAAATTATATATGCTTTAAGCTAAATAAAACAAAAATTTGAATTTTAGTCACAATTTAAATTAGAAAGTCGAAAAATTCTCTATTTGCAGACCGCCCCGAATGCGCTTTTTCAATTCAGTGCTGCGCCAGCAGCCAATAATATATTTGCGTAAGTACTAATAAATTGTTTTGTGTTTTATTTATTTTTTATTGTAATATTCTCCTTAAGAGTGTTGTATTGACTAACATTTTGTGTGAATGCGGGCATGACGCCAAAGAGTTAAGCAGAGTTCTGGTTATTCCTTTTCAGTTTTTGATTTATTAAATTCATTGTAAATTTTGCGTGCATGTTAAATGTAATTCATTAAGAGAACATAAGATCACACTACTGTTGTTGCGTGAAGAAATGAAATGCCTGCCGGTTGACTTTATTATAAATGCAATATGTTTCACTTTTTATATACATATGTATACTTCAATTGATTCTACATAGTGCAGTCCTTTGGTTCATCCCTAATTTTATGTGTCTACTGTCTACAACAAATAATTTAATTAATATAATATTTACATTTATCCAGAAGCGTTATCATTTGCTTTAAGGCGCACTGCTTCATTGTTGGTTTCCAAAAATGAACAAAGTTTATTTTCCTGACATCAAACCAATCAAGAAGAGAAAATGAAAGTCATGACAGCAATTAAATTTTTGGCTACATTTCTTAAGAATTTCATATTTTTTATATCCATAAAATTAATTGCATATTTACATCTTTATATGTATGTATACCTAAAAGTTTTAAGGAAAAATAACTTTTTTTTGCAGAATATATTGATTAAATTTTGCGTTGAATTAAATGATTGTTGTCGACTTTACATATAAAAATCATCGATTTTATCGAATTTATACGATTTTCTTAGGAATTGATTTTCAGTGCAGTGCATTGTTATGCCTGCCAAATCTGTATAATATATCGGATTAAATAGCATCGTTTCCTTTGATTGAATGGCTTTTCTATACTTGCTCTATCTTTAGTACTTACATCCATCTCTCGAAAATGTTGATACTACTTTCGAAAACTTTTCTGAAATTCCGTCACGTCCATAAATTTTTTGCCGTGAGCTTTTGTTAAAGGAACATTTCGAAAAGAGAATATGTTTTTTAAATATAAATGCGTATTTTGGAATTATGATGCCTGTCACACTAAAGTGGTCGAAACAGCTTAAAGATTAATAGATTGGAAAACAAAAATACGTACTTTCAAGTTAGATTGCATTTTCATGATCAGTTTGTGAACTTGAAGAGTTGATACTTTGCACTCCTTAGTCCGTCTGTAGATACTTTTATTCTATTAATTTCTAGCACAAATTATTTGGGATCAACAAATGAATATCATATTCATATCTACATACTCAAAGAATATATTCAAAACTACAGCAGCATTTTGAGTTTTTTCTTTTTCGATATTCTGACAAATTCTGCCTACAATTTGTATAATATTTCCATCGATTAAGGGCTTTGGCAGTTTTTACAGCAAACAATTTCTTTTAAAAAGTGAATTCAAGTAATTTTATAGGTTACAAAAAGTGTATGTATTCATTAAACTGTATCATATTGTAGATAGAAATGGTGTTGGTTTGGTTTTACTGTTTGAATATTTTATCAGAAATTTATACACCTGAATATATTTTTTGCATGACGTGTATACGAAATGAGTGTTCTTTAATACTATAAAAAATTTAATCGAAACCATTTTGCGAAAAGAAAATCTAAATTATTACTATTTCTTTTATTTATAAATAATAGACCAACTCCAGCGCCAGGGACTCCGTCATCACAAGCACGAAACAGAAAGTTCAGGACGGCAGCTCGTCGTACACAACCGCGCCAGGCAAACAGCTAAGGCAGTGGTTTAAGCCACAAAGAGACACAACAACAAGAACGACAATGAGAAAGTCAGAACTGATGACGACTACGACACCAATATCACTTCGACGGAATGAGGATGATCACAGCAGCAGTGATCACAATGATAATATCAAAAACCATGAAAATCAACAGCAACAACAAGAACTAAAGAGACTGGAACTGACTGTACAGGACAATTCATCGGAACGTTACAATGACGAAGACACTTCGACAACTCCTACCACTTGTACAGCGTCAACCACCGTAACTAAAAGTAAATCGCGCAAAATTTTAATTAGTTTACGTAGCAGGAAAATTGTTCAGTCCAATAAGAAAATTATCAATGCAAATACTACTCAACGAAAGTTGTATTCTTTGAATAACTTGCGTAAAAACAATAATCGGTACAAATACGTTAGAAGCGATCCTGGTAACCTTGCAGCAACTAGTGAACTCAGTTACACTTCAAATAGTACTGCTCCTAAAATGCGTGTCGTGAAGCTGCAACAGGGCGAGGCGGCGCGCCGCACATCTAAGCGGACGATTATCATCCCGAAGCGCACACCAAGCACCGCCAGCAGGACGAGGGCTGCGGCGTCCAGAGCCAAACGCAAGTTCGACCCATCGAGGTACAAGTACGTGAAGCCGAACGAGTGATGTGCCCCAGAGGACTATGCGTCCTTAATGTTTAGCCAGAGACAATGATGCAGCACGCATCACATAACTCCGCCAAATCACAAAACTTCCCATCTCTCGAAGTAGGTGTGAGAAACTGCCCCGTCCATACGTTTCTTTCGAATCAAAAAAATAATAATAAATAAATTATCAATCAACTTTCGGGTAAACGCGCTCAGACGGTGTCTTCTAGTTTGTCCTAGTCATCAGTGCCGGAACACCAAAGTACGTTGGATACAATTGAGCATTGCTGCCGCTGTGTGTACGTCTCTCTCTAACCTCTTTAAAATTATTTCTCGTTCTTATGAATTTTCCAGGAGCTACACAACATATAACATAGTTTTTTCATATTGAACATAAACTAGTTGTTCCTTTTGTAAGTTTTGTGATTATAAATTGATTGGAAGCGGAACTGAATGGGCTCGAATGTTTGTTATTATTGAGTGCGGAAAGTGAAAACTAAAAGTTGAAAAATTCAATGCTTTCTTTGAGTAGTAGGTAATTATAAACACTTTTATTGTTATAAGTTGTTATTATAAGCGGAATAAGATGAAACTGATATTTAAAGTTGCAATTAACGCCTTTATTTACTGATGAATTAAAACTAAGAACTGTGACAGACGAACGTTAGAGAAAGTTTCCTTAAGTGGAGGATTACCATAATATATTGTGGTTGTTAAGTTGTGTAAATAAAAGAAATATTTGTCAATTTATTGTCTTTAATTGCGCGACCGAACAAATCATGGAATTATTAATAAAACTCCTTTTTCTAGAATATATAAATCGAAATTTTAATTTTGCTTTTAAAACACTATATTCATTACTCCCTTCCCTATTGTTCCCAAAAATTGGATCGATGTATACATATTAAATTTATTATTAAAATAACATAACTGTAGATAAAACTATAATAATAAATCACGTAATTAAATATTTCATTAGTTTTTACAAGGAATTTCTATCCCTTCTTGCTCTTTGACGAATCAGAACTTTCCGAATATACCCCAAAATGTATTGGTGTCTCGCAGACTTGAGTATCGATATTTTAACTTTTCTAGCATAAAGTAAAATCTTCTGCAATAATTTGTTATCTTGTGACTCGCTTTAGATTATTTGTTTGTTCTACTTTTTCCCTTTTTAAAAATGTAAATGGTATCATATAGAAGTACTTTGGAGAAAACACGATAATAAGTTAAAATTTGTACGCTTGGGTGTGTTGATTGTTCGAACTTAAAAGATCACAGCTTTTTCAATTTTGCGAATAAGAGCTTGACACGTTTTCTCATTTCGTATTTTACAATATTTTATTTATTTTTTCTTAAAAGCAAAGATAAATAATGTATTTTTCAACTTTTAAACTGCAAGAGCTGAAGTAAGATGTAGCAAGTGTAACATACAAAGTATGTAGGTATGAATACCAAAATTAATAATGCGTTATCTATTCTTGTTAAGCTCTTCAACATTTAGCTTTTTTAAACGGTGATGTATCTAAAATATTATTTTTAACTGATTTTAATTAGAAGCAAATGAAAAAAAAAACAACTATAAATAAGTTTTTCTATTTTGCAAAAATAAAAAGCTAGTGTGGTTTTTTTATTTTCAAGATAGTTTCACTTTGATTAAGTTTTTAATTTTTCTCAGCCGTTAATAGTTAAAAATTAATTTGTTTTACTCAGGAAAAAAGACTCAAAAGGCTTTCAATTTTTTCGTCATATATTTGCTATAATATAATAATTATCATCTTGCTTTTGACAAATACATATGTCAGTTTAATAAAGTATATAACTTGATTAATTTGCCACCAAATAATTACAAGCTCCAAAACTTGTTATTTTTAGATCGAAAGCCAAACTAGCCTTTTATTTTTAACAAAAAATGTAAGCCAAACTAGCCTTTTATTTTTAACAAAAAAATGTTCACTTATTTAAAACTTCTTATTTTTTGGCTCGTAAAAATAAAAACTAAACTGGTTGATCCGATGAATTTATTTCTCTTACCCCAAAATTTTTATCGGTCGCGAGTAAGACCTACCGGAAAAGAGAGATTTCTTCTTTTAAAAAAGTCATAACTGGTACGGTCCCTGTTAAAAAGAATTATTCCTAGAATATTTACTTTTCCCTGCAAATAAGAAAATTCTAAAATATATTTATACATATTTAGACATGTCAGTAATGACAAGACGTACAGAATCAACGCCATTAATTATAAAGAGATTCATAATTTGCCTTTTGCTTATATAAGGCTCCTGACCTCTCGCAAAACTGCAATCCAGTTAGGCTCTGCTGAAAACTGCACCAAAAGCACTCTATTAGCGTTCTTCTAAGTCTTCATGCGTGGAGGGTCGGGGCTACCTACGTAACGAATTATAGAATTGGGTCGAAGCGAAAGTGTGCTTCTGCTGAGAATAGGATTAAAAACGCTTTACAATTAATTGCATTAACATATTATGCACAGCAGTAAGTTGTAGCGAGAACATTTGTGAAAATAATTAATTCAAGAGTTTCACCCTATGGGTGACGGGAATTAATTTGAATACAATTATTAGGACTTGTGATTAGAGACTAGTCAAATGGGTGGATAACCGAATCTATTATTGTGCAATCAAAGTTTGCTTGGCAAAATTTAGAAGAGCATGGCGTGTCCAGTTAGAAATAGTGTGGCGCCGCAAATTATGTTGATGTAGATAAAATTAATATACTTTATCTAGTATGCAAAACATGCATACGATCGGCAAATACATATTATAAAGATATGCACTTTCAAAATCCAATCAATCCTATCAAATATTTACTATACGCTCCAAAGAATATGTAGTGTAATTTCTCGGAAATCGGAATACCTAAAATACCCCAAAGATACCTTGCAATAATTATATAAAAAAAAATCTTATGGTCGAATAATCTGAGAAGATCATGGTATCTTAAATTACTACAAAAATGAAACGTTTTTTCAAAAATTTTTTTTTAGAGAAGAAAACATTTGAAATTAAGATGTTAAAGAAAAATATTTAAGATCAAAATGTTGTTGGAAACAGATCCAGATCTATTAAAATTTTTCTGTTTGTAAACACTACATGAAGTCTGAATTCTATGTGACCCAGAAATGAATTTGAATTAAAAAATTGATTTGTTACCTGAAAAAAAATTATCATTATCAGTAATACTTCCCGAGTAAATAAGTTAAAAACGTTAATCAGTTTATTTTTGTCGGATATTTGTTATTGAGTTCTCCTTTAGTTTTTAAATCGTTTAGATAATCGTGGCCTAGCAATCATAAAGGTTATAAATAATATTTGAATTTCATATTTTCTTCAATTCTGAAATAACTTGTTCCCTAGATTAAGGCTTAGCCTCAAGTCAACGGTTTTTTAAGGGCGTATCAGAGTTTTGAACAGTCCAAAAATATCTTAACTAAGCAGTTATTTGAAGAGTTTAACAAAAATTCAAGATGTGTCACAAATATATAATTTAAGGATTTAAATTGTATCGAAAACTGAGTACAGAAAGTATCTAGTCTGATACTATTTAACGGCCCTAACTCCATTCGATGCAATTAAGTATTTATGTATAACATTTAAAAAACGCTATAGATATTATAAAAAATCATGAAATAAATCTTATTAATTAGTGGAGGAATGGTATAATTCTGATTTAAATATTACAAATTATTTTTATAAGTTAAAGGTTCGCACGCACAGCACGAACAGTCTAATTGCAGCCACAGCTTGTTAAAATTTCATACCCCTCTATTTGGATCGAAGAAGTTTTAAATCTTGTACAGGTAATTATAGAAAATACATCTTTTATTCTACATGATATCACTGTGCCACTATTGTTATCTCTAAATACCCGTCTGCTGATTTATCTTATCTAAACGTCTAACACATCTTACTTAAGTGGATATGAAACTAAGCAAGTCTATAACTTCTCCTGACGTTGCACATAATTACGTTAGTCAAAATTTCACCCGTAGAGAATCGATATTACTTACCTTTCCGTGAGTGTCGCTGGCTTTAACCCCCGGGCGGCGGTAGGAGCTTTTAACGATATTCTTTCATGGAACTGTTCTTAGTCGCCAGTTTAGTCGCGAGCCGTTAAGGAGTGCTTTTAAAAATATCCGTTCAGATACAATTCGCTCGCCGTTTCGCGAGCCAGTGAAAACTTTTTGCATTTTTGAACGGTTGCTCTAAATAATAAAACTTCTTTAAGTTTGGAATGGAAGCGAAGAAGTTACCCAGAAGGAACGCTATTCCCATCCTTTACACCAGGGGAACTCATTATGAAGTCGGCTTCGATATGGTAATTGATTTTTCAATTTTAAGTGAGTCTTTTATGGAAATTTGTGTAATGGCTAAAAGCATTCGCGGTTCGGCTGGGTTCTAAAGTAGCCCGCCGCGCCCTCTTGTGTTTGGTATTTTAGTCAGTTGCTCGTCTAACGCGCTAAATTAAGAAATTAAAAAGATCGCCAGCAGATCACTTTTTAACGAATTCGCCTCAGTTGCAGCTGGTCTATGAGTGGTGTTTATATCACACGGGTCATTATGAATTGTTTTAGCTCGGAAAAGCCCTCTAAGTGTCATAGTGTCACGTTCAAAATAAATTTTACAATATTAAAATTGATAATAATTTAGAGTAATTTATTCGACAAATAAAATTATCGCCAACCAGTGATAACACTAGAATCAATAATTTCAACTTTGAAGTAGTATCTTCTTCAGTTTCACAATACTATACTTGTTTTATATTTTTAAACAGGGGAAATATTATATAAAAATTGATTTTGTAATCGTACAAGATCCTGTCGTAGATAATCAATTTCATATCTTCCACGCGAATTTCACACATATTTTTCGATAAAGTGTACAATTTTTGCTTTTGATTTTAATTGCATTGTAAGTTATTTACTTTTATCTGTTTATCGGATTATTATGTGCGTTTCAGCTGTTGTCAAGTTTTCAATAATTAATTAAAATTCACCGGAAGGCCGTTGCAGTTAATTTAACCTTTAGGTTTAAGAAGTTGTTGCATCAAATAATTCCAATGATATGGATACTGGAAGTAGAAGTCGGATGAAACTATCAAAATTGTCCAACATAATAATATTTAACAAAATCATTTTCTCACGCTTATGAAACACTTTGGAAATAACATTTTAAGAGATAAGACTGATCATGAAGCTGAACATTGTTTTACAGAAGATAGAGAGAATGGAGATAACAACATATGGGCGGAAAAGTGAGTTGCACTTTGTTATTTAACAGATTTTTAAGAATTTAAATAGTAAAACCGGAACTATTTTAAGTGAAAGGGAAATTTTCGTTTTGTACTTGATGCGAAATTTCTTACCGGCGAATTCCAATGCGTAGGAAGATATTGGTATTAAATCTGTACTTTTCAGAGTATCTTTGCTGATCTTATTTCTCTTTATTAAGTTCCATGGTCATTGTCTCTATTTAACAATATGATACGTAATACGAATATTACTTTCTCAGAAATGACTGCTATTTAAACTCAATTTCATACTAAACAATGTGTCATAGGCTAGGCATTATACACACAATTGCAATTCATTTTATGTCTGACAGGTTTGAATAAATAACAATCAAATATATTTACAGTATTGTATAAAAGAATTAATCGCCAGCGCAGATTATGTTGTTATTTTTTTATTTCATATAGGACACCACATGCTTTATACTTTTATTATAATGCTAAATATGCAAAGTATGCATTCGATATAATAGAGATAATATAATAATCATATAGTTGTAGTTGCTGATTATTGTAATTGAGGTCTAATGAGTGAACTCGAATATTTTGTGATTTTGCAAATTTAATAGGTACTAAACCTTAAATTCGGTAATTCAACCAGATAAAGATGCTACCTATAAGATACGTGACAATTTATTATTTTTAGTAAAACACTAATTGTCATTCTTTTTTACGACAATTAATTATAATTCAATCAATCACTTGAAGTGTTTATTTGAGTAAATCAGTAATTTTCATTATAAGCAAGCAAGATTCTACCACATGCTTTATAGTTAGTTGCATATAAACGCTTACTTAAGCGTTAAGTATTCACTCTTAATTACATAATAGGCGTTTCATAATTCCAAGTTTTAGGTAGAAATAAACTACATATTTTCGAAGTACATACGTTACTTAGCGCTAGGTTTTAATTTACTCGTATTTTCATAAATTTAACAAACGATCTCTCAATTTTCTTCCTTATGTTCTCAGATGATTTGAATAACTTTTTCATTTACGGATAGCATTAGACATTATTTATTTGTTATATAATATGAAGAAACTAAGTGCATAATATTATTCGTTTTGGTCTACTTCTTATTAAACCAAAAGTTTAACGATGATTTCGTTTTACAGCATGTAATGGTATTCAACAATTTAAGAGATAAGAAAGATTTCATGGCTGTTACGAATTTTAATTCGATTAAAATTGTTACTGTTGTTGTTAAGTGCGCAGTGATATATGTACTTTAATGACCACTGTTATTATGGGGTTTAAGTTCTACGACTGTGCAAAGATTTGAAGCAATGAGAACTAATTAGCCAGAATAAAGCTAATTAGTCGTACTGTGCTTTTAACTACTGGTTACTGAACTACTTTAGAGTATGATTGCTGATGACTTAAAAATCAACCACTTAGCTAGTTTATAAAGTGAGTAGATAGGTATTTTATTTCAAAAATAGATATTTTGTGATATGATTAGTTGTAGAGAACTTAAAAGTTAAATGATATAACATGAGGATAAAAAGAATTATGCGATAATATTAATGATAATGCTTTGGGACTACATACAACATGCATGTTTTTATTAATAATTTAATTCAATTTGAGTGCGGTTGTTTTTGTTGTAATAGAAGCCTTTGTTTTATTTTTTTGGAAAAACAAATGTCGAATAGCGAAAATTTAAAATCGATGGCATAGCGCCATTCGTATAGTTTCGAAATACGAAGTATATCAAAATTAAAACAGAAATCAGATTATTTTCAAAATTAATGAACTGTATTTATTTATTTATTTTTTAAATTGCAACAACTTTTAATTGTTCTTGTAAAATATACACATAAATATCGTTAAACCAAAAACTGAAATATAATAATTTGACCTAATAATAAAGCAATATAAGAAACTTCTTGATTTTCAATTTGAGGTTTAAATCAAAGCAAGCCGAAAGATATGTATTAATTACGCTGAAAATTTAATTAGGCATCAAATTATGCTTAGGTGCAACCAATTTATGCCTAATTGATTAACGTCCAATAGATCATAAAGCGAATCTCATAAAAACAGTAAATTAATCCAATTAATGCATCAAAAGACGAATGACACCGATCGTGGCGACACCAGACAAGTTACTTAAGATCAAGAGACATCGATGATCGTTCCATTTGGCAAAAAAGTCAATGTCTATATCGCCATGCGGTGCATATATACAACTAATAATATCGCGATTCGTGCGACACAAATTATCACATACCTAACAAGTTCCCTGCAATTGCTGTTAGCCAAACAAACCGTGCTTTGGTTGCAATGCAATAAATCATGGGCACGTGGGTATTGCATTGTTTTTCTAAAGTAAAGTCAGTCACTGCCACGATCGTGTAACATTATGTCTGCGGATCGTGAGCACCAATTGCGGATATTTTTCACGCGACTGCAGTATTAGAATATGCAAATTTGCGCATAAGTTATAATTTCCGACTGCTAATAGATAATTATCCATTACACGACTGTAAAAAACGTTTTTAAGTTAAATGCATACGATCGACATGCCCCAGCTGTGCAATATTGTGCGGGAGGATGGATTTTAAGTGATCAATAGCCTTTGTTTTATGTCGTGCACGCTGAAGGAGCAATAAAATGCAATTAAATGGCTATACACAAAAAATGTAAACTAAATAATATGTTAATTTTTAGCCTTCACTGTAAACGCTCGGTAGTTAATTAGAACGAAGATAATCCAATATTTCAAATAAGCAAAAACGTAAATTACACATTTCGCACAATATATAATTTATTAAGATGCATGCATGCATGGGTACTTAAAACTGCGGAGTTAACGATCGATACCAAAAAACTTCATAAATATAAAGCATTGAACCCTCACAATAGTCATAACATTAGAGAAACTTAGAAATTCTTTTTTCTTCTTAATCTATAATTGCCAAGGATTAATTTCACAAAATCTTTCGAAATGCATTTAATAGAACGTTTTGTTTAAGTTGTAAAAAAGAATTTTCGTTATTTTTTTCTCACTTCCTTTTATGGACAACCATTAATACATTTTTATGTCTTCATTGAAACTAACTAAGAAATATAATTTTATTTTCCAATTTTAAGCTATAAAGTGGGAGCAATAATACGAAAATAAAGAAAAAAAATGTCACTAAAGAGTTGGACAATATGTATTGAAAACTGGCTGAAAATGTGTGTAATTTTTTTGAAAAAAAGTAATTGCTACGTATAATAAATAAAAATTCCAGATTTTAGAATTTTTTACGTCCTTGCACTAAAGTTTTTTGTTTAACTTCATAGAATAAATTCTTCTATTATGTTGCTCTAGAGGACATATAGTTACATAGCTGTTATAACCGAATATTATTTTACCTGCTGAAATATTGGATCAGTGAAATTGAGCGCAACATCTATTTAGTTGTCCTAATAACCTATCAAATTCACTAAAATAGCCAGAATTCATTTTTATCTACAGTAAATAAAATTAATCTTTTAATATGATAGGGCCGGACATTTGGCTACATCATCAAATACTTCCTGAATATTTATGAACCATTGAATAACTCATACTTGAAGTTATACAATACACCAGCTGGAAGTAAGTATTGTTCTAACTTCTAGTGTCTTGCGATGGTTAGTATTGAAAACAAAAATCAACTTTATTTTTTCTAGAGGAGGTTTATAATGATACGTTGGAGAGTGTGAAGAAATCATTTCCACAATACGTTAGAGAGCTGGAAGGAATTGCTGATGGAGCACAGGTTGAGTTCCACAAGGTAAGCTAAATTAAACCAAAGATATAAACCTAACCTTGCGTCTTACGACTCTAACCAGTCCACTAATTATTTTACTGCCGTTTAGTGTAGTTGCGGTTTTGCTTTTAAATATTTGCTGATTAGAGCAGAGAGATAAATTAAATATTATCAACGCCATTATCTGCACGATAATGT
Organism: Machimus rusticus; assembly: GCA_951509405.1. Classification (NCBI taxonomy): domain Eukaryota; kingdom Metazoa; phylum Arthropoda; class Insecta; order Diptera; family Asilidae; genus Machimus; species Machimus rusticus. The sequence goes on along the minus strand of OX608051.1, from coordinate 47,795,633 downwards.
AATTACTGTTCTGCTAGAAACGTCACATTCTATTGTTTCCATAGTTCGCGCAACACGGGAAGGTACCTGATTAAAAATAATATTGAAAATGTTTGTAAGGATCTCTACTACAATCTTGGAGTAGCCACTTTCTATGAAATTATTCCTGTAATCTTTAATGATCTGCACGGTGCAATTCACCGCGGATTAAGAACCAGTTGCCTTGCCATCAGAGTAATCAGGCCGTTGAAGAAAAAAGTTCTTGTTCGAGGTCTTAATAGCTTGTGCGTGCATTAAATAAACTTAGCAAATTGTGGTGCTAATGAAAACAAATAAGGAAAATCATGTTGATCTAATCAAGCAGTGTCAAGAGTTTTCAGCGCAATCATGGTATTCTCGGTGGTATTCATTGCGTGCGGTTAATCAGTGCAAGGTGATGCACAATTAAAGAACTTGACCTTAGCAGTGAATGCAAAATAGGTATTGATCAACTTTAAGAAAATCCGAAGGATTTGATAACGAAGTTTAACACAAGAGAAAGATACTTATACTGGTCATAAATTAGGAGATGTTATATACAGCTCATCTGGATAAGAACAACAACAAAATATCAAATGTTTCGCTACCCATTTTGTGAAAGTTCATACTTCTATTAAATAAATTTACTGCAGAATACCAACATTCATATAAGTATGTTATTTTCCGTTGCGAAACGTTGAATGATGGGTGCGAGTCGGTGAATGTGTTAAAGAATTCAACTTATTTCTCGAATTGCATCATTATAAATTATAACTTAGTCACACTTCATAATAGGCAATAATTAAAATTTTATTCTAAATCCAAGAGCAGATTCAACAGACCTTCAACTATTACATCCGCTGTTGATGGTTCACATACATAAAAAACCTCTGCAATTTACAAGGCACGCTTCTTAAATAAAATTTCCTGCAGGAAAGATTATACATTCTAATTTTACAAATGCATTTCTCTGCGGTTGTTGACCGAGAATATGTGCAATGCAAATTAATGCAATGATTAACGAACTTCAGTTTGTTAGATTTGTTTTGAATTTTAATTTCTTGCTTGTATAATGTCGTTTCGTTAGATTAATGTTATTGATTTCAAATAATTGTATTGTTTTATATAAAGACTATGATTACTTTCATTTACTGGTGTTCTTGGTACCTTGCATCCAGGGTAAGTGTAACAAGGAAAACTCTATGAGACTTTAAGATATTTATTTACTTGTCATCATACCAAATATAAATAATATGGTAATCTCAAGATTCTGTAAACGCTTCAACTTCAAGATTCCTTAAAGACCTAGGAATCAATTTTTGTAAATACAATCAAGGTTGAAGAAAACTCTTAATCTTTCAGATTCAAGATTATTTGCCATGATAAATGTGCAAGTTTTAACATTTTATATCTAAAGTTGTCATATGCTACTGTAGAAATTATTATAATTGATATACTAACAAAGCAGAACAGGAACTAATATGAGATAAAGGTTAGTGGAACACTTTACTATGATTTATGAATTATAGTAAGTAAGTAAAAAAAATTAGTAACGAACTGAAACCCTTGAAACGTTGACATTCCAACATAGTAAAAGATTACTCAATTAAAACGGGGTCAACAATTTGATTGTTTTTTGATTGATTTTGATGATTTGATTTTGTTTGTTTATTAGGATAATCGTTATTACATCCGGAATATGGATAAGAATTACATAATTTAAACGTTTTATGAGTCCATTAAATACAATTAATGATTCAATTTTGCATATTCCTAGGAATTTTAATTTCTTTCAATAATGTTTTAATGTTGTTTAAATTGCGGTTGTTGCCCTTGATTTGAAAAATAGAGGTTTATTCTTTTACGAACAGTTATAAAGTCATAAATGTTACATCGGATGTTTTACATACTACGGGCAAATTTTATTTAATGAAAGCGGATTATGGAAACTACATACATATGTACTTGGATTGTAGCATCGCAAAGCTTAAATTGAAAATATGTATTAGGGTTAGCGTTAGGTTAGTTTTAGTAACATGTTTTTTTTATGGATTAAATTGTTACAACTTAATGGTATTTAACGAGTAGCGATTTCTTTATATATGTACATATATACTAATGCATTATTCACATTATAATTACAAAGTTATAGAGTTCAAAAGATGAGCAGGTAAAATAAACGATTTGAATAAGTTTAAATTTTAATTGCGTTCTTCTCGAAACGAACTTTTCCGATCACGGATCTAATCAAAAATAGTATGTTGTTCACCAAAGTGGCAAATTAGGACATTTTTAATCGGGTGTATATAATAATATTTGAATACTTCGGTTATTTTTATTGAATCATTCGAATTTTTTGATAGATTTTCGTTTTTGAGTAAATAGAAAATGAAATTATGCATGCTTAAATATTTGGCCAACTAACACTTATTACCACTTCTATCACATTTCGCTTAATATCAATTTTGAACACTAAAATCGTTCCAGATTTTCTTGCTTCACTTGGATGAAATTCTCCCTCAGGCACTTGCTGAAAAAGAGTGTAAATGTAATCGCCAACAGCCAGTTGGATGTTCTTCAGTTCTTGTCAATCAGGAAGATTGCGTAAAAATTACTTTATTGTGTTTTATTATTTATTTTTTCTCATTAAACAAATTTCTTATAATAGCAACTTCTTGGACATACTGAAGACGCATTGGCGGAGACGTTGAACCATTTTTATTATGTGGATGCTCACATTATAAGTGATACTCCTCAAGGGAAGTATAACGTTAAAGAAGAGAAATTTTTCTCGCTTTGCTATGCTGGCTGCTTGCCGGGGTACACAATGAGCTACAATCACCATGGACTTGTGTTTTCAATTAACACTATTTCAGCGACACATTTGCGAAGTGGAAAAACTCGTAAGTATTATACAAAATGTATTACATATAAATATTAATGTACCTTAGCTTAAAATATCGAATTAAATGTACTTATCAATACTGTGTAATCATGAGTAGTGCCGAATTAAAGAATCACTATGAATAAAGTATCGTTTGAAAAATATTTATTCCCAAGGTTATCCATGCCGAACTTAATGAAAATATTCTGATAAAGCTCTTTATATGCATATGTCTTATAAATGCATATGCAAAAAACATGGCAGAGCTTTCTTGGAGATAATAGATTTAAAATTAAAACTAGGAGAGGCCGAAGTTTGTATGTAAATAGCCCGTATAGCTGTAGATGTATAACCCAGCCTTGATCAGAAACATTTAGAGAAATATTATAATTACAATTTTATATTTACATATATTGGGATGGCAATAAAGTCATTGCGGCTTGCGTTAAGTCTGTTTCGTTTTTATTCTGTTAATGTTAGATTTTTTTCTTTTGGGGTTTGGTTGTTGACACTTTTACGTTACTATAGAAACAAACTCCATGTAATTTTGTTTACAACTGTCAGTTTACGGTAAATTTTAACATGGAGTACAAAATGTGCATTTTCGACACTTTTTACTTTTTTATTTTCATAAAGGCAAGAAACCGGCTGGGACTCACAAAGAGATATGTGAAGTTTATGGTGTTGATTGTTTAACAGAACGCACGTGTCAGAACTGGTTTAAAAAATTTCGTTCTGGAAATTTTTCACTTAAAGATGATCAACGTTCTAGTCGAATTTTTGAAGTTTATGATGACCAAATGAAAGCCATAATAATATAACTCTGCCAGGGATTGCAAAAAGGTTAAATGTATCGCACACAACAATTGAAAATCACATAAGATGTCTTGGACTTTTTTGGAGTTTTATTTCACACTAAAAAACCGCAATTACTTTGTTGCCAACCCAATATTTTAAATTGTGTTTTAGGGTTTAAGAACCAATGGGGGGAGGGAGTGTTTCCAAACAAACGCTGATCAGTAGACCATGTAGAATTGATTGGCATACCCCCCTGTTCAGACTTTAGGAAAACCCCCTGTAGAACTATAAATTGTTGGATTTTGTCGCTAAATTACTGAGGATTTTAGCTTTAACAAAATTAAAGATTTAAACATTTACAAATAAACCGCATTATTCTATTTGTGAAAAAAAATACAAAGTGCATCTTTTATTTGTATACTTCATAGATAACAATTTGCATATACACTTGTGAGCAACTGGTTAGGTACACCCTAATATTTTTAGTTTCCTAGAAGCTGAAGAGGTATAACAGAACAAATCGATAATGGTTTTATTACTAATCACGGAAAAACAAAATTGGGATAGCAAAATAATCCCCAACCAATTTACGAACGTTTGCTATAAAATCCACAACATACATATACTGAAAAAGCAGCAGATCTCCTTAAAAGCTACAGGAAATATTACCAAAATAATGCACTATCCTAAAATCCATCAGAAAATACAAGAATATTTCCCAGAAATTTTTTTCGTGACGGAAATCCCAATAATAAAATGCAATTTTTATCATAATTACAACTATGAGCGTTTACATAAAAGTGTATTGTATACAATAACTTTTCTACAACTACAACTAATTTTATTGAACTTACTTTAATTAAATCCGTTCTCTTTTCAGCAAGAACATTCCTCACTCGAGCCCTTTTGGCTGCGGAAAACTATGAGCAAGCTGAAATGATTCTCAAAGATGTTGGTGTCGGTGCGGCAGATTCTTGTTCCATTAATATGGCATTTTTAAGGTAAGTTAAAAACCATTTTAAAAACATGGACATTTATTTCGATTTATAATTTTTTAGCAACCCTTGCAAAGAAAGAATATTTTATAATATAGAAATGGGACCTGCAGTTGGAGATGTTAAAGAGTCGCAACTCGATATAAAGTCTATTATTCTCGGTCAATGCAACTACCACTGTAATAGGTATGTGTAAATATTTCGCTCGTCATTTTAATTTAAAATTAAGATACTTAGTCGGATGTAGGTGTATAAGTATCTCAATTATTCATTTTTTTTTAGATTCGATCGGCTCGGCGCCAACCAAAACAATCAATTGATGTTAGATTCTAGTGAATCTAGAATGAAAGTTTTCTGCTCATATTCGGAACCTAAAACTAAGGATGAATTGATACACATGCTCGGAGACACCAGCAGCGAGCCACATACAGTATTCCGCGATAATGGCGATCTCTCCGAATTGGTGAAAACGATCGTGGTGGGCATTTTTGATCTTCAAAATTTGACTATTACACTGTATTCGGACAATCCAAGAAATAACAAACCCCTAGCCATTCTGCCCATACTGCTGAAGGAAGTTGAGGAAAATTGCAATGAGTAGGAAACAATTTTTGAATAAAAGAAAAAGCAATTCACCAATAAAAATAACATGTACTTAATAAAACAACTACTTATTTGAATGGAAATAGAAATGTGTATTTCTGTGTTGTTAATGTTTAAAAAAATTTCAAATTTTTTTTCGTGAGAACTATACACAGCGACCAAGAAAACTTACCTGTGATTTCAGAACAGCAGGGCAGGTACTTAAAGATTACTTATATCACCGATATCGCGACATTTTTCATGAGGTCGTATGCATGGCCCTTTAATCTTGATTGTAAGAGGGGTAGGAAAATAGGCTGTTCCTTAGCCGATAAAGGTACAAGCTCCTATTGCCTGTTGATGGAAATTTTTACGTGTAGTTGGGTGCCGTTCTTCTTGTGGGAAAAATTTCTTCGTCAAAATTTGATGCATTGATTCTTGGCGCGAATAAATCGCCTTTGTCGTCCGGAAGTTTGAGGTAGTAAAGCGCTTTACTTTGACTTACAATTACCCAATTTATTTTATTTTAAGCGCATTCGAACTATGTATAATTTACGAACAAACTTGGACAAAAAGTATTGTATAAGAGGAGTCATTGAAAGGCATTTATAAATAAAACAGGCGTGAATGATTCAAATTTTTTTTTCTTTTATTTAGGAAAATTCAGTGGCTTTCGCCAATATTGCTAAGCTGTCTATGTAACAACTCTGGAAAATCATACAAATCATCAAATATTGACTATCGATTGAATACATGAAAGCCTAACTGAATTAAAAAATTGATACAACTAAAAATGGAACTACTGAACTGAGTTTGCTCAATACTTAAATGTAAAAAATCGCCTTTGCAAAAGCCACGTGAATGGATCCTTCACGAAAGTACTTTTTCACTTACAAATTTAACAAGAACAAAAAGTTGTCAAAAAAATATGAAATAACGTAAAGTATTGTATTTACATGGCGATGTCAACATGAATATTTCCTTACTAGACATACAAAAACGGTTCGCGCTACTATCAGTTCTTAAAAATAAATTTGATTTGAAATGTTTACTTAATTTGAAAAATATTAAAGTTAATCAATAAAATTGTTGCAACTGATTTTCGGTAAACCTTTAAAGGCAGTTCTGAACTAATTTTAATTAAGAAGCTAACAAGCAAAGATTATATGCAAAGGCTTTTAAAATATGTATGCGTATCTTAAATTTGAATATTTTGAACCACAATAGGTATAAAAAGAACGCGCAAACCACATTTAGCGCTACAATAACTTTAAACAAATTTTAATCTGCAATAATCGTCATCCTAACTTCCTTAAGGAGCAATTGAGATTCTACTTATAGTAGATATACCTAAAATAGGTACTAATGGAAAATTGTCGCTTAATAGTGTAATATAATCTCTCTATTGAAATCGATTTCATGTTTTTCTAATTTTATGATTTCTTTAAAGAAGCATTTTTATAAAACAGAATTTTAAAGCTACGAATATTTGAAAACAAATTTTTCAGGGATCTACCACGTAATACCATCAATTCAAGACGTTACTAATCTTAGCTGAGTTTTTCGTAAAAATCTTTTTGCAGTCTTTAGTTTCCATTCAGCTACGAAAAATACATTCGATTTGGACCGACAGGGTTACTCAGCAGAAACATCCAAGTGGAAACTTTTTGCTGTTACATATTATCTTTGCTCCAAGCTTCTTTAAGTTTCATCGTGATACATTTTTTAAAAGATGCACCATTTTAGAACAAGCATATTAACAAGTGCTTCTAAACGTCAAAATACAAGTATGCTTCCTGTTCATTTTTAAAAAGTTTTCCGCTTAAATGACTTTGCTGCCTTTTATATTAACAAAAAATGTAAATAATTTACGAATTGCTATATGATTAATGAGAATTCTAGAACTCATTAATTCTTGCTCCTGTTTATTAATCCCCACCATGAAAAGGAAGACGTGTTTAATTTACTTTACGAGCTTTGAAAGGTTTTGAACAATAAAGTTCAAAGCCCGAAAATACCGTCTTATGCTATAACACAGCTTTGGCAGACAGGAATAATATGATAAGGATATGGGACCTATTGATGGCTGCAGGAGCAAAAATGAATGATAGAATGCTTACTTTTTGAATGCTAATTATTAGGAAGATTCACATAAGTGAGGTTCTGCGCACGTTTATTCTTCTTACCTTTGTTTTCCTTTTCATATAATTATATAATTATAATAATAGTATTCACAATATTTCATATTCCTACATAAAACGTTGCCGTTTACTACTATAATTCTGAACATCCATATTAACATCTAAGGGACTCGCTGGACGTTTACAGTGCCGAGCTATTTCGCTAGCTACAAATGCATAAAGCTCCGGCCCCCTGAAACAAAAATACAATATATATTTTATTGATTGACAGATGAAACATATATGTATATGCGAATAAGACTTATATTAAATCAATTTACAATTATAATGCATGATATCGCTTGTGGATTACTCGCATAAAACCGATTTTTAATGCAGTTAGTAAAAGCTTTTAAGAACAACTGGATCTGAATGACCCTGACATATTTCGTTGGAGTCTTTTATATTTCATTCCCAATTATGCTTCATTCACTATTGATTATACTGCTTGTCGCAAGCAAATTTAATCCTTCATATTCCAAAATCCATTTGGCCGATTAAGCTCTACATGTGAATTCTCAGAAATCATTAATGTGAAAAGCATACCTACTCTATAATATTTTTAAATCCATTTCTATAAACTTACCTAGGTCTCCTGACTAAAGCTTCTTTAAACGTATGCAGATCTGTTGATTCGTTGGGCATAGTATTTGATCCGACCAGAAAAGGATTACTACTATTATTTAAATGGGTTTCAGGCTTTGGCGATAATCTGAAAACAATTTATTTGGTTTCCTACATTTGAAAATAGTCTATAAATTTTTGGAAAATACCTTGGGTGAGATCCCCTCATATGATGAAAACTTGGTGGTGGTGGTTTACCGGCTAAATATGCTAGCAGATCATCACGGCGGATATATCGCCTTCGTTTACTACGAGCCCAATCAGCTATTTCTCTAGTTCTTCTTTGGTATCCGCACTGTACGGCTACTTCACTTGTACGTTTAATTCCTTCACATGATTCTGGAAGACGTTGGTGGAGTATTTTATTTTACAAACATTTAATTTTTATTAATTTTCTTTGTTCCCAAAAACTAACTTACTCTAATGATACTTTCAAAATTTAAAATAGTATATTAAGTAAATAAATAAAAAATTATATGAAAGCATTATTATATTCTCGAAGTGTTCTACTAAACTCACAACTACTCAACTTAACCATTCAACGTAACAGCATCGTGGGGTATTTTTCGTCCCCATTGAGAATGTTTTTAGCAGGCTATTTTCAATAATGAGACTGTATCTTAGTTCGTAAATGGTAAATGAGCACTCATTTTCTGTTATTCTGTTATTAGGCTTTATTACGAATAACGTACGTAATACTAATAAGATTACTTAAAGTAGCGGTTGTAAAGTCAAACCAACAATAACGAATTTAATTGAGAATTCGTTGGAAAATTGCGAAATTATTTCTGTCTAGTATGAAAACTTGAAAAATATTTAAACAATTTTATTACACTTACCCTTATATAATGTAGTTACTGTTCCTGCAGCTGTCTGAAAGGGTAACCACAGAGCTCCGGTGTCACTACGTACAGATCGATCTGATAACAAATATTTAAGTATTTGTTAATAAAAATATTATCCACAATATTTACACAATGTATATTATAAAATCTATATTTGGAAAAATTATTTTAAAGAAATAATATTCTCTTATAAAGATTATATGTATTATATACTTAATTGTTTCCCTCATGGGTTTCGATTAAATATTAAAAGCGAATAAACCACGTCCTTATCGTAATAGTCACATTCAAGGTATCGTCTTAGTAAGGTGAAAAAGGTTTCGATCGCAAAGGGTTAACAAGTATAAGAATTTTTAAGATATCAGCTAAGCTAATTTCCCTATTAAGAATGGAACAGATTCCTACGTTTGCCTATACGAACATAAATATCAGAAAATAAACAACGGGAGTTAAAAAATATATATGTAAAATATTAAAAACACCCAATATCATTATTAACTTTTAGCTATGTAAAAGAGGCAACATTTAACCACTATTCACACTTACCCAAGATTTTTATCTTAATTAACCATATAATTATAATCCACAATTTTTACAGATAGAATTAGATGAACCCCAGACGGCAGCAGTCACATTTTCCTTCAATTCTGGCCTGTTAAGTTATCTATAGTTCAGCATACCTTAATATGTTTAGATCATAATTAATGCAATTGAAGGTCATAGTTTTTCTGTTTTTAAAGATATGTAATTAGCAAGATTTTCCATTTTCTCAATTTTAGTCATCTACATTATTTTTATTTGAGAGAAATCTTTGTTGTGCGTTTTTTCATGTATGTGCATATCAAATATCTGCGAAAATGGGTCGCTAAATACATTGTTCTTTGGAAGAAATAATAAACATTTTAAATTTATGAAAGTTCCAAAATTATAGAACGCTTTTTCTAGCAAACTCATCTGAGTAGTAGTTTTCCTCCTTTCTATTGAATTTATAAGTTGTTTGGAAAATCCCATAATTGATGAAAAGATTGTCAATCATCCATACCCACGCGTCTGCCAAGGGCAAGGCCCCCACGTGGCCTAAGGTTTGAAATTTAGTAAAATCTCGTCCTAAAGCATCGAAATGAAAAGCATAAGACACTACATTTTGCTTCAAATTTATTGTTTTAATTGAACGGAATGATTTAATTAATTAATGTCCTAACTGGCGTGAGGGAAGATTATAAAGAAATTAGGGCAGAACAAATTTCGAGGAGTGTAGAAGGGGGCGTCCTAATAAAGCCAATGAAATAAGCATCGATCTTAGGTATGAGCGAAGGTTTTTTCGACAAATGCTTCTCGGTAATTTCGGCAGCGTAATGAGTCTTATGCAGCGAAAAAAGAAAGAAATGCCGCAGACATCGCCCAAAATATGATCAATAGCTTCCGAGTGAACCATGTGTACAAATTTTGGCCACCGAACTTCTGCCAGACCAAGAGACAGGCGAGACGGGCCGCGGTCAGTCCATCGAGGGGCAGGCAGTGTGTGAGGTGAGCGACGACACCACCCTGTGGCCAAGCGGAGTTGTTTCCTGCCGATAAGCGGGTGGCTTTAGAGGCACGGCCGGGACCCAGACGAGCATGTACCACTGATAAAGCACGAATTCGGCCGACACCTGCCGTCAGCATGAGAGTTTCCCGAAAAGTTCTGGTCACAAAGAGTGGCAAAACAAAATGTCTGACGAAAATTTTTTTTCACCATGATATGCACCAGCTGTCCTTGAAACGAGTGTTTGGCGTATGTCGTTGGTGGATTCTTGAAAAATCGCAAAAAAAAAAGCACAAAAGACGCAATCACGTCGCTGATCGAGCGGCACTTACCTCGGTAGAGATGGGCTATGGAGGTGGCGGAGTCCTGAAAGGCGCCCCACACGTTCCGAATTGCAGAATCCCTCTGAGCGCCGTATTCCCTTTCGTAATCCGGTTCAGAATTCAACGCCTCCAAGCACTGCTCCTCGAGATCGAGCCAACTTTCGTCTGCCTCCGACTGCATGTCTCACGCTGCTCAAGCCGCGATGCTAAATATCAAGTTAATTAGTATTCCTCTCTGCTCCGCTGCTTATTGATATTTTCATAGTCTCAAGTTTTGCCCTGAGGAATGTGTGCAACGAAGTCGTCGACGCGCAGTGAATTCTCTTAGCAAACCTATCCAGCACTGTTTTAGCGAGTATCATACACTAGCGAACTAATTATATAATTAATAAATTTCAATTAATCACTAAATGGTGGGAAATCGTGGTCACAAATTCCTCCGTGACTGCCGATATTGAACAATGAACGTTGTCGCCATTTTGAAAGCTTATGCTGTCATAAATATGTTTTGGTTCTTGCCAGATTGACAGTTCGAACGAGCCCAAAATGACAGCCTTTTTCGACTATTTAGTCCGAAATTAGAACTGACCCTAACTTCTCTTTGCTACTTTTGCCCAGTTCGTAGACCTCTGCGTTAAATTTAAAATGCTTTAACGGATTTTACGTGTAATGTAAAATAAGGAAATATCTCGTCATTTTGCCATTCGCAGAAGAGAGCTTTTAATATTATTTTTTTGCTTTTGAAAATAGACTAAAACTAGTCAAGACTCGCGCACTGAAGTCTCTATTTTAAAGGGGAATTCCATATGCGTTCCTGGTTTACTTACAATTATTTTCTATTGTATAAAAAAGTTTTTTTTAGTTCTTTTTGTTTAAGTAAAGCTTTTCACGTAAAGTCATTTTTGTGTTAGACCTCCAAAATATATTATTGTACTCTGCTAGCAACGCTCTTTCCAACTACAATCCACAAGCATAGGTAGAGTCTAAGTATAGCGTTGTTCACTAACACCATAACTTTCATAGCTTTTGGAAAGTAAATATGTATTTATTTTTTATCGAGGTAGTTCCTTTGAAATGTTTTTATAAATTATGTACGAATTTTTGAGCGTTTAAAAATTTGAGTTAAGGTTTGGGATATTATAAAACTGCAGAGCTGTTGTAGAATACTACTTAAAATTTATTGGAAAAAAGATAATTTTTTACAATTTACAATTCATACATGGCTACAGGATTTATGTAAGAATTCATTCAATACTTGGTGTGTGTCGTGTCATTAAAAAAGTGTACAAAACGGAATAGTGGCCCGAACAAAGTTCCCATTGAATAGAATTCGATAAATCGCATAAAAGCAGTCCTTGAGTTTAAGTAAACCTCCTAATCAGAACTTTATAGATGCCCTGTTGTGACTTCTAACTGTAACAAGTAAGAAAAATGAGCTGCTAATAAAGTTGTGAGACAAATAAAAGCGAATAATTTTTATCACTAAAACGACTCACAACTATGAGAGACAAGTCCAACGGACAGCTCTCGACTATTCGCAGTTAAGAGCTAAATGTTTATGTATATTTAATTAAAAAAAGTCGTATATCAAGGATGACTCCTAGCTTTCTAACCTAACGAATTTATTTAAGAGTTGCAAGAAATACCACAGTCCTTTGGCGATTTAGTCGTACTCGTGACTTGATTCGCGTTTGCTTATCAAGTTCTCTCGCTCCTCTTCGTGTGATTCGACGATTGTCGAAGGTGGCACAAGTCTATTAAGAGCCTTTGTCTTGTGGAGGCCCTCTGTCAGCCCTGACTCCGTGAGGACCTCGACCTCATCGTCGTCCTCATCCTGTTCGACGGTGAAGTATGGGTGAGCAGATGCAGGTCGAAATTTGTAGCCAGTCAGGACGAAGAACACATAAGTGGCCATCTCTCGGAACATCTCATCGAGCCATGCGTACTGGAATGCTACGGTGATCTTAAGCAGATAGACGATGATTCGGGTAAAGTAGATGTAGCAAACAATCATGATGTAGAACTGCCGGAAGAGTTTTAGTTTACGTAAATTTATTGCAGCTTTTCCATCAGTTGCAGAAGCTTCATGTAAGTGGCGGATAGACCATACAACGGGGAAGAGGATCGCTCCGCAGCAGAGAAGATCGACAAGAATAAAAATGTCTCGCCATGTTCTGTGCTCAATGTCGCCTTCCTCACTTTCAGCTATAATAATTTCTGCAACGTTTGCTAGAACCTAGGAAAACAAAGAATAAATCAATGCTTCAAGTTAAAGCAGGGGACAAAAGCAAATTTTAGATTTGCCAATTTGCATTAATTCACTAATTGAGTTTGAACATAAATATTTTAAAATGGTTTTGTATTCTCTTCTGCAATATTAAAACGGAAGGAACGTATTACGTATTTGAACTGGAAATTTATCGCAAAACAATTATTACGTCAAAAATATTGATAACATTCCATTCAATTTTTTTCCATTTCTTATCAATTTTGAAAGTAAATAAATATAAATCATATGGCCAGCCGATAGATACTTTTTTTATATTTTATAAATGAGAACCTACCTGTAGAGGTATTACAATCATAAATAGCTTTTTATCTTTATCAGCAAGAATATGTTTGATGAAGGTCCATCCAGTGCCAATAAGAACAATGGTCACAAAAAGCAGTGCTCCCTTCAATCTAAGAACCAATGAAAGTCAAGTTTATTTAGCCCATCTGATTAGCAATTAACGACTTACAAGTGAGCAATGTAGTACAGAATGGCCCAGGCTTCTACATGCTCCCCAATGATTTCAATGAAGTGATAATTAATTGAATGGAACATTAAAGAAAGGGATTTAAGGAACACTAGAACGGCCATAATATAATGGATTTTGAAAACTGGGTGTCTGCAATGATAGAAATTATTGCTTTTACCGTTCTGAAAATTTATAAAATACTTTGTGCATACTTGCTCTTTTTAAGGATGAAAACCCAGAAAAGCCCTGACAGGAAGAAAAGCAAGGACATCATGAAGTACAGAGCAGGGAGAGGCATCTCTCCAGCGGAGAGATAGTTTCCATTGTTGTCTTCTTCGATATCAACCTTTAAAAGACCGATAATTGTTTTGTTAATTTAAAGCAAAACTAGACTAGATTTTTAGACTTACATCGAATGAGAGTTTAACAGGAGCTGGTCCATAGTTGGGACAGGCGTGGAAGTACAAATTGTAAAGGCCCTCCTCGGGTTTGGTAGATACTGACATAGCAAACTGAGAGTTCGGATATTAAAGCGATTATTAAAAAAGGTGATGAACAACTTACAGTCATGTTGTAAAACTTTACTCCGTTTCTCAATTCCATTGACATTGGGAGGACAAGTTTGTTGCACAAAGGATTTGCACCGTCCTGCATGTAAACTACGAGATCAAAATTGTTAAGAAATCATTTAATCAGTAAGAATAGAAACCTACCTTCTCTTTTTTTTCGTTGCATGAACAAGGCAGAGTCACTAACTTTAGCCAGAGATTGCCTTTTCGATCGGAACACGGGAGGACGGTTCTTGTAGATGTGGATATTGTAAAAATCACGTGAGCAATTTACGCGTACTCTGCACGATAAATAAGTTAAATAAAAACGAACATAGTCTACTAAAGCAGGAGGTAAGCGTACAGCTTATTTTTGAGGTCCATCATGAAGAAAACGATTGGTCCACTGTGTTGGTTCGAGGCTGATTCCTCCAGAATACACTTGTCCTGGTGAGAATCGAGGTAAGGGTTCATCGCATCAGTCAATGTCTTGTCCAGGGACAGCCCGAACTGGAAGAAAGGGGATGAAATTCTGCGCACTACAGATCCAATTTTGTTGCAAAATTACCACCATGCCCTCTTGGCCAGGGTCAATTTGGAAATTGGAGAGTTTCACATCGAGGATCCCGCCCTGGTAAAAGCCGAATGTGCTCAAAGCAATATATCGCCTACTGTCGTCCTAAAGTGTAAATATTTTCAATAAAATACGGGACAGGGCAATTAAATCGATTTTTTGTTTGCTGCAGAGATCCTGCCGAAACTTTTCTTACTCGAACTTCCAGGTGGTGGATCCTGCCCCAGCATAACTCGGCGAGGAATATTGTGAAAAACAGAAATTTCGGCTTCCACTGCATGTTGCCCCGTGGACTAAATTCGCAAAAACCAATAAAATCGGAAAGTAACTAGTGACACTTCAATGAACGGAGAATCGCTGAAGGTTGGAACAAACGTCAAATTGCTTCCATGGTTCTCAGAGAGTTGTTCATAGATAAGTTATCAGAACAAACGGAACTTCGAAACTATTTCGAAAACATGTGGCGGCTCTTTAAATTCAATTACGCACACTGAAGTCGAAATTGCTTGTCTTTGATTTGAAAATTGTAAAACGAATCGGCTAGCATTTCAATTTCCAATGTAAGGTAAATGTATACTATTCCAGGATAGTATGATACATTAATGCTAGCTAAATTCCAGTTTTTATTGGACGGCAGTGTGATCGTGAAACGTGAAACTCCTGGTGATATTAAATATATGAACTCGTAGTCATTATTATTCCTTAAAATAATATAAAGTACTTATTGACGTCACAGTTAATAATATACATATTTAAAAAGATTTAATATATAACATGTTTCTGATTCTCAGGATAAAAAACAGGGTGTTTTGCTAGGGTCTGTCCATCGATTTTACATGGTCTACTGATCAACGTTTGTTCGGATACTCCCCCATCCCATGTATGATATGAAACGGTTAAAAATTAAAGAGAACTTTTATTTATACTTATGTAAATTACACATTTATAAATGCATTACATTAATGGTGTTTATTTGAATATTACTATTCAAAGCTTCCATTGAATATGAGCTTGATGCCTTCGATGCAATTCAAAGGAAATAAAACCCTCCTGGAAATTGAAATGAATTTAGAATTTGAATGCCAAATTATAAGCATGGTACATATGTGTTTTATTTACCTGAACGATACGATTCTTGGGTATTTTGAATAGAACTCTAGTTGTCTGGATTCTAAGTCCAATATGCTCTCTCTTCTATTTGATATCATAAAGGTGAAATTTTTAATTTTTCTTAATATTACGTTACCGTTCTACTCAGAGATGTGAAACTCACTTTCTTAGATGAACAAAGGTTGTTTTAGCGGAGAACTTGATTTTTTATTATTTATTTCTTCTCAATTTTATGAAATCTTGATTTAGTAAATTAAAAATGATTTTCCCCGTTCAAAATTATCAAGTAATGTCATTTGCATATTAATGACTGAATATAGAGATTTGGAAGAAGACATAGGCACATAGTTCTATAGGTGTTTGTGATGAAATGTTAATAAAAGGGCTTAATGTGAAGATCTCTTTGAAAACAGATATTTTACGCTTATATGTATAACGCGCAGTAGCCCATTATGCGTGCGTTTCGCAGAAACTGCTGCCCATTAGCATTTGTTAGTATGACTACCAACTAAGTCGCCGGGAGCCTTTATAAAGAAAACCGACCTGTTAGAATAAAAATAAAAAGCTAAACACCGCCAAAATAGAAGCTAGGTGCAAGATGACGGAGCAGAGGGGCTTACGTGGCACATTACCAAATCAAATCACGTAAGGACTCCAAAGTGGCACAACAGCTGATGACCATGTCCTTGCCGCCGCGCCATAGGAAGCTCTGAACTCCTTGGCCAACTATAGAACATAGAACTTTCCCCATTATGTTGGCTGGCTCGACCGAAGGTACGCGCCGTAGAACGTAGATGGTGTGGTGCCGTAGTACCTATGTACGTTCCTGGTTCGGGTCCCAAGCTCCTCATTTTGGGGCTGGGGGTGGTCATATCGAAACCACAATTTTTTGCGGCCTGTTTATGTGGGATAACTTCTGGTGAAACCTCACTGTACTTGGGCATTTGTGGGTAGCAGGAGCTGGACGAATGGTCGTTCGTGGAGGTGAAGGCCTACAAACAAGGTGTATTTGTTTCGTGTATTTATTCAAAAGCATCCATCCGCGCCGGATTCCTGCATTAATGCAGCCGTTATGTCCTTTTCATGAGATTACCTATCATCTACAGTACTCAGGTGCTGTTTGTAAGCTTATGCTATTAATGCTGAAATGTATGCAGTTTCATTTGTACTGCGCTAGACGATAAATCGCATCCCACATTTGCTGTATCAAATAAATCATTGGCGAAAATTAATTTTGTTTTAATTTCGGTGAACGCAATGAACCGCACTATCGAAATAATTGATGTTAAAGTACCTGATGTTGTTTAACTCAATTTCTGTGGTCTGGACGGCTTTTCATGGTTTAAAGTCCAGCTTCCTTGGTTAAACTTATCATATTAGTATGATTTAAATATTAAATGGTTATTTCTTATTACGAGTACAATAAAGTAGACTGGAACATCACAAGCTTTTTGAAGATAATTGTCGGATCGATTTAAAACTTTGAAAACTTGTGGAAAAACCAATGCAATAATATGCTCCCACCGAGCTTGTATGATGACGGTGATGCGATGGGAGGTGGTCACTCAGTGCTTCACAAAAAATCTATGGTTTTACCAGGAGGGTTTGATGTTTTTAACTTTTCCTTGCGCTATTCATAAACATTTCTTTTAGTTTTTTAAACTATAATGTTTTTATATTTCATTAAATGTATGTATGAATTTCATAGCAACCTGTAGAGTTAATTGCTTTTATTTTCCTGTTGATAACTAGAATAAACCTTGGACATAAAACCCATAAAATTTAATTAGGTACACTTAAAATTTATAGACTTTCCGTCTTGGTGAACATTTTATTTAAAAAAGTAGCAATTTAAACTACTCTGTCACTTTATTGGTGGTTTTTAAAAATTATTTGGTAAGTTCAGAATGACTCTAATATCCATAAAGAACCCAATTTAAAACGAATTGTGTGAAACATTTTTCCTCCCGCCCTCGGTTAAGATTAGTGTCAACGGGGTAGATAATCTTACCTTATGCGAGCGGATGCAAAATACTTAAGAGCAGGTGAGGTGAGACCTGCAGCTGTGGACTACTTCGCACAAAGTTCACATGAAAATCATGTTTATGAAGGAAATTTGCAGTTCAACTGCATTCCGCACCACCGCCAAGTGAAAAGTAATTGTGAAAAGTGCCATGGTATACCCAGGAGGTTGAGGGGGGTGGTGCTATAGTGACTGTACTCATTAAGATTTTAGTAAGGTGCTTATGCAAATTATGTTGTTACACAAAAGGACAAAATTCTTGAGACTTGGCTCGTTTAGATTTCAGCTGACAAACTTTGTGTGGAGTTTTTGAAGCATGCATACATATCTGTAAAGTTCGGAAAGCAAAAACAAGTTCAAATATTCCCCGTCAAATATTAGTGCCTGTTTATGAATTTAATAAAAACAATGCGGTATTTTTTTTTTAGGAAAATTCGATGTTCAGAGTTAAGCGCATTCGTTTCCACGTCGGTTTAAATCTCATCGATGAAGTGAGCTACTTCTCCTCCTATTCATTGTACAGGTATGAAATATTCATAAGGAATCTGCTCATCGAAGTGAAATATGTTGAAAATTCACAAACGTGGTCCTGTCAAACACGATTGCAATAAATCACATCAGTTACCCTCTGGTCCATTCAAACATGTTTTGTGGAAAAACGAAATTTATGTTTCGCATTTGCAGAAATCCAATTGAAAGAATATGGGATAAATTCTAACCTTCTTTAATATAACCACAAATAAGCAATAATATCGACATACTGGCTTACATTGTTCCACAGATACATATGTGCAACCAGCGCTACTAGTTGAATCTCGGAGAGTCAGATATTGTGTGGATTTTATTGATTGTCGGGCGGTTCACTTAGTTCCGATCAAACTGCCAGCTGCTATCAAGTGCTTCGTAGATTAAGCAAAATCTGGGCGATACATTTCGGTCGCGATGCATCACAGTTTCGGTTTTTAGACAAATGTGTTTAAAATCCCACAGTTTTATATTTACATATATTTATTATTATTATTTTATTTTTGCATATTTGAAAATAAGTAATTGAAATGTATATGATATGTTGTTGTACCTATGACCTACATATACCTAACTAGCAAATGCCCGCGTTTTCGTTTTTTGTACACCTTGGGTTACATTATTGGAGTTTTAGTAAGGACCTCTAATTTTTTTGAAAATATAATATAGCCTATGTCACCCGGGGATAGTGTAGCTTCCCAACAGTGAAAGAATTTTTGAAATCGGTTCAGTAGTTTCGGAGTCTATTCAATGCAAACAAACAAACAAACAATGAAATCTTTTCTCTTTATAATATTGGTGTAGATTGTAGATGAATAAATTTTTTTACAGAAAATTTGAATGTTAGGTAGTACTTTTAATTAATGAGCCAAGGATAAAAGACACTGAAAGCAAATCACTTTAACAGTGGGCTTTGGTAAAAGCCTATGGTTTCTTTACGCATGAGATCATCACACTCTAAATTTACTTACAGTTGAATGGCTTTTAAATGTGAAAATATTTCAAACAATTTTCACCTTCTCAAATGCTACTTAAAATTATCAAAAGAGAATTAAACAAATTAATTCTGTCAACTTTGATTGATTACTACTTTAAGGAGGCTATTTAATTGCCAGAGGATACACACTACCACGAAATTATTTCGAGAAGATATAAATCTCTTTTAATTCAGTTGACATTATTTATTGACACACCTACATTTATATACTCGCTTGGAAGCTGCCATCACGTTGTAATAAAATAGATACACTTTCAAGTACAACATTTCTATAGGTAAAATTAACTTCACTCAATTAATTCTTGAATTACAGGTTACAGGGTTGTGCTGAAAGAAATTCAAGGCGGAATAGGTCACGTCCGGAATTAAAATTTTTTTTGATTAAAAAAACAAACGGCATCAACTTATTCTACCTAATTTAAAGAGAAAAAATAAAACAATAAAATTGGAAAAACATAGAAGGTGGAGAAATACAAGAAAATCAGGAGGTCAATCAAGTCCCCTTGACTCTTTCCAAACTCCTTCCAACTTCATCCGGCGACAGTAAAAGAAGGTGCTTTTTGGGGGATTAATGAACCAGAAGTAACGAACCTCTGGCTTACTTCGAAATTCGATTTAAATGCAAATCAGCTGCAGCGAGCTCATAAAACCGTCATCCTTCGACCATTACCCGTCAAGTTTATTCATTACCAAGAGTCGACGATATTCAAATAAAAGACGCCGAGTGGTTTATTCAGGGAGTCGAACGGCTCCATTGTCCCGATCAATTCAGTTGGAGCTGCTGGGGTTTACTAGAACTTCTTTTCCAGTTCTGTCTGCCCTAAATGGTGGTGATTTATTTTATTTAATTTCATTCGAACGGAGTTCTGGGAACGTACTTATCAGCGCCACAACTGTAGAAACTTTAATCAGCCAAGAAACTCTCAGCTGAAGACACTGTTTGACCTCTAATTTATACGAAGAAGGAGGGAAGGCCACTTCTGCTCTGGTCTTTGTACCAACTGAACTTGGAGTTCCCTGGCTTGGTGTCTTTCAATAGCATGTGGAGCTGACTGTGTATGAAGTAAATTGACGCAACAGAAGCAATAGTACGACAAATTGGCGACAAGTTAGCTAAAATCTTAGATAGCTAGATATACGACATTCGATCGATAAAATTTGGATATATAGTAGAAAAGGGCGCGAGCAATGGCTCAGATTGAGGAAGAACTAATAAACTGGCGAACTTGCTTTATTTCACGACTTTGTTATTGGAGTTGTTTAAGAATTCGTAGCGTCGGGGGATTTTATGACTTCCGCTTAGCTCATTTTGTACATTTAATCAAAACGCGTTCCCAGTAACCCACTGTATTAGTCTATCCCTTTAGATGTGTCACTAGAAAGTAGAAAGGAATATATACATCAGCAGAAATTTATTACAAGCCCGGGAGTCAAATAAGATGACATTATTTTCGCCGCGGGGCTTAAGAACTTCCATATAAATAAGTACGCAAGCGCACGGATTAAGTGTGTTTTATTAGCTATTTTGACTATCGACGCGACGGTTTGCTTTTCGTTATACATAGCATGGAAAGTATAACATCAAAACAAGTACGCGCGTAGGTATAGACCAACATTTTGAGAGTATTTAGTTTTTGGACATAACTGAAAAATTTATAATAATTTTTTAGAAAGAAAATTGTTGAGAATTTTTGAGAAATTCTTGGTATTTTGGTTTTTCGCTCAAAAATCAAAAGTCGAAAAAGTAGTTTTAATAATTTCAAAGTTTAAGAACTGTAAAAAAAAAGTATCTTCTTTATAAAAAACCTTATTGAATGTTTTGAAGTTAAGAGATATTAAAGAACGTTACGAAAAACTGGAAAGCGAAGTTTGTTAAACATTCAGTCGTTCGGCTGCATTTCGGTTGGTACATTAAAGTGGTATTATACAATATTTAAACTCATGGGTAAGCTATTTGGATACTCGAAATCGTCTGCGGCACACTTCAGCCGATAACTTCCTTTTCGAAAGAGCCAATTGTCTAAGGACATTTGTGTTTTATGCTAATAAAATCCATTGACCCGAAGTAGGCAGATCTTTCTAATCTACGAGCTTCAGTTTTTACCTATCCGAAGGGCAGAAGAAGCCAACTTTTTTAACGATTTTAAGGATAACAAAAACAGACTTTGGAAAAAAGGGAACGGCAGCAGGCTCCCGAAGTTGGAAGCCCACGTGCTACGAGACGACGACGGCTCTGAACGGAGGGGTGGCGGCTTAGGAAGCGAGACAAACACTGGTAAATATTGCGGGAAGGCCGCAAAAACAATTCCACTTCCCTACGCAAATAGAGAAAATAAATTGCTCGTGCTTAAGTCGATAGGATGACTCCCGGCCGGAGAGGGCCGAAAAGCACAAACATGGGATTGGGATGCTGCGGCTACAGCAGGAAGTTCGAGGGCCTTGGGCACGAAGGGTGAAAGAGAAGCTGCGAAAGATAACAATGGCCGCGGGGGTGGAGGGGTAGGGCTGAAATGCTAAATGTGCCCAGATACGTTGTCAGACAGGGGCACTCGGGGGTCGGGCAGAGAGGGAGGACCCGACGGCCGGTGGGTTCGAGCCCGGGCCCACTGGGCCCGGGGCAGGGACAAAGGACGGGGATTTAGGGCATATGACATTTTTCTAGACGAACAATTTACTGATTAGGTAGCCTGGCGTACAGGGTAATCCTGCAGACTGGAACACCGACGCTATTCCCGCTCCGGCATTGTACTTGTGTACCCGCTAAACTGGAACCGATTTCATCTTCACCCACTTCCCGCTCTGGCGGCTCCGCCCGCTAGCCAGCCAGTCGTAAAATTTTAGTATGAGGATCAATACGCTTGATAAACCTCTTCGGGACAAAAACTCACAACTTAATTTCGATATTTTCCAGGGCGCGAAACCATCTACCATCCGTTGTAGCGAAAGATGAAGATTTTTTTGTAGATAAACTGAACCAAAACTGATGCTATAAAATAAAATTTCTCCCCTTGCGCTGTACATTAGACGATATACATTTTTGAGTTATAGGTGCGGCACGGGCTCTGCTATGGCTTTACCTACTTCGTACGTGTACCACACTCAGTGGCTGGGATTAATCTTTTTGAGCTTAGTGGACTGGTAAATTAGAGAAAAATTTGTATGGATTATCTGAGATTGGTTGTAAAAGGTACCGAAAACTGCTAAACTTTCTGGGGCCTTTATTGGAAATAAAACTTCTCGTTAACTATTAATATTACGTTTGCACAATTTGGCTAATAAACAATTTTATACATAGGTACTTAAAATTGCAAAAGGTATATTGTATGTTATATGTACTTCATCATTTACATATACATGTATGAACTATAGTATGTTTTTATTAATGTAATTAAATTTATAAATATTATACAGAATTTCTGAAATATTTGACTTTGGTGGGTGCACCCTATTCATTGAAAGAAATTAATGAGTTAAATTAACCAAAACCAGCGCTTATTCTGCGAAATATCATTATAAAATATAAATTTAAGTGCCTCATATTTACATACATATGTACAATGTACATATTTTTCGCACTTATATGTATATTTAGATAATTTGAACAAATAATAGACCCCGACCGAAATTTGAGAACTTCGTTCTCCCTACGCATATTAAATTATTTTGTTGGGTTTTTATTTTTCTACTCCCAGGAGAGCAACGCCCTTCTAATAACCTTTCAACGGAAGTGTTGTGTATTTTAGGCTACCAACTGGGCGGGGATACAAAGATCCTTCAAATGCTAAAAGGTTTTACCTCTGGAAGTAGGAAAGAAAAAAGTAAAGTAAACTTTTTATCGATAAAATTCCGCGAAAATTGTAGGTTGTGCCTACAGCAGCTGTTTTATTAAACATTGGAACACATTTACAAAGGTATTGCGACAGTATCGTTCAATTTTAAAGGGTTATCGATCTTCCCAGGCAGGTTTTGTTTCCGCGAAAGCACTTTTATACCTGAGGTAATTGAAATTGCTTATAAATATTTTCGTGGTTATTTCCTGCATATCATAAATTGCTCTCAAGACGATTACCTTCGGTCCCCCAGGCATTTTCCCAGCTCGCTTAAAAAATATTCCGTCTGGGTGGCGTCTGCTGATGCATGTTCTAGGGAACGGCAGGAATCCTGAAGAACATCCAGAAACACGCAAAAAAAAATGTCACTTTTCCACAGACATGAGCTTTACATAAATTTAAATCTTCTGAGGGCTTGTATTATGTGCTCTCGTTTCGTTTTCAGGTAGATTTTATACAAATACTAGATACCAATTGCAGCAAGATTTCGCGCAATGAATGATGCCAACATTTATTTTAGAGGTCTTAGACTTAAAAAATGGACTATACCCAAATGTTTATTTTTATATACAGTTGTGCGCATAAGTTTAAGACCACCTGTGTTTTTTGGAGCTGTTCACTTTAACAACCTATATTTTGATATAATATACGTATACGTTTTACAACTTTCAGAATAAAAAAAAAGACTTCTAAAGATTTCCTGGATTCTGGAAGTTTGAAAATGAATTGAGCGATTTAATATGAATTTTTACGGTAATGTCCAAACGCAGATATTTTTGAAATTATTGGATTTACGAATGTAGTGCTCCGCACCTCTTTAATAGTTGTAAGTGCGGATATCCCTTTGACCAATTGTTTGTATTTCCAAACTGGAATGAATCATCATTGCATAAAATATAGTTTGATCAAAATCCTCTTCCGATCTCCAGGTATAGTTTTTTTTTGTGTTTTATTGAAATGATGGGAATCTATTTCTTTCTAAGCTGCTGCCTAAAGTTCTTGTTATTTTCTGTGTTTGAAGATTTTTCCAACCAAAGCTTTCTTGAATTAATAAAGAATTTTAAAGAAATTACGTTTGATATTATGTAATTTCCTCGACATCGAATTTTCTAAATAATTATTTTGAGAAAGTTTGGACAATTTTATGCTCTTAATCAGCGATCTCTATCCGTTCTACCTAAGCAATGCGAATTTCTGAGCTCTCTCTGAATATTTTTCTCAATTTAAAATTCTTAAATTTCTTAAAAATACTCGAGGATCTTGTGCAAGCTCCCCGAGGGCATCTTTTTCTACCAAACAAAGGAGTTTTCCATTAAAATGTCCCAAGAAGGGCCTCATTGTCGTGGAGCTAGGCGCGCCCAGCTTCCTATTGTTCGGTGTATCATCGCTCCCATAAATCACAGGGTCATGACATAATTTGTTTCCCAGAGAAAGAGAAGCGATAGAGGCCTTTTGTCTTTCGATTCGTTTCTTTATCCTGGAACAAGCTCATCTGCCGACCATTTTCGGGAGACCATTAATGGAATGGATTTGATGAATATCCAAAAGAACGCTATTGGAAAATTTTTAGCAGACCCAGAGAATAAATAAGATGTCAGGTCAAAAGGATGTGCAATCCGACTGAAAAATGAAAACTATACGTATACGTGTTTTTCACAACTTCGGGGATAAATGAACGATAGGACAGGACTTGTGGAAGATGGAGGGAAGTATAGCTTTGGTTAATATCAGGGCAAAGTTTAAGTCCTTTAAAGAAATTTTAAAGTCTTTCTCTTGACATTTGTTATGCTGCTGACGGGCATTGTTTGTTCATAAACTTTTTTAGTACTAAATCGTTTCTGGCGTAGAGTTCAGCCTTGATCTGGATGAAACATTTTAAGGTCCTCTTTTTGGAGAAGTTAGCATAAATTCGTGGATTCAATTTTATGTAAACGTGAATTGAGAAAGACTTTTAGTAGATATTTTATACTGAAACTAGCTAACTCGTATCTGGCGTTGCCCGGGCGAAACTATCCCTATATAATAAAGCCAAACTTTAATACAAATATGACGTTGCCGATTTCAAATTTGTCAAATGTTACTCAGGAGGTTAAGCGCAAAATGCCCCTAAAATTTATTCGCAGTCGCATAAATACTAATGCATTGCTCACCAGAAACATGCTACTTTCGATAGTGTCATCAAAACTAGCGAGATGAAATGTAGAAATCAAAATTAATAAATACTTTTTTACTTTTACTTTATAAAATATATGTAAAAAATCAGAAACGTAGATATTCGTACCAAATATATTGGTATGCTGTTATAAATTATTGTTCATTTAAGACTATAAAAACAAAAATTCAATTTGTATTTGATGCATCTCCAAAGTGTTCTTGCTTCCCGAAAACTTTCTTTAAATTGAGCTTCAACAGCAAATTTCAATTTCGTTGGATGTTGTGTATGCACAATCTGAAAATGCAATGAGATCTCTGTCGAGACTCACAGATAGTTTCGTCTATAAAAGACCTCTTAAGTATAACAAGGCAGTGTTGAAAATATTTTTATGATAATAAGAAAGTGCTTTTAGGGGAGTAGAGAACATGGCCGATTTTGCGACTGATGGTGAGATTCCCACAGTATCTTTATCGCTTGTATTTCCAGTAAATTCATGAATCACTTGTTATATATCAGGCGCACCATGAGTTAGCAATTCGAAAGGACTTGCACTTGGATGTATCCCATCCACTCATTGATAAATCTCTTGCTAGCAGCGAAATTTGGAGTGGTTCACAAAATTACTTGCACACCCTCCATGGGGTTGTCCTTTAGACAGAGCCCACCCAAGGACTGAAATTGAAATTGAGGATAATGGGGAATCTAGAAGCGAGACTCTTGGGTGCTTCGTCACAGATCGATTTTTTTTTTTTCAAAATGGAGAAAGAGTCCTGGGAGGGTTTTGCGAAATTTGAATGTAAAGGGCACTCCCTGGCAGGTATCCCTCTTTATTCTCAACGTGTGTTTAATGAGCTTCTTAAGTTTTTTACTTTTGACTTGACTTAATTCATTATCTTGAGTATATGGTACCTCTCACTGCACGAGATTTTCTTCATTGTTGATAGAAAATATGAATCAATAAATCTTGTTAAACAAATATCGGAACTTTTCTTTAATTTTAATGTACATAGGTTTGTACAGAATACATCGATTCTTTGAATTGTTCTGATCAACGTATCTTCCAAACCTCCTCGTCTCAAGCTACTCCTTTTTTTTCTTGAATGATGAAGAAATCTTATTATATTGAAAGTTTTTAATTTTCATATTGACAAAGCCATACTGAATTTTGAAGACTTGTTATGCAACATTTTTAGGGGAATATATCGTGATAAGTGTTCGTTGTTATGGTGTATTTCTGATTACAATTGCTCCATTATTTTGCAATTTCTTAATATTTTGAATTGATTACACTTTAAATACATGTGCAATTGATTTTTGAAGAAAATATCGATTAGAAATCATTGGATATACATAAATAAATTTCTCACCTCACTTAAAGTTATAGATGACTCAAATGAATTGTTCGAGGATAAGCTCGAACATTCATAATTTGCCATAGTATCCTAAGTTAGCTAATGAATCTAATCAATTTTTTATCAATACAAGTTTTTTAATATACATATGTAATTTCCGATGATGTTTTATGGCATTTAAGCCAATAAAAAACGTATCCTTAAGTAAATACGACTCTTGGTCTATACTTTAATATTTTTGTCATTTAATTCCGATGATTTGATTTCAAAATGACACATTTTGATCTCATTCTGTCTATTCTGCATAATTACATATGTATATCTGTTGGAAAAGTCTATGGAATACCGTTTATGTTAATGTCATGCCTAATTCCTCTGTATGTAGACTTATCGGCCTGTCCTTTAAATTGCATGTACAGTACAAACGCTAACTATTAATTCAGTGTCTGGGTGGGCTGGACTGTTTAGAGTGAAATTAAGGGAAATTACATTAGAGAAGCCAGTAGAGATTACCGTGTTGAATTCATTCTGGAAAGTTTAATGCTCTTGAATAGCCTCCTGGTGTATCCCCGTAATGAAAGAAGATGAGGGAAATGTAGTAATATGGAAATTAGTGCTTTATTGAAACCATTAGCGTTCATATGCCGGCAATAATTGCAATTTTCGCTGATCCTGAAAGATCAGCTGTCAGCGCGATTGTGGCTGCCTTTAAAATAAATATTCACAAATTTCGGCACTATGCATGCCTAATTTGAATAATGAAAGCTTTGAGTGGCGTAGGTTTTGGACTTTGTGATCAGTTAACTTACATCAGATTCATTCACTTATGCACTGAGCAAAATATTAATCTGCGGTTGGAATCGATCCAGTGCATGTGGACTTTAATGCAGCATCTGTTGAATTGGCAGCTATTCCGATTGATGATGCACTAACTGTATACAACCCATTTAATTTTAACACAATTACCATCCTCTGTCTAATGCAAGCAATTATCTTGCAAATGATATCCATCAAGAGGAAACTTCTCCATTATACACATATATTATTTTTATATTATTTTATTACAGTTCCATGCAAAAGATATGATTGAAGTAGATTCAATTGTCTGAACGAACATTTTTAAATATCAATCAACATTTCTTTATTTATTTCAACTATTATTGTTTGACGAATATACAGTTGGAAATTCGATTAAAAACATTATAATTTTTGATATACATATATATTTTTTTAATCAGAAGTATTTTATTTTAAAAAAATGTATAAAAAGAAAAATTTACTTTAGTATGCAAGTTCTGTTCAAATAAGCTTCTTTACTAACTTTTTACAAATAGTTTCTAGCAGTTGATCTGCTATTGGTCTCATTCGCGATTAAATGAAAACGAGCTTTCTCTCTTGGCGTTAGAATGAAAATTTCATTAGAAAAACACCGCAAATTATTGGCATTGGCTCCTTTGAAAGTTCACCTTTCACATCACACTCGATTTCAGGCTAAATGACGCATGATGTGCAGGAAGTTGAGCACGACTTTTCAGTTGATTATTCGTGCCGGTGTGGTTCCATTCACATACGCACTATGTATGTTACATTTAACGCCAGCATCCTTTCCACACCAAAATCGTTAATCACCTTAAATCGACCTATGTACGTTAGATGTTTCTAATTTACTCCCAAAATCCTGGCACAAGATTGAAACGCTGGGGATGTTTCCACTGTATCACCTACATTCAACAAATCCACCTTGAACTGTAGGGAGACAGGCACCCTCGACACAATTGTAATAAATATTTTTGCGTCGGAATGTTCTGAAAACTTTGTGGTAATGTTCGACCTACTTTTTGGGACAGAATCGTTAGTTTCCATTGAAACTTCACCGTCCGAATGAAATTCA
Organism: Machimus rusticus; assembly: GCA_951509405.1. NCBI lineage: Eukaryota > Metazoa > Arthropoda > Insecta > Diptera > Asilidae > Machimus > Machimus rusticus. The sequence continues at coordinate 47,767,134 of OX608051.1, read as the reverse complement.
CTTTTGTGGGCGTACCCTAGCTAAAGATTTTCCTAAACCTTATACCAGTTGGCGGCTGCATTCGTTTTCCCTTGTTCTTCAGCCCCTTGTTGCTAGAAAGGAAGTTGTAAGTTGTAAGGATGCTCTACTATATCAAAAACTATTCCACCCGGGCGAGCATTTCACAATTAAACTACTTTACTTTGTGACTTACTGCCTCCCCAGGGATGATTTTTAGGTTTTATTTATGAATTCGAGTAGGTTTCAGCCTTTGTCATGTACATAGTTTAATTTTGCTGAAAAGAAATTTATATTTTAGTCAGTTTTTCTTGGAAAATATATCTTTAATGCATTTCATTTCATTCATTTAATAGAAAAATGAAACTTGCATTAAATGTTTTTATATCTTTATACATACAAAATACCTATACATTTTTCTAATGAATGTAATATGCGGACTAATTGAAAGGCTTGCTTAATTCCCGTTATATTATAGTTTTATTCCAAATATTAATTGTTAGGAAAATTATTGTAACAAAAATAACTCGGAGTATAAATGTTTTCTAAAAATAGATTTGTTTTTCGAGCTATGACATGACCATCTAAACGTGATAGATTTCTGCAAAGAAAATTCTCTCAGTTCAAAGCATGTAGATGAAAATAAACTTCGAAGATTTCGCAATATACTCGAAAATGTGAAGTTAAATATAAGCTTGTAAAAATCGGGCCTTAATCGACTAGGCTTAACTCAGATTTGATCACTTTATTATTTTCGATAAATGTTGCATAAATAGGTATTTCTGATTTAATTGAATTAATGGATAATGAAATGATATGAACAGTTTTTATCAAAATTTAAGGGAAGTTTCTTATATTGTACTTTAATATACTTCTGGGTTTTATTTATTATTCTCTTTCTGTTGAAGGATTCTTTTGTTTCTTTCGTCTTTTAAAACAATTATCTTTAATAACCGTCGATTTGCTAACGTTTTAGCATGCTCTCTATTATTATTTAAGCTAACAAAATATGTACTTCTTACGTTTTTAAATTATTCATGTTGTTCGCTTTGTGATGGCATTAACGTGAGTTTTGCTCGTTAAGAATTTACCCATAAACGGACCACAGATTTATTAAAGGAACAAGAATACTCTTTGCTGTACGTAATCCTTTGATATTAAAGGGACTGATCTCACGGTAATGAGGTTAAACACGTAAAGTCACGAAGACGTTTGAGCTGATGAAATCACCGCCCTGCAAAAGTTTATGGGTGCCTTAACCTTTTTGTGAATTTCACGAAAACATGAGTTATTCGCGCTTTCCGCCTGGCAGTCCTTCATTTTACCTTTTCAGTAGAATGAATTACTTCTAAGGATTTATGCATTTTAATGTCTGCTTTACGATGGATTTATTATGATTACAAGATCTAGTTAAGAAAATCTTTCTATGCGGCATCACCACTGCGCCACCAGGTTGACTTTGGTGTGCACATTTCAAAACGAGATTAACATTTACGCTTGCGTTGATACCTACCTGATGAGAAATTAAGATGTAATCCCGAGCCTGAGCTCCGCCGCCATTCAGGAGAGCAGCATTGTGTCCTTTATGGGAGTTAATCGCTACATAGGAAATTACAACGTTCTTGAGGTTGGCTCTTCGTGGATTGGTGCTGCACAACCACAATCCACACATGGTGCAGACTCTGTACTACAAAGTCATATGTCTTTGGAGCATCTGAGCACCCTGCAACGACTGCCACCTCATTTTGAACGTAATCCTAATCTGTGGTCATTAGTGACATCATTTAGGCGAATTGCCCGATTGGATTACGTTGAGGGCTCACATGTGGACGCTTTGCTGCGCGTTGGCTTGGTTTGGTGGCATCGTGGCACTTATCAAAACCCTGCGTGACTTTTGAGACGTTTCCAGGTAAACTAAAGTAAATTTGCGTGACACGCTATTGTTATCTAGTTGTCAATTTACTTTTGTCGTACAAAAGACTAGGATTCTCGACACGGGCCGCCAAACTAATTACTTTATTTTTTAGTAGAAGAGTCCCACGGGTCTGACTTAAATGAGTACCTTCATAATTCAGTGAGGTTTTAAGGATTTGTAGACCCTTTAAGGCTGAATCTGTGATGCGGCAGGCATTTTTTGAAAATTATATCCTGTGATGCAAGTCCCTAGGAACTTCTTTATGACTAAACGAAATATATTATTATTATAACATTCAAGTTTCAAGTTTATTTCTAATTTTTAAATTGAATAAACTCCTTGTGGAAGTCTCCTTCGAACTTATACAACTTAATTAATTGGAGGCTTTGTTCTTATTTATATTAAAATACATATTTTCATGTTTACCTATTTATTACAAACTTGTAACAAATTTGTTATGTGACAAAATATCTCATTATTAAATTGCAAATCAACTGATTCAGGAGTTTTTAAAATTAAAATTTCTAATTGTTTTAAAAAAGGTATCTCTGGTGTGTTTGAATAGGTATAATCGCACGTCGTTTAAATTGTATGCTTGTATACTTTTTACATTACACCCGGCTTTCGACAACCCAAAATTTCATTTTAATTTACATTATTTAGGGTTCCCCCTCAACATTTGGGAACTACTAATAAATGAATGAATTTACCGAAATTCTTGTTAAGCCTCTAAATGCGCGGGGTCAATTGAGAAAATCTCCCGGTTAATTATTCCGTGCGTCCTAAATTATAAATGTCGAAATTTGCACAATAATTAATTTTCGGCATTAACTGGGAGGCATGATGGTAAATTTCACTTTGTTGAAAGGATACATTCGCGAAATATCCTGATTTCCACCTAATTTCCAGAGGATTACATATCCCTGATTGATGGGAAACTAAATAGAGCACCATCTCAGTGCTTCATGAATATTTGAAAATAATTTGTGGCTGGTAGGAGCTGCTGCGAAATGAGTTTTGCAGCAATTTTTCTAATTTGTGCCAGCATGGCGCTGGCTGGTAACTTTATTTGGTTAATAAATGAAATGTAAATGAGGGTCGCGGACCTAACGTTTTAATGCATTTCGCCATTTATTGCGAAAGTGCGTAACAAAAATTCATGAACCCTTTTGAAAAGGACAAACTTCCGGGGACTGCGAAAATATTTTTAATGAACGCCATTAGCAGAGTCACGTGAAATAATGGCAGGAAAAGGAAAAGCCGGGACCAGTCGCTTTTCTACCATCATTGAGTCGTGGTCTTTTGTACTTCATTTTATAGACTTTAACTTTTTACGGCGGATTTATATGGATTTACAGCATGCGTTGGCCGCCATAAAAGTGCTGTAAAGGTTTTATGGTCACAAATCTTTTCACTGATTATTTATTTACGTGAGGTTCATGTTAGCGGCTCTTAGGACGACCTTTGTTTGCAAAAAACCACGAAAATTCAAAAATCTACACTGTGACGTTCTGGTTAGTTTTATGGGACTATAAGTGAAATCTCTCTGATGTTCCGACAGCGATGATAGTTATTTTATAATTTTTGATTGTGATTAATTCTGGTATCGCTTCTATAGTCATTAATTTTATAGCTCGTTTAGGGCCCTGTTTTAGCAGTTCATACTGGCAAATATTGTCCTTGTGAGCGTTCTTTAGTAGTTCCAACGCTCAAGTATCTAAGTTGGATAAATGATTAAATTATTTTGATTTCTGTGTTTATTCCTTGTTGGTACAGAGACAGAACATAGAGTAATTTCTGAAGTTTAATCATACTAGTAATTGTTCAATTGGGCACGGGTTTGGTAAATGGTATATATTGTTAAATCCACGAGTTGGACTTTTACAACGAAAAGAATATACGGTGTATATATGATGGTTCTTTCGCTCGGAACAAATTGGGTCGATGACAGTTTTACGTCACAACTTTCTGTATTATTACCCTTTAAGGGCTTAATTATATGTTTAGCAGTATGAAGTACAAGTACATACATATGTATTTTAAAGCAATATATGTATATTAAAGGAAAACACAATTCTAATATGAATATATGACAACGTCTCTTTCATCTTACAAGAGGAAACTAATTAAGTTGAACTGTGTCGATTTCTCAATTTACAAGATGCTTCCACTCTTTTATGAGAGAACATTTTCTTGTTTACGTAAAAGCCGCGAAAGACGCAAATCTCTGCCAAATCCCTGAGTCTTCCGCTAACAAAAACACCGCAGCAAATAAGGGGTAATAATGGAAGCAATAATTAGAATCCTTTCCTGACTCAGATGCCCCGGCCCGGCTCCTGTGTATTTCATTAATTGTGGTGATTCGCCGGCAGAACATAACAAAAACGGCTTATCTGAGCGAACAATGAATGCTTTAATTACCGGATTAATTAATGATAACTCGTCAAATTGGGAAACAAAGCGTCCCGCCGAGTAGGTTTCTGTCCGTTCATGAATTTACACAGAATTTTCCAAAGCGCGAGGACTGAGTTCTTGATTTATGGAAACATTTCCACAATGTTTTTCCTCCGAAGTACTCACAATCAACCGATGTAAAGCAAACCTCTTAATGATTTTAAATTTAATTTTCAATTCGCCCAAATAGTCGATTTGGATCCTCTCAATAATTCTGAGGGTTCAGTGGGGAGTCAGAAAATTCAAGTTGAATCAATATTAATTTTCTAATTCACCGTGATGGTTCCCAGAGGTATTTTACTCTGTCGAAATTTTGTTTTAGTGAAGCAACAGTCTCGACTCATTTTAAGGAAAAAACTAATATAAGATCAAATAAGTTTTCTTTGAAAAGAGGTTTGTCCTTTCATCGGCATCCTTTACTGGATAAATTGCAAATATTTTCCAGAAGGAGCTCAAATTTATTCAATAAATTTTTTCTTCGGGTTGCAAAAATCCACCTTTGGCCGGGACTTGTATAATTTAATATATGCAGCCAGAGAGAAGCGCCTCCTGAGTGAAGACTCCCATCATATGCAAATTTATTCACACCTATCCCCGGGAGTTAGAAGGACGCGAGCATATTGACTTAGAGCTTGGTTATCTACTTGTATTTATCTAACACCGCAGACGGCGGGGCGGGCGTAGGAATCTTCGTTCAAAAAACAACAAATATTGCGGATTTGCGCCACAATTCGCGAATCTCCGCCGTTCCCACGTACATCCGCAGGCATTTTAATTTCACCAGTTAACGCATATCATTCATACTTCCCAGGGCTCCGCCAGGACATATTTCGCAGCCGTGACCTCATAACTCATGGCCCAAAGCTCTGCCTACTCCGCAAGACGAGGGCCCCAAAAAGTAGGAAAGTCACGAAAATCCTCCCTTTTTCGGCCCCCCATGTTTTCCCGCCTACTTGTTATGCCGAAGAATTTCAGTCATCAGATGCTATAAATCTCTTTTCCCGTTATTACCGCGAGGTGTGGGAGGCCGTAGCCCAAACGAGGAAATCTGCAGCCAAATAAACACAAAAAGGAAAACTAGCCGAAACCCCTTTTCTGTTTTCCGAACCTCGCTTCCCGGGGCTCCCTTTCTGGGTTTTCCGCCCCTTTCACCACTTCTGCTGGGTTTGACCTTTCTGAAAACCCTTCGGAAGTGATCGAACTATAAATTTGGAATCATTTCCAACTTGCGGGTTTCACGGCTTCGTCACGAGAAAATATTGACGTAATTTTGATGCAGTGGTGATTTATTTTTGTATTGCTATTACTATTTTGTTAAATGTCGACAGATGAATCGTCAATTTTCGAAAATTAACCGGCGAAGAAATTAACATAAATATTCCGCTCAAACACTTTCCTTTTTTTACAGAAAATATTTTAATTAACATGACCACAAATTAATTTTGACCCTGTGGAGAGGATGTAAGACAAAGCAGATTTATTCGATTATTTCATTTTTGACGGGTCTATTTTGCTGAGTAATAATCGAAAATAAATCACTTTTATAAAGGAATTTCGTTTTGTTTTATTTTGTTCTTGTCTTTCAAAATTTAGTTATCAATCACAGCTCAGCTCTTCAATACCTAATTTATTAATAAATTTAGAATTAATTAAGTCCACTTACAAGATAAATTGATACACAATTTAGTTACAACGTAACGAGTTAGACATTATAAGAGCAACATATGTAAATAACTAGTAAATTAGCATAAAAATTAATACATAAAATTAACAGCGATTTAATTATTTAAAAAAATTGTGCAAATCAATGAAAGTGAGAGGTAAATAAGTTAGTGTACCAACTTTTCGAAATAATAATATAGAGATATAAAAAACGTCTTTTTATGGTAAATTAATAGTAATAATGAATTTATTACTGGAGAGAAGCAAACAGGAATCTTATACTATAGATAATAGATAATTAAATAACGTGGTTGGAGAAATGCGGAAATTTTCCAAAAATGGGGTACTTTTACAACGTAGTTTAATAAAATTAGAATTTCTAAAGTGCCTCAATTCTAAATATCTCTATCCAATTTTTATTTCTCGGATTTGTTTTTGCATTTGGAACCATCCTGTTGAATTTTGTAAATTTAAAGCCGGGTTTATTAATTCATCCCTAAAATTCCTCCACACGTAATTTCATACAAATCCTTCTGAAAATAACTTCTATGTAACTTCTTGAATTAAAGATTTTTCATCACCAAAGATTGCTTAAGCATTTATAATCTCTTAGGAACTTACTTGAGGGATATTGAGCTGGAAACGGCTATGTCATGAATAAATATGTATCTATGCAATTAGAAAAAGGTTACGTTTATACAATATTATCCTATTGTACTAGGCGGCGAATTTTTTTATTAATAATATTACTATAGTACTTATTCAGATGTAATTTCTTCAGAGTTATCGCAAAATAAATGTGGCGACAACATAAAAGGCGAAAGAAACCCGAGAAATCATAAATAATATAATTATTTATTTGTACATATACGTACCTTTTCAACATAAACGAATGCAGAACTATATTTAGCTTTAGCATCCTATTTCAGAAAATTGTCCTTGCAGACAACTACGTGGGCAAAGAGAAAATCCCTGCGGCCTTATAGCCTCTCTGCCTGAGCCCCTTAGAAGAATTATTTTCTGCAGGCGAGGCCGCCTGAGTCGTGGGTTGAATGAGGCAAGTGTACCAGAAATCATAATTTTTTTCAGCATCATATATTAAGTTTATTTCAAAAATTAAGTTATTTGAGAACATTTTAAGAGCGCAGCATGTTGTTGGATAGTGTGGAGTATTTTGTATCATTTCAAGCTGTGCAGGACTACAAGCCAAGTGCATATCACATTTTCCGTACCCATATGAGAATTTGTCGTCATACTTCCTAAATAGTTTTGCTATGGTTGGACAATTTTTTTCAGGCCAAAACTTTTTGAGTGCTATGGTGGTTAAGTTGGAAACTTTCAAAGAAATATTTCCGCCATAATGTGACGGACGAAAAGTATGCGGCGTAGTTTTAGCTCATTTGCATTCAGCTCGATTTGGATATTATACTTGCGAGTAACAAGTACTATTCCTCTAGACTTTCTACTCTAGACTGATAGACATACATAAGTTTGTCTCATGGCAGGGATGAGATTCGTTAAAAGGAGGGAATTTCACATTTCTAGCGCGTGAGGAGCAAACATCAACGGAAAATCAATTAGAAAGTTTCCTCGGCGCAGGATTCCTTCTCTGGTAGTGCCCCAATTAAATTGATACCCCGAGATTTTCCAACTCAATAGATCTACTCCTCTTCTTCGAGAAATTTGAGTTTCTTCTGACGCTGATTAATTTTTTGTAGCCGCACGAGTTCCATCAGTTCGAATTGCGGCAATTTTGGCAAATCACCCATTAGCCGAAAGTAAGAGTGAATTTAAGTCGAGGACTGTTCATAGTGAAAGTAATCGCAAACCTATCGGAATTTCCAGCCATTTCATTACGTCCATAATTGCCAGGCAATCTCAGATTGCTTTGACAAATTGGAGGGATCCCATTGTGGCCAATCCCAGCAGAAATTTTCCCTCCTCCGATTTTGCTGTTGCTGGGGGCCCTTTCTAGCAAGTCTCTTTGTAATCAATTGATCTGTCACTCTAGAAAACCCTCAAAAAGATTTCGAAAGGTTCGCGGAGGTTTAACAACCGCTTTGAGCGCATTGCTCCTGTCAGACAAATTAAATGCCGCAAAGTGGTGGCGAAGCACCCCGCGGAGTGCCTTAGCATTGAACTGTTGAACCGCAGCCTCCGAACGCCTTACCCATAATTTCATGGTCCCAATCCCCAAGGGTTGAAGGTGATTGACGTGGGCAATGCAAAATATTTCGAATTGAGGCGATTTTTTTCCGTCCTGTTGTGGATGACTCAAGTCAGCAGCACGATGAACTATTCAAACTCAACTTCCTCTCCGGTAGCTGGAGTGGAATTTCAATGCGGGCGGAAACTCCACTCTGGATCTGGATGCGACGGAAGGTGATTTGAGCAATAATAGATCACCCATATACTTTAGTGTTCCGTGAGGCTTAACTAATTTTGTTTGAACTACCTCCTATCCATGGTAATTTATACGATACTTCCAATAATTCTAATGATTCAAGATTCAATGTAGCTGGATTTACAAAATCCCATTTCAAAGCACGTGCAAGCTTATAGTGCTAATTGGCTCAGGGTTTATGTTAGGTACTCTATTCTAGCAACTTATATTGACTTCAAAAGATGGTAGCACCTACCTGTGTCCTTAACTTAACTGTAAAAGTTAATTCAATATTTATTTATTTCTGATACGACTAGAGCCGCTACAATTAGTAATTCCAACAACAACAGCTCAACAACGCTTTACAACATAAATTTCTTTAATTTTTGTTTTTTGGCTACGGGTTTATTTGAAATAACCTAAGTGTGTATAGCACATGTACCTACCATAATTTTAATTTATGTGATGGGCGTGATTTGTAGAAATAATCAAATTGTATGAAAGAGGTTATCATATTCCGTAATATGAGATATCTAACCCTTGTATCTGAAAGATAAACTGCTTCCATCCCTGCCATATATCAGTGCGTCTCCGCATGGGGCGACAATTAAGCCTGAAGGGATTAAGAGTCCTTAATGACAGTCCTAACAGCCTTCCTTGGCTTCGAAGGACGAAGGACGAAGGACAATAACGAGCTAGTAATAACCGGATACCAGGAGTCCTTTGATAGTATTTTGCTATTTTGGGATTATAATCAGTCGCATGCACACAAATCACGGAACCTTGACCTTTTTTCGTTCCTCACCTGCTCCACGGTGCGCCACATAAAGCATCAATGGGGAGCATTCCTTTACAAGCCCACGATGTGTGTAATGCTGAAGAATGGAACCTGAGCTCCCGTCGACGGGGTTGGGGCCCAGAGGCCTTTCCTCACATGCTGGCTCCAAAGGAAGATGAAAAAGAAAAATAGCGACCACAAAAAAGGATGAAAAGCGAGAAAATGCTAGTAAACTTACTTCAAAGTAAGCTCCCCAGTTTTGCGTCAATTTGGAGCTCATCTCATTTAGAATTGAATGTTGTCTACATTTCTATATTGGCGTATCTACATAAGTAGAAAGTTTGTTTAGGAGGTCAGTTTCTCTGTTTTATATTTTTTCCTTGGATTTAGTGTAGTTCAGATCTGTGTAAATTTTTGAGTAGGGTGGGTCGTGGGACATTATTTTTGTTTATTAGTCAGAAATGAAATACTTTTACTTTTACTTAACTTTATGAGCAAATTCAATTTTTAAACAAAATTGTTTGATTTTGTTTTCATACATACATATATATACAAAAGCAAATACATATGCTTAACACTCGCAGATTCCGGCCAATATTCTTAATTTGTATACAGGATGACTGGAAATTGCTGGCATTCCTCTCGGGAGAAGAAACTATGACTAATTTGGAGTGATTTAACTTATATTACTTGGGGGTCGGAAATGCGCCATTTTCGAGAGGAATACGAGCAATATCCGGTCACCCTGTATAAGTATATATTAATTTTAGAGATGTAACGTAAAAAAAATGTATACATTCAATATAATCTAACTAGAGCTATTGAATCTACCATAACCCCTTTTCTTAGCTTATCGATTTTAAATCGGTTTTCCTTAAGCAAGTTCGTGATAGATTAAAACGTAAAACGTATTAAAAGTTTGTCGCTGATGGTATTCAATGGAGTAACAATTTATCAGAGGATACAGCGATTTTATATATTTATTTGTATTTTTAATAGATTTGTTAAGACATGTAGGCCGTAAATGTTTTGTCTATACATATACAATCTTCTGTATTGCGTTTTGGTGGTCTGTCTGACAAAATTTGGTTGTTTTCATTATCGCTCCTCAAATGACGATTAATTCAGGTAAGTTTTCTGAAGAATATAACCTACGCAACGTCTCTTCTAAAAAATAATAAATTTGGAAATAAAGTTATGTATCAGATGAATTGTTCTGAAATATATTTTTTTATCTTTGTGTTGTCGCATAGAATTTCTCTTTAATTTGAGAAGGAAGCCCGGCCAACCCTGGCCCCCACCGGGTTACGCCAATGCACCGGACTCCGAATTGAATGTCCTCTAAAGGAGCACACCGCGGGAATCCAGAGGACTCTTCCAACGGTTTGTTGAAGGTTAAAACGCGCTGGTCCCTGGAACGCGGATGGAAGGCCGCGCTGGAGTCGCAGGGATATTTATTTTCTTACAGCATCGTCCTGGCGGAGCTTTCGCGTCCTGAACGAGGAAATTTCACTACAGTTAAAAGCTCCTGTGCACGCCGCCGTTCCACTCGCCAGGACAGTCTAGATCCAGTCTGGAGGGCCGCGTGTATGCGAGAGCTTTTTTAGTATTAACTAAGTTCGTGTTTCGTCAAGAACGTGCTCTCGACGTCTGCAGCTCGTGTGTGTGAATTTCGTGTGTTTTAAATTTTTTGTGGCCTAATTGGAGCCACCCCCAGGTGCGGTTAGCCAAAGGATACCCGGAAGCAGTGATCTGACCCTTAAAAGGTCCGAAATCGCCCCTGAGGTGGTCGTGTAACGGTCGACGTGCACCTGAGTCTCGCGTGGTCACTTTGAGTGGAAGTGACGTGGATTAATTGAGTTATTTGCCGCCCTCACCTGCAGTGAGTGAGGTACAAAGAACCGAACTGCGGACTGCCGCTAGCACGTGAAACATGCCCCCGGGGGGCAGACGGCCCTTACCTGTGCGAATTAGCACCTGCCTCTGAGATAAAGTGCCGTTCAGTGTGATGGCCGTTTTCACCTGCACCTGCCCCCCGCCCGGCCGTATTACGTCTACTTCTCGCTTGTTATGTGATTGCTCTCTGCGGAGCAGGTGAAAATTCCATCGGCCTTCCTCCAAACCAAAGAACTCATTTGAAAAGCGAGCTAGGCGTGGGTGGGGGTGGCTCACCCCTGGGGGACACCCGTCCGAACGGGCATTTTTGAACTCCCCCGTTTCGCTTTGAGAAAACTGTTGGCATCTTACGTAATTTTGTTTCAGATTCTGCACCTTCTTCGGTGTGTGTTCGCTCGTTCGTCGCTGGGGGGCTCTGCTTGTGTCTGTGGTTGCGTGCCACAACATCCCTTCTTGCGTCTTCTTTGCCTTCTTGAATTGCCAAAATTCGCCGCTCGGGAGCGTCTCAAGATCCACACATGGTCATATGTGGAGCAGGGCTCGTCACGAAACCTGTTCGGGAGCGGCTTGCCCTTATCCTCCGATAATTTACATCTGCGGGGCCGATTAGTCCTTCGATTTCCTATTAGCAGCTAAGCGCTCAAGACGCTTCCAAGGATGGCCTGGATGGCATGAAAATTCCCACCGCCCGGCCCCCACTTCGACACTTCCAGCCCCGCGGCGATGGTGTGCCTCGGGCTGTTTTTCCCTCTGTTTTCTTCCAGTGGTGTAACTCCCGGATTTCAGGCGCGTTAGCCCGCCCCGACGCCCCCACTCCTCCCGGGCACTAATGATGTAACAGGGAAATTTCATCTGCTCCAAATTTTCCAATCAAACTCCGCCGTTTCGTAAGCAGCTTCGCTAGCCCTCGCGATCGGATGGAAAAACTGCTCGATTTGGGAAAATCGCTTTTCAGGGAATGGGGGGCTGCGGGTTTCTAGGACCCGAGGCCCAAATGCAGGCGGATTTAATTAGTTTCGTTCCATTTGAGGAGTCTTTTGCGCTATCTCGCTTTTAGGGAGGTTTCGAAGGGTTTATGGACGAACCTTTTTTATGAGTTTTCGTTTCATCCTACTGTTTCTTTTTTTCGAGTGCAAACGTTTTTACGATTTTGTTTTCGTAATGTTTTTCCCTTTTATAGTTATGACGGATATCGATAATTCGACAACTATCTGTTTAAGCACTATTTTCACAAAATTGCTTCTATCTATCTATCTATGTATGATACTTACTGAATCTTTTATGTCGAATATAAAGATATAGTGCGCACGAAGTTTAAGACCATTTCTTGATAAGAATCTGCAGAAAATGATGCAAAATTAAAAACTTAAAGTAAATAAAAAACTTTAAACGAGTCAGTGATTAGCTATTGTGGAATGGAATGGAGCAACAAATTTGCGGTTAAACTGATTTTAGTTTAGATATTACATATATCATTATTCTTTTACAATATCGATGCGTATACAAAGTAAATCAACCTTTCAACCCTTTTATTAAATTGAGTCTTTTTGAAGTGTCCTTATTTAAACCTAAAGCCAAGGTCAAAATGTAACCTCTGATGATTCTAAAATAACTCAGAATATTTCAATCCGTCCACTACTGTAAAAGTTCGGTAGGTTTAAAGTTCAAAGTTGCAGAAAATTTTGTTTTGAAATTCAATCACATTTTCCTTTTATAAAAAAATGTTGCGCTCTAATGATCTTTCAAACAATAAAACATTCACGGCATGCAAAGTGGTTTAAAAATCATGAACATAACATGTGGGCGTGTTACTGAGAAAAATATTTTTTGATGGGCCATGAAAATTCTTTTGAAAATATTATAATTTACAATATTTTGAAGCTAAAATATACAATGTAATCGACATAACAGCTTTAGGTAATAATAATTTTGAACGTCTTTAAACATATATGTACTAACGTGAATTTGTATTTTTCTTGCCAGGATTTAGGGTGGTTTAAATAAACTTCAAAAAAAACGTCAAACTTAACTTCGGGGTGAAGGTGTGAGTTTTAACTGAAGGTGGTATCGGGACAAACGACAGCACACTTTGTCTTAGAATCGATTGGTATAACCTATTTGTTGGAACACGTCCTTCATATTTACCCTGTATTTATCTTTTGCTCCCTAAGTTATTTACAAATCGGTTTTTTTTCGTTCATTTTTCATTTTTCCTTCATTTACATGCCTTTGATCTTCAGTATCAAATGCCACTTTATGCAAAATTTGCTGTTTTTTTAACCGCATTGTGTGGGATATTAAATGAAAAATGGAATCAAATGGACATTTAAAAAGAAAACACTATAAGAATATTTTCTAGCCCTAAACTTTTAGTAGCAGTTTTACAAGAGAAAATCTCAGGACAAAAAAAAAATAATAATAAGTAGTATATTTCAATCAATAACTTCTACATGTAAGTAAAACAAAAAGATTGTGATTGAATCTGTTAATTTCATAATGCTTATAATTATTATGTGTGTAGGTATATGGGGGAATAATAACTTAATATTTATTTCGCCAATGATAAATCAGTATTTTTTAACTAACTATAAATTAACTTGCTATTTTAGTCTTTAGTTCGGAGAGCTCGAAAAACAATAATTGCAGAGATTGTAAGGAAAATAGAGTAGATATGCTATTATAAGTTGTATGTAGTTATAATTTTTCGATATAAAGCTTTATTTATTTATCATTTGTTTAATGACTTGTAGGACTTAAATTGGTAGGGAGAAAAATATTGTAGCGACAAAAAGTATTTTTTGCCAATGAGATTTTGTAGTTAAGTGAAATTTCTTTGTCCTGTCTCTATTAAAGTAGTTGATGATGGTTTAATCTTCTATGAAGGGTTCAATTAATGATTAATTTTAGATTATAATTCCTGACAAATTTAAAGAAAGAGTTGCTCTATCTACCTATCTATCTCTATCAAGATAATACTGGAGAAGAAATCCCGCAAGCTTAGCATTTTTTATATGCAAATCTTTCGAAAATCCGGCCAATCCGAAATTTCGTCATGCTTTGATTCTGAAAGATTCATTATTTTTACGAAACTTTTATATCTCACAAAAACTGCACTGTTGGAAAAATCAATGAATCCACCCTTCTTCTCCTATTACAATAAAAACCCAAACAAGATAACAATGTTGCCTTGAAACTTTACCAGATTCCATGACTTTGGACGCCAGAGGTCATGCAAACTATCAAAGTATTTTTTTATTAATTTATTCGAAAAAATCTTCTGGATCTCGGCAGTATCCCACATGTTCGTCTGGCTCTTTTCCAACCGAAACCTAACTTTGTGTGAATAATAAAGAAAATTAAAATGGATTTTTTTCCCACTTTCGAAATGTAACAAATTTCATCTCAAGGATCGCACATGTACATCATACGTGTCGACCGCTGCTATGAGATGAACTAAATGAAAAGCTAACGTGGAAATATATCTCTTTTTGCAGAATGTTGGAACATGTCGTTAAATTATTACTAGACGAGACTACGGAGGTAAATAAATAATGGATATACCCTGGTAAAGCCGAAGCACATCTCAAACAGCGACAAAAAGTTGGTTTAACGAGTATTGGCGTAATCTACTAGAGAAAAAATAAAAAGAAATGAACGAGTAAACTTTTTCAAAGAAAACGATTTTGTAAAAAGATGGGAAAGGAGGAATCCAACACTTTAAATTGCAATTATTGCTGATTATAGCAAGTCTTTAATTAAATTTCGATCTCAAAAAATTTCATAAATTTTTTAAGAGCAGAGCAGACAACGTTGAATTTCAGGGAGTGGGTAAATACTGAATGTTTGTTTTGGACAAGACTGTGCTGGATAAAGGATTCATTCTTTAGTTCGGTTAGGTTTTCTAGATTTTATAGGAGAAAGGGGTTTAAAGGAATGTGGGTTGGAACTAATTAAATTTAAAGCTTCGTAATTTCACCTTAATGGTTTACTTCGACGTTTTCATTATTAAAAGAACGAGAGTTGTTTTGTATAACGAGAAAACTGCAAGCTTGAGTCTTCTTAGGGCCCAATATAGCAATCAAAATTTCCAGGACTCAGAGAATTGACAAGAAATTTAAAATTTTAAGTTTTTATGTAATTTCTCATTTCATAATATAAGATTGAATAATGAAATTAATGATTAAATTTTTCTTTTTCTAGATTTCAATTAAAAGACATTTAGTGACGGAGGCACCAAGGACCAAAATAATAAGGTCTTTAGTAAGAAATAGCTTTCAATTTAACCGGCGGGATCGTTTGGGTTAAAAGTCCTAATTCCACGGATTTCTTTCATACCCGCAGATCTACCGTAGTAACATTCCAGTGCAAACCTGAATTTTTAACTGACTGCAAAATAGAAAAACCAAACTTAACACTTAGCCGAAAAAACGGGGAGATCTCCCCGTTTTGTAAAATGTCAGTGCACAATCGATCGGGGAAATCTCCCCGTTTAACAGTGTAATGCAATGCAGTACTGAAGTATGTTTTTTGTATTTTCATAATTTTATCATTACTTTATTGCATTTAATTCTTATAAGTGCTTAATTGTTGTCTATATTTGAGAAAATCACTCGCGCTGGAATTGCGCCTGGATACAGGCAAATTTGTGCGGTCGGCTAAGTGTTAAATTTGATTTTTGGGTTATGGATTTATTAAATAGTATTTATTATAAGCCGCAGTTTTGGGTAAAACCGGATACCTCAAGGATTAAATATTTTCCTTTTGCAGTGCAAAACGATTTCAAATTTAGACTCTACGCACCGCCATTAAATTAACTTAACTTAGCACAGATAAACCAGGAAAAGTGAACAAGTCTTATGCAAAAACCAGAACAGAGGTAGATCTGAAAATTCTATCTGCACTAACAGCAGCTGAATACACAACTACGGCACTCTCGGAATGTCGAAATTGTATGTACAATTGTTGAGTTCCACAGGAAGAAGTCTCCTGCATTCTTAATAATATTTACTCAGGAAACGAAGGGAAATTTTGCAGAATGGATTCCTTTTGAACAAAACATTAATGATGAAGTGCTTAAGGAATTTAGACGAGTTTTTGGAACTTTGTTGGTAAATATACTTTAAAAATGTCATTCTATGTATTTTACAATTTTAGTACTTCGTAGATAATGAAGAAATGAGTCAGTTTCTGGTCTGCAACCTATATTGCATAAAACTATAAGATATTTACGGTTATAGTATAGTATCGTTAAAGTATTTTCCGACGATAAAGTATTATAACTTGCAAAAACTGTTTGAACTTTACTTGTTCGCTTTCGCAAGGGCTCCTTCATCCAAGCATTTTAGACTTGGAGCAAAATCAAAATGTTATGTAGGAACTTGTTACTGAACACTGTTAGATAGAATGTATTCGATTTGGGTAGTCTACGATGATAGTGGGTCGCTCCGTAAACGAAAAAGTAAGACACTTATTTTTAATTGCATTTGAAACCGGTGCTTTAGTTATCCACACCCTGTAAATTAATTAAATTACTGCTCCTGCATCTGTCGAAGCTTGGCGTAAATGAAAGTTACCAGAAAGACATTATTGAGTAAGCAGCGAAACGTATGCACCTCCCCCGCTTATTTATGATCCTGTCGCTCGTGCGACCACTTTTCTGATGGCAATGGCCACTGCAGCAGCAAAATCTGATAGGATTCCTGGAATGGATTCGATTTCGAGTTATTTCCACTTCGCCATGATTTAAATGTTCGTGAATTAAATTACGAAAGTTTTTCGGCGATGGTCCGCACTCTGCACCATTCTTTGTTCCAGCATTTTTGGCAAGATTAATCTCGTTAGCACTGAAAATTTAAATGCAAAACCGTGTCGTAAAGCGAAATTTTCACAAGAGATGGCGGTGGGGTTCATTGACATTGAATATATTCGAACATTTGTCTGGTAATTAAGACCTTAACTGAATCTCGTTAAATGTAGGTCAGCGATGTGAAGAGAAACATTAAATTGTTGGTGTTATAATAAGCTTGATGAAATCAATGTACACAGTTTCTGCATTTCACGATGAAATATGCGCCTAACCTAGTGCCAATATACTGCCCAACCAGCCTTGAAAGTATACAACTTTATTTGTTGGTGTAATTTGTAGGCCGACAACGGCTGCTCATCTGCATATATGTATTCAGCCTAATGCTCAAATTACTTGATGAATGACCTAGAGCATCACATACATAAATAGTTGCAAGCAAACATTATGTACCTGTATATTCGTTAAATGTATTATACGAACATACATTGAATGTCGATTTGAAAGTTATACAACGCTTCGATGATAGGAAGTTGCAAGAGCATTGTCATATAATTGGGAGTTGTCATTTCCATGGTATAATCGATTACCAACCATGACTTTTGAACAGAAAAGGGAGGAGCGGGTTATCTGTTTGACCTCTAGATTTATTTGTATACTCGTATTTGAACTTTCCTAATTACGATGCAGCTTTTTCTCTGCGAAAATCCGACTCGGTAGAATGGTCGTAGATCATAATCTTTTCATATATGTATATTCTCAAATTTCATGCTAACTGGACATCGATCCGGCGGCGGTCAGATTTGTTTTTGATATTTTTATCATAATCTATATAGTACATAGGTAGTTGAAAATAAGTAGGAGAGATTAGGGTCAATTCAAACATTTTTAAAAAAGTCGCTTACTGTGGCTGCATTTCAACTGCAATCCGGATTAATAATGCGCTTAAATTACAGCAAAATTACCTTGGCATAAAAGGGCAATATTACTTTAGCTTTATCTATACCAACAAAATTGCTAGATGCAGACGCTTACCATGGAAAATGTTCCAACTTATTCAATTATCTGGGTCAACTGAAACAATACCTAAGGATTAGTCGAAACACGAAGAATTATTGACAATTCATATTTCTAATAATCGTTTTTGTTATTAATTCTTTTATTTTTAATCAGAATTTGTTGCTATACGTTGTACGTAGAAAGTATATGGAAAGTAATAATTTTTTATAACAAATGGTCTCCGTGAAAAATGGAAAACCTTTGCAGAACGTGCTGAGTATGATATAATGGGTTCTGAATTCTTTGAAAAATTATGCTGTAGGGTAAAAAATTTAAAAATATTAATTCAAAAAATTAATTATTATGTAAATGCTTTCCAATCGATCCTATGGAACTTATTGCAACCTCCCCCAGGCTCCATATTTTATTTATTACATTTCGTTGCGCAACACAAGGCTAAATAAGTAAGTAATGAGTACATCTTTCTAATAAACTTTAATATTAATTGTCATGAGTGTAATTAGAATACTATAATTATTTTGTTAAGTTATTTAAGTTTGTTCGGAATAAGGATGTTCTGAATTATTTTCATTTAATCATAATAAAGTAAACATACATATTTAAATTATACCTGTGTATTTTTGCCTTTAAATTCTTGGTCTCCATTGTACATATATCTGAATATAAAACGCAACTCCAAAACTTGTTAAGTTAATTTACTATTTTAATAAAACTTTAGTGATATTAATTTTTTAAAAAGGACAGCGCCAGTGGCAGTTAAATGTTTTGATAATAAGGATTTTAGTCAAAATTTAAAAGTTTAGAATGGCACGGCCAATAACTTAATGGATAACTTTGATGATTTATAGTCCTTATCGCCTCTTATTTTGTATTGAGGGGCTTTGTGATATAAATTTTAGTAAAAAGCATTCGGGTCGAAAAACTGAGCCAGAAGTAGCCCTATGGCTCTATACGACATCTTTAAATTCGCTTTATGTGGTAATAATCATCCTTTTTTGAAAAAAAAGTACCAGACATCTTCTAATTATGTCTCCGGCGTTTCTCATGCGGTTCGAGTAATCGCCCAGCCGGAGGTGCTCCTCGCCTTCATTTGCACTATAAAAAGTAATTTTGCACAAAAGTGATCCGGACTCGCATAACTCCTGTTTTTCGCCTCTGGCCCTCGACACTATTTTTTCCCTGTCCCTGTTTGGGGCACCTGGCATGCACGTGAGAAATATGTCGCGATCCGAAATATGCGCTTGACACGACACTCGGCACGCCATGGGGCCATTGTAGGGCTCCGACGAACGCTCCACGAATGCCTTTTTAATGACCTCGTAACTTTTAACTTCCCCGGTTAACTGCAGTCGGGGGGCGGGCCGCCCTGCTACCTGTTGTTTGGCGGGCCCTGCATGACTTGAGCTCGTGTGAGCGGTAATGAGGTCCCCGCCCCCGCGCAAGGAGCCGCCGCCTAGGAACAAGGGCGGAAAATTCTATTCGCGCTCT
Source organism: Machimus rusticus (assembly GCA_951509405.1). NCBI lineage: Eukaryota > Metazoa > Arthropoda > Insecta > Diptera > Asilidae > Machimus > Machimus rusticus. The sequence goes on along the minus strand of OX608051.1, from coordinate 47,747,738 downwards.
TTGCCCGCGCTGCTGCAGCACGAGATTTTTTATAACACCCTCCAGGCAATGGGTGCATCCAAGATGAAAATTGATTTGGTGAGTGCAACATAAATTGATGGTAATGCTGTACAACTCCCCGCATCCTCTGCCCCGCCGCATTCCTGACGCGTTAAACCATCCTGCAATTTTCAGAAGTATTCAGTCATGAAGATTTTTACGATGAGTCGTTCTAGCAATTTCCTTTTCGTATGAAAAGCAGTTTATATCTTTCGTAAGAGTATTTAGTTAAATTTAATTTTAACTATATTGCATTATAAAGGTGACTTGTGACTTGGTATATGTAGGTAAACTAAAATACTACGTCGCTGTTCGAATCCAAGTCTTTGATTAATTTGAAATATTAAGTATCGAGCTAAGTAAACGAATTCCAAGAGGTTAGCTTTATCTTCATCTTAATTGTAATACTAGTTCAGCTTTGCTTTGTTAACATCATAAACTGTTATAATGAGACGAAGACGAAGACAAAGATTTGGATTCGGACAGATTTGTGCTACCATTGGTTTAAATTAAGTACTTTTTATAGTCATATTATGAAAAAACTGGAAAAACGAAAAAAATTCAATGGATTTCAATAAATTATTGGATGTTAAACGGATTCCTGAGGAGAACTAAAACTCATTTTGTTCGTTGCAAGAACTAGGCAACGAACAAATTGAAAATTAAGATTTCTACTCTTTCAACGAAACATTTAAAAAGGTTATTGAATTGTGGAAAATGATTTGGTGAAGAATTGCTCCTTTATGTTTAAAATTATTTTGAAATAATTGATTTCAAAAATATAACTCTCCTGAAATTCCTGATTGATAAATATGATTTTAATTCTCTTCCATGAATTCATAGAGCAGAAAATATCGGTGCATTTTGTTTTTATGATTATTTCAGAAAATTGCAAGACACTAAAACGCCATTTGCCCCATTGCCATTCATAGCGTCCTGCAAACCCACGAAACCGCTTTCAATCGAATTGTTTTTTCCATTTGATCGAAGAGGTATGCTAGCGAGGGCGGGGCGGGGCGGGGCCGGCGTGGTTCGGCAAACCCACTGAATTTGAAATTCATTCCGAGTGCCGGGTTCATACCCTCGTCGACCACCGCCGACGACGCCTGACTAGACGCCATATATTTCCAACCCATTTCAAAAGACTACATTTATTGCACTAGGTAATAATCGTATTATCTCCCCTGCGACGTCCTGGCTCCGAGGCGGGTGGCTTGGAGCCGCGACGCCCGGCCCCAGTCCCCGGAGCTCCACTTTGCGTGATTCTGCTCCGGCATCTGACCGAGCTCGATAGGGGTGAAGGTGATCCTCCGACGCGAGATGTGGTCCAGGGAGGGCACGGCAATAAACTAATGAAAAGCTGAGAATTGCACAGATAAAAGAAAACAGTCGGGGGAGGAAAGAAGCTGCCAAGGCGAATGAAGAACGAGTGCGGTCGGGGGAGATTCATCGCTCGCGTTATGAAAACTTGAAAATGGACGAGTTCCTTGCGCCGAGTTTTACACATAATAGGAGAAGTTTTAAGGGCCCTTGGAGCCGTGTGTGATCTCAATCCGTGCTCAGGGTGAATGTGCACACACACGTGAAATTGAATTTCAACATTTTGTTTTAGTTTTTTCCAGAGCCTCTCCAAATAAAGGCGACTAAACGCGGACGAGTCGAGAAAACTCCCGTGGAGCCGTTCGAGCGGCGAAAGTGATTCAATTGTGCACCCAACTTCACTTCGTGCATTCAATTCCGCGCCCAAAGGTGTGAAGAAGCGCCCTCTGCACTCAGGTGTGTGGTGAAATTTGCATCACGAGTCACGGTAAACAAGGACAGTGCTGCGACTGAATTAACTTACCTTTGTTCAAATAAAAGTGAGTTGTGAGTGAGTACTTTCCTCCGGGAAAAGTTAGAGAGTGCCATTTCTCTGATAGGACAGGAACAGACAACGTGCAAACACCCAAACACAGATCCTGGAAAATTAGTTCAACATGGGAAAGAAGAATTCAAAACTGAAGCAGGACACTATCGACAGATTAACGACGGACACTTACTGTAAGTATTCACTCAGTCAAAGAAACATTATATTCAAAATATATTTCTAATGCCATAACTAATATCTTGGGTCACAAACAAAATATTTTGCGAAATGTACCTACAATTTTTCATTAAGATAGTCTGTATTAAAACTGTGCTCAAAAGTATTCATGAGTTCATTTCATATCTGTTTTTATACGAGCAGACTTTGAATCAAAATAGGACTACAAAATATTTCAGTTTTAAACTCTTGATTCGTGAGTACTGAAGGGATAATGGGATAAATTTATAAAGTTACGACAATCTTTATTTTTATCAAACAGTTCAAAAATTAATTCATTTTTTATATCAACCTAACTCGATTAATTTACAATTTTTCAAAGACATTTTTGAGATGGATAAGTGTAGTACAACTAAAACTTACAACATGCTTTAAAAAAAGTTCAAGTAAAAAAATACAGCAAGGTAGTTATACAAGTATAACATTAAATTTAAAACTTTAAGCGAACCAAGTGCTCTACTTCGAAAGCGGTGTGGAAAAGAATTCCAATTTTTAAAATCACGATAGTTATGTTACGGGTGATTATTCGTAGCAGACCTCTTTTTGTAGAAAATCGCATGATATAAATACTTTGTTTAAACTATTTTTGCGACATAATTTTAAGCGTTGAGGAGATTAGGTATACATGCCAAAAATAATTTTTAGGCGTAATATTATCGATGAGAATTTTTGATATTTCATCTGTTATGATATACCTGTATACCAATTTCCCTATGTGAATTGTTCCGAAATTGAACTATCATAAAAATTACTCATTCCAAGGACAGACTTGTCAGGCCTGACCAAATTTTCTGTTGACTCCAACCATTTAATTGATGAGATCTTGAAAATTGATTTAATTAATTTATTATGCATAGGGATCTAATTTCACTCTACAGGGTATAAACTAAGTTTGTCAATTCAAATGGTATACGAATGTATCTGGAACGTTCAACAGAAATTCCATAGAAACCAGCTGATGGAACTCTAATCGGCTTACAGCAAGTATTTATAGCTTTAATTAGACGCGCCAGGCCCCGCACCCGGCTGCAGTTGGCAGCACTTGGGGCGCCGCCGCTGTAAATCATAAGCACTTCCGCAAATGATAAATGAGTTTTGGTCGCAATCGCAAGGTCCCGTGAAGGTGCTCCTGCTGGGCACATTCCGGGGCCTGGACATCGCCAGCAAGCCAGACTAAGAAGGGGATTCCCCGGCCGAGTTTCGGGGCCGGTCGCCCTTTGTTAAACAAGCAGACGTCGCAATAAATCCAATTTGAGGAGGCAATTGCTGTGTCAGCAGGAATCTTTATCGGCGCCCGGTCCGCCCCCGCCATTGACTCAAATGCCAAAATCTTTTCCGAGCCGGACAAGTATCACCGCTTGAGGAGGTCCTGGGAGTTGCCCTCGCGGCCGGGGATGCGCCTCAACCGATCACATTTAGTTCAAGTTCCACTGAATTACCTTATTCGGTGGACAGTGGGAGCCGGGAAGACTCCGATCCTAAGACGTTTGTATGTTTTGGTCGAGCAGAACTGCTGCCTTGGCTTGGTCTGTCCAACGTCCAGGTTTTCTTCTTACGGAAAATAGTTGGCCTTCTTAAAGCGGGACGTGCCGGCTGACGGTGTAGGATTATGACAGAATTGAGTAATGGACCAAATGACCTAAATAAAGGACCAAGATGGGCGTCTTCTTCCCGACTTCTCATATGTTAGGAATAGAAAATGTTCCTTTTTTTAGGAAGAAAATAACTTTTTTTTTTACACTAAAAACCAATTTATATCTAAAGTAAGAAAAACAAGAAAAGAACACTGTAGAAATATGACAAATTCGCTTCTAATTTTCTTTGACTCAAAGTTTGTTTTTGGGCAGCTTAGGACGATTTCGTTATATTTAAGACCGATAGTATTGCCATTCAGATAAATAACGGCGTCAGGTCTATTTAAATTAAAGAATATCTCTTTCTGTATTCTGGATCCTTCGAAAAACCATGGCGAAACAGAATATTTGCTTCAAATAAATTTTAGATACCTATATTTATATATATAATAATAAGTTCAAAGTTTAAAGATTTTTCATAAAAACTTTCTTTTATCGCGATATTTAGACAAAAGCAATTGTTTAAATTTTAAACTTAATTTATTGGGTGATACGTTTTTTAAGATATAAACAAGTTTTAAGTGGGCTCAAAATCAGCATCCCCAAAAATCTCCAAAAACCAATCTCTTGAAATTTATAATTCTTGGTCGCCATTTTAAGTCCGTCATATTCAAACCCTATATTTTATTCCCTCAAAAGGAGAACTATATGTTGAGTTAGAAGTGTAGTGCCTTCAGTTAAAACCTGAAAAAATTTAGCTAAGCCTTTAGGCGTGATTGAGCTGCAAACATTCAAAGAAACAATTTTTCGATTTTTGTATAATAGGTTTAACACTTGATTTCGTTATAATAAAGAGGCATCAATAGAAACATCCGTATTTGTTCTTTATAACAGGGTGTTCGTTATAATATTGTATATATTGGTATGACGACTTCAATTGGTTTTAAAATCAAGTGAGATCAATATCTTAACTAGCCCTTCCCTGACTGTTGACTGTCTGCGGAACTTTTAATAGCAGGGAACTACAGCAGGACATATTCGTTTTCTAAAAATATCTTGACACGAGCATAATTTCCTGTGTTTATTTTATTCAGATTTATTGGGTAGAACGACCTTTGAATTAAGACATTGATCCATAGGTTAAATCGCTCCGCAAACACTGTGATTATGCAACCAGAGAGCGCCTATTTACCCAGCGTGATAAAATCAATTGTGGTAAATTGATTTGACCTTCGCTCGGTCGAGAATTGATTCCATTCCTATTCAGTAGTAATGACGTATGCCTTGATAACCAGGCGCTTCCACAAATTAAATCGATCGGCCTCATCGACAATCGACAATCGACAAAAATATGCAGGTGAGGTAAACAACGTGGCCAGGTGAGCGGCGTGGCGGCACGTCGACGTATTGCCGACGTTTCTACCAATCGGCCCCTTTCAAAAAAGGAGGCTTTCCGGACGTTTTCGGGATTCCCCAACAATACAAATTCGGACCTGGATAATATCCCCAATAGAGGTGATGTGCTATTCATTGGCAATTTATTAAGCTTGTTCGCTGCAAAGCGCACTGGTTAAGCATTTTTCACCTTTATGTTGGCAATAAAGAAATCCGAGATGCTGGGGCTCGGGGTCCCCGAGGGCGGACATTTGGGAATTTCTCGGGGGATGCGGGAGCTCCAAAATTGAATGATTGGATGGATGTGGGCCAATGCTATCGCTGACGTCAGACTAAATGAGGGAAGTGCCTTCTTCGATTTGCAATCTTCCTGGGTCGGGTCAGAAGTGGACCTGGACCCGTGCGGGGGCGAACGCTGCGCAACCGATTGGCCGCTTGCCAACTGGAGTCAACGAATTAAGTGTAACAGTCCCGGAATATGCAGAACAGTTGCGCTCCGTATGCAGATGCACCGCAAACCGGAGTCCTTTTTCAATTTGAATTCTCTGCATATCCTTTTCAAGTTTTGTAATATGTCGATTTGCCTTGAAAAGGATTCGATGAGGTCAAGGAGGCAGCAGCCACATTTCGGATTATTTTGAAAACATTATCATTCCAATAACTCATTTAAGAATTATTTTGTTGTAGTCATTCAATTGGAATTTTTCAATAAAAGCTAAACACTTTTAACATTTATCAATCATCTGCTCAACACAAGCATTTTAAATTAGGTGTGTGATTCATAAAAACCCAAATTTATTTGAAAAAGCAATGCATAAATTCTCTTCTGAAATGACATGGTGATAAACTCGTGCAAAAGTAAAACGAACCTAGCAGTTAAGGTTGCAAATTTCTTAATAATTTTTGGAGATATCGCGAAAATGGTTTTGAGTAAGTTATCGAGGACAAAATTATCTATAGAAATGTCTATGATTTAAGATGGTTTATATGAAATGTTTTCTGGCAAACTCATTCGTGTTTGAAGCATTCAGTATAATTTTATTTCAATTTAAATTCATTACTATTACCTCTAGTTTTTAAAGGATCGAGTTTAAAACAAAAAAGCTATTCCTAAATATCTATTTTCTGTTCATGAAGAAGCCACAGTTCATTGCGAGCACAAACGTAAAAATTCAGAAGAGAAAAATCAAAATTATTGAATGGAATGTTTTTATTTATTTATATTATTTGTCTTTAAATAAATTTTTGACGCCTTATCAAAATTACTTTTTTTAGGCATATTTTTTAACTTATATTAGTTACTTGCGAACGAATCTAAATTGTCCCTACTTTACCAGTCTTTGGAAGGTACAATAAGACTTTTAATATTGGATGAATACAACTTGAAGATACCTACTTACGATGATTCAATCTGGGTTCCGAGCAGAATTGATAATAAAAACCGTACAAAAGATAAAAAAAGCATATTGCTAAATTTAGTTTACGCAATGAGCGTTAGTCTGGAATATCAGTTTTATGCCTGTACAGATGAACCGGAGTCCTTTGAAATCTCCGTAATGTCTTTCAAAAATTTTGTAATATGTCGATTTGCATAGAACCGAATAAGATGAGGTCAAGGACTCTGAAGCAACGTTTTCAGTTTTGGGTACGCCGATTTGTACTAAAAGTTTTCTGGTACATGTTCTCAGAGAAGGTTCTTAATGCAACAACTCCTTTGAAAATATTTTATTGCACTTTTTACGGTAAGTTAGAAGTTTTCAATAAAAGCTAGCAAGTTGCTCGTTTCTTTTTCAAGAGAGCTAAAAACCCGGAGAAAGTTCGCGAACTTCAATTATTATCAAATCAAAGCTAGTACTTGAATAAGGATTTAAAGTCTGTGGTGTGGCCGTTTTTTCGGTTTCAGCCCAGCTAGTGCTAAATAATTGTGATACCTTTAGGAGCTGTCTAGATTCTTATTAGCAGAAGACCCATTATCATAGCAAACTTTGTTGTCTTTCTCCCGACCCCTTCTGAACTCTTTCTGCTTAGTGGAAGGGTTTTTTCGGTGCCCTAATTAAAGGACAAATTCACTTTACTATTCCGTATTTTGTTTTTCTACTAGGCCATTTTCTCTCTTTCTTCTGCAATATTAATGTGAGGAAAGGGTTATGTCCACCTCTCATGCCATCGCCTCTAGAATTATGTTCTTCCTAATAAAAAGGGAAAAGTCGTTCCGTCTTGGCCTCATATCTGGAACATTTGGAGATTTTCACTTTCGGAGGCGGTCTTTTCTAAGAATATAACGAATGATTGAGGAGCTTTATTTCTCTTTTATTCGTTTTTCATTCAAAACGACTTGAACTCTTTTATTGCTTTATGGTAATATGAGCTATTCAGTGTGAAATTATTGCAGGAATAAATAGACTAAGTCGACTACGAGAATTCTATAAAAATCGTACAATTAAAGAAAATTGTTTGCAGTTTTTACCCACATTAATATTGCCTACACCTTATAACTTGAAATTTTGAAATGTTGAATTATAAGCCTAGCTTAAGCCACTAAGGCTTATGGTAACCTATGAACATTTTTGACGGTATGATTTTGTAGTTAGTGCGACATTTATAAATTTAGTGCAGCTATTTGCCAAAATTGAAATTGCGTATTGCTCTTTTTCTAATTGCTACTGAGAGCTTTTTAGTCATTTATTAGGAAAGTCTTTCTTCAAAAAAAATTACGGAATTTTAAAGTATGTAGTTCCACCCGCCTTGACACAACTCTGCTGCCCTTATTACCTAATTAGAGGCATCATGGCGCAGAAGGTGTCGTTTAGTAAACAGAAGTAATCATGGAAACATTTTATTGTACAATTAAGAGAAATGCCCTTAATTAACTAAATAAGTTCAACTATTTGGTTTGAACAATTAAGCTTTACACCAGCTATTAAGTAAAAACTCCTATGTACAGTATAGTGCCAGAAAATTATAACCATCCTAGCAAATTTCAAAATTTGAACTCTGATTTCTTTTTTCTCGCAAACAATCAAACAGATTAACATTTCCTTGCAGAGTTGCAATCTTTCCTCCTTTGTTATCATTGTTTGAAGAATAAGTAATCGTTACGTTACGAACCAATATGCAATATGCAAAAGTATTCCCCCATTCATTTATTCCAGTTGTATCAAATATAAATATCAATAAACAAATTTTCATGTTTCCAAGAAGTATTACATGGTATACCATTTCACTTAACGCCAAAAGCATAAATATTTGCATCGAAGATAATTGCGGAGATTAACAAGTGTTATTAATAATATGGTCAATAATACTAAATACTAGAAATATTAATTTGCAAAATATGTGAATTTACCCTTAATTTAATGTTTATCTTAAACGCGTACAAATATAATAAAGTCTTTTTCAAAATAAAGTATGGAGGTATAAATGTTGGTGGTTATAATTTTTTGGCACTGTACTGTACATACATATAGCTATAGTAGGGGAGACCGGGTACAAAAGTAACGGCGGGTCGAAAGTAACAAAGGCTCTGTAGGTCTATCCAATAGTCAAAATACCGCTTCGCTGCCATCAGGTGATGGCCGGTGGCGCCCCCCTCTCTTGCATTCAGTAACCGCGCGCGCCACGCGCTCCTAGGTTTTCTGAGAGGACAATAAGTGATTTCACAAGTCAAAACTAAGTTTTTTGACGTTCACTTATTTTATGTTTACTAATACTACTAAGGACGATATTGATCTGAAAATTTGCATATAAATTCTAGATTAGATTTATTACACAGTGTTTTAATTCATTTTTGTCTAGCACGTTCCGTTTTCAGGTTATCGTCCATGTTTTAACAAAAATGTGGTAGGGTACAAAAGTAACATAGCCCTATGGGTAGACAAGTAACATGTTACTTTTGTCTTCGGATTGATTTACTGATTGCGAGTCTGAATAGAAGACTGATACTGAATAGTGTGATTAGAAAAAATTATTATCATACAATAATTTATTTCATTAATTACTAAACACAGTTTCTAAGGAAGAGTTAATAATATTGATTTTTTTTTCGTAAAATATATATTTTTTTAGCATTTAAAATGAAAGTGCTTATTTGTGTTATTAATAAAAAAGATTTCTAATAAATAATTTGTTGATTTAATATGTAATATCATAATTATTACAAACATTTTGACCTGTTACTTTCGACCTGCCAACGTGGTCGAAAGTAACAACGGACGAATTTTTTTAAAGTCTCTGTGATTCATACAAAATACACAATAATCAGGTAAATCAAGATACTAATGTAAAGAACATGAACGGAATTTTTATATGGCTATATTAATTTCATCAAAATAATAACACCTAACCAGAAATCAAGGCAAAAGTAAAAAATGTTACTTTTGTACCCGGTCTCCCCTATGTAGCCGTTGTATACATTGCTTGGTTATATTAAATTTTATAAATGAACTTCCTTTCATGACATTATTGTTCTTTCCAGTAAAAATCCTTCACAGACAACGCGCGTTAAAGGCATCGTTGAAATTTTCACTTGTTCTCCCCGGTAGAATTTCTTACATTCTTCATCGTATAATATAAGTAAACTCATTTTTCTGAAAAATAAAAGATAGACATGGCTTGTGTTGATGCTTATGAAGTCTTATTTAAATACTTCTTTCTTTGGTTGAAATTGTGCTGCGTTTTATTTGAGGGTGGAATTAGACTCGTCGATGGAATTGTCTTTAAGATTAACGTTAACGTAGATTGAATATTGAAACAATAGACATGTTTGCTTTCTTGTATTAAAAATTAATCCGTTCTGCTTTAAGAGCCTTACGGAAAATTAAATAAAAGTTGTTTTAAAAATTATAATTTATAACTCATATTAAACAGAATTTGTATGTATGGCAATATTAATGCTTTTGGCAGCTACTACTTTAGTTTGAATATATTAAGGTTTAGCTTAATTATCTCACCTTATTCCTTATTTATAACTGATGATAACCTTCCCCCGTAGTTCAGATTTTTAGCTTTTAAAACTTGTAAGATAACAGATTGGAAAATTTTGAAAAATCTTTGTAGATAATAGATATAGATAAATAGATAATAATTTAAATGAGAGGTTCTGGCTGATCTGTTAGATTAATAAACGTAGGTATTTTGGACTCGTCATTTATTTTATAAACCCCTATAGGTATGCTAATTTTATTGAAATCATGATTATTAATCTTTAATTTTAAAATTACAATTCCAAAGAATAACTTAAATAATATTTACTGAAAAGATGAAATTGTACATATATTTTTTTCCTCAATTAAAACTTCCATTCTCGGAAACATTTTGCAGACTACGCGCTTCAGTGGTTTTTAATATTGCGAAATTTCGTGCAAACAATTCTCAGAGGTTTTTTGGGAGTAAACTTCGACAGCTGTTAAACTGAAAATAATTAAGAAGCTTAAGAGAATGTTAACTCCAGTCATTGGGCAATCATTTCATCTAAGGTTTGAAACAAGAAAGTGTAGGGTAGAAATTTCAAGATAAGTTTAGGTTACCAATGATGACGTCGGATTTCGAGATATATAAAGATATATAACATACAACGACATTTAATAATTTAAGTGAGAATAATTTTGGAGTGGCCAATTGATAAGAAAATAAAATATCTTTTTACCTAAATACTTTTAGAAAATCTAAATATTCCCTTGCAAATAGAATTATTGAAATAGACTATCGAAATTTTTAAAGAGTACGTACCAATTAAGTTTTGATTGATAATGTCGTGCTCTAGGTCTATATTGCGATTAATATTTCTGAAAAGATTGAGGAAGTTATATTTATATTTATTATGTTTTAGGCTTAGAGTTATATATAGCGTTGTCATTCTCATTCAGGTAGTCAATATTCATATTAATATGTCATAACTTGAGTTTTCTATCTAATTCTATAAACATTTGGCTTTGTTATATGAACTCATAAGGTGGATTACTCTTTGGTAGAATTTTCCATTTTCATTTCATGTTCTTTTATCAAATGCGAAATCAAAAGCAGATATCACAGCTGTTTCCTTGTATAGCATAACGACACGATATATGTGCGAGTGTATGACAATTTAAAGTTTGAAAGTTCCCTCTAACTTTTTGATCTCTGCAAACTATAAAGCGAAAAGTTATTGAGTTGCGCCAGGACAAAATGATTTCATCAATTTCAGAGGGCGCAAACTTTCCCTGGAGGAGTTCATCAAAATTTCAAAAACTAAAAACCACCTGGAAGTCAGGCATGCAATTTAAGCGCATTCACCTCACCTCATGGACTTATTAAATTCCTCAATGGAACCCTACGGGGACATTTTAATTGAATAGTGTGTGCCTCATCGGTTCTTGAATTTGATGACGATGACGACGACGGATTTGCTAATGCTTTTTACTTGCGCAGCATATTTCTTGAAAATCCATTTTTAGAGCGGAACGGATTTTCTACTCTTCGCTAAGGTTTCCTTCAAGTGAGCTTAGCCAAGCCACCTTTAATTTATGATCAGGTATAGGTAAGGGTGGCACTTTGGGCTGCTTAAGTATATTAGTGTTGTAAGGACCTTTTTATATCCGGATAATATACGAAAGGTCCTTATAAAATACCATTTTCTCTATTGTTATGGAGTAGTAAGGCGAAGTGGATAAACTTGCAATAACACAAAATGGACGTTATGCCATTAACAGTGGCTTTAAATGGACCCTGCTGGTGCGCTCAATACGCTAGTTATCTTTGGGTTTTACAGTGAAAATTGTTAATAGAAACAACCAGCCGCACTAGAGTTAAAGTGAAGAGGGATATTTTAATGTTGTACTCTTTTCCCATTTAGTTTTATGTTCCTCCAACGGCGACGTGCCGCAGATGCGGTTGATTGTAAAATCTGTCGCGTTGTATCATAAAAAGTCCTTCGTTTAATATATTTCGTGGAGGAGTAGCGTTCTTCATGTGTCGTTTGCCTTATCTAGCTGAATAGGGCAATATTGTCGTTTTCGCATGTATATGTACATTTGGTTGAGTGATATAATACCAAACTCAATAAATCCCTAGAGTCCAAAAAAATATTACATCACTCGACAGGACGGAGATGGATAACACGACCAATGCTCGAATATTGTGCTTGCTTTTCGTGGATTCAACAAAATGCTGTGGTGCATTTACCTCTCCTTGCGGAGTCAATATTGATTTGAAGTGCGATCGAACCAGAAGAGATTGGGTTGCATCTGCGAATTAAAATTGAATTCCCTTTCTTTGTACCTTAGTTATGCATGGTCAATGCTGGGATGTGTGCTAAAGAATTAGGCTGACGAGAGTGGGACCACAAAATATAATACCATACTGATAACTCCGCCATCTAAGAAGTAAAAAAAAGATATATCCGAAATTAGTACAGCTCCGATTTTGATTAAATACCATTCACCCCTTTTCTTGTAAAATGCTTTAAAGGGATATATTATATTTAAACCCGAAGTCTTCGTATATTAGATATAAATATAAAAATTATTATACAATATGTATAAGATATAAATATGTATAAATACTACCTATATCAATATTCAAAAAGCTCTCGGATCGGGTTGTATTAGGAATGCGGTATTTTGGAAGAGTAAAATTTTAACTTGTGTATTTTTACTATGCAAAATATATATTTTCAGAATTCAGTTAATTAATTAACCTATCTACTGTTGCCAATTGCTTTTTATTAAACAGAAGTTATTTTTCATTTAAAACAATTTACGGGCACTAAACCATATTTCCCGCAGAAACTCTGCGATAACGCGGAGCGTGTGATTAAAAATTCCATCCTGAAAACCACCAGAGACCAAATGTTAATTATTACCTTAAACTCTAAAGCTCTTTTTAATCGCAACTCCCGTAAAGCAACAAGATGGAATTTCCATTGAAATATTAAAATTAATCAAAAAAGGCGGAAAATTGTTCCAGTCTCCTTGCTTGCTTTATTATGAGTTAAAATCACGTACCCGCGGGACTGTCAGCTTCAGAAATTGCAGGACGAATGACCGCCATTAATTAAGTTAATTACCTACGTCCTGCGAATAATCTCAGTAATATACGAATATTTTCCTGCGTGTGTGGAACCGAACGGTCGAAATTAATCATATCGCACGCAAGACGCAAACGCGCTGCGGACAGACAGACAAAATATGCTGAAGGATGTGCGACGCCGCAAGGGCTCAAGACGTTTTTCCGGAGGGTCTTTAAGGACTCGTTCGCCGGGGTAATTTCTCAAATGGTCAAATTAACGACCCTACGGGATATCTATTATGCGAGACCCCAACAGCAGCATCCTTTAATTAAACGGAAATTCCCCGACGTAACTTATTTGCCCGTTTCCTTTCCGACTGCAGTTGCTGGCGAGATACGCCCCACCACTTGTGGTGTAAATATCCGACTTAAAGGAGCAGCTCCACCCGCCCTTTGCATCCACCATAAATCGCCCCAAGTTCGTCCGATCTCCGGATTCGATGGAAGGGACTAAAGCTAAAGGAGTACTGCCGACACACAAAGTTGAGGCTTACTTAAGGGCAGCTAAGCTGTAATTAGTTCTGAGTGGAGTTTGATTCAATTGCCGCGCAGCCGGGCGCTCGAGGAGAAACTTTTAAGTGACTTTCTCGACAAACATCCGAACGAAGCTAAATAATTAACGAAATGTTTGGCGGCCAGCCCTAGTGGACAAGGCTCGGTCGAAACAATGTGTCCAGTTGGAGCTTCATCAACATAACAAATGCTCCTAGCGAGGCCCCGCCGCCTTAAGTGGTGTCGGTGGCTTCATTCTTAAAACATCTTCAAGTCAAACTTTTTACTTCGAGTACGATGCCAGACGATCCCAAGGGCTACATAAACATTTCCTTACCCGGCTTACACTGCAAGACATCCTCAGGTGAGTGGCCATTATTACCTCGGTGGGTTTTCGCATCGAATTACATCTTGAAGATATATTGTATATGAGACAAACGACCGACAACAAAAATGGCGAACCGCATGCAACCGCTGTTTTTTTACATTAAAACTCTCATAAAATATTCAGTGGGACTGTCAGCTTTATGCTCTAAAGCGGCATAAAAACTTCTTGAAGTAATTTCATCGCGAAGTTTTAATGAACGATTTGCCAGGAGCTGCTGGATGGTACTAAAACTTTCCAAACTCTAATGTAGTGGGACAGCTGTGTTATCTCAAGACTGTAAGTTTGGCATCTTCTGATGCCAAAAGCCAAATCTTCTTGACCTACGTATAAAAGAATCACCTGAGACGATTGAAAAACTCTCTTACCTGTGTACTTAAATGTTGTCAATTTATTATTTAGCAACAAGCAAAATTCTCTACAATCGCATATATGTATACTAATCATATACTATAAAATAATCAAAAATTATTACGGATATTCATAATGTTTAGATGTTTTTTAAAAAATTTTAGAAGCCATTAGAATAAGGTGGATGAAATATTAATAAAAATCATATAACTAATGGCTTTTATAAATTTAATAAATCCGTGGCAAAAATCGATGATTATATACATATGTTATTTTTTGACTACAGGATTTTGACATTTATCATACTGTATACCTTCCGAGAAGCTTAAGCTATTGAATAAAAAAATAATTATTTAAACTTCTTCATTCGTCTTAAAGTTATGCGCAATTATAACATAAAAGAAAAACATTTTTTCATTTTACATTAATTTTTATCGTACAAATGAAATAATATAACAATTTTGAGAAACTTGATAAAAATATTTTAAAAGAGTTGTATTGTGTATCTCCTTTTTGTGAAATGGGTAAAAAAATTTAATTTGTTTGCAGTTAACAAAAGGGTTTATAAATATAAAATGATTAATGTAGGTACAAAGGACAAAGGATGAAGCAATTTTATATGAATACCCAGATCATTCTTTGAGTAAGAAATTGCATTCGCCAAATTGTTTGAAGTTAAAAAGGAAGGTATTTTTTTGACAGATAATTAAAATATAGAACAAACGTTATTAAATTTAATGGTTTTCTGTCAGTTCGCTTGTGTCCTTAGCTTGTCAAAAATTTACAAAAATTAAAATACATTATATTGTATTCTTATCTAATATATTGTATCTACATACAATATTTATGCTATTTGTATAAGATTGTCATAGAAATATTAATATTGGTCCAGAATTGAATAGGTTATAAAAGATTAGAAATCACAATTTTTAGATACTTAGTTAAAAACGGAATTTACGAGAATTACGGTGCACATTATAATAAAAATCTTTATTTGCTTTTCTTAAAAAATGGTGAAACATATTAAAAAATAAAATACTTTTTAAAAAGAAAAAACATTGCAGGAAATGCTGAATTTAGTTTACATAACAAATAAACGTATACGAGAAGCACACTAATTATTCTCAAAGTAATAATGGTCCCGAGCTGTGTAGGTAAGTATGTACAAATATAATGGAGTCACAAATTTCTCGTACGCCTGTGAAAATTACTTAAAATGATAATATTCCCTTAATTTGCATATTTCGCTTTTGAACGATTTTATCTCAGGCGCTTGATGATGTTATTTTAATCATTCGTTATGCTCACCATGCCCTCCTCTGAGGTTTTACACCCAGAAAGATTGATGACACGACTTCAAAGGCATTCCTGTCATGTGGCTTTTATTTGCAAGAGAAAATAAAATTTATAAATTTTCTCCTTGAACAGGAAGTAATGGTTTCAGTGAAAAGTGAAATATTATTTTAGCGGCTACGAGAATTTTCATTACCAAAATAAATTGTTCGAATTTTTGTTAAGAGATTTAAGCTTCACACATTTACGAAATGAATAGATGTAAAGTCTCTTTATACGCGAGTGGCTTTTAAGCTATTTCGCTATTCGTATTTAGTAATCTAAATTTCGAGTTTGCCTTTTGAACAAACTTGCATTTATGTAGGTAAGGACTCCAAATTAATTGTAATAAGCCGCTTTCGTTGTAAAAGGTTGTAAAATTTCAAAAGAACTATCAGTGAGGTACCTTACAAATCGCAATAGTTTTAAAATAAGTCAAACGCTTTGCTAAAATTAGCATACCTACAGACAATTACATATGTAACTTATTTTAACTTTTCTAAATTCATAAAAAAGGAATTAGGCAACTCGGTTTTGTTTTGCGATATTTTTCTATTTTATAGTAAACAGTTTTACTCCTACTTGATGAGATTTCCATATTTGCATATTGCATAGATTTGCATATTTTAAATTTAAACCGCTAATGAACCGCTTCGCTAAGTACCAGGAAAAATATCACAAAAAGTACCAAAAATTAAGTACCATAAAATATCGAGTGGTATTCTTGTCTGTTTTATTTTTATTTAGTATATAGTGCCTAACCTAACGTTGGGAATTTCTCAAGAATTACATCCGCCCCCGATGTAACATTTCAAAGATTTCATCCCACGCAAGGGTCGCCCTTTCGAATATTGTAATTCTGAGAAGAAGGCAAATTAGCTAGCTAAAGGTCATCAAGGATGAGGTGAGGAATTTGTTTCCGTCCAATTACTCCCGTCTTCAATTCGATTTCCCAAGGAATATTGGAGAAAAGAGGAGCGCAGGTCTTGCCAGAAAGGTATAGGCACAGGTGTATAATACTATATATATATATATATATATATATATATATATATATGTAACATTACATGTTATCATATTTAGAGCGGTGAGGCTTGAAGGAAACAAAAAATTAAATTTTTTTCGTCGTCTTCGAGCTGAAAAAGTAGGTGTCACCAAAGGTACTGATTTTGACTGAACGATATTTTCTTAGAATTTAAGGTAAAGGTACTGTTACGTGATTTCTGCTCAAAAATGTGATTTTGCATTCAAACCGGCACCCCAACGTATTCGGTCCACAGAAGATACTATAAATTTTTTTGATAAATGACAGTTTGGCTAAGGGTCGTTACATTTACTCCTTGGAAACCCCCAAAGGGGACGATACTCAGGTGAGACGACGTTGCTATTCAGGAACAGAGAAATACATACATATTTCGTGAAAGTAACGAACGGAGAGGCGTCCCCTGATTTCCTGACTTCGCTTCGATGAGTAATGGTGCAACCCTCAGGTGCTTTTTGCATCAGGCACTCATTTGTCTTTTAAAATTTACTTTTGCAATTAATTAAAGCGTGTAACTCAGCTCAGCTTCCGGGCCTAGCTTCATTATCTCCTTAAAGCACATTTCAGGCGCAAATCACCTGAGCAGTTTTAGACAGGTAAATATATTTAGCAGAATGCCCTGTTCTATTTCATCAGCCTTATCACTCCCCATGTGGCCCTACTACAGAAAACAGCTCCGGCTCCAGCCTCGTCTCGAAGAAGATGCAAATGTGGAGCAAGGAGCTAGTGACAGGCGACTCAAAATTTGCCGCTAAAAATAACCTGGAAAACGCCTCGCCTCGGGGATGAGAGCGTCAAGTGCTTTTCGAGCTGCAGGTAGATGTGCACGTGTTGCGATATTCCCGAGCATGTGACTAATTAATGAGCGCAAATTACGTAGAAGGATTGACGGGACGTGCTTATTTAGGACATGTTGCCCGGAGCGTTTTCCGGAATTATTGAGCCTGGATTGAACATAACCTCTTCATAACAATGCTTTTAGAAGATGCACTGCTCATGTTAAAATTTCGACTATTTTACAGAACTGCTCGCATTTACTTTGTGAAAATGGGACTAGATCAGGCAAAAGAGGGTTGATCTGGCTAGGGTTTTCAGTACGCTATATGGCAACCCTTGATCCAGTCCAGATCATTGAACGACTATCCTTACGAAATTGCTAGTCGAGATGATAAGTATGAAAAAAAACACCGGGTTAAAAGTGTTCATTCATTCGGTTGGCTTAGTGTTGAGTACTAATCTTGGTTAAAGTTAAAATTGGGTTTCTAATTTGATGCCTAATTAATATTCAAAACTCATTGGAGAACTTTCTTTCCACAACCGAGTTGTTATTTTTACTTTACATTTTTATTACAAAATTTTGATTGATAATTACTCTGATTTAAATATATCCAAGCAAGATAAATATGCCCAAGCAAAAAAGGAGGAAAAATAGCAAAATAACGAATTAAGAAATTCATGTTTGAAGCCGAAAAATTTATATTTTCTTAAATATGCGTTATCTGTCCCAGCGGTTCATGCTTTATCTCCTTTTGAAAGACTAATCCCGAAAGTTTGCTACGAGCCAACACCGCCTCTCCGAATTTAATATGTAATTTTTTACCGGATTACCACGATGCGTAGAGGCCTCGAAGCCACAATGATGTTTAACGTACGCGATGGGCCGCCCTCCACCCTCACTAGAGCAACATAATGTTTTATTTATGACCTCAATGCTGGCGATATTTCGCCAAGTTTAACATGTTCATCCCAAAATACTTGAGAATTTCACTCACGGAATTTCTCCTGAAATTTGATTTACTTTTATTCACATCTTAGTTATCGTGCGAATATTTTACGCGGCTTTAAGAAGCAGGAGATTAGTTCCGAGGGTGAGGTTAAGATTTTTCTTTCGATTGTAAACGGCGGATGCCTGAATTGCGGGGAGGAAGGTTACGATATGCGTTAAATTAGTCCCAGGCTGGAATACTTGGGAGAAGTTTATTGCGATATGCAAAGTAGCGAAAAGGGAATTTTCATAAATTTGGAGGGTCTCAGTCTTGTTTTTGCTATAAGTTGGGAAACGAGAGTGTTTTGATTCATGCTACATCTAATCAGACGTTCGTTTAGGAAATAAGCACTTGTTTGTGTCTAATTTGCAATTGTGATTTAATGTTTCTTCCAACCCAATTTAGTTCAGTAATATTAGGGGTCAACCTCGGAATGAGAGATAATAAGCATACACCTTCATATTGGTGTTCTAAAAGTTGTCTCAAAAGTCTCATAAAATCTCGTGTCTGCGCCGTAAGTTATTCAAGGTCAAAGATCACAAAAATCAGTTTTTCGTGATTATCTCGGTTTATATAACTGCAATGATGTTAACACTTATTTTAAAAATTGTAGAGCATAAAATTTGCAACAAATTGGACGTAATCTTTGAGAGAAAAGAACAATTAAAGAAAGTATCAATACATCGGAAGATACGTATTAAATACAAACTATATAGATGCAAAAAGTTTTCGAGTTTGCTTATGTATTATGTGTATTTAACATTTACTGGCTGTTTCGGCGGTATGTCTTATTATTATATTTTGCATACTAATGTACATATGTATTATAATAAACTAGAGTTGTTATTTTAGGTGCTTCTACAGAACGTTTTATTTTTTTGTTGGCCACTAAATGCTACTATCAAAAAATCCCTTACTGCCCCAAACGAAGAAAATCGTAAGAGCAAAATATCACAGTTCTGGCGTTTATGTAGACGTAGAAGGATTCTCAAAAAGGCGCTTAAAAGGGTTTTAAGTTGTTGACGAAGTATGCAAGGGAAATATTAAGGTTGGCCAGGTGTTCCGCTGGACTTCACACCCATTCCCAGCTACAAATGGAATGAGCAAATCCCCTGCTGTCCAGTAACAGCAAGAATAAAAGTGAAAAGGGGTTTCTGTGAAACTCCAAGCATCGCCTTGACATTTTGGAGTGTTGGCTGCCATGGGGCAATTCATTTTCGAAAGGGATCTTATCGCAAGGATGCTGGAGCGTCTCATGGAGCAGGTCATCACATGATCCGAAGAAGGTGGCGTCCCGATGGGAGGGCGGCAACCGCAGGTTCAACGTTTGTAATGATTCTGCACTCTGCAGAGTAGAAAATGGCTATGGAAAGCATCGGCCCAACAGCCACCCGCACTAGCCTTTTGCAGTGCAGGCGTGCAGGTGCAGCCGACCGTGCAGCTCTTCAACTACTCCAGATGCAAGTGAATCGCGCGTGGCTGCAGCCCGACAGACAGTTCCTGAGTAATCACATTACTCGGATGTGTCATGTTTTTTCTGCTTGTTTTCCCATTTGCTGTTTTCAGATTTGAGTGGAAATGCTCCTCGATGTTTTTGTTCCCAAAGTATAACGACCGCACAGCGGGGGTATTGCTTTTTAAGCAGTCAAAGCTGACGTCCTGTGGGAGCATATTCGGGTATTTGTGGGAAATCCCCAAAGCTAACTTGACGCAGCTTGATTAAAATTTTTTGCCACAATCACGATTTCACTTGTAAGGCATTGTTCTAGTTGAAAAATCAGGCACACTCGCTTTTATACTCGACCTCCGGAGATTTTTATAATTATATTTCAGAAACAACAATAAAATTTAAACCCATTGACAATTACTTTCCATTCCAGTTCACTGATAAAACGAAGACACCAATAAATGTTTAGTCAAGAGCATTTAAAAAAGGAAAACTGTTATACAGTTACTTTAATTAAATTTTAAATTCAGCTGAAAATTAATTTTCTTTCTTACTAGGCTCAGAATTTTATTTCTCAAGCAATTTTACGACAAGAATTCAGTAGGTACTTACTGCTGTAAGTGGTCCGAGCCGAAATAAGTCTACTTGTTCTTGGACTTCGTGTAGGAATTAGAGACTAACTTGAGAGAGTATCTGAAATGAATCGATCCACTGTTGACAATATTAAAGAAGAAAAGAAAATTTCCAGATTTTTTTGCTGCTGTAGATGTATTTAGTTAATACATGCTAATTCGTTTTTCAATGTAGCGAAATTTCCTAAATATCCATCTAATTTGGATGCGTATATAATAGTAAAAACCATAAAAAGCAGAAAAATGTTGAGAAGCTTAAAAGTGTTTAATAAGAAATTATTGAAAAAAATGTTTTTACTTTGGTTCGGAATAAATTGCGAAAAATCGAAAAATCGCAAGATTTACCATTTCTCGATGAATTACGACTGTTATTGGACAGAGAACACGTGCAATTTAAAACTACTTTGTCGTTCAGGAGGGATTCTTTCTGACACTTTTAGGTAGTTTGTATGCGGCCTGTAGATCGTCCTTTTCCAGAAATTGGTGGACGTGACTTGTTTGCTCGAAATCACCTTAGTTCGCCTGGAATGTGTAAATCACTTCACCTTGTCTGAAAACGAATGGATATCACTTTGAATGCCTTAAAATTAAAATGGGAAGGGGTCACAGTATTTTTCGCGATTGTGTAAAAGGTAAATTCAGCGGAAGCCGAAGAAAGAATTTTTCTCTGTCCATGTGGACCGACGAGTTGTAGCACTTGCTGGAATTTGAATGGAGGAATGGAATTAAGGCACGTTCGCGTTATTTTATTTTAATAATGCAGAGCTGACTTTGGGGATTTATGCATTCAATTCGAGTTACTCGGCTCCTTGTGAAATATTCCCGTGGTCCCGAGAGATCTGCGCCTGAACTGGATGCGCTTTTCATATTTTTTTTCCGCGCTTTTTTACATTATCTTTTACTTTTTTGGTTTCTGCGGTGATATCCGACAGCGTTGTTCCGGTTACAGCCACCCGGAAAACACGTACTTCAAAGGTAATAAAAATTGTCATGTATTTCACGTTATTTTCGGAGGTACGTCATGCTTTCTCATTGGTTCATAAAAACGAGTAAACCAGAGTTATGTTGGTCTATAAAATTGGAACTAGAATACAAGCGGCAAACAAGAGATGGCGCCTGCTGTAAAAGCAAAGTCTGTCGCTGGATGGGGGACGAGCAAAGATACTAAAATACGAAAACTAATGGTGCAGGTCATGCGGGAAAACGAGTTTCTTTGTTCTCCTGAGACTGACTTTGATAATAATTTAAAGGTAATTGCCGGGGGAGTTTCTCGCGAGTAAAACAGAGTTCCTTTGGCACCTGAAGAAGTTTGGAGACGCTCGCGGCAGAACGTAAATAAGACTGAACGCTATTTAATACTTCCCCTGAAGATAAATCGCAGTTTCCTGCTATAGTGATTAAGGAAACAAATGACAGGATAAGCACTCTGTTCGCAACTTCTCCACAGGGCGGGATGCAAACTGACAAAGCGGACGATGCTCCCCGACTTCCTGCTTGCATTTGCATTTAAGATTTATGCCCGTCCTCTTTTTACTCCCTTTGAATCGCGACGAGTCTGTTATCAACTGTTGATTACTCGGTGAAATTGTGCTATTCGTGGCGGATGAGACTACGGATGGGCAGGGCGCGCGGGAGGCTGCTTGCCTAGAAATAATTCGCAACGAGAAAATTGCTTTAATTACCGAAAGCTTGAATCATTCAAAATGGCATCCCCTCGCTCTGCCCACTTTCACGTGTTTCAAGATCCAGGTAAGCTCCTTGGGGGATTTCGTTAGTTTTAATTGGATGCAGTTAAAGATTATTTGCTCTTCACAAGAAATGGAATTTTTAAGGAGCTCCTCGTAAGCGGTTTAGGAGATGAGCAACGTTAATTGCACTGCTGGCAAAGCAGGTGATGTTGCAGTCTCAGAGGCACGGTGCCTCGTTTTGAGATGTCGTTCGAGGAATGGCTAATTACGGAATTAGCAAGAACTACGTGATAAAAACCGTGAGTCTGCTAAAATTGGTAGATTAAATCAGAAAACAATGTGGAACCATACAAAATACAACTTAAATTAATCCACCGCACAGTCACAGTATGTAGAGGAGACGGGTACCTACTAGACATAATTATACATAAGGTAAAGTTTAGGAAAATATATAGTTGAAAATTGGAACTATACGTTTTAATTAATAATTTTAACAACCCATTTAGTTATTGCCTCCAATAAATGCACAAAATATTTTTATAATGGTATTCTTACTGTTACTGTAGGTATATAAATATATGTACCTTTATAGGCCATGTTGTCACAATACTTGAAGTAAGTTGTCGTAGGCCTCCATTTTCGTTAAAATTGCAGTTAAAATAAAATTTTGTGACCGAACTGTTTTTTACTAAATCAGACAGTTCAAAATAATCAAGCCTTAATTAATTTATTTCTAATTAAATTTATGTATATACATATTTATAAATTATTACAATTTTCGTTTATTATTCAAAATTAAAATTTGGTGACATGCTAATCTTATATCCATTAATAGATTTTTCGAAAAAGGTTTTTTTTTTTGCCAAAAAGCGAAGTAACTATTGCATAAATCTTTCAAAAATTAAGGTCAACTTTAAATAAGGAATATTACAAACTGTTGGTGAAGCTTCATTAGCCCTTTGAGGACAACTTCTCTCCAAAGCCATTATAAAAAGAAATGTAAATGGGTTTTTCCTCGAAATCTAACGAAAAGTTAAACGATCCCTTTGACGGCAGTAATAGTTCCGGAGGCAACCCAATCGTTTGGCCTTTCCGAACGAACTTAAAATTATTTCCAATTGCATGGGTTTCACAGGGGTTAAAGTAACGTGACTACCCACCGGCGAGACAATCCTAAGGGAGACCTGTTTAATGCCGCTTTTTTTCCTTTACTACATCTCACCCGTTAGTGAAATTGAAGGCATTTTGGAATTTAAGGGAACATTTTCCCCGTTTGATGTAGGAATTTTAATTTTACGCTTCATTTATTTTGGGTTATTCCCGAGAAACCATAGAAAAGCAAATCTGAGCATACTCGAAGAACTTCAGTCGGGAGACTCTTTTAGGCGAAAGTTAATGCTAAGGTGATGCGGACAAAAAATGAAAAAGAACTTCAGCAGTTTTTAAAGGAAGGATCAAAGTTGTTGAGTTAAAAATTTGTTTGGTAACTGAGCGAGTATTTAAAGAGCCGTAATAATCTGTTTCTGTGAGCTCTTGAAATATATTCATCATTCATTCCATTCAAAAATTGTTATCTTAAAGATTGATTACAAACAAGAACAAAATGTTTTAATTTAAATCGATATAAGTTTTAGAATAATGAAATTCATCAAAACAATTGAGCGACATTTGAATACGGCTTATTGAACATTTCGATCTCTTATTTAATTAGGTTAGTTACGTTAGAGCTAAGAACAAACACACTCGCCTTAATGTGCAATAAAAGTCTTATGGGCCCTATAGGCATGCCTTTGTAAGGAAAATAATTCCAAGTTCCAACGAGGATATATATGGACACCTTTACGAGTAAATATCTCACAATTTCTGCTACATATAACAATGATAAAATTTCAAATTATGAAAATCTTGCTATATGTGGGGGAATTATGAATTTATCATAATGTGCAGATTTGAATTCAAATTTCCTGCGGCCTTGAACTGAATAGGACTGGGCAATGCCATTATAAATCATACAGACAATTTATTCAAATAAAGGCTAAAAATATGAAAGGCATCTTGAAATGCCAATTAGAATGGACCGATACCCTTTTTCATTTCTTCACTAAAGCTCCTTTTTTCAATATCCCTTCGGGTATAAGCCGGAGATTGTTTAGCGAAGTAAAGGCAACTTGTTCTTTTCGGAAATTCAGAAATATTTACCCAGCCACAATTCAACCTCATTAAGAATTTTGTTGTGAAAGTCGTCTCAGGGTATCTTTTCGTCCTCTACATTTAAGCGAAAATTTAAAAAAAAAGGATTAAGGAAGGCGAAATCTTTCTTCTTCCTTCATGGCTTTAAGTGAAAAATTACTGAAGCCAAATAAAGTTTTCAACCGCCAAGAAAAAGAAAGGTAAGGGAAAACTTTTCCAAATAAGAAAAGTTTCCGTCTCATCCTGGACGCATATTCGATAAGGGAGGCCTTACCTGCATAACACCAGAGTTTCCTTCCTCGCAGGGAAGAGGCGAAATTGGTAACTTTTCCTAAGAAAGACATGAATAACTGCCGAATCCGGCCACCTAGCTATCTTCTTACATCTTGAGTTTCCTGTACCCAAAGGCTTTTCGGCTTTTGTTTACCTGGATTCTGTGAACAAGGATGGGGCAACAACTTTTGGGTGTTTTTCCGTTGACCTCCCTGGAATTATGGGATAATAAGTGGTAATTCATCAGCTTAACAAATTAAGGTATTTAATGCTCAGGAGAGAATTTTGATTTGTTTCAAAACTAGGAAAAATATGAGAGACCACCCTTTAATCATTGCGGCGGCGTTTTTTCGGAAGTGAAATATTGTACAAACGTTTCGAGATAGGAGCCTCTGTACGAATCCGCAATTGGTTTTATTCGAGGCGCCATTTGTCTTGGTGAATGTGACCATATATTTCGGATTCTATTTAGATAAGAAAATTCAATCAGGACCTTTCTGTCGTGGATGAGCGAGCGAAACGCCTGGCTTTCCCAATGACGGTTCATCTGCTATCGAAGGGCAATAAATCACAACTCGGATTTCCTTAGCTCTCCGAAAACCTAGCAGTTATACGGCGTGTATGTCTTGTAATTAATCAGCTTTATCATTATCACTCTAGAAATGTTTCTTTTAGAAAAATGTATGACTGTCACAGTTTGTGGAAATTATGGATTACTTATGTATACCGCTTGATTTTAATTTTAATCGATTTCACGATTTCATGTTCCTGCAGTACCTACTGCACAAGTAAATAAAAACGTAGTCGATTGAAAATTGCAGAATACTTTGCTCCTCGATGCGAATACGTAATCCCAAGTAAAACATCGTAGGCATTGTAAGGAGTAATCATTTCAAAAATTTTCTTTACATTTTTTCAAGTAATTTCTATACTGATACTATTTTAATTTCAGAAAAGTAAATTTTTGCATCAGACTGACTGAATTTCAATTCCTCAAAGTCGCTGTACATCTCAACTGTCTCTTAAGTTTTCAGGCACTTCCCATTTTTTAGGTTACCCTCCAATGGGATGGAATTGCATTATTACGTTGGTATGTCATAAGCTCAACCTTCTTCTGAAGGGCGTTGTCTTCCTCTGAAGGTTTATTGAATTTATTTTCCCCTATTTTATGTTATTTTTTGGGACATTTAAATAAGCTGATTAATTTAAGAGGATGAAAATTTTGCAGAAAAAAAGAAAATTGGATTACATGTCCAGTGGAAACTAAGCTGTAGGGATATTAAATTAAATTGACCAACTAATAGGGTATTTAAATAATTATGAACCTTAAAATTCTGGATATTGTTTCTAAAAAAAGGATGAAGGTCTTAATGTTGTAACTTTTTGAATTCATTGATTTATTATCATATGTATTTAAGAAGCTTATCTTTAAGTGATTCTTAACACCATTTAGCGTTTTGACATAATTGCCTCAAATTTATATGTATTATAACTATATGTAAA
This sequence comes from Machimus rusticus, assembly GCA_951509405.1. Taxonomy (NCBI): domain Eukaryota; kingdom Metazoa; phylum Arthropoda; class Insecta; order Diptera; family Asilidae; genus Machimus; species Machimus rusticus. The sequence continues at coordinate 47,721,503 of OX608051.1, read as the reverse complement.
CTTGACGTTTTATTTTATATTTTTCGGAAATTCAATTAAACTGATTAATTTAAGCAAGGGGATGAAAACTTTTTGGAATTGAGTCCATTGGATTACTTGTCAAGGAAGGAAAGCGGCATTAAATTAATAGGAGTTTTAAATTACTTGTAATCTTTAAGCACCGGAGATTGCTTTCATAAAAGGTTTAAGGTATTAAAGCAAGTGAATTATGGGGTTTTCTAATTTACTTATTCGGTCAGTAAATTTTCTTTTGTGATGTTTAATTTAATGATTTTACTATGCTATTAAAAACCTGAATTTTAGCGCATAGGTACTTAGATTGTGTTAACTTAGAATAATAGTTTTAAAATTTAAAGTTCGTATAGAAGTATCATGTATTAGGTAAGCATACATTTATAATATGTTATATTTATACGTTTTTTTATATAACTTTTTAAATTTTCAACCGGTCAATTTTCAAATGAATTTCACGTTTCTTAAAAAATACTTTAAATAAGATTAATTTAAAATCTGTCTGATAACAACTTAATTGACAATATCTATTGGTTTTATTAGTGATCAATTTCAACAGAGGTAACTTTGACTTCAAAAATACGATATGATATGATCGATATGCCTACTTCAAGAGTTTTTAAATTGTGTTAACTTGTTCATTTCCTTTTAGGTATATAACGTTTTTGAACACAAAGTAATACAAAAAGTTTGTTTTAATGCCAGGTGCCGTGTATGTACTAAAAGACTTGTAAGGATACAAAAGAGAAACAATTGTTAAAACTTGACATACTGATCTTTACTGAGTGATAACCGGAGCAGAAGTTGGGCGTTAAAGAAAAACGTTTGAAGAAAAACTTTCGAAATAACAGCTGAACCGTGACCTGACCAACGTATCAATTCTTCACCCTGAACCCTGAGAACCCTTTGAAGAAACGCGAACCCCCGCTCTTATCTTTGCTAATCTCTTAGCAGATCCTTGCTGCACGTACTGCAGCCAACTTCACGCTGTTCAACTATGAAAATTCTATTAATCTCCCCCGACCCGAGCCATCGATCCACTGGTGCAGCTGTTGCTCCACCAACCCTTTCTTTGTGTGGGGCGGCTCCACAATCTACATGAAGGGATTGGGGGTGGTTGGACAGCAAGAAGACTTTCAAATTAAATTTCCTTTTCGTCGCAGGCAACAAAAGTAGAATGGTTTTAAAGAAACGAGCGACCATCGATTGATTTCTCGCCACTTTAACCAACCGCGCTTGAAATAAAAGCAACGAGTGGTTAGGGCAGATTGCACGCGATATTCAAGCGCTGGGGATGAGAGGATTCGGCCCACTTTTATGGGGCTCTTTTGTACCCTCCATGCAAATGGGAGCTCTAACTAGACCCAGCTTATCCCCCGATTTCGCTCGATTAGGGTATTCGGATCGGTGCATGCAGGAAATCAATCAAAAGGCTTCTTACTACGGGGATTCCTGCAATCATCGTCAGGAAGAGCGCAGAAGGAGGTCAGTCAGTCTTCCCAATGCAATCATAAAATTTTAACGGCAGGAAATGCAGAGACAGAGGAAGCTTCCCTCGCCGGAGACGGGGGCATTCGAGCTCTGCGGACTGTGGCATTTCACATAAGAACTGATCCCCAGTCCCATGAAAGTAAAAACCTGCGATTATCAGAGCATGAAATTCGGCTGACATCGTCATCGACTACTAAATAAACCCACGTTCTGGGGCACATATGCTGAATAGAGTCCCATGCACGCTTTTGCTTCGGCAATTTAAGCTTTCGCGCGCCCCAGTCCCCATAACGAGCGAAAATCCACCCTAATAACAAGACGACCGTCGTTGACATTCACCCGGAGTTATGTTGGACGCAGATTCCCGCTCGATTTGGGTGGGGCCGGGGGTTTGAGCAAACAAAAATGCACCGAGCACTCGCTGTGATAAATTGCAGCCCTCCCCCGCGTTTACCCGCAGATTAACGAGACTTCTGCAGACTTGTCGTCGAAGATGTCTGCAAGTAGCCGCAGACAACTACGAAATTGCATCGCTGACTACACAATAAATGACTGTTGCGAACAGCTCCGGGACTCATCAATATGCGCTACATATTTCATCTTCGACCTTCGAGTAGAAACTTCGAGCAAATTAAATTAGGGCGGACGGTTTCTGCAGGAACGGGGCTGTTCGAACCTTCGCTAACCCATAACTCATCGGCGACATGCACTAAACGTAATCGTTTTCTGTGCCTTTCGAACTCAGTGAAATATCGCCTTAATTTCTTAATTCGGCCCAGGGCAGGGGTGGGCTATCGGGAGTCAAGGGTACGGCGAGGATTGGTCAGTTAACCAACCGCCTTTTGCGGAAGTCCACTCCATGCCCTTTCGAAAAGAGCGAACGCCGAAGATTAATGCCCCGATGTATTCCAGTCGCCTCTGGACTGGCCAAAATAATGGCCGACAGAGCAGGTGCTCTGCCAGGAGCGTTATTAGGTTCACTGTCATTCGAGCCGAGCGAAATAAGTTATGAGCTCGAAGATTTAGTACGTTTCTGGGCAATTGCTTCCAAATATATTTCATAAAATATTCCATATCCATCAAACTGCTCCTTCTTTCTGAGTAGCCTCTTATGGTCGATTACTTGAAGAAGTAATAGGTCAGCATTGATGGAAATGGGTCTATTTTGCGGGAAATTGGGAGTGGGCTCTTCATTTATTTTAATGGTTTGATTTTAAAGTTTACTAGTCATAAACCATAAACATACCACTTGAAGTTTCTCCATTGGTTTAGAAATCTATATGCAAGTATAAAAATATGGTTCAAACTTTAATTTTGACATCAATTTGAATTTTAGAGCCATATATTTAACAGTCAAACTACCATTTAATGTATAATATATAGTATATACCTACATAATTATTCCACACCCGTCTATAGTTACTGAAATAATTAGTGAATTTTTAATTTAAAACAAAATGAGAACGAAACATATGGAGCTACGTATGTACCTACAAGAAATCTACTTACATACACCGAAAAAAAATAGCAATACTAACTAATCTTTTGTCGATTATCAGCCAATTAATTGAATTAGTTGTTATAACAATTTAAATAAAGTAGTGAAATCAACTAAAATAGTTGAGAAAGTAACTAATTTTGTAAATGTTTTTCTCACTGTTTTAGATCTATCAACTAATTTAATTAATTGGCTGAAAAAATAGTTAATTTTGCTGCTCTTTTTCTTTCAGTGTATGAGCCGTTGAGAATCATAGTGACGTAAGTCAAGTTTTAATAGTTTATATGGTATTTAACAGGGTGAGGGGTAAGTGATGTGATTTTAGTCTTAACTCAGTTTTTAAAAATTGTTGACTTACGCCACTATGATTCTCAATGGCTCATATATTGAAACTTTTCAAACCAATAATAAAATTGTGTATAAAATCCGCAAATATGACGTGTCTAACAGTGCTACTCTTGTGCCAAAGCATTAGTTAATTCTTCCGTAATGACTTAAAGTTGAAAAACTCTCGCGCCTTTATCTGCTATTATTGATGAAACTCCTTCGACTGCGATCAATAGAATTCCCTTTAGAAACAAATCAGAGTGATACAGAGTAGACAGAGAAGACAAATATCTTTCGAGGTAGATTTAGCGCTAGGAGTATGCTTTAGTTCAAAGCCCCTTGATTTACAGAAAGGGAACTTTTCGATTGCGAACTACTATACATATAATACATGTATAGGGCTTATCGAGCTGAAAAGTTGGAATAGCGGCCATATCTCTTCGAGGTATTTTGTTTTGTCTGTCGCGTTTTTTTTCTTGCTCCCATGCAAAACTTCTGCTTAGTTCCAGCCTGTTACCCCGTGTGTTACCAGGGGATGAAATTCTTGCGCTGAGTCACCACAGTCTTTTGGCCCAAGAGAAGCTCTGGGGCTCGAAAGTGGACGAAAAGACACAGCATATAAAGGATAAAAAAAATATAAAAAGCCGTCAAGGCGCCGGGAAACTTTGTGATTCGTCACTTGCACAAACATCCACCGCAAAATTTATGCCGTCTTCTATTCGGTAGCAGAGACACTTAGTCACCTCCTGCTCCGGCCGGGCCTAAGCCCTTAACTCCGGATTTATCCGGCAATCTAATTTCGAAGATAGCATCTCAGCAGTCCGCCCTGTCAGCCGAGCCTTCCGCTGAATTTTTGATTTATAAACCCCGGGACCGGTTCAGCATTTATGACGTCCCATCGCCGCGCTTCACTGCAGATAAGAAAATCAATGGGAAAACAGAAAAACTCATATTAGAGTGGTTTATCAAAAACCGTGACAGGGCGAAAGCCCGGCGTTACACGTCCACGGAGGCGATTTCGGGGGGACGGGGCCTACAGTGATTTGGAGCCTCTGTTTCATTCCTCGATGATTTTCTATCAATTTCTGTTTACGTAAGCAGATAACGAATAGAGGGCGAATTGCACGACTCATTGATTTCGCCAGAAAGAAATGTCGCCGTCGATTCGAAGGCCTAAGAAAACATTCTGGCGGCTTTGCGGGATTTAGTCGACGATGGAAGGACTATTTGCCGAGTTAACACGCAGCGTGTGGGGTGCAGGCCGGGGCGAGGAACGCACCCCGAACCTTTGCAATTCAAGCCTACGGCTATTTTTAACGCTTGTCACGAACACGTGCCCTAAAATACTCAACTCTCGGGCATCCAGTAAAACTGCGGGCCCTAAAGGGCCATGACACACCACAAGCACTTATGCAAATGAGATGTCGATTGAAATTTTCTGATTTGCTGAGTCTTAGCCCTGCGAGCGCTAATTGCGCTGGCATTTTCCAACTTGTCGGGGAGTGGGGACGCCGCCGCCGGTGACGGACGTGCACGCGGGGGTTTACCTTTCTACTCGGGGGACCTTTCCGCCCCCGTCGCCTCCGGAGAAAGCGGGGAATCTTGTTAATTGTTGATAACACGAACCATAATTGCGCTTTGATGTCACACTCTAATTACAGTGGATTTGGAACAAAAGGGTTGAATGACTCAATTCTCTCGAGGGAATGTTCCACAGAGCGATGATGAGCTGCGGACACATTTGAAAAGGGTTTCTGTCGCAATTAACTTTTGAAGCTCATGAAATATGCAACTTTTTATTGAAGACAAAGACGTGGGTGGAATGTGGATTTCAAGGAGTTTACTTTTAAATCGGTCACAGAGATTATGGGAAAAACGGTGGTTGAGAGAGACCTTTTGAATTTTATTTTCCTTTTAAGAACTGTCACAAAAAAAAATAATTTGTGTAGGTATATCTAAACTGATTGTGATGCAGCGAAGAATAAATAATTAATAAGTGAAATATTATAAGAAAACTTGAAAATTTGATAATAATCAATTCGAGTTTATATAATAATATTCTGTGAACCCCCACTTATTGTTTTCTGATCGATTATTAACTCCTTCTAAAATTCTTATTTTTATTACAGTCGAACTTGTGAATAGTTATTTGTTTGCTTTGCAAAGTTTAACGATAAAACGACAGGTAGGGGAGACCGGGTACAAAAGTAACATTTTTTACTTTTACCTTGATTTCTGGTTAGGTGTTATTATTTTGATGAAATTAATATAGCCATATAAAAATTCCGTTCATGTGCTTTACATTAGTATCTTGATTTGCCTGATTATTGTGTATTTTGTATGAATCACAGAGACTTTAAAAAAATTCGTCCGTTGTTACTTTCGACCACGTTGGCAGGTCGAAAGTAACAGGACAAAAGGGTTTGTAATAATTATGATATAACATATTAAATCAACAAATTATTTATTAGAAACCTTTTTTATTAATAACACAAATAAGCACTTTCATTTTAAATGCTAAAAAAATATATAATTTACGAAAAAAAAATTAATATTATTAACTCTCCCTTAGAAACTGTGTTTAGTAATTAATGACATAAATTATTGTATGATAATAATTTTTTCTAATCACACTATTCAGTATCAGTCTTCTATTCAGACTCGCAATCAGTAAATCAATCCGAAGACAAAAGTAACATGTTACTTGTCTACCCATAGGGCTATGTTACTTTTGTACCCTACCACATTTTTGTTAAAACATGGACGATAACCTGAAAACGGAACGTGCTAGACAAAAATGAATTGAAACACTGTGCAATAAATCTAATCTAGAATTTATATGCAAATTTTCAGATTAATATCATCCTTAGTAGTATTAGTAAACATAAAATAAGTGAACGTCAAAAAACTTACTTTTGACTTGTGAAATCACTTATTGTCCTCTCACAAAACCTAACAGCGCGTGGCGCGCGCGGCTACTGAATGCAGGAGAGGGGGGCGCCACCGGCCATCACCTGATGGCAGCGAAGCGGTATTTTGACTATTGGATAGACCTACAGAGCCTTTGTTACTTTCGACCCGCCGTTACTTTTGTACCCGGTCTCCCCTAATAGAGTGCTACATTATTCGTATTAGGTCATTCGTTTTTGTTTACTCTCAAAACTTTAATTCTCATAAAGAAATTTTGTTTTTTAATAAAACCATAATCCGTAAATGAGATTTCTCGGACTTTGTAAAACTTTTGCCAAACTATCAAAGTTAAACCTTAAACTTAGTACCTTTGTTTGGTTTTCTTTCCCTTAAACGACTTGAAGCAAATCCGTTTAACCTAAACAAGTTTACAGAACTTGACGTAATCGCAGTTAAACGAGTTGGGACTTTCAAACGATTAATGCTACAACCAATATTTTAAATTATACGAAATTATTCAGATTATTATGTGAACATTTCATTTTTTACCTTTTGCTCTCTATCTAAATAATGAAAACGTTTTGTTTTTGACCACCTTAATTATTCGTGACTTCAATTTAAAAGGAATAACAATTTATAATTTTGCATTCAATGAACATAGGTTTGGAGGGTTTTAAACATAGCAATTAGATGATTTTTGGCAAATTTTAAAATCTTATTGCGGGTAATTGAATTCAATGCAAAAATGTGCAAGAGGTGTTATTAAATTTGTATAAGAGTATAAGAGTATAAGTATTATGTATCTGTAATATGAACAAAAAACAGATTTATAAAATTATGAGGACTACTTCCCCCAATTACTAATTATTTCCAATTTAAAAGGAACCTCCGGATTAAGAGCAAATAAATGGCAGATTGGAAGCATCATTCTTGTGTTGGTTCTATAACATCGTGCTCTGTTAAGCAACTTCACGTAATGTGAGTTTAGTGCTTATTCCGATAATAGAACTATGCGAAAGTTCCGCAGCAGCTCCGTTTGTGAAGCCATTAGCCACGGACGGTTCGCAGGCAGAATTTTAAAGGTCCTTCGTCTGGTTAGGCTTTTCCCACTTTCCAACAGGGTGATTACGCGACGAGGGCCGGGGGCGGGGACCCAATGAGGAAGTGCCATCAAATGCAATAATCGTTGTGCTCAACGAACCTCTGAAATTCCATTTGAACGAGGAGCTTAAGTTGAGGCACATAAAAGTCGCTCCTTTTCGGAATACCCGTGTATTTTTTTCTGCCGAATCTCAGAAGGATTCTTTTTCCGTGCTTGTCGTGAAAGAAGCGCCTCTTTATGCAGACAATGTGGCCGAATTGGTCCCTGCAGGATCTCGGGCGCTCCACGCAATTCTCAGGCAATTTCGGATTCTAGGTCTCTTGGTGGATGTGCGCTTCTGGTGGATTTCTTTTCCTACACGGGGCCCCGCCGGGCGCCGTATTTACTCAGGGACTCCCACATTCTTTCATTATGCGGCAGATGTTCCGAAGCACTTCCACCCACGTTTCTTTGCGAGTTTCTATCTCGATGGTGGGCTCTTCGCACTCTGCGGAGCCAGCCCTGCCGGGCCGGGCGGCGACTGTATTCCTCGCACGATAGGATCAAGCACTTAAACCGCTGCCTTTTCTTATTATCCTTCAGGTATTTATTTTTTGTAAAAATGCTGGTAATTTAGGCTCCCACGAAATCCGCAAAAACTTCGTTTCTCGTAGTGCTTGAGGACGGTAACATATGCGCGGAATTATCGCACCGAAAAGTCTTCTCAAGAAATACGTCAGAGCAAGTCCTCGTGCCGAGGCAATCCGCCACACCCATCTTCTTGGGGTTTCCAAGATGCTTATCAAATTGTCATACAACCGAGGAATAGGAAAGGTTTCAGTTTCGACCAAAACACGAGAAAAACACCCCCGGCCCCCCAGGGGAACTGTACGACACCGGCACGCGAAGACGCTGGAGCCGCCCGGACCACCTTTTGCGTCTTGGCGTCGAGGAACCTCATCTCGGCTTTATTTATGCATTCCTCGCAGACACGTTCGCACCATCCGGGCTCCTCGTGAGCACGATGTGCATGGAGTGATGGTTTCATTTGACCTGGATAAAGGTAATCGGGTGGATCAAGTAGTCATAGGGGGCACATTCACCTCGGCAGTGTTGACGAGCCACTTTCACCTTGCTTCAACAATTCTATATTTTTCCCTAATCCACCCACCTGGTAAAGAATGGAATTTATTTGATAAAGGTTAAATTTAAAGCTCAGTTGAGATTGAGAAAGAAAGAAAATTGGGATGAAAAATTATGTTTCTGCTTGTCTTGGAAATACGACGCCTGAAATAAAGTTTTTGCGCATTCTGATCCCCAACACTATATTAAATCAAGTATAGCTGAGACCTTCCTAACGTAGATATGTACATATGTTACATGAATCTCTGATATGTATAGTAGGACAAGAAAAACGACTATTGCTTAAACGCGTGTTAACTATCAGATATGAAGGATTATTGTGGGCTACCCTGAGTCATATTTTGTGATTAGCTTCCATGATGAGGGTTTCATTCGAAGGGGATGCCTAATTTTACCCAAAGTAAAGTGAGAGTTGGTTAATGAAGTTTGGGCCATTTTTGTTCTCTGAAGCATGCAAACGTCACCTAAAATCATTTGGGGATACGTTTAGAATAATAAATAAGTTTGGGATCGAACGAACTTTTTATAAGAACTAAAAATTACTCGGTCATTTCGAAGGTTTGCAGGTTCGAATTCCACGCTTGATCAAAGTCGTTGTCTTTTCAAATAATTACCACATACATATGTATAAATTTAATCAGAAAGATAATCTTCTAACCATCGGTTCTTCCAAATTCCTTCCCCCAAAAATAACCTCTTCACCCCTTTGGTTTTTTAACTTGAAGATTTTTCGAAGTACCTACCCTTAAATAGTCCTTAAAGTCCTTCAAAAGATTTTAAGACTTCTATGTAAAGCACTGCAGTTCGTTCGAAAGTGCATCCTCTGATGCTGGCCAACGCGTTTTTTTAAATCATTCTGTACATCAATCCAAATCTTTTCCAAATACCAATAAAGTTAAATTGTAAAAAGGTATGAGTTGCCAAATACATTTTTATATTTGATATCCTTTAATATTCCAACTTTTTGTTAAAAATTACTGAAAGCAATTTTATTTGCTTTGGTTTTAATTTTAAACTAACTTTCTTCTGAGAAGATAAAACACTTCAGATTAAAAAATGTTTCTGGTGAAATTTAACCACACGGGTTGAAATTTATTCTAATTATTTGTGTAACTGTGTGTGCGTTTGATCAGGAATCTTCTATGTAGGTACATACACGATTTTATTTAAATCAGTTCTTAGGGAGTTTTCTCTCGTCTTCCACACGATATTAAAATGATGTTCTACCTTTCAAAAACGATTCATGAATGGTATTATTACAATACGTAACATTATACCTCTGCATAAAGAAACTATTGTTAGATATTGCTTAACTCGTAGGTAATTGTCATAATTTCGCTGATTTTGCTTTCTAGTAGCTGTATGTAATTCATAAGAAAACTCCTTTCACAAAAGAGCTTCCTCGATTTATAGTGATTTTCACCAAATTGGTTGAGACAAACAAAAAATCGATTTCTATTGTATTTTCCCGTCCACGTTCAATTGCTTGTGCATCCTCGATGTTAATTGCAGAAAACTTGAACAGAGCTGGTGAGGAAGTTCATAAATACCCGAGATAAATCATGTTCGGATGCGGTTGCCTCAGTTCAATTGGTACTACAAATGATTCTCTGCTTGTCAGCCTGAAGAATAATGTCCTTAGAATCACTCAATAATAAGCTGAGAGTTTTCTTCGAAATTGCACTTTTTGTCCCTGAGAGTTAGTAGAAAGCCCGCCCCCGGATATGCTCTTAGTGTGTTCCGCTCTGTCTTCTGGTTGCATTTTAAATTCTTACTTTTTTTATTGCAAAAAATAGCCTCGTCTTAGGGCAAGAAAATACTACAAGGTTGCAAAAGTGGACAAAAGCCTCCCACCTGTGTACCTACAGTGGTAGCTTGGAAGAGGAACTTCATCATTGTGCGCATTCTTTTCACAGCAGGAAGCTGTGTTTCTGGATGAGATAAGATACCCGTTTTGCTGAATCTTGAGCATTGCACTTGGAGCACTATTATCGGAATTTTGTGAGCAACATTTCTGTGGTAAGACGCAGACGATGTGGAGTATTAAAGCTAAATTTATTGCAACGACAACAGTGACATTTCAAGAATGACTCTTAAAGTCAACAAGTTTGGTTGTGCTAAGTTACCGCGAAACTATCCCTAAGCGATTTTTATTTGATATTTATGTATATCTTCCTTTAAGGGGCACGTGAAATACTTACTTCGTGTTTGTTAATGATACGAATTCAATTTTAACGAAATTTTAAACACTTGATAATGTTAAATACGGCTTAGAAGGTCATGAATCAAAAACTTTTTTTTTCTCAAATATTTAAAACAGATAATTTAAAAAAGTTTTCAAATTAAAATCAAAGTGTCTATAAGCACCACGGATTATATTGCAATAAAGTCTATAATAGAGTTGTCTGGAAGAAACTTAAGTTTCAACTATTAGCAGAAAACTAAGCTGCAATATTCTCAAGATGAAGTATTCTTATAAAATAATAACTAATAGGTAAATAACACTTCAATTTTATTTTCATACGTTTCAACTTAGTGCCAAATTTCATGTTAAATCTGATCCGAAGACGATTGTAAAAGAAAAAAAAACACAGATATTGTTGTTAGATGTTTACTTACTTTGGTGTTAACAGTTTCCTGGAATCGGATGCTTTATACCTGTTTGTAATTTCTCGTTATTTCTATCTAGAAATTTCTTAAATTTCCAAATCCCATAAATACATTAAAAGCCTTTGAACAAATTCCTGTACTATTGCTAAGGAAATTTATGTCGTGCTTGCATCCTAACTTGTCTACCTACTCCGTAGGCAAAGTACGAAAATGCTGTCCAGAAAACCCTTTCTATAAGCGGATAAAATGCATTGCTCCGCACTACTGCAGTTTACAAATTACGAGCGCGTGAATGGAACGGATGCAATTCGGGTGGATTGCATTTTGCTTACTTGGTATGGAATCTCACCAAATGGCAAATGGTTTGATTATTTGAAAACAATCCAAGCTTCGAGTGTTCTGTGGGACGGCAACGTCTGTCAACACGCGCGCTATGCGTCCTTTCACAGTGTTGACTGGTGCATTCGCTTGTTAGTATAGTTTGATATTTTTGAAGACACCTGGTCCTTCCTGGCGTGAGAATTTACATTTACGCGATGGAGTGGTTGTTGCATGCAAAATGGTAATTGAAATAGAAGAAAAACGGAGTTTGTACGACGAGCGAAGCAGATGTTTGCAATTTCAGAAATTGTTGGGTCATATGTAGCCAGTTAGTTTTCAGTCGGAACGCATATCTCAAAGCATTTTGAAATCGAAAGCAGAAGCGGAATGGTCAAATTGCATACTTTATTTTTACTAGTGTGCATTTGCAATACAAATGAAAAATCAAAGAATATTTGACGCTGTTTACACGCTGTTTATTGGAAAGATATTATATACTTAGATATGGAGATAGATAAGGATAAGTTTAATTTTATTTACTCAACATTTCTGTTCTGTTCTGTCACTGAAATGATTGCTTTCAAAATCATTTCGTAGCTACATTGTTTTCGCAAACGAAGTTGCTGCTCAATTTTCTTTCATTTAAATAAAAAATATACATACGGTATAATTTCCTTATAATTGACTTCATAGTCGAAAGAAGTAGACTAATATTTTCACCTTTACACGAAGAGTTCATATTGCGCATTTTCAAATTCCAAAAAAAGAAATCCAACTGCCCTTCTTTTCCAATGCCGAACACATCAATTTCGACAGGAAATCGATTTAAGAAGCCTTAAGGTTGGCGTAACCCCCTAAAATTTATTGAAATGAAATAATCAGGTTCAGACTCATGGTTCACCCTCGAAATCATGATTTACGATTCAATGGCCCAAAAGTGTCACATTAACCTTTTGATTTATTCTGTCACCAAATTTGTTTTTGAATAAAAGTTAATGGCAAAAACAAGTATGATGCTCTACCCCGAAGTTCATAAAAGCTTAGTCGATCCGGCAACGATGACGGTGCGCCCCACTGAGTCATCCCAACAATCGCAATCTCCGTCGAAATCTTAATCGCGGCCTTATAAAGCCCCATCTGCGCTGATACGCCCTCATAACTCACACAAACGGCGAAAAAGGCGCTGATAGTCATCAACCCAAGGCGACACTTTTAAAGCCTTCCGCGTAGTAAACGCCATGCATTTGCCCTCGTAATGCCCCCCCGGAGAAGGTTCCTGTGTAAGGCGGCTCCCGCGTAGCCGGGGGGCTGTTGAGCGGGATTTTGACGAGCGATCGGTGGCAACGATTACTTGATATAATGGCAGTTAACAGCGCTATATATCACTTGTAGCCCAGCTTTATTGTCAATATGATTTTCCTCGTTATCCACCGGCATTTCCTACTCGGTGTGGTGAAGACTGAAGTTGGAAAAGGTTCGCCAAAAGCAGCGGCCCTGCTGAGACGGCATAAGGTTGAGATGTCTATTTGCTTTATAAATCTGTAAATTGAACGAAGGTTGGCTGAGGAGCCCACAGCGAATCGAATCAATACCGCTCCAAGGGATGAACAAATTCTAAGAGGAGCAACTCCCTCCCCTAAGCGCGGTATCTTGATCAAGGAAAAACATTTTTCGGTCGATAGAGAATCTTACTCCTAATGAAGTAAAAAGCCCAGAAAAACAATGACGGGAGCAAAGACTTCCTGTTTTTGACGTTTCGGAGATTTTCTGATTGCTTTGAATTTTGATGTTTCGAAAAGTTACGGAAGTTGAATGAGATGAGAATAAGGATATATTTAGGGGTTCTCTGGTCTATAATAAGCAATAGGGTATGAGTATCTATTACAAATACTGTATTACGAAAAAAATAAACGGTTTTCTATTGAGTAATATTACATGTTATTATGCTCGTAAATACGTAAAATAAAGAATAATTCATATTTCTAATGACCGAGTCAAACAAAAAGTTTATATTTATGCTTATTTTTTCGAGTGCCATGTTGGTGTAACGCTTTAAAGGGTCATTACATGAAAACATGGTAGTCTAAGTACTTTAAAGGAGTTCGGCGGTATTTTGAAATTCATTTAAAATTTTCTTCTATTAGCATTTCTTAAGACCCAAAAAGTCCCTTCAAAGTTTACAATTAAAAACACTTTATGTTAAGTACTAGAGTACATATATTTTTATTTTCTGTTTGGTGTGACCGATGTGACAAGTAATAACAAACACCTTAATTTTATAATATAGTTTTCTTTTTCAACGGCCCTTTTCTCTGATATCTACGAGGTTCAGATTATAAGAAAGAGAAAAAAATTGGTTCTATACAAAGGAACACAATTTCACTTGTGTGTAAAACGAGAAGGAAACAAATAAAATTCATTTTTTCAACCACAGAAATATAATGTAAGTATAGAAAGCGTCTGGGCGCTCAAACGAAGGAGTAGAGATCTCAAATATTTGCGCAGCAAACGCTGTCCACTGAGAAGGACTGCAATGATTTGCATAAAGCATATTAATTTGCTTTTTAAAAGCTGGCTCTGTACTCCCCCATATGGGAGCCGGGAGCATTATCGCAAACTGCGGGCCATTCCGGGCAATTTCCACACGCAAGGCGGGCAATAATCGTTGGCAAACGTTGCCACTCTTTCTCCTCTTGGATTTTAATTACACAAACGTCTAGTGCAATGCATTTGCATGAGAGCGTAAATAACGATAAAAGTTTATTCAGCGGCCCAGCCTAAAATTACCCTCGTTTAATCCGACCATTCAAAGTGGCTATTTTTGTTTTTATTACTTTTCTACCAGTTTCCGCCGGGACACCCGGCAAACCCCTGCCGGGCGTGTAGGCGACCGCTCTTGTTTGTTCTGTTTGCGAAATTTGAAAATGCCACTTCTGGTAAGTGCGGGAGAGGTCGTTTAATTCGGAGAGCAAAGTCTTTTCCGAATACCTTCCCGGAAAATTTCCCAAGAAATTGTTATTCTAAATATTTCAAAGTCCCGTCATGCAGCCCTTCTCCAAAGTTTATCTTGTAAGCATTCTTAAAACTAATTAAGGTAGAAAACGCGGGGGACATCCTCTTCATAGGGACAATAGTTATGCGGTGTTGAACTGCCGGGTTTGGTTCACAGCAGAACTTCCGAAAGGAATTCAGGTTCCCTTGCGAACAAATTACGAATTTTCCGCCATTGAATCTGCTGACTGCGCATTTAAGATTTTATACCGAACAATTATTCCTCAAAAGCATTTTATTTGAAGAGCTCTGGAGAAAGCGGCTCATTAGAGAGTCGTTATTTGCTCTGTCAGAGCTGTTGGCTACTCTGGGAGTGTAATGCAAATAGACAAAGTATTCCACCCGTCTTAAGACTGTTCTCAGACTTTTCAGACGATGAATGCTTCGCATCTTAGGTGTTGAAGACAGTGAGCTAAAGGAAACAGTCGATTGAGTAAGCCACTTTGGTCAACTCCAGCAGAGAAACTTTCAGAATGTAAAATTGATGCAGTGGGACTCTATGCGGTTGAATAGTTAGTGAATTGAAATAAATTCAGTTTTGAGTCACTTCAAAAGCGAATCAGGCACAGAGCGAGACTTAAGGACTTGCGGCTTAAGTAGAGATAAATTTTGCGGAAACCAAAACTAATTGTTTACGTAGAAGCAACTGGGGAAATTTTAAATGCGTCATGATTCCGGGAACATTTTTGGCCAAAATGCTGTTGTAGCAACTAACACAATAGTTGGATAATTAAAGTTTACACAAAAGACAATATGTATTAATATACTTATGTCATTACCCACTCGTGCATTGGAGTTACGTAGGTACCCTATACGCTAGGTAACCGAGCTTATCGCTTTGATATTGCTCCTTTGTCGATTGTCTATCTATATTTATTTTAATTAAAAGCGATTCTGGCTCGGAATAAGATATATATGTATGTACTTACATATAGATATGTAAAATTTGCAGCATTGATTTATGGAATTAATTATAAATGCTATCAAAGCGTTTGGTTATGTGTTATGGAATTGTTAACGCTGTTGGATTTTAGGAGTATTTTTTCAGCCCAAAAATAGTTATTTTATTTTATTATTCCGCAGAGAATAAAATTCTGACATAAATCTCCAAGGTTGCGTATATGCTTCAATTCGGATAAATTTGGACTGTTTTCATGAAAAAGAAGCAGTTTTCTTTTCTGAATTTTTGGTTTAAAATGTGCCGGGATAGGATCGAAAAAACATAATAGATTTTTAAAGCCACTCCAATTTACATTAGTTTGTATAAAAAAATAAACTTTTACTTCGATTTTTGTGGAATTTAGTTCTAAAAGTGAAATTTTGTGTATAAGGTATTTTTCAAATGAATAACCTTACCAGATCGTTTCGTTAACAGTTGCATATTACAACAATGTTTACTAATCGCTCATTAGTTAACGTGAAGATATTAACAAGCTTTTGACGACTTTGAAAACTAGAGGAGTAGTAAATGAAATTCGCAATTTCTCTCATAATTAAGGTTTCGTTTAATTATCACATAAATTAAAGTAACTCACATCTGATAGTAGTTGAAGTGACCCAAATACCTTCAAGTGCAGGTCACCTGACAGCACGCAAACGTAATATTTGAATTGAGGCGGAAACAAGCAACACCCGTGCGTGAGATCGACAAAATTTATTGTGGTTGCACGGCAGACGGACACACCTATCTGCTCATCTGCTCTAATTCACGTCTGATTTGCCAGCGCCCCACCCATCGGGTTTTGCTGAGGGGCGATCAAAATGTTGCCATCAGTGCTCTGATCCAACGAATTTCACTTCTCAAGATTTGGGGTTTGGGATTTCTAGGGTGGAAGATTTCCATGACTTGTAGGCTCTCATGAAATTCGCCTGTTTTTGGAAAATTACAAGTCGAAAATCGTTTGCCAACATAAAGTTCACGTGCAGTAGAACTTTAATCGGGTTCATTAGTATTCACGCTGTGGCCTCGGGGGTAAATAGATTGTTACAAATACACAATCTGCCAATTTGAATCTGAATTAGACCCTGACTTGCTATAAAGTCCTTCTTGCCAATAAATATTTGATTTAGGATATCAGCTTACCGATTTTCATTGCTTTGACTCATTAACGTGAATAATGTTTTCTCTTTTTTGTTTCAGTTACAGAAAAGGAAATCAGACAGTGGTAAGTTAAATTTGTTTGTAGATTTTGTGTTATTTGTTTATTCTAAATATAAACAGAACTTTGATTGTAAACATTCAAAATACAACATTTATTACATACACGCATTTTTATAATTGCTTGTTTGGTATATGCGCTGAAATAAAACAGCAAGGGTACCTACTGTGTGTAACGATTTTATATGAGTACGAGAATCTATTTAGCAGTAAGTAAAAATATGAATTGAATCCAATTTATCAAAGTTATAAATTTTCCAAAAAAATAACTTACTTACGCATTAAGTCAAGTTATCCAACAGTGAAAACCTCAATCGAATCGTTTTTTTTTTGAAAATTCTAAAATGTTGTTACAAAAGTACACGGCTATAATTTAGCTCCTAAACTTTTTAGGTAAGGCAAACAACTGAATAACTGAAAAAACGAATTACGTAGCAAAGTTTGAGCTTCAAAACATAAAAAACCGTATTATGTAACTTCACTGAGCCATTTTTTGGTTGCAAATGAGTAAAATTAGGCTAACCAAAATACAGATAAAAGAGACAATGCCTCATATATGTATGTAGTACGCCCAAAATTTCTTACATAAACCTTGCCTTGTCTCGGTTAAATGGAATTCACTTCATAACGCTGGGCTACAGTAACATTTTTGTTTTGCCATAAAAGAAGTAACGACGGCCAAATGTGGAGCAGGATGAGCTCAACAAAAACAAATAACCATCTCGTCAACATCAAGCGGCAAGATAACACAAGAACGATGTTCCTTCCATCGTCCCGTGCAACGTAGCGCAGCCCGGCGGCTAAACACTAAACCTCAGGTACTTGGTTGAGGGTGGATTAAGAGGAATCGCTGAATATTTCACAGCCATCGTTTTAATAATGCGATTATTTAACGTCGAACTGGAGATTGCCAGCATTATTTTGAATAACAAAAACGCAATCACAGTAAACACATTCAATGGTTATAAGGGGATATAACGTACAATACTTTTATTTTTATTTTAACATTCAATTTGGGAGTTTGCTTGCTTGGATTGGAGAAATAAATTTTTTCAGTTTGCATTTATTTAATTTAAATTTGTTTATCGTTTAATATCGTTTTATTAAATTCGGAAAAGATAATATGTGTGAATAGCATTTTTATAGTGGAAATATTAGTTTTTTTAAAGAAAATTATGAATTACCATGTAATTTAATGAAGACGCGTTTATTAAACATATACATATTTGAAGCATATAAAATTAACAAAACAAATTTTTTTTTTTAACAAAATTGTTCTTGTAGAAGACAAAAATTGTTCGAATTTGCGAAAAGTTATAACATCGCGAAAAATTATTCACTTTTAATGATCCATTTTTGGGAGTTTGTATTTTTTAGTTCATGAATCAGAAGTTTTATCTTACTTTCTGTTTAAAAGTATAAATTGTTTTGTTTTTGTGCGACTTCTTTTAATTAAATTATTAGCTGTTAAAGTAAAGTAAGATATTTTTTCACAATATCCAAAAATTAACCTTTATTCGGATTAATACCTTTTAAAATAGCAATGAAAGCAAAATTTGCTTTCTATTTTCAGGCACAAAGGTTTTTTAAAAGACTGTCCCAATGGGTTACTGACGGAGCAGGTAAGTGTAATTTTTTCGCAGTTGCTGTGTAACCACATTAAAATTTAATATACACTTTCTTCATTGTTTCATTCTCTGCAAAACTTTGGTGCTGTGATTATACTCATCAGGGGTTTATCAAAATATACAAACAGTTTTTCCCGCAAGGAGATCCGAGCAAATTTGCATCGCTGGTGTTTAGGGTATTCGATGAAAACAATGTAAGTATCGCGCATAAATCAACATTTAAGGACTTGACATAGATCCCGCGCTCGAGCATCCTTTTAGTCCCTGAACCAGTGGGTCACGCTCCTTAATTTGAATATGCCTCGTTCCTAGAGCAAGTAATTTTCGTTTGCAAACATGCAACGACAGAGCGACTACACGGCCTGCTAGAGCAGGCTAAGGCAGGCTTCACAGTAGCATACGCAAAGTTAATTGGGCCCACGAGGCACTTGGCGCTGTCCGTGCTCCGGTGAGGGTCCTTTAGCTTTGGCTAATTATGAAACATCTCTGGCCCAGGTGCAATATGAAGAATTAGTCAAGGCCTAGGTTTTTGCCTTTTTGATTTTGTATGTAAACGCCGCTCGAACGAATGGATTTTAAATTGAATTCGTGCTCTGATTGAGTGCCTGGCTGGTGGCCTTACGTCGCATCTGATCCTTCACATGGACCAGTATTATTTATAGCTCTAGTATCGTTTCTATTTTTTATTTATATATTCTTGACATTATTCATGAGCTACTGCTGTCGAGGTGAAAGGGTACCGCGTTGGGGGGTTGACCTAAGCTTTAGGCACAACGTGAAACGTCAAGTGACGAGGCGTTTCACAGAAATGCTCACTTTTCCTGGCAGCCATGCTGCCATGACAAGCTATAGAAGTGATTTCGCTTTTAAATCCATTAATCTCGTTTCGCGTTCTCTTCGTGACATTTTCAGTAAAAGACATTTACGAATGTCAACAAATTTACTCAATTCTATATCGAATTTCGCTCTTTACCTTGGGGAAAATCTCAGTTTTCGAGGGGTCAAACTATAGCAATTTAGTTACCAAGCGTTGTTGAGCTTACGTTAAGTCCAATTCCATTATATTGTTTAGGTACGAGTATACCGTATACTCGAATTACTTGTTTTTCTGTAATGAATTTAAGCCCTTACGTTTTGTTTTTCCCAATTGCTTTTTTCATTAAAATATTTCGAAAGTGTACAATACTTAGGAATTGATACGTTTCTGCTGCTCCTTCTTATGTCCTCTAGAATTATATTTCATCTGACTAACTAATTTGAGCGAATCCAATATATATATATCAAATTACATGCACTAAAATTAAAAATAAGGTGCGTTTGAACACGCCTTTCTGAATTACTTTAATTTGAACATGTAAAAATAGTTGACTTTAACTGCTTGAAATACTATTATTATTTAATGTAGGTACCTAATCTTTATCGTAAATATATACATAAAATTACAGGAAGTTAAGAATTACAGTAGGAAGAAAGTGTATTGTAAACGATAATATTTGCAAAAGCAAAATTAGTAGGTGCCTACGTATTTCAGTTCGCATAAAGGCTGTGAAAAACTATTACTCTCACATAGAAAATTGTCCTCTTCTATACCATAATTGTTTCACTTTTGCTAGGAAAATAGTTTAATTTCATCTTTTTTCCATATGTTTTGAATAATATTTAAACTTCTTAATAGTCTAAATATTCTTTTGAGTATTTTTTGACGAAAAGAAATATAAACTATTAATCGATACTTTTAATTTTCACTTTTAACCACAATCAAAACAATTTTAACCGTGTGCGAGATAATGTATTTTTTTTTATTTGCTGTTCCTCTGCCAACGGAAGCTGTTGAAGTTAATGTTATAAGTAGATTACTTATTGAATCAAATTAGATATAAAAGAAAAACATTTTTGCTTTTTGATTCTTTTCTCTTTCCTACAGGATGGCTCAATAGAATTCGAAGAATTTATCAGAGCGCTATCGATTACATCTAGGGGTAATTTGGATGAAAAACTGCATTGTGAGTACAGTTTAATCTGCATTTCTCTTATTTTACCACTATTCGGCACCCAAATCGTTTACGAATGAACGAGCTCTGAATTATTGCACAGATATGAAATATTATGAAAACCCAATTGGTTTTGTTTAATATTAAAATAAAAGTTAATTGCCTCACATTAAAGCAAATTCATCGTCGATTCCAGGGGCCTTTAGACTATACGATGTTGATAACGACGGCTACATAACACGCGAGGAAATGTACAATATTGTAGATGCCATTTACCAGATGGTGGTAAGTAAATTGATTTGCTTAATGCTGCTGTAATCCAACTGTAACACCTTCATTCATCTAGGAATTAGCCTGAAAAATTATGCATATTATTATCCTAATGTGTCTTAGATGCTTTTGCCAATTTAAAGATATTAAAAACATGACTGTCCGACAGAAGAAATTCAAAATTTCGACTGAGAATATTATTAAATCATCAATTTTTTCATACAATCCAAAGACATGAAATAACTACAAACCAAATTAAAGCTGGTTTATTTGAAAGGTTTAAAATTTCTTTTTGTCCTAGATTTCGGAAACCAAAAAAATTCCTCGACTCTTTCTAAAACTGATTTTAATCAAGGGTAACTTTTCATTGCATTCCTTGACCCAATTTGTTGAATGATTTGTACTGATCGATCTCTGGACTAAGCTACAGAAATTAATGAAATTGCAAGTGAATGGAATGTTAGCTGTTGTTCAGCATTTCTAATCATCGACGGGGTCAGGTTGTAAGACAATAACAGTATTATTGGAGGGCACTAAAGTCTCGTACGATGTCAGAACTCAAGATAAAAAGAAAATGTTTATTTGGAAACGATTCGCATGGAATAAAGGAGCTATGGCAATTTATTAAGAATTTATTTTAAATATGATTTGTTCGTGGATTTATGTAATTAATAAAATATATTAATTAACTTTGATTCTAGTATATGTAGGTATAGGTATACTTTTTTTTCATAGTAAGTTTCTATTCTATTCTTAGCTATTATACTCAATTTAAAGGAAAACGGAAATTATCAAAGTCAATTGTAGACTTTGTTTGCGCTATTTATAAAATTGATAATGGAAAATTACTAAATTGAGTTTGATAATTTCTTTCCACTGTACTCAATCTAATGTAGGGCGAGCGATAATGCAAGTAAAACTATCAAAAAGGTATCATTAAAATTAAAATTCGTCACAGTGTTAATTAACCATCGCCAAAATTTCGTTTTTAGAATGATTTCAAAACCTGCGGTGAATCGTTAAAGATTTTATAAGTAGTAATAACTTTATTCCAATATCTAATTTTAAACGAATATTTTAGCCTTCCCATACTCGCTTTGTTTTTTTTTTTTTGTTGCATATGTACTTTCATTGGGGTTTGTCAAACTCTACAATTACGAGTATACATACGCCTATGTGTTAACCTCATAATATAGTAATTAATTAAAAACCAAGTTCGATATCGTCGTAGTTATAGGAAGATTAAATAAACAAAGCTACACTTTGTATTTGTTCACTACACTTACACATTTCTTTCCTTTATAAAGAATTTAAAATAAAAATGTTTTTTTTTCAGTTTTGATTTAGAGCACTCGAGAAAAAGTACCTACTATTTTATTAGAGAAATTTTTTCAATGATTATATTTTTTCAAAATTATTTAAATTGGTTTTCTCTACCATTAGTAGGTAGTCATTCAAGATAAAATTTCTTAAAAAAGATAAAATATTTTGCACGATAAAATGATTTGTGCTTGTTCTATTGTCGGACAGTAAATGTTTACTCATCGTCAGCTCAATATTTTTAGTTCAGTGCTCGCTTTTGTTCAGACGTAAATTACCTTCTTTCCAATTAGGGTCAGCAGCCTCAGACAGAAGACGACAATACACCACAGAAGAGAGTCGACAAGATATTTGATCAGATGGATAAAAATCATGACGATCGCTTAACGTTAGAAGAATTTCGTGAGGGTAGTAAAGCTGATCCACGTATAGTACAGGCATTAAGTTTAGGTGGTGATTAACCTAACGACACATAAAACCATATGCAATCCTAAAGTGTTTTATAAACTAACGAGAAGCGTAATAATAAAGATGAATAAACAAATATGGTTCTCATATACAAAGTTAGGTATAAATAGCAGGATTACGAAAATTATAAGTATATACATGAGGTATTTATGAAAATTGCAATTCGTTAAGTCGTGCGTTATGTTCGGCGGTGTGGGCGACATATTGGTTTTGGACGCAGCCAGTTCTACGCGTAATAGGGAATATCATGGAACACCGAGCACCGGCTGCGTCTACAACAAATTGCGGCACCCAGCGTCGATGCAAGTGATTTAAAAAATAAATATAAAATTAAAGATCTAAAAATGAGTAAGTGAAAAGTGGCACATTTTTACAAGAGCAAATACGAATAAATTGTTGTTAAATTTTTTTGTATAATGTAAAAAAACATTGCAAATATTAAATAATTAATTATTGTTATTTATATACATGTACTGTAAGACTTCGAACCATGGCTAAACATGGTTGATTGAAACTACACCTTCTACGCGCGACTAAAACCGACAAACAAACAATTTAATTAATAAATAAAATTTATTTTGAAAGCAATTAGAGAAAGCGTCAAAGGCCTTTTTGCGGACTTGGCAAAGTACACATTGAGTGGGCGGAAGAGCCCAATGGGGGGCCACGACCCGGAAAAACAAAAGGACTTCATTTTTTACTTTGTTGATACTTTTGGGGCAAATGTCCATTTGCTTTTCATAGGGCGTCCACCACGGAAATTGCTTCCTTTGTTTTTGCTTCAGGCGCCATTCTTTTAAATTGTTAAATAAGAGAAGAAGTAGGCTTCGGGCGGCTTAAAAACGAGAAAAAGCAGGGCAAGGCTGAAAGGGCACTTTGGTGACTTCGTTCAAGTGACTTTTTCGTTTGATGTTACGACTTACGAGAGACCAGGGAGTGGGTGGACTCTGAAAGGATGAGTTCGTGGAGAGGAAGAAGGACTTTTTTCAATAGATTTAATTAATTAATTAACGAGATCCATGCCTCTCTAAGGAGAATTTTGCAATGGTAATTAATTAACTTCCCAAAATGACAAAAAACCAAGAAAATGAAATTTATTGTTTCCAAGAGCTTCCTCCTGATTAGCTAAAGCCTGCCGGTCCTCATAAAAATATTATTAGAATTTTCTGCAATTTAAGACGTTCCTATTTACAAGCTAACAATAAAATGAGTCCCACATCAATTACGGCCTTTGACATTTAACAACATTCGATTCGCTTAAAAAAGAAATCGTCTAAATTGTACACACTTTTGAAAGCTAAACATCTAATTTTTAACAAAAAGACACATAATAAAACCTTTACAATTTAAAAAAATTTAATCGAAAATGAACATAATCTTCTAAATTTTCTAATTCGATCTTCAACAATACTAAAATCTCACAAAAAACACCAATAATGATAAATAAATAAATTTGTATAAAATATAAATAACAGTAAAGGACATGTCAATATCTAAAGTATGCTAATTAAACGAATGTTTCTTAGATAATTCCAATTCAAATTAAATCTTAGTGATAATCAAAATGAAAATAACTAGACTGTAAGAAGTTATTAGTAGCAGCAAAAAAAAAAAAGGCTCATGTAGTAGGTATGCTCAACTACTTACTACAAGAAACAGAAAACATTTTTGCATAGTCTTTTATTTTATTTTTTTCGCTTTATTCAGCTTCAGCTTTCATGCGCCTTTCTTAATGTTTTTTTCTTGCAACTCAAAATCATTCGAATTTCTGCATTAATTTAGTCTTAGATTTGAATAATCACATTATGCTGCACTTGTTGGTTTTAAAGGAACAATTTCAACAGATTTATTTTCTTGTCTTTTTATTTCAATGTTATGAAAAAGAGAAAAACTTCTTTATCCAAAAGCAAAACAAATCAGCAAAGTCCCTCGTATATTGGCTAAGTACAAGGGAAACCTGAAATTCAGTAATTTGGATTGAGAACTAAGGCAGGAAATTAAATTCAGTTTGTCTCATAAATAATAATCTGTGCACAGGATATTATCAGCGCAAAATGAAACTTCCCTTGCGAAGAATTAAGAAAAAGAATATGATTTAGTGAAAGCACCATACAAACACATAATTGAACACTTGCACGTAAATGGATTTTTGTTTCTACTTTTAACTTAATGCCATTGAAGAAATAGAGATTCTTATTATTATTATTATTATTAAACTTGTTTCAACGATTGATTATTAATATTATATAATATAAAGACAATTTGTTTGAGCTACAATTTGGATAATAACAGTTTTTAACGAAAATTATACGAAATGTAAATGGTTCTGTGCTGTATAGAAAATTTGTATTTAAAAATTTTTCCGCGGTTATAAATTTTATATATGTATGTCTTTCAAACTTCTTGTCTTGAATATTGAGTTCAGGAAAAATTTTCTTGTCGGTAACAAGTAAATTTTTTTAGCAGGCGTTTGATGATACTAACTTGGTTGAACCACTGAAAGTCATCTATAGTTTTCAGTTTGTTGGTAAATTTTTAAAGTTTTCACTAAAACTAAATATTGCGATTTTAATTACACATATTCCAAGAAACCAACAACTACAGCACAGTAGAAGTGTAAATAAATCAAAATTCTACTCACACAAAGCGGTAGTGGGTAAATGGCCTAAAAGTTTTTAAAGAGTAAATTTTTTGATTGAGAAAAGAATGAAATGAATATAAAAAAAAACGAATGAATGTGTCGATGAAGTGTTAAATATTTTGCATTATTTAAATAAATAGAGCACAAAGAAGGAGAACAATGAGAAACGCTTAAAGTATTTCATAAGCAATTTTAACAGGAGATAAGTTTTGACTTAGACGTATGTAGTTTCTCTGTTTTTTAATGCTTTAAAATATCTAGAAGTTAGGCTAAAATAGTAGTTAGAGCTATATTAATTTCTGCCCTTGACCTAGAGAGTATAAAAATAAAAAGTAAAAATAAATAAATTCATAAAAAGATTAAAATTTTAAATAATTAAATAAACTGCTTGTTAGTTGCACCTGTCTCAATTAAACCACATTTGCCACTTTTGCTGCTTCTCACCTGCATTTAGAGATGTGCTGTGGATACCAAATAGTTGCAAATAGCTGAAACTGAGCCGTCCTCGTTTTTTGAATGTTTCTTGTTATGTGTTTTATGCGTTGCAATAATTTAAAAGATCTGCATGTTGCCTGCCTTGTAGTTCTGTGCTTTTGTAACCGATGTGCATTTAGACCAGCTATCACTTATTTTCAAAATTTTCTTCAACTTCTTGCTGTGGGTTTTTGTAGTTCATCAATGCAATATACATAGCTCAAGAGCCAAAATAATTAAACAAACTTTAAGTAGTCCTTTCAGTCTCTAATTGCTACAGTAATCATCACGTTTCCTGTTGGTCTTAATGAGCGACCATCTAATGCAATACGAAATGCAAATGCTAATTCCTTTTTCCTCTGAAGTAGTTAACATCTACTTGGAAGTAAGCAGTTAAAAAAATCCTTTCCTGTTACTCCTTTAACATTTAGCCCTCCGTTTTCTCGCTTGATCTTTGCATAAATTTGCATTCTTAAAAAATCTTTTGATGAAGTTCAGATGGGAAACTTCCGAGAAATTGCATGGAGATGAAAGGGAAAATTGTGTAACTCTAATAAATTTAGGACACGTTGCGAATTTCCGTTAAAGGAGTAGTTTTAACAGAGTCACTTTGTTCTACACTGAAAGAAATCCATAAAATTTGTTTTAATGTAAATTTTATGGTGGACTTGGAGAATGGGATTAAAATAGATTGCCATGAAGTTAATTCGTTCTAAAGAAAGAGAACAATCTCCTTCAGAAAATTCAGTAAAGTATCAACATTCCATGGTAGAACTTTAGAACATTAAAATCATAAAGATTATGACTACAGAAGCCCACAGTTTCTACCTCCTTATCTGTTTTACGGAGCCTTATATTGCATCACACCCCGCTGTCAAAATTAAAATAATTGGTTTGATATAAACAAATACCTGTGAACGTATATCGTGGACTATCTCCCGAAAGTGTTTTAAAATTATACAACTAAAAACCTGCTTATCATCATTCTAATTTAATTTCTCTTCTATATGTGGTTCAGCTTTATGTTTTGGATATTTTTCTCGTTCAATGTTTTAATTGTTTTTAACTTTCTGTGATAAATAACAACAATCAGTAAAAACAATAAAATGGGAAATGATACGTGAAAAAAAATTAGAAATTACTGCAATTATTAAAAAATAAGGATATAAAATTCTAATTTTATTAGTGTAAAAGCAAAACATAATTTTAGGACTAAATATTTACATCTAAATACATATATAAAATGAAAAGGCGAAAAAAGCAAATGTTTAAAACTAAAGAAACGTTTATTGCTCTGCAGCTTTTTGTATTCTAATAAGTTTATTGAAACTTCAGACGTTTTGGTGATGAGTTTTGGGTAAATGAAATTAAAATGAAATCAGCGGGTACCTTGATATTCTAAATTGCGATTAAAAAAGCTCAAATAAATCAGATGTCTGTAGACATCATCAATTAATTTCCATTGCAATGTTCGTTTTAAAAACATCTCTGATAAATTAGAGTTGTCTTTTCATTTCTTTATAGCTAAAATATATCATAAAAATAAATGTTTATAATTATCTGTACGCAGTAAAAATTTAGCAAAAATCTATAAGAAGATATAGGTGCCTACTATGCAAAAAGTAAAAACATAAAGTAAATTATTCATAAAAATAATCTTAATTAGAAGAAATTCGCAAGAATCAAAGAAACCTAAAAATTTATTGTACTTTTAGGCAACCAGTCTAATAAAAGTATACAAGATGCTCTAAAGAAATATGATTCGTAGACATTTGACATTTTAATTTATGTTGAAAAAGTTTAAATACTAAAATGTTAAGAGATGTATGTACATAGGTACATAAAGTGTTTTGAACACGTGAATAAGCTGAGGAGGCTTTAATATAAAAGAAAAGTAAAGTGGGGTACCTAAATTGCTAAGGCGTAGTGCTACCTTGTAAACTTTATCTTGACCACTTTTTGATCGGGTGACTTAAACTGATTTTATGATTTTATTAAAATTAACACAATATTATTTCTTATCAATATTTGCAAAAATTCTGCGTCTTTTACTAGATATTGAACAGTAGGTACTTACCTCAAGAATTTTATTGGTTTTTTGCTTTAGATGCAAAATTGCAACCTCATGCGATTTTCTTGCAAAAGTTGCTGGGGTGCCATTTTGTTTTTAAATAATTATTAAGAAAATTTTTAAGTCCTTGACATTTAAAATACGTGGAAAAAAATGTGTTTCGTAAGTACCTAAATTCAAGAAAATTATCCATAATTTCGTATTTAAAAGGTAGCATTACCCCTACTCCTTAATTTGGCTTAACCCGACATTAGATTATTGCGCTATTTCTTCAAAACACGATCAGACTTCAATGGTTATTTCCGATAAACTTTACATTCGTTTGTCACGTTTATATCCAAATAGATTCAATATGTAACTCCATAAATGAAATTTATATAATATACATATGTATAATATACATTCATTTAACAATTTAAATTATTTAATCGTCTTACTCGACTATTTTCACAACGCTTTGCAAGAACAACCTACTAATTTTATTTTAAAAATACAATTTGAATAAAATCGTCTACCAATTTGAATAAAACCATCTAGCGTATTTAGTGCACACTTCTTAAGCGTGTGGGCGAACATTTCAACGTGTTCCGTCCATATGCTTGAATATTACTCAGAAATATTTGCTTATAATTTGGGCAATTCAGTTAGGCAAATTGTCGTCAATTTTTTACTTGCGTAATCAAAGTGTTTGGTATGAGTCAAAGAAGTTGACAACAGAGAATTATTGCTTTTAATGCGTACTATTTAAACCTCGTGGGAGCAAGTTTAGTGCGCATATCTTATTGAAAAGTTAAGACCATTATGAATCCTAACTAATAGATATAGATCTAACACTTTTCAAAAATTTTTTGCTCTAGATATCTAAATCGGCAATATTCGGAAAAAATTTAGTGTAAAAATTGCATGGAAACTGAAAAGCTGTGATTTTATAACAGCGAGCAAATGTCCTTGAATAAATTTAATTTAACTTGCAAACGATATTTTAACTCGTAAGTACTCATACAAATAAAA
Organism: Machimus rusticus; assembly: GCA_951509405.1. Lineage (NCBI taxonomy): Eukaryota > Metazoa > Arthropoda > Insecta > Diptera > Asilidae > Machimus > Machimus rusticus. The sequence continues at coordinate 47,693,027 of OX608051.1, read as the reverse complement.
TAATAATTATGGTGTCAAAAAAAAAGGCCGAAAAGCCCCAAATTAAGTTAACCTCATGCCCATAAGGACACCAACAATTTTATAAATTATTTAATGTTGGAGTGCTAAAACTGATTAAACTTCCAACAACTGTGCACGTGCTAAAACTTTTGCAATTTCCTAGCATATGAGGAATTCATATGTTACATGAAAATGTTGGGAGCGCACTCGAAAATTGCAGACTTTGCTTTTGCATTTTAAGGTTGAATATGTTTGACACAAATGTAATACATTCCATCGGAAACGGAAGTTTTAATAGCCCAGCAGAAATTACCTTTTATTGCATAGTGGTTTCATCATAAGGCGTGCTCTTCAAAAAATGCGACCGATTCATGAAAAATCTCCAGAAATGGTATGCTGAGATTTCGAATGGCAACTGAAAGTATTAGTTCAAGTAGATGGATGGGCTTGGCGTTAAGGGAACTAGTAATAAACATTTGCGTTGAACGGAAGATTAATTAAGATTAAGTATTCATAAGTGGAGATTTTCAATATTTTACTAAGAACCAGAAACAGAAAGATATTTGTCACAGAACTCGGCATAAAAAAAGACACTCTTAATTTCATTAATATACATATGAAAGCAAAATAACTTCAGAGTACCTTTTAAAATTTATTTTTGCATAACAACTTGTTAGACTTAACATCAAACTCAAGAATAAAAATCCGTCAAAATGAACAAAAGAGCAATCCTCACAAGACTCATCACCACAAAAATAAACACAAGTACCTTATAAAGAGCAACAAATTTAAAATGCGAAGATTTAAAGCTATAAAATAGAAAGCTGAAATGTTACATAAAAATGCTGTGCACAGCTGCTAATATTTATTTTGAATGAAAACTTATGAGAAAGCTATATTAATTGTTAACCTACGCTTTTACCTTTATGAATGCACGCCTTATGATCTCATATGAAACGTTTTTAGAAATTATTTCTCCTGTTGTAAATTAATACTTTAAACTTAATACAAGTTATAAAAACGTTAACGGGATTAAAAGTGAAAGTATAGGATAAAAGATTAAAAAAACAGACATTAAAAAAAAACATTTTGAAAGCACTGTTAATAATTTTACACTATGCACACGACTTTAATTGAGACCCTCACAGATATTCTTCACAATATTTAGGCTAATAATAATTAACTAAAATAAACGATAGTATGTCAGATTGCTTAAAGTATTGTAAAATATTTTGTAAATAGTACTGTAGTATTGTACTGTACTAATACTGTATAAAATATTGTCCTATTGCAAATACATTCGAATTCTTTTTAAATTGTTAAACGTAATGGAGAAAGTTATTGAGCATTTTATACACAACGATTGACTATTATAAAAAAAAATTAATTTGCAATCGTATTAGTATTCGAGGAATATTGATATCCATGGAAAGGAATCACACAGCTAGAAACGAATAAATTCCTATTTTAAGCAATATGATAGTGATATACCAAAAGGACTTACTGAAATAAGTTCGAAAAAGATGAACTAAAAAAAGAAAAAAAAATTAATAAAGCTAATCCATTTCTGAAATTGTATATGTAAAATATTATAACTGAGGACGCGCAATAATATCTTCAAACAAAATTAAAATTATAAATATAAGTAAGGAGTAAAACGCGCTCAGCTGCGCATGAAGTGGATTAAGAGTAAGCTTAGGAATAAGCCTAGAGTATTTTATATTACTTCAACAATATATTTTTATCTATAAACAGAAATCTACCGCTAAACTTGTTTTACTGAAAGACGCCGACAAATTGTAAATTATATGAAGATATTTATTAATAAATGACAGTTAACAGAATTACCTTTGTATTCAATTAATTATTAAAAATAAATAAATACAATAATTATATTACTTTACAATTGCCGCGGCATCTTTAAATTGATTTTTCGTCACCAGCTTCAGTGCCCTCAAAGTAGGACATCTCAAACAATACCTACTCATGGGCGGTTTTCAGCCCTCGTGATGATAATTCCAGATCCTATTAATAATGTATAGTACGCCGCCAGCCAGGTTGGTTATGAACTTTTCACATTGTTTACTTTATGTTTATGGCTGGAGACCATCGCATGGATGTGTCGTTTGTTTTAATTAAGCAGCACTCCCCATTTGCTCCATGTGAAGGGTTTTCTCGGTATGGCTATGAAATTCTTGGAATGGTTTTAAAAAACCTTCACCACAGGTAAATAAATTACCCCTTTGGTTTTTTTCTTTTAGCAGGTGCGATGAGGAAGCGTTTTAATTTTAAACAATGAAGGTACAGTGAGGTATGCTGCGGTAAAGCTGTTTTAAAAATGTAATATGTTTTCAAAGGGTATATATTATAATTAAATTATCGTTTTTGTAACGTTATTTTCAGACTAGGTCGTATACTTGTTGAAATGAAGTTATTGCTGGGATGGTTTAAGCACCAAGGACTTTTTTACCATCTTTCGTTGACTGAAATTATTGTGATGGAATGAAATAACTTCGAAAAGAATGAGCAACATGAAACCTGAAACCATCGTGAAATGTAGGAACTGAAGATAAATAATGATTTTGAAAGCTTAACGAATTCTTCTTTTACACTGATATACAGTACTGGAAGTCTAGCAGCTAGCTATGAATACTAATGAGAGTGAGATATAAGTAAAACAATGGCAATTTCGTAGAAATAGCATGATGTCGTTATATATAAATGAATTTTTCATTAATTTGATAAAACATTCCGGTACATTTTGATGACATTGCATGATTGGCAAGATTTCGTTATTTTAACGTGAGTGCACCGCAAAATGTATTAAAATATTATAAATATTGAACAATTTTCTTAAATATTATTAAAAAATTTCATACATATAAATGTAACATACGATACTGTTCGTAAACAAATTATGAGTGTATCACGGAAAAAAAAATTGAATAGCAAAATTATCCCCAACCAATTTACGAACGTTTGCCATAAAATCCACAACATACATATATTGAAAAAGCAGCAGATCTCCTTAAAAGCTACAATTTTACGCTGGTCCTGAAATTTTGGTTGAAATCCCTGTATTTTTTGCAAAATATTACCAAAATAATGCACTACCCTAAAATCCATCAGAAAATACAAGGATATTTCCCAGAATTTTTTTCCGTGATGAGTAAAATATTCTCAATTGTAAATCATTTTTTAAACAGATGAGAAAATAGTAAACGAAGAAAAATGAGAAAATTAGTTGGCCGTTTTGTTGGTTGATAATGAAAAATTATCCTACTCTCGTTTAAATAAAATCTTATTTTTGCTCTTATAATTCCTACAATCATGAAGAGTGACATAATTAAAGTTGTGCTGTCATTCTAAAGAATAAGATAAAATTTCTCGTAGGTTCAATTAATTCTTAAGTAAATGATAATCTCCCCTAACCTTGGCACCCTTTTTACAACTTCACCTTAGGTCATCAAATATATTGCTAATTATGGGATAAGTGGTGTCACCAAGCCGAGACCTGCCCCTAATCAAACAGGTGCCAAACTCTCCCCCGCGAGACGGCAGCGGAGAAACGAAAAGGGAAAAAGTGACCTATGCTACGGCCATGTGCACGACTCATTGACAAAACTCGTTCGTTTAGATTACGCGTCTATTTTTGGCCTCTTCGGACTGTGGGAAAACGATTTCCCAAAAGGGCAAAAGCTGCTGATACGCCGGGACACAAAAAGTCAACATGTGTTCAGTTGCGTCTATAAAAAGAAACTACGAGCCAAGTGTCTTCCCATGATCTATTTTTAGGTGCAGATAGCTCGAGTCCCGATAACATCTTTAGGACCTCTATTAGTTTTTAAGTCAAATATTATACACTTTCGAGCACACCCAATCAGTCTGGAGGGATTTTTACTTGCGCGCGGAAGCATCGAACTATGCCTGAATATTTGGAGGAAGCCGACTCGAAGGCGGTGCCCGGAATTTATCTAAGGAAACTGCCCAAGGAAAATGTCTTGCAATTGTGCGAATTATTTGGCAGACAGCCGCAGGTGAGGACGAGTTCTGAATTTTTAACGAAATTACATTTTAAATAAGATTTTTTTTCCAATTCTCTAGATGAAGATGGATTCTGCTGCAAATAAAGACAACAATTTACCGGATGAGCGGCAGGTGATCGATAAATTTGTCGTAGGCTACAAATTGTGCACACTGGAGACGAAGAGGTTCCTGCTGGCCAACGGCGTCTCCATGCGAATTTTCGCCGTGAATAACAACAATCGGTCAACAAGTGATTCTGAGGATGTGGAACAAGACGTAAGTTGCTCCTGCAGCAGGAACAAACACAACTTGACATCGGTTTGCTGCAAAAGGGAAATCATGGCCAAAATTAGAAGACGAATCTTCGAGAGAAGGCGCCAAAAGTTGGCTGGACTGCGACAACAGCGCGAAAGTGTTTGGAGGCCTTGGTGTTAGCATCGTTTATTTTTTCATGTGTAGCTCTTAAGAAATGTTTACCTTTTAAGTTATTTTGAATGTGATGATTGTGTGCAAATAAATTTTAAGACAGTACTCAACAGGACTTAATGTTTAAATTCTAGTGCCTTCCCATATTATATTTGCAGAAATTTAACTTTAATTTCAGGCCTTTTTTTGGGTGTATGTACATATATGTGTATTATATGTATATCATCCACAGCTGAAAAACATTTAGTTCCCTAAGTTATTTTTTATGGACAGTAGTTTTGTTTAAAAGTTTTAAAATAATTTTTTTTTTTAATTAGAAAAGTTTTTCTCAATGGTTGTAACCGGCCATACCTGGGGACATATGTATCTTAAGTTATTTGACTTTAAGAGTTGGCTCAAAGTTTTTCATTTTCGTCTAAAAATCCTGCAATTTTGCTCGATAAATCAAGCCTATTCTTATTAAATGTTAAAGCAGTTTAGTAAATTACAAACAAATTTGCGTCTTCAACTGACCGTCGAATATTGTCCGTAATTTGATGCCGATTCATCCGAGAAATAACGCCATTAGCTCTTATGCAAATATCGGAGAGGAAAAAATAATTTCGCGCTGCTGACTCGTCTGGTAAATGAAACTTGGCTCTAATTTACCCGGAATTCTCCGGAGTTTTCAACAAAAATCACCAACGAAGAGGAATCTAGCAATGACTCAACTGGGAGCTAGATAAACACAATGGAAGCAGCAAAACTACCGGAAACAAACAAAACGTAATTTTTAGCAAATTGAAAATTGCGAGGCGATTTGTTGCCTCTACCGACCCAGAAAATCAATAAATTTAATATAAAGCGGAGCGTGGTTGCTGACAGGTGATAAATTAAAATTCAACCGAACGGCTGGGGCTAAAGTTTGAGGACAGGTCTGTTGCTCCTCTTTGGTTACCTATTTATCATGGTCTACACATTTAAGGACGCCAAATGGAATTTCGAATTAGCGATTATGTCTAATTAAGCTGCTGCGTGAGAAATTAATCCGTTTTTTCTCATTAATAACAAAAATCCTTTTCGCAGCGGCTTTCATTAAACGCCATGGAGATAGTAATGAAAAGTTTTCGGTTTTAATTTTAATCTCTGCTTAGCACTCAGAAGTAATAATCTCTTAACAATGTGGTTATCAGAGCCGACTTCCGAAAGAAAGTTTTCTTGCGCAATAATCTTACGTAATAGTCCTTGCATTATTTCAGATGCACTTAAAAATTAATGAAAGTACCCAAAATCTCGGTATGAATTGCAAGGGGGCTGGAGGTAGGTTACCCCATTGAAAAAGGTGCATTGTTCGGTAGAGGCAGCAAACCAAAAAAGTTTCATATTCAGAAGGGTTAAGAAATTTCGGGTCTATGGAAAGTTTCCTCAATCATGAAACAATGAACCCCCAAAAAGGGATGAAAGAAAGGAAATCTTTCTTGGATGTAGTTTGGAAGACTCTCGAATTTCTGCGTGAAGGAAGGCTTTTTGAAGGTTAAAGCTATAAATCTTACCGAAATTAATCCCTTTAAAACTCCAACGCTACCAAATTACCTACGTAGAGGAAGGTCTCAAGCCCAATTGATTTTCTTTTGACCAATACCTTTGTAATTTGAAGTTTCCCACTGTGCATATGTTTATGTGGGTTACTGGGTATTTCTTGCTATCTCTGAAAATTTTAATTTTGAATGAAGTGCTCTTTAGTTGCAGTACTTAGCACGCCTAGCAAATGGTTTTCAATACAATTTTATATTTTATGGCACTTGCCGGTGGTAGGGTACAACATTTCCTAGAGAACGATTGAACTCAAAATAGTTACGTTCTGGTAAATTAACTTTTTGATCGATTTTACCAGAATTCGCTTTTGTTCTCCGGCAATATCTTATTACCTAAGTTATGGCTTTGGGTACTTAGCTGTATGTGGGAAAACTATAAAGAATCGACGCTGTCGAATAAATTCAAATAAACCTCCTGTTCGTAATGAAAAATTTCAATAATCCCTTGTACCAATATTTTCCTTCCGCTTCCGTTCTCGTAAAATTGATATTTTAAAATTGAAAATGAATACTTAAGGTTAAAAGAATGATACACAAAAGCCCATGTTTTGGAATAGTCATGAATTTTTGTTAAAGAATTTAAATGTTAATCCTACAATTTATTGAAGAATTTTTTTTATTTTTAAAATGTCTCTGGAAATTGGTATTCATATTGCTCATGATAATTGTGAAAAGGGAAAGGGGTGCACTAGGCAGCGGCGACGGCGCCCTTACAAATTTTACGCCCCAGGCGATCGCCTTATCGTGTCCTAGCCTTTCGTGAAATCCGCCGTGAAGTTAATTTGCAATTTGCCACGATGTTCGCTTCTGTGACAATTGCGCTGCGCAAGATCTGAGTCGCCGATGTGGCGATGTACCTACTCGTTTAGTCCGGCGCAGATTAAGATGCATTGCGCTCATTGCGTCGCTGCGTCGACAGTTCAGCGGTAGCCTGTTGCGGCTGCGTGCAGCTAAGCGCGCTCGTAATCGCGTCGGCTTTCACCTTTTCCATTTGGCGGCGACGTTTTCATTGCGCGACCAACTGGACATGGGGCCCCACGGCGGCGTTGCACATCGCCTGCCCATGTCCTGCGGAGCCTCCGATCCGCCGAAAAGCCACTTTTCATTAAGTTCGCCCCGCCGATGAATTATTCATCGCCGCCGTCGATGGCAACGGACCGGGCTCCGCCGGACAATCTGAATCTGGTCCGGGGACTTCCTATTTGGGTAGTGGACCACTGCAGCTGCGGGGCCGCGAGAAGTCAGCGAACGGTTCGAGTCTAACTGAAATTAGCAAGACGTGCGAACACAAGTTCGGGCTGAGATAATGCGCATGGTTTGCACGGATTATAGCGTGCATGCGCCTAACCGTGTTAAATGGGAAACGCGATAAAAAAAACGACAAGACAAGACACCAAAGCCGCGGAAAGGAAAAAGAGGTGGAAAGATGATCGGCGCAGCGCAGCAGCGAAAAAAACGAAGAAATGAGTTGCGCACGAGCGCGGGGAAAACAAGAAGTTAGCAATCGCGCGTGCACTTAGTAACCGTGGGAACCACTTGCCTGACGCGATCCCAAAACATTTGAATCACTCAAGCGCGCGATCCGGCGAGCGTTGGGGCAGGGGCACCACTCGGAGGAGGCACGAAAGCCTCCACTGGCGCCCCGCCAGCCCCTCCGCTGGGTAGCCACTGGCACCGTCCGCATAGTCATCATAGCATCATAATTTATGTAGAATTGTACAAGAAATGGGGCAACATCAGCGCTCCGGTCCGCGCCGGGGCTCCGGGGCCGATACGCGAGAAGTCAATGACAGAAAACAAAGGCGGCCACATAATGGTCGCGTGTTAATTGCCTCAGATTTACGGAGTTTACACCACCTTTTGTTGCGCGCGTCGGCTCACCTTACTCGGAAGACGCTGTGGTCACTGGGATCGGTGTGAACGCCTAGAGCCAGATAAGTGCCCCTGTCACCATGGGAAAATCTGGCCGCGTTGTGCGCCCGGAGCGGCCTTAAATTTTTAATTGAGTGACGGCAGCCAGGTAATTGCCGGTGGGAAGGCGCATGCATCCCTGCTTCGCCCCGTTTAGCGAATTATTCCCGTAGGAGCGGCAGGAACCGCTGCTCGAGCCTACCGCCACCGTCGGACACCCGCTCCAATTTAGGAGTAAATTAGGGACAATCTGCGGTGATGAGAGATAATTTGCATCAAGTCGAATTTCGAGTGGCCTAGTAGCAGAAATATTTGAAATTTTGCGAGCGCCGTGCCACCAACCGTTCTGTTGACACGATTAGAGGGACACCGCGGTCACCTTGCTTTTGCGTATTATGCGGTTTGCAAACTAAAACTGGAATGTCAAAAATTACATCTGTCCAATTTACCTTTTGAGACCTCAGACCTTTCGTACTTTCAATCCTTATCCACACCTAGTAAATAATCTACCGAAGTAAATATAATTCGAGACTAATATGGTATATGTATGTACAAATATATTTTATAACTCCCCTTGTATGCAAAATAAAAGCCCCGTTTAAAGACTTCTGTATAGCCAATATTAGGTGGTTAATTGGTATTACGGACATATGGTACAATAGTAACTATGCAGTTTTTTTAAGCTATCCTTACAATAGCAGTGATGGACTGCGTCATTGAAACCGGACGTTTTATCTCAATTCAGATATTTATTAATGTTGCGTGATTACGGCGTTTTTAATATTCCCAATATTTTATTACAATACGGAATTTAGTAAATAGTGAATGAAATGAATTATTATACACAATAGATGTCTAGTAACTACCACTTAGTTCTGTTTATATTTTTTAATGGGCAGTTTTTTTTTACCTTTGCTAGTTTTCACAAGAAGAGTTTCCATTTAATTCTTTGATTTAATTAAGCCGTTCCGTGCTCACTGGGTGCCATTATATTTTGACTAATTTTTTTCTTCTAGCATTCAGTTTCATTTCGATGAAAAATTAATATGATTACGAGGATATTGAATGGACATTTACCGAAGTAACTAATTTAAATAATTCATATATGTTACAAACTTAGCTCGCAAAAAAGCAATGTGGTGAAAATGCAATAGTGCGTTTAATGTGCAATTTAAGTGCAATTTTAAAATAAATTCGTGCTCGTCGTTCTTTAAGATTACTCTCAACATCTTTATGTAATATATGTAGGTACCTAAATATAAGAAGAGTTTTAATTTTAATAGCTAAAAATCATTTCCGCTAAAAGGAAAAAAAACAATCACATCCCCAATTTGGAACGCTTGACTCTTCGACTTGGGTGGTGCCCCCCGCTCGTAATTAGTGCGACTGTGGCTAATCAGTCGAGACTCACTTGGTCCAATCGGAAGTCGCAATAGGCGAATTTAAGACCCCACGAGTGGCGGGCGTCGCGGCCGAGGAGCTGATTGAATCAGTGAGAATGGGCACGTTCGGAAAGCCCGACTCAGCAGATTGGCTCGGAGGCGCGATCGGCCTGAGTGACTTCATGAATGGACCTGGTCCCAGCGCTGAGGTTAAGATTGAGGTTGTTCCACAAGAAAATCCCACCGAAAGGAGGGGAAAGTGAAGTTTTTGGGGTCCAATGATAGAATCAGTTACAACACGATCGTGTCCACGGTTCAGCGCAAATTGGGGGCGCGGAGAGGAGTGTTCTCCGTTGGCTCAAGGCACGTAATTACCGTTTATTGGAATCCCGAGTGCCTGCGAGGAATAAGATTATCGCCTGAGATAGATGCAGAGAAAGTCGGGACTGCCAGAGCGGGAGCCGCGATCGCCGATCGCCCGAGAAGCCCGGCCGGGGCGCACCGCGGCACCACCGGCGCGGCGGGACCGCGGAGGCACCTGTTTCACGTTCCCACGGTGCCGCCGCGACGGCCGATCGCATGCATGATACCCGCACGAGTTGGAACGTACGCGATCTGACACAAGTCCGCGGAGGCCATTAAACACGCTCGCCGTTGGCTGGCATCTTAAGTGGCTGAGAAGGGAGACTCGAATCGGCGTGTAATCATGAGGAGCTATTTGGGTTTCGGTAGCAGCTTCCGAAGACCTGAAGACGCGGTTATCGTCTTCTTATTTACAAACAAAGATATGCTCCTCAGTTGGTTTTTGTCCCCCCGTATAAAGCTCAATTTGAGCAAATCGTTCCGAGATGATGATCGATCCACTTTTTGCCCGCCACTGCCCGTCTTGGAGTCATCCAGTTTTGTTTTGAGAATCGCGCGCTAGACTTGATGAGTAGGCTCTTGATTTTCACATGGATCTCTAGCTCGCCAAGGGCCTGCGGATGCTGCAAAAACTGTCGACTGGCGGCTGCGATGGTGTGTAAAATCAGAGTTTTCGCTGGGTGGGAAAGGTTATAAATTTTAATTCAAAGTAAAATATGGAAGACTTCTCCTCTGCACTAGATGTGCTCGCTTTTTCTGGCACTTCCTTCCAGAAAAATTACACTCGAGCAAAAAGTTAAATTTTTAGGAATTGGATCGGTGCTTGGGAAATTCAAGCCGGGGAAGAAATTAATTGGTTCAATAACAGCCGAAGAAAATGCTTTCACATGATGGGAACAAAATCAAGAATCGCTTGCACGTTCAGTTGTTTAGCTTACATTAGTTATAAACTGTGTAATGGAGTCATTTGTTTGAACAAGTGGCGTAAAAAACACTACGCACTAGAACTTAGCTTTAGCAATGTTTTGGCTCGAGTACAAAACAAAAGCCATTTTAACTTAAGGCAGAAAACCTGCATATTCCTACCCAATTCCACATCACCCTTTGTTGGCATAATTGCTCAACATTGTTTTCGTTAATTGATGGTCGATTACAAAACAAAGAGCAAGGCTTAAGAGTTCATCATAAAATTAATAAATTGGCACTCTGACGTCTAATAAGCAAATGGAAAACGCAAAAAAAAATAAACCTTTTTTTATTATTATGCTAATAAATAATTATTTATAAGATTTAGTTTCTTATAGTATATACAGGTGAACCTCCTACAACGCGGGAGATACGTTCTTTGAAAACACAGAGTTAGAGGAGGCAACAATTTGGATTCGCTTCTAGAAAAAGAAAGCCTGCCTATTTTTATGGAGCAATATTTTTCATATTTTCAAAATGAAATGTAATGTTATGCCTCATCGTCAATATTATGCTATAATTGATCGAGAACGTTTGGCTTTATTTCAAGATCTGAATTTGATTCATAGACAAGTTCGACTTCGCTTCCGGTAGTTCAGATTTTAAAAAATCTATGATTAGAGATGGTTTGCTCTAGCTTTGAAAATCTTTATAAACTTCTTGATAGATAGATCGCGTTGAAGGAGTTTTACCTCCACTTCGTTAAGTTCGTATGTTTTAAAATTCTTTTAAGTGCTCACAACACACAATATAAATCTTCCTGTTAAAAGTGCTTGAACTGTATTTACAAATTTTTTCTTTCAAAGTGCATATATGTAATATAAGTTACATATGTACATATGCATTTATTTATTAAATTAATTAAATAATTCTTTTCATTGTAAATGCATACCGCTTGTAGAACAGGAACAGGAAATTTGTTGATATCACCTATAGTATGAAATAGATGTTGAAAATATCACCAAATATGGTTTTAACTGCGAACAAGTTACTAAACATTTGACTTTATGAACCAATTAAAGCCAGACCATTTTAAAATGTAAAAAAAAGACTTATTTTCTCTTGCGTAATATAAATTATATCTAATAATTTTAATGGATATTTGAAAGACGTACAAAAAAATCTACAATACCTTTTCTTCAAGTCAGTCAGGGATTTTTGATTTATGATTAAAAATAATTATAAAAAGCGGTGCTACTCATTTCTATGCGCTTAATCCTATTACATAATATGCTAGAAATCGTCGCAAGTTAACAACAGGGAAAAACAGAGGCTTAAGCCAATGCAACTGTGAAAACAAAATTGACATCTTCAATTTGTTCGTTTTGTCAATTGTTCCCAATATCAAAATTTTCGGCGAAATTCAAACTGCAAACTTTTCATTCATATGACCTCCTTCTAATATTTACTTAACTGTTTTCATGTATAAACAGCTGAAGGAAGGAGCTCATTGTCCAATCAGATCAACAAAATCTGCCAAAAAATTATCTTCGACCACTCACACCAAAAACAAATGACTTGTCAGTTCCAAAAAGCATAATTTGCCAATGTCTCGTGGTATTGAGTTACCCTTCAGGTGTTTGATTGAAGGTAAAGGAAATCGGGGACTAATTTTTGTTGTTTCCACAGGTGAATACAAACATACATATATGTAAAGACCTGTGTATGTTAGACACATATTGACAGATATTCGGGTTCATGGCTATAGTTATGTGGTGACTTGGCAACGAATCACAACTTAGATGATAACGAAGTGGCTGAAAATTCAACAAAGATTTGACTTCCAAAATATAATACAATTAATGCATGTAAAAATTTTGAATTTTTAAGGAAGGTGATTAAGTGAAACTAAATGCATATATGTATATTAAATGCACTGGTTTCCCATTCAACAACATCAAAAGAGTGAAAAAAAGTATGATTCCTTCCCTTCTTTTTGATTATAATTAAGTTTTCGAAATGCTTCAATATTCAAAACACTAAAGGGGCTAAACATTATGGAAAGATGTGTTAATCCCTTCCGAGTAGGGGTTTTTTGGAGCACCTCGTTCGAATTACATTCCTTAAATTTTAAATTGAAACATGTAACTACATACATATATTCCAAACGAATTGCGACCATAAAAAAATTTTGGATGACTACTACATTAGATACACATTAGCCTTTAAGGCTGGTTACTTTTGAGTTTGTAAAAGTAGACTAATAGACTACGATTAGATATTCGGTATTATGAGCATAAAAAAGAAATTTATTAAAATGTTTTAGTAAAAATTATGTATCTTTTCCAACTGTGAGCTATATAAATGTTGGATCACAAATCGCGCTTCTTTTCAGAACTTAAAATTACTTCAAGGCATTGCTGGTAACAAGTGCCCACGGGTAGCTTGGTTGTTTAGAGGTTAGAGCAACAAAATGCCAAGGTTCGTATCCTGCTAATGACCAATTTTTCAATGTAGAAACCAAATCTGCAAAAAAAATGGGTTGAAAAAAAAGTTACCTCCACCCCCGCCCTCAGGGGAGTTAGTAGAATTGAATACTTCTTTTAAAAATATTGTACCCCTATTTTTTATTTTCCATTGCGATGTGTTCTTTCCGAAATATTCGACCGTTTCGGAACTTTTGTTACACCCTGTATCTCAAAATCCTGGGCTTCTAGGACTTAGCGGCCATAGAGACTTTTGATTAGGGAGCTAAAATACACAACATACTGAAAATCAGCCAATTTGACGGAAACCGGATTTCCATACAATCTGTGCGGGGTCCTTTCTTGACAGAGCATACCAATTCACTGTATTTCTCATACCTATTGTATTTATATGACACGCCCCATATTTTTCTATAATTAACACACCCAATAATGAAATCGAATATATCAATGAAATGAAAAAGGCCACACCTTTTTAAAAAAAACATGTGTGAATGAACAACAACACATGCAAACAAAACTATGTGTCATTTTTTTGAAAAGGAAAGAATAGAAGTAATTAGGAAAATGAAAATCATGTTTAGTTTTATAAAAACTAATGTATACTACTAATATGTTACACAGTAAAATATAATTTCTGATAGCTACCTAATAAAGCAACTGGAGTTTTTCAATATCCCACGTAATTTTTTAATTATTTAATATTGAATATGTCATAACTTTTTGTGCGTTTTGGTTTACAATGATTTAGTTGGACATGACATGGTATACATATGTGGGGATGTGATCAAAAATTATTGCATACAGCAGTTCTATAGAAATGTACTAGTAGTATTATTATTAAAGGATTTATAGCAAAAAGGAGGCAAACAATTTGTTTCGCTTTTCGCTGGACATTCAATACGTTCACCTTCTTTAAATTGTTGAATCAGAAATTATAAAAGCCATATATATTCGTCCTTTTCTTTCCTTATATTTTTCAATGAGTATAAAATTTATTTGACATTACTTAAATTGCGCATATAGCTTGCGATTATTTTCTTAACACTTGTTCTACAACAGTCTTGATTGTTGTTTAGGCACACAATACCAAAAATAGCAATATTTTGGAGAACAAGCTCACTTTCCTTGCATGTGTGCTTACTTATTTGATTACGTGTGCAGGCAATTTTTTAATCGTCACGTGTACCTAGGTTCACTGGTGTATTTATCACCTTATAAAACTTTAAATTGAACAATTGGGATGGAGAAATAAAAAGATATAATTTTATATACTTGGATGTAATTTTATTTTCGCTTTCTTTCGTTATGGTATCAACATTTTCACATTTTGGCAACATAAATATAAGATAGTTAATTTTTGATTTATTTAAATAGGTATATTAAAACAAAATATCAAAATATGACGAACTAAGCTGCGGGAATAATTATATTACAAAAATTAATTAACTTAAGAACTCTCGTAAAGAAACCGAAATCACTTAACCACTCAAGCATACACGTTTAAATTAATCACTGGCTGTAGTCGATCATACTTAGCACAACTTAATAGTCGCAGGATCACAGTCTAAGTCCTTCAATAAATATTACTGAAGGCGTTAAAGCTCATTACACTAAGCGCAACACATTTGGTTTTACATTTAGGAATGCGACGGACCTTTGGCCGAGGACTCAAAAAGCCCTACCAGGGCCTCCACACGCTCACTGAGTCATCGATTTCGATTATTTCTACAATCCTGGGAGGTGATGGTATGTGGCTTTCCTGTCGAACGACTGGAGCATGCTTCATTGCGTGGTTGTCGTATCGAAAAGCGCCAAAAAGATAGGCGTCCGATCGCAGCGATATTGTCTGGCGTTGGCTCCTACCTGGATCAACTTGGGCGCATCGATTAATATGTTTCATCACTTCAGCGCCTACTTTGGGGTCATACTTTGAGAGGTAATGGGATACTTCCGCTGCACATTGTCTGAAACCGTCCCAGAAGCTGTCGGTTTTCACACGATCTTGGCGTAGGTTTAACGCATTTTTCTGTCTTAGGTTGTGAAGGTGGCGCACAGTGAGTTCTAAAATGTCTGCTTTTTCCAGCTTAGCCACATTATCACCTTCCTAAAATAAAGAAAAATAAATCTACTGTTAATATCCAGCAAAATAAAAAACATTTTAAAACTTACCGATTGCAATGCAGAAGCCAAAAGAGCCTTAAGCTCATCCAGACACTTATTGATCCTCGCGCGACGTTTTCGCTCCAGCAGCGGTTTCATGATCTTTCGGTACTGATAGGTGCGCGACATTGGCTCCATCGGTACATGGTTTAATAAAAAGCTTTGGTTGGGAGACATTTTTAGCAAAAATTCTAATTACTCTCGACGATTTTTTATTCTGAATTCTTAGATACTCAGAAAGAGACTATCGCAGATCGCTCTAATTACACGTTGTCTATCTGTAGCTACTGACGATCAGCTTTGAAATGGCCTTGCTAGACACCCATCGCCGGCTTATAAATTTTATTGGACTCAAGACGACGCGCAAGAGTGGGACCCGTGAGCTACTGAAGTCTTGAGGAGCGCTGCGACGTCGGCGGCACGGTCTCAATTTGAACGAGGCAACAGACAAATGAAGGTAACGTGAGCGCCACGAGTACGACGTTCGGCGAGAGATGGCTTGAAACGATATCCCCGTGGGTATATTGATTCAGATTGATTTCTCGGATCGCCGGCTAGAGGAGCCCAAGGTGCTGCCGCCCGGCTTGAGAGCATGTGAATTAGATAAGAAATTGCTCCTAATTGAGTTGTTTTTTAAACAATTATCCCGCGAGTCGCAACGCCTCTTACATTTTAATAGCAAATGATACGCCGATAACCAGGTGATGGGATGATCATTTTTAGCAGTTCACACGGTAGAATTTGCATACCAGGGCATTGCGGCAATGGCGGCACACAGTAGTGAATTTTCTCCCTGCCATGCCTCCGTGTTCTATCTACAATATTTTGCTGCAGAAACCCGTTCACAAAGTTATTACTAAAATATTACCTCATTACCTCAGGTGAATTTTAAACATTGGTATCTATGTATTCTGCATCAAAGTACGGCCTGAAGCTCACAGAATTACATATAGCTGAATTGCAGTTCCGGTTGTTTCGGAACTTATGAATAGAAGAAAATTCGTCTGGCTTATTTGATGTAACAGCATCAGCAGAATTTGAAAGTCAAAATTTATAGTCAAGATCAAAGAAGAAAGATTAAATGTATTGGCTACAGATATTTAGTATTACATATTAAATACCTACCTACATACTTAAATTTGTACATTAGAAGATGGTGCACTTTCCAGGTGGTCAACTATCGTTACATAAAAATATTACAAATTTTTGTGAGAGGCAAAACTCTTTGAGCAGTAAAAACTTTTACAGGGAGATACATATTTATGTTACTAATACATAATTACATAGTTCAAGATGTTACAAAGAGCCAGTAAGATAGTCACACTTTATTCATATTTCTATGTCTAGACTAACTTTGTCAATTGTAATACAAATAGTTTGTATTTATGAGTTCCATATAACTTCCAAAGTATGTACAAAAAATGGAAATAAAGAAGGTGTATTTTGAAGGCAAACTAATTTACTATTCTCTGCCTTTGAAATTTCTGTTTTATCTATTTTATTTATTTGCGTGTATATGTTCATTACGGTGTTTGAAAAAATAATTCTTAGTACATAAAAAGTTAGTATTCAAAACCCCCGAATGTTTAGAAATCTCCAAATTAAGATTAAAATAAGATTATTTTTTACGAAAATAAAGAGGTTTATAAATCATAACATTTACAATTTATAATTCCACTAATCGAGATGAAAAGCAATCATTTTCAAAATAAGGAAAAAAATGTTTTCAATAAAACCAACTATATTATTACTGGTATTTTTGTCTTTTTAGGTAAAATAAATTGTACATGCGCTCGAATAAGGCAACACTCTTTGAGTTTATATGGCAAAAACACTTTAAACGTATATTTCATCTACGCAGCATTCGGCGACACATGCGCTTGTTATGCAATTTGCTTCATGTTCAGAAAAATGTTGACTGTTTTACGTCAATCAAATGCAAACATTTTTAAGAACTGCTGGTTGTCTGTTTCGCTGCTTGGCTCAATTAGACATGCTAGAACATGAAATGTTTTATACTCAAACTCGAAAGCAAAATAATGAATTTCAAATATTTTTTTCCCTAATATAAACCTGTAATAACTTTGTGTGCTAACTAATATAGTAAACTAACAATAAATTATTAATTTCCAATTTGGTAACTCAATCTTATATTTCATTTCCGATGCTGTCAAAACGAATGGAATGCGAATTGTCTCGTTGAACTTTTGTTAAACTCCAGGCCTTCAGATTCCGCCTATTGAAACAAGTGGATTAATAGAAATAAGTTTCTTTGGGGTGTAAAATTTCGATTGTTTCAACTGAATATCGCTTATTAAAACTTTTTTTTAAAAAAATACAAACATTTAATTGTTCTCCCTCTTACTTATTTAACATGACATCCTGTTGGCTTATATAATTAAAATGAATCTGTCATATGTTTCAACGTACATAATTAGATTCTTTTATAACATATGTACACGTGCTATACTTGACAGAGAAAAAATAAAAGTTAAGCTCATTAGATGGAATTGGAAAAGTTCTTCTCTATTTTGTCTGTTGTTTACAAAACAGGTAATACAAAATGATTCAATTTTATTGTGCCAGTTTTAAAGTCAACATTTGGCAAATCAATTGCTTGTTTTAGACAATGACTACTTTTGTACTTACAAGTATTTACTTTTAAGCTAAATTTTGCTCTTCGAGACACATAAAATACTACTACTGCGATTAAGAAACTGAATTGTGCAAATCTGTTTAATGTTAAATGTATCTTGAAAATTTTTGCATTCTGCGAAATGCTCCTATAAACTTTCATGCATTTATTCTTATAGAGGTTATATGCGAAAATTTCATTAGAGTATTAGTAAGTGCTCTCCGTTAAAGCACTATGTTCCGAATGTAAACTTTCTAGTTTAACACAACGAAAACATCTAATCAACTTTTCAATTAAGACCTACGTCTACATGGGAGGTGTAAAATTTAGTTTAACTTTACCTAATTCATTTCTTCCTTCCCAACCAACCTCAACCCAAAAAACTGGACCCTTCATCATAGGCTGAATCCAGTAGTGTCGCAAATCAGCAAATCCAACAAACCAGCCGCAGATCGGATTAGTCAACCCATCAATAACTTAGCATCAATCAAAAATTTGTTTTCTCTTCATAATCCTTCGATTGCATCGTTGGAGTATAGATGACCATCGCGGAGTTAGAGAATTCCGTGTTATTACTGGAGTGGAGTGTTGTCGCAAAAAAAGAGTTTCAATTTTTAGTTCTTAGAATGCTTTCGAAACCTTGGATAAAAAAATAGTTTCGATTTTTAGTGCGAGAAGTCAAAATTATTCCAAATAGTTTCATATAAAGTAGGAAAACTTTAATACAACAATTGCAGATCTATTACTTAATTGACTTCATTACTTACTAAGCTGTTATATAATGATATGGAATTTTCAAGGCTCAATAATGTTACTTTAGAATAAAAACCTTTTGATTTGAATAATAGATATTTATTTTTGCTTTAGAAAGCCTCAGAAATAAAGTACAACTTAATACGGTTCCGCATTCCTTGTGCATATAACCCTAAAAAATTTGCATTTCATTTAAATGGGTTAATTTCCTCCTAAGGTTATTTTTTGACGGTTGGGCTTGGTACAAACGTATAAATGGAATCAAATTCTTGACTGTTCATATTCAGGCCTTCCAGAAGATCTTAATTACTTTTGGACAAATGACCATAGATTTATTGCACATTTTAATCAAATTAAGGACAAATCCAATTTTGCTAACAAACAAGATAAATTAGGCCTTGTTGGATACTTTATTCGAGTGTACTAAAATATATTCTCGATTTTATAGCAAGATTCTTCCAGAGGTTCCATAACCCCCGGCAGAATCAACCCTAGGGGAAAAATTGCGGAATAAAGGTTCTCGAAATGAGGCTATATTTCGTTTTTATTGCTGTCTTCTATTTTATTTCCACGGCTACCGTTCGTCCACCGTGCATCATCCGTGGGGCAACATTTACACGTTGGACACCTTCCGTCCAGTGGGGGCTCGCAACTTTCAGCTTGCTGTCGCATGACGCGCCACATTGCTGGCTGCCCAGATAAATCTAGTCCCTCTAATTCCGCAATTTATTAGCTCTTCAAGTGTACAGCGTAAGCCTAATTAATGGTAATTCATTTTCGCAACTTGGCCTTGTGGAGGCTTTAATAAACACCCGCCAGTGTCTCGGAGAAACAGCATTTACACACCAATCGTAACTTCGCTCATAACAAGGATAATGCATTGAAATTTCAACAAAATATTATCAGACGACGCCAGTACAGGCGAATTATTTTAATTAAATGTCCCTACAGGTCGCCAATTAGCCATAATACTGAATTACGAGCGAAGGACTGTCAAGGACTTTCGTCTCGCCAGTAAAATTTCACCTAGAATTCCTTAGTGCGATGTTATTTCATCCCCACATTTATGATCGCTACAATTTTCATTCGGCCCATTTTACCGCCAAAATAAGAACTTATGTTTTCTTCATCCACTCTCACGCCCTGGAGCCGTTCTTGTCTTCATAGTTTACTAAATATTTTTTCTTTCTTTTATTTTGCAAGAAACATTTCAAGAATTTTCGCACTTTTCATGTTTCTCCGGGGATTTTTTCCTGAATTTATACTTGTAGCTTTTTTTCTATGAGGCCTCGCGGTACTTGAAATCTTTTACACTTCGCCAAGGAGAGGAAAGTAAATTTTAAGGAAAGAACTCAAGTTGCTTTTGCTTAATTCAAACTAAAAGGGCCAAGGGATAGCAAGTGAGCTCTCTTAGAGTTTATACCAGTTTTTTATGTGCTAATTAAGGATAAATGTTTTGGAGAGACGTTCTTTAAGATTAATGGAAGTGCTTTGAAGGAAGTGTTACATTGTAAATGTTAAGAAACATGTAATTAGGTCATCTAATTTTTCTTTTATTTAATATCTGTGTATCCATATCTATTCGTGAATTGCCGTCGAATATCGGGATTTGTCTTAAATTACAAAACGTATAACTTCTACTTAAAAACTTTGAAAACAGCCCTTTTCGAATTCAATTTTCTTCATGGTTTGCAATATTTTGGGAAAATCCTTAAATCTTAGACGTTGCCACCTGGTTTCTGTTGCTAATTCTACACGACTTCTGAAAACAAGTTAATTAAAAAAACTTACATTTCCCCAATTTTTCATTTTACAAGATTTCAATTTAATAAACATGTGGAAATATACTTAAGATATACATATATTTTGCATTGTGTTTGAATTCAATACCGTTGTACAAACATCTGTTGGTCTGTGATGATTATTATTTGCTACTAACTACTAGTTTAGGCCATACGTCTACGAAGCTACATATATGCTCGTAAACATAAAACAATTATATTTCCTTTTAATACTAAATAACTATAACTTACAATATATCCACATAATTTTTGTAACTCATGATAATTTGTACTTTCATTTAGTTTTTGTATGTTTCTGCAATCACTTTTGCCGATCGATTTTAATTTCCCAAAACTACTCAATAAAATGTGCGAGAAATATGCCAAATAGGCCGACCCATAAATATTGAGCAATGGCTCGTATCCTTTAAATATTTGTCATTGGAATATGCTTACATTGCGATATGAGCTGTAAGCCCACACACGCTCTAAATCCCTCAAAGTTTTAAAAGCGATCTGCCAATAAATTAAGTTCGACGATCCTTGACCGAAAACTGGGCCCGTCGTCGAATGAACTCCACATAAAAATTCTTGTCACCCTGTCCTCGACACCCATCCATTAAAAGGACATTCGCCGCCCACGCGCCACGCCGACGAAACTCCCTCTGACTATGCTTAGGATTTTGGCGAAGTGTAAGTTCGGGTTTCGCAGAAAATTCTCCCGGCCAGAAACTTTAACAAAACATGGGACGTGGCCGCCGAACTATTTTCTTGTTTTCGCCCATTAGGTCTTAGGACATTCGGGCCCCCGAAGAAGTTGTGTAAGTTTTATGGTTTTGTTTTTCTCGGAGATGAAGCATCCGAGCGGGGCTCGTGGGCGGCGGTAGGCTCACGAGTAGTTTCATAAAATAATCTGGGAGACGGAAGGGGCGCCCTTTCATAATTTCGAAACTTAGCCGAACCTTCTGGGGACGGACAGACAGACAGACATTAGAAATCAGGGCGTCCTGTTGTCAGGGAGTTAAGGGTTCTTCGTGCGGCACAATGTGGGTGGCATTAATCTGGCGCTGGTCGATCCTAAACCGCCTCCGTCGGATTTTCTGCTGTGGCGGAATTTATAGCCCGATCGGGTTCTTAAATATTCACAAAAGAGGTGAGTTCGCTGTTTTCAGGCGATTTTATGGGATCCTTGGAGCTTTCTTTACAACTCTAAGCCATTTTCATTCTTGCGGCTCGTGACCGCATTTATTGCGAAAAGCAAACAAAACGGGCGAAAGTGTCGAATTGAAATTGGTTTCTGCCCAACCTTAACTTGATCTCAGGGGCTAAATTAGTTTTTTCGCAGACATTTAATTTACCCTTTCTATCCTTTTATTCCGCGAAAGATGCAAGGATACAATCACGGTTTTTTGGTTTCTAACAGAAAATACTGTCGCCAAACCAATTTGGGGTTCTTTTGAGCAGTCGAATTGAAACATCTTTAAAATCTCCTAAATCCTGAATATAAAAATAATTGGACTGTTTTAATGCAAACCTTTTTAGTCTGTCTAAGGGCGATGGAACGGAATATACCCTGATTGTTCTTCGAGAGTTTTTCTCCTGATTTCTGCTCAAAGTGGCGGTGATTTTTTTCTTTTACGTTCCAGCGACGAAATAATTTCAGTCCTGAAATTAAATGGATTTCAGTGTTTTCGTTTCACCCGCACTCTCCATGGGAAGCAGAAACATCAAAGTTTGTCCTCTTGATTATTCCATTAAATTTTCACGGGAAAAACGCGAAGTAATTTGCATGATTAAGATATTACCTTTGGCTAAAAATTTCCGTGCAATTTCACCAATATTGTATACATTTTGGCGCGAGGGCCTTTCGATCTGATGCCTCTGAATGGCGAGATAATGTCAAACTGGGCGTTCCGCGGGTTTCATCATTTCGTGGATTATTTATTCGCTCGCATGTGTCGGACGCGTGCCAGTTGAAGTCGAGGCAAGTTTACGACGTATTCGAATTGTGCCCGTAAATTCTTGTTTGTAAAATTTCAACCGAAGCGAGCGATGACGTTTTGCTGCGAGCACGTCAATCATAAATCCTTCACGAGAAAGTCTCCTGCATTTTATGCTGACAGGCCCGCACAAATCATCCCTTAAAGCTCGCTCAGAGGGACTAGTTTTATTCATTCATTTATTAATTCATGCCTTTTTCTATTTTTCCACAATATCAGAAATGCTTCGTTTTTTCTTGTATTACACGGAGCTTAAGCGACTGTGGCACCCTTGTTTTCCCGCCCCAATGGCTATGGATTAAAGGGCGATAGGCCATTTTAGCGATTAGCGACGAGTTCCAATTAACTTGTAATTTGCTTTCGGGCAGATGTTTAGGTCGTTACGCTTTGGTTTTGTTAATTTTATAATAATTACATTTTGTTTACAGACTTAATTAGTTTCTACCAACTACATATTTGATATTTATCTAAACACCATATGTACTATCAGTTGGTTAAATTGGATATCGGATTGGACTATTTTAGACTGAACGTATATTATTGCATGTAGATAATATGCTCCTGTATGAAGTTTTATAAGCAAAAAGCTAACATTTGGTTTTCAAAATCTGAATAATGTAATGATCCTTATTGAACTGATTTAAAAATATGTGAGTATTCTAAAAAAATTGGTTAGCATTGAAGGAAATATTATCTGCAGATACATAAATGTATAATAAAAATAAGTATCGATACTTTTCATTCGACACTTTATTCTTTATGGATACTTGGAAATAAACTACTTTTACATTTTCGCATTCACATCGTTTTAGTGGCTAAAAATAAATTTCTTTTCTTATTTTGACATGATCAATAATTAAACATTTTTTTCTCAACTGCGGAGGTTTTTAAATTAGAAGTAAACACATTAAATAAACCCCAGTTTTATATCTACTTACGTATAACGGCTTTCCCGCATATTTCATCTCTAGGAAATAAATGAGCTTTTATGTCCTTCCTTCCCGTAGCAGTTTTATGTATGAATTCGTTCTCTCGTGAATTTGAATGAATTAAAATGAATGCACTTGCCTTTCTACAGGTGCGCGCCGACAAGCGTATTTGAGATACGCGGCAATGTAAATTCGGGATAGGAGAGAAATTTCAAAGTTCGGCGCTGAAAGGAGGTGCAAATTTATGCAACGCAGGTGAAATAAATAGAAAAGTTTTTGCTTAGCACCTTTCCCTTTGCGAAATTTCACCACCCAACTTAATTCAGTCGAGTTCCGATAGCAAACTGCAACTTTGGAACGGGGAATAAAGGGCAGCGCGGGGGTTGGCTGCGATTTCCTGAATTGCTTTAATTATCTGTTGCACTCTCTATATTATGAAAATTGCAGTATACGCGGATCAGCAAAACTCTACTACCCTGTAATTTTTCTTTTATCCAGCAGAGTTCGCAATAAGTTCTCATGAATAAGAGTTGAATTGAAGTATCTGCATTATTTTGAAGGCTAAAAAACAAATTGATTTACATACATGAATATTTTTGACAAACTTTCATAAGTCGGAAGGAATAATAAATATGCTTTGGAGTACCTCTTTTTAAGTCAATTTTTAGTATAAAGCTCAGGGTAGCAATTTTGAAATTATTCAGTTTAAGTTGACGAGTCAATCATCCTTAAATAATACTCACGTTAGAAGAAAAGCTGATGAAAGCCTGTTAACACTACTACCTACTGGTCTCAATTGATATAAAGCTTGTTTATGACGTTCTACCGTTTGACAAGATTATGTAAAACTCGTCACTTTAAAATGAAAATTCCGTAGTTGTCGTCTTTCAGCTGCATGTCAACTGAAAGAATAAAAAATTTCAACAATTGTATGACGTTAAATAAAATATGGAGTTTGCACTGTATTAATAGCAAACACACGTTATACATCATTATGAGCTTGAACATGCGAGGAATGAGCAGACGACACGTTATATTGAGTTCTTTTGGAATGTAATATTGCTACTTAATTTTCATGATAATGACGTAAAACATAAATATAATATGATTTACTTTATTATAAACTGATGTTCACGTTCATAATGATGTGTTTGTCGTTGATATATTAAATCAGTCTTTGATCAAAGAGTACCTGTCTACAGGATAGAGCATAGCGTGTAAAATCCGTGTACATGCGTAAAGTAATTTCCCCTCCTCAAAGATCGTAGTGGAAAGTTGTTTGACATAAGAGGAAAGAGATGGAATGAAAATAGGTACTTCTTGTGAAACTAGATTTTGCCGTATCAAGGTTGTAATTTGCGAAAAGTATATTTTACGAACTATTTACAATGATTCAGGGAAGTAGGTAAATCGTCGGGTGTGAATAATTCCTACGACAAAGAAAGTCTTAAATTTGTGAATAAAATAAAAATAAATAAATAAATAAGAACCGGGTTATTTTTAGCATGTTATAAAATAGATGGATAAATATTTCATACATATTTTAAAATATATGATCAACGAATTCACCTAAGTAATGCTATTTTTATATTATCTAATAAATAGCATGGATTTGCAACAGGTTTACCTACTTAAAACGTAGGACGCGGGACTAAAGACATTTTATTTTGCTATAAACCAAAATGTAATACTAAGTTTAATAAGCCCTTATATGTATGAACAGACTACAAAAAAATACAATATTTTTTATCAAAAGGAGTTACATTTGAATAATCAAATGGTTATTTAATATGTACTAAATTTAAATTTATTGCTTGTGGATTCGTTGGATATTGCAATAGATAACTGATTGTTAAGTGCTGTACAAGTTCCAGAAACACAATGATCTTCCAATTTATATGTTGGTACACGATTGAACGTACGTAAGACATCTGACGTCTGAAGTAAATAAGAAACGTAAAAAGCTGAGTTCAACATTTATTTGGGAATGAGTTGGTGTACCAAAATTATTAATTTATCTACATACCACCAAACGCCTTTCCAGAAAATTCTTAATTTCGTTTCTATAATTCGCTGTTTATACAACGAGCAAGATCCAGTAATTAAACAGTGCCACTCCTACAACAGTCATAAGTTTGAGAATGTTTGCCAACATATGGTTCCAGTCTCGGCAGTAAACGGGGAGATTTGCGTCAAATAAAGAAAAATATTGAATTTTTTGATCGTTCGTGCAATGGAAACAATAGACCTTACAGGCGTTTGGTTTTTCCAAAAAGTATAAACTTTTACGTATTTCTGTTATTTATGGTTGAAATTAACGCAAATTTCATGGGTATATAATATTTTTTTAACATTTCTTCGTATAAAGTGATTAATTCTGGCATATTATCACAAACGGTGACGTACTTTACCTACGCAAATCGCCAAGTTATTTCGACAACCACGCAAATTAAAAGTTTATAGGTTAAATGGAGGGCATTAATAAGAAGACAAAAAGTATTATAATAGGCAGATGTTGTTAATTGAAGACTTCATTTATTTCATATTAGGTACTACATAAAATTTGTGTAAATAAAAAGTAATCCGCTTTAAAAATCAGCTACATATGTATATAAGTGGATTTGTTTCTATATTCTTTCTTCAGGTATGAGAATATATTTTTTTCTATAAGCTTTCGAACAAAAATAAGAAAATGCCAAGAAACATTTTTGTTGAAAAATTTCTTTAAAGTTCCAAACAGATTTAGCCTAAAATTACTATAATAATATTACGCGACATAATTGCCTTAGATGATTTTTGCGATATTCAAATTCAGAGTACATCGATTCGATGAAATTGTCGTAACTGATTGAGAAAAGTGATAATGATATGAATATTTGTTCAATATTATATTTAATGTAGCAATAATTTACACGAATTCACTGTAGGTAATTAACTATTATAATAAAATTACAATAAGGAATTCTTGTACTAGTTTTGTTTAGAGTGTAAATGACAGTTTTACTTCAATCATAGTGTGGTAAATTCGTGTAAAAAAATTTAGAAACAGTTATGGAAAAATAAAATTTTACCCTCGGTACAACGATACAACAAATCGTAAATAGCCTTATTGTTTTTTCTCATGAAGACTGGATACATCTACATCAACTGTCTTAAATTAACTTTTGCAGTCACAAGCATGCTTCAAACTTTCGAAACTTAAAGATGGTTTTAATTGCACTAACATCGTCATTTAAATTCAAGGCACAAAGCTAACCCACATTGAGGTTGAGTTGAATCTAATCAATAATAATTTTTATTAGATATTTACTCGGGTTCTTCTAATTACCACGCATAGCTTTAGATTTACGTAAGTCACGCATTCAGTAGAAAATTACCTGACTACGGGTTAGAACTGTGAGCACTTTCAACCACACGGCTACAACGGATAGGGACTGAATCCGGCAAGCACGCAACAAACCCTCGTAATTAATTGCGTGGAAATCAAGTAATTTATGGAAATGATTTCGTTTTGCGAAGAATTACCCGCAGAGTTCGGCTGATAACGACTTAAGGCGCAGATACCGAAGTTTGGTCAGGTCAGGTAATATCCTGGTACAGGTTGCCACCACCGAACTGCCTTAGAGCTGCTGAACTCCTCGAAGGTCTAAAGGTGGAAAAGTTATCGCAAATTTCACACATCAGCACGGAGAAGTTGCTGTAGCTATCCTGGGAAGGATATCCGTAAGTGCGATAGGAAAATCTTGATTCTGACTCAAAATGTTAAATAAAGCTACTTGGCGTTATTGCTCCCCCAAGAAACTGATCCTTCCACTCCAAAGATATAAACACGCACGGGAAAATGGCCAGCACATGAGCATGAGGCCATAAAGCTGTATGACCCATGTGCCACTGGTCCTCAGGCTGGAGCTTCGAGGAGCATCTTCAGCTCGCATCCCTGCTAAAGTTTCTGCTTCTCCTTGGGACGGGCTCCAAGGATCTATCTTAAATTTAAAGAGCTATTCGAACGAAATTTGCAGCAATTCAAAATGCTCTAAGTGTTTTTGGTCCTCGAAGAAGACGCCCTGGACGGAGTGGCGAAGTCAGGACAAAGTAAACATAAATTCGAAGCTTATTAGCAAATAAAGGCGAGTGCAGGGGACTTATCAGACACACTCAGCCGCAATCAGTTCGAGTGGGCGGGGACTCCTCTGCTTCTTGGCGTTTAACTCGGTGTCACTGGTCAGAGGTTAATGAAGTTACTTTCCAGACTCGAATTGTTCCCCCTGTAACGCGGAGAAAATTCGTTTTCAAAAGATCGTATTCCAACTGAGGCATTTGTGCGAGTGTTCTTCCCTGAATTCAGGTATTATGCTTTATACGAGAAACTTTAAAATTAAACTCTATTCAAGTCGAACCGCATTGACCACGGTTCTTCATTAAATGATGAAATGAGACCAACTCAAAAAGCGGGAACCAGTTCTAAACTGCAAATGTGGATTTTATTTTGCATACACATAAAACATGCGGTGCCCCAGAGTTAAGTGTCCTGCGGTTATTTTGAGTGCCTTCAATGGGCTCGCCCACATTCAAAGCATACAATTTGATGAGATTGGTTGCCAGTTTATTCATCATGTACTTGCTCTACTATTCAATTCGTATTATAGTAAAAAGGTTTTATTTTTTGCACTCTTTAAAAGCGAAATAAGAAGAAGAGACTTGTTGTAATTTCCAGGTAGATTTTAATTTAATTAATGAGAACAAAGCTTTGAATTTTTATTAATACAAGGAAGGAAACCGTGTTTGTGGTAAAGTCTAGATGCGAAAAAGTACAAAGAAGGTAATTTGAGGTTTTTTAAGCTATTTTTAAATCAATCATATTTTAACCACATCAGGCTTCTTGTCGCAATATCGGAAATTGATTCTCTAAGAAACCAACATCCGTCCAACGTTTGGCCGTTACTACTAGCCCAAAAGACTTTGCCGGATGAAAATAACGATAGCCGCACTTCGGTTACACGGTAGCCGCACGGTTTTAAACGGCCGCGAGGATTTTGAAAAATTTTCATGGACTGCACCACGGCCGCACTGAGTTAGATAACGGCAGCACGAATTTGTATTATTTTCTGAGAAAAATTCATTTCAAATTATGAGCTTTATTTCAATTAAAGGTAATTCAGGGATTATAAATAAAACTTCTACGTACCGTTAATAAAATAAACGTCAAATTTATTCAAATTCCTCTGTACAATCGATCAATATATTAATAGTATATATTCAAACTTTTTACATGTATAATAGTAATAGTAATGTAAAATATATACAACCCTAACGCTATATCATTTTCGTTAGACCGCTTTTTTCAGTAAGTATATCCGTCATGATTAGGACAACCCTCTCAAAAATGTTCAATGCTCAAATGTTTTCGCTCCCAAACTTAACACTTATGTAAATCTTTCACTTATGTAAATCTCTCGAAATATTTACAACGAAAACATCAACGTTCTGTTTTTCGCTTCTTCAAAATTTAATTTAGACATGTTGCTTTCAAGGAATAATTTACAGTTCAGCTTGTTTTTTTTTTTTGTTTAATTTTAATATAATTTAATCGCTTACATACTTTGGTACATTAAAATATTAAAGAGTTATTGGCAGTTTACACAGAGAGCGTTTAAATGTTATCTTGATTGGATTCGTTAACAAACAGCTATTCATTTTCATTTACAGAACTAATCTTAGGGCAGTTTTAAAAAGGATATTTATTCTGGGTACATACGGTGCAGGATAATTAACTTACTTACGGAAAGTCCTCCCAAAAATTTAGAAAGTTACATCTTCGCTTTCGCTTGCCACCATTAGAAAAGAAAAGGTTCAGTGTCGTTCGAACATAAAAACCAACAGATATGTAGAGTACGAAAGTTTGATTAAATTTGTGCACTTTTCTCCGATTAAATTGGGAGATTTGTTTAAGAATTTTTCCAGTAGATTTGACAATTTTCGCGGTGACTCGTATCTTGTTTACATACAGATTTGGCAGTGTGCATATTTTTTGGGTGATTTGCATAAAAGAGTTTGTCTACAGAAAAACGTTTCATTTGCTGAACAAGTTTAGTTGAGTTAATGCATGTCTTTTTGGTCAATAAATGGAAATGACTTGTGTTTGTCTAAAACATCTTGGAAAAATTTTCAAATGTTGTTGTTGTCACAATTGGCAATACCGGTCAATCAGTATAAAACAAGATTATTTAATGCGATTTTCCTTGGACTATTTTTAAGTGAAAAGATTCTTCTTCTAAAGCTAAGGAGCATAATTTCATCGTTTCCGACAATTTAACGAACCTACACATGTACAATTGGCCAATTTTCTATCCTCTAAATGAAAACCATTTTCCACAGTAACTGGCTGGGCAGACCGCACGCAAATTGTGTTCTAAGTTGCGTTAGTCCTGGCTTGTTATTGCTTTAAAGGCAGATAAATTGATGATAAGCTAATTTTACAGTGATTATAAACAAGATAAGATGATTATAGTCCTTGGCAGGGGTTGCTTTTAGACTACTTTTGCTTTTGGATTAATTAATACATATATTCGTATGTACATAGCTCTGATAAAATCAACGTTTTATATAACGACTCACACTTTTATAGGGAATTATATACTTGCAAACTGATATTAAATATTTTGCGGTTTAGAAATGCGAAACCCCTACCGGTATAATGTGATAGGTTAAAAGAGTGGAAGAAGGGTGGAAATACCATAGAAAATCACGAACTGGTTAAAATGAACTAACAGTTAGAATTGTCTAGAGTTCAACACTAAGGAGCTTGTACAAAGTTGCGTGCGAGTCTCTGGATTAAAATTAGTAACTCTTTACTCACACGTGATTTATTAAAAATTAATGAAAGCAATTTAAATCTATTAAAACGTATTTGTATTCATATCCAAACCCACTTAATATTTAACAAATCGTATAGCTGTTACTTAAACACACTTTAGTGCAGAAAATAGTTATATCTTTCTCTTATGCAATCTTAGTTCTTTGAAGACATTACACATACAAATTCTTAATTCCACACGATTCTTCAAACAGAAAATGCATACAGAATAATTGTTAAGGTTACAGTGATAAATACTCTAAAAAGCATTATTTATGTTTTGGGGGTTTGAAGGGTTAACCTTCATGTTTTCAATTAATACCACATACTAATGATTTGAATTGTACAATTTAGTTCCCAGTCCCCAGAGTTTTGCTGATTTAGGTTCATAAGATTGTTTAAAATAGAAACATATGTACAAAGAGATTAAAAGTGTTTCTCAGACCTTTTAAAATGATTAAATTTATTGAGATGTGTAAAAAAATTGCGGCAGTACAATAGCTTTTACACGTATCACAAATGAAATGTTAAAACATTGCCCTTAAGCCTTAAGTCATTCCATCGAGAATACACATCAGTTACGCGCAATAGAGCAGGCGTAACAACCATCAATCATGGGATCTTTATAAGGGGAATGAATAAAGTCATTTATCCTGCACCGCACCGGGGTTCACGAACTCGTGACAATGAGTTGACGGAGCTATTTTATCATTACATTTACTTATACGACATATATCTTCCATTTGAGCAAGAATTTAATTTCTTTGAATGCTTAGTCTATTAAATTTGCAAGAGGCTGGAGGTACACGTAGTCCACCGAAAAGTATTTCACTTTTTTACGTCTATGGGTCTGTAAAGTTCTAAATGCTGTTGAGCTGTAAGAGTGCGTGGTTTCAACCATCGGTGTGTATTTTTTTAACTTTTATTATAAACTGCTAGTGAACCTTTGTTTGAACTGCTACAAGTGCATTTTACCTTTAATGAGTGCTTCATGGGATCTGGTTGCTCTGTTTGCTCCTGCGGGAATTTTACTGACTTATTAAATTGTTCACAAACCGAACACGCCCGATTATATAAGCCTCAACAACTTGATTAGATTAAATCGAAAATATCACAATTCATTCACGCAATCAAAAAATTCTATGAAGCAAAGTTAAACGATTCGGAACAATTACATAATCTCTTAAGTATCCCATAAAATATAAAGGCACATTTTATGATAATTTCTATGCGTCGCAACTGCGCCCGCTTCCCCTAGTTTGCGAACAACTTAATATACTCGTATGTATAAAAAAAGGTGTGAGCGTTTTTGGCTGCGCACAATTAATAATTATATTTGATTAATAAATTATTTTAATCTTTTTTCACTTTTGCATTCTAAAAAACTGTTTTGAATATAAAAATAAAATATCTAAATCAATGTTTTTAAGATATGTGTAGTAAGGGACAACATTCATAATACTATACGACAGGAATTGCAAATGATCAATATCTGCACGTACTTTAATTGATTCTATCAAGTTCAATTTTAAGTTCATGATGTATGGCATACTTGCATATTTAAGTATTTAAATCATACCAAATCATATTTCCTAATATTTGTTTGCCTATAGTGAGACGTCAGTCATCTGCTTTTATTCATCACTTCTTTAATACGGATTTTAAAATTGTCTTGCATTTATAAAATGTTAAAGTTTTTATATGCGGTTAGTTAACATTACAAATTTACTGCAAAAAATTTTCTTTTTCAGTTTTGTGCTAAACATTAGTATCTATCTATTATATGGTTACTAAGCTACAAAAAATCATAATTAATGCGAATATATCTTTTAACTAAAATTAACGTATCTTGGGAATCAAAATGGAGTTCAATGTTCAATATACATATACATACATAAAATAAGTAGAGCATTGATTTTTATTTGCGCCTCCATGTTTTTACTGAATACACATACAATACAAATAGTAAAAATTTCGACCTGGAGTTCGTGTAAGTGTTCGTAGTAAAATATTAGTCAAATTTAATCCCGGAGATTCTAGTCATAAATCTCCAAGTTCATATCTTTGTTATCATTTTGCCCGCCGTGCGATTGGCTGGTAAAACGGCCAGACTTGTCTTCGCAATAACCCCAGGTATGGAACATTTTTGTTATTAATAATTCCTGCCCAAGGAGGCAAATGATCCAAACATTTATTGGGCGTTTCGATCCAGGACATTAAGCCATCTCAAGTAAAATCAACTTTTATTCTTCTGACTGACTTAGGCTAATTTATCTTTTTATTAAGCTGCAGGTATTACACATTAAATTTAATTTCGTTTTAACAACGTCTAAATTTAGTATCAGCACAAATGAGCGCCTCTTTATTAGTAGTGATGTTTCTTTCTTAAATCATCTTGAAAACATTGAATCAATGAATTAAATTAATGTCCGTAAAATAAAATGTGTGCAGCCAAATTTGTATATGAAACAGCCCGTACCTTTTTTTCTCTAATTCGTCCAATTGCCTACGCAGCGACTGGCGCTTCAGTGGCCAGTGGAAAGCAACATGGAGAAACCCTCGATTAACCCAAAAATATTGTCACCTCGAAAATAAAAGGTTTGAGCAGATGAAGTCACGGAGCGCCCCCGAACGAGGCGAGCTCCCTGTCTCATACGGCCGTTTGGGCCGCGCACTCCTTGTATCAAATGCTGCTGGAGCGGCCGCCCACCGTGCAGAGGCCGGAGGTCGTCGTGTTGTGGATGTGGTTCCTGAGCGCCAGTTTATCCATCTTGATGAGGGGCTTCGACTTGAGAGCCATCTGCAAAGGACCAAAAAGGCGCCATTACTCCCCCGACAGGCCATCGCTAATAAAGCGCTGCACTCACGTCATTTGTCCTGTGCCAAATGGGCCCCGAGCACCAGGGCCATTTGAAGGTCCTCATCAAGGTGTTGCGGAAGTCCTCGCTGAAGAGGCAATATATATAAAAAGTAATTGAGTAGTTGGTGAGCTCCAGAAGGTTCGCCAGCGCCCGAAAGACCTGCAAATGGGGAAAGGTTCGCATAGATTACATATCGCATCCGCCCGGTATCTGGGTGCGGTCCAGATAAGCCGGCGCTTTGCCCGCCGGGGGCGTCACTTACCTGGAAGGAGAAACTTGATAGATTTTCTTGGGATAGGGTCATATGCAAAATTGCCATCGGCGATACACAGACCAGGAACAGAATCGACGTGCTACCTGCGAACGGGAAAACGGGTATAAGGTTTTTTATGGGTCAAAGTTACCCAAGAGCTGATAGCGGTTAGCACTCACCTAAAAGCAGGATTAGGCGGCGCTCCTCAGCAAATTTCCGGGGATCGTCGTCCTTAAAGCACGAGTTGCGGGATAGCGTCATCCGACGGCGCCGCTCGCACGTCCTCCGGTACACGATCATTATTCGAAGATTGAAGCCCGCTATCAAGACGGTCGGGATGAGTTTGAATATCACCTCCAAAATGACTTTGTATACCTGTAAAAAGCGAGGGACAATTTCATCAGTTGCAGGATTTTCATAAATGCATATACTTCGAAGGATACGCTCTACGTCTTAAATTAGCTTCTTTTGTTGCTCTCTTATTATGGAGATTAGTTTCAGCGGGGATTGCCGGGGATCCCCTTTCATGGAGAGAATAAAATTGAATGGATTTACTCCATCACGATAAATCGATGCCCGCATTTGGGTAGTTTGCTCATGTTTTATGGAAGCTCGGATTCGGTTTATGTCCTAAAAGCCCTTAAGTATGCTAAGGAATGTTTAACTTTTATGTATGTATGTATGCTTTGTACCAACAGACATTTTTATTGTAAAACATTTGCAGTTAATGGTTTTTAAGATTTTAAATTATGTCCAGACATAAGAAAGGTTTACATTACCTACTTATTCCAATTCTTTAAATTTCTGGGTTTAACCCGGTGCATACCGGACACTTATACGAAATGGGTGCTCGCGATAACAGACTGATGGAAAATGAAACACTTTTTCTAATGACATTAGTAATAAGGATACTTTAATTAAAAAAAATAGAAGGTATGTGATCGTATGTGGTAGCCGATTTTGAGCTAAACTTATTTAAGTACATTATTTCCGACTCTAATAGGTGTGTTATTATACTACACTTAGAACTTTAAACGCGTTTAGGTATCTCTTAACATTAATTTTAAAAAAGATTATACTATTTCTAAATAATTCGTGAATTTACTAAGTAGTATTAAATGTTTGTTTAAATATCGATATTTATCTTAGTTTAACCAGAAAATATTATATATTTTTTTTTTCAATTTTTAAACTACACAAGCTGAAGAAAATTGTCATAGTACAACAAAATAAAGTAAGTATGTTTTATATCATTTCGCTCTCACGAAGCAGGGTAAAAATTCGAAATTATTATAATATACAGAAAAAACGGAATATTTCTTTATCATAAGTCATAAGTAAAGTTAAATAAAACCACTGTTTAGGGAGCTGATAAAGTTTGTTATTTAATTTTTAATTCCTTACCGAATAAAACACAGTCCTAAGAAACTCCTCATTATCTTTCCTATAGTAGAAGTGACTCCCATCGGATTTAAGCACGCACTTAATAATTTCTCCACGAAATATACTTGGGAGGTAAACAATAAAAGTAGCTAATGGAATTAAAATGACAGTCATCCTGAAATATTTAAGAAGAATACAGAAATTACACGCTTTTGAAAAAGTTCAAATTTGAATTATATGCTTCTGTGTTGTTTCAAAACTCACACCTTGGTGGTCCCATAACGGGTCGAACGTATCCAGGATGACAAACCGAGACATACCTTTCTATCGTCAGAACCAAAAGCATCATAACACCCACGCCTGAGGAAAGTTAGTTTTAGGTCAAGCACAAAAGTTTTCGTTAAAAGCTCAGGATTTAGAAAGTATTCGGTCACTTCTGTGTAAGCTTTTCACTTTGAATTAAAAGCGAAATAAGCTTAATAATAAGAGTGTCGCACTTCAATCCTAAGCTTATGGTAAAAAGCTTTGACAATTTTTAATTTCTTACCCAAGCAACCATTCCCTAGAAAAAGCTCTAAATGTGCTGAATAGAAAGCTGGTCCAAAATCCTGCCATCTTCCCTTATCCTGGTGCACTAACATCCGAATTCCGAAAGGAATTGCAAAGACTATTGCTAGGAGCGCAGCAGCAGAGTATCCTAAAAATAAAAGTCTGCCTTTAATTCGTAATTCTATGTAAGTTAATACATGCAATGCATACATATTGAATTCAAAAATTAACAAATTAATAAGGATATCTTTTGAAACTTTCTCCGTAAGGATATGAATATTACTACAGACTGAGCTCATCATTAAACAGATTTAATTAAACTGTAGACACATATGTATATGTACAATATGTATAGAGTTTGGAATTTATTTATTTCTTTTTTGGGTTATTTATTTTTCAGTCAAAAACTGCGACCTGTAGCGTGCCGCCGCACATACATCCATATGTACGTTGATTCATACAAACCAACGGACGGAGATATATGTCTTTTTTAACGGAAAATTCCAATGATAATAGTTTCAAGAAATCAATAAGTGGTGTCATTTTTTACAGAAAAAAGTCCTATTTCTGAAAAGCTACATTAATAGCTGGTTTCATGTCACATTAATTATTTGTACAGAGTCTAGTGAAGAAGGATTTTCACATCTTCGAAAGAATTAGTTGTAAAATCTTGGAATTTTTATTTAAATATTTATTCATTAAAAAATTTATAAAATTTATGATCCGGATAACAACAGTGTTTTCAACAAATTAATTAAATTTGTGTAGTAAATAGACATTATATGTATATAGATTTTCTGATTATAGCAATTATAATAAACTTTGTAAATAAGTTGTTCATGAAACATTAGACATACCTAGTTAACCGTATGAATATTTTGGGTAGATAACTCGAATGCTCAACACTAATTACATACAAACAAATATCAATTTAAACAAATTTGAAACGAGTAATAGTACTAAGATTTTTATGCGTATTAAAACTACTCGCTATAATTGATTTTGGTGAATTAACATTAACACTATATTAATCGTTTTATCCTCTTTTGATGACGGGGTTTCTTTAAAAATTACACCGTCAAGTCTACTTCAAAAATAAAATGTTAAAAAATGTACATTTTAATTTTACCTTTGCAATCAAGAGTCAAAAGCTGTCTGTCAAATTGCTAAGTAAGCGTAATCAAGTCCCCACTTCATTTTCATTCACTTAATTTCAGTTATGTAGTCCTGGGAAATTTTCCTTTTGCACCGTGGCACACAGGGTGAGCTCCACTGAATTTCCCGCAAAAACCCATGGGGCTCCAGTGCAACCGTAGAAAATCCCGGGAAGCCAGCAAAACGGCACGACACACACGTAGCAACTTCTGGCGGGCGGCGTTAAATCGTTTCAGCGAATTTGCATGCGAAATAAATCGTTCGCCGTGATCATTATATGCAAGCCGGAACCTGCACTCTGCGCAGAGCTCCACTCGTTTTCGGGAGCAAGAAAAAAATAGAAGTTTTAAAGTTGGCAAAAGCCGAGATGAAATTTTTTGCGTTCGCGCGAAGACAGAACGCATCAGCGAATAAATCCCCCTGATGTTATGGCACATAAACGTTCCCAGCCGCGCCCCCGGGCCATGGGAGCCTCGGAGCACCACCGGGGCTCCTGCTCGTCCGCCCGCTGAGTTTGTAAATCCGTCGGAAACTCTTCCATTGAATTTTATTGTGCACAAAGCTTGCACAAAGCCCTGCCGCGTTGTTTACGTCGTCCCATGCTGCTGCTCTCTGTTTTAGCGGCGAACAAATAAAAATTCAGCTGGCATGGATAATGGGTCTCGGTTTAGCAATAAAAATTCAATTTCACCCTGTTCAGAAACGCGCTGATACTGAAGTGTAACAGGATTTAGACCCGGCGACGTGGGGACGCCACCGCCCACCCACCCACCGAGGTCCGCTTTGAAAAATGATACCGCAAATTGCTGCTTTATTGGGATTCAGTCGACAGACAGTTGACAGTGCACACCCCCGCAAGCGATGCGGCGACGAAAGCGCTTTCGAAAATCCGTTCGGCTAATTGAATGCACTTGAACAATCCTTTGAACGGTTTCAGTGCGGCGCAACTGTTTGAACTCAAAAGCCATGCGAACGAGGAATGCACCGGCAAGCGACGCGCTCCGCTGATCGCGCATTTCGCCCCCGCTGCGTAATCATCAACACCGCTCAAAGGTTCGAGGTATTCACCTCCCGGCGAGGTATGGCTTTTAATATAAAACCTGATTCCTCAGCTCTTCGCATGCAGCCCTTCAGAATTCAATCGCGCTCTTAACTCTTAACCCATTAATTTAACCGACTTTGTTTACGCAACGCTTGAGCGGCATTTCGTCTTTCAGTCCGCTGAGTCCCGGTAATTTTTCATTTCCAACAGGAAATAATTCAATTTGCAACTCTTGCTATGGTTTTTTTACATTTTTCATGTCATTCACAGGATCCTGCAAATTTGCAGAGGATGAGTGCTAGCGGCTGCGCACAATCCCAAGTCTTATTGTGCGAAGTGAAGGA
Organism: Machimus rusticus; assembly: GCA_951509405.1. Classification (NCBI taxonomy): domain Eukaryota; kingdom Metazoa; phylum Arthropoda; class Insecta; order Diptera; family Asilidae; genus Machimus; species Machimus rusticus. The sequence goes on along the minus strand of OX608051.1, from coordinate 47,655,252 downwards.
AGGTTGTACATCAGGAGCATTACAATTTTTATGTAACACGCACTTTTTGCAGTGAACGATGTTATTTTTCTCACGATTTGAAAAAAGCGAATATACCTATACCATAGCTTGGCTTGGATCTTTATTTCTTGCTGCTTCATAATTTCTGTTGTATGCAATATATAACAATGAGATGACAATTATATCAAAAAGTGGCCACACACTCCCCTTTGTAAAAATTCTATGTAAAGTGAATAATACAAATAAACCACTGCCTAACCTAACCTAGTACAATAATGAGAGAGTTACAAGTATAAAAATACATAAATAATCAAACGATTTAATTTGCGAATTAAAAAAAATTAATTTCAATGTACTAAAAAAAATAATAAAAGTTAATGCCCCCTTCTTCGAGTTGGGCTTCAAACTTTTGTTTTACGTTAGAGAATTTTTAAAACAAAATCGATTTTCTTTCCGTTGAATTGTAAGAAGTCGTCAAAATAAATTTCAACAATTTATTGTGTAATTTTTTCCAAAAATTCGTGTTAAAACGAATAAGATATTTAGAAGTTATAAGCATTTGACGAAAATTGAAATTCAAAAATTCATAACTCAGAATCGAAAAAAAATCATGGATACTCTGAGAGAGGCCATTTACGAAATTCAAAAGCCCTTTGCGCTTGTTAATATTTTCAGTAATTTCTCTGGCTAAAAGACTTTGGAAAGGAAAATCCGCTTATATCATCCATACTAAATCTCAGTTGCTTGCAAAAATGTAAATAAATTAATTAATTAGCGAATGGAATCTGAAAATTAAATGTCAATGTGATGTATTCTTGCAATATATGGGAAAAACAAATTTCTAAAAATAATTCTTC